>CM024087.1:35000-1427212 GCA_013433165.1 Hypsizygus marmoreus
TGAGCATTGCAATTCAGGAGTTGCTGGTTAACTGTTGTTGAAGGACTTCCTTTGCCAGGGCGATCGGGGCTACAGATATATTAGCAGACAAATTTTGTAAATATTAGTGGCATCTCACCCCCGCAGTTTGTGGTGTGTGTCAGAGGTGCTGAAGGTGTAATGCAAAGCATTAGAAAAAAAATCAACCATGGATGGTGAACCCATTCGACTTGAAGTCAAGAATAGTAAACCCATCTTGTACAACTCGAAGTCCAGAACGAGTTCACATTGTCGACTCGAAGTCAAGACAACATGTGGGGTCTGAGGAGTGAAGACAGCTCACCTCATCACAGCATGAGTTTTGAGGATTTCCACACTACACATAGTCAGCAACAAATACCTCACCATGTTGTCGAACTTACTTTTCTCGGGCCATTGCATGCTTGAGCTTCAGCAGACTAGCTGTCAGTTCTAGACCCATCGTTGATCCGCTGGTACACCAGACTCAGCATTGAACAATACTAGATATACATGCAGGACTTACGCTCACGCCGGCTGTGGTATGGGGTTTCTTGGCTGCTTGTGGAGCTTGGGGTCGTTGGACGTCATGGCCTCAGTGGTTTGGGGCTCGGTCGTCTTCCTTGGTTGCTTGGGGTGCTTGGATGTTGCCGCCTCGATGCCCACCGCACCCTGGGTGGTGGTCATTTGAGGTTTGGTGGGCTTGTCCTTGACCGTAGCCTTAGTGTTACTCCTGGAGGACAACCTTAGTGAATGAAGTGTATTTCTAAACCTGAAGTCATTTACTCACCTTGACGAAGCTTGAATGACTGAGGGCTTGTCGTTCTTTGCAACCTTGACTTGTTTCCTGAGTACGGGGGGTCTGCCTTAGTGAAATCTTTACAAACCCGAAGAGATTAGCTCACTTAAGAAGCCCTCGTCCATCGGTGGGAGGGGCTGGCAAAGGGCTATGTAAAACAGCCTCTGCATATGTCATTCTTGTGGGCTGTTCAGGGTTGTTGACACCAGCTGCAGTAGCGTCGAGGGTGCTATAGGTTTAAACTGTCATTTGATCGCTTTCCATACCATATATCTGATTGACACATACCTCGGACCATCTACATTATTTTGAACATGGGGGGAGTGCTCATGACCTTCGCGGCGGCACTGCAGGCATCTAGTCAGCATCTTCCAAATGTGCAAACGACTCAGAGTCAAGTTTGTTCAACTCGGGTTGACTCGAAGTATAAACCTGGGGAGGAGGATGGGCAACTCAAAGTCCAACCTGTACAACTGAGAAAATCAAGTACTGACCTTTGTAGAGTGTGATGTGTGGGAGGGGCTGCAGTTGCTTTCTTGGTTTGACGAGGGGCCATAGCTAAACAGATAGATAGAACGATAGCAGTGCAATTAGGGTTAAGTGCGTGGAAAGTGCAGAGGGCCGTCCTGTTGTCAGATACTTAAACTTGTCCATCGCAGGTGTTGACTTGTGTTTGTGGTGTGGAAACAACACACATAGTGCAGGGTAGTTGTGTTCCAGAGGTACGCCAGGGTTAGAACCCGCCCCGATAGTGCTGTGAGAAAAAGACAGTCACCCGCGACCGACATATGCTGGCTTCTTGCTGGAAGCATATACTCATATTGAACCAGACAGGCCCGTGATCTAGAGGAGTGCATTTAAATACCATTGCATGAAGGAATATGAAGGAGTAACTTGCCTTGAAAGGGGTTGAAAGGGTCATCTAAAACAGCTAAGCGACGACCGTCGCTTGCGACTGATTATTTTGCTGACGGTAATGGAAGGGTCTCACCAAAGCTCAGCAACGGACAGGGGCATTTAAAGGCCACCTATCACAGTCATCATCACAATAAACGGAACACCTTCAAATCGGCATCGAGAATGACTGAAATGAAAGATCTGAAAGATCAGCAAAAGAGCCGAAGAAGATAGAATCTTCACTAACCCACGAAAAAATATACTGAGGCTGTTGTTATGTACATACACAGCAATACTACTTGACAAGGAATACATTGAGTGAGAACCGGGCAATCGCGCCACGAAGAATCCACATGCCACCCGCAAGAAATCAGGAGAAAGTTAAGTTCAGGCCACACTGAGTGACTCGAAGTCCAACTCAATGTTGCAAAAGGACGACTCAAAGTCTAATCCTTGTGCCACCCTCACGAAGATGACTCGAAGTCAAATCTACGCAAGAGAACAATTCAGCCTGCATCAGGAGAGAACATGCAAAAATCTGTGGAGAAAAATGATTAGACAATTGATTCATCGCTAGATGGAGACAGTACCTTGAGATCGCAAATCATCCACCACAGAGGTTGCCACAGGGGGTTTTGAGTCATGTGACCAGGAGTAACATGCTGAACACATGCTGATAAAATATAGTATTTATCTGCCAAATTACATGCTGGGCACATTGAAAAGAAAAATACAATATGTACTCAGCATGCCACTCATGGACACATGCTGGGCACATTGTAAACACATAGTGAATGAGAACAGCATGTGGCTGACATGTGCCACTCAATCACATGAAAGACAAAGAGAAAATATGAGTGGCTCAATAATTCTTTATGTGATTAGAATGTGCCCAGTGGGCAAATTGGAAATTACATGCATTATTTGACCTTTATGATCTCATTGGCTACATGATAAGTACATGCAAAGGCATATTGTATAATTTATCTCCAATGTGATCTTGATATGCTTGCTGGGCACATTGAAAACAAATTGTGAATGTATTCAAAATTCAATAGCAATGTAGCCATTAAATATATTTTGAGTGCATATTAGGCACATTTGTAATGAATTCAGAGTATGCAATGCAGTTCTAAAGCCAAGACTGGGTACATTTGGAACACATTGAAAATGTGCCCATAATGTGCACAGTAGATACATTGTGAATACATTGGAAATACATAGATTATTTGACTACAATACATTCAGCAAATACATGTGGAATATATGATAATACAATGGGCCATGTGCATTTTTATGTGCCTATCATGTAGCTAATGAGATCATAAAGGTCAAATAATGCATGTAATTTCCAATTTGCCCACTGGGCACATTCTAATCACATAAAGAATTATTGAGCCACTCATATTTTCTCTTTGTCTTTCATGTGATTGAGTGGCACATGTCAGCCACATGCTGTTCTCATTCACTATGTGTTTACAATGTGCCCAGCATGTGTCCATGAGTGGCATGCTAATTACATATTGTATTTTTCTTTCCAATGTGCCCAGCATGTAATTTGGCAGATAAATACTATATTTTATCAGCATGTGTTCAGCATGTTATGCCTAGGCACATGGCCCAGACCCCCCTGTGTCATAGGCACATGAGAATGCACATGACCATTTGTATCACCATGTTTTCCACATGTATTTGCTGAATCCATTGTAGTCAAATAACTTATATGTTTCTAATATAATCACAATGTAATCACTGTGCACATTATGGGCACATTTTAGATATGTGCAATCTATACATAGCCTTGGCATTAGAGCTGCATTGTATACTCTGAATCCATTATCAATGTGCCCAATATTTGTTCAAGATATATTCAGTGGCTATATGGCTATTAAATTTTGAATATATTCACAGTTGGTTTTCAATATGCCCAGTGGGCATATCAAAATCACATCAGAGATCAATGATACAATGTGCCTTTGCATGTGCTTATCATGTAGCCAATGAGATCATAGAGGTCAAATAATGCATGTAATTTCCAATTTGCCCACTGGGCACATTTTAATCACATAAAGAAATATTGAGCCACTCAGATTTTGCCTTTGTCTCACATGTGGCCAATATGTATTTGTCATCCATATGATGTTCCCATTCACCATGTGTTTACAATGTGCCCAGCATATGTCCATGAGTGGCATGCTGATTACATATTGTATTTTTCTTTCCAATGTGCCCAGCATGTAATTTGGCAAATAGATACTATATTTTATTAGCATGTATTCAGCATGTTACTCTTGGGCACATGACCCAGAACCCCCTGTGTGCTCCACATCAAATGAATCAAAACCGGAGGCCTACAGAAACATATCAGACCAACACAGTACAGAAGGACGCACCATAGACATTGTCTTGAGATACTTGAGGAGCAAGGGAGCGCATAAGCAGGGCAACGAGGTGGTCGACCTTCAACAATTGAACAAAGTTGTTGAAGATGAAAGGCTGATTGATAAGATACAGCTTACATAATTATTTGTACACCATTAGGCAACCAAATATCGTGAGGTTTGTTGAACAGCTTAGATAAGTATTTGGACACCACTAGGCAACCAAACATCCTCAGGTTTGTTGATGACTTCGGACTTGTTTCAATCGCTTGCCCAAGACCTCAAGAGTGTTCCACAAGGTAAGTAATGTTTATTCTTTTTCGTGTCATTCTTTCTGGGGCATGATTTTGACTTTGTGTAGATCATGTCCTTGACCTCAATCTAGACTACGAGTTGATTGAGCTCTCGCATTAGGACGGTTGGATTTTGAGTCACCTCTGTGCTCTTTTGGGAGTGAGGGAGTGATTTTTTTCTTGTTGCTGACATGACGTGGGTTCGTATTGGCTTTTGCCTACATACCCAAATAGAACAGTTACAGGACGGTAAGTATGGCCAGTATTGATTGTCTTATTACCCACTACTGACTTTGCACATTGTTTACACAGCTCAAGCCTAACATAGTGAACAACCCGTCTCCCTACAGTACTGACGATAAGGTATGGTTTTCCACTCTCTTCTTTCTCTCTCTCAAGGGGCATGATTTTGACTTCACATTGATCGTGTCCTTGACCTCAGTCTAGACTATGAGTCGATTGAGGTCTTTCATTGGTCAGGTTGGACTTCGAGTCGCCTGCCAGTGCTTGTTGTAGTGGGAGAATATTTTTTGGCAGATTTTATGGGATAATACGGGTTCAAGCTGAGCCCCGCAACTTGACAACTTTGTATTTTGGGTGCACTTGATATTGATTGGATATTTTGGACTTCAGCATGCAAGACTCAATCAAATTTTATTGTTTCTATCGAGAAGACGATCCTGAGATTGGCCCTCTTGACACGCTATATATATGTGACATGGATGTAGGAGGAACGAAGGAAACTGGCCACCGGATTATCTCCACCCCGAATGCACATTGGCTTCCCAAGATGATAACGGGGATCCATCGTGTTTTTCTTCGTGCCGATGGACGGTTTGGTTTCAAAGATCGCTCCCTCTGGCCACAATTCTATGCCTATGGTTTCGAATACATCATCTGCATCCCTAGGAAACCAGAAGGCCCAAATAACCCTCTTTCTATCCTGTGGTGTGTTACAAGAGGACTTTTTCAAATCTTATCTCATCTTATCTTACTAGCATTTTATCTTATCAGACGGATAGTAGATAGCACTTATGTAACACATGGTTACGGGACCATTCAAGCATGGTACCAAAGCACAGTAGTATAACACATTGCAAATACATGTAGCTGAGCAACCACAGTAGTTAGGTAATGATTCCATGGAATGCCTCACCATAGACACATGTATTGTAACAGTATATAAACTCGAATATCATACCAAGAGTCCTCATTCAAGTTCTCTTCGGATTTCCACTCTAATCAAGTGTGAACGCCTAAGACTATAAGATATCATTCCAACCTTCAACGACTCATTACTTCTAGTAGAGGTATTCTTGTAGGAGCCCGTGATAGTCCTAGTGATTATAGTGTTGCCCTTACATGGTGGAACCCTCCTGAGTCTGAACTTCTCCGAGTTGAGGCGTGTCAGTAGAGGTATTGTAATGTACCCAGTAGTTTAGTGCGCACCACATTGCAATTTAGCCAGTAGTTACTGTCTAGTAACTACTGTGCACTCAGCAAAAGTTTCGCACCACGTGACAGCTGGAGACAAAAATATCAACTATATGAGATCGGCATTACTGACACAAGATCAGAGCATGCCTGTAGAATAAGATAGATAGTAGTATATTATAATGCTGTTCACTTGTAGTAAGCCTGAAATTCCAATGTGGCACATATTAATTATTCTGGATTGGTGGTGCAAATCTTTTGCCAGAATTTCCAAGAATAGCTTTCCGATCAATTCAACTCAACATCAACCACGACACGTCGACCGCGCGACAACGTCTTTCTAGTCATCTATCACCCATCTCATGCCTAACACAATGCCAACAACAAAATCCCGTATTGTCCTGTTAAAGGACCTTGGACACTCCAACCGTGACATAGCCGAGAAGGATAACATTGCTCCTTCCACGGTCTCTCGGATATACAGCCGTTACAGAAAGACGCGTCGTTTCTATGAGAAGACGCTCTGTTCTGGCTGCCCATACAAGCTCAATGACTACGACATGCGCATTGGGCTCCAAATGCTCTCCAATGGCTCAGCACATAACGCGACCGACCTCCAGCAAAAACAGTTCCCTCAAGTCAGCGTCGACACTGTTTGCCGAGAGCTCAAGAAGCATGACCTGAGTGCCTGTGTGCATCGTAAGAAGCCACTGCTCCCTCCAGTCCATAAGGCGAAGCGAAGGAAGTGGGAACGGGTTCATGCATTGTGGAATGCCAAGGACTGGCGGGCAGTCTGGTTTACAGATGAGTCAAAAATTAATCTCATTGGGTCGGATGGGCGGGAATGGTGTTGGAGGCACCCTGGGGAGGCATATGATGATCGCTATATGAAGAAGTAGTGTTCCGAGGTCCAGTTAAATAGACCACATTTTAGACTGAAACTGGACTGAACCAGACCGATGTAGACCGGACTTTCGGTCCCGGTCTATGTGTTTAGAAATATTGTAACCGGACCGACTTGAACCGGTTGAGACCGGTTACATTTGAAAGTCAGCCTTAACAAAAAAAACTCGTGTCTCGGAACATATTTCGGGTTTTTTGGGCTGAGTTTTAATTTATTTGACGTGTGAAAAGTACCAACATGCGTGAAATTGATGAATCTACATTGTATTTTTTCTGTATAGGTCACGTGATCACGTGATTCAGTCGCGTCTCAATTTGGTCGACGTGTCAGACCTCAAAAATGTGCATCAAAAATAGTATTTGGGCCATAACTCCCTCAATTTTGACTTAATCAATGAGTTTTAAGCTGTTATATAGTGTTTATATACATATCTAACCCTCTGATGTGACATCTGCTGCTGCAGGAGGTGAAAAAGGATGGATGCGTGAAAATGGCTTTGGATGACGGTTGAGACCGGTTATGTAACCGGTTAACCGGTTTCCCGCGGTCCGGTTCATGGGTCACATTATTTTGTAACCGGCCGGTCCTAGGTTCAAGCTCCGGAGGTGCAAAAAACCGGACCGGACCGGACCTCAGAACACTATGAAGAAGACGGTGAAGCATGGTGGGGGGAGTGTCATGGTTTACGGCATCATCATGCCACATGGACCCAGTCGACTTCATCACATCAACGGCACCATGGACTCACGCATGTACATTGAAATCCTTAATGAGGCGCTACCCTCCACGACTACCATGTGAAGCCAAAGTCGATTTATCTTCAGCAAGATGGCAACACCAAACACCGCTCAAAGCTCGCCACCACGTGGTTCAAGTCTCATCATATTGATCTCCTCACGTGGCCTCCGAATTCGCCAGATATAAGCATCATCGAGAATGGATGGGATCATATAAAGCACATGGTACATACCCAAAACCCACTCCCTCGCAATCTCGATGAATTATGGGCCGCTGTGCAGGAGGAGTAGGTGAAGATAGATCAAGGATTTATTGACCGCCTGTATGACAGTATGCCATCTCGGGTGGATGCTTTATGAAAGGCTCATGGGGGGTCTACCAAATATTAGTACCATCTATTTTCGATACCTGATTCCTGTCCATCATGACCTATTTGAACTATGTTTACAATTTTCATGCAAAAGTCTTGCACCACTTAATTGATTTCAATGTGTGATATCTGATAAAATTCACGTGTAATAAGCTATATATTTATGCAGTAGCTACCCTACATACACAGCATTTTGACGTTTGAAATCAGAGTCAATGACACGTCATTGGGACTTGGTGTAAACACATTTGTCGTGTAGTGTCACGTGGTGTGAAACTTTTGCCGAGTTACTGTACCTACAGGATGCCTGGATTTCAGCTGGAGAGTTTACAGTGACGGCCAAATGTAACGCAACGCGTGACATCGGATCTTGACACACCTTGAACACGACAACAATAGCAATAAGTAGAAAACTTTTGATGATGAGGGAGAGTGTACTGTACCTAGTTTATCTACATATGTACAGAAATAAGAAAGATTTCAATTTGCAAGAGTAGTGGGGGGATCAGTTTTGATTTCCATTTTTGGAAGTGTAACAAACACGCGACAATGTTGATATCAACAACAAATTTTCGTGTCCCGTTCCTCGACAACGCGTCCATTGTCCTCGGCACTCTCACTCACGAAGCTCCACACAATGGTCATGGTGACCCCCACCAAGAAGGCCCGTATTATCCAAATGCGGAATGAAGGTCGATCTTACCACCAAATCGGGCAAATCCTCGGCATCGCACCATCGAGTGCCCTCCGCAACTACCAAAAACACCACGAGGACCTTGACTACTATGCTCCCATTCACCGCCGTGGCCGTCCACCTCTCATGTCCCAAGCCGATCGATGTTTTGCAGCACAAGTGATTCACCGACGCCAGGCTACCACTGCTGCCGATGTACAACGTGACTTTTTCCCAAATGTCAGTGCCCGGACTATGCGCCGTGTCCTTGCACAGGATGGCCTGAAGGGTCGGCGAATGCGGAAAAAGCCCTACCTCAAGCCTACACACCGGAAAAAGCGAATGGCGTGGGCTGTTGCATATGAGAATTGGGGGCCATCGGAGTGGAAGATGGTTGTCTACTCGGACGAGAAGAAGTTCAATCTTTTTGGGTCAGATGGTATTCAGTGGTGTAGGAGGGGGCCAGGGGAGGAGTTCGAAGAACAGAATATCAAGCAGGAAGTGAGCCATGGAGGTGGTAGTGTGATGGTGTGGGGGTGTATAACGTCTCGAGGATATGGACAGCTATGTTTTGTGAAGGGAAAGATGGATGCTGTTCAGTATGTTTCTATTCTGGAGAATGGACTCATGGGCACGCTACAGGATCAGAATCTTACCCCTGCCGATGTCCTCTTCCAACAAGATAACGATCCGAAACACAAATCCTACCTTGCCACCAACTGGCTCCATGATCATGGCTTCGAAATCTTGGACTGGCCAGCCTGTAGCCCTGATATGAACATCATGGAGAATGCCTGGGCACAGCTCTCTGCCTGCATGACCCATCGCAGCCCACGCCCATCAAATGAAAAACAACTTTTTGCCGCATTGCAGGAGGAGTGGGCAAAGATGGGGGAGGAGTACCGAGTTCATTTGTATGAGAGTGTGCCACGTCGTTTAGGCATGCTGGAGCTAGCAAAGGGTAAATGGACCAAGTACTGAATAGCTCATAGTTGTACCATGTCAAATTTTTTCGTTATTCAAATTTTTCTTCCCACCTCTACCAAAAATTACATGTCCAAAAAAGGAAATCAAAACTGATCCCCCCACTACTCTTACAAACTGAAATCTTTTTTATTTCTGTATATGTGTACGTAAACTATGCACAGTACACTCTCCCTAATCATTAAAAGTTTTCTATATATCTCCGTCATTCTCAAATTTGATGTGTGACAATAGCCGAAGTCATGCGTTGCATTACATTTGGCCATAACTGTACCTGGTCACAGGACCTGCTGATCTCCACATATTCTATCAAATATGTAAAATGGCTGTGGGTTGTCGTGGCTGGTGGCTAATTTGGGATTACCCTGAGGTCGGCTGCCTCACAGGTCATCATTTGCTGGATCAAAAATATTGTGGGACCTGCATTGATTGTCTAAAAATTGGCTATTTGACAAATGGCGGTGTAACTGGACCCTAACACGAAGCCCTAACACCCTAACCACTAACCAGCCCTGCGCAGCACAGTGCTGAGTCCGAATATTGAGTCATGTGATGCCGTATTTAGAAGAATTTTTGTATGCAAGTGGCTTAAGAGGTAGGTGATATATCATAACACGACGGGAAATCGGGAATGTTTGATGGGCGAAAAGGCAGCGAAAAGTGGCTGAAAACGTACAAATATTTGACGACAATTCCCTTACGAGAAAATGGCTACAAATATTTCCCTTTTGTTTACAATGTTTGAACCTGCGAACAGGAATAATGATCAGATAAGGAGAAAAGGCGGTCCAAAGACCAAAGAAAGTTAAACTTTCACTGCATATGTAAACATGTTTGACCGGATGTTTGCCGCATGTTCTCTCAGTCTAACGGTTTGACTGATTATCCGAGGCGAACATCAAAGAGAAAAGGGAAACAAGAAGCTGGCCACTCTTTGAACGGAACCTTCATTGAATATCTGTACGTTTCTACCCAATTTTCGGCGCCTTTTCGACTAGCAAACATCCCCAGTTTCCCGTCGTGTAAGAGACTTCTACTTAGAGGGGTTGATGTACCAGGAAGAATGTTCTAATTACAGGTTGGTGATGTATCACACTGCCAGATACTGGTGAACAATCGTACGGGAAATCTCGGAGAAACACAATGCCTGTAACGGATATCTGATCAATGATTCAGCTCTGTGTACGTTTTACTCTTCAGCTACTCTCTTCCTATGATTTTACCTATTTCCGAGTTGTGTTACACTTTGTGTGGCTGAAGCATATACTTACAAAATCTTCTGCCATATGTCGGCTAACATTACTTGCAATATCATCATCTTTACCAACAACCAACCAAACCAACTTATCGCTCTAACGTGTTCAACTCTTGATCTTCCTCAATCTAGGAATTAGGAGATCGCTACTTGTGAGTAGCCCAGTATATATACTTCTGTGACCTCTGCTATTGCAGGTACGAGCACCCGGAACACCCTTACGGCAGACCTGAGGGGCGAGGATCAACATATTAGCTTACGGCAGACCTGAGCTAGTTGATCCTCTTGGTTTCGGGTACTCGGGATACACACCAGTGTTCCGCACACTACCGCTCGCCAGGACTCGATCGGTGAATCCCGTGCTATAGAAGTATTTGTGCTCCCAAGTGCATCACAATGCCTCCCTCGCATCCGCTTTCAATTCACCCCTGCTCACTCAAGTTGGACTGTGCATCACATCCAATATCCACTGCGCCTCGCATATGCAACCACCTTTCATGGCTGTATTGGCCTCACCCTCGATCGAACGGTTCTAGACCTGCGATCCGAAGTTTTCGCACATGGTCAGCTCTACACTGCCATTTCTCGCGTTCGACATCGAGACCATTCACGAGTTCTATTTGATGACGAGAACCATACAGGACAGAATGGAAATACTGTACCATTTCAATCAATCGGCATGGGGTGTGACCTGTGACCACCATGCCAAAATTTTGGATCCGGCATATGCCTCAGAGTGCCGTGACTGGACACAAAATTCGACAATCCGGCGCCGCAGGCACCCATTTTTGGGGGTAGTTCCGCAAAATGGATTCAACAATTGCCCTTGGGACGCATGACAGCCGCCTAAATTCGGCAAAATCGACACCTGATCTTCCCACAATATAAGCTTTATAATAAAGGGACCACCCGTGCCTGTCCCCTTATTATTAGGCTCAATTCCTCCAAATACCAACACCGGCATTAAATCCCTCCCCAAATCCTCCCTTAAACCTTGGAAAGTGTACCTCCTCGTCGCCTACATTGGGTCCGGCATCATTCGGCAGCAGCTGACGCGTCATCATCATCATCCGGCAGTCCCCGCCAACCCGCGCCAAAGCCGACGCTCCCACACCATCTCCCGTGGCTCATCAACATGTTGCGCCCGTCGTCTCCAATGACGTGCGCTGTGTCTCACCCTCCCTCTGATCTCATTATTTTTAGCCCCTGGTCCCTTCCTTCCCACCCCCCCGACTGCCACATCAGCCCATCGGCACCTCTGAACCATCTCCCACGGCGCTCGCTATACTCCGCTCGTAGTCTTCAATGACGTGTGCACATTTCCATGTCTCCACTTCGCTTAGCATGACTAATCTCATAATTTTCTAGAACATAAACTATTTTGACACTCTACACCTGCATGCCAGCATGCCTGTGCTGTCCTCACCACCTCATCATACGCTGCTTGCTGCCTCCAACAACGTACGCACTCCGCCGATTGGCTAAAGATGCCCTCGGAAAACTGATCTCGCTTCAGGCCCAGACTTCGTCCCCCTTTCAATTTCCGACTCTTGCCGACCGCCACATCCGCTCGGTTATCGCCTCCTTCACCAATGGTTCTCTCCTCGTCAGTGCTTCCATACTCCTCTGCAACGACGTGCGCTGGGTCTCACCCAAAGGCCCTATGGCGTCGGCGCAAGTAGTAGGACAACGACATCAATGTAAGAACACACGGGGTGTGTCACCTGCTTTGCGATATGTTGTCAGGGACAGATGCTCCTGTCTCGGTAACCATTCGGAGTTTAGAGTGCACCAGGGTAGTGATCTGCTTTCGGTGCACCTCCCACTTTCTCTTGCGTTCAATGTGTACGACGTTCTCGCCCGCGGTCTGGCATTGCGCTCGTTGGCCCTCTCCACCGGAAAAGCACACCTTGGTTCTAAATCGGGTCTTGACTACTGTGGAGTGGCTCAATTCCTTCCTATGTTATCATTACATGGTAAGTAGTAGTGTTTGACAGTCCGGTTGCGGGAACCGAAAATCCGACCGCAACCCAACCGGACCCAACTGCCGGCAACCGGACTTTCGGTTGCGGTTGCCCCATTTTCAAACGGTCACGGTTGCCGGTTGCCTCAGTTTGAAAGTCTGAAGCAACCGTGCAAAGACCGGTCACAACCAGTTACAACTGCACTTGTAGTTAGTGAGAATTATAATTTATAGACTTCATGTAGCCAATGAGATCATGGAGGTCAAATAATGCATGTAATTTTCAATTTGCCTACTGAGCATATTCTAATCACATAAAGAATTATTGAGCCACTCAGATTTTGTCTTTGTCTCACATGTGGCCAATATGTATTTGTCATCCATATGATGTTCCCATTCACCATGTGTTTACAATGTGCCCAGCATATGTCCATGGGTGGCATGCTGATTACATATTGTATTTTTCTTTCCAATGTGCCCAGCATGTAATTTGGCAAATAGATACTATATTTTATTAGCATGTGTTCAGCATATTACTCTTGGGCACATGGCCCAGACCCTCCTGTGTGGATGGAAAGGAACTCAAAATCGACACGACACGCCACGTCATCGAAATCAGCTATCCGGCATGGCTTCAAGGGCTCCCGGCAGCAGATTTCAGTCCTTTCTGCTGGCAAACAGCCTGATAGACTCGCCGCGCAGGAACAGAAGTGGCGGAATGCCATCCAAGGTGAGCTGCCCTTACCTCCCACTCCATTTGTGTCCTAACGCTCTGCAGAGCTTTCTCAGAAGGAACGCGAAGCTGTTGAGCAGATGGATCTCGATGCCGGCTATTCGAGAAGCGATGTTGATGCTGTAGCTTACACGGCGCCTCCCGGGGAGGAGGGTTTTGACATAAGCCATGAGGGTGGAGAGTTTGAAGTTTTTCAAGATCTCGCAGACGGACTTGCGCAGTCAACTGGATAGTGAGTAATTTTTCAATCGTTTTGTTGCAGTGTAACCTCAACAAAGGCACATTATAGCCGGCGGGTGGATCACAGAACCCGGGGGGACCGTATCGAAGTACAAACGGGACATTGGGAGCTCCAGATGGACAGACTTCTCCAAGCCTACCTTGATTTCTGCCTCCGTGACAGGGGGGAAGGGATTCCGATCCCGCCAGGTGGCATTTTACCTGATGCAGTCTACAACATTAACATTGAAGTCGTAGATACTTTCTGCGAGTGGTTCTTTAATGCCATTGATATTTCAATTCATTCCTCACATTGTAGTCCGTCGGTCAGAAGCCATTCACCCATTTCCTGGCGACGTTTATCTGAACGAGACGCTGCTGCGGCATGGATATCTGGGATGCTCTCCCATGCAACCGGTCCTTGCTATCTCGATCCGCGCTTTATCTGCGTATCGCCAGACTCACCGGACTTCACCTCGCTTCAGTGTCGAGGCCCAGTGCAAGGCGCTGTGTCATCTCCACAACGTAAGATATTTTTCCGATCACAACTAATCAAATCTTAGGTTCCATATTTTCCGCATTTCAGTACGCAGTTCTCCACTGCCTATGATGCGTACCTTGAGATATGCCGGCGCATCGACAGCCAGATTGACTGTGTGCTTGGCTATGATGCCCCCAATTCCCGCCTTCTTCGTTCTTGTCCACCTTGTTTCTACAAATTGGAGGGAGAACCAGAGCTTGAATTTTCATCCTTTGTATCTATTGATGGCAATAATTCTTTGAAGCGTCTGGGAACAACTGTGCGAGGTGTCTCCGAGCGAATGGACACACAGAACTGTTTGTCTGACCAGTGGTTAACTGCGGAAGAGGTAGATCTCTTCAAAGATGAAGTCAAATCATGGACAGTATGTGTTTCATCATCCCTGACTTCGCATATTCAACATTTCCTGGTAGCCTCTCAAGCCTCCGGATGATTTTATTGACTCCGATGATTGGGTCGACGTGGAGAATGAGGGTACCGGGAGTATTAAATGTATTGATAGGTGGCGAAATGCTGGTCCTGAAGAGCGGAAAAAAATGTTCGCACTGTTCGAGGAATCAGAAATTTTTATTGCATCTTGCCGCCACCGAGTTGTCCTTCTGGTGTGTGATATGGTTCGAAGTGGTGAACTGTATGTTGACCTTTACTTCTCCAATTGTTGGCAAACTCTCATGGTTTGATTCCTGAACAGTGCGAAATATCCGCTTGCTCTTATCAACAAATTGCTCGATATCCTCGGCTCACGAATTGGTTGCACATATGATATCGGCTGCGCGTTCATGACCACAATTGAAAATAGCAGCTTGGCCCCTCGTGCGAAGGAAGAGCTCCTTCGTCTCATGGTTGGAGCTTTTCACGGACATGCCCACAATCGTCTTTGCCAGCTTCATTGCCATCCGCTATATATCAAGGGCACAGGACACACAGAAGGCGAGGGCTGTGAACACATCTTTTCCTCATCAAATGATCTTGCCAGGGGAACTCGCCACGCGACCAGCTTTCACCGTCATCAAGCGATTGAGGAACATTTCAACTTCTGGGACCGGGACAAGTATGCGAACCTGAGTAAGTTCTGCTCATCTAAGCAACTAATTCTTCACTAATTATTTTTGAAGGCCAATATTTACAAAACCACTATCGCGAGGCTGCCACGGCTGTTCAAACGCTTGAAGCCGAGCTTTTCATAATCCAGGCTGAGTTAGGAATTACTGATGATGACTTCGTCCAGTATTTTGAAGCTGAGAAGGCATACCTTCAAGGCTTGAAGGAACCGTCGCCTGAAGTCGCTCTCAAATCCCAGTATGTGAAGGCACTGAATGAGCTTTCACAATGCACGTAAGGAGTATCCACCTGATTAGTAGCCAGTTGCTAAGTCCTTGTAGGAAGGAATGGAGTGCAGCACGCGAAGCGGCGAACTCGGTATTCACAAGTGTCGCATCAACTCATATTCACGCGGCAATAGCTCAGGTACATCGCCGAGTCGATATGGCGTACGTGAAGTTGCAGAATGCTGAAACACTGGTGGGGACTCTCGAGACTAGCCTCAACATTGCAGAACGGTGGACAGCAGCGTCCCCCGATTTCCAGGAATATTACCAGCAAAATGTCATGACCAATTATAGAAAGGCCTTGGATGAACTCGAGCGCTTGATCGTGCAGCACCTCTTCGAGCTCACAAAGATGAGCACATCTGGTACAGGTGAGTAAAGTTTTGCATCATTTTCAAATCTGGCTGAGGTCAATCTAAACAGGTTACAAGCTCCGTCGCCAGATCGGAAAGGCACTCCAGCGGCGCTCGGAAGCAATCTGCAATGCCCTGAATCGCTACAATACTCAAGCGGCTCGGTTAGACCCCCCACGTCCAGCCCTCTCCTGGAAGGAAATCGTCGATTACAGCTTCCTTGGCGAATTCGACCTCCTGCACCACTCGCGAGCTGACATCCGCAATGAACCATGGGCGCAGCCTGCACGGCGAGAGGCAACAGTAAAATATTTCAAGTTACGCTGCGCACGCGAAGAGATTATCCGGCTCAATGTTGAAATTCGCCGGCTTCGAACATCTATCTCTGATGAAACCGTGCATTTTGAGAAGACCATAGCTGTACTTTCTGTCTCGAACCCTGCACTTTGCGTGGAATTACGACGCCGATCGTGTCTCCGGGCAGCAATCAACACAGGGGGGTCTGAGCCATGTGCCCAGGCATAACATGCTGAACACATGCTAATATAATATAGTATTTATCTGCCAAATTACATGCTGGGCACATTGGAAAGAAAAATACAATATGTAATCAGCATGCCACTCATAGACACATGCTGGGCACATTGTAAACACATAGTGAATGGGAACAGCATGTGGCTGACATGTGCCACTCAATCACATGTAAGACAAAGAGAAAATATGAGTGGCTCAATAATTCTTTATGTGATTAGAATGTGCCCAGTGGGCAAATTGGAAATTACATGCATTATTTGACCTTTATGATCTCATTGGCTACATGATAGGTACATGTATTACCTTCAGAGTGCACGAGACAGAAGTGGGGGGCTGTAGGGGGAGGTATAGGTGTTCAGGATACTGCATACCTTCATTCATGATACCTCATCCTCCTTCAGCTGCAGAAAGCTTCTCCCCCCTCTGCAGCCCTTATTCAGAATCACCAAGAGATATCAAACATGTGGAGATCTCTATAACCACTGTTGCAAGTGTTGACATGCAGAACTATCATTATCCTCCATCCATACAACACCTCCAGTGGACGCAGAAAATGGGCCAATTTTTTTTCTTCCATACCATGGTTGGGACTCAAGTTTGGGGGGCCATTGTTCACCTCACTCTTCAGCTCTTATGCAGACCAGGACATGCCCTTTGGACATAGGGGGGCACTGTGATAACGGGATATTACGAGGTCACCGGCATCTCCAAAGGCCATAGTCAATAGCACCAAATACTTATCTAATCACTTAGTTTAGTCTCTGTTTGTACATACCAAATATCATCGCACTATTATTCTGAAACTACAACAACATCGGTGCGTCCAGAGGCCGAGTGAACCAATGCTCCCGCCCTCCTGGTCACGGAGTCCTGTGCAGGGTGACAGCTCGTCTCCCCTAGACTCACAAGGGTCCCGCGTGGGGTGACGACGCCTCTCCTGCATAGAGTTACAATGCAATCGATGTCGACACCTCCCCTCGGCCTCGACGATACCCTCTCCCTCTCCTCCCTCATGCTCGAGAGCGCCTTCGTGGCTGCCTGAGCACCTCAAGATTCGCACGCCCGAAGTCCTGGACCGATGCCAGAAGGAACGACGGGTTCACACTTTTGCACCCATCAGGGAGAACGAGAAGAACAAGGAAAACGAGGGTGGATTCATGCCGAGACATGCGTGGGGTAAGTAAAACAGCGCGTTCGAGGGGTTTGACTTGCCTCAAACGAGCAAAACACGATCGAGGGATTGTGATACCTCGATCGGAGGGAAATCCGGTCTGGTTGGCGACGTGCCTGGCGCCAAGGGTCGTCAGTCCGGGTCCATGCCTCCTCGAAACTCAGCGGGAACAGTGGCGGCAGCGAGAGCACGCATACCGACGAAAGAAAAAGCGCGGGTTCATCTCGAGCTTGAGGTTCAGGACAGGTGAGGAGGGTCTTGAGTTGAGGTTTGTTTGGCAAAAAACCTTGGTTCGACACTTTCCACGCGATCGGGCACATGAGCACAGGGGAGAAACGAGTTCATTCAGCCACTATTGATGCTATCGAGGACTACGGTATGCATGAGGAAGTCGAGACATCATGCTCGACCCGCCGCGTCACCAGGCCATGACGGAGCTGGGGCAACCAGCGCCAAAACGGCCCAAATGGCCATGCACGTGACTGCACCGGGGCGTCACCCAGCAACGTTTCCGATCTTCATACATATGAGTTCCTGGCTATAGACGCCATGGAAAGATTTGACACATTGTAGCATGTCCGGATAACCGCTCTGCGTAATAGAGAATAAGGCGTAAGAGTGCTCATGACCGACAACAATGTCAAGATCAACATCCTCAATTGGCCCTCTGTGCAAAAACTGGACTACAAAAGAACCAACGACGATCGTCCCCGTCTTTGCTTGAAGAACTCAAAAACAAAAAGCCTCCTCCTCGGTCATAAAGCGGCTCAGTGCACGAACGATATTAAAAGATCTCCTTTGATAACCCCGCACGACAGTGTTCATGGATTTCGACACCCCCGCCAGGCAGGATAACGTGGCAAGTGGAAGCTCATCACGTACCGCATCATCACAAGTGAGTGACCTGTGAACAGTCAGTGTACGTGCAGCAAATACATTGACACTCACAGTTTTTCCAACATTTGGTTTCGAAAGCAATACAACAACAACAGGAGAGACGAGGGAAGACAGAAGTCCGTGTAAGACTAAAGAGTGAGTAGAGTAGTGCATCGAGCACCACCCCATCTGCAACAAGCCAGATGATGTCACATACGCCCTGGCGCCCATTGGATGCCAACCAAATTCGCTCATGGGGTACGGAGGAAACCGCCAACACACGCGAAGCTGCACAGAGTTTTTCATCGTTCCAGAAAAACTGATACAACATTTCATTTATACAATACAAGACAGGGAAGAAAATACAGAATCCTCTGGCAACCCGGAACCCTCACCGACAAGTCGTCGAGCACGCGACGCCCCCAAACTCGACGTCACCAAATCTTGTTGAGGATACTCGGGCCGTATCCGACGTCCGAGCTTACCGGTCACGTGGTATTACGTATTCCTAGTTCGAGTCAATTTTCGTCGTGTATGTAATCAACTTGTTGTTCACCCGCTCCTCATCGTCATTTGCCTCGCTCAAGAAATCTAATCGGAAACTAATTAAGGAAGAGAATCAACACCCGTACATAAGGTGATTGCAAATTCTCGCTATCGCCCATCATATCTTTTGCCCAAACTAAGATACTACTAAGATGCAACCAAGCACATGCAAGCAAGAATTTGCAAATCACGAAACTTTGAAAAGGATGGTGGAAACGCCACAATTGTGGGAGAAGATAGGGATAGCATCCACCGTCCACGCAAGCAAGCATACGAAGGACAAAGTGAAGAGGGAAGGGGAAGGTAGGCAATCAGCGAGAGCGAAAATGATCGGCGGCTACTAGATTAGTAACAGGTCAGCCAGATTGCAACAACACTATTTTGCAAATTCAGTGCATCGGCACATTCTACAAACGAGTCCTTACGTAAACTTAGGACTCGTAATCCCGCCCTTCATGCCCAGTGAAAAGTCGATCGAGGGGAATCGAGTCGAAACGAGTGAAAACAACCCCACCAAAATCCGCTCGATGTCGCTTGATGACCCTCGATTTATGGGAATTTTTTCGAGGGAAATCGAGTGTCATCTAGTCATGCAGAGCTATCTATGGCTTGTTCGTTCTGCCTCGATACGACTTGAATAATTTGTTTGAATGAAAAACTATTTTTATTTCCGGACCGAATCTATTTACAGCAGTCATGGTAGTCTACGGCCCACGGGGATCCACCTTCCAATTCACGATGCCCTCCCCATCCCATCCTATGCGCCTGACATCCTCCCACTTCTGCTTCCTGCCGTCCATCGGCTGTTGATGATACTTCCAACGTTCCGCATGTGTGATGCTCGGAATGCTACAAAGAATGAAAATATTTAGTTATGAAAGAAGATAAGCTGAGAATACTATGACACACCATAAAGCGGCGATGCAGAGAGCCTGAGCCTCGCGCATGTTCAAGATGCTAGACGTTAGTGTGCCTGAATTGGAGAATAAGTACACGGCACGAGAACAACAGACTGCATGACAAAAGTACCTCGTATCCTCTTGGCGAGACTTCGCGTTGTCAGGGCCCTGCATGCACAGTGACATATGTCGAGTGGTGGCCATATGATGGAAGTTGAGAACAAGAGACATTTCTATGTCGAAACACACCTTTATAAATTTCGCCAGGCATGTGATTCTGTTGTTGGTGGAAGACGTGGTGAGGTTGGTTGAGCTGGTCAAATCGATGCCTGATTGAGAAGTCAGACTACCTGATATATTGGATGTGACGTCGATGAATTGGTCAAAGCTGGAGTTGAAGAAGTCAAACATTGTCGACCACCCTCATTCCTGTCCGATTGCGCTCGATTGGTTCGATTTGGCTTGATGTGACTTGATTCCCCTCGATCGACTTTTCACTGGGCTTCATGGCTCAAATCATTCTCTCAGCCAAGTCTGGCCGTGATTGGACAAACAACGAACTCGTTGGATTCAACATCCATGTCCAGGATGTTGACACTCCCACTTTCTTCGCCGCTCCCCGGCTTCGTCCGACTCATGTCTCTCCCACTATCCTCAACAATATTGAGATGCCGCAAGGTCCTTTGACAAAGAGGGATCGTCTTTTCTTTCATTATCTGAGGGATGCCATACGACCAAAGGGAGGGGAGTGTACAGTTGGTGACTTCGCGGCATTCATTCTGGGTATGTTTGACTATGATGAGCCAGATCGCATCATACACCAGCGCAAGGAGCTTTCGTTCATCATGTGTGGCCAGAAGGTTGAGGCCAAGCCTGACGTTTGTGTGATGACCTTCACGGATTTCCTTCTGCTCGTGCAGGATGACAAAGTGAGTAGACCCGCATACTTATTTAACTTGCTAAACTTGAGCCGAATTTACATCAGTCGATCTCGACTGAGGATCCTGAACCACAGCTAATCGCAGATGCAATTGCGGCCTTCTATCAAAATAATCTTACTCGTACTCATTCTCGCCAACCTCCACTCACTTCCAGAATCTTCCCCGGCATTACCATGATTGGTGCCGTTCCAATCTTCTATCGTATCCCGGTCACGGCAGAGCTCGTCAGCTGCATCGAAACTGGCCCATACCCACTCCAGGCCACAGTTGTACAGAGATTCGTTCCACCGGTCCCTAATCCAGCGCTGTATATGGCAAACGGCCTCGTACCTCTTGAGAACCGCCTCGTCGTTATGCAATGCTTCGAAGCTTTTAGATCACTCGTGGTGAGTTTTCCGTCTGATTGCTATGAATGGCATACCAACATTTGTGTTTCAGACCGAAGACTGAAAAAGTTGGTTCATGACGACTTCACAAGGTGCAGAGACAAGGAACAGGCATTTTTCGCTCCTAGATTGTACGTTTCCCGCCTTGACGTCAGAGTTTCTCGACCCTTAACAGCCGCTTCAACTGCGGATATGGGCTCACAGCATACGAGTCGCTCGATACGTCTGCCCGGGAGAGGAGATGATGGGAGAAAGCGTGAGGTTTATTGTTCGCGGAAAGGCAAGGCAGAAGAATATGCGAACAGCAATAGCTTTGAATATTTGAATCCCAAGCCGGCGCGATCACTTACCAACACCACAACGTAGAGAAGGTTTAAATCCATGGTTTTTATCACATTGCACATTTAGCTGTACACGATGTATAGGCAGTATAGTATGTACGTCGAAAGAAATAGTAGGGTTAGTATGTCGTTATAAAAAGCATGAGCAAATGACGTGATCCAGACGTGGATGCAACAATTACAAAAGAAAGAGATGATTTCACAGCAAGCACAGACCAGACGAAACACACACATAGAGACAGAGAGAGAGACGAACGGACGGATGGAACACAATATAACACGACATCTATCAAACCACAGCCGCACCGAAATCACTGCACCAGCGCCCCGACGCCTTTACGCATCCCGCTCTCCGATTTCCACGCACCATGTCCGAGAGCCATGGACTGATGGTACTGGTACTCGGTAGCAATGGGCTGCGGTTGATGGAGATACGACCCCGCCGAGCGCGACTGAGAATGCCTCTCGTCGCGGTGGTGGTGAATATATCGCGGCTCCTGGATGGGCGCCAAGACAGGCGGCGGGGAGTCGAAACGCCCCTGGTGGTGCTGATTCTGCACGTTCATCGAAGAATAGCCTTGATGCACGAGATGGCTGTGCACGTTGGAGAGCCCCTGCTGATCTCCAATCATGGTGCCGTTGTGGTGGTGATAGGCATGCGAATCGTCGTGATAGACGTAAGATGATGGTGTTGCGGGGCCAGACGTTTGAGAGGACACGGAGTGGGATGATGCGGGGGATGCGGGTCCAGCGCTGGACGGCTGGTTTTGGGAGTATGAATGGGGGTGAGAGATGTGGGAGATGGAATGACGGGATGAGATGGGCGTCGGGTTGGGGCTGTCGTGATGATGTCGCGGATGGAGGATGGGGGGGGAGGTGTTGATTTGCGGGAGGGAGTGGTTGGTGTAGCCGTTATGCGAGTTGGAATAGGACGAGAAGGAGCTCGGGTTGGAGCTTGTGGATGAATGAGAAAGGGGTGTCGTGTGCACGTACGTGAACCCTGCACCCTGCGACTGCTCCTGATAAGTAGTCGTGCCGCTCCGGTAAGAATACGGCTGCGAGGCGTGGTTGGAACTTTGCGAGGACATTGAACCCAGGTGATGGCTTGATGGGTAGGACAGTTCGGGAGGGGTTGAAGACCGTCGGGAGCTCGACGGCAGATGGGCTGTGGCAGGGAGAGTGGCCTGAGCCAGAGGCGGTGGAGAATCTGGTGGCGTCGAATGATGACTGTAAATGCGGGCCGGCTCCAAAGCAGGTGGAGAGAGCGGCGGGGGTGAGGGCGGTGATTCAACAGCGGCTGGAATGGCGCGCTTGCCAGGACCTGACGAGTTCATGGCGCGTGCAACAGACGATCGAGTGGAACTCCGCCGCGAACCCGGTGATAGATGAATTCGATAGCTGGGGAAGCAACGGTCAATTGAAAAATTCCAAAAAATTTTCCGATCACGATGAAATTGGCGCATCAACACCCCAAAAAATGCTCAAGCAAGGCGACATCTCATGGCGATGGCACGACTGCGTGCGAGTCCAGAGCAAAATACAACTCACTGCTGCTGGAGATTGTCCTGGCGCGAGCACCGCGTTTCGCAGCCAGGAAAAGGACATTTATGGTTCCTCTCGCCGGTGTGCACGCGTGCGTGGCGAGCGAGGTGGCCGCTGGTGCTGAACGGACGTTCACACGTGGGGCACACATGTTTTTTCTTCTGCGAGGGTACGGTGGACGACTGGCGAGTTGAGGACGAGGAGGACTGGGACTGGGGTGCAGGCGACAGCTGTGGGGACGAGGAGCTGTTTGAATCAGCGTAGGTTGAGTTAGTGTAGAGCTGTGGCTTTGACTCTGCGCGGGGCATTGTTGCTGAGGGTTGGATGCGAAAGGAAGGGACGAAATAATAGTCGTTGGTGTTCAAAATAGGCGCGGTTATGAGGGCCAGCCTGTGTTTGTCTTGGCTCAGCCACATGTACGTAACCACTTGTCCACGTGAATCAACTCGTCCTCTTTAGACTTCAGCCTCTGGTCTTCCAGAACACACTCTCTTCTAACAAGTCCCCCATTTTCCACACCACGCCATTTTCTCTCCTTCTTCCCCTTCCCCTTCCTCTTTCCCAAATCCCAATTCCACCTCCTCCCCTACCATCGTCTACTCTCCAATCCTCTCCATCCCCTCGCAGCCTGTACGCCTCCAGGCACATCCATACACGTAAAAAATTTGCTCTTATTCGTCTGCCATCACGTCCCCTGTCGAAGACTGGCAGGCAGATAATAAAGAAACATCCGCTTTAGGCCCATTTCGAAACCAATCTCAGATCACCCACTGGCTCTGCGAGGCCTTGCGGCGGTTAGACATCAACTCCGATCAGTGTATTGACGGTTATGGGCGCTCACGCTGCCTCAGCCCAACCCATTTCCAGGTGTCGTCTTTGATCAGTGATCACTATGATTTGCGTGCTCTTGCTCGTGGTCGACTAATACATAGCATCCATTTCGCACCCGCAAGACTGTACACGGCCCACGGAACCGACAGCCAACAAAGATATCAACCGCTATGTATCCATTCCGGCTATGAATGAAAAACATGTATGAATTGCGCACAGAAACATCACCAGGAGCCGTTCTCCGTATTTTGCGGCATCCATCTATAAATCGTTGCCAGGAGAGAGTTTCTCAAACCAGTGACGGGGGCGCAACTGATAGAACGAATGATGGCGACATGTTGACTTGAACTTACACACATTCTCACAGCCCAGCCAGTGAGGCAGGTGCAGAGGTGGAATCAATTTCTCGATCAATCGGTCGAGACGAAACCGTTCACGGTCGTGCCAGAACGGTACTAGTCTTATCATTGTCTCATTGAATTTTTTTTTTTACCACACTTTCAGAAACTGACGCGACCGGACTTCGGAGTCGATGTGGCGACCACCAGAGGTATGTACGTATAGCAATGATTTGACCTCGGGAGAACGGGATGTTTACAGCAAAATCATAACTACATAGATAACACTCAAGATTGAACGAAACGTTGTATCATGTATCATGTATGTTCCCGAGTCACACCGCCGCACACACACACAAAAACCTTGCCTCCAAAACCCTCTAAATTGCCCGCCTCACGCCCGCTAGACCCTAGGTGGACCCGTATTGCGGGGTGCGACCTTCCCTTGCGGTGCAGCCTGCAAGGCACCACGAAATGATGGAGCAGAACCCGATATCATATATGTACTTATCATATTCGCCGGGGGTCTCCTTTCAACGCGTGATGCGAACAGAAGCGATCCTCGGTTGTTTTGGGGTGCAGGATGGGGCTATGTTCTCGACATGTCACATGCGAGGGAACAAGCAGCACACACGACCGATAAGGTTAAAGGAACGACCGTACGTGCCGTTTCGTTTCCGTAGAACACCATAAATACTGTGTGCATGTACTTAGAGCGGGTTTGGGTCTTGATGCGTCATGTCGTGAAGCTCTTGTCGATTCAATGGCGGCGGCGGTGGTCGCACAATAACGCATTGAATAGCAATGTCTCGCCTTTCAAAAACACGAGGTTACCAACAGGCTAGGCGAAAATATCGCTTTTTGACGTTTGGCATGAATTGAATCTGTTGATGGGGAGGAGCTACATACCTACCTAGGCTGATCGGTGCGGTAATCCGTGAACCTAATCATTGGGGATACCAAACCAAAACAAAACAACAAAAAAGAGGCCCACGAAGTGACAGCGTGAGGAGCGATTTAAAGGCGACGGTGCGACCAGGATCACGCGGTGAAGCCACATGTTGCGTATCGAACTCCACGCTCGACGATGAGGCCGACATTCCAACATTCGAGGCTACTTTCACTGTGGAATGACGCAGCGAAACGACAGATGACACTGATCCAGTGAACCCTGGACCCTACTTTCGAGAGAGGTGCTCACTGGGCGTCAGGAACGCGACGAAAGTGGCTGTGACGATCAGGATCAAGCAGGGTGGACAATCCCATACTTACCGATGCTCAAGCCGACGGTAGGTATCTGTGTATATCGGGGACTGATGCAGGGAAAGAGGATAGGTATTTTGATGATGATACCAGTAACTTGATGTCGAGATCTTTCATTTGGTATCTAAAATTGGTCGAGGTGCTTTGAGCGTAGGACACTGAAGATATGGATTGTGAAGTGGGGCTCGAGAGGTGTTGTATGAACCGCGGGGTTCGTCATCTGTGGGAATGCGCTCACGGTTGGGAACTGATAGCACGATAGCATGACGGCACGACAGACCTGGGCTCCGAGGAGTGTGATACAGACATGCCGGGAATTTCTGGGATGCAAGATATTGAATGAACTATCTCGACTGACTCCCACAATTCTGATGTTGAGTCTGTGAAAGAGACGGGTCCAGTGTGGCATTTCAATGGACATGGGTCCTCATAAACTGCTCACGGGAACATCTACGCAGATGCACCATAGGCACCACGCCCACAATCTGTTCCTCCACGACACGTCGACCAGAACCTGGTGAGAAAAATGAGGTAATCGACTCAGGAGAGCAGAGTAGCAAACGTGCCGCCGGTTTCGAACAATTGAGATCGAGGGCTGTCTCTGGGGAATTAGAGAGGAGTTGGCAGCTTTTTTATATGTCCGTTAGGCAGGAAGGTGACATCTCAGCAGAGATTACGAGGGGTGATACGGACGTCCGGGAATTTCGGGGATGCAAGACATCGAATGCAGTATCTTGACTGGCTCCCACAACTTCGACAAGTCGAGCCTGGAAGAGACGGGTTCAGCGTGGTGTAACATGGGCCCTCATAAACGACTCACGGGAACATCTACGCAGGGGCACCGTAGGCACCATCCTACAATCTATAATATGTTCTACCACGTCGACTGAAACCTGGTGAGAAAAATGAGGTGATTGAATCAGGAGAGCAGAGTTAAAAACGTGCCGCCGGTTTGAATACTTGAGATCGAAGGTTGCCTGTGGTGGAATTAGAGAGGAGTCGGCAGATTTTTGTATTTCCGTTAGGCAGGAAGGAAAATGACATATCAGCGGAAATGTGGCCGGGATCTTCGGGGGCGTGATAAGCGCGGTGACCTCAATGTTACATAGACTTCATTTGCGGCAAGCAGAAACGATTGAGATGGTAAAACAGTCAAAGGCTGCGTGGCCGGAGTGAGACGAGCAAGAAAAACATAGTTGAGGGAGTAACACTCAAGGACGTTGAATTCCTCATAAACTTCGGTCAAAAGTCAACGCTTCAAACGGTTTATAATGTGCCGCTGTCCGTCTTGAGGCTTGAGCGTGATGGAGAAGGGATGCCGGCAGAAGGACAAGAAACATACGACGATCTTAATTGCAGAACGCGTTTGTAAAAGGATGAGAGAGACGCGGCCATTGACAGCACATGTTCATGCTTTCCCGTCGGCTGAAGCATCCGATTCTCATAGCGCCAATCCAGATCCTCATTGTCGATCACCGCCACCATGGCCGTTCAATTACCCAACTTCTCCCCTTCCCGTTGGCGATGACAGAAGGGCGTGTGCGCAAGAGTAAATGACGTGGTTAACCGTGAAATGAAGTGATTTTCCCAACGGGTACGTCTGGAGACAACGACGACTCATGACTGTCATTCTGCCAGTTCAGATGATTTCGTAGGTGAGAAACGGGCGAAATTAGAAACGGAGAAGCAACATACCATTATATTGATGAGAGGTATTAGGACGGCGACTGATTTCTTTGACCTTTCGCAAGCGATCGCTAGACCAGGGAATTTTGAATCGAATGGTGAGTGAAATTTGGTGAACTCTGGGCTGAAAACGATCTGGTGACCGGTGAAGCATTGCGGACAGGCAATGACATGGTGCCTTTGGTGGAGTCGTATTTCAGTCGAACGATCCGCAGGACGCCTGGACACATTGGATGGCAGATTATGTTAGGCAGATGACTGATCAAGGATTACGCCAGGCGTGGCGAGCCCTTCAGAGTATTCTTGAAATGAGGGAATGTGATATTCAGTAATGGAGGCATCGAGATCAGGAAAAATCGCTAACAATGAGATGGGATTAGGCTCGTGAGGAATCATTTGATCAGCTTGATTCCTATGACTGCGTTTGAGATATCTGTCAAAAATTGTTATCATATCGAGAGGACTACGATCTATGAAAAGGAATGAAAGTTAATGAGTCCCAAGCCATTGAAGCTGTCTGAGCATGTATTGATCGTGCTCTCGGAGCATCTAGCCACCACAGCGTACACCTCCATGCCAGTCGATATTTGGGTCCAAATTGATGTCGGGTGGGTAAGTAGCCGTCCCTTCTTTGCCACACCAGTCAAAGTCGACGAGCATTGAACCTTGACAAAGAATGACGTTGGGTGGTCTCAAATCACCAAAGATGAGCTCGTTGAGTTCAGAAACAGCTTCTTCGAGTGATGAAATCACTTCAGGAGAAAGCGGTGATTCGTCATCGGGACGCCGACCGTCCACAAAGTCCATCACAACAACATACATCCTGACGCTCTCTACCTTTTCACAGAACCAGAGCTTTGGCGCCCGTGACTTCTTCGCCAGGAGCTCGTGTCCAATTCGACAGTAGGTCGAGGTAGATTTGACAGCAACAGTTTGGAAAGATCCCTCTGCACCAGAGGTTAGCGCCAATGCTTTGAATATCGCCTTTTCAGAACAGTCGGGAGAAAGGCGAGCAGCATACTCAAGGTTAACGTCGCGTCGCTACCACTAATAAGCGAGGTAAATTGCCGGAAATGGGGGAATGAAGCAAGCTCCGTCCTCTGAGTGCGAGGGAAAGACGATGGAGTTGCCCCCGATGGTGCCTGCATACGATGTGTATCAGTGGAGGATGTGGTGGGCTGAGATGAGATAGGACGAAGGTTCAAATAGAAGTCCTCTAGATCGTCGAGGCAGCCCCTAAGATTTAGAGAACTTCAGCTATCTCGTAGAGTCGGTCGGAGAGGTGGGGTCTGCCCCCGAGGTATAGGTAGTCAGTCAAGGGCTGCGAAATGAACCGGTCGGCAAACACAGCGCCAGATATGCTGAAGTATGGGCCAGCGATCCCAATACTGAATGCGGGACAGCATGACACGTCACGGATAGGCCTACGCTGCAAGCATATTCGTTCATGGATCAAGGACAGGCTAATGAACGAAGCATACCTTATCTGCGGAGTAGAATAACATGTAATCACATTGACCTTGGAGGATGGGGTCGGATGCACCCTCCCCAATACCATTATTGAGTTCGGTGAAACATAACACGGCTTGGTTCCGGTTGAGAAACGAGCGGCACACGGTGAAAATACTACCGTCTGGTTCGAAGATGGTTGGTTCACCATCATTTTCTACTTTAGTGAGGATTCGGGATGAATGAGGTGTCGCAGATCATCTAGATGACGTTTTCGGGTTCTCTCGTCTGGGTAGAAAGCCAAGGACTTTGTAACGAATTTATTTGCGCGATCGAATTCCTCATGGGAAAATTGGAAGGTGGCGAGAGGCTCCTCCATCCTCTTCAAAAATGTTGCAAAGACCGGATGATAGATGGTGATTGCTGGCGCGATCAGCTCGAACGGTCGACCATTGTACATAGCATCTGGCCTGCCGTCCTTCTGGGTGACACAAAGAGTCGAATTCTGTGGAAGGCGATTCGCGTTTACGAGCCGCTTGAGCTATCTCTTCTCGAGCTACGGAGGGGTAAGAACAAAAACCAGATTCACTAAGGATTGGCTTACATGGGAACTGATGCGAATGCTCTTTCTCAGTAGAATGACGCGGCTGAATTCGGGCTTCCAGAGACTGTGAGCATGAGCATTGGTACATCCCGCGACGCTGAGACTCACTAAACACCACGAGGAGCTGGTCATCGACAAAGGATGACAGACCCGCTTCGGCAAGGCACCAGCATCGCTTTCTTCCAGAAGAAGTCGTTGGCATTGACGCCGAGAGTCTGCTCAATCTGCTCCGTGGTGAGATCCTCAATATGATTGGGTGTGAGGAGCTGTGTACGACAATGAGTAAAGGAATGAAGGCGGTGATGCTTTAGCGAACGAACCTTGTACGACTTCACCACCTTGGCCTTCCACGCCTTGAAGATTCACGGCGGCGTGGTCATATATAGCACG
Organism: Hypsizygus marmoreus; assembly: GCA_013433165.1. Lineage (NCBI taxonomy): Eukaryota > Fungi > Basidiomycota > Agaricomycetes > Agaricales > Lyophyllaceae > Hypsizygus > Hypsizygus marmoreus. The sequence continues at coordinate 64,660 of CM024087.1, forward strand.
GACCAGACCAGTTTCTGGGAGACCCAAAGCGACGTCCAGGCCGTACAGCTTATGCGACGCAAACGACTCTTTCGCTTCAATCAACAGGTAAGGGATATGTAGCATGTTGCAGGCGATGGAGTGGAAAGCGTATACCACTATCCTCTATGAACGTTCGTTACAAGCAAAGCTTGATGGTGTGACTCCCGAGTGATGGCGCTGCCTGATTTGGGCATCTTTCAAAAAGTTTCGAACCTGAACCACATCGACATCTGCTTCATTTCTCTCCTCTGTTCGTAAACACGACGAAGGACTGACGAATCAACATATCCTCGAGGAGTCGAAACAGCCTCATAATGCCGAGTGACCTCGACAGGTGAGCCTGGGCAGCACACCTGGTAATCATTGCTCACTGTCCGCATATTCTTCTGCCTTGCCTTTCTGCGAACTCCCTTTCCAAAAACCCTCAACGCTTTCCCTCATCAACCTCTCACCTCCTTTCCCGGGCAGACAGATCGAGCAGCTCACACGCTGTGAGCCCATATCCGAAGAACAGGTGAAGCGGCTATGTCTGAAGGCACGAGAGATTCTGATCGAGGAGGGGAACGTACAAGTTGTTGATTCGCCTGTGACGGTGCGTAGCCTTCTCGTTCTCTGTCTGTTGCACGAAAACTGACATGTCATTTCGTTCTGTGTGTATTTTGTGCTTTCGGTATGTGGCACAGATATGCGGAGACATCCATGGCCAATTCTTCGACCTCATGGAACTCTTCAAAGTCGGCGGGTTCTGCCCCGAAACAAACTACCTCTTCATGGGTGCGCCTCCTTTCCCTTTTCATCCATCCCACACCCCTCATTCATGCACCCATATATCTCCAGGAGACTTCGTCGACCGCGGCTTCTACAGCGTGGAGACCTTTCTCCTGCTCCTCGCGCTCAAAGTGCGCTACCCCGAACGCATCACCCTCATCCGGGGGAACCACGAGTCGCGGCAGATCACGCAGGTGTACGGGTTCTACGACGAGTGCCAGCGCAAGTACGGGTCCTCGAACGTGTGGCGCTGGTGCTGCGAGGTATTTGATTACCTGGCGCTCGGCGCGATCGTGGATGGGAGCGTGTTTTGCGTACATGGGGGGTTGAGTCCGAATTTGCAGAGTATCGACGAGGTGTGTGTTTTTTTGTTGGGTGGTTTCGTGACTTTGAACCCGCTGACTGCTGCCACCATCTTTCTTTTTCTTTGCGTTGTAGATCCGCGCCATTGACCGGAAGCAGGAGGTGCCCCACGATGGCCCAATGTGCGATTTGCTATGGTCAGATCCAGACGGTACGCCCCAGCCTTGTCTCACAACATTCCCCATCTCACTCTCAATCGTGACTCCAAAACAGACATAGCAGGGTGGGGCCTCTCACCCCGGGGAGCGGGGTTCCTCTTCGGCGCCGATATCACGAAACAATTCGCACATTACAACGCCATCGACCTGATCGCACGGGCGCACCAGCTGGCCATGGAGGGGTACAAGCTCATGTTCGACCGCACCATCGTCACGGTGTGGAGTGCCCCCAATTACTGCTACCGGTGCGTTTGTAATTCTATATTCATATTTACGTCTTCCTCTTGTTTGAGGGTTCGGCTTTTTCGATCCAATTCAATCGCTTTCGCAGATCCCTGCGGCGTCAACGCGTGTAGGGTGCTGAAAAGACGGGGATCTCGTCTTCGTAGTTTCTGCGATTCGGGTTTCTCATTTCATCATCATTCCTTTTTTTTTCATGTTACGTTCGTCGCTTCGCGAGTGCATATGTGAAGAATGGCGACGCGTGGGTCTGATTCAATTCAGTCGCTTTCGCAGATCTCTGCGCGTGGAGAGTGCTGAGAGACGGGGGTCTCGTCATCGTTGCATCTGCGATTGGGGTTCTCATTCCATCATCTTCAATTTCATTCCGTAAATCTCGTCAGCGCTGCCTGATTCAATTCAGTCGCTTCTCAGATCTCTGCGGCGTCGACGCGTGGAAAATTGCTGAGAAACGGGGGATCTCGTTATCGTAGCATTTTCGATTCGTGTTTTTCATTTCATCGTTCTTCAATCTCGTCAACACCAACTGACTTACGCCTCTGTTCACCGATAGCTGCGGGAACGTTGCGTCTATTCTTGAACTGGACGAGCATCTCAGCCAGGAGTACAAGGTGTTCCAACATGCGCCCCTCGTAAGTGTTTTACATTCCCAAGCGAAAGATCCCCGTCCCTCCATTTCGCTTCCGCATGTTGACCACGCCACTATTTCTTTTCAAGGACGTACAATCAATACCCGCAAAACGGCCTCCTGCCGATTACTTCTTGTAAAGCTGTCGCGGTTAAAGCCAAAAACGTTGTATGTGCCTCGATGTCAGGATCGACTCCTCCTCCAACCCCGACCATCTCCGACCTGTGCTGTTCGCCACCACCACCACCTCCTTCGCCCTCCTCGGGCCTGTAATTGTAATTCAATGCCAATACCAATACCTCATGTAGCTTTTAGCGAGCCAACACCCGCAGCGTGCATATAAAGTTTCGCAGACAACGACACCATATCGGCATCCTGTCATTGGTCGATGCCCACTCGTGCCCCACCTCATGGCCTGGAAGGAATCATTCGATCTCTGAAGGCCGCTCAAGCGCACCACCACCAATCGGTGGGGTCATCATCGTCGCATCTATCCAGAATATGATTTGTCTATATGTAAATCGTGGATTGGTGGAAATGAAACAGTGTATGGATCGAGATACTAGAATACTGTTGTAATGTGCAAGGGGTCAATGGATGGGCGGGACTGAGGGCAGCTACAGTTGTGACGATTGTGTATGTTGTTGGCAAGAGGGAGATATATCCTATACAGAAAAATACATAACTGAACAAGAAGCGCGCATGCAAATCAGGAATGACCGTGCTTCTAATTTACGTCTTGCCTTTGGGCGCGGTCTTGCTAAACAGTTTCGCCTTCTCGATTGCAGCGTTGCCTGCACGTATATCAGAAAATTAGTGAAAAAAGTACGCGGCGGAGGAAAGGCTCTACGCACTCTGCTTGATAAGGTTGCTCTTGTAATCTTGGATGGTGATGTCGCGCTTTGTAAGGTTCTTGATCGTCTTGTCTGCCACCTCCCAAAGCTCCTCGGCGACTTGGGAAATAAGACCTGCAAGAAACGGGTTAGAAAAGGTATTACAGAACAGCATGAGGAAGGTGATCGTACGGAAGTCATGGGAGACGATGACCACACCACCCTCGAACTCCTTGATAGCTCGCGCCAAGGCATCGATGGACTCCATGTCCAAATGGTTCGTAGGCTCATCTAAGTGCTCGGTCAGCAAAGGGGGCAATAATAGCCATTGTGAAGAACGTACCAAGAAGAAGGATATGGGGATGTTCCATGGCCAATTGAGCGAAAACGACGCTGTAGAAAGGTCAGTGACTCCCGTGCAAGGGGTATTTGCAATGAACGTACCGGTTACGAAGACCGTCGGAGAGTTGCCTGATCGGTGACGTCTGATGGGTTCCAGATAGACCGAATCTTCCCAATTGCGAACGCCACGCCTAGGGTGAGGGCGGTCAGCAAAATCATTCCCAACGTATGCTGAAGAACAACGTACCATGATGTCCTTGTCAGGAAACTTCTGTGAGAATAGGGTTTGGAAGTATTCGATTGGGCTAGAGTCGTATGGAAGCTGGTCAGCCGAGTGCTGAGAGTACTTCGCGAGCTTGAGGGCAGAATGCCTCGAGACCGTTCCCTGAGTCGGTTGGAGGACGCCAGTGATCAGGTTGAGGAGGGTCGACTTTCCTGCACCATTAGCACCAAGGATAGCCACCCGCGAGTCCATGCTAGAGCAAGTGCGTAAATGGAGGAAATCTTAGAATATGATAGAAGAAACACATACTCTATTCCGAAGGAAAGGTGCTCATACAGGTAGTCTTCCTTCTTCCCCGTGTAGGAAAACGCAACGTCATCGAATGCAATGATGGGAGGCGGTAGTTTCCGGACGTCCTCAAAGTTGAATCTACAAAAATTGTAAGAAGAGCATGGGACAACGGCCAAAGATGTAGGCGTACCGTAGAGGTTTGGGAGTCTCGACTTTCTCCACAAGGCCAGCGGCTTCCATCTTATCGATGATCTTTTGCTTCGACTTCGCTTGACGGACGAGGTTGGCGTAGGTACCCGCAGACGCAATAAATCTATCGATGACTGGTGAGACAAGCGTTTACGATGGCAAGATAAAGTGTACGCACTTTTTGATGTGCAGGATCTCTTCCTGCTGCTTGTTATACGCCTTCATTTGGTTGACCTCGTTCTCTTGTCTTGTCTTCACGTATGTCGAATAATTACCATGGTAGTACACCAGCTTTTTCTTCATCGTAAGGTCCATAATGTTTGTGCACACCGAGTCGAGGAAATCTTGCGAGTGCGAAGTGATGACTAAGATATGGTTATATGTCGACAGGTATGCCTCCAGCCATACAACAGCCCCAAGATCCAAGTGGTTCGTCGGCTCATCGAGGAGCAGTAGATGGGGCTTAACGAAGAGCGCACGAGCTAGTGCGACGCGCATGCGCCATCCACCACTCATATCTTTCGTGGGCTTCTTCATCATCGCCGGAGTAAACCCGAGACCATGGAGGATACTGCCCGCCTTGACTTCGAACGTGCTTGGGTCAAGCTCCTCCAATTCCTCATATGCCGTGTCCAGAGCCACCTCGTCGACGGAATCCGCCACGGAAAGCTCTTCAATATATGCTTCGAGCTTGGCGACTTTCTGCTGGGCAGAGGCGATGATGAAATCGAGGGCATTGACATCTGAGGGTTCCGCTTCACCGCTGACGAGATAGATATCGATGTGCTCTGGAATCTCGATATCGCGTTCTGCGATTGCTTGCAGGAACGTCGACTGAGAATCGCAAAATGATTAGTCAGGTTCACTCGACGATAAAAACTCAAATTGTCGTACCTTGCCGGAGCCATTCTCGCCTAACAGACCATACCTCTGACCATAGTTCAGTGAAATCTCAGCGTTTTCGATGAGAAGTCGTCCGTGGAAAGACAGGGTAAACGATTCAATTTTGATGTCCCGGCTTTTGGGATCGGATACTAACACTCCTGCCGTACTCCTGAAGGATCGTCAATATGAGAGTAAGAACGAGATTAGACAACGACGCACCTGTCTGTAGACGACACTGAAAGCTTGGCCATTTTACTAAGGTCGTCGGTACTATTCGCTGCACTGACACTCGTAAGTGGAGTGTTGATCGCACTACCGTTCACTGAACCACTTGGTGTGGTTGATGAAGAGGCTGTACCACCAGAGATTCCAGCATTCTTCTTTGCTGCTTTCTCTGCAAGGCGCTTTTGTTTCGAGGAGGATGGAGGCATTGTGGTCAAAGGAGGAGGGATAAGATATCGATTGGATCCAGATCATCCTTAGTAAATTTTTGCCCCGATCAGTCGGAGTCTAAACATGGGGCGATGCTGCCATCTAATCTTATCACCAGTAATTTGATTAACTCCAACTTTTCAACCATTGGGATGCCTTTCGACTTGACCGTCGCTCAAGCTCCAGTCACTAAGAGTCACTACCATTCAGAACATGAAGGGTTTGTTGAAAGGCCTAATGACTCTCCGCTTCTGTTTCTTATTTCGTACTGAAGCAATCCTCCAGGAATCTATACTTCTTCCCCCGAGTCATCAGAGCCTCGATGTATACAGCACTACTGTTTGCTTCACGACTCGGTCACTTTTTCACCTAAGTCAATTGCCGATGGATATACTCCTCTTTCATTATTGACCGGACATATGTCAGTGAATCATTTTGGGTTCAAAGATGGTATATGTAAGTGCTCTATCGGTGTTCCTTATCCCATGCAAACACACTTGTGATGTGCACCTCCCAGCACCAACCATTCGCCATTCGTTGATATAGAGGCCTATTCGATATTCGATTTTGGCTATTGGCCAAGCTACACCAATGATGCGGTGTCTTTGCGGTGAGAATGGGCATGGTTTCTGGAATTGAACAATTTCTTCGGTGTGCGACGGAGGACTCTGCCTTACTCAGGGTAGCTCACAACCAGTTACATTGATCTAGAACACTCGTCGACGGGTTCGCACACATGAGCGGTGCTACGTTCGAAGCTCGAAGCACTGCATCCCTTACAGCATGTCCCAAGCGGAACCGCAGCACAATGACAAACTTACCACTATATGTAACACAAGATGCGCGCATCCTTGAATGATAATATGAAAGATGCGAACATGCTTGATGCTGTGCAACTTCTAGTCGTCTGTCGTTCTTTCAATCCTCGGTGCTTGTAGCTACAGTATCCCCATGAAGATCGTCAAATCGCACCACTGACTCCCTTCCCTTTGTGGATTCTCGTCAATGGAGGATTTACCGTTTGGGCTCTCATGGTGAGTAATGACAATGATTCACTATTACGACTGATTTACTAACAATTCATAGAGGTGTCACCAAATTGGGACTTTACAACCTTTTCCGTTGAGCTTCTCATCGTCTGAAAACGGTTAGGTTCTCCGATGAACACCCATCATTCAGAGAACTCGAGAAGCCACGAACGCTATGCAACGAACACTGTATAAAACTCACCATCATGGTTTTAGTCCTCACCGATGTCGACCCTCACTGACGCTCAGATATACGCCAGGCAGCTCCTACTCAAACGACACGGTTATCCTCTATGGGTACCCGAACCGTATGGCAACTCCGTCACCTACCGCACTAAGGGCGTTCGTATAGGCGATGTCGGTTACGTCACTCACGACGGTGCGTTTGAGTCATTGTTTAATGTTCGCGCACCCCCTGGCGATGCCATCAACGGCCGTGGCGTGCCAGAGGGATTTGAACAGGTCATCATCCCTTCCGAAGACATTGTTCACATCCCAAATTTCCATCAACCTGATTCCACCGTGACAACCGCGGCCATGAAGAGGAGAACCTTTGACCTGGAGGTCTCTACCCCGGATATACTGTTGAGCCACATCAAAATCTGTATCTATCATATAACTGATGCTTTTACGACAGCCCCGTCTCTCCAGGCGTTGGAACCAACATTCAGTTCACTTGGAGTACATCGCAGGGAGCGATCCTCCATCTGCCTGATGGCGCGTCTCGGTTGACATGTCCTGCCGATCTTTTCCGGAACGCTGCGATCCGCGGCGCCAAAAACTGGTACAAATTCGTGAATGTTACCCTGAGGCGTAACGTACCAAATGGCGCACTTTATCTAGTTACCGGATGCGACAAAACCGATTCCTGGATGGTCGGTGCCTTTTCTGACAAGTCATCCGAGACTCAAGTATCGTTCCTCTTATCTGCGGGTGACTGCGGGGGCGTTCGCGCTTCATATTCATATTCTTGGGGTACCTCCACTCCAGCAGTCTTTCGTACAGGCCCTACTCCTTCCATCGATTCACCCGAAACTCTTGAAAGACACAGATCACTAATTGATCAGGACGACTCTGTATTCCATGCTGATGCCCCTCAAGCCAAGAACCAATGCGTATTTCTTCGCGGATACCGCATCATGCTCCGTACGGGCCCAATACCACTTGTGCTAGGCGGCACCTCTAAAGTCGAGGTTGACTCGATATCATTCACAAACCCCAAAGATATCTCGCGACCTCCATGTCATAGATCATCATCTCACCTATCGTCCAGCGAACCCATTGCAAGCCTCAACCACCAGAAGTACATCGCAGAATCATGGTTTAAAGACCCTCCGCAAGATCGCGTACTTTTGGGATATCTACCCGGCGTACTCGATGTACGTTATCGAGCGTTTACCTAACCTTAAGTGCTCAAGTACTTGATGATCTAGACATACCATCCATCCACCGCAATAAACAAATCCCTCTTGGATTTCGTGCGTAAGGTCCAAGTTTCGGTGTTCAAAAACTCACCCGACTATCCACGAATAGGCTCCCCAGGCAGAAGTTTCGCTCGTTCATGATGACGAATGGTGTGCCGTCATAACAGAAGTATGGTTGGACCCTTGATTGTTCGTTCGTCTGCATACTGAGACGTTTTTAGGATGACGGTGATATTCCCAATGACACTGTCCTGATCTCCCGCATTTTCGGTAAATTTAGTTTCGTAAACTATACAGGTGCGACTCTCTTCATTGCCTTGCCGTGAAACCAAAAGACGGAACGTTTCTAGGCGCAACTATCTTGGTTCCTAGAAACTATTCATTTAGCGAATCCCAGAGCGGCGCTCGGAGAACATGTGAGTTTCAGCAATATTCCTTGATGCAATTTACAGCTTTCGGTGTTATTTTCAGGCGGGCGAGGGCACTCCATCTCTTTGGAAAAAGACATTTTCAAGGGTCTCGACCATTACCAGGCTACTAACGGGTCGTCGGAAACTCCTTTCGATCCCCATACCATCGCCCCAGGTAAGCTCACTTCAACGCCACACTGTGCTTATCTCACGTAATTTTCATCAAGGTTCATCACCTCGCGGTATTCCCTCTAGGAAAGCCGGCCTTGCAGAAATAACGAATACCAGGCAAGCCTCAAATCGAGGTTTGCCACCCAGGCGGCTGAAACGAAAAGATGGAAGGCCTTTCACCACGCCAAATCCACCCACTTTTGTTAAAGGAGAGGCGATGAAAATAATTCGAAGGCAGAAATCTTTTGATACCCGATAAAATTGTACAGGTTCCATTTATAAATCTACTTCGTGTCCATGATATCTACAGCACCAGGGTATAGTCTTCAGCAGGCGAATCAGGCAAAACTAAATAAACATAGTGATATGAATATAGAGAAAACTCAACCGCCGCACCGCCACGTACTCAGAAGTCCTCACACACCACAGATTAGCTCTAGGTATGCTTGGTCCGTGGCTTGATTCTATTGCGCTTCAGTGAAAGCGGTCGATCTCTTCCTCGAAGTCGAGAATATACTCCACAGGCGTTACAGAGCTGCGCTCCAGTTTTGCTCCGCCGCCAGACAGACGTGTGATGCGTGTGACAGTGGCTGCACTCTGGCCCATCTATCTCACCCTCTGATATGTCCGACAAATCTTCTGCAGCGTCAGCGTCAATGAGCTCCTGAGGGCGATGCTTGTTTCGCTGCTGAAGGTAAAGGCCACAGGCGTTACATAGCGGTTTCAACGTCGTTGGCTCTCGCCGCCACAATGGGGTCGACGTAGCGTGGCAATGCGAGCAAGACTTGCCGCCTGGGGGAGTATCGACACTACCCCTGCGCGATGAAGGGGGAGAGGAGCTACTCGATGTCGGCGACACTTGGCGAGGTACTGCATGAGATTCACCAACGTGTGGCTGAAGAGAGGACTCATGGGGGAAATTGTACTCGTGGGGCGGTACCTGAAGGTGACTGGTTGGGGAGTTCATCGATGATGCGATCGCGTCAGTCCAGTCGTGATCAAAGGACATGAATTGGGCTTCCGGGCCGTTCGGCGACCATGCAAATGGATCAAGTCCCGGGCTATTGCCAACACCGCCGTGAGGGCCGGAGCCACCCCATGTGACCCCTCTCTCACTTTCGGGACTGGTAGTCGAATTCTGGGTGAAGGGTAGCTCAGGGACGATCGAGGTAAGCATGGCATATGGGATGTCCTGGTCCGTTCGAAGTCGCGGGTTCAGCGTAGCGCGTGTATGAGAGCTCTGGTAGTCCACCTGGGGACGTGAGAGTTCCATTGGTGATGAGTACGAAGGCGAGGCGTATGGAGGGTAACCGCCATGCATGAAGGAGGGGTTGGATGTTTGAGGACTCCGAGGGAAGGAATTGGCGTTCGAATTAGGCATTCTCGAGCGATTGTGTGGAGCACTGCGAGAACCACCATGAAGACTAGCCTCTACGAAGCAAATCACTGGTAAGATATGCAGCGTCACCTAGTTCAGATAAAACATACCTGGCAGTTCCCACTGGCCATTCAATGAAGAGGTGCCGTTCGAATAATGTGGCGTGCTTGTGGCGTACGCGCCGTACATTGCAGAATTACTGAGCATGTAGTGACTTTGTGTGTTGTCAACATCGTGGAAAGCACTGAACATGGTGTCCAAATGATCGACAGATAATAGATGGCGAGGAGCGGGGGACAATGTTGAACACAGTTTGGATATTGGCAATGAGAGTGGCCACAAGCGAAGTCCGGAATGAAACCAGTGTTCTTTATAACTTGAGATGGTAGGCCTTCAAATAGGCAACTCACAGTGTACCCTTGAGAGATCGGATCGGAGGATCTACAAGGGGAAGGGACCTGTCGTGCGGCCGTGATATCCACCAAATTCGTCCCCCGTGTTCTCGTTTCGAACATGCTGTCTGAATGGGCGTTTACGCATACCTGTGAGGCTTATCTGTCAAAATGTAGGGAGAGTGGGAGTCAAGTCAATCCGGGCCCCATTAGCAAAGTTTCGCGATTGATGGAGATGGGCGAACTGGATAATGGGCGGCCACAAGCGGTTTCTTGGAATTCAAGTGTTGGTTGATGCGGTTCACTTTCACCAATGACGTAAAGAATTCCCTTTTTCGCCGAACCTCTCGGAAGATTGCGCGCAAGAGAAGCAGCGCAACCAAAGATGCCATCAGATCTTATACATGCGCTCAGGGGGATTAGCGTCTCGATGTGGTACACTGGCGGAGAGTTTCCAAGGACCAAGGAAGAGATGAAATTCGGAACGTCGAGCAAGGCGTGCTGGGCTGCGAATCCCATCAAACCTGTCAATTCAAGGTGTGCCACGACCCTCACGAGATTGCTTTCTCCTCGAGATCTGTTGAAACCAAAGCAACGCCTGTCCTTGTTGTGCCATGACATGTCAATCAGCTCTCTGAGTATTTGTCGTTTGTTGAGTGGCTTGGTTCGGATCCTTGTGGGGCCGGGCCGGCTTCATAGTAGGATCCAATGAGGACGTCGTCGATGGCCTCTTGCTGAACTTGTCTATTCAGCAAAGTTCTCGTAGAAATATAGCGGTAAAATAGAAGAGGTTTTGTTAGGTGGGGTTATCACGAGATATGTTACATCAAGCGATAGACATACATGTTCGGCTAGGCACATCCCACAGGGAAGTTTACACAGGTCCTCCCACAATAAAACCCGCCAGCATCGTAAAGCCCTCCCAGCAGATAACTCCGCCAAAGAGCGCAGATCTTGTCAGAAACTGTCAAGCAATCTCTGGCACGCAGAGGCATGCTTCTGTTCAAAACACAGTCAAGGACATTGTGGGCAATGACGATGATGAAGATACGCACCTATTTCCATATGGTCAGGCACGCGGAACTTTTCATTCTTGCCAGAAAAGAGAATACATCCATGCCATAGGATTCAAAGATTAGAGCACGGCCTATTGTTTTGCATCGACAACTCCCATTTTGATCACCGATACAGTATGACAGTTCAAAACGGTCGTCGCTACAACGACAAATTCGGGAGATCCTCCATCCAAGAGGTTCGTCGGGTAATTTGATTCATGCTATCGCCTTGGGGCGGGTGGAGTGAAGAATGGTTTCTGTCGTCTCCGCGAGACCGATTGTATTTGGTTTTGATTGTTCAGAGCTTTGAGAGGCAACAACCTCTCGACCAGAAAGTTAGATACGGGTCGAAGAGGTGATATTTAGAAATAGTTAATGGGCAATGAACCCGAGGAACTTTCGAGGCTAAGCAAAATAAATTAAATTCGTCACACAAAGGCACTACGTTTTTATCAGCGAAGGCGAAGTGCGAGGGTGTAAATCATACCCGGGAGGCGCATCACGGACCAATCAAGCGGTACAAGCACTGGAGATTAGACTTCCCCCGTCGCCCGTGAATCTTGTAGGCCATCAGAATCAGTCAGACCTCGAAACTCACCAGGGCTGCACTCAATATCAGGCAGTTTTGCGCATTTGCTCAGCTGAGACATTGCCAGTGTCTCCTCTGATAAATTGTGGCTCGATACTCATAGGAGTGAAGAATAGCGATACCGATTCTGAGTTCGAAATTATCACGTGATTTTCAAATCGGACGCGTCAAATGCTCGCGTCGTGCTCTGGAGACTCCAAACTACTGTTCCTGTCACTGCAACTACATGCCCTGATGTCTTATGTGTGATATGAGTAACTGGAGCATTACTACCTGCATATATTGTGCTCTCCTGATTAAATTTAAGCTCACAACATGCAGACTGGATGTCAGACCACCAATGATTGCCTTCCATAAATTCATCCCTTCTTTTCACAGGCTTGATTTCCATGGAGAATCACCCCAGAGAACTCTATTAAGGGAATGGAATACTTGAGAACCAACACCAGCCTCAATGGCCTTCTGAAGTGTACAAGTTAAATCCTTGGGCAATTCAGGATCATCACAGCCTTCAAGCAGGCTACAGGTTACCAGAAACCTCGAGGTCATGCATGAGAGCATTTACTTCTGATGTACAGGGAGTTTTAAGTTGCAGAAGACACAGAAGGTTATGGCATGGTTTGCTGCATTTCTGCTTTCTTTGACCACTATAATGTGGTCTTTCTGCTTGAGATTTGATTTCAGCTAGCTACATACCAGTACCCTCATCCTTTGTATATACTGAATGAGAAATTCCTGTCAGAATCTTTGCTCTGGGGGCTTGCAAGGAGTTGAGGAAAACCAGACTCTCAACATCCTTTACAGAGCTTTGGATGTCTCAGAAAAATCCCAAAATTTCTGAGGTGTATGTGAATACCATAATATAGTATTTTCAACCTCGTTTGGGTCCCCGAAGTGAGGCTGAGGGAAGAGAAGCAGTGTCACCAAAACAGCGAGCAGGACAATCTCGAACTCTGACATCATGGACAATACATGGCCAAATAGTCCTTTCCTTTTTCGCTTTTTTATTATTCTTTTTCTTTATTTTTTTATTTCACTTCACTCCTATCAGTATCGAGCCTAAATTGTTCACATCAGACGTACATATCAAGGAGATATTGGTGACGAGAATGATGGACCCTAAGAATAACCACCACGGACCGGGCGGGGTGCATAACTCGCTCCACTCCGCACTCGTCTTGAATAGTCCCGATGCCGTTCTGGGTAAGAACGAATATTCCGAATCAAGCGAAGCGAAATCGAAGTCACCCTAATCACAAAACGCGAATACCCACAACGCATGAATCAAGAAACCATGACCGAGCAGCCCCAATGCAACTTTCATCAGGACCAAAGCAAAGTAGTGCCAACGCGTTGAAACTGGGCGGGATTCGGGAATGAGGGAGTTCAAGGGCCACAAGCGCGTAATCCACACCAGCCGCACCCACGCCGACTGCATCAAACTTCTGAACGAAGATGAAGGTGAGATTTTCCTCAATTGGTATTGATTGAATTGCTCACCTAGATATGTTCAAAGACAAAGCCCTGCGCCTTTGCTACAAGATCTTTATGACGAACGAGGCAGTGTCTGTTGCGCGTCATGAAATCGAAGCCAAAAAGGAGTTACTCAGGATGGCATGGTTCACTTTCTCTAGAGACCTTTGCATTCCAATGAATCTGAGATGAAGGAAAGAAGGACGACGGTGCAGGTGAACAAACAGGGACTGTCCGTGACGTTGACATTACTTCAATTCATCACGTGAAAATGTGACTGCCGCGTCACCGCGTGACAACCGTCTCATCATTGGCCACTTGGCTTGGTACAACTCGAGCGCCGTCGGCGACCAACGATTTTTCTTCTATCTCTTTCTGGTTTTGTCATATTAACTGTAACACTCCTTAACCATGTCGTTCTTAACTCGTTTCTTCCACAAGGTGAGATTCTCCTTTCTGTGAACCTTTTGTCACTCATGCCGTCACCGTTAACACAGAAGAATGACGAGGACTACGAAACTATTCTCTCATCCCTGGCACTCGATATTCAAAGGCGCCAGGTGAAATTATCTGAAATCCGTTTGCGGGAGCGCCGATCGACTCTACTTGTGACGCTATATACGTTGGCGGGATGGGTGGCGTATGTTAGTCTTTGGTATTTGGGTATCCTGCCGAATCAGCATGGACGGAGCAGCAATCTTGAGAAAGCTGTGAGAAATGCTCCGGTCTTTGTCGGACCTATCATGCGAGTGGTTTTATCTTGACAACGCTCTTGAAACTAACCTCATGCAGAATTCTATTCATACGACGCATCATACAAATATGGTACACCCGGAAAGGAGATGCCGAGGGTGGGCTACGACCAATTGTTTATTTTCTTTGAGCCATCTCACCGCGTATCCAGAGAAAACCCTTCAAACGCTGCTGAAACAGCAGCGATCGAAGGTCGAAGAGATCAAGAAGAAGACGAACTATTATTCAACTCGTGAATTGATTCAACGATACGACGAGCCCACTTCAAGTCCAGCCCTGCGTCAACGTCTTGTTCCTGGTCCCACACAGCCCAGTACGCCTCAAAGACAACCTCCATTCCCCAACGGGAAGTCCGTATTGCAGACCCCCAATCCGTTTAATCCAGCAACGCCTGGTACGCTTTTCTCGATCGTATTCAGCTTCAATTTATAACGTTCTGGCCAGTGTCTACTCCTTCAATTCCGTCAAACCCTCCGCGCAAACAGTGGTATGACAAGCTGGCTGATGCCTTGCTTGGCGACGATGACCATACACCCAATGCGTCCACATCACGATACGCTCTCATTTGTGAAAAGTGCTTTGCCCATAACGGTCTTGTTAAAGAAAGCATGTGGGCAGATGCTCGTGAGTAATTCGATCTTCTTCGCCTAAAATGTGATAGCTCACCACTACGTTCTCCATTAGAATATGTTTGTCCGAAGTGCAATCACTTCAATCCATCCGCGAATGCAAGAAAACTTGGAAACAGGTCACCTGCATCGCCTCCCTCATCGTCAGAGCCTACTTCTTCGCCGACTTCTCCCAATGTGGCAACCTCGCCCAAGCAAAGGTCACTCTCCCCTCAGAATGGAAATACGGTTTCTGGAACTACTGTAGCTGCAGACGCGAGCATGATGGAGATCGACGATTCGTAGCCTTGTCCAGTTACTTTTCCCAATGGACGAATTAGTGTGCAGGTCCAGGCGCCGCCCTGTTCTGTCCATCTTAAGTGTCTATTGAAGGTCGAAAGTCTTGATTATCACCCAGGAAATTGAAGTTTGAAACAGAACAATATCACAATACTGACGTTTCACAGCCAGGAACTGTGCAGCGCTCATCCAAGGAGGCGGCGTTGAAGCTCCACTCGGTTTCCATCACCGCTGGCCGAGTTGTAAACTGCCCTTGCTGGGCCTTTCGCTTCCGCCTCGAGTTACCCCATTGATCTTGATGCTTCAAGCTTTGACAGATCGTCGGTGAATCCAAGGAAGAAAGCAGCCAGACTTCGCAAGGCTCGTTTTCTGTCGACCCAATTTGATTTATACAGATCTGACATATTCTGTTTGTTCGGAGTAAAGTGGGTGCATATTTTTGAGCTGGGGATAACTTATGCACCCTTTGCCGTCATACTGTAGTCAACAATTATATCTGGAAAACACATGACGTCGAACCAGTATGCCCCGAGCGTAGTCGGGGATTACCACCTCCAGGCCATCCTTGAAACAGATGTGACCCTGTATACCTCGAATGCAAGCACCTGCCCTCTCAGAGGAGTTCATAAGGATCTTCGCAAATCCATGGCGATATTGGATATGGTACATGCAAAGTCTGGGACCCATTGCCAGAGGCGCGAGACAATTACCAGAGCGCGAACTGCACGCCAGCGTTGTGCCGGAAGGCTTCACTGACAAGTCGACGAAACAAATTGGCGACAAATCGAGGGTTCCAAGTGGAGAAAGAGTCGTTTCGATGACTTAAACACCAGTCTGAGACGCGGAAGACGGTAGCCGCCGATGTGAACGGACGACACAAAGCTGGCGAGGGAATTTGACGCCTATGCCACTCTGGAGCGAGGCTTCAGCACATGATCCATATGTAGACGCTCTCCGAAGTGGTGTATACCGGTTGAGGTGTGTATGAACGTCCAATGCCGTAAAGCCAAACTCACTTTAGATGATCGGCGAGGAGCAAGCAAGATAAATGAATGTAAATGTGACTCGACGTGAACGGATAATGTTGTGAACAGAGAGAGAGATGTAAGAGAATCTCATACAAGACGTCGTTTTCTAGCGTATCAATATTAACCATCCACTTCCATCGTTGTGGTCAGAGAAAATCGCACGAAACAGAAACACCAAAGGAATCCGAAGCACGCGGAGCGGAGTCTGAAATCCCGCAATAATGACTCGTGCACACGTGCTCTCTGGATTCATCGACACTCATGATGGCTGTTGAGTATGTAGGGTTTTGCCCTTGAACTAGTCGACCAAGTCATAGCCAACCTGCGCGACTCCCCAAAGAACTAAGCACATGTGCTCTTGTCTACCGCCAATGGTTTCTGCTGGCTCGTTCTCACAAACTTCACACAGTCAAATTCAATGTACGACAGATGGGCAAACTGGACCGCACCGTCACTCAGTTTGTGTACTTTGTCAAGGAAAATCCTCATCTCACTCTATTCATTCGCGAGATTTCGATCGCATTTGCATTGCCACTTTGTTGGCTGGCTGTTCCGCACTATCGATGTTTCGAACGTTGCGCGCCTTGAAAGAGGTTTAACTGAACTTTATGTCGTGGGTGCGGCTCCCGTCCCCAGGACATTATTTTTGAGCTGCCTTCGCTGAAGTACCTCGTTCTTCATTCTCCTATTTTTGAGGACGCTGAGCAGTTTGCTCAATTTTTCGATAAAACTCCACCGAACATCAAGGGTGTTACGTTCATCGACGCGTGCTTTGTCCAAAGCAAAGGATCTGAGCAAGTGCACGGAATCTTATCGTATCGGCGACCGCATTCGTGTCAGTCTTCAGTCGCTGGCACTCGTTTGTGGCCACACTGAGCACATCGCACCGTGGTTCCTGCACCGTCGGTGCCCCGTCGATCTAAACACTCTTGCTTGCCTAACATACCAAGGCGAAGGTACTTTTCCCATCCTTGCCGACATGTTCAAAGTTGTTTCTCCGACGTTGAGATCTTTAGAACTTTCGAGCCCCTCTCGTGAGTCTTCTTTTTTTGGATCCCATCTATTTTCTAAAACGAACACTCTAGGCTTGATAAGTTCCGAGGACATAGACATCAGTCCAACGACTCTCCCAAATCTCATCCATCTCACTATCAACAACATTGGCATTACTTCGCTGCCGAGTGCCGTCGTGTTCCTCTCGCAGTTGACGTCGGCAAGCTCCCTTGAATCTATCACCCTCGTCGCTGATATTCCCAAGTCACAAGTGCAGAACAGGAGCGAAGATATGCCTTGGAAGCGCATGGACGAGGCCTTGGAACATGTGCAGAACCTGAAGAGTTTAGATGTAATTGTCAAGAGCACACTTAATGGAAAGGAACGTGAGCATGCGAAAGACATCTTGCGAGGCTCTTTCCGAGGCATGGCTCGTCGCCGTGTGCTTCGGGTGCAGTAGTGGCCAATGTCATTTTATGTTTTCTTGCAAGATCTGCAGAACGTTTGACGTTTTCTTGCAGCATCTACAGAACGTTTGAATGAGTTATTTCTTGGCATACGTACCTACATACCAAGTGTGGATTCTTACAGGCCCTGACCTCGTGCTCCTATCTGGCCAAGTAGATGGGCATGGCGCGTCAACATCGAAGCATCCAATGACAAGCATTGCACAGAAACCATCACACAAACTGTCATGCTTTGATAGAGTATTGGAATGTGCAAAATGCTCTCCCATCGTTTGCTTCAATTTACCCAAACTCGGCCAGCCAAAAGACCGCCACTTGGAAACACTCCGTCGGTAAAACAAGCGGGCACGGATTGATCTTGATCCGCTCGGTAGTATTCGTTAGCTTATGTCGGCCCAAAGCTGTCTATTGAACTGGTTCGCTCCTCGAATGGTCATCCCATTGTCCTCAAGCGAAATCTGTGCCTGAAAATGCTTCCGCAATTAAGCTACAGTCGGTTTGGAGTCGGGGCGCGAGTGCTGAGGACTAAACAGTGACAATGAGATTCGACGATAAGCATCAAGTGTCGAAGTAGGCAGGGTCGCACACAAGAGCCCGGAGGATATCAATGATAGGTGGCCTCAACGTCACCACAGGGACCTCAATATGTAAAGTCTTCACTGTGAGAGGATGCCTAAATGGGGTCACGTGCGGCACCGGGGACAGTGGAACGGAACCGACTGGTGGTGATCTGACTCGTCAATGCTGCCGGTTTTAACGGAGCTGATGCGTATGGGTCGCACTAAGGATTCAGCGATTATGACACCACCACTGTTGGGGGACGGTGAAGGTCGATTCAAGGTCCAGGTAATAGGGAACAGCGGTACGCTAGTCCTCGACCGGATTGTTTTCTTTCTGAGGGCGAGTCACAATGGTACTAGGAACCGGAAAGGTCGGTCGTAGCTCAAAAAAGGACATACATTCTTAGAATTCAGCCCATACTTTAAGAGCACAACAGGCATAGCACTTGCAGCTGCACTGGGAGTTCCTTATGTGTCCTTAGATAGGCTATACTGGGAGCCAGGTTGGAAGGAGACTCCTCAGAAAGAATTTCAGGCGAAGATTCGCACAGCCCTTGACCAGAGCGACAAGGGTTGGGTCGTTGATGGGAACTACGACCTAAAGGGCGGTAACATGGTTTCCAATGAGGCTACGGACATCGTCTGTAGGTGCATTTAGTTTTCTGTGGCATGAACGAAAGGCTAAAGATGGAACAATGCACGAACGCAGGGTTAGATCCACCTTTAGCTCTGTACTTTCCTCGCATCTTCTTCCGGACGATTTTTCGCCTGTTTGGTCTTGTTCCAACGTGCAGTCCAGGATGTCCTGAGACGTTCCGAGAGGTGTTTTTCTCCAAGAAAAGCATACTCTGGTGGTGCCTAACGAACCATTGGAAGTTGCGAAAAAGAGGACACGCAAGAATTGCTTTGATGGGGCAGAAGATGAAGCGATTTGGAGGTTGGGGAGGAGACCTTAGAATTTGGATGGAGGACGTGGCCGATGTGTGTCATGCAAAGCCGAAAGGCGCATGAAGCCAGGTTTTGTATTTGACAGTGTTCAAGACCTCGTGCATCTGTTGAGAGAACATAAGATGAGACAACAAACCAGCAGTACTCTGATCTTTGTGTGATTCAACAGCATGAATTGGACTGCAAAGCGATTGATAATTTGTGGCTTCTAATAACATGGTATCAACGCGTATAAGCCGGCGGCTGGACGCGATTCACTCTATTCGCGGGGCGGCCGCTAGAAGTAGAGTCGTGAGGATCGGCAAAGGACTCCTGATTTCCCCCCATGTATCCTGGATGCGACGACGAATTGACACGCGTCTCACTGGGTAACGATGGTGCTGAACCATTTCCTTGGCTGAGTTCTGTTTGGTGTGACGACGGGGAGTGGGCAAGCGGTGACCTGGCTCCAAGAGGCGGTGTTGAGGTTTCGGTGATTGTGGATAATGTATTGGGTTGATAACGGTTCGGTGAACGCATGTACTGTTGTGCTATTTGAGACGTCGTCCCCTGCCATTCTCCTCCATCAGATCTATTGGCCTGCGAACTAGCCAATGCAGCGGCGGTCGCAGGTGCCATTGCCCCAGGAATAGGCGACAACGATGTATAACTATTTCGTGGCGAGCTCCAACTGCTTCCCGATTGAGAATAATCCGGGGTAGACGGATAGTTACCACCATTTGACCCAATGGGAGAAGTGGGCACGGCGGATGTCGTCATTTGGGGAGAACCGGGATACGGGTGACCTGCAACGGTCCAAGCCTCTGAAATAGGTCTCTTACGCCGACGGTTACAGAAAAATATTGCAAAAGCAATAATTAACAGACCGAGAACTCCAAGTACAGTGCCAAGTGCGATTGGCAACACTGGAGTCGACGGGCTATCTTCTGAGCCGGATGATGCAGAAGCGGAAGGAGACGTAATCGTAGATGTACTTGATGTCGTGGCACTCGTCTGTATTATCGTAGTAGCGCTGGACGTTGGGGTGGTCGAGGACGCCGTGTCACTTGGGTCAAGTGCCGTGTAACTAGCAGGACGGTCAGCACTACTGTGATTGTCGGCTTACGAGAAGTGATAGCTACATCAGGGTATCGACAATGGCAAATGGCTGTCCTGCGCCAACGGATATAACAAGCTTGTGTGCCGCATTTGGCAGCCCAACTGCGCTCCAGATTGCCTGCGATTGAACGGTCTCCGGGCCTGCTCCGACGTCAGGTCGACTGTGGTCGACAAGATCGATCAGAACTGACGGCCCAGCGTCCAACGATACTGCGGTATTCACAGTGTAAGGCCAGAGTGGCGACAAGAAATAGATAGCAACACCTAGCATCAATGTTAGTCAATGCAGAACAACGAGAGCCCAACAACACGAACCAGTAAATGTGAACGTTGCAGTCGCGGTCGGGTCTTGAGTAAGTTTATGGGCGCCTCCAGCATTCAAGCTGTTATTGGCCGATTGAGACCAACTGGTCGCTGGAGTGTAGATGATGGATGGATCAGGATCGTCGACGGTAACATTATGAAGGCCCTGTACGAGACCAAAACATAGGATGGTCACGAGGAGAACATGGTGTAGGAACATGGCCAAGCTTCAAGGTTGTGGGCGTGCATGTTGGCAACGTTCTTGGTTCTGCTGCCATGCAATCACCGGACAAGACCCCGTTCAGGAACTCAACGTGCCTTTACGTAACAATTCGTATTTCATACCCAGCGGCATATATATATGTCACTTTTGTTTTACGACATGCTTCCTTGTCCAAGACACATTATCTGTGATATATAGACATGCAGAAACGGATTAATCTAACGACAGTTTCAGAAGGAAATGAGAATCTATGAATATATGTTAACAAAAATCTGTTTCGCGAACGGATTGATGATTGTTGAAAGAAGTGACTGTAGACGGAATCATTGAGGTGTATAGGCTGGCGGTAGGGCATAATGCATATGGGAATTTGAAGAATCAACATCCTGAGGCCGTCGGAAAGAACCTTGATTTCCTCGGGATTTGGCTAGGAGATCAGTGCGGCTAGAATCATTAGGCAGTGATGACACTCTATCAGCGGCACTGGCCTGGTGATCGTGGTACCCAAATTCAGTCTGATGGGATGACGAAGGGTTCAAAAGCGCCACCTCACTATCACGAGAAAGCGTCGATGAATGTCCAAGCGATTTTCGATGGGTGATAGATATGCGCGCTCAGTTCTCCGATCTGTGATATTCCCGGGAACATTGTCAAAACGTCTTTCTCGAAAGTGCTATCTTTGTAGGTAATCATAAGATCACAGCCATCGACAGAGGTATGGGTGGGAACGATATTTCGCTGGATTACGGCCCATTCCAAGCCAAAACGGTGGAGAAATGACGTGCGGGATGTGCAGAGTCAGCGTCATATGAGTGGGTGAAAGCCACCCGGGGCGAATCAAGACATGGACTACCCTTAGTCCCGACTTGTTCCTCTTGCGAATGCAGTAAAAACTGCAAAGGCGGTGATCACGAGGACCAGAACTCCGAGGCAGGCTCCAAGAGCGATAGGTAACACTGTTGTTGGCGAGCCGTCTGCAGGGGTGGACGCTGCAGGAGCTAAAGGGGGCGGAGATGTTATTGTGGGTGTGTGCCGAACGTCGCTGTGAATGATGTAGATGTTGTCAAAGATGTCCCCGATGCAGCGGTCGATGTCCTCGATGCTGTCACCGAGAAGCCAATTGTGTCTAGTGCGGTCTGTGTAGGTGCCTCCCTGCGTTCAAGCCTCCAACTGTGAAAAAATGTAGTAAGCAATACGTAGCTCAACGAAGCAGAGGAGGAATTGCTACTCCAAATAGTCCGCAATGGCTAACTGACCCGTCCCGACAGATATAACCAACGTATGGGAGACATTTGGCAATCCACTTATTCCCCTTGCTCTTGCACTTGTTTCGAGACCTTGGTCGAAGTCGGATAGGCTCTGATAATTGAGATCGATAACGAATGATGACCTAGAGTCCAATTACACTGTGGCAATGGTAAAGGTTGTATTTGGAAAAAATAGCGCCCCGAGGTAGTAGACGGAAATCCCTAGCAGCAAGTTAGTAAGCAACATGAGTTGGCAAAACACAAGAATATGAACCGGTAAAGGTTGCGGTTGCATTGCTGGTGGGTCCCGGGCAGCCCTGTAAGTCAGGTTCTTTACCGCATCGCTGTAGACTGGAAGCTAGCCAGGGAAAGCAGATGATGGGAGAGCTCGCGTGGCCACACCTCAAGTTTGCGTCCGAACTTGATGGTGGCGTCTCTTGTACATCTGACATTAAATCACAGAAGCTGTATGGCATAGGAAGTATGTCAGGACACATGGTCGGTGAACCACAGCCAACTTCAGGGTTTGTGGGCGTACTCGAGGATATCGTGATTTGGTTCCGGGCTGCGGCGAAATGTCGTCGGCAACTTCCATAAAGCAAACCCAGAGGCATCAAATGCAGCTATATTCACATAGACATGCACGTCGGAAGCGTGTTCATCCTGCGTAATCAACAACGTGCAATGAAAGATAGTATACAGTAGCTTGAACGGCGGTGAGTGCATAATAAAATTGTGCGGAAAACAGATTGGCAGTGGAACAAGTCCCATAACAGAGACAACATCATTGTTGAAGCGTATAGGCTGGGGGTGGAACATCATCTGTGGGGGAAGCTACGGTTACATTGTCTTGAACCTTTGGAGAGAATCCTTCTTTTCCTCCGAGTTTGGCACGATTACTAGGGCGGCTCGAGTTGCTGGGAAGAGAAGACGCTCTCTCAGAGTCACCTTCACCAGGGTCATGATACCCTAGTTCGGTCTGGCGTGATGACTGCGATTGAAGGAGGGGCGTTCCACGACCACTGAAGATCGGCATCGACGTCCCAGTCATTGACGATGGAGTGCCGGGTCGGTGAGGATTGGGCAGATGTATGTATTGCTGCCCAGCCTCTTGCCACTGCAGTACATCGCCTTCGCTGTTGGCTTCAGTAGCATGTGGGTTGGCTAGTCTTGTGGCAGTCGCAGGTGCCATAGCTCCAAGAATAGGCGACACTGACGAAGAGTCAGATTGTGGCGAATGCCAGGTAAGGATGGTTGGGAAGCTATGCGCCGGATGGATGAAGATATCGTTACTCGAATTGAGCGGGGAGGTGAGAAAGGACGATTCTGCCATTGGGGTCGAACCAGAAGGCGGATTATCTGTGGCTGGCCCATCCTGGGAAGCTAGTCGCTTCCTCCGGCGGTAGCACAAAAGTAACGTCAGCGCAGCGATCAGGATCACGCTGACACCCAGTCCGATTCCGAGGGCGATGGGCAGCACTGAGATAGAAGAGCCATCTTTCGGGTTGGATGATGTTGTTGCAGAAGGGGCTGGACTGTTTGTGGTGAGTGATGTGCCAGAAGTCATGGAGCCCAGTGTTGTCAGGGGTGCATCTGCCGCCGTCGTGGATGTTGTCATGGATGAACTGGATGCCGTGGCTGAGGTGCTGGATATTGTCGTCGAGGTGCTGGATATCGTTGCTGACACGCCAATAATCACGGGGCTCACTGGTTCCAGAATGTCCTGGGGCTCAGGCTGGACATAGCTGTCGAAAGTGTTAGTGCTCGTGCCTTCACTGAAGTAGGAAAAGGGATTCTTACACTAAGCTATCAACGACGGCGAAGCGCTGACCGGCACCGACAGATATGACAAGCGTGTGCTCCGTATTTGCTAACCCATACGCACCCCAAAGAAGGTCCGATTGGCCCGTCGGGGGGCCCTCCGTCCCGATGTCAGGTCGGCTATGGTCAACGAGATCGACGAGGAATGAGGGGCCGGAATCCAATGAAATTGCAGTATTGACTGTGTAAGGCCACAGTGGCGACTTGATGAAAACACGGGTACCTGCCCATTGATATGAGTCGAAGGTGAGTGAACAATACACGAGAATTCGAACCGGTGAAGGTGAAGGTCGCGTTTGCATTGGGATTGCTAGTCGTCTTATAGGTACCTTGATCACCAAAGGTGCTTGTGATTAGCCCCCAGCTCTCTGCCGGGTTATAGATAATTTGTCCGTTCTGGTCGTCGACGTTGATAGAAATGGAACTGGAGACGAAGGTGAGCCATGGAATAGCCAGGAGGACCGCATGCCAGTGGTGGGCGTACATGGTTAACCCTCATGTTTGGTGCGCGTTGTATTTCTGACAGATAATCACTGAAGCTGGGAGAAGCACATGACGGAAGAACGTCGCTTCAGGTTTGTGGGCGTAAATCATGATGGCGTCTCTTCTGGTTCTAACCCAACACGCCATCGCCGAATCGCGTCGCTGTACTGTCTGGGCCGGCTTCCGTCATGAAATAACTCATAGATATTGGAACGGCCTTCGAACAGCCTCTCTCAAGGAATATGTTTGGCTGCAAGAAATATTGTGAGTATAGCTTATTTACAAGTAAAAATTCCGTAGCCAAGTAAATGTCTGCGGTCGTTGAAATTGAACGGACAGCTCCAAGAAAACAAAAGGCTGGGCCTGTCGGCAAAAGATTCTGCGCAAGTTATCAGATCAGCAGTTATCCAAAGCAATCAAGTTCAATCTCACAGGATTATCGCATTTTCTTTACCTTCTTCGCATAGCCCTTCAGGCCCTTGACAAGAATGAACCGCTGGGCAACCTTCATCTCCGGCACCGCCTCCTTGAAGAGATTATGAAGATCATCTTCTGACCAACTTGCGAAGAGGAGCAGATCATCCTTCGTCTTGAGCTCCTGCTCTTGGAGGTCTTCGTATAGGTCCAAGAGATCGTGGCCGAGGGTCGACAAGAGTTCACGAACAGAATCATCAGATTCGGCTTCGGAGTCGGAGACGACGTGATAAACAATTCCATTCTACAAAGGGATATTTCGCTTTAATTTCTAATCATGCGCCTGATTTCCAACCGACCTTCAGCTCGGGGCTGGATTCTTTCATAAGCGTCGGAATAATGTCTCCTGTCTTGATCATCCAGAAGGTCAGTCATATTCGTACGTTCCGAATTACCAGCAGAAAGGACATACTGAAGGCACATTGTGGGAAACCCCTTCATCTTCTGCACGGCGTCGTGTGTGACGAGTGTGTCCATGCGCGCTCGTTGATGCCTGAAGGAACTAACATAAGTAAAATCACACGAAGAAGATCATGAAGTGCATACAGGTGTTTTGTTTCCGGGTTGGTTCCCAATAGATGACGTACCCCCATTAGCCTTCCTCAGCGAGGATCTTCTGCCAGCTGCAGATGGACGAGCCAACTTGAGGATTACATGAGCAATGAGTCAAAACATGCACTTTGTGATACACACCGATTGCTCGCGTGAAGGTAGGCAGTCTGAGTCGGCGTCACTGGACGTGGATGTAGAAGTGGAAGGCTTCGAGGATATGACCACGGGTTAGGAACGCGCTCATTAGCAATCGACATCGACCTTACTTCTTCCGGATCCCTGTCTTCGTCTGTTAATGGTTGATATTTGCGTTTAAACGCGTCGTCGACATGCTTGTAGTCGTCCGTTAGAATGTCGGGTATGGCCTGATGATTGTTCTGCAATGCTCTGTAGACCGTACCAGAACCGCATTTGAAATGAGCGCAGATATCTGAAACCGACTTCCCATGACGACGGAGAATTCGCATCATAGCGCGTTCTTCACGTGTAGAACTAGGTCGACGAATCCTTCTGCGCGTGTCCAGAGGCGTTGATGAGAGTCTCCTCCTGAGCACAAAAAAGAAAACGACGCACTGTAGTGTTTTGCCTCGTTCTGGGGCCTTTTTCTTTGGGGTGGTCATGATAAATGTTGTTGAACAGGCCGTGACGTTGGGCGTTACGCGCCGTTCACGAAAGTTTAACGTAAACTTGACATCAACAACTCCAACGCTGCCAGCTCCAAGAACGAAAATCGCAGACGGGCCCATTGATTGAAGCGTATCCCTCATGCCATCGCAAGCCCGAGACCAGGCGTACATTCTGTGCCTTGACGAAGGCCACTCCATCCGAATTCCTCTGGAGAACTGGTGCGCTCGAGGTCCTCATCATAATGTGCTCCGGCTTACAGCCGCCGCCAGTTATACTCGCTCAGAAATCCAGGCACGGTTCCCCAAGGCCGGCGACGTGTTTGAATCGTACCCCGTCGCAGAGTATCTTGAGCCTCAGTGCAAGCTGCAGGAACATGGAACACAGTCCGATTTCAATCAGAAACCAGGTACAGGACATTGCCAGGTGTGAGTGATTTCCATGGAACAGTGGGAAGTCCAGATTGGAGACAGGAGAGTTCAATGCATGATAGTGGTGGGTGAAGCATGCTACTATTGGAATCTCGCAGCTGTGAGAAAATCTTTGATCTCAACTTGATGACGAACGCTCATGCTCTCTCAATGCTCTCATTGTCCTTTGAATCCGGCAACCAGAAAACTTCTGCCTGTACAGAACCAATTTCCTGGAGGCACTTGTGGTACAATGGAACGTCTCTTGATAGCTCCCGACCTTGGACCCGGAGTGAAGTGACTGTCATCGAATAGTGTGGTCGAATGGCCCCGTTCAGGCGTCAACAGTCGATTCTTCGATGTACTATTCTGCGGGATACTTATCAACTGAAATTATCACACCCACTGTAGCCCAACTTTTGTTGGGTATCCATCTCAGGCCCGGGACTTAGAAAAGCAATGGTTTTCGACCAATCCTAACGCACGCGAAGTATGTTCATTTGAACACACTACATGGTTTCGGTGACTCACTCTCCTTTCCCTGAAGTAACTATGTGTCCTCCAATCCATGTCAGCCAGTCGCACCGATAGCGGGACACTGACGAATCAATCCCGTCGTCGCATCTTCACCATAGGTCAAGTGTTCTATGGCAGTGGGCGTACCTTCGAGCTTTAGAGCTGTTGGCCGTGGTGCTGCCTTGACCGCGCCCGCATACCTCGGGTCTCTACCGCCGATTTCGATACCTTTTTGGCTAATTTATGATGACATTTGTGGGTCTGTATTTGATATGTGGCATCGAACCTCATGCTTGCTGTAAGTTTTTTCTATCATTTGGTGTCTTGCCTAAGTTCCTTATCCTCTCGCTCTAGATCTCCATGTTCCTGTGGTCATACTTAGTGGCAGTAAGTAGTCGCTCCAAATTGTATCACTGAACTTTGTACACGGACCGCCCCAGTGTATGACGTCATCCTCGTTTTCCAATAAAGAAGCGCCTGTACTTCACTAGGTCAATACTTAAACGCCCGTTACTTCTGTGCTTCGATTTCTCACCGTCCAACTTGAACCTTCATTTGGCCCACCAAATCCCACCAACGTTAACCACCACCACCACCATGCAACTCTCCAGAAACATCCGCGTAATGCTCGTTCGACAACCTCTCCGGCTCATTCATACGTCTCCCCCACTCATGCACTCTAAACCACCTCCAATTCACACCACTGATACCTACAAGAAAGACGTCGATCCCACACCTCCAGCTGATTCTAAGATTCATCGCGTGGACCCATCATCGGAGAATGCTCAGAAACCACATGAGCTGATGTCTGGCGAGTGGAGCAAAGCGGGGCCGAAGACGGGCGAATATCAGACCGTCAGTACGAGCGAGCCATACGCCGCCCCTGGAGAGGACCAAAGGTACGGAGGAAAAGAGATGTATTCGAAAGAGAAGGGGCCAGAGACGAGCAAGGCCGACGAAGGGCCAGAGGGAAAGGCAAGCGGAGGCAGAAAACCAGAAGGAAGGTGATGCACCGGAAACAACGGTATGTTTCGCTATGGTCAAATATTACTTCCTTTGTCGTTGATTCCAATCAACAGAAACTTCAGGAGGACTCAATGATACAGTTCTCAAATTAGACTTGACTCATAATTTTAACAACGTTGCATTGATACCTCACCGATTGTCCCATGAGATTCTGCCGTGATTGGTGGTGTGAATGTGGTCAACTTCAACTCTGCATCATTATACAGTAGGGATACGAAAAGAAGTGTAGGATGCAAAGTGACGTCTGCAGTCACGCCCGTCAGATCACTCGACCATCTTCTGTCTCTTTCTGGGAGTCGCCTGCGCAGCGTGAAGAAGTTGTCGTTTGCGCCGAACAAATTCCTCAAAATACTGTAGGAACCTGTTGTACAACGCGTGGTTGAAGTCGACGCACTGGAGAACGATACAATCTACCCTCAGGGAACCGTCACGGTACATTTTGGATAGTTGCCTTGGGTCAGTTGTCGCGTCTGTGCCCACTTGGTCCAAGATGCCTTCAACACGCTGTAAAATATTACTTTCGAACGGAAATCACAGTACCGACAACGAACTCTTACCATCTCTGGTGGCAACAAAGCTCCCTCTCCGGACCACCCTTTCGTCGGAAGACATCTGTAAGTGCCGGCATAGTACAGTTGTTTCTCAAACTCGAAGAACAACTCGCGCGTTTGTCCATGGAGGTTAGAGAAATAAGAGCCCTGATCTCCATCGTGAGGAGATAATGGGCCGAAGGCCACTGCGTGACACTTTGAGGAGTCCCACCGTACCACCTCTGAGAAACGTATGTATGTCTGAGAATAACTGAGGGGGGTTGAAGCTTTGGGGATTAAGAATGGAAGACGAATACAACATACGGTAGTAAGCTCGGATCGCGCTAGGATCGAGATGAGTAAAATCACTCAAATTTTCGTTTTGGAGACTCACAGCCAAGTATAAGGAAATTTTCGTGTCCCGTGCACCAATAGGTAGCAGGAATCGATAATCCGGACGGACAGCAGGAATCGGCAAGTGATTTAAGAATTGGTTGAATTCTTTAGAGTTGTAGAACTAGTACCGCCGAGAATGAGTCCGCGAATTGATGATGGGACAGCAAATATCCTACCATGTGCCGACTTTTCAAAATACTCGCCAAGCTCTAATGTCATGGGTCGAGTGTTACACGAAATCAGAAATGCTTCGCAGATTAGCTTACCATTGCGGAGTGATCACGCTGCTTGGAGGCATCAGCAAAGAGACAGGTGACATTGAAGGCCACTCACCGCTGCGCGCTGACTTTCCTGGACAAGATGACGCAAAAGCGTTTCATTTTCCTGGGTTAACTCTTTTAATTGCCGCTCCAATTCATCGAGTTTCTATTCTGGATTCAGAACCGGCTGCTTCAAATAAAGCGAAGATGTGACGCACTTCCTGCAACGACACATTCGCCTCACACTGGCTTTTTTTTGTCTCCTTTAATTTGCGCAGTTTTTTCTCGAGGCTTTCGATTTTCGTGGCCTTGCGACGAGTAAACAGATTGCTTCGGAGGAGTGGGACTGGTAGAACAAACCTGCGCAGTGTGTTGTAGTGCAAGGTCACTTTTCTCAGCTTCGAGCTCTTGTAGTTGAGCTTCAGTTGTCAAATACAACTATATATTTTCGATGACGACGAAACGAAGGGTGAGTAGAGCAACAATCAAAGACTGTTCTAGAGCTGGCACTGACTTGTCGTGGATCTTCCTGGGCTCTCATTTGGCGCTCCAGAGCCGCTTTCTCATCATCTGTTGTCTTCAACCGCGCCTCTAATTCTCCACATTCCTGTAGCAACATTAGTGGAAATAACCTCCAAGTTGAAACGAACGGCGAACTTGACGCAAATTTGATTTGGCCTCCTTTTGGGCCCTATATTTCTCCTTCATTTTATCGAGGTCACATTCGAGTATTCGAATTCTTTCAACCTGTTGCGAGAAATCCTCCATATATAATCCGAAGTTCGCGCGACGAAAAGGCAATGACACTCACAGGCGAGCTTTCGTTCTGTTGCAATGCCTCCTTCTGGCTCTCGGCCTGTTCCAAACGGGTTTTCATACCCGTGGCTGCCTAAGAGCATTTTAACAGATATTCAGCTTTGGTAACGGAGAATGTGCTCACGTCTTGCCATTCTTGAAGGTCTTTAACCTGATATAGCAATGTCTCTTTCTCCTTCGACAATTGTTCTAGGGTGGCTTGCTGTTCAGCAAAGGTCTAGAAAATGGTGAACCAGAGTTGGCGCGGTGGAGGGTAAGCCTACTAACCTGGCGCAGAGTACGCTTTGCATCCCGTTGTTTCCTGTACTTCTCTTTAGCTTCAGCTAATTCATTCTCCAGCTCAACTCGTTTTTCGACCTGGTGGGCAAAACATACAAGTCAGCCATCACAATAGACTTTGACAGTTAAGACATACCAAGTCAACAACGGAATCCTTCTGCTCTTCCTTGACCTTATCCTCTAGCTTAAGCTTGATGTCTTCCTACGAACGCGTCTGGCTGTGAGATCCTGCGAGTCAGAAAGCAAAAGAGGAAACCTTTTGAAATGTTTGCGTGCTAACGCGATTTTTTGGGCCCTTCTTCGTGACGTCCAGCTTCAAGGCGCTCAGAGCGAACTCGGCTGCTCGTGTGCGTTCAATATCAACCTTGTGGGCTTCTTCAATGACAGCAGAGTGTCGTTGCTAACGAAAAGTGAGTCGAGTCAAAGAATTGGGTATGAGGTTCAACGGACCAGCTCAGCGATTTCTTGCTCAAGTTCTTCGAGCCTGTGATTTAATGCCTATAGAATGGTCTCTCAGAGCTACACCCCAATGCGTTCTCCGTACATGGAGAAATGACGGTACAACGCACCTGAGGTTCTCGTTCAAGTTCCTCGATTCTCTTCCTCGCAACTTTCAGCTCGCGTCCTAAGAGACTGACCATCTCAGAAGCAAGTTCGGGATCGCCGACAGTATCCATAGTTGTCGAAATGGGAGAATGCAGAACAGAGCTGCGTTCCTGGAAAATAAACAATCGGCAGAGGCCGTTGACGTAAAGGCACCAAAATGCTACGTAATATATGCGGCAGCCATTCCAATCAAAGGCTCCGGCGAAAGCAACTTGCGATCCCATCCTTCATAAATTCAGAATGAAGATGATGATCAAAACAGAGGAGCCAACTTACCGAAGACCAATATTTTCATGGCGGTCATCTCCTACCTGTGGTCATCAGTTCGGATGATTGACAAGAAAGAAGGAATGCAGAGTCTACACCCAAACCTGTTTTTCCAAGAGCTGGTTTAGCGGACGAGCCCCAATCTCGGCTCAGCAGGGGCCGGAAAACAGCGACGAGTGCAGAGGATTATGTTTGTGATTCGCGAGGCAATCTGCCGCAGCAGTGCCTCTTTCTCGGCAGAGAGTTGTCCGAGTATCGTTTGTGGTTCATTATGGATCTCGATTGAGATGAGTGACCCCGAAGAGGAGGAAAGAGCACAGCGCAGATCGCGCCCCTTCGTAAAATGTGAGAGATCGGCGGAATATTCCCAAAGTTGAAGGCATGCTGAGCGTTGTTCTTGGTTCACGGGTGCCCTTTGGGTCCAAGTCTGTGTGTTAATTGGGAGAACGAAGGGAAAGCAAGCCACAGACACCTTCCCAGCTTGCTTGATGCATGTGAGGCATTACAAGGCTAGATTCAAAGTAACCTACATGTACGAACTTGAAGTATCTAAACCCGATCTCAGTCACTGAAGGACAGTCAGTGCAAGGCGAGCAGGAGTGGCGCAACGACATACTTGTGAAGAGCCTCCCATCTAGGCCATTCAAGTGGGGGATGCATGACCTCAACATTTAAAGACGCACAGTCCCCGAGCAATGAGGTAGTGAAGGATGGTGGGACATATAATGTGGTTATAGCAAACTTTTTTTCAACGCGGGATATGGCCATGGCTGCGAGCGTAACATTGTCACCATCTTCGAACCACAGTCGGACGCTTGTCAGGCCCTCCCATAAAAGGTAATCGCGGAGGGCCCTCACAAGAGACGTGGTATTCTTGGTGCAGGTGATGTGCTTGATAGCGGGGAAGGCCATCGCAATGTTCCTGAATGTTGTAGAATAAAAGTTACAGTCGTCCAGAACGAGTGACTCCACCCGGGGAAAAGCTTGATAATTTCGCAATCGACGAGCCAATTTCACGATATCTATGTCCTCGCAATCGACTACGTGTAGACTTTCGAGCACTGGGGCTGTCATATGCATCCACAGATATGGGCATTGGCGATGCGCCAGGTGATGTCGAATGCGGAGAAAACGAAGCGTTGGAAACAATATGTTTCCTCCTGAGGGATATTCAAAGTAGGTAGGGTCTCCATGAACGGACAGGTGGGTCAAGGAGGAAAGACTGGCGATCAGGTCTTGAAGTTCGGTGAACTCCAAGCATAATTCTGGAAATAAGCCATGGAGGTACAGCACCGTCAGACCTGCCAAGGGAGGCCAGACACTTCGGAGGCTCATGCCTTCAAGAGCGATAGACTTCAGTCGAGGAACACCACCCCGAAGGATGTTGCAAGGGCTCGGGGTATCAACGGGCCATATATCTGTTCCATCAGTGAATGTAACACGGATTCCTTCCAAGAGAGGCGCTGATTCTTTTTCCATGTGACGAAAAATCGGATATATCGTTTCTAAGTGATCTGAGTTAGCGGTGATTACAAGATAGCGTAGGCAAGACGTCTTCGATGAAATCCCAACCCCGCACACTAACGAGGTTTAACGACACGGAAACAGGGCGACCTTTGGACCTATGGAAATAAGCATCCAGGTATTCCATAGGTCGAGACATTGTTGTTATGAAAATTATCCACAGGCCGGATGTCGTGGTAACGACTCCACGCCAATGCGACGAGACAGCTGCCAGCGTGAGTTCTGACGATCGGTATAAATTATAGTCCAATATCTGATCTGCATCATTCTCGTCGACGAGCTCGAAAATGGTCGAAAGAGTTTCATCGGGAAGGGAGGAAGCGAAGGGAATCCTGGCGTTTCGATGCTGTCTTGCGAGACAGATTTCTCGATCTAATACCTGCATTTATGCAGCGAGAATTCCTCTTCTCCGCTCTAGATATTCGAGTGTTGGCCGCGCATGATCTCCGCCCATGTTCTCAAAACCTGCTTCTCTGCGTAACATATTTGGAACCTGCAGGCTGCAAGTGAATTCCGGTAGTCTTCCGATGGAAGGTTTACAGTAAGCTTAAGTCTGAAGGCTCACACAATGCCTTGTCTTCCTTCCCTAAGCAGTCCGTATTAATCACCTCGAGTGAACAACCGGTAAGCACCTGGTGGATGAGGAAAAGACAAGATTTAGGTGTCACGTGTCGGTGATCTCTTCGTTCTGCCGCTCATCATGCCATCCAAGAAGAACGCAACACCAGCTAATTCTGCTCCTGCTACAGAAGAGCTTGAAGGACCCCCTCCACCGGAACCAGTCCCACCCGTCCAAGTCCTCTATTGCGCAGGTTTTGTGTATTCCCTTTTCGACGAACATCGGGTGATTGACACATCCATCTATAGTCTGTTCATTCCCGCCCGAATATTGCGAGTTTGGGTCAAGTCTGACGCGGTGCAAGGAGTGGCTGAAGGAGAACTATCCCGATCTCTATGACAAGTATTATTCCGAAAGTGCGTTGCGTTTGATCTTATCTCGGTGTACAGGTTGTAACTGGATATCTATTCACAGATGCTCTCACCGCAAAGGTCGGAACGCTGAGTCTGGAAGCGCAGACCAAGCTTGAGAAGGACACGGCGAAGAAGGAGGCGAAAGCAGAGGCGAAAGCGGATGCAGCATTGAAGAAGAAGCTCGCATCTCAGGTGCGTTAACCTCGTCGCATTTCGAGACATGACTTCATTCACCCCATCCTCAGATAACGATAAAACGGATAGAAAGAAACAAGCGCAAGCATGTCACTGCCATTCACGGGCTCGATGCCTTTGGCGTCGACCTGAAGAAGGCATCAAAGCAATTCGCATCGAAATTCGCGACTGGTTCATCAGTAACGAAGAATTTGCAAGGGCAAGACGAGATTGTGGTGCAAGGCGATGTGAGTGATGAGATTGTGGACATGATTGAAGCTGGTGTCGGGGTATTGAAGGGCATTCCGGTGGACAATGTCGAGATTGTAGAGGAGAAAAAGAAGAAAGGCGGAGATTAATTTAACAATCGAAATCACGAATGTACTTGTAGCACCATATTAGTTTCTGATCGCCGCCCCAAGAGCTCCCCCAGCCGATGTCCATCCAAGTGCTTACATTGCATACCCAAGCAATGTAGAGCAACATTTTCCAGTCAGATAGGTAATAATTTGAATACGAACCATAGATCAAACATCGGCGACCTTTGCACCAGACTTCCTATGTTCTGGTATCTCGGCATCCTTGGGTTCGTCTTTATCGATGGCCTCCCCAATATAAGAGGGGAACCTACACGGAATGACATGAATGTCTGCCAGGAAGAACATTATGACAGACTCCTGACCTTGGCACGCCGTCCTTTGTAAGGTCCTGGAAGCGATATGTGATGATCGCGCCAATTTTGGGAGGGTTCCTCCGAAGCTTGTCACTAAGACCAGTTCCAACGTTGAATGTCTGGAAAAAGTTGTTCATGAGGTGGCAAACGGCACATAGGAAGCAGCGGACCTTTCCTGACTCCATTTTGCATTTCAATGCACCAGTCACGCCTTTGTTTCGACCCTTTCCAGGTACGTAGCCTGTGACAATCGCTTCAGCATCGTAGAAAGTCTAGATGCCATACGATGAGATTTGTCTTGGAGAACTGATAATTGGAAACCCTGTGGACACACCTTGATCTTCAACAGGGTCGCAGAGCGTCTGCCTTCGTAAAGTCTGTTTTAAATAAAACACAAATAAGTAGACCTCTCGCGGGCACAAGATGTTAACGAACGAAGCTGGCTTCCTTAGCATAAGTCCTTCCCCGCCAAGTGTTTCAATCTCCTTCAGCT
The DNA here is from genome assembly GCA_013433165.1 of Hypsizygus marmoreus. Classification (NCBI taxonomy): domain Eukaryota; kingdom Fungi; phylum Basidiomycota; class Agaricomycetes; order Agaricales; family Lyophyllaceae; genus Hypsizygus; species Hypsizygus marmoreus. The sequence continues at coordinate 99,377 of CM024087.1, forward strand.
TATCGAGGACATGAGCCCTACTCGTCGCCAATTCATGTTCCACGATCTGAACAAGTTCAGATGCGTGGCTACCACCTGGACCGAACAGATTCTTCAAGAAGGTAATCCGGTCTTCGAATGATTCGTGACCTCGAGAAGGGATGTCAAATATCTGTAAAGCAGACGTTGAAACAATATGAATGGTGAGAAAACGAAGAGCGAACCTGGAAAGTGATGTCCTTCCAATGGGGAGAGTTAATGGTCTTCACGATCGATACTGTCGACTGGAATTCGCCTCTCCCGCCGAACAACTCGCCGTCCAGTGTAACGTCCTTGGGTAGCTCTGAAGTGCCAGTGAATAAAGTGGCGAGAAATGGGTGGATTGACCTACTCTCTAAAAACCAGTCAGGTGGAGTAAATGGGTTTCCCAAACGGCTGATCATTTGCTTCCCGTCATAGTATGTCCTTTTAGAAGGTTTTAGCACGTGAGAACAAGTCATATAGAGCCATTGAAAGCACACCGGACACCGTCGAGTTTCTCAGAAATCCACCATCCTACAGGATCAGGCCCAGTTTCGATGTCCCACTTGTTCGCCAGCAGCAGCTCCGGAACAACCTTGCTCGTGGGGGTAGGCTCTTCGCCTTCCTCCTCGTCCTCGCCTTCTTCCTCCTCCTCTTCGTCTTCATCTTTCTTCCCTTTCCCCTTCCCCTTCGATGTAGAAACGGGTTTACGGGCTTTCTTGGCAGGTTTGTTGTCCTCATCGTCCTCGTCAGCGGCGTCGTCAGCCTTCTTGCGCTTGGAAGCCAATGCCGGTTTCGCCTTCGCCTTGGATGCAGGCTTCTTGGCCGGCCCTTTTGGTGGTGGACCGTGGGGATTCTTGAACTTCAGGCGCGCCGCCTCGTATTTGTCTCCTAACAGGGACTTCAGATGTTTGCATGTTCGCGCGTTTACTGGGGCGCCGCTCTAAGCAATGGTTAATTAAGTGCAGAAGTTACAATACATTACAGCTCACCTGGTTTCTCCAAGCCTTGGAGAAGTCAAACCGTAAGTTGAATGACAACTCAGAAGACAGGGGATGAACAGGCTTCGTACAGGGCAGGTACTATTGAATGAAGATCATTAGCCTACTTTCGTGTCTCCGTGAAGATATGACTTACCAGTAGAAATGGTCGAACGTCCGCTTGACCTTGTAAACCGAGTTGCTGAGCAGATTTCCAAAGTCTTGGTTGACACGGTGCAGAAACGTGTCGCCAGGAGTGCACACCTTGACATTGAGCTAACTTCCTTCTCTTCACCGTCCGCGAGAAGCACGTTAGGCTTGATACCATCGATTTCTGCAAGTTCGTCTTGGGACATGAGAGAGAGAGTGAAATAAGGTTGTTCGGCGAACTTTCAACGAGTTGAATGACCGCTTCCGAATCAATCGGAGCCGGACCGAGTCTAAGTAAGAGGCTGTGCTCTGGCCGCTGAGTTTCAATGGTAACACAACACCACAAGTCTGCAAGAAGTCTGCGCAAAATCAGGAAGAAGTTACAGGACATGGAATTGGAAGAAACCGAGGACAGTTAGTTCCATGTTCTGACACGAGAGGGTTCAATAGCTCAAAACCAGATGCAAGCACGAGATGTACAAAAGGTAAAAAGCAGATACATCATACACGGAGTGTGGCTAAGTTAATACTTAAATACTGGTTGAAAAAAGGGCATGTTTCCTTCAGGCGGGTATGTTTCTCCTGGAAATATCGATAACAGAGTTCGGTGTTGGAGTATCAGAACGGACCTGGTACTGGTATGAACGACTCATATCTGAAGAAAATATTCTGAACTTGGATTCCAACTAATTGAGGACGTTCAATCTCACCGCTCATCTGGATAACGTCGTCTGTAGTCTTTCGATACGCTACCCTGGAGTTGAGCCTAACACGATCCGTGGAAGATCGGTTACAAAGTCGCACAAAAGTTCAACAACGGCTTACGTGACGAGGAAGGAATTAATGTACACTGTTCCTGTGGTTAGTTCCATAGCCACATGTATCAAGGTAAACTGAAAACGTACATTTACTGATGATTACATTTACTGATGATATAATGAAAAACAACGAAATTGAAGTTTTGTGGAGTCGCTTGCCACTGCAGAGATGTTTCGCCATAAGAAAGGAACACAGAGGCAACACAGAACTCACAAAGACAAGGTTCAAGATCGCAATAACACTGAATGAGAAGGTAAATAATACTTCACCGGCCTGGGGTGAACGATCGATTACCTCGTGACAAGTCCAACATTAACCGAATATATGATCAAACGGTCAATAATGTTCTCGGTCCTATCGACGTTCAGCACACTAACAACAAGATAGAGTGGAATAAGTCTACCGCTTGATTCCATTTCGGTTCTTGTTCAACAAGAATACCATGGCCGCCGAGATTGCAATGTCACATATCACGCTTGCCACCAGTTGAACTGCACCGTATGTCTAAATGGCAGCATGAGAGGCTGTCCCAGATTTAGAACGAAAACAATACCTTAGCGGTTTTGCTATGAACATCATCGATCGATACTGCAACGGCCCTAATACGGACGGAATGAATATCGTGCTCCTAAGAAGGGGAAAGGCGTCATACAAGCCATGGCTAACACCTTTTGAATGTAGGCTTGTCAGTCATCAATGTCTCCCCGGGATAACGCCAAGCTTACCCATCCCTCCGGCTGAAAGAATTGGCTTCCTCAGGATAACTGAGCCATACAAGAATAAAACACCCTTCTCACCGAGCTGAATGCAAGCGAAGGCAACCTATGGCAAGACCTATCAGTGAGGGCCACAACATTGCGAAACTGACGCACAACGAAGCCTGTCAACCATCGGTTCTTGTTGCTCACTTTCAAGTAGAGGTTAGACATGTGTACTGTGGAAGCATTTTTTGGACTAACAGGTCCAGACTCTTAATGCATAGGCGCTGTTTGCGAGTATATGAGATCCCAGGCGTCAGTCACAAAAAGTTCACCACAAACCATTGGACAACCGTTTCTATAATGTACTAGTTTGAAGTTGGTCAAACCTTGCAGAAGGACGGAGCAGACGAATTCGCTACCGTAGTAAAGGATGCCGCCAGTGCGCCTCTGTCATCCGGGGAGTCTCAGTGGATAGGCAATTGGAGCATGTAAAGCTGGGACGTGCCGTGGTAAAACAGTTGTGAGGCGCTGAACAAGGAACCAATCGTGCACACCTTCCGTCAGACTAAAGATGTGCATTGAATCCAGTGCTCTAAGAGTGATAGCCTCAGAAATCAGCAAGGGTCTTCCATGGAAATCAAAAATCGCCCACATCAGGACTCCAACCTGGAATCAGGGGCAGTGAGGCCCATTCGCGACAGCACCGGAAAGGGACGCACCAGGATCTTCCAATACTTATGATCGCCAGGAAATGTGCGATAGTAGAACGCCGCCTGTGCAAGGGCCACGCCGTACAGACTAAATTCGACAGCCTCAGTAAAATGCCAGCCGAAAAAACAGAATATCGTGAACGTACGGGAGACCCAGCATCATCCCTATTCGCCAAAGAACCCCATTTGAGTCTATCAAAGGATCGTCGATACGTTTCAATGATTCTTACCGTACAACGCTGGGCTGAATGCAGCGTCGATCTGGGCCCGTGTTGGAACGAATGACATGAGGGCGCTGGACCGGGGATGCTATTCGTGCGATGATAAGCTCATCAGTCGCGATTATATATCAAGCAGTGCAGGCGAACAGTATATCTCTACCGAACGTGAAACGTTTCGTGCCGAATACCTGGAATGATCTCCAGCAACGGTGATACGCAAATTCCTTTCATCAGGGGGTCTATCAGCACGCGAAGACAATTATTGGACGAGACAGGGTAGTAATAGGGACGTAAGCCCGAATGGAGGTCGAGATGTGGGCAAGAGCGACTAGTCTCGTCAAGCCACCATGATCGCTAGAGGAAGCCACCAGATGCATTGAATAGATGGAAGTTGGGCATCAAAGATTGCCCTATTGCGAACACGACTTCGGTATGCGTGCCTGTAAAGGATAAAATGGCTGTAGGAAGTAGCACATTTGCGACAATGTTGGGCATGTCGGTGGCGGTGGACCGAGGTAAACAAAACGTGGGAGTCGCCACAAGATCGTCCTGAGGTTGATGGCCTGCATAACCGCCCATATCATGAAATGCGAAACGTGACAACCGTTTTACGAAGGATTCATGTAGAGGAGGCTTGAGAGCAAAAGAAAGGGCAAATAAGCGACCGGTGGGACCGTTTGATCAAGGCATCAAACAAATGCGGGTCCGATTGTATCAAGATTGAGGCTGTAGGTAAGTAAGTACAAAAGGAAGAACATCATCACCGTCCAAAAAGTATTGTTGACATCGTCATGCAAACAGTCCAAGAAGGAGCAAGTATGCCAAAGGTCTGTACGAAGGTTATCTGGGAAATCAGAACGGCTGACTTCATGCAGGAGGTGCAGAGATGGGCCAGAGGACAGAAGGGTTTACCGAAACTACAGTGAAGGGCTGGGTGCTGCCAACTGGTCGAAGCATGATGATCATCTCAAGAGCGATAGGTGACGAGGATGACGAGGACGATGTGCCAGGAGTAACAGTCGCATCCATCTCCGTCTGTGGCGCGATGAAAGGGCTTGGTTTCGAACCTGGCCTACTCCTGTCTGTGCTCTTCAACGATTCTTTCTTCGTCGCAAGCCCGAGGCGCTTCTTCAGCAGGTGACGTTTCAAGCTCGATGACTGTTTCTGGGCTTTGGGCGTCAATCTCTGGCGATGATTCTTCTTAGAGGTACGATCAACTTAGTTTTCGCGCGAAGTAGAGGAACGAGCAGTATACCGGAGTCTGTGCCTTGAGTGTTCTTCTCTTTTTTTTCTCCGCTGCAACTGATCCTTGAGCCGGCGTCGATGCCAGCTGAGATGCAACAACGGTGTCACTGGAAGGCGAAGCCGAAGGTGTCCTCGACTGACTCCCATGCCCGATAGGCCCATCATCGCCTCCCCGGCGTGGTCTTTCAATGAGAGGCGATGGTACCTCAGGGCTGAGCTGCGCAGGGAGGGAGGGTTCTGTCGGAGCTGCAGCGGTTGAACTTGGTCGAAAATGCGGCGTGCTCGGAGCCTGGTGTCCTTGGGTGGGCGATGGTCTGAAAGGGTTGAATAAAGGGACCTCTGGAGAAGATTGGGGGGTGCTAGCTTGGCTAGGTGAGCGTGGCACGGTAGGAAGCCTTGGAGGAGTGCGTCTCGGAGTCTCGTGCGAAGATGCGCTGGGAGACCGGAAGGGAAACTTGGCCATGGGCGTCTTGGGGGTGCGGGTTCGAGATGATTTATGGATCCGCTGGCTGGACTTAGGAGCATTCGGCGGTGTTCGTGGGGTACTTGGACGTATGGCGTCGCCTGAGCCTGTAGTGGTTTTCTTGGTCGCAGCTTTCTTCCTCTTTGGGCTTTTCTTTTTCTGCGAGGATACGGTAAGGACATCGTTTGACGAGGCAGAAGGGATCTAAGCTCACATATTGGAACCTCTTCATCACTTTCTTAAACGCTCCATCAATGAAGTCTTCATCCTCCTTCTGCGCTGCTGCACTCTGTTCCTTCTCCTCTACAGCCCTTTGAATAGTTGCTTGAGACGTTGCCAACATTTGCGCGATGTGACTACGTGGCCATTGGCAAGAAAAGTACAGGTATCGGATCTGCGCCCGCCTTCTCCTATACTTGCCCTGCCTAGGAGAGATGAAATTAGATTGTGACACGAAGAGGAGAGCCTGAATCTTACATCCCCACCCTTCGAGGTGTTGGCGCTCTGGGCGAAGATGCGGGTTCAGGAAGGAATGCGATCTTCGGAGTCTCATCGAGCTCGTCAACCTGGTCGGAGGTTTCATCGTCTTCGTCCTCAGAGACAACCTGGCTGTAAAGGTTTGAAGGCATTAGGAAACGAAGTGATGGGGGTAAAGGACGTCAACAGGGAAAGTGAGCGTCTTTAAAGTCAATGGTTGCTTATTGCGAAAGTGGATCGCGATGGCATGCGATAGAAATAGGTATGACTGTCGAAGAGAGAATACAGAAGTGAGCGAGAATCCGTCCATCAAGCGATCGTGCTTCTTGTTAAATTTTCCGTGTTGCATGAGTCTAGAGTTTATAGTAATATAGTTGCGACGGTACCCCAATTTAAAATTGGGACATGCGATGAAATCGCATTCGTTTCGGCGATTGGTATACAGTTCTAGAAGAGGCATGAGGTTGTGATACATAATGATGCATAATAATACCAGTCGAGTCCGCTCAAGTATATGATAGTCTATGTTGCAGCATGCTTCTTGAGTCCCTTGACCAGGATGAACCTTTGTGCGATCGTGATTTCAGGTAACGCCTCCTTGAACATCTTGTGAAGCTCTTCTTCCGGCCAGCCAGCGATTGCGAACAACTTCGTCGTCGTACCCAAGTCTTGTTTCTTGAGTGCTCTGTGCACAGAGGACAAGTCGTGGTCCAGACCAGAGAGGAATTTGACAACGGGGCTCTCCAAGGGATTATTCTAATGAGAAACCCGGGGTGCCGTCATAACCCGGGTTTCTGAGAATTTGTCTAAAGAGAAACCCGGTTTACCAACCGGTGATGGTATTCGGCGCCATGTGATGTTTGCCCGGTATTTGTTTGTTATGAGTCGGCGCAATACAAACTTTAACCCACCGCCATCTGGTTGTGTGCAATTTGACGTGTTGAGGGCGACAGATAACCTTGGAGCGCGTCTGCAGACGCGTTACCAACGGAATCACCCCTGGGTCCAGGGTAACGTGCCTACTCAATGTGCTGCAAGGCTATCTGCCGCCCCAACCGAAAATATTTTTTACACCAATGCTAAATCTCGAACACTGTGGACAGCGCCGTTGAGCCGCGGACGCGTCTTTGACTCCCTCATAAATCCGTGCGCTGAGTCTCACCCATAGGCCCTATGGCGGATGCGTGAGGGCCGCATCTGATTGATTTCGAGTGGCCATGCACTGCGCGCTGCACACGCCACCATACAGGGCACATATCGAACGATGGGATGCCTCAAGTTGTGCTCTCCATGATACCAGGTATAGCATTGGACTTTTTACTCTTTCTATGTTTGAATTATTCGTCTTCCTTAGACTACTTAATATGGCTTTCTATGTCAACAGTCATCGTCTTGCAAGGGGGCAGTTTGAACGGTTGTGGCCTTCTTGGCGGCACATCCCACACCTTCGCTTTGGTGCCCCTCTACTCTGCTGAATCTGACTTACCGGCCCCCCTCCTCGTGGGCGTCCCTCAAGCGGCCCTGTGATACGTGCATTGCGCGGTCTTCCTTTCGTGGAGATTACCTTTGGATCGTGAATTTTTTCATGGTGAGCTTCTTCTGCCTCGGTGCGTCTAGTTCACGGCGCAAGTCAGATACTTACGAAAGTTAAATTTAAAAGAAATCAAGTACCTGATATCATCAAGACGTTCCACCAGCGCCTCAAGCTGCTCATGTGTTTGAATTCCAGCAAGAAGTGGCCGAAGAGCAGCTTGTGCTTCAGAGTAGACGGTTCGGGCCCCAATTGTTTGAGTTGGCTTGACCGGTGGATTTTGCTGCGGTGATGTCAAATCAATTGGGTTTGAAAGGAGTCGCAAGGATAAATCTGTGGAATGTTTCAGCTCCCCAGGGCGAAGAGCATGCCCACGTGTCACAGGCGGAACATCAACAACTGTGATCAAAGGATCTTGATACCACCTTGAATAGAAAGACAAGTCAGAGTCAACGTCTGTTTTATGAACAACCTAAGTTACCGAGGTCGAACGAGGCCGAGATGAAAAGGAAGTCCCTGCACATCAGTCCATGCCCTGAAATAGTGGCGACAGGGAATCCCGAGATTGAGTCCCATACAGCAGTCGCAGATATATCGTTTGTCGGTCAAGATCACAAGGTGATGCACAGACCCTGTTGCAGTGTGAATAATGCGTAAAAGGTGCTCAACCTGCAGTCCACGGCGATTGATAATCTCAAAGAGCCAATGCGTGGAAATGTATGCAGAATCATTTTTGAAAGTATTTATCATTCGCTACAGTCAATCTCATCAGAATTGGCAAAAAGCTTGTCAATGAGTCGTAAAACTCACCTCTTCCTCCTTATCAATCCACTTATAACCCATTTCAGTTTTCTCTGGGTTTATGTTGTATTGGTCCTGGCAGTCACGGTTGCAGTCTTGCACGGGTATTGGGACATTGCTCAACTTACCCATTTTCGGACTCCAGGTGGACGTTGGACAACTTCAGTGTAATAAAATACACTGTCCTGCATCTGCTGGTAGCATGTTTGGAGGGCGTATGGACCAACATATTGCCGAAGCATTGCAAGAGGAAGGACAAAAAGAGATTCAAGCTGGCTGTCATGATGTCGTCTAGAAGACTAAGTAGGTATGAACTATTGTCAGACATCCTGGATCTGAGTCTGATGACTGGCCTTCACATACCTCTCGGACACGCATTAACTCTTGGCCAGATTGATCACCTGTACGTTCATTGAGGCCTTTGAAAACTTCGAGTAATGATTTCTTGGGGCCGCCAATAATTTTGTTTGTCTTATTCTCAGCTTCTGCACGTCCATTTGTCCTGATACCTGCGGAAAACTTTGTCATAACCCATGCCCATGCCCATCTATCCCGGCATGGAAAAAGCTCCTCCTCAAGGTACTCTCTTGCAACTGGATATCGAGTGATAAGTGTAGCCCAATGCCGGTCAAATTCTTCTGGTGATACAGCACGATATGTTGTCCAGAAGTCTCGATTGAAATCTGCCCAGTCAGCACCCAGGGAGCGACGGAGTTGCAGTGTAACATTGCCAGATAGATGGTGAAGGCAGTAGATGTGATGAGAGAGGGGCATAACTTGAGGCACCGCTGTCAATAGAGATGGATGACGGTCAGAGGCAATGACCTCCGGATGTTTACCTGGCCCGGCACTCGAGAGATGGCATCGTAAGACCCATTCTTGCATAGATGCATCCTCCGAACGGTGAAAGGCATACCACGCATTGCGAGATTTACCAAAATTGTCGATAATAATCCCAATGTCTAATGGATAGCCATATTGATTTCGATTGTAAGAGTTGTCGGTGATGAGAACATCGTGATATCGTTTTGTAAGATCGGCTTGAGCTGGGGATTGCCACCAGAGGCCAGTGAGAACTGAGTTGTTGTCCACCTGAATGTGAAACAGCCACCCATGCTCCTCATTGCTCTTATCATGCAACATCTGAAGAATTGCTGAAACATCTCCACCAAGTGCACCAATCTCTGCACGACTATCATGTCTTGCTTGATTTATAATGTTCGAAATTTGTCGTGGTTCGAGAGGATGATTGGGGAAGCGCTCAGACAGTATGGCAGTGACTTGGCGTCGTGAAAAGTCTGTGCTCGAAAACTGCTTGACAACCTCCCGTTGAGCCTGCGTGGGAGGACGCGGAGCACTGCCGCCAAGTGGAACCTCGCGTTCATGGTTGTGGTCCCAATGAACCAATGTGATATGCCACTCCCTACCTCCCAGAACCGAATTGACGTTGACCCTCGCCGTGCATTCTGTCTTGTTTGTTTTCCCTCGACGATGATCTGAGGGATCCAAGTCCACTCGATGTTTTGATACATGGTGGTAATAATGGTTGCATCGTAAAATGACTCTTTTTACCGTGTCATCAGATCGACGTTTAGATTGCCCTATCTTCCAAACATGCCCTAGTCTTGCTTCTCGTGTGAAGACAGCATCCCTTGCCTCCTCAAATGTCGAGTATATTGACCCCTTCCGAACGTCACCAATGATCTGTGGGACCGAACGATTTGGAGCTGTATTAGCACCTTTTGAGCTTGTTCCCGTGGCCTTCACATCGATGTCAGATCCGGAATCATCTGATACTGAGAGTGGTGTCTTGGAATATGTATCCGGCTTTGTGAGATCGAGGACATTTGCCTTTTGTGGCTGCGGCGAGCCCAAGACGATAATCGGAGGTGAGGTTGATAGTTTGCGTGGTGGCGGAAGGATCTGTATATCTGGAGAAACTGATCGCGTATGCTGAGGAGGGCTCGAAAAGGATAAGTCGATAACTTCAGGTTTGATCTTTGACTGAGCGGAAGACTTTTGTAGCTTCCGCGCAGCCTCAAGATCAATGAATGGCTCGGACATGAGACTGCGCAAGAATTCGTGAATTGGATGACAAGCCTGTGACAATGTTAGCGTATATAAAGAGTATCAAAAATCTCCACCTACATTTGGGACCGTGAGGTTATAGTCGTTATAGCCAAAGGGGCCTGACACCACAACATCCGCCTCCCTCTTTGACTCCGCGAAACACTTGGGTAAAAACCATTCAGCCCTGTCCTATTCAACATATTAAGAAAGTGCATCTCAAAGGAAATACAGTGAATCAAACATACCCCATGTCGGCTGGCAGTGTCATGATAAAGCAGAAGGTCACGTAAAGCCTTGTTGCGAAATGCAGGTGACCCGCTGTCAAACCACTTTGGTGTCGCTGGACGCAGGCAGGTCTCAACGAAATTTGTAGCAGCAATGCCACAACTTCCTGACTGTGGACCTTGCAGTGAGATCTCGCCCTTCGCGGTCATTTTAGGAACAGAAAAGTCGGTATCAAAACCGAATAGTACCCATTTAAGCACAGGAAGGAGGTCGGGAACAGGCTCAAAGCCCAACGAGTCACCATGCACAACTAGCCCACTGTACTTCTTCAAGAACGCTGCTGAGAAGTGACCGTCAGCACAGACCGAAATCGTGACCAAGTGCGGCTGCATTTGGCGCAAATGGTTGCGTAATGCAACAATCTCTTCACTATAACACCGTGGTGACTGAGCATGTAGACGTCGTGCATCATTGAAAAAAGATGTCGGAAGGATTACCGGCGATGGCGAAGTCTGCGCAGCTTCACGAAGGTAAAGGAGCTCCAACAGACTATTAAGAACATCTTCCTCAAGCCAGTTCTCGTCCAGAAGACATCCGAGCTTCCACAGTGGAAAGTCTGTGATGGCGAATCCAGTAATAGGTGAGGTGATCGCCGCCCCTCCAATTGCCGTGGTGACCTTCGAAGAAAAACAAGGGCTTGAAGATATATGTAGAAAAAGCTGGCGTGCAAGCTCAACCGGCCGTTGGTGATTGTTCAAGACAACAAACAGTCGGAGCTAAATAAAACAGAGGCTGAGTACAACTGGGTCGCGTAGGGGTTAAAGATACACGTACTTTGCTGAAATGGAACAGCTCCTTCTCCGTATCTCCTGACTCTACATCACGCCGAACAATCCAAACCGATCGCTGGCCAAGCTCAAAAGCACGATCGAGGTCTTTCATTATGGGTGAAAGGTCTTCAAGGTTCGGAATCACTTCGTTCGGTTGGATGATGGTTTCGCGTGCAGATAACGGGATGACATTGCTGAAGTGCCAACTTGTGACTGTGTTTCGGGGTGCAAACTGTGGATAGCTGAGGTCAGCAGCTTGCTTGAATGTGAGTCGCTTGAAGAAATCTAGGGAGTATGCTGCAAAAGGATTTGGTGAAGTATACCTCGCAAATTGACTCATGCTGGAAGAGGTGGGGAGTTGGTATTGTTGCACCCAGCATTATATTCACTCCAGAGTTCTCGAGTGTTCGTAGAGTGATTCACCATGAAAAAACTTATGTTTGACAGCGATCCGCAGAAGAATGACTTGAATATTGGCCGATTAGATCTACTGAACAAGATACACAATGTAGGCAAGATATATCTAGGTCCCCGTTAGCAGAATGAATAAAAAAAGATGTTTCTGGACTCACTTGGTGATAGCCCCTTCCTCATTAAGCCTGCCGACGACCAGAATCTGCCATTTCAATGAACGCCGATGATTAGGACAGCGAGTGTCAATCGTGAAGAGTGTGAAGAGAGTTGAGAGACTGAGGCTCGACGCGTAATCACCTTTGGAACCAAACATGTGCAAGCTGGGGCGCACGCCGCCGTCGGGCGGCCACCTGGATCACAGAAACCCCCTCCAAAGTCAAGTTTGTGAACGGGTTTCTACTATACCCCGGGTTTCAGTGTGACACCCCGGGTTTCTCATTAGAATAATCCCTCTCCAAGTCTTCTTGAACATCATCTTCGTCAGATGCCTCCTTCTCCAGATCGATCTAAACATGCTTGGAATACGTAAAGTCGGGAGAAGACGCGGCATTACTCACCAATATGGGGCGCTGACGAGAGGGCCCAGCAGTTGGGTGCGATTGGTGCACGGGCTGTCATTGTCGGGATTAGAGAGTGTGCATATTCCATGAGATATGTTATATTTTCACGTACAGTCACCGGGATGGCTACGGAGTGTCTCTTGGACCTTCTTCGGACGATCGTCCCTCCGCCGGGTGCAGACGTTGTTTTGCGGGGACTGGTATTATTCGACTTTTTGGGCTCCGGCATTTTGAAACTATCCTGGAGACCAGCTTTGGCTCGATTTCAGACGGCACAGGGTGCAATGCACGGACCTTGCGGACCACTATAGCAGGCAAGTGCTTCTCTTCCATCACCTCGTCATCCTCGAATTTTATTTTCTTCTCGTCCACATCCTAATATAAGCATAAGTGTGCCTTGGTGATATCGAAGAATGTTGAAAGCATTCACTTGACGTTTGGGTGGAAACTCTGCTTTAAACTCATCTCCCACGTAGTCGTATTCATTTCCAACGTCATGTAAAGCAGGAGGAAGTGCCTTATTCAATATGTTGCAGACCGTACTTGCTGCGCATTCGAATCGTTTCGCAATGACCTCTTTTGATAACCCGTGGTGAGCGAGAATCCGAATCATAGCCCGTTCCTGACGGGTCAAGGCGGGCCGTCTTCTGTAACCCCTCCTACAAGAAATAAAGATAATGCAGTTGTCCTGATTGGAACAATTGCATATACTCACCACCTGCCACTGCCTAAAGGCAGACCAGCCTCATCTGCGGTCCGTTTCGGTGGAGTTTGATTCATTGGATATAGCGGCAAAGTTTCTAACGCGCTATAAAACCATAGGTAGGCACTGCAACTGCAGATCGATGGAGTCAAGGATAGTAACGGGGATGGAGTTCGCGAATAAGATGGCAGTGATCACACGCGAAAGTGCGCAAACGAGGAACAACAACACGTCGCACGTGTTTCCTCCATGTTTCCTCACTGCTTTACACCATTGCCAACGCCCCAAGCCTTAGTCTTTCAAGATGGCATATTTAACTCGATTTCTACTACGATCTGAAAGCATAAGAATGACTACCCTTGCAATGCAGACACCAATTCCGTGGTGGCCATTTGGTACAGTATGCGTGTTTCAAAAATCGTACGTCTACTTCAAACATCCTCGGAGGGCTGAAAATGGATACTAGACCCAGAACTACTGTCGCGGTATCTACTACACACTATCCCTCTTCGAGTGCTTCAAAGTAAGGGCCATTTGAGAATCGCCAGGATAGCCTGAAAGACTTCCGCCACGTTGTTCGATGACATTGCGCCTCATGGTCAGAGGCACCCCTTCGACATATCACAAACCATGCGAGATTCCTTCACTTGCGCACAGTACCCTTCACATTCCCTTCCTCGTGCCTGAAAGTTTCCTGATCAGTGTACCAGCCGGTCCACGAGGCACTTCCAGTGACGCCAAACGAGGGTGCACTACTCGATATTATCACGTTGCTGGTGCTCTCTCATCGCTTCGTACCATCCTCTGCGCTGGGGATCCCTGTCGTGCCTTCAAATTCTAGCACTGAACAAAGGCTTCGCGCGTTCGAGATTGCCCTATCGACGATGATTTCGGCCGCCAGGACGTCCTTTGAGGAACGCACCCTCGTCTTTCATGAATCGGTATAAAATCCTCGGTACGTGGCCTCCAACTTCAGCAGCTTCAGAAATACCTCTCTAACGAGCTTCATCTTCTCATATCTCAACTGCCCATCCTCCTAACCATGTCATACCTCAACCCCCTCCATTCTCCCGTGACCACAGCCCACCGCTCGCAGTTCTCTTCCCTCGGAGGTGCCGTACACGGCTCGTCCCCATCCACCTTCCTTTCACCTTTTCGCCGGCGCCTACCCCAAGCCCCATACACGCCCTCCTCCAAGTGGAGAAACGCCACTGGCCGCCTGAACGAGATCCACAGCGCTATCACCTTCGACTTCATCGGGTACTCGCGTCAGGGCGTCCCCATGCGCGAACTCAGCACCCGCAGTGCGAATGCACTTGCCCAGATGATACAGGGAGCGGAGGATCATGTCCTGGCGCACATGGGCCTTGCGCGGATAACGCTCCGTATATTGGTTGGTATCATTTTACCAGCATCATGTACCACCAGTAGACTGACAATCGTGTTCCACAGTGGCCTGGATACGAGCACATTGAATGGGCACGGAGTGTGGAATTGACTGTTCATGGGCCCATCACTCGCTCTCAACTGGGAGCCGCGATCTCCATGAACTTTGCACGCTTCATCGAAGTCGGTTTCCTTCCATTTCTTAATGATTCACTCAGCCTGATTTATCTTTTCTCTCAGAAAAATAGATCAGAAACTGCGAGATCATCTGAATGGCATATCGGCCCAAACGGGATTCGGTTTGAACACCTCGTCTTGATTTCGCTATGTAACGTCTTCGAAGATGTCTGGCAAGCGGACGTCGCTGTCGACCTCCGGTGACCAGACCGCTCTCGTTCTCGGCACATTTTCATTGTCTTCGACGCCCACTTTCGATCTAGAATATCTCATCTTTCGCTCGTATCAGCGCCTGTATCTATAGCTTGCCAAACTGTATGTAGTTATATTCGTAACCTTTGGAACATACTATCTCGCGCCACCCTGCGCTTTAATACATACAAAACAATTCAAATTTTCACTATCAACGCGTCCGAACGTCTCCTCCCAATAGATGAGGAGCAGACCGAGACGCCACTCGCGCAAGTTGACGTTCTAGCATCGCTGCGGCCTCCATGCATTTCAGAACACTATCATAAGTCGCTTGGTTCAGTGGTCCGGCACCATGCTCCATAGTCCTTAAGGACTGAGTCAGAGCAGTCATTCTCGGTGTAGCGTCCTTTAGCATATCTATCAAGGTCGGCAGAGACGGAGCAGGACTGTCGGCGCGTGTGGAGTGATTATCGGGAACAAGTTCGGAGTGGGGTGGTGGTAAGGACAACCTGGTGGGAAATTCCACATTGTGAGATTGTTCCATGGTTGAATGTGCAAGAGGTTCGTGGATGTCAGGATGATCATCCCATATCGCGGAATTTAGAGACAAAGAAATAGAAGGGGCTCGCGAAGCACGAGAGGGAGAGTCATGATTGATGTCGACATCCACATCCAGGTGCTCCGTTGGACGGTGGTGGGTATTCAAGCTCTCAGGATTAACGCGGGCGGTGCCATTCGTGGAAGTACGCGCCGTAGCCCTAGGACAACACCTGCGAGCCTCGTACGCTTCTGGTGCCAGTATCCGCATCTCGTTCCTTATCCATTCCCTATACGTGTAAAAATGGAGAAACACGACATCAGCAGCAGCCCGACAAACAGATAAAACAGCCGTGCGTACCTGGTAAGATCGATTCCGGTATCCTTAAAAATCCTCGTCTTCACGGTCGCCGCGCCGATCTTTCCAATCGGGTCCTTCGCCAGCTGATCAAGAACAAGCTGTCGCTTCACGGAATCCGGGAGCTCCTGCGTCGTTCGACCACTTCCTCGGAGCCCAAGCTCGCGTCGACGACGTGCGACGGTGGATTCACTGGCAGGCGGGTAGGGATGTCAACGGGTGGACGGTGTAGAGGTGGGATGGCACCTCATTTTTATCCCGTGTTCTGAGCGAAGCAGGCTGCTGATGCGTTTTCTGTCGAATATGCCTTTGCGTTGGTATGCTCTGAGGAGCTCTGGCACGCGAGGATCATCGCTAGGAGCTGGTGAATGGACGCATTCATGAGGATGGTCTGACGAGATAGCCGAAGATGCGGGTAGACTTACGACAATCCTTATGTTGATTCTTCCCTCGGGGATTGTTGTTTCCTGGAAGTTTTGCGTTGCTGGTGCTCTGTTCGTTGGACATGATGGTCAAGAAGCAAGCCAAGATCCGAGTCATAAGAAGCTGATAGTCTTCTAAATTGACGCTTACTGTAGCGCCTATTCTCCGGCCACCATCATTCCAACTTATTTAACAACATCCTTCTTCCCCATGAAGAATTGCTGCTTCCTGCGGACTGCTGTGGATTTGCATTATAAACATTACGCGGAGCATGATATACAATATCTAATGGCATGATATGGTGGCAGGATGCCAGGCAGGTGGCTAGTGAATGCGTGGAAGAGGGCAGGTTAATCATACCAGCTGTGTCTCTCCCCCTCTCTCCCCATTTCGCAACCAATTGAGGTACCATATCGAGAATAAGGAACGACCCCGCGAACGTCATGACCTACACAAGACCTTGAGAATCTGACGTTCAGAGGAGATATTGTCAGTCCTGACACCGCTGAATACGATGGCCTTGTACCACGCGGACCTTTCGCCTAGTAACACGCCATCGATTGGTGGCCCGGTGAGTCCACCGAACGAGGCCATGAAGAAGGCAAGCCCGAATCGTACCCTTTGAGAAAAATAACAGCTCACGATGAGCATTCGCTAGTGCATAGTAAATTAAATGACATATCCCACCTCGCTATGCTTTCGTGAAAGAGTGGCCAAGGCCGGGGAAGCCAGCGACATGACTTATGGTAATCGAGAATAAGCGTCGACAGTACACAGACGATGCAAAGGCACGCACAAGACCCTGAAATAAATCGATATAGGATTGCTACAACTATTGCCCCGACGGATGTGATCCCAAAGAATGCGACGACAAGTATGCAACACGAAAATGCGGCTGGTACGAGGCAGTTGAAGGCACCAGCTTTATCTGCGAACAGGTTGGGCACCACCGGTCCAAACAGCGAAGCTGCGTTCATGATAGATAACTACACTCAAAATAGCGGAATAAGTTAGAAGTCCTCGAATCTCACATTGTAAAATGCGAAAGTCTCGTCAAGTCCACGGAGGATGGAATAGAGTTGAAGGTAGAGAGGGAGGATCAATGATAAGCCTGAACGATTGGAGAACCGAGGCCTTACATGGGAGAAAGAGGCCCCAGAAGACGAACAAGACACTTCCCACATCGCAGTCATCAGCCGAGACGTCCCTAATTTGGCAAGGAATACTCACCCGAAACGACAGAGCATGTACGGTACATCCTTAGACATGCCCTTGATATCCAGTTTTGGCTTCTCTTGCGAGAGAACAGCCAGGTTCGTCGTTATCAGCAGGTTGGCAATTATGAGCAGTCCGAGGCAAGCGAAAGCAGATGCTCGGACACCCCATCTGAAACCGGCGGATCCTTCAAATAGCTGGTTGAGCATCATGGGGAAAAGGATGCCACCAATCGAGCTGCCTGGAAATTCAAAGGACATGATTAGTTGAGAGATAATCGAGAGCTATTGGAAGAAAGTATACCTGAAATAACTATGCCTATGGCGACAGCTCGACGATCGCGCCAGTGGTGACCTCGGATCGCCGTTGACGGCACGTGAAGCAGGCATGCTCCGATTCCTGTCCCAGGGCCTTGCGCTGAAAAAATCTGATGGTACTGATGATGATATGCTAACGAAACCATGAGAGTCTGTGTGATATTGTGGTCAGCGTATAAATTTTCGAGCGGAGAGAAAAACCTACGAGAAAAGAAGAATGATGGAACCTGCAAGCATCGTTTGTCGGAAGTAGCCCAAGTCCATGAGCTTCCCCGCTGGTAGAACCATGGCGAGGATGAGGAAGAACTGTATCAATCCGATCCAGCTAATCTCTGAAGGCGAGGCGGCACCTTCTCGTGTATATATGTCCTGGTAGACGCCGAACGCACTGGCGTCGCCGAATGACACAAAAGATATTGTAAACCTTCGCTGTCATGTCAATCGATGGTGCAGAATTAATACATCATACATACCCACCAACGACAGACGCCCATGCTATAGCACCGCCGTCCATCTGCATATAATTTACGTTCTCCATAAACGCCTCCGTGCCTTTTTTCGCAATGTGTTGGGAATTTTCCTTCATGGTTGGAAAGCTGGAATGAGCAGATGGTAAGCGCAAATCCATGGGACCAATGAACACAACCAGCAGGGCTGTAGTACAGGAGCCGAACTTTAGTCGGAGGCGATATCGTACTTCGTACTTATTGGAATTCGACGAAGGACCTTGTTCCGCGAATAGAAATAATAAGTAACCATAACCAGCCTTCCGCAGCGCCATGATATGCTGGTACACAGGTGAAAATAAGGATCTATTTGACCAAGATGTGAGGTGATAGGCTGAAGCAGGTGAAGCATTGACAAGATCACCTACGACCTTATGCGGGGTGGCTTCCGGAGTGCACAGTAAACATCCACACACCAGCAAAGAATCGGGGATGACCAGCTGCAAGTGAATGTAATTTCGTCTCGTGTTCGCAATCACGAACGTATTTCTCCAGGAATCTGAACTGAACAGAAGTCTGCTGCAATCAATCATCTTCCTGCACTCTCGCCACATTTGAAATCGTCATATTCCATCCATCATCTCGCGCGTAAGATGTTACAGTTTAGACCGTAGACTTCCTTTGGCCTTCGCCTGTGGAACACTTGACCGTATCCTTCCTTTGGCCGTAGCCGTAGCCTGCGGAACACTTGCTGCGTTTTCGGCATTGGCGGCATTTTCTACACGATATCGGTCAATGGTGATTGCCATGACCTGAGACGATGAGTTACGCACGAATAGCTTTGCGAACAGCCTCTATTTCAGTAGAAGTTGCTCTTTTGGCATTCTTCCATTCATTAACGCCATTCCCTATTGTGAAAGAGCAAGGTGGGCCAACGAAAATCTGACCAGTAGCGCCCAAACCGCTGGCGACACTGCTAATGTCCACGTTTGGCGTCAACGGATTGTCCTTTGAAATTGGGCAGACTTTGACCACGCCATCCTTGGCGGAAATGACCAGCATTGGATGGGTTCGCGTTAAGTCGGACTGACCAGGCAGAGAAAGGAAGAGATCAGCAAGAGCGTGACGTGAGCCTCTCTATCAAAGGACAAGCAGCATTACACACAATTTTCTTTTTGCATCGTTCTTCCAGACGTTTCAAACGAACCATCAACACCATCCCAACCTCGGCATTTTCAGCAGTGATTAACGTCCGATCTTCCCGAACCTCCAGTGGAACGGCCGAGCAACCACTTGCGAAAAGAAGTGCACAGATAACGTGGATGAACTTCATGGCACTGTATCGAGGACCAGTCAATCAGCATGGGGTACAGTGTTCAAGCCACCTCGGAAAGCATACCGGCCAGCGCGCTGCGTTTAGAAATCGAGGTGTTGCAAGACGAATGACAGACCAGCTGTGAAGGATCGAGACGTGTCCCCATCAAGGTAGCTATATAGCGTAGGAATTTTGAAACACAGGACTTGTGTACATGATTGACGCTCACGATGTGGTCAGTTTGTCGGCTTCAGTGATCATCTTTCCTATGCGCACAGGCGATGTTGATGAGGTGTGAGAAGATTCAAGAACTTCCCAGGTCAAGGATTGGATAATCGAGAGGAGTTCGGCACACTGGTATTTTGACTGGTATACCATGATCGATGAGGATCCCATTCCCAGAAGCAGCCATCATCAAAGGATCTACATTTGTGATTACAATACAGACTACATTATGGTGCGGAAATGGCAGATCGAGTGAGGACTGAAAAAAGGAAGGCACTCCCTCCGGGAGCATCGCACTGCATATGAGGAGCAGGCACCGGGGTAGGTAAGTAGGTAGAATTACAAACTCGCCAATGAGACCCACATGGGCAATACACCGAACAGATTCGATCCATTGTTGATGAAGCACTCCAGCCTGTTGCCGCCGGACATAATGGGCACATCCATAATCGCTCTGCCTTGCTAACCTAATTGTGGCAGTCAAAGTCCCAGTTTGCGAAGGGAAAGCGGGCTCCGGCGACGTCAGGGCGGATCCGACACGAGCACATATTTCCTCATAAATACTCGCAAGGTCTGTGTCGTAGAGTATATCAGCGCGTTGCCCTGGCATGCCGAGGGCGTGAGGGCGTGCCGGCTTTGGAGAAAGGTGGGAACTTTAGTTTTGGGACCGGATATAAAATGCTGTTGATGCTTGCAGTGCCGATGGCAACAACGTTGACGCTCGGAATTGTTGATGTAGCTTGAAGAACAACGAAAATAAACGTACGCCACAGAAGGTGACAGCGCAAGATCGAATGCCCCAGATACTGTTACGATTATCTGTGATTTAGTTAGATTTCCCATAGACAGGCAAATTTCACTTTCACCTCATGTGACGGAATCGGTACAATTTACCACAGGGTTGTAGCATGACGCCTCTTTAGACTTAAGACATGCAGGGATGGCCGCTCGCTTCCTGGAGGTCAAGGACGTCATATTAAGCGGGGTTTCTGTGCTTGTGATTGAGCTTGGAATTGTTGATGTCGAACTGACAGAAAGTGCAGATGCGGCGACGGTTCCTATCGGTTGGGACGATGTCGAAGCCACCGAGAAAAGTACAGCAGCAGCGGCAAATGCATGAGGGTCGAAACCATTGACCTACGCGCTTTTATCTCGAATACGCTGCAGACACGAGAATGAAGTAGCCAGAAGTAAGGTTGCTCCAAAAAAGCAGAAGATATTTGTATGCATTGTAATGTCGGTAATCCAATGCGCAACCCTCGTCATAAGCACTGTTAGACAAGGCTTAGTCCAAAACGCGTCTTGCAGAATGGAGGACGCGAGATACCGGACCTCACGAGGAGCGCCAAATCCCTATGGATTCGATATTGCTTGGGGCGCGGTGCAGAAAACAATTTGAAGAGGGTCAATGATGAAGTCGATTGTGCAAGAGAATGGATGTGGTTGACTCTAGCATTTCCGCATTTCATTATTTAAATATCGGGATGAGTATTTACCTGTGACATTGCTAAAACTGCGAGATGAGATGTAAGGATCAGCTGAAAGCACAGCATTTTAGATATTTACCTCAATCAGTCCCAATCTCTCGTCCTGGCGTGACTGATCTCCTGGAAGCTCTCTTCCACCACTGCGATGCGCATTGGCTCAAGAGACATGGGACCTGCCAAACAAGGTTGGGTGAGCAGTTATACGTTGCTCACGTGCGAGGTGTAGAATCGTGAAGAACAGCTGTTCATTGCCAATAAAGTTGAGTCAGGAGAAGGTTTATGTACTGGTGCTTGTATGCTCCAGTGATGGGCAACACTCACAAATAATACAATTTCTCTTGGCGACCCCGCGTGCCAACGCCAACATCAACCGTTTCTCATTCAAATTGGAATCGCTGACACTACTCTCGGACAAGGACTCCTATAAGTTATGCTGATTTGACGTCCATCACGAACGAAAACCACGGTGGATAGCCTACTAACGCAACGTCCCATGACTGGAAGCTCGACATCATGGACAGATGATCCGATGTACGAGTACACAGGTTACAGACGTCCCAACTGACATCGTGCGCAAGCAGTGTTCTTCGAGATGAGCATGTCAATCTGCTACATAATGAGCTCTCATCACTCAAAGGATTCCAAGCAAGCCCTTGTCACCACCCACTGCTGCGAATTCTCTGAATCCGCTCTGGAACGGAATACAACTCCCTGAAGATACTGTACATAACCTCTGATGCTCCCGATGCTCAGCACGTTTATTCCTTCTGAGATTCAAAACACTATCATCGAGCAATGTCAGTCCGACCCTGCCTTGCTCTCGCTGTGCAGCCTTGTGTCCAAACAATGGCTAGCCTGCGCCCGGTGCTGGATCTTCGCCGCCTGTCAGGCACGTCTTGCAGTTCACTGTGACGAGAAACAGGGCACAACCCGCTTGATTACGCTCCTCCTCACACCTGGATCTACCCTAGCACCCTACATCCAAAATGTGATCGTAGAGGGACCAAACCTTCATCACCGAGCAACATCAGGGTTCGACTTACAAGCCGAATACGAGCTACTAAACACTCTCATCATCGACTACCTCTCACGCATGCAAGGCATACGTGTCATCCAATTCTCAGCGTTTCCCTGGGATCATCTTTTGCCACAAGCCCACGCGGTCATTAGCTCCCTGCCATGTGTCACCTCCATCATCTTGAAGGATATGACTTTCCGGCGTGTCTCTGACTTATGGTTACTCAGCAGGACGCGGTTTTCAGGCCTCGAAGCATTGAAGCTACGGCGGGTGACGATGGATGAGCATAGCTTCAGTACCTCCAACGTTGGGAGAAAGAGCATCTTCCCTCGACTACGATTCCTGGATATCGTACTCGATGACAAGCCGTGTCTGTGGCTCTCCCCATCCTCGGCGTACATCAATCCAGAAATGATCGACACACTGTGCCTCGGGAACGTTTCGATGAATGATGTGGCTCTGGTCAGCATCTTCATTATGGCTACCGGACCTGCGCTGCGACACCTTGCGCTCGATATCGCACAGAGTGCAACAGAAGCCGCCATATCTAGGATTGGTAAGTCTTAATCTCAAGTATCTATGCATCTGCTCACGACCTCTTCTCCAGCTGTACATCCGTTTCCCATTTCGCTCCACCAAAATACCAGCCTCCAGACCCTGGAAATCTCTACTCTCCTTCTACACCCGCTGAAGCGTCGCCGCACATCACAATGGTTATACGACATGATCTCCACCGTCACATCGCCAAAGCTGACAACACTTAATCTGTGGTTCACCACCCGGCCCAAATGGTCGCCAGGCATGTTCGACTTCCCGCCACTCGAGCGTTGCCTGCTTCAGCTCAGAGACACCGACTCGGGTGCAGACGATCATCTGCTGCTTTCAGCGCTCGCAACTGTTCGCTTGAACTTCTTACACACATATTCGTGGGATGAGGACGACCATACATATCTTGCGGAGCAGCTCCGGGCTCACCTTCCCATACTTCACGAGCGAGGGATGATCGATGTTTTGTTCAGACGATCCTGCTCCGAGCAAGGTGTTTGATGGGTGGTCGCCGTATGCATGAAGACAGCCAGTTAGTTTTGGCGCAAATGTGGGCCTCTGTAGAGCTGATGGTATGTGGGCGGGTCTAGAAGCACCATACACCACGGAATCTGGGGATTGGCTTAACCTTTTACTCAATAATCTCTGCATCTGCTCTAGCCACCGCCCTCGCCCGTGTCAGCTAGGCTCATATACGCTCATTAACATCGTTTACATTGTACACCCACTTGTCACTGTTCCATACGTGGGAAGTATGTATTGTCTCTGCTTGTCTTGAAGTTGTGATAATGTCTGTCAACTGTTTTCTTCCACTCGAACTTCTACCATGTTCCGACCTGCCATCCCAGCCACCATTAATCCACACCCTTCTTCTGATGTTGAAGTGCATACGTCTTTACCTGAAGCAATCCTCAGGCCAAACCAGACCGAGCTGTCACAGACACCCCT
The DNA here is from genome assembly GCA_013433165.1 of Hypsizygus marmoreus. Taxonomy (NCBI): domain Eukaryota; kingdom Fungi; phylum Basidiomycota; class Agaricomycetes; order Agaricales; family Lyophyllaceae; genus Hypsizygus; species Hypsizygus marmoreus. The sequence goes on from CM024087.1 coordinate 122,867, forward strand.
ATTATCCTCTGTGGACGAGATTAAAGCCTTTATTTATCGTTCCCTCGATGAGCAGTATGTATTCCTTGTCTAGGAAATTCATTGAACTTATCCAGAACTATTCAGAAAACCCGTCTTCTCCTCATTCCACGTCACAGACGACGACCTCGAGACAATCTATCAGTTTCTCCAGGTCCGGGGACGCCGTAACTTTAGGTACAGTCAATTCTCATGAATGTAAACATTTGGAAGTCCTGCTGAAATGACGTCCAGAGTATCCTGTTCCACTACGCACAATCTCACATTACGATATGATCCAACTTGCCCGCGTGGGGTTGCTGCTCAACAAATGGCGGACATCATCGTTTCTGCGATCTGCAATAGCCAGCATTTGCCCTCCACCTTCGACATCAAGACCTCGATCGTGGTCACGGGTGCAGCGAGTATGTTAAAATTGCTTCACCGGGCCCGAAGGGGGTTGATTTTTTATTTCTCGAGTAGCTGTCCGTCTCGATAAACCCGAGAAACTATACAAGGATCCCGATCAATCCTTCACCTCTCAACTCGACTCACACTTTGACTTTCCCCTCGTGGTCATTGAAATAGGGGGCCCAGATGTCGAACCCCACTTGGAGGCAGAAGCATCTCATTGGCTGCTCAACACCCCAGTTTCGCCGTTTCCCTTTCATGCTATGTGCGGCTAATGCCTGTCACAGGTTAACATGGTGATTACGCTCATCATTGGTCCTCAAGCTTCTGTCCTTAGCAAAGATGGCTTTCCCATGCCATGTATACGCCTCCGCCATTATGAGAAACATTCGGTAAACGAAGACCAGCCTTCTAGGGTGGACGTGCAGCTGACCTTGGACGTACGATGGACTAACGATGACAGCATATCGGACTACATGCTCCCGGGCCGCCACTTCTTCGTTGAAGGAAGCTCTGAACGCGAATCATTTGCCACAGGCGATCATGCTTTGGTTGTCAAACGGGAGCGTGTGTTGGTTGCATGTCGCGTAATACGACAAGCTTGGAGGCATGCTCGTGCTACGTCTGACTCGGGTGCTAATTAGGACGATGTTATTGTCATTCAAAGACAGATAGGAAGATACCCATTTAAACTACCAATAGATTTGAGAATAAGTATTGGGACCAACGGAGTCTTCACCCCTGTATTCACATCGCAGGAGTCCACGTCTTCATTTGACCAACACTCATACGGCGGAATACAAATCCTTCAGTGGTAACACTGTCGTGATTCAAATATCAATTGCAAAACTGAGAGAGCGACTCGGCGGGTCTGCACATCAGAAACAGATTCACTGGTAGTAAGGATTATACAAGGTCCGATGAGGTACAATACAAAGTGCCAGAAAGAAAGCGTAGGAGCGACAACGAAAGCAACGAGCGGAGTGGACGACGGTGAAGATATGCCAGAAAGGAAGGACAGCTTGATGCGATGAAGATGAAGACTGAAGTGTATAAGGGGAGAAGGACAACATGACGGTAGATGAAGAGATGGAAAGGAGAAATGATAAATGAGAGACAGGCGAGTCATCAAGGCATCCAGATTTTCACAGTCTATGAAGGAGAGCAAAACGGTTAGGTGCCCTCGTAAAAAGATACTGCATATATACATACATAGTCCCAGCATCCGGCAGCGATGACATTCGTCACCTTCGGAGCGTCCGTTGTGTTGTCTGACGTATCCGCAGTGTTTGTTCCTATCGTCTGCCGTCCCCAGGCCAGGGAAGACATAAATTGCTCGCTTGTTTCAACCTTGCGCACACATCGTCCTGTCTTGAGCTCCCAGATGCGGATAGAGCCGTCATCCGCTCTGTGAGTGAAAGCATAAGCTGTGTGGTTTGCAGTCTGTGCTTTGAAAACCATCCACGTACGCAGATAACAGATACCGGCCATTGGGATGAAAGGCGAGCCCGTTTACCCATCCGTCGTGTCCGACCTGTGACCAGCCAACCAGAAGAAGAACACAAGTCAGTGACCAGAGAAAGCGGACGCACCAGAGTATGCAGGCATGTTCCCTGGACAGCGTCCCAGATCTTGATCTTCTGGTCCCGAGATGCTGTTACGACATAGGCGACCCCAGCGTTGACGGTCAGCGCGGGTGCCGCGGTCCCGGTCTGGTCGAGAATGTCAGAGGTTGGATTGTAGAGCGACTTTGGTCACTCACCTTGTACCTGATTAATTCGCCGATGGCTGGTGCGGAGACGCGCGGGACAAAGACGGCAGCTTCAACCACGTTATCGTGTCCCCGAAACTCAGTCTTGGTCTTTCCCGTGCTAAGTTCAACTACTTGTGCGGTCTAAGCGGGCATCAGAGGATAAGCTTGAGCGTGAGAAGAGATAGACGACGAACATGGTCGGAACAACAAGTGACAAGATACTGTCCGTCGAAACTCGGTATAGCACATTTGACCCAATCGCTGTGATTGTTCAGGACGCGGATACAGTGGCTACGTTTCACATTCAGGATACGTCACGAACAGGAAAAGACCGGTAGCGTACTTAGTGGCAATCTCCCAGATCCGAATCGTCGCGTCGCGGCTCGCGCTGACAACGCGATCGTCTCCGGGGAGGAAACGAGCGGACGAGATCGAGTGATCATGACCTCTGAGCGTAGCGAAGTTCTTGTATCCATTGTCAACAGCCCAGAGCTTGATAAAGAGGTCGTGCGACGCCGACACTGGGAAGAAGGGCATGAGTAAGGGGAAGTTCCACGGGCTATTGGAGATGTACCGAGTTGCGTGCCCTTGGAGTTGAATTCGCAATCGGAGACACGTTTAGTGTGGCCTTGGATGGTCTGCTCGAGAGATCCGGTTTCCCAGTCCCAGACCTTCATGGTGCTATCGTCACTGGCGGAGACGATAACCGAATAAAGCGGGTGAAATGCGATTGCATTGACCTTGCCACGGTGGCTGGTGAGGCTATGCCTCGGAGGACCGGATGCGGGCAGCCAGTCGGGGTCGTTGCGTTTGCTGAATCCAGGCGGCATAGTGGATGTCTGAGACATTTCTTGTACGGCCTGAGCGAGGCGCGTCTCCAAGTCCATGATCTGTGGGAACGACGGGTCATCTGTTGTAGGCAGCGAGGGATTATTACGATAAACGAACCTTTTTCTGCAACCGAATCACACTTGTCCACTTCTTGACGAGGAGACTGTTTATCCTCTGGTCGTCTTCGGGCTCGTGACTTTCGAGCTTTTTTGGACGGCAGTTAGAGAGAGAAATGAAAGTTCGAAGGGGATAAGGGGACATACCGGCGCGGCCTCTTGCTTGAATTGCTCAGCTGTTTTCGAGAAACCAGCGGTGTTCAAGTAGTCGAGTATTGCTCTGTGTCTGTGCGAGGAGGCTCATCAGTATCGAACCTGTCCAAGTCAGTTAACGCACAGATCATCTCGCTGTCGCTCGGAAAGGACGGTCGACATTATCGTTCGTCAATGTTTTGTTAGAAATGAAAGTCGGACTGATGATCGTTTTGAACTTCACGCACGTGACTTTGTTTTAAAAGTCCCTCTCTTCATTTGGAAATAACTCAGGCACCGGTGTTCGGCACGTTGGCTGATCTGATCCGATAATCCTTTACTGCATTCGCCGCAACGCACCATCTTCCAGCTCAGCCTCACGCTGTTCTTGATATTTCTGTGGTGCGAAACATTTCCTCTTTCTTACCACAACTTCCATGTATCTCTCTTGAATCACAAATAGTCAGCCTCTTGAACGCGAACCCATCCAGTATGCAGATCATGATGTTTTCCTCCCAACTACCTTTGGCGCGGAGTCAAGGAGCAGATTGCATGCGATATTTGCAGTACACGTAGAAAACTCACAAACAGAGCTCGCCCACACAGTATTTTCTTAGCATCGTCACGAGGTACTGTATGCCTAGAAAAGAAATAGAAAAGGGAGGAGAAAGAGGTAAGCCGAAGCTCGAATTTTTCTTTGACGACCTGAAAACATTTCAAAACGAAACTCCTCAGATGACAGCGTCCTCGGCCTTTTCAGCCTTACCCAATTCCACGCGTAAACCTGTAGACATCGCACAACCCTTTTTCGCCGTCGTCGTTCGTGGGAACACCGATTTCCATGTCTTGAAGTTGCAAATGTCTCAACCTTTTTCTTGAATTTGACCTTCAACCACGGTACTAGCAACCTCGGTTGCCTCGCATCCTTCAGCCATTGAATTTACTCCATCTTCAAGTCAAATGGCCGCCCATCCAACCCAGACACAGTTCTCACCGACGCCCCTATTATCCTCCGTGGACGAGGTCAAAGCTTTTCTTTCGAAATCCATTGAAGACCAGTATGTATTTCTTGCTTACCGAAGGCGGAACTAATTATATTTATGAATCTTGAAGAAAACCACTTTTTGCCTCTTTCCACGTTTCGGAAGACGACCTCGAGACCATCCATCAGGTTCTTCAACGCTCCGAATATTGCAAGTTCAGGTGCAGTTTGGTCTGGATGGAACTTTCTCTTTGCTAAACAATCCCTAGAATATCCTGCTCGGACACACACAATTTGACCTTACGACTCATGCCGAGCCTAGCTCATGATATGGCCGCCGGCGAAGTGTCAGCAGCCATTTTGTCCTCCATCTCCACAGACTCCCGCATCCCTCCCACCTTTGAGCGTCTAAAATCGATAGCGTTCACACTCTCCGCAAGTAAGCCGAAGTCAGTTCTCTCTCGTTTAAGGTAATTGACTCTTGGACTAGCTAGGAAACTCGACAAACCTGAAAAGCTATACAAACAGCCCGACGCATCCTTCACTGGTCGGCAGAACCTGAGGTTTCCATTAGTCGTGATTGAGGTTGGGGTGCCAGAGAAGATGGCCGAGTTACAGGGAGATGCCTGTCATTGGCTTCTCAATACCCCGGTTCGTTTGGTCTTCCCTCATGTGCCAGTGTGAATACATGTATGACCGACTTTGTTTTAGGTCAAGATGGCAATTGTGATATTCATTGGTCCTGAAGCCCGAGTCCTCGACAAGGACGGCCTTCCAATGCCACAAATACACCTGCGACATTATGAAAAATGCATCCCTAAGAGTCCCCAATCCAAAGTCCAAGAGGCAACACAGGCAACCTTGGACATACACTGGACTAACGAGGATGAAATCGAGGACTATGTGCTACCTGGTTGCCACTTTTTTAGTGAAGGGACACCTGAGTACATGGCTTTCGCTGTCGACAACCACCACATTACTGTGAAACGGGAGAATGTGCTGCTCATACGAGAAGCCCTACGAGACGCATGGAGGGAAGATCATATAGAGTAGCTTCAATGATGTGTACCGGTCACTTCGGTAGATGCACCAGTGCATAACATGCAATAGAGTGTTCCTTGACTGACGCTGCGCCTCCGAATGATTTTTATTGAACACATCATGTTCATTCCACAGGCGGGACGGGAATGGTGTAACTTCGTATTCCACACGACACTCATCCACAAAATGACCGTTGCGTATCCCGAACAAGCAACCTCAAAGGGAGACTAAGAAGCTCCCTACCCCGGTACTCCCACCCAAAACAACCTCGTTCCACTACCCTCTCCTTACGCAAGCTCCTCTCCCCAGCCCACGCCCACGTCCTCTCAGCTCCTGGCACATCACGCGCATCAAGTACCCGGCACGCTACACCCGGCACGAATGGGTGTAAATACACCCCCGCGACGCGCAGTGTCTCCAGCATCATAGCGCGGCTCATGTACACGTCCTCCCGTGCTGTAGGTTTTTTCCATGCTGCGTTTGCCGTTGCCATTTTATCGGCCTAGTGGGGTCTTTTGATTGGCACTGAGCAGAACGGAGAAGGGAAGGGATCATACCCGCCTCAGTAGATCGATGATGGCGCTTAGAGTTCACCTACACCCATCGCGTGCATGTATGTTGGCACCTTGCCTGGTAGCTCGCGCTGGACCTGGATGACCTCATGCTTCGACGAGGCGGAGTCGTTGTGGATCCGCCGCAATGAGCGAGGTAGAACCGGATGACGTGGACACCGAATCCCTAGATAGTTTCGAACGGGTGGGCGACGTTGCCTAGAGATTCAGACATCTTCTTCTATTCGACTGTCCAGTGTGCATGAATATCGCGTGGGGGTTGATGGTGGTGTAGTGCTCGAGGAGGGACGTGCGGAAATGAGAAAGTCGGAACATGTGGTTTTGCTCGTGTTGCTATTCGATGACGGCGCCTGCTTCACTGAAAGTGGTGATGGGGAGTGGAGACGGAGGTGCGGGTGGTGACTTGGGGATGTAGAAGCATTCATCGGTGATGGAGCACCAGCCGTAGTGATCGCCCTTGTGGATGAGGCATTTGGCGTCGAGAGCGCGCTGGAAGGAGGGTATGAGAGAGGAGGAGTCGTGCAAGGAAGATGTTATATACCTAGACACTCTCGACTACCTCATGATGTGCAGGGTAGATTGTGCGCATAAACAAGGTATTACTGATCTGAGCTTGTTTTGTGAGTCGCTGGAAATTGTACAATTAGAGTTAATTGGGTCTGATGTGTGCCAATATAATGTATGAACGTACACGGAATTGTGCGTTGAGCTCGTCACAGCATCGTTTGCCAGAAGCCTTTCAACAGGGCTACCTTGTAGGTATTGAGATCTTGTTCATCCGTGCCTGCCAGGAACTCGGGCGACACTAGTTGGCGTTGCCGGAGATTTCACAGCCTTTGTAGCGGGTGGCAATGGGTTGCCGCTGAAGGAAGAGAAAGAGAGATAGTTGCAAAATTGCCATTAGTTTGGATGGTGGAAAGACTTACCAGACAACTCACCCTATGCCTTCGCGTACACACTACATCTGCAGCGGTTCTACGATTTCCGGGGCCGTGTCTTTGTCAAAGTGGCATGGATCCGAACACACGCCGGCCAGCGACGTTAGACTTCTTCATCTTTCTTCATATTGGCAACGGCGCTCGTCTGGACGGCGTCCACGGAGTATTAGTCTCCTTTGCTGACCTAATATAAACAGATGACAGTCGATCTGATATTATAAGGTCTGCTCCAATTTGGAAGCCTTTGGGTGGGAGGCTCCGTTCGGCGATAACATCGGCGATAATGGGTCTTGAAGAAATCCATGAGTCCCGTGACAAGGTCGCGCCCAACGCATCGCCTGCCACTATTTACATTCTTCCGCTTATTCTTATACAGAAACTCACGGTAGAATAACATATGAACCACCTTGTCAATTTTCTGTGTCAAGTGATGTTACGAAATAATATTCAGTTGTCCACAGAACGGCAACCAAGCTTGCGAAACTAGCAAAATCAGCTACGTCCTTGAGTGCACTCTTACACCAGCATCTCACAGTGGTGAGGGTGATGAGGACTGAGGGGGAAGGGCCTAAGATAGGGGGGGGGCAAGACATATTGGTAACAATTTTTTATTTCAAATTACTGTGTCTCAAAACATACATCCGAATCGTGACACACTTACCGCTCGACAACCATGAACCCCCCAATGGCAGAAGCATCCACTTCGTTGCGACGCACACAGTCCACCTCTAACCTGCAGTACACGCCGAGCATGCCTATGACACCTGTGCCAGGCAGTAGTGGTCAACAGCGCACAAATACACCCCGCCGTTCCGCTCGAAGTGCAGATCAAAAGCTACAAACCATGTTTGACGCGCTCCAGGATGTTGGATGGAGCCTCTCCGAGTTCCTCTATTATTTTTTCCGAGTCGAAGTTGAGGCTCGGACCCCCTCAGACAATCCCACTTCCGTGAAGCGATCGAAAATCCACGAGAACAAGCTTCGTGCATTCTTGGATGGCACATCAAAGCCTCACTTTGGCCGTCTCATTGATCTAATTCACAAAAACTCAGTCGATGCCGGATACAGAGCAAATGACCCTACCAACCCTGGCCACGGCAAGTTCTTCTCAATGTCAATGGTTCCGGAGGACATACAACATGCGAGGCCTGCCCTCACGACATGGGCAGTACACCTGGTGGGGGAGTTGGTTGATGCAGAGGCTGGCGAGATGATCAAGCGAGAGACAGGACTTCATATGAGGGCTAAGGCTAAAGAGGGTGGAAGAGATGTCGGCGAGAAAGTGACCTGGGCAGGTGTTGACTCGTTCAGCATGGAAAAGTTGCAGAAAATTTCTCAGCGGAACGCACCGATCATGTGGCATGTTCTCTCATCATATGTGGTCCAAGATCATGCACATTCAAAGCCTGGCCAAGTTGTTGCTGTGCATCAATATCGGCCCCAGAATCTGGTACGTTTTTGAGACTTACCGCTGATGTAGTCCTGCTAATCTAAGGGCGGTTCAGGTGGTGACAAATGCCCTCATGTCAATGACTTTTGGCCGTTCCAACCGTGCAAGCCTATTCCAGCTATGCAGAGGAATTTGGCTATTCGCAGTTAAAGCACCGAGTACCGTGTACCGGGTCGAAAGCCGACTTGGCCTGTCGGTAACTGTTTCAACAGTCTACAATGCATTGAAGGAGATGGCGGAACAGAAACGTACCGAATTACGAGAGGCTTTCCTTCCAGGGTCCGGGAGATTCTTCAATGTTGTCATTGACAACACGCAAACCTATGCAAAGGTTCGGGATCCTCGACTAGGGAGAGAAAATCGAATGATAACAGGGCTCGCGGGGACTGCGGTTGAGATTAGTGTTTGCAAGTCCGGTCCGGTCCGGTCTTTTGCTTCCAAAAAAGGCAACCGTGGACCGGACCGGTCTTTCTAAATTTAGAAAATGGTAGGACCATGGACCGGACCACGTAGGACCGGTCTATTTCGGTTTTTTTAATAGACCGGACCAGTCTTGACCAGTTCGGACCGGTCTTTGATGAAAAAATATATTTTTGCATGTCACGCAGCCTATATACCATGTGAATTAATTTTAAACAATGAAATACTTCAATATGTAAGGAAATAAGGGCACAAGCAAGCTTAAAAGACAAATTGAATCACATTTTGAAATGTTTTGACCATGCACAGACTGTTTGCACATGTTTGGATGTCATATTCTTTTCGAAAATAATGTGTCAACACATCTTTACAACCTCAATTTGCTTAGTTTTGTATGTAACAGTCTTTGAGACATAAAGTTGAATTTTGAAATATTGCTCATTGTAATTTTTGTGGGCTATTAGGAGGGATATGATGGCAATATTCAGGTATATTTTAGGCCCAAAAAGACCGGTCTACAACTGGTCTTAACCAGTTTTGGCCGGTCTTTTCAAAAAAAATTAAATAGACCGGACCGCGGTCTTTTTTTCAAAAATTTGAAAGACCAGGACCGGCGGTCCGGTCTTTTTCGGTCTAGTCCGGTCCGGTTCCTGTCTTTTTTTCGGTCCTATGGACCGGACCTGTAAACACTAGTTGAGATGGAAGACTTCGATCCACAAGCATTCAATCTACGAGAATTGCTTGCTCGTCAGGCTTTACAGGAACGCAAAGGACTGTCTGCAGACCTGATCTCGGATGACCTCGATGGCGAGCACTTGCAAAATGTTGATACTGTTCAGTTCATCCAAGCAATAGTCGGCTTTGCTCCAAAGCTTTCCGAAAAGTACCACAAGGAGACCGTCGCCCTCACTGCTTTGCTCTTCGCAAAAAAGCCTATCCCTCCCAACCGCCGATCCAAAGTTTCACCATTAGCGACAAACAGTGCAGACGAGATGAGGCCTCAAGGATTGAAAGAAGGAGTGCTCGATTTCATGGCATTTCAGATGGGTCTTAGTTCAGCAACTCTTGACAACAAGGGACATCTGATGTCGGGTGATGGAAAGACATTCAACATGTTCTTGCTGTTGATGAAGCTACTCGGGATCGAAGAAGGTGACTTCGAATCATTCCGCTGGCTGATACCATTGCTGGAGATATGGCATACAAAGTGGACAGATTTGAGTCGTGTCATACGAGCCCATTGGGGCATCAGCGACGATCCTTCGTCTCTCGCCTGCATGGCTAAACTTGCTCGTTGCCCAACGCCAAGTGACCTAAAGAAAGTCGACTTCTATAGTGGTGCTCATCTTATAGACCTCGCACTTGATGCACACCTGCTGAATTGTTGGGAGTGAGTCACATATTAGCTTGATAATGATTGTAAAAGCTGACCATTACGAAGGCTTCACTTTCAAACGAATGATCTTGCAACCTTCTTCGAGGATCCTCGTAACGTTCCCACCTTCGATGTTCTTGTCAGTACTGCACGGATGCTTGCTCGCTGTCATGCGACTACCCGGGCCCATCAGTGGGCACTCTCACCAGATCAGTCCAGTGGAGATCGACCACCTAGTGGGTCTACATGGGTTCCCAAGCCAACTGAGAACAGCCACGAGAGCACAGAAGATGTTGTGATGGAGGACGAGACTCGGAGTGTCGCATCCGATGAGCTATCAGACTTGGAAGGACCATCAACGTCTGATGTTAAGGATACCACACTCGCGAATGCAGCACTATTCATGCGTGATGCTATTTGGTGGCGGGAAGTGCGCAATGCCGTCGCAGAGGGTGACCCGGGGCGTATCTGGGAGATCTTCAAGGTGTGGATTTTCACGTTCGCCGGAAGCGGAAATCCACTGTACTCGCAGTTCCTGCTCGAGATGTACTGCAAGTTCAAGTGGGAATTCCCTCCAGCATTGCGCGATGCAATCCTCATGAATTGGCTGGTGAACCTGCAGGGCAAACCAGGGCATTTCCTCGAGATGGACCTAATGCAGGAACATTTCAATTTCTGGCTCGAAGACATGGCGCAGCACAAGGGAAAGGAATTTGACGAACCTTTCTATCGTGAGGCTTTGTCCATGAATGTCCATCATTTCGTCCAGTTGAAGGATGAGATGGAGGATACCATGGCGCTAAAAGCGCGAACAAAAAAACATTCCGCTCCACATCTGAACAACGAGCTCCGAGCTCTCATGACTGAACTCCGCAACAACGAGGTCCATTGTTACAGGCCTGGTCGTCACAATGGTCATACTGCAGTTGATAATTTTGAGAGTGGTTTTGTAGTCCTCAAAAAGGAAAAGATCAAGAACTTCATTGCGAAGACCACGATCTCTTCGAACGTCATGAAAATGCATGGCGATACATCTACGAGCTCCGCGGTCTCAATAGATGAAGAGGAATGGGAGACCTGTGAGGCTGAGGAGTTATCGGATGGGACAAGAACAGCCCCGCCTCCAAGAATCATTGCCAGTGATGGTGATTACTGCATGATCGAAAGTGGTGAGTATTACTCCCCATATTGACGAGCACATAGCTTACCAGTGATGTTCTCTTTCGCTTTGATACATGGCTATCTTCTTCGGAATTTAGAACTCGCTTCGGAGTAGGAGCCGTGAAAATAGGTGGTGGTGGAATCCAGTCAGGAGACTCGAAGGGTATGATTCCACCACCAGTAGATGATTGTCCTAATACTGGCTCGGTAGGTAGCAACCTGTTTTGCACTTGATACGAAGACAAGCTTTGAAGGGGAGGACAAGTATTTAGCTCTCGCCGTCGCGGTGGGATACGGATAGTCAGACCCCGTGGAGCGATATTTTCCTTTGATGCCAATTCGGTTTCAGCGGATGCCGTAGTACTAGCAGCCATTTCTGTATGGTTCGAACAACAATGAGTAACCGTGAATTGAAAGCGAGACCAGAAGACTCAAACCTTTGTTTCGGCTACGTGTAGCTTTCGCTTTGCGCACGGCTGCCTTTTTTGCCTTCTGTATATGTTTGTCGTATCGTTGATTGAGCTCATTCGTGAGATGACAGAGGGCCACATCATCATCATCACAATACTTCCAGCCTGAGAGATAAACACGGACAGCGACAACAGTGCGCAGGAGGTGGAAATGATCAAGGATATCCTCAGGTGTGATACCAGACCACAACGCAGATGCAGGCAAATACCGCGCAGACGCCGTGTCTTTGAGCGCCCAGCGTTTGCGTGCAAAGTCATCGAGCCAGGAACGAGCATCTGCACGATGGGGCTTTGATAGACGGGGGGGTAGCGGCGCTGTTGGGAGTGGGTCTGGCTTTGCTGCACGTGGAGTGGGTCCCGAGTCAATAGGCAGTACAGTCCCAGATGTTTCGACAGTCGGCGGAGAGTTCCATGATGTATTACAACCACTACACTCAAGCGAGCGACCAGCTATTTTACAGTTTTCCTTCGCCTGTGGGCCAGGATTGCCAAATATGATATTTGTCTCAGCGATGAGGCACTTTTGTAGTACATGGCACCGCAGCAACCGGTTGAGATTGGGATCGAGCTCGTCAATCCGCTTGGTTGTGGCCCCGCTAACTGCCTTTGCCAGTGCTCGAGAGGGGCGAACTACTGTCCCAGATGATTCCTTCTCAGCTGACTCCAACTCTACTGCCTTCCTCACGGAAGACAGTAGTGAACCCTCGACATACGTCCAACCCCGGGATTCTGTTCGAAGGTCACGGCCTGCACGTCCGTTCTGTTGCACGAGTGCCTCGAGCGTGTCGGGCAATCCAAGATTGATCGAGTCAGTGATATTGCGAACATTCATGCCCATTCCGAAGGCGATTGTTGCAACGATTACTGATGTGTCTGGATTGTTTTCGAAAAGATCAAGGGTGCGCTGATTGTAGGCCGATGACGTGAGTGAATTCCACATCCGCACATTATCAAGCCGTCGCACACCAGCCGGATATCGATTCCAGCCGTAAAGTGCAAAACAGAATTGTAAGTCAATCGTTGCACAGTACACAACGGCCTTGACACCTCGCTCGAAAACCCAGGCAAGGTCTGGAAACTCGTAGCCTCCAAGGCCATGGGTGAGTTCCACGAAAACCATACGAACGTTCGGTCGTTCAGAAGAGAGGCGGATGGCGTGATGATTGCCAGGTCGGAATCCCAGTTCTGTGCATAATGAGTTGTATGCAGGCCCAGGGGCGAGGGTAGCAGTGACAGCTACAATTGCAACATGGGAGGGTAGGCGTTTCCGAAGGAGGCCAATCTGGAGATAAGCTTGACGGAAGTCCTTTCCCCATGGAACGAGGACGTGAGCTTCGTCAATGCCGAGAAGGACAAGGTTCGTCCGAAAAAAGCTGTCCCGGATAATCTTGTCAAGTTCTTTCGAGACAAGCCTCTCAGCCGAGAGAAGGACGATTGGCCATTCACAGGCACGAATTTCGTCGTACAAGTTACGACCCTCTCGTGACGCCTCTGCTAACGTTTCCGAGTTCAATGAAATGGCCTTCATCCCAATTTCCATGATTTCTCGAGCCTGATCACATTAATGAGTTTTTTGTCAGACGAAACCACAAGAAAACTGCACGTACATGGTTGTTTCCGAGCTCTATGAGAGGTGTGACAACAAGTCCAACAGGTTTCTTGGGTGGATTGGGTATCCCGGGCCGCGGATTTCGAAGTAGCTCCTGAAGAACGAGGAGAGGACCAAAGAATGCGGCCGTTTTCCCCCATCCTGTCGATGCAATAAGCAGTAAAGGGATCTTTTGCAAGATGTGGGCCCAACATTCCACCTGTGATGATTTGGGGCCATTTCTCCACTGCGGGAGGAGCTCTTCAATGATTCCACGGATGAGGGCTCGGTTTTCTATAGAAAGCCACGAGAATTGAGGCGGCGTTGCCATTCTACATCGTGCTAGATGGGCTCGCAGTTGTCGTTGTCGGCGATAAACGAAGTTAGAACGCGATGTGCAAACACACGTGATCCCTCAGCCCAGTGCCGAGAGATGCCGAGAGTCCGAGATGACCGAACGGAGCCTCTCAGCCAAACGCTTCCAAATTGGACCAGACTAACGGAGTATACACTGACAGCGGTTACAGTGATGGTACTTACAGAGATCTGAAATAATGTCGGAGATTTCCAGAAAGCCATTTCGGGCCTGGGCGGGCCTGATCAGCCGACGTTTGCCTGAACAAAATCCAGCATAGGTTATACGCATTTAAGGCCAGCCAATATGGATGGAGTGCATTAAACCAAGGCAAATGACGAGAAAAGTTTCAATTTTATGGCAGTTCGTGGTGACGATGACTCTACAGAAGCTTCACAAAGTGAGGGGTTGGACGCGATCAGGGAGGATCAGGCGAGAAAAGCCAAATTGCCTGATTAGGCTAAAGATAAAGTTCCGACATTTATGACATCGATCATGTAAGCGCCTTAAGACCCTGGCTCCGACCAGTCTCCGACCACCGTGTTGCCACAAGCGCGCAGTTCTATGGACAGCGTTGTCGCTGCAGGTGAGCATGGCTATTTTTATTATGCCATCTTATGCTAACTACATTCTAGATCCCAGTTGGATAGGGAAGGCAAAATGGGAACTTGCGCCACAGCCATGGCAAGAGCTCTTGAAACATTTTCGCAACCCTGCCACAGCCGTCCTGGCTCAATCTGAGGCCAAGAAATTCCCATACACTCTAGCTCTCCCTTCTTCCGCGACCCGGCCCACATTTCTCCACCACACAGAAGATAAAATGCTTGTTCGGAAATCCTACGATGAGTTATTCGAACGTGTATCTCGCCTCCGGGAGCAGAGGCCTCGATCTGGCGTCGTTGTTACGGGTCAGCCGGGAGTCGGTACGTTTATGTGATCGTTCCCTGCTCAATTACTCAATACTGGTGCTTATCCAGGCAAAACAATATGGCTATATTACGTCCTAGTCCAGCTCCTCCGAAAGCTTGAGGTCGTGATATTTGCCACCGAAGGCATGATCTACGTATTTTACCATGATGCTGTGTACTGCCTTCGGGACACTGTTGTGGGCAAAGTCGACTTGCCTTATTCCTCCGGGATGCTCACACGACGTCTATGGTGTCTCATTGACCCTGACCAAGGAGTCATAGAGCCTCCGGCCGTTCTCACCTCACGATACGTCTTTCCAGTCGAGGCGGCTTCCCCAAATCCTGGTCGATATAGTGCTTGGATCAAACAGCGTGGAGGACGTATATGGGGCATGCCTTTATGGTCTCATGAAGAGCTTCGGGCTGGGTAAGCTTAGTCTAGACCTTTGGTTTCATCGGAAGAGCCCTTGGCTGATCCGTTCTTGTTGTTGTGTAGGATCCGTTTACAATCAATGTACCAAACACTGGTCAGCGCTGAGCGAGGCGCCTCTAGCAGTGCAGTTGCTGTAGCCGACGAAGTCATCCCTCCGGCTATCGAAGAGAAGCTGAAAGTTGCCATTGACAAGTACGGCACATCTGCTCGGGATGTATACCGTGTTTTGTTCGAACCCAACATCTTGGAGAAGGCGACCGCCTGGGCTGTGGATGGATTGACATATCAAGATATCGTTAATGCAATCCCGTCACCCGATTTCACACCTTCGAAAGTATCGCACAGAATCATGTGTGTCGATCCCCACACACCGACGAGCATGCACATTGACATGGGTATCGACGATAACGACGACTTTGCTATCAATTTCAAATCTGCAGAAATCATGAACCGCGTAAAGGCCAAGCATGTGTCGCTGAATTACGACCAATGTCGCGCTCTTCTCTGCCTTTGCCGCATGTTACCTGAGAGCTCTACTTTTGCGGGATGGGTCTTTGAGACCATGGCACACAGTTTTTTGAGGGCAAGCACCCATGACTCCTCATTCGGAACCAACCTTTCAAATCTCATTCCCATGGTTCAATCAGCTGGATCCTCTACTAGTCCTGTATTTTCCACGTGTGACAGGTCTGTGGTTTTCTCGTCTTTGACTAACAGGTTTCCCGTGAAGAAGAGAAATATACAAAATGTCGACTTTACATCTCTCTCACAGCAAGAGCCCTACCTGGACTACTATGTTTCGAACATGCTCAACAACCCCCTCTTTGACTCATTCATCTTTGAATTTAACGAGACTGCAAGAACTGGTGTGGCTGTTGTCTGGATTATCAAATCGACCATACGCACGGAGAACCAAGGCTTGGACGAGGGATATGCCCACATCAATGCCATCAGGGAGGTCGCCCTCGAGCACACGAAAACCTTGCTCGATACCGGCAAGAAGCGGAAGCGAGGATGGCCGGAGCCTAAGGTGGAGTTGAAGTACGTCCTCGTTTGCCCCAATCAGCTACATGGTGTCGAGTGGACATGGACAATGCCTAAGGGCTGGGAGGGGCATGGCGGCAAACTACGAGGGGATGTGTATCGTCAGCGCATCCCCCTTTGAGGTACGTGAATTTATCATCCCTGAATTTCCCAACAGAAATCTGAATCATTGTTTATAGCATCGCCTCACGCTGCGGTGAGTGTTCTGCCCTCCTCAATATGGGCGGCCTCCCCGGTCCTTCCATTTCTCGGCTGCAAAGGTACCGATCCACTTCCGATTGCTTGGATGACATCCTCGAGTCCAGTTGACCCACGGCGACGGCGGTGGATGCGAGAGCCTGCCACGGTGGAGCCTGTTGAGGTGCGAAAGTGCATTGCACCACGACGATGCCAGTGCACACGAGGTCAGAGATAATGATGGACTTCTTGGTGTTGAGTGTCTGTCACTGTCATGTAAATGTGGTGGTTAGCGTCGACCGGCTGAGACGAAGAGGCTGGAGTTGAACGGCCCCGCGATGCATAGATTCCTCTTGCCCCACTGGCCACACACCAGCACATTTGGTCATGACGCGCCGCATACTCAGTTTACAAGATTTCTCAAAAGAGTACCGACAATTAAATACAATCATGTTGTAACTTATGGAGCTTGGGGTAAACAAGTAGTCTCGTTGATATCGTCGACCTCCCAATGCTCCTGAACCTTTCCACAGGTGGGGCGAGGACGAAACAATACCGTACCCAAACAGGGCGTAGCCTTCCATCCTCCAACAATGTGTTACTTCCACAGAAAGCCAGAACCTCAAGGGGCGAATAAAGTCCCGCTACTCCCACGAAAACATTCCTATGAGGTTGTCGGAGTATCGCGCTGAGATCGATCGTGAACGCTGCAAGAAGAGATCGAGCGGGCCTTGAACAAATATCCGGCATCATCTTCTACTTACCGATATCCTAAAACTTCACCTTTTTTCGAGCTTTCCAAGAAGGCTTGTTTGATATCTCAGCGAAATCTCAAGCTAAGACAATCTGTCGATATCTGTCTAATCTCAAGCAGGTTGGCGGTGTAGTTTGGATGGTGAAAAGACTTACTGCCTATGCCTCTGTACGACTTTTGAGGACGCGTCCTATTCAAAGTAACATGGATCGAACCACACCACGGAGGATACAGCGGCATGTACAGTTCACACGTTCTCTGTGTCGCTATCGATGTACTGGATTATGCGTGCTGGTCAGCGTACAAGCGTGAGATCTGAAATGAAACCGTTACACCGATCACATACGCACTTGAAGCCCCCTCTGACTACCATGTCGCCCAAAGCCCAAGGCAGCAGCGAAGGTGAGCATAGGTTAAACTTTCTTCATCATACCATCCCTCGCTAACCACATTTCAGATTCCAATTGGCCAGACAAGGCAAACTGGAAAGTTGCGCCAGAGGAATGGCAAGAGTTTTTAAGACATTTTCGCAACCCAACCACAGCTGTCGCAGCTGAACCTCCGGTATTCCCCTACACCCTACCATTCCCCTCTTCCCTTGACCCCCTTGGCGTTCTCCGAGACTCTGGAGATAATTTGCTTGTTCGGGAATCTTATCACCGATTATTCAAACGTGTATGTGGCCTCCGGGAGAGTTTCCCCACATCAGGAGTCGTTGTTACGGGTCAGCCAGGCATTGGTGTGTTTAGATGGTCGGTTCCTGAGATAGCTCATTACTGATGAGTTTCTAGGCAAAACCGCCTGGCTATATTACATCCTCGTACAGCTCCTCCGAGAGCTTGAGGTCGTGATACTTGCTACCCGTGGCCTTATCATTGTCTTCTACCACGATGGAGTATACCACCTTGTGAACACCAGCGTCAGCTGGCTCGACTTGCCTCGCCCCTCTGGGCTGCTCCGACGGCCTATATGGTGTCTGATCGACCCAGACAAAGAAGTCAAGGAGCCTCCAGCAGCTCTCACTGCACCAAGCATATTTCCAGTCGAGGCGGCGTCCCCGAATGCTGGTCGATATAGTGCGTGGATGACACAGCGTGAAGGACGTATGTGGGCTCTGCCTTTATGGTCCCATGAAGAGCTTCAGGCCGGGTGAGTATCTCGCTTAGTCTGACATATTATTGGCGAAGTCTTTGGCTGACCCGTTCTTGTTGTCCTATAGGCTCAAGTTGCAGTCAGGCTACCAAATGCTAGTCAACGCCGAACAAGATGCGCCCAGCAGTGCAGTTGCTTTAGCCGATGAAGCCATCCCTCCAGCTATCGAAGAGAAGCTGAAATCTGCCATTGCTACTTACGGTACATCTGCTTGGGACGTGTACACTGCGATATTCACACCCAAGCCCTTGCGAATGTCGCTCCACGACGCAATACGTGATCTAACAAGTGCAGATATCATCAGCGCATTCCCGTCGCTCGATTCGACACCTAGCAAACTGTCGTGTATGATCGTGTCCATCAATCCCTGTCCGCCGATGGGCTCTGCTCTTGACGAGAATGACGACTTTGCCATCAATTTCAATTCTGCAGAAATCATGAACCTTGTAAAGGCCAAACACATGTTATTGCAGCACAATGACGCTCGCAATCTTCTCTCCCGTTGTCGCACGTTACCCGAGAGCTCTGCGTTCGCGGGATGGGTCTTTGAGACTATGGCGCATACTACTTTGAGCGCAGATTCTGGAGACCCCTCATTTGGAATTGACCTTGTAGATCTCGTTCCCATGGTTAAATCTGCTGGATCCCCTGCCACTAATCCTGTTTTTGTCACCCCTGACAGCTCCTCGACCTCCTCATCCTTGACTAAAAGGTTTCCTATGCAGAAGAGAAATATACATGATGTCGACTTCAAATCTCTCTCACAGCACGAGCCCTACCGTGACTACTATGTTTCGAACACGCCCAGCAACCCCCTCTTTGACTCATTCATCTTTGAATTTAACGAGACTGCAAAAACTGGTGTGGCCGTTGTCTGGATTATAAGATCAACCATACACACAGAGAACCAAGGCTTGGACGAGGGATATGCCCACATCAATGCCATCAGGGAGGTCGCCCTCGAGCACACGAAAACCTTGCTCGATACCGGCAAGAAGCGGAAGCGAGGACGGCCGGAACCTACCATGGAACTAAAGTACGTCCTCGTTTGCCCCAATCTGCCACAGGATATCGAGTGGACATGGACAATGCCCAAGGGCTGGGAGAGGCATTGCGGCAAATTACGAGGGGATGTGTACTGTCAGCGCATCCCTATTTGAGGTACGTGAACTCATCAAAGATGCTTCAACTGAACATACGAATCGTGGATTATAGCGTCCCCTCACGCTGGGGTGAGTGTTCTGCCCTGCAACTCTCCTCGATATGCCAGCCGGCCTCTGTGTCCTTCCATTTCTCGGCTGCAAAAGTACCAGTCTGCTTCGCTTTGCCTTGCCTGGATGACGTCCTCTGGTTCCAGTGGTGGTCCCATGACGATGGCAGTGGGTGTGAGGGCCTTCCACGGTGGAGCTTGGTGGGGGTACGAGAGTGCATTGCATTATGACGACGCCGGTGCACACGAGATCAGAGATAACGATAGACTTGTTGCCGTTGGTGGGCGACGGGCGGGGACGCGTCCTCTGCATCGCTGTCACTATCACGTATGGTGGTCAACGTCATTGGGGCTGAGATGAAACGAAATGAAAAGGCTGGTGTTGAATGGAACTGCGATACTTAGATTCCTCCTGCCTCACTTCGGGTCTCCAATCATATTCATACAAAAACTCAGGTCTGTACTTGCGTACGTAGCACAGAACAGGCTACGATCTCCACATCTCTCGTATCCATCGTCGTATCTTCAAAATCTTCTCCCGTTTCACAACAATAGGGTAATCCCCCGCTCTAAATACTTGATGCTCAGCTGTCCCTTCAACAAAGAAGTGGCGTCCTGGTAGCATGAAGTCACCGACATCGTCCTCGTGGGTCCACACCGCACTGAGTGTCGTGTAAATTCGTGGCGTCCGACCCTGGTCGTCTACGTCTGGAGTGAGCTTTTCGAAGTGCTGGACTTGAATGCAGGGCATGGGAACTCCATCGGCATCGGGACCTGATGCCTCAGGTCCAAGAGTAATCAATATCACCATGTTGACCTAAACAAACAAAGGAAAGAGCATGAACAGTGCAAGCAATCCAGACGAACCGATGTCTCTTGAAGCCAATGTCTTGCGTCGTCTTCCATCTGCGGCATGAACTGGGGCACCCCTGCTTCAATAACGACCAGGGGAAAGGTATCGCTAGAGCTGAACGACCCGTCCGATTCCTTATACAGTTTGTCTCGCTTATCGAGCGTCACGGCTGGTTCGGTAAGCCAGTGAGCAAAGCAAATCAATAGGGGATAATAAAATGAGATCAACATACTAGCTGCACCTGTGAGCACTATTGCATCTATCCGGCAAAAGTTGCGAGGGAGATGGGGGCTTTCGCAAATCGAGGATAGGATCACAGACTCGAGCTCACGAACGGCAACGTGGTGAGCGACTCCCGGCAGGTATCGCACTGTGAGGTTGTGGGTATTGGAACAGGATATTCTGAGTATCAGTTCAGCGGGGACAAGGCATCCATGGCACTGTATCGTACCTGAAGTTGCGGAATCCTCGGACTTGTACAAACTCATAGATGGTCTCGAGATCGTGGTCCGCGACGTGGAATGATGCAAAGACGGGTTTTCTTCAAGAGTTACGTCCGCGTTCAAATACATAGTTGAGAAAAACGTACTCCTCATCGCGGGATTGATGGATGAAAGCTTTGATTTCATCCACAGACGATAATAGGGGTGGTGTTGACAGTTGCGTCTGGTTTTGACCAACTTCGGTTTCGTCTGGAAGTGAATGAACCTCGACCTGGGAAGAAGGACGTAGTTGGCTTGAGGTGCATTGAACCATAGGTAACATGGTGGAAGTTCGCATCCAAGAAAAGAATTGATATTATTACGACTTCAAGACAAGCAGAGACATGGTGGTATTTCCCACGAACAAAGACAGTGGTCGCCATACGTAGGCAGCTATATTGGGCATGAATTGGGTATCCGTGACGCGACCGGGAACAGAAACGAAACATCGCCCAAGCAGGGAAAGTCTGGGGGCGCAATTTGGGAGTTGGAGTGGCATTTAGTTCCTAGTCTCTGGGATGGTCTAGTTCTGCAGATAGGCGAACGGAATGGGGGACAGAGATGAGGTATATCTGTGTCACTGAATTCTCAGCATTGACGTTGAATATTGAATGCTCGTGTTCGACGTTGGCGACGACCGTTAGGCTCGGGATTCAGGGCCGGTCTTGCCGCTATTTTCCGAGCCTCGCATATTTTTCCCAGCTTGCTCGATGTTCCTCCGCTGTCTTGCTCGTCGTGCCCAGCAATCATCAACACCTAATTTATTCCGTGCTCTGACTACAGATTCCAAGCCATACTACATCACCACCCCCATATTCTATCCTAATGCTAGTAAGTTGCCCATCATCTACGTTCAGTGCTATATTGACTCGTTCTCCCCAAGTCCCCCACATCGGACACCTCTACACTCTCGTAATAGGCGACATATTCGCCCGTTATCGACGTCTACTGAACCCCAAAACACCCGTCAAGTTCCTCGCAGGCACCGATGAACACGGTCTCAAGATCCAAAAGGCGGCCCAGCTGAAAGGCTTGCCGCCAAACGAGTTCTGTGACGAGCTCAGCGCGCAATTCCGCGTGTGTTCGTGCATTCGATTGAATTACGCCTGACCTGCTGACCTGCATTTCAGCGACTCGCGGAACAGGCCCAGGTCAGCAATACCGTGTTCATGCGCACGACCCAACCTGCACATCATGAAACGGTTGAGAGTATCTGGGTATGTTTAACTTGTTCCTTTGCACAATTCTCACATTACTCAAGCCCACTCCAGCGCGCACTCGATGCCAAAGGCCTCATCTACAAAGGCGACTACTCCGGCTGGTACTCCATCACCGACGAATGCTTCTACACCCCCGCCCAAGTCACCACCAGCGCCTCCACAACAACCTCCATCGAGACCGGCGCCGTCGTCGAATGGCAACACGAGCAAAACTACATGTTCCGCCTCTCCCACTTCCGCACGTCCCTCCTTTCTCACTACACCACCGCCAACCCCGACGCGATATTCCCACCGCAGCACCACGCCCACATTGTGCAGATCCTCGAGAATGAGCCCCTGGAAGACCTGTCCGTGTCCCGCCCGCGTTCAAGGCTCTCGTGGGGCGTGCCGGTCCCGGGTGATCCGGAGCATTCAATTTATGTGTGGTTTGACGCGCTGTTGGTGTACCTTGCAGGGATTGGGTACCCGTGGAACGGGAGCTCTGGGCGGGTAGAGGGCTGGCCCGCGGATCTCCAGGTTATTGGGAAAGATATCCTTCGGTGTGTGTTCCTCTGGCCTGTCCTGTGCAATTGATCGTGGATATTGATATTTTATTTTCACTCCGCAGCTTCCATGCGATATACCTGCCAGCCATACTGCAAGCGCTCGACCTACCTCTGCAGAAACAACTCCTCGCCCACGCACACTGGACAGTCGAGCAGAAGAAGATGTCGAAATCCCTCGGCAACGTCGCTGACCCGTTCGAAGCCATCCAGGAATTCGGCGTCGACGTCATCCGGTTCTACCTCGCCCGCGTCGGCGGACGATTCCGCGACGACACAGGTAGGGGCCATATCTCTGTTTCCTCTTTCATGTGTCTCATTCATCACCATTGCAGATTGGTCCCGTGAACAGCTAGAAAAACACGACAGAGAGATCCAGTCGCTCCTCGGGAACTACTTCCTCCGCATCACCTCCCCGACGATTCAAGCTAGGATGGCGGGCGCCCAACCACGGTCATTGCAGCAAATCCATGACGACCCCGTCTCGCCGAACCGCGAGCTCATACAGGCACAGCGCGACCTGCCACGAAAGGTGCAAACGTACATGGACGCGATGGAAGTGGGTGAAGCCTTAGGCGCCACCGTCGACGTACTGAGACTGGTACGGTCCCTCCTCCCCTGTTTTACCCTGCATCTAACCAAACGACACCCACCAGGCCAATAAAACGCTCACGGACATCGCACCCTGGAAAAAGACCACACCGCCGGAAGACGTGTACGCGTGCCACGCCACTGCGCTGGAGACGCTGCGCGTCGCGGGTGTGTGTTTGCAGCCGTTCGTGCCGGGTGTGGCGGGACGGGTGCTTGATGCGCTGGGTGTGCCAGTGGGGGAGAGGGCATGGGCGTCGGCTGGGGAGGGGAGCGTGGATAGGGAGAGGGTTGTGGGTGGGGAGAGGTTGTTTTAGAGTGGGAGCAGCGGGACTTTGTTCACCTCTTGAGGCTGTGGCATGGTTCAGCAGCAGTGGGGCGGTCGACGATATCAACAAGACCAGGTATTTACCCAGAGCTCCATAAGTTACAACATGATTGTATTTCAGTCGGTACCATATTTGAAAGTGAACGTTTGAACGTCGGAGGTCCTAGTAACTCGAGTATTCATCCAATCATCGTATCATGAGACGGTGACAAAATGTTCATTTGTAAGAAGCGGTAAAACCGGCCCTTAACTCCGCGGACAGTGTTGATCGCAGCGACCATCTGACTCCGCTCATCGTTGCCAACATTGAACACGAGTCCTGAGCTGGTCTCTTCTTCACTCCTCGACATCGATATCGACGGCGAGCTACCATGTCCGACTCGTTTGCCGATCTGTGGAACTCAACTGCGCCTTCAAAACCACAGCAGCCACCACAGAAACTAGGATCCATAACACCTGGCAACACTTCTCTCCCTACACGGCCAAAACAAGATGTCTTTTCGCTGCTGTCCTCCGCCGCATCTTCTACGCCAAATTCACGTCCAATAACCCCGGGCTACAACTCTTCCCAGCAGAGGTTGACGACGCCGAATCCGACCACAAAACCCACCTCATCTTCCGGTGGGGATGCATTCAGCGGACTGCTCTCCGGATCGCTGTCCACGGCGAACGGGAGCGCACGTATGACGATCGCTGAACGAGCAGCAGAGGTTGAGAGGCAGAAACTCGAGAGTCTGCGTCGACACCATCTGCCCGTCAAGACGCAGGTTCCATCTGCCTGGGACGGGCTCGACACCCTAGTAAAATCTACAACTCCCGTCTCGGTGAAGCCATCAGCGGTTGCTACTAAATTGGACGATGACTGGGGGTTCGATTCTTTGCTTTCACAGCAACCAGCGACCCAGCCGGATACTATCAAGCCAACTCCTGTCGACTATTGGACAAGTAATCTCGCAACGGCCCCTGACCATCTAATAACATCGCAAGCTTGGGGCTCTACCGCGTCTTCGTCTTCCCAAAGTCCTCCATTACCAGAAAGGAGACGGAGTGACTCTCCAGGGGACTTTGATTTTGGCAATCGTGAGGATGCGTTGTTGGACGACGACTCCAATGACGAGGATGACATCCTGGGAGCACTCAGTAAACCTGTTGATTCCATTCCAAAACGTAAATCGCCTCTGGTACGTCCTACTATCTCCCTACTCATGAACATCATTCTCATGTCCATCCCAAGAATCACAACGGCTCAAGACATGATACCCCATCGCCTCCTCCTCCTCCTCGTCATCCGTCTTCCGTCACCAACAACAACAATAACAAGGCATCTTCGCGGCCCAGCTCTCCACCACCACACATCCTCGGACAAATCGTCGAAATGGGATTCTCAGTCCAACAAGCCAGAATCGCCCTCGCATCCACCGACACAGGGCTGGACGTCCAAGCCGCCCTCGAGACACTCCTCTCCAACGGCGCCGGGGCGTCCTCCTCCTCCTCAATCTCAACCTCCCAACCTCAATCCCAGCCCCAATCCCCCGACTTCCCTTCGGGCCAGCAACCACGCAGCGCGACCCGCCTGATGCAGCAGCACGACCGCGATATCCCGTCGCCCTCGAATTCGCAGGCGGACCGCGACCGGGACCGCAATATCCAGGAGCAGGCGGACAAGCTGCTTGCCCAGGCGAGCGAGATTGGGCTGAGCATGTTCAGCAAGGCGAGCTCGTTTTGGAAGGAGGGGAAGGAGAGGGTGCAGAAGGCGTATGTCGAACGGACGGCGGCTGTGGCTGGTGTTGGTGTTGGTGTTGGTGTGGCGACGCCTGGTGGTGGTGGGAGACCGAAGTGGATGCAGGAGACCACCATGGTGGTGGCTAGTGCGAGTGCTGCTGTCGTGCATGATGATGGATGGAACGATACGCATGAGGACTCTTCCGCGTTCTCTGATGATGTTCTGCCAACAAGGCCAAAACCGAAACGAGGGCCCGCCGCGGAACCATCCAAACCCCAACCCAAGCCAGCCGACCTTTTCTCCGACGCACCAGTGGCCTACGTCTCCCCCTTCCGCCGGGGCAAACCCCAACAACCGGCTGCAGCGCCCACACCTCCTCCCCCACGCCCCCCCTCTCCCATCCTTGCCGTCCCGCGCCAAAACCTCATCACCGCCTCCGCCTCCTCCATCTCCCGCTCTGCGCAGCACAAAGACGCCGGCGCCGCGAAATTCAAGCTCGGGCAATACGCCGACGCCGAGGCGTCATATACCGCGGCGATCGCGTGTCTCCCCGCCTTGCACCTCCTCCTCGTGCCGCTGTACAACAACCGTGCGCTCATGCGGCTCAAGACGGGGGACCACACTGGTGCCATTGACGACGCGACGGCTGCGATTGAGATCGTGGGGGTGAATTACCATCCTGCGAAGGAGGCGAGGGTGGAGCGGCGTGAGGACGGCGCGGAGGTGGAGCTGGGGGACGCGTTGGTGAAGGCGTTGAAGCGGCGGGCGGAGGCGTGGGAGGGGAGGGAGAAGTGGGACGAGGCGAGGAGGGATTGGGAGGTGTTGGCGGCGATGGAGTGGGCGCCGGGTGGGGTGAGGGGTGAGGCTGTGAGGAGTGCGGGGAGGTGTAGGAGGATGGTGCAAGCTGCAGTGCAGTCACCGGATGAGACGAGGCCGCCTGCTCAAAAGCCTAAACCTAAGCCCAAGCCCAAGCCAGCGCATATGAGGAGGCCGGCGGCGGCGGCAGCGGTTGTGCCGTCACAGGCGCTGGAGAATCTCCGTACAGCTAGCAATGTGGCAGAGGCGGAGGACCAGCAGCGGTATGAGCTCAAGGACAGTGTGGATGCGAGGTTAATCGCATGGAAAGGCGGGAAGGAGACGAACATTCGTGCCCTCCTTGGGAGCTTGGACGCCGTGCTGTGGCCTGAGCTGGGGCTGCAGAAGGTGGGGATGGCGGATCTGGTGTCGCCTTCACAAGTGAAGATAAGGTATACGCGGACGATTGCGAAGCTGCATCCAGACAAGGTACGAGAGTTTCGTTCCAAGTTCGAGCCGGTCTGATCCTGAATGTTCTCCTTTTTTTTTTTTGCATCTAAAGCTTCATGCAAGTAATACGACCGTGGAACAGAGGATGATTGCTAATGGGGTTTTTGGGGCACTCAACGAGGCTTGGAACGCGTTCAAGCAGTAGATATGTAGACCGACAGGACGTACAATTGACTTATTGACCAAATTCATATCTGGCTATAGGATGTTAGTCATGCATGAAGCTTAGTCTGTTGAGTTGACTAGAGGCCTCCATTCTGATACCACCAGTTGGAAAGTTTGTCATCGCGACCGAAGAAGACAAGGCGGGAGGAAGGACTGTCGAGCCAACCGTACGTTGCGCCTCCCATGGCGTGGGAAAGGAGTACTATGTCTTAATTCTGATCCTCATCGCTTTCAATGACGTCAGTCACTTCTTCCTCGTTCAACGTTCAACTTCAACAACCATGTTGCTGTCATCCCCAACCAACATCGTGTCGGGTCAGCCACAATGTTCTGTTGTAGGTGTGGATCTCCCGCCACCTCACATGACCTTCAGTCCAAACCACACTCCCCTGGAATCAACTCCCCTATTATCCTCAGTGAGCGAGATCAAGGCTTTTATCCATAAATCGCTCGACGAAAAGTATGTTTTTCACGCCTAATATTGTATTTGAACTTATGCTTGACCGTCGAAAAGAAAGCCTGTCTTTGCCTCATTTCACGTGTCGGACAACGATCTCGAAACAATTTACCAGTTTCTCCAAACCTCCGGATATCGCAAGTTCAGGTGCTGTGAATTCGAGTGAATGAATGAGGTCTCCTCGCTGACTTGACATCCAGAATATCCTGTTCAGACAAGTACAATTTAACTTTGCGCTATATGCCTAGCCTTGCCCACGATATCGCTGCTCGTGAACTTGCGTCTGCCATCCTATCCTCCCTCTCTTCAAGCCCACATCTTCAACCAGGCTTTGACTATTTGGATGTGTTAGTACGAGCAGGTTCAGCGAGTACGTTAAAATCACTATATCCCACCATACTTGCAGGTGGCTGACTTACTGGATTAGCTGTCCGGCTCAACCATCCCCATCAGCTGTATAAAGAGGCCGATGAATCCTTGACCGCCAGAGGTAATGATGGCGTTCCCTTGGTTATTATCGAAGTGGGTGTCTCGGAGGTCATGTGGCAGCTCCGAAGCGATGCGCGCCATTGGTTATTGCATACACCAGTTTGTTTTGATTTATTTCTTTGGATGTCCTTAACCCAAGGTACCTTTTGTTTTAGGTGAAGATGGCCATCTTAATCGACATTGGCCCTGAAGATGCAACTTCCGAGAATGATGGCCTCCCCACACCGATCATAAGAGTTGAGCATGTCGAAAATGTGGTTCTCATCGATGGTAGGCACAGCAACGAGCCACAGCCCTACACAACAGCGCAGGAAAACTGGACCCACGAGGCCAATATCAAAGACTACCGACTGCCTGGACGGCATCTTTTTGTCGATGGAACGCCAGAGCACCAGGCATTTGCTGCTGGGAACCACGATGTAGTTGTGACACGGGAGAAGGTGTTAAAGATACGAGGATGGATACGTGAAATGTGGAGACCATAGTCTGCTATACATGCATACATGTAGAACTTTTTTTCTTTACCTGCCCGAAGATTACTTAGTACTTGTTCATTCTTTTACATCCGTTTGAGCCATACATGTGTTTCAGATGCGGGGTGCTACTAGTACTAGAAGTTGGAAGGTCTTCCAGTTTTGATAATAATCGAACAAATGTTTGAAGGCTGAAAGCAGACGCGGCCGACTTGGCGACAGAAGTCTAAGTGGGAGACGACTCCGGATGACTGCGTTGAGGCTGAATCCTATTGAGGTATACAAAGCCTCCAAGGGACTTTATCATATTTGGCATCTGCTCGATTCAATATGCGGGGTGCAGTGGTACGCAGGCATTGTTGGGACAGGCTTCAAGTGTTCGTAGAACAACAAGGAGTATTTCGCATGAAATGTAAGATGGTTAAATTCAAATGGGGCATAGGTAATCAATTTATGGAACCACGGACTGGCTGTGAATTTAGTGTGAGCGCGCCGAGAACCCTGAGGTCAAGCCAAACAGGTATTGAGTAGGTTGTCTTCGTGAATCATAGGCGTGTTCAGTGCCTGGAGGTAACACCATGCATGCTGGAATAAATGTTTGAGTCCCTAATAGTGTTGTTGGAACTGGATGAGTGGCACGTAAGTATACTAACCCGTGCGATTCCGTATATCACAGCAGCAATGATTATACGTACGTCCGTAGCGTACCCAGATGCCATGTACGTAGTACGGACAAGGCCTTTTCCTCATCGGGACCGCTGCGGGTTACTATCCTATCCTATCCGCACAGCGCAGGTCATTGGTGAGGTCGACATTATTCGCATAAGTTACTCGTTGGTGTCCGGCCTCGCCGGTACTAACGTCGCGTAGTCCTTGAATACGATCAGTTCAGTGGATGTTGCCAGCATCGGCACACTCGCCAGGTGGACAGAATTACCGAGCTGCCCCCATTCTTCCGTCATTGGCCATCAGCCTTGCAACCCAAGTCGAGCAAGGTGATCAGTCTTCCACCAACCGGCACCTTTCCCCGTGTGCTGGAGGCTATAGGTGTAACGAGACTTCGCTATTCCTTCATCCCTATGCGGGGCGTTATTTCGAAAATTCGCCCAAAAGGTGTTTTAGAACTTTCGACTTGTGAGACGGCGCATGGGATTAGGCAGTATCATGGGTACTTCACGGCCTGCTGCGAGTGTCGTGTGGCGGACGTTCCATTGTTCATCGATCGTCATCGTTCCACGCCGTGACTCCCTGGTGCGCGTATCATCTTCTTTTGCTGTCAGTACACTGACCTAGATCCTATAGTTCACAAACATTCAAACTTCACCGGCGCAACGGAAGGCTGGAAGACTATCAGGGTTACAGCCCAATCGAAATCGAGGAAGTGTCCCAACCCATCAGTTGTTGGTTGGAGGAGCAGCGAGACGTAGTGATCCATTTATACCACCGAGTCGCTCCATCTAGAAAATTCAATACATGCGCCGGCGGGGCAAAGGTATTAGTGTATCCAGAATGTGCATCGACTGCGCAAAGTCTGTGGTGAACAACGTGTGACAGGGAAGTTTTTTGGTCGGAGACAAACAGGGTCTTTTCGATAATAGGTATTCTTCAGAGAATGTCGAGTATGAACAGTCTAAAACCTGAACCTGGGCAGTCTTGTCCTCGTATATTGGGTTCTAAAATTGTCGACTCCAATGCAAGCTCCTAGCAGGGTTTGGGATCGAATGTGGGTGTTGCTGCTTTTGCCGTTGACACCGAGAAAGAAAGCTAGGTAGGGAGGAGGGGTGTTCGTGGGACTGGAGGATCGTGGCACTCATGTCACTCCGGAACGAAAACATCAATCTATGTCCTGGTATTGCACCAAACAAGCATGTGCAGCAGGCCAAGTCGTCTTGCCATAAACGACGGGCGTTTCTAATCGACCCCTACGCCCCAAAAAAGAGTCACAACCGATAGCAGCCTCCGTGTATTGGCGGTGGTCAAGGATCTCCCTTCATAGCATTGTACCGTGTGCCCTATCAGGCCAATAAATATGGTGGAAGGGCGGGCATAAGCATAGATATGCAGCTGTTCTTGAAGACAGCGCACACTAACATGGCTCCGGTCCCTCGACGAATGGCCAGCCAGCGTAATAGACTATCGTCGCGGCAGAAGAAAGGTTTCTAATCCCCCCAGCTGAGAGAGATCGCACCGGTGTCCTGTAGTTTAAGTTTAGCCGGCGACGCCTGCAAGTTTATACATCAGCCACGAGGTACGGTAAAATTTACAGAGAAAAAAAAACATACCACTCCAGAAGGCGTGGGCGACCCCGATGATACCTGCTGTATGTTCGACACCGTCGGTGTGCTATCTGCTCCGTCGTCCAAGTCTGTCTTCTTCCGCTGCATCGTCCGTCCGCGGCGGTCAACGAACCCTACAAGCCTGACGTTCAGTATCGCTTTTGGCTTCGAATCACGGTCGGGGGATCCAGAGCGCGAGTGACCCTCATATGGGCCGGGGGATGCAGAGGTTGTGTACCGCGGATAAGGTTGCGGTGGGTACGGCTGCCGATACGGCTGGGAACTGTACCTCTCGCGGTGGTGGTCCTCTGCATCGTGGTTGAAAAAGTCCATGGAGCCTGAAGCGGTCCGGGAAAGAGTGTGGTGGCCCTCGGGGACGAGTACCTGGTTATGAAGATTGAAAGGGATCTGAGACGCAACGTTCACCATTTGTCTGAAGAGTTCGAGTCAGCGGCAGAGGAATATGACATGGCGAGCGAATCACCTCTCTTTGGCGCGAACGATGGTTACTAGGCGCTCTTGACGCTTTCGCTGGTCGATCAAGGCTGGATTCGAGCTGAGTTCGGAGGGCGTCGATTTTTGATATCAAGATCCGAAGAAGTGAGATAACATACTACATGGTGGGCCCCAGGCTGTCTGGTATGAGTCGGGAGGCCTCATTGTCCTGTTCTTCTGGGATTTCGTGAGTTTCCTGATGAGATTTGCAGCAGCAGCAGAAGATGTCTCTCAGAAATGAGAGAGACATGGTGAGTGTATGTTTTGGTCAAGAGTTTGACTTCCGTTGATTGCCTTTTGCGGAACGAGACTGTTGTGATTTGTGTGCACTTGGGCCCCATCCCCATTTGCTTTCAACAACCATCCCCGCACTTGCACACGACCGTCCGTCTCGTTGTTATGTAAATACTTAAACGATAATCCTTGCTTGTCATAATCTTGTGTATTACATCTGCAGCTGCTTCAAAGGCACTGAGCCATGGCCATGGCCTGTATACACTAACAGCCAGAAGAGTGCAAGCTTTCCCTACTTGTTCCCTACGGACTTTAAGTTTGAGGTACGTCATATACAATTCATCCAGGCGGAATTTGTTGACTGCCAACCACCAGAGGTCCGTTATAATAAACCCCCATCAAGTGCTGGGGTGTTATCAATAAGAATTATCTTCGATGGGACCCACCGGTGATCCACCCACAGCGCCGATCACATAGCGCAAAGAATGGTCGCACTGCAGCAGCCATGGATCCATGCTGACAAGTGAACACTGGAGAATCGAACATCCCAGGCTGGTATCACTTTTTCTTCATGACTTCAGGACAGTTATGTAGGACATAAAATTGGAAGATAAACCATCTTGGCTGCTTGGTCGTCCATATCCGCTGGCCCCACATGCGACGCCAGTGCTGCGTTACTAAATCCTGTGTTCTTGCGATACTTATAAGCATTACCTCTCACAGGACAATCAACAGCCCTCGTACCTCCATGAAGTTGCTCGTTGTGACTGTGTTTCTGTCTGCTGTCGCTCTCGTTGGTATCTGCTCACCGACATCAACAGTAAGTTTAATTATCCTCACTTCGGATCGCCAAGCCTCCTAACGTGAAAGGCTTACCTATTCAAGCGCGGCTTGCATCCAACGACCATTCAAGAGTGGTTGCGCAGTCAACCAGGTTTGGATTCAAACATGAGAATAAAGTGGGTCGAGAACAGAAGATCGTTGGACCCGGAAGTCAAGAGGTGGGCGAGCAGACAGTGGACGTGACAGCTTTGGGAAAGAATGAGCTGGGATCGATCCGGGTGAGTCCAGTTGGCCGATTGAGTTATGAATTCTGCGATAACCTTGCACTTCGTTGCGCAACATAGATTTAATTTAGGAGCAGCAAGTAATCATGTGTCATAGAGCTTGAAATTAAAGTCAGGTGGAACCAAGAGTCGACAGCATTTGGAACGCGCCATGCGAACTCGTCGCTCGATGTGGTGAAGTAGTTTGACGATGACAACGGGACTTGCCGGCATTCGGCGCGGAATTCCGAGGCCGCTCCATTGAGTGCCATCGTCAATGTGGGCGTCTAGAAATTTTATACTTCCATACCCACTGTCATCTTTCTCATTCTGTTGATCCAGAGTGTGAGAGTTGCCACTCGTTAGGCCGCACTCTGCCACATACCCCGACCTACCGCGTTTCTTATACCACTAACTGACCATGACCGTCGGCATACCCAGCGTAACCGAAATCGTGAGCGGTCAAATATACCTTGGCAAGTGAGTGGCAAATCTGTCCTTGTGAAGTAGCACAGCTAAGTTTCTCCAAACCCGTAACATTCAGCCTCTCTGCCGCCCTTTCCTTTGAACAGCGGACAAAGCTGGGCACCACACATGTTCTCTCGGCGTGTCCAGAGTATCCCTCGACCGGCCCCAACCATTTGACAATACCAATCGAAGATAACGAATACGAGAATATCCTTATCCACCTCCCCAATGCATGTCAGTTCATACAGAATGCGTTGGACCAAGGGGGCAAGGTCCTGGTGCATTGCGTCATGGGAATCTCGAGAAGTACGACAATTGTGGCCGCGTATCGTGAGTACATATGGCGTTCGGTATAATCGTCGTCATCTAACCGTGACCCAAACCTCTGGATTCCAGTGATGAAAACGAGGAAGATGAGCAGATCAGCTGCTATCCGTTTCATAAAGCAAAGTGAGGCTATTTTCGCCTCAAGTTACCATACTTCGATGTCGTTGACACGATGATAAGGGCGATCGCAAGTCCATCCCAACTATGGTTTCATCAAACAGCTCGAGACCTTCGCTGAATGTCGATATGACCCCTCATCGACGAACCCAGTGTATATCAAATGGAAACGACAACAGGAACGAAACGTCACGCAGTATCTGAATCGAATGGTCGACACTGCAGCGATAGTTCCTAACAAGTTGCTCCTAAGCAGGTGACATAGGTTCAGCCATTTTCCGCCATCTCGTCGCTGACAGCACCCCGCACAGCGAGTTCCCTGAAGATCCCTGGCAGGCAGAGTCCCTGCTATTAGATTCGGGCACCACTCACTTATTGTCCATTTCACCAGCCCCCATACCAACAGCTGGCCTGACCTCTTTGAAAGAGCATTACCACATCGATATCCCTAATCAGAGAAAGGATGGACTCCTCGTCAAGCTCTCCGACGCTTGTGAATTCATCCGAAACGCAACTCAAAGTGGCGGGCAGGTCCTCGTCTATTGTCAAGTGGAATCCAGAGCATGTATTGTCATTTGCGCATCATGTAAGATTCGATACGCCTTTCTTTCTGTATGACAAAATCCTGATGCGCTTCCATAGTGATGTCCATGCGGAAAATGTCATTTACTGAAGCCTTCGCCCTAGTTGAAGACGGTAATAATTAGGTTTTCCGCATCTCCCTCCCCTTTCGCTGATAAATTGTCCAGCTCTCCCCCTTTTCAACCCTACGCACATCTTCTCTCGCCATCTTGAACTATTTGAAGCGTGTCACTACCACCCTACTTCCGAACACCCCCTCGTGAAGGACTGGGTCGTCTCCGGGAAGTCATCCACTACGACGATCTACGCCTTGGACAAATCCTCCATAGGCTCCATGGCTGCCAACGTACTGAGTGAGACAGGGTTTGATATGAGTGCGTTTGATGATGCACTGTCTGCCATTCAGTTGAGAACTCTTCGGAGTTGATCATGTCCCGACTCCCTAGATTCTTGCCTTCTATAATTTACCCTAGTAGTTGTAGTAATCTTCGTCGTCGTTATTTTTTTTGTCTGTCCCTTCGCAGCCTTTTTATTGGCACTTGATGTGTCCGGAATGCTATTCGAGTCACTGTACTTGTGATTGAAGTTACTGCGTCCCTGGACCCTGACTTGATTTCTATTCCTCGTCAGCAACAACTTCCACAACATTCTTTCCTATGAAACGAAAACCAGAAACAGAGGATGCCGAAGACGCCGCTCGGAAGAAAGTGAAGCCCAACGTGCAAAACAAACTCTCAGGAAACGAGATCTCTTCGTCATCCACGTCGACTCCCGAAACCTCGAAACTGCAACCACTCTTGGATTTCTCTTCTCTGAATGACACTCCTTCTATCCAAAAGCGCTTCGACCTCATAGGTCGTGCTATTCTGCGCGATTTCTACCTGGTGGTGCAATGTGGGGACACCGAAACGCTGTTTGAGATCCTTGAACTCGAGTTCTACCTGCAGAAGGCCGAGTGCCACGAAGATCCTTTCACTCATGGCAGCGAGGAGCAGAAAATCGGCGGAAAATGGTGCGTGAGCCACGTATGTACATGGTCCTCACATCTTTTGCCCATGGATATTTCACGTTTCAGGTACTTCCACCGAGCTCCACGACGCTCTGCAGATTCTACACGGAGCTCGACCAGTCTGAATGGCTACCGAGGAGGAACGCGTAAAGGGTTGGACCTGACGCTAGGGGCTCCTTGCCAAGTCTCGAGCCCCTTCTTCGCCTCGACTGCTCCTACTAGTTCCGGTTCCACCACCTCAACTCAGCCTCTTCTGAGAGGCGGTGTCCTTCTTCGCTCAATCCGACGTGTATCTGATTCCAAGGTTATATCCGGACCATCTCTCCTCGTCGATCAGGTCTTGCTGCTAAGCAAGGCAGCGACCATCGCTGACCTGGTCGATCAAAAATGGGGTAGTGATACTTCGGCGTTCCGCTCAACACCAGGTCCGCCCGAGCTTGCGGCGTCATTATTCCTTAGACCCAGACCACCCAATGCGTCTCCTGAGGCTGACATTTATCGTTCACCCCGAATTGGGTTGGATCTCTCTCATCCAGGCACCACTGTCTCACCCACACATCCAAGAGTTGTATTCCTTCCAAGGCCATACCGCTACTTTGTTCACCCACACCTCCTAACTGCAAATGGTCGAACTCAAACATTTCTCGGCGTCCTGCAGAGCACCTTAAATGGAAGTTCTGCTGAGCAGACCCTGCATGGCATGAAGTTGCGGAGAGAGGTAGCCCGACTCACGGGCCTCCAGAGCACGACTGTGGCGTCGTATATCTCGGAATATCAAGGAGGTATCGATTATGGAAAGCTGAAGACGTGGGTTGGTCTCAAAGGTGCTTCCGGGTCGCCGTCGAAGTACCTAAGTATGATGGGTACCTTGGAACGCCTCCGGCGCGAGTCGGACGCCATCTGATAGCCAGGCCTTCTAATAATGTTTATCCGTTTTCCCTCAAATTGATTGCAACTCGAAGTCGAGTTTTGTTTGAAGCCACGCGTGTTCGGTCTTCATCTTCGGCGATGATTTAAATTTCTGTAGCAACCACCGTCCTCTACAGGTTTCATGCTATGTACAAGAGGCTCGGTGGATATCGACCGATCAGAGCTCATCCCCATGTGTGGGGTTACCCCGCCCCCAGCCCGGATCTAAATTTAGGTGGCTAGTGAACGCGTCTGTTCTAAGTTTAATTTTATGTACTGAATGTTACCTTTCTTCACACAGGACTCACTGCTTTCCATCCTTCAAGTCTTGACGACCGTAAGGACGTACTTCAAGCAATGGCGCAAATGGGATTCTTCAACCTTCTTGACCTCAGAAGCGAGAAGCCACACGTTGACTTCCAACGACGGCTGACCATCTCCCCAACAATCCGTGTCTTCTATCTCCATGTTCCTTGGGACTGCATCAGGTGGTTTCCCATGCCCTTGTCTCTTCTGCCACATATGTCCAAACCTTCCTGCTCACCATCTTGTTCATCCTGTCCTGCCGCGCAGCCGAGACGATGATCACTGGATAACGGCATTTCATCTCGCTGAGATGCGTGGCCAAGTGCATAAATACCCTTAGGCTTCTGTCCGATCCCCTGCTTCTTGCCTCGCACGTAGCCTCTCGAACATCATGACCAAGACCTCAATGAATGACGACCCCGAGAAGGGGAGGCAAGAGTTTGATCCCACAACGGCCGATCCTGTCTCATACGCCAGGCGTCCCTCCAGAATCGCCAACCCAGGTCCTGCGTATGTTTGTCTTCTCTCAGGATAACGTCTATACAACTCAAACCTCCATTGATCAGAGGACTTTTCTCTTTCGCGTCTACGACCTTTTTGTTATCCATGTATAATGTCAATACGCGAGGGATCCACACATCGAATGTTATCGTCGGTATGGCTGTATTCGCTGGTGGTCTCGTTCAGCTCCTAGCAGGCATGTGGGAGTTTCCCAGAGGAAATGTATTCGGCGCAACAGGTACCCTATGCTTCATGCTTTCCCGTCTAATGATCAGACTGAACGAATCGTTCCAGCGTTTTCGTCATATGGAGCATTCTGGATGTCATACGCTACGACCCTCATCCCTGGCTCTGGCGTCCTGGCTGCATACTCAGATGACACAGAACTGCACAATGCTCTCGGGATGTACCTCATTGTCTGGTTCATGGTCACCGTGATGTTCATGTACGTGATTGTCCCAGATATTTATCATTTTTCAGTTCATATCTTATTCTGGTTTCCCAGTCTCCCCGTCATTCGACGCCATCTCGCGTTTACCGTCCTGCTCTCGTTTTTATCTATCGCGCTTCTCCTGCTAGCGATAGCTGAATTCACCGGGATGCCGACGTATGTATCCCCGATCTCGATTTATTTTTCCTTCGGCCTTGACCTTAATTCATCAATAGGGTCACTAAAGCAGGAGGCGTCTTTGGTATAATCACCGGACTCATCGCCTATTATATTGGTGTCAGCGAGATGATGGCCGCAGAGGAAAGCGCCTTCATGAGAGTCCCCCTCGGCATTTGGTCGAGATAGCTCATCGATGATTTTATTCGCGGGGCCACTGAATGACATCTACTTTTTACATGACGCCTCGCATTCGTTCCCACCCTTCTTTGCTTGATGGTTGATACAGTACCACAATGAATTCTTTCTATCTTGTATGCCCTGTTTCCGATCTAGATGAAATCGCGAAGGCATTCAAAAACTGTCGAATCTCAGGTCTGCCTGAAAGTCTATTTATATCGGTATCAAGTCTTTAATCAGATCTCACCAACTATGGATGCTGCTAAATCTGATATCTCATGTGTTGCTCAAAGTCTGGTGTAGTCTCAAGGCATTGTACTGATATCGTATGAGTTCGCTATCTTCCATGAAATTTTTTCATGAATGCTGTACACAAATTACAATATGTTGGATTAGAGAGTGTCATAATTGGAGGCTGTTGATGAGGTAGCAATCAACGCTATGACTTGGAGAACGACAAAAACAAGGTTGAATTATTTTCATGTGCGTCCGCCCACAAGGTCTATGAAAGACACGTTATCTGCGCACGCCAAGCGGTAACCGGACGACGGGGTCCACCTCGGCAGCCAAAAACTCGGCGACACCAATGTAGAATGCAACAGCGCCAGTGACGATTCCGGTTATGCCTCCAGCTTTGGTGATACTGTTGAGTCATGACGTCAGCGCGTAACCCACATGATACCGTCGAGATACGCACTTGTGATTTCCAGTGAATTCGGCCACTGCGAGGAGCAGGAAAGTCACAGACAAGATGGACAGGAGGACAGTGAAGGCGATATGTCGCTTCATGACTGGGAGACTATAGGCAGATAGCTGTTAGCAGAGAGCGGGCAAACAGCGGAAGGGTGAAGAAACATACATGAACATGACAGTCACAATGAGCCACACGGTGAGGTACAGTCCGAGTGCGTGGGCAAGTTCTTCTTTGTTGGTGTACGCTGCAAGGATACCGCTACCAGGTATCAAGATAGTGGCATAGGACATCCAGAACGAGCCGTAGAGGGAGAATGCTGAAATAGGATGGTTAGCATTCTACAATAGACAAACAAAAATCCCGGTGTAGAAAAAAATCGACTCACCAGTCGCGCCAAATACGTTCCCTCGAGGGAACTCCCACATACCAGCCAATAGTTGCACAAGGCCACCAGTGAAGACAGCCATGCCAATAATGACATTGCCAGTGTGGACCTCTTCCGCTCCCGCATTGTACAAAGACAACAGGAGAGTCGACGATGCGAACGCAAAGACACCACTGCAGAAATAAAAACGCGGTCGGCAACACGAATCATCCGTCAAACTATAACGACATACGCAGGGCCCGGGTTGGCGATGGTTGAAGGTCGCTTGACGAAAACCGGCTCTGGCACCTGCTCAGCCCTCGGGTTGTACTCGATAGTACCCTTCTCGATGTTGTCGCTGGAGGAGTGGCTGTTCATTGTCGATTCAGAGAGAGTGGGCGAGATAAGGATGGCAGGAGAATATTCGCGGCAGGTATTTATGCATGGAGGGCATTCGCGGAATGGAGTGCCGTTTTTTCAACAACTGCCCAGGCCGTCTTGCGCCCCATTTGATCGGGGGCCGCGAAGGACGAATTCGACCCCATCCGGGGTAAGAACCTGGGGCAGGGACGGACCACCTGATGAACATGTGGGGAAGGTACGCGGTTTCGTGGGGCGCCGTCCGCATGTCAATCTTGATCGCCAAAATTCCAGTAAATCAGAGAAGACCATTATTCTTGAGCTTGGATGGCTTGGAAGGGCTCCAGAACGCTGATATGCAACTGATATCGGAACCTTCTCTGATCCTTCGAGAAAAGAGAGTGACTAGGCATAGATTTGTCGTTTTTCCCGTTGCATTCTATTGTCGGCGCCGAAGAATGTAAAAACACCTTTAGACAACATTCAGAGTTGCGTATTGCACGCCACACTTGGGCACACCGACTCACTTGGCAACGCTTGGCATGAACCCATTTTGCGGAGTGCATCCTTGTTTGATCTCCACAATTTCAGTATGGGGCGGCTAAAATTAGATCATTTGCACTCACTCAGGGGTATCCAAATTGGCGTTCAGGAGGGCGCTCGGCGAAAACATACCATGGTGATGAAATGAACGTCTGTTTAGGCACCAGAGTAATGGCCACTGAGATCTCGAACTTCAACAACCGTCGGAAGAAAAGCTGGCGTCGCTCAAAAGTCTTCATAAAAATGTGTAACTGAGGGTATAACAGAAGTCGTGAAAGGTTTTTAGATGGGGCCAAGTAAAACAGGGTGATAATACCACGGAACCAAAAGAAAATAAACCTCAAGTCGGATCGTCGGATCAGTCGAAACACTTCGTAAAGTCACCGTTGCCGTCATTGCGTGCGTATGCCTGACTTTGCACGAAGGCGCCAAGCTCACACAAACCGTCCTTTCCAGCCCCGCAAAATTCCAACGGCTGGAGCGCATCGTTTACGAAGACCCTCACGTACTCCTTCCGACCACAGAGCACCTTCTCAGTGACCATTCGTGCGGAGAATGGCACCAGATGGGAGGCAAGCCAGTTACGTCTTGGGTTCGGAAGAGTCGGGTCCGGAGCTGCGGCCTGGCGAAATAGACCCATTGCGGTGTAGATGGCGATCATTTGATTGTCATGTGAGAAATCTGCGTAGATGGTGCGGTTTAGCGGAAAGGTGATAGGCGATGCGTCCAAGGTACGATTAGTTTGGGTATTGTCTCGAACAGGCTTTCCGGTGAGCCGTGCTAGGAGCTCATTGATATATCCGACACCTTGGACAGGCCCCAGAGGTTGGCCATATCTGCAACGACGTGTCGGTAACGAGGTAATTTACCGCGATGACAGAAAGCACGAACCCTGTGTTGTAGTATTTGTCGAGATCCCCAGAATATTCGAATTGCTGGAACTCGGCATTGGAGAACAAGCCGCAAAATGGGCTAGGCGTATCGAACGATACACTCTCGAATGGACACAGGGACAGGAGACTGTACACATCGGTAGACGTAAGATTAGCGCCCGGCGCTTGCTTGTTCAGACGGTCTGCAATAGGGGGTCCGTAGGTTAAGAGCCACTCGGAAGTCTGTGGGCTGGAGCTGCCTGCGTTGGGGCACATTGAGTCATCAAGTGTGTCATTCAGCTGGATCTCAAGTCAGGGGGTGAGCGAAGGGAGAAGAGTGTAAGCATCCTTACATCCTCAGATAAAATTACTGATAGCTTAGGGTTGTATACGTGACTACTGGCGATGGAAAAGCCTGTCATGGAGATGAGCTTATTCAAAACACATCATACGATAGGAGACGCACCTGCTGTCCAATTTGTCGCAGAAAGAACTACACGTTCGGAGCCCGATGCTCTGACAAACGGGAGCTGGTGGTGGTTGACGAGACTGGAGTACCGCGAAAAATGCAACTTCCCAGCCAGCTGGGACCTAGGTGCACATTCCCATCAGTACTAAGAGGGGTACAGGGAAAGGAGACTGACTCTCGAGCGCCAAAGGGGACAAGGTCATCCATTCCGAGACTGTATGTGTACGATTTAAGAAACTGCAAGCTTGGATCGGTATAGTTCGTGGCCGATAGAAGTTTCGACAGAGCCGTGACGATCATTGCTGAAGCTCCAGAGGTGGGATATCGAGCGCCATGTCTTTGGATCTGCGGAACTTCTTTTCAGATATGCGTTTTATAGTGAAGAAATTGCATACGATATTCGCCTGTGATCCAATAAGCCAATTGACGATGAAGTATCTCACTCAAAACATACCTGAATAACCCGACAACGCTTGGGTGGGTCACTATACTCCTCAACAGGGAAGTAAGGCGAATACTGTGCCCAGGATTCCTGCAGCTTGAAGGGCTTTGACGTGATCGACCTCGAGGCATCGCCAAACCGGTCCGATATTGCCAAAACAGACCCATATGTGAACAAGGCAAATAATGCACTCAGAAGGAGAAAGAACGCCATGTTTCTTGGTCCAAGCCTTTGAGTACTGGGGGTGAATGGAGCGCATCGTGAGTGATAGGTGTTTTCGCCCTTTTCCCTGCAATAGAAGCTCGGAAGCGCTTGCTTGGTTCTGAGGGGTATGGGTAAGAAAGTATCTTTCATGGTTAACGTCCGATTACAGATGCAAACCTAGTCATCGGTCCATATAACAACATGTTCCCACCTCGAAGACATGCTTCGTGAGCGCAGCAAGGTGCCCACTCAGCACCCACGTTTGTTCCCAGCACATGCTGGCTGGCATCACGTGGACCTATTTCCCTCGTGTTGTTTCCAGGTTATTGCCAGAAGAGAGCTCTGACAGTGACGTTAAAGCCGCACTGTTGGGCGCAATTGGGCGTGTTCATCGTTGACCGTTCATCGCGGGGGATCATGATCATGATGCCACGTTTCTCTGTTTACTAGTGCT
Organism: Hypsizygus marmoreus; assembly: GCA_013433165.1. Taxonomy (NCBI): domain Eukaryota; kingdom Fungi; phylum Basidiomycota; class Agaricomycetes; order Agaricales; family Lyophyllaceae; genus Hypsizygus; species Hypsizygus marmoreus. The sequence continues at coordinate 164,221 of CM024087.1, forward strand.
GTTCCACCACACAATAACAAATATCCAGTTTTGAAGCGAAGTTAGTATACTTACGCCACACTTGGCCACACCTCGACGTCCGACCTTTCCTTCCTATCTAACAAACGACCTTGATTGACGACACTACCCATGTGAAAGAATGCCTCAAATCTATAAATTTATTTTTCGTCAGATAAAGCCTAGACGGAAATTCCGCCCATTTACCAACTCCCACATGCTGATTTTGAATATATTCGCAAGTTTCTTACCGTGGTCGCACGGTGGCACCGTGACAGTTCACTGGCTGCCTTTGTTCCTGATAAAGTGTCTTCTCATGCTTGGTCATTGCGATGAAGTGTCCTTGGTTTGCTTAGGCTGGTCCCGTTGGGTTTGGGCTGAGACATTTTAGTTTCAAGGTGACTGGGCAGATCAGGTTCCAGCGCGGGTGGTCCGCCGTGGTCCGCCTTGGGTGCACCGCGTACCTGTTGGGAGATCGATCAGGGTTTGCTCGCTGGTGCGGTTGGTTCGCCGTTCGGAGCGCTTGGCACAGAGACAAACACGTGCTGAACAAACACCGGATCTGAAGGTGTTGAGGTGCACTGGGACTGTTCGCGACATCGACAAGCATCGGAAGGTACGTTCCATCTTTCTGCCTCCATTCTTCAGCTTACTTAGTAAAAAGTACATCAGCGATTATCCCGCGAGGTGCTGGCCTTCGGTCAACTCTCCCATCCGAACGTGCTCCCCTTCTTGGGGTTAAGCCACTCAAATCGTGAACTGCCATCTCCCACGATCATCTCTCCGTGGATGAAGAATGGCAATATCGACCAATACAAGGCTCGAAACCCCGATGCCAATAGGCTCGCACTGGTGGGCGGACTTTACTTTTATCTAGTGGCAGCTGGCGGACATACTAAGTGCTTACCTGATAGGTCATTGGTATCGCCTAAGGGCTTGAATATTTTCATTCGAGAGGCGTAGTCCATGGAGATCTGCATCCCGTAACACATATTGTCAACTCAGCGGACATTAGCTTACCCAAACATTTCGCAGAGAAACATATTGATCAACGACGACGGTGCTCCAATACTAACAGATTTCGGAATGAGCTCTAGCGAGGGAGTTGAGGATTTGGACATCTCCGAAGGTCTCGATCGCATCCGCTATATGTCTCCCGAGCTGGTACAGGGTAACGTACAACAACCGACAACTATGTCTGACGCATTCTCATTTGCGAATGTCTGCTATGAGGTGCGTATTAGATGATCACACCATTCGTTATGTCTTATATTGCATTCCGCTCAGGTTTTAATCAATATTCATTCGTACGCCAATCTCGGGACAGTTGTAGAGATAATTCTCGCCTTGTATGATGGGGGTCTTCCATTCAGTCATTACAAGATGAGGGTACTCGATTCGGTCGAGAAGGATCAATCACTCTGGGAGCTGATAACATTCTCTTGGAACGGGGTTCCAGAGGACCGGCGTGCAATGAATCAGACTCGCAATGCATTGGTGAAGATTTAGGTGTGCATCTTCCGTTCAGGAAGCTTTATTTCACCCACTCATTTTGATGTTCAGGCTGGACAGTAGCCACCAGCTTTTCTTGCTCGGCTTTGAGTCGACTATTGTAGCTCGCTCTGGCTGTAATCCTCTCATGCCCACCCTTCTACATTCACCCTAGCTTTTGCCTGCTGTCGTCCCGCGCCTCCTCTGATTCGCATTTCGCCGATGTAATTCGTATCTCGTGCTGGAATATACTCATTTGGATGTATTATGGAAATGCATACTGACGTGATCAGTTCCAACCAGGCTAGTACAGAGTAACGCTCAACAACCAACAACTATGTCCGACGTATTTTCATTTGTGGCGAGGTCTACGTTAGCTACTTGCACCATTTTCATGTCTTAATATATATCTTGAACAGAGTCATAAACCATTAGATTATGAATATCATAAAGTAGAATTATAGTATGAAGTGAACTGCTTTAAAACAGGTCACCATGAATAGAGCGTGCAAAAGCTAAGCCATGAATCCACATATTAACAACGCTAGCCTCATCAGAATACCCTGCCCATGGTGAAGTTACCTCGTCAAGATCAGCGAGCAAGGTATCCTGAAAGGGACTTGTGGGTGAATCCACTCTGACCTCGTTAAGATTGTCGGGGGGACCATGGCCAAGCCAAGATGTTGATCCCTCTGATCGTGAATTGTTTTGTGCATGGGAGGCAAGAATGTTCTCGTCACGGAGAGCTTCCCAATCCACACCAAACACCTCAAGTTCCTCGTCACTCATGACATCAGTCAGTGAACCCCCCCGTACTCCATGCACCAGTGAGTCAAAGCCAAACATGTCAGCTGGTGAGCGATTGGGACCATGTCTGATCTGGATCTTGTGCTCATTCCAGGACTCAGCAAAGAAGGTGAGGTCGGCATTGACAGTGGAAAGGAATAAATATTGAAGGAGCCAGATGTGGTTAGGATTGTTGATTTCCAGACCATGGCGAAGCTCGAGGATGGCAAAGTTATCAGACCACCCAGCACCAACTTGTGCCGTAACATCCACCCAGAGGCGCTCTATCCGCACATTATGCACGCTCCTACAGCCAGTATGGTTAGAGGTTGCCGACCGTTGACGATAAAGCTCATTACCTGCCCCAAATATACGACCCTCTTCCAGGTCCATGAAAGTCTTCAATCCATGCAGCCACATAAATATTTTCGATACCATGATCACCACGTAGGCGAGATGGAACACCAAAAACCTGTGATGCATCCAGAAACAGATCTAGCACGGTGTTTGCATAGTTGTTACTACTGGCTCTGAGGCCTGTAATGAGGCGCGAATATCCATCAATGAAGCCATGGATAACAATTCCGTATCGTATAAGGCCTGATATGAATATTTAGTACTCTTATTTCCTGAAGCTCCTACGTACGCACCACTTCAGTCACCCCTTTTGAGGCCTTCTCTTAGAAGTATCAATTCCATGAAAAGTAGCTTCTAAGAGCCTCATGTACCGGGCATATCAGGCAGGTCTGCCCAGCTTTAGTAGATGGCTGTGCCAACTTATTTTTGGCAGTCTGCCAATGGTTCGTCTGCCACTTAGGCATTTGTGCCAGGTATTTGGTACATCAGTTCTTGTGGTATGCCTGCCAGCAGTTTGTCACTGTCACTAGGTGTCTGGGGTCCTTTCATTAAAAAAATTCTTCCAGCAGCATTATATGAATAGTATCTATCTGACATGTTTTTTGTACTCTTGTTAGTCATTGTATTGCAATATATTTCACTGTACACCATCATATGATTGTTAAAATGCATTCTGAATCTTTTTGCCACTATTAGACAGTATGAAGCAGGATAAAAATTGAAAATAGATACAAAGATTCAAGGCATGAGGGTTGAAATGAGTGCCTCAAATGTAAAATTCAAAGATTGAATTGTTTGAATGTTAATTGAATGCAGAGCGAGTCAAGAATAGAGTGAGCAATGAGATTGAAAATAGTGCAAAGAGTAGAAAAGTATCAGATGCTAGGCATCTCAGCACTCTTACTCTTACAAAGTCCTCTCATCACCAATGAAAAGATTTTGCATCAGATAGACCAGGTTATCAACTTGGCCATCTGACTTGGACCTAATCGGTCAAAATCTGTTTGATATTCAGACAACAATTTACTCAGCAGTCATTCTGCTTCACCTTTACAGCCTCATCAAAGCTCTCTGTTTCTGTCCTGAGTTTTGGCCCACTTTACATTATCATTTTCTTCAATGCATACTCTAAATCCACTTAATCTTAGTATTTGAAGGGGTTTGAGAGTTGAATATAGTAGGATCAAACATTGTGAATTTTATATAGAAGCCATCCTCATCTGAGAAAGTGCAGCAAAAGTCAGTTTTAAGTGGGAGGATGATTCACATATGTCTATAAGCAGATCTCCAGCAAATGTAGGAGAACGATGCATCCATCATTGCTTGTCTTCCTACTAAAATCTATGCCTGGCACATGTGCCATGTAATGCTGTCACATGTGCCATGCAAGGCACATGTACCAACATGCGGTACATGTGCCATTATTATATGTTACATGTACCAATATATGTCATGTGTACCAACATATGGTATATGTACCATTATTATATGGTACATGTGCCATGCATTTATGTCACATCTGCCAGTGCATGGCACCTGTACCGTTGAAGATACGGTATATATACCATTATGTGGTAGATGTGCCATTATGCGGTAGATGTGCCATCATTAATGTTAGATCTGCCAATGCAAGGTATATGTACCATGTGTCAATTACAAAGCCATTGCTTCCAATAATCCTGGGGAAAAAGGATTTGGCTACAATTTCATGACTAAGTTTCAAAGGCAGGCCTGGCAGAAATTCAGGCAACCAAAATCAAAGTGCACAAGCGAGACTTGAACACTTGACCTCAGCAAACATTACATAAGCACAATGATTCCAGTGATCAATACCACTAGACCACAGAGGACTTGTTGTGGACATTGGGTTAGTTGGCTATATTACCACTTCTACGTACCATACGCAACAAAAAAAAATTATGTCCTCGCCAGCGCAGCCGTCCATTTTTGGACGGCGCCCCGACACCCGCCGCCGCCTCATCCGTTTTGGGCATTCCCACGGTACCTCGCACCCCGGCGCTGGTGCTCGTCTCCCCTCGTTCCCGCCGCCGCTCGTATCCAATTCCCGCCGCCGCTCGTGCCTAGCCACTGCTTGTGTTCGAGCCACCGCTCGAGCCCGGACTCACCGCTGCTGGCGCTCCCGCTCGCTCCCACCACCCGCTGGCGCTCATCCCCGCCTCCCCAGCTCCCCTCACTTGGTTCCTGCTCCTGATCGAGAGGCTGCCTGCAATGGCAGACGCCTCTCGAGGCAGGGGCTAGGGTGGGGGATGGGCGGCATGGCGCTGACGCAGTGATGCGGTGGCGCTGGTCGTGGTCGTGGGTGAACTGAGGGGGGGGGAGGGGGAGCTCGGGGAGCTCCCCCTCTCGTTCGTCGTCAAGTACCATCCCCACCACTTGATCAACCCCTGCAGTCCTTCGAGTACCTGCAATTGCAGGTGCTGTAGGGGCAGGTGCTGAGGTGGGAGAGGTGACGGGGGCATGGGAGGCAAGTGGTCGTGCCCTCCCTACAGGCGACACCATGTGCCGTGCGCAGCGGTGGTGGTTGACGTGGTGGAGTGGGCGGCGAGGCCACGCCACTGGGGAGTGGTGGTCGTTGTGGTCGAGGTCGTGGTCGTGGCGTTGGTCGTGGCGGTGGTCGTCGTCGTTGTGGTTGTGGTCGAGGTCGTGGTCGTGGTCGTGGCGGTAGTCACGTCGTCGTGGTCGTGGCCGTGGCCGTGGCCGTGGTCGTTGTGGTGGTGATGCGGGTGGGCGGTGTCGTGCGAGCTGCTCGTAAATGGGTGGGTCAGTGGAGCCGGGTGGACAAAGTCCCATTGCGACGCACCTGGGGGTATCCCGCTAGCCGGGTCTCCCTCTCCTCCCCTCGACCTCGGCCCACCTTCGAACGCCGTCTCACATCCCTCGTTGAGGGGAGGAGGGCGTGTAGTCGTCCTTTTTGTCTGGATGAGTTGAAAAACAAAAAAAAGCCCTAAAAGTAGAGATAAAACGTTGTCAGTAAGTTAAAAACAAGGAAAAACGAATGAAAACATAAGAAAGACTTACTTTTGAAAAGTTGGCGGCTGGATGGCACGCCAACGTTGACTTGTGGTAGAGATGAGGATGGGGAAAACGACCTTTGCGGTCGTTGAACCGCGCCTCGGGCGATGCCGAAACCGTTCCCACGGCTCTTCAGCGCCGAAATGAAGGCATCGAGGTGGACGACGTTCTACCGCGTGGAGCCATCCTCCGGTAAAATAATTTTTTTCTGCTGTAGGAAAGTCAATAAGACAGTATAGTTGAATTCTACGAAAGTTATTCATGTTACAAGAACTTGTGGAAAGAGAACGACACAAAATTCTTGAAGTCCGACACATTTGGAGTATTTGGAAGGCCTTACTTTGGGTTTATGTTCGTCTCAAACCCCCATTTCACCCCCTCGGATGCACTACAACCGAGACCCCCGGATCTTTTTTCAGATTTCTATTCTAATACTACTCCTTTACATACTGTAAGTGTCCGATTATTTTTTACTACCGTAGATCTTTTGTAGTCCTCAAAATACTGTCCAAAACGTAGTAAATCTGCTTCAAATATATTCAGTTTGCCAATAACATTTCGACTGCTTAGTAGTTTCGTGAGATAAAAGCTCTAATATACTATACAGTACTACAGATATGTATTCTGGCCTCTGCCCTGGCTTCAGAATGCCTCGATCTTGTAGGGAGAGCCACTGTCGTCGTCGTTTCGAGCGCTGAAGAGGCGTGGGAACTGCCTCGGCATCGCCCGAGACGCGGCTGCGCTGGTTCGACCAACGTCAACCTTGTCCTCATCACCTTTCCCCGCTACCACAACTCGACGACGGCGTGCCATCAAGCCGCCCTTTTTTCTGTATGTCATCTTTGGTATGTTTTCATTCGTTTTCTATGCTTTTTGTGCTACTAACTGCGGTTTATTTCTTCTTACAGGTATCTGATTATCTGACAACGACATCCACCTCAGCATGACGACGACACACCCTCCTCCGCTCAACGAGCGATGTGAGACGGTGTTTGTAGGTGGGCCGAGGACGAGGGGAAGAGGGGGAGACCCGGTCGGCGGGATACCCCCACAGGTACGTCGCAGCACGATCCGCCCGCGCAACCGCCTGTACTGACCCAACAACATCACCCACAGTTCTCACGACACCGCCCACCTGCTACCTGCGCTGACGCCAGCCCCCATCGCCACGTCAACGCTGTCCCCGCTATCCCCACCACTTCAACGCCAACGCCAACGCCGCCGGCCCCGCCAGCCCCGCCACGTCAACACCAACCCCACCACGTCCCCCTTTACCGGTGCAGCACACGGCGCCACCTGCAGGGAGGTGCGAGAGCATTCGCGCACCTCCTTGTGTCGACGTTCGTTCGCACAGGGGACCCCTTGCCCCCCTCCCCAGCACACGACGACGTGCACCAACACCCCACGAGCCCCCCGCCCCGCTGCTGCCACATCACCTCAGCCTCTGCGCCTCCAGCCCATGCAATTGCATGGGCTTGAAGGACCGTAGTAGCTGAGTGAGTGGTCGGAATGGGGAGCACGACGTGCGCCGGCGCTTGTGTGCGAGGCCCCCCCATCTCCCCGGTTCCAGCATCCGACAGCGCGGCACCTCTTGGCCTCCCGCCCCCATTTTCCCCAAACCCTCGTTCCCCCACCCTAGCCCCTGCGTCGAGAGGCGTCTGCTTTTGCAGGCAGCCTCTCGATCAGGAGCAGGAACCAAGTGTGGGGAGCCGTGGCTGGTAAGGTCGGGGCGTGCATGCAGGTGGCGAGCGAGCGCGAGCGCGAGCAGAGGCGAGAATGAGCGCGAGTGGCAGTGGGAGAAAGCGGGAGCGCCACCGTCGGCGAGAACGGGCCCGAGCGGCGGTGGGAACCAGGAGCAACGAGCGGCGGTGGACACGAGCGCGAGCGCAGGGGTGCGGGATGCTGGTCGAGTGCTCAAAACGGATGGGGCGGCGGCGGGTGTCGGCGCGCCATCCAAAAATGGACGGCTGCGCTGGCAATGACTTCATTTTTTTTCTTTTCTATGGTACCGAGATGTCGTAATATAATCTACTAAGCATCTGCCAATAGTGAAGCCTCTGTGGTGTAATGGTCTAGGTCGTTACTGTAAGTGTGCTTATGTAATGTGTGCTGAGGTTGAGTGTTCTAGTCCCACTTGTGCATTTCGATTTTGGTTGCCCGAATTTCTGCCAGGCCTGGCTTTGAACTTTAGCCACGAAATTGTAGTCCAATTTTTTTGTGCCGGATTATTGAGAGCAATGGCTTTGTAATTGACACATGGTACATATACCATGCATTGGCAGATCTAACTTTAATCATGGCACATCTACCACATAATGGCACATCTACCACATGATGGTATATATACCATATCTCCAACGGTACAGGTGCCATGCACCGGCAGATGTGACATAAATGCATGGGACATATACCATATAATAATGGTACATGTACCGTATGTTGGTACACATAACATATATTGGTACATGTAACATATAATAATGGCACATGTACCCCATATTGGTATATGTGCCTTGCATGGCACATGTGACAGCATTACATGGCACATGTGCCAGACATAGATTTTAGTAGGAAGACAAGCAATAATGGATGCATCGTTCTCCTACATTTTAGGTATGCTTGCAGACTTGTGTGAATTATTCTCTAGCTTAAAACTGACTTTTGCTGCATTGTCTCAGGTGGGCATGGAATTTTATCTGACTATATTCAACTCTCAAATTCTAGATTTAGAGTACACATTGAAGAAAATAGTAGTGTAAAGTGGGCCAGAATTCAGAAAAGAAATAGAGAGCTTTGATGAGGCTATAAAGACGAAGCAGAGAGACTGATAAGTAAATCAAAGTCTGAATATCAAACAGATTTTGACTGGTTAGGTCAAAGTCAGATGGCCAAGTTGATGACTTTGTCTATCTGATGCAAAATCTTTTTGTGGATGATGAGAAAACTTTGTGAGAGTCAGGAGTATTGAGATGCCTAGCATCTGACACATTTTTAAAAACTTACTACTTTTTGCACTATCTTTAATCTCATCGCTTCCTCCATTCTTGATTTGCTCTTCATGCAATTAACAATTTTTCAAACAATTCAATCTTTGAATTTTACATTTGAGGTACTCATTTCAATACTCATGCCTTGAATCTTTATATTTATTCTCAATTTCTTCATACTGCCTAGTGGTGGTACTAACTATATTCCAGATTCAGAATGCATTCTAACAGTCATAAGATGGTGTATTGTGAAATATATTGCAATACAATAACTAATAAGAGTATACAGAACATTTCAGATAGATACTATCCATACAATGCTGCTGGAAGATTTTTTTATGAAAGGACCCCAGACACCTAGTGACAGTGACAAACTACTGGCAGACATACCACAAGAACTGGTGTACCAAATGCCTGGCACAAATGCCTAAGTGGCAGACGAACCACTGGCAGACTGCCAAAAATAAGTCGGTATACCTGGCTACCATGACCTACCAAAGCTGGGCAGAACTGCCAGACATGCCCGGTACATGAGGCTCTTAGAAGCTACTTTTCATGGAATTGATACTTCTAAGAGAAGGCCTCAAAAGGGGTGACTGAAGTGTACGCACCATGCTGGCCATCATGATGCCATAAAGAATTTGGGCCAGGGACTCGATATTCTCGCCGCCGGATACGTATTCTCTCAAATATGCGCCGAACTGGATCTATTCGGAGTAGTGCTGTTCTGATTCTCTCCCGCGGCACATGAAATCCTAAGCGGCGCAACATGCCATCAAGCATATTGATGCCTGCTCTTCGATAATGAGTGCGGAGGCGGATGACAAGTTCGTCAAGTTCATTATCTGCGATTATGGACAGTAGCCCAGAAACGTGTGGATGATTGGATTGCCTCCATTGGCTTCGGAGCGTGCTGCTGACGTCTTCTGAAGAAGTCAATGGGTCATTATAAGAATTGTCGGAGGAAGAATCAATGGAAATGTCATCGGGAATAGGTAATATTGGCTCCAGCAAATCGTCTTCAGCAGAGTCACTGGCGTTGGCATGGAGGTCATTGCTTGGTCCAGCCTCAGGAGTAGAATGATCTGCAGGTAGAAATGGAGCTTCTCCTGGTTGTGCAATCCCATGTGCTATTAGGGCTGCTCTTAGCGTAGTCCGCCCAACACCTAAAAACCGTGCCAATGCAGACGTTGTTCGATGTGAGTATGCCCATGCAAGGAAATCCCGATCAAACCCAATCCTAGGCTGTCCACGGTTTCCTGTGCGTATTCTGTTCACAACAGTTGGCCGGCCATGGTGGGATGCATCCAAAGCCTCTCGAAGTTCAACACGGATATCAAACTGCATTAAAGCAAGGCTTTCCTGGAGAATTTCCAGCTCAGCAGGCTCAAAAATGGATGCATGCTATTATGTAGTATCATTTTGTCAGTTTAGAGAGCCAATAAGTAGAATTTGCAGCACTTGCTTCGTTCACAAGGCCAGTAAACTCATCAAGCTCATCACCCAGTCGTGATAAGATATTGTAATCTGTGGCAGTATCGCCTGAACAGGCATTGGTAACCTTCACTTTGAACTGATCATAATGGGTTCGAAAAGCATGTAAAAGATCTAGAGTTGTAGAATCATTTAGAGTCGCAGCCATGGGGTTGGATGCCAGTGTGCGCATGCTGGGCCGCTGCGACCGGCGTACATGGTCACATGATATTCACGTGGGAAGCATCTGGTGACGCGCTGCAATTCATTCCTGGCACCTCCGACATCACTATCTTGGGCTTCCTGTTCTTTTTATCATGCTGGGAACCTCACATTCAAACTTTGATGATTTAATGAATCAATCAGATGAAGGCAAATAATTCTCTTTCATCTGCTTGAACATAACATGATAACGCTTTTCCGTACTCAGCCACCAAAAACATCACATGCACTGCCGTGTTGAAGCCGATTCAGTCCAAGAAGCTAGCGAGCCACATGTATCGTCTTAAAGTTGCCAACCACTTTCTCGCACTGCGGCCAGGAGCGTCATCCATCATGATTGGCACATTGCTGACGGCCATGCGACAATCTCACCATGGGGCTCCTGAAGCGTTCACCTATATTCTCAACCATAGGTCCGAGAATGGCGTTGTAGTGGGGACTACGAGGGTCCCTGATTTCAATGACGGCTTAGAAAACCCAGCTAATGGTTTCCGCACACTTGGAACGTTGAATTCCATCCCTGCAATGCCTACAACCCCGTCCATCCATGTCAACTATCAGGAGGAGGTGTTCTCAATGGTTGATGAAAACCGAAGCCCTGCCGTTAAAGATTTTTTGGATATATGGCAGCCATGTCAGGTTCAAGCCAACACCCACTTCATCCTCGTCTTTTCAGCGACGGAAACAGATCAGCCTGGCCAATATTCTCCCATGGGAAATAGCCTTCATCCACTTGACTCTGCTAGTGCAGCGTCCTCTTCAAGCTGTCTATCCCACGCAGACTCACCTTTCTCAACCAACCAGGTGCTTTCCCCAAGTTCTGGTCCCCACTCATTGCTAGATCAAGTGCAGCTGCAATCGCCAGAAGCTTCCTCAGCTCATTCAGCATTCAGCGTATCATGGGATGGGCCCCCACCACCGTCTGGTGGCGTATCATCTGAGAATGTCCTTCGTGGTAGTTCTCCCTTTCAGCAAAATGGACACAGTCATTCCGGCTTCAGCAGCCAAATTTCCGATTCATCCTGGTTTGGACGTAGCAGTCTCGAGACAACCACATCATTTCCTTCAGGAGGACTACCCCACCACGACTCCACAATGACTACCCAAGGCGTGATGGGATCACAGGAGGCAGAGAGGGTTTCAGTGAATCTTTCTCTGGACGATATTCTGCGCGCTTTCTCTGTCACCGACAAACTTATAGAGGAGGCGAGGTTTCCAGATGATTCGAGTGCGCGGCGCCAATCGTTGTACGACATGGTCAAGAACCATTCTGCAATGACTCAACTTCTGGGTCGCTTAGGGCTGGACATAAAGGGTTCACAGACGATAAAGTATGCCAACCAAACACTGACTTTAGATGACATTTTGGTTCATCTAAATTGGACGTCCAAGTCTTACAGACAGAAACAGCGCTGGTACTCATCGGCAGAAGACATTGCTAGAAAGCATTGGAAAGGCACAATCCCTGCTCCAGGTAAGTTATTGTATTTCCAGTCTCATAGCCGTAGCACTAATGCAAATGTTCAAGGTACAAGCACCGAGCGCACATACTACGATACTTGGAAAAGTATTGCATTCTTTTGGGGGACGGATGGGCCTCTTGTGACTAGACGGGTTCCATGTAAAGAGGCTATTGATGCCAATGAACGAGGGGCAGCTTTCCTCACACAGTCAGTCATTGTAAATTGCAAAACCGCAATTACTTCATATCTCGAATAATCAATGAATCTGTTTTGGACATAATGCTATCATAAATACATTTAGTATGGTAAAAGTGGTACGGGGGAGGGATGAAAGTCGCGAATAAGTGCGTGAATAAAAATAATCAACTGGCATGGAGCAATAAGCATAGCATAAGGAAGCATACCCACAACAAGGGGCGAAGCAGCTGCCTTCCCAGAGTGCAGCAGATGATTTTGACGGATCCGAGTCGGCAGGATCAGACAGCGATCCAGATTGTTTCGCCTTCTGGCCAGTCGCAATCATCCCCGCAATCAGCGTAGGCACCATCGTCATCAGCGACGAACTGCAAAACCAACATCAGCGTGGTGAAACATGGCGGAAAACTGAAAGACTCACACTCGGAGTGGTGGTTGTTGTTCTTGGCTCTTGCACGACAGATGGCTCTTGATGACGTATGAAGACGACCTGAGGCGGCCGCCGCATAGTTTCGTGAATGTCCCGAGATCCCTGCAGACCAATGCACGGCACCGCTCCAGGCCTCCTCCACCTCTGGGCTTACGGTGGGTAAGACATGTCGGCGTCCAAGAAGACCGAGCTTCTTGAAGAGCTTCTCGAAAGGTCCATGGGGCATGAGACGGATGAGAGCACCGAGAGGAATCGCCACGATGCCTAACGCGAGTGATATTCCCCATTCGCGACCTGCAATCCAGGTTACTTGGAATGTGTCGCGCCGACAAAGACAATAAGAATTTGAACGGCAATTTCTATCCGAGTTGAATGGCATCAGTTGGTGTCAAAATAGAAATGGAGACTCCAAAAGACTCACCAGTGAATGTAATAATCAGGAAATATCTATTCCTGAAGATTCCTTCGAAAATATTCAGTTTCCTATCGAGCCTCCTGCAGTTGACCGAGTTGAAGATCTGGGCGAAGACAAAAGCATTGAACATGAGCATTTTCACGACAAGGTGCGAGTGTTTGTCCGCCTTGACATCGCCCATGTTGCTCAACCCAAGAATTGCTCAACCCAAGAAGTGGAAGATAAGGATGACGGTGATCTGATAAATCGACTGCCACATAATTTGCTTGTACATGTTGACCGAGAACAGCGGCGCCGTCTGCTTGTCGGGCATCCGGTCGAGCAACGACTCCGTGGCGGGGTCCGTAGCGAGCGCCAGTGCAGCGAATGTGCCCATGATGATGTTGATCCACAGGAGCTGCACCGCCGACAGCACAGACTCCTCCTCGGATGAGGCTACGGCCGAAACGAAGGTGATAATGACAGCCGTGACGTTCGTCGAGATCTGGAACTGGAGGAACTTGCGCACTGCGTCGTTCACGCAGCGCCCCCACATGATGGCCTTTACGATTGAAGCGAAGTTGTCGTCCATGAGGATAATGTCTGACGCCTCCTTTGCGACTTCGGTACCAGCGATACCCATGGAGAACCCAACGTGGGCAGTCTTGAGTGCCGGACCGTCATTCGTCCCGTCACCGGTGCCACCGACGATCTCACCAATGGACTTGAGCGTTTCGACGAGCACCTTCTTGTCTTCGGGGGATGACCGAGCGAGGACCTGGAGCCGGGGGACGATTTCGACCATCTCAGCCTAGTTGAGTTTGCGAAACACAGGTTCCTCCATGATGATACCGCCTGGAGTGAAGATGCCGCACTGGGTGGCGATGGAGTGGGCCGTGAGGACGTTGTCGCCGGTGCACATCTTGACAGTAACGCCGGCCCTGTGGCACTTCGCAACAGCATCGCGCACGCCGTCGCGGAGGAGGTCCTCGATACCGGTGATGCCGATGAGTACAAGGTCCTTGGCAAGATCCTCGAAGGGAACCTGGTTCAGATAAAATAAATAAAAGAGAAATTACAAAGGGAAAGCAGAAGCAAACCTCCTCATTTTCATCCTGTGCCATACCTGCAGGCGGCCATGATTCGAAGTCCCTATAAAGAGCGCGATTGTCCGAAGAGTCTGGTTGGCGTAAAAGATAATCGTCCTGCTGATATTCTCCTTCGCCAGCTCATCAATTTCCTTTGTCTCGATAACCTCATCTTCGCCCTTCTCCTTCTCTACATCCGTCTGGCCAGGCTGATTCACAACCACATGCCGTGTGCACTTCCTTGACAAAATCTCACTGGCTCCCTTCATATACACGCGATACCCCTTTCCACTCTTCTTCTTCACAACCACCCCCATGGCCTTCCTCTCGCTCGAAAACGGTATCATCTGCACCACCTCCGCCTTCTCCCTCGTCTCCTTAAATGACCCCCAGCCAAGCTCCTTCGCAAACTGCAAAAGCGCCGTCTCGGTCTTGCTCCCTACGAACACGAGCTCGCCGCTCTCCGTATCCACATCTTCAAAAGCCGTCGAGTTCACCGCAATTGCCTCGTTGAAGAGTACATGCAGCAAAGCTGGCAGAACGGTATTTAGCTGTGCCTGGTCGATCGAGAAATCGTCCCTGTGTTTCCTAAGATGGCCATCCCGCTCCGTGCAGCATTTGTCCGAGTCCTCATCGTCCTTCCCATCTGCGTTCGTTCGCTCAGCATTTTCCTTGAGCTGGCACACGAATTTCACGTGGATGCCGATGGAGCCCGCAGCGACGGTCATGACATTCTGCGTGCGCGTGCCGGTCTTATCAGTGCAGACGACGGAGGCGTTCGCCATCGTCTCGCAGGATCCAAAAACACGCACGAGGAGTTTCTCGTAGGTCATGCACTTGGTTGTGAAGGCCAAGGCGAGGGTGACAGCGAGAGGTAGAGCTGTGCATGTATAGACCGGGGTTAGAAATTTGTTGTGAATATGATTAGTGGAATATACCTTCTGGAACGGCGACAACGATCAAGGTGACTGAGATAATCAAAATGTTGACGAAGGCAATGCCCTTCTGGTTTGGCGTGCGCGTAGGAGTGCCTGTGCCGAGTTGGACGAAGAATCTGATCATGAGGGCGCTGAATAGGATGAGACCTGCCACTGAACCGATCTTGGCGATCAGCTCTGCTAGTGCATTGAGTTTCAGTTGGAGAGGCGTGTTCTCGGTATCACCACGGAGAGCTAAGAATGCGTGGTCAATGTTTGAGAACGATGGCGGAATGGAGGAGCCCTACCCATCATAATACGACCATTGAAAGACTTCGTGCCGATGGCAACGACGACGCAGCGACCTACACCTTCAAGGACCTTACTGCCACTGACGACGAAGCAATCGGTATGTGCTGCTTGCTTGCCTATGAAACACGGTAAATAATCAGCGTTATATCAAGGGAACAAGGGCAAAAAAAATGCATACCGCCTTGTTTCGTGTGCTCGATACATTCTTCATAAGAAAGCTTTTTGATCGCGTCCGATTCACCCGTAGCGCCCGATTCGTCGCATTTCACATTATGGCCCGACAAGAAGGCGCCGTCACATGGTATGATTTCACCGGGTTCTAGAAGGGCGATGTCACCTACTACGACTTCCTGTAACAGTGATTAAATCAGTTCAGAGTCAAGCTGGACAGCTCGAAGGGAACGAACCATGATATCAATAACACGTTCATCACCATCGCGAATAACCTTAACACCACGTTCTTCCTTCTTGTCGTTGAGGGTCTTGAACTGCCGCTCCTTTTGCCAGTCATTCACTGAGCCAACAATAACCTGAGGCGAAACACATCAGAGATTGAAAAATATCGGCTCAGTAACAAGATGAACTTACAACGATGGCAACTGCAACCATAATAGCCACTCCCTCTACCCAGTCCACAGGCGCTTCCCCTTCGGGTCTTGGCGTACCGAAATCCTGGAACAAGCCGAGCGCCAAAGAGACGACAGCAGCAATTGACAGCAACACAAGGACCTTGTCCTTCAAAGCCATCCACATCAGCTGTAGAAGGGATTTTGACGGACGAGTTGGAAGAATATTAGGCCCATAAACATGGCGGCGCTCGTCGACCGAAACGTCGTATATCGACTCGTCTGTCGGCGACGGCGGCGTTGTTTCAGGGACTTCCTTCTCTGACTCGGCCGACTCAGTCGACTGCTTGCCCTTTTCTGTCTTGTGCCGATGCGATGTGCCGTGCCCTGCACCTTTTCAACCTTTTGCTTTCTTCTCCGCCTTAGCCTTCTCCTTCTCCCGCGCAACGAATAAATTATGATGGGCCACGGCACCAGAATTGACGGCCAATGCCTCTTTCGAGAGACCCGTTTCCGCATTCGTTCCAAGGCCCCTCAAGAGACCCTCGGTGCCACCGTACTGAGTCAGAGCATCCATGTTCTTTGGGTCGAGCATGTGCGCGAGCTCGTAGGGGCGGAACGCGAACGGCGCGGGGTCGGTATTCCGATCCTGCTCAAGCTCGAACTGATGGGTGGTAAGCTTCGGTTCATCATCCTCCTCCCCACCTTTCTTTCCCTTCTTCTTCTTTCCCTTCTTCTTCTCGTCCTGCGCGTGTCCCTCGCTGGGCACGGCCGTAATTCCCGAGTCCATTGTGCACCGTTCCGCCAGCTCGGCTGCATTGTTGGAGTCAGGTATGGTCGACACGGAGTTAAAAGTTGCGTTGCTGGCTTTCCGAAGGTGCGAACTAGGTTCCTCCGGGTTATTATCCCGCAGAGCAGTAGAGGTGTTGAAGTGAACAGAGCCAGAAGAACGCGTAGAGAGGGTGGGCGAAGGCGGGGGGACGTTCAAGGACGACGAATCATCACCCGTGTCGGTGGCTGCTGGCAAACGGGGGACATTAGAGGTGGGAGCCTGGCGTCGGTCTGATTGTTCATAGAGAGAAGTCGGTGGGGTAATGATACTTACAGTCAAAGAATTACTGGATGCTGATGGTGCTGCAAAGATAAGTGAGGAGGCGGTGGCGGTCCGGGTCTGGATCCTGGGAAGTGTCGCACAAGCGCGGTCATGTGATGCCTTCTGCCAGCTCATATGTCGCACTCTTGTTCAATTTTACAACGTGCTGGACAACCATGGCCCGGACAAAACAGACCGCCCGACGCAGTACTGGTGCACCTGCACCAGCAGCCACAATCCCTATGACTCCCCCTTGCCGCACTTCCACCAATCGCAAGTCCTCCAAATCTACGAAGACTGGTGCTGCAAGAGCAGCAGCCCATCGAGCTAGCTTGGGCTGCCGTCGCTCTCCTCGAACTGCAAGGAAGGAGGATGCTCCGTATTTGATGTTTCAGTCAGAGATCCCTGACTCTGTGGGCAAAATAGATGTGAGCGAGCAGTGTTTTTGCTGCACTTGTCAGCTGATAGCATCTCTGCGTTAGTTTTGCTCGCGCTGCCAAAATGGTGGCACGCTAGTGGGTTGTGGACATTGCCCTCGGTACATATGTATCGAGTGCATGCCTTCACTCAAAGATGTATCTGAGAAGGACGATTTCACGTGTCCCCATTGCCACGTCTTTGCAGCGGATGGCAACCTTAAGAAGCCAGCGCCATACAAGGTGAGATTTTTGGCTTTGGGAGTTTCAGGAGACTAATAACACTGCAATGCTAGGCCTTATCCACTCACTCGAATGGTACTGAGCTCATAGGGGGCTTGACCCAGAATGAGTTCTTGCCACTCTGCAACACGGAGGATCTCCTCATCATCTCAATCCACCTGGCGAGCATCCACAACGATGAGCTTCCCCACATGCTCTGTTATCATTTTCTAATCCCTTACCTAAAAAGGAGGATTGCCGTCATCGATCTTCCCTTTGACTTCTCCACTGGATCTGGCGTTGCAGCCTATAATGCAGATATTGCCAGTATTGTTGAACGATTGACTGCAGGGGATCTTGCGAGGTCAGCCACATATTTTGTTGATATAATACGAATATTGACTTTTTTTTCAGATTCAAGCGCTTTGCAGTTTTTGTAGCCGATCACACCGAGCCGGACCATGGCGATTTACACATAATGCCAAATAATGCTGGAGCTGCCTCTGCATCAGAAGTACGTTGCAGGTCTCCGATTTTATCTCTCTGCAACTGAGCATTCACAAACATAGGTATTTGCTGTCCTCCTTCCAGATGCATTGCGGGCCTGCATCAGCCCCAGTAGAGACAGCAATATGATGGTTCTGTTAGCGTGTGGTGCTATCATCGAGTATGCTGAGACGCGCCGCGCTCTGGCGGAGGTGACAGCAAGGTGCGCTAACCTTAACTTCTAAGTTTCTTCCAGAATTTGACTATCTTTAAGTGGTGCTTTTGCGTGGACCATCGCCTTTGGTCATAAAACATTCCAACCTTTTTTTGCGGGAAGCTATCTAATGCATGCCCTGCGCGCTTGGTTTATCAACCAAAGGGCACCGTATGGTCCCCTAGAGCATCACTCTGAGTTAGGAGCTCATTCTGATGTCCTCTTCATCCAGCCCGATGGCACTGCAAAGCACTTGACCTGGAGTCACAAAGCTAATCGTCCATTTGGCCAGATTGCCCCTTCTCAGTGCCCGCACTGCAAATCACTCAAGTGCTGGGCATCTCCATCATTGCTGGTCCGCCTGTCACGAACAAGGGAACCTATGGACGTCATTCGGCTAGCTTGCAAGGTCTGCGATCATGAGCTGTACTTCCCTAACTCCAGCGAGTATAAGAAGTTTTCGCGAGGTCCTGTGTCTGACAAGGGTGGAGACTGGTATTTCAAGGACGTCGTGATTTTATAGAGGCATTGAGTTGGCGTAGCAATTTTTTTTAATCTCGCGGTCTCATTTAGAATTAATAGAGTTGTTTATTGCAAGTCGCTGGCTCTATGCAGCCAGTTGATTAGGATGTGCAGTCTTAGACGACCGTGCATCTGCTCCTTCCAAGTCGCTGGCTCTATGCAGCCAGTTGATTAGGATGCGTGGTCTTAGACGATCATGCATCTGCTCCTTCCAAGTCGCTGGCTCTATGCAGCCAGTTGATTAGGATGCGTGGTCTTAGACGATCATGCATCTGCTCCTTCCAAGTCGCTGGCTCTATGCAGCCAGTTGATTAGGATGCGTGGTCTTAGACGACCGTGCATCTGCTCCTTCCAAGTCGCTGGCTCTGCTCCGTCCCTTCCATATTGCTGGCTCCAGACACTGGCCCACTAAGGGGAGAGAGATCATTGCATTGAGTTTGAGAATATACTTGCATTGACTTCAGAAACAACGGTAGAACTCATGCACTGCAGGTGGAATCCTTCATGCACATTTTCCGCAATCACTCCCTCATTAATTGCGCAACTATATCTAATTTCTAGGTGGTCGGTCATTCAAGAACCAACATTCAAGTGCTGACTGATCATGGTAGCAAGAGCAGTCTGTTTTCACTGAAGTTTCCACTTACTGGTTGCATAAGCGAACAAGTTATTGCGTGCGCTGCCAAGCACTGTCCGCAGAGTACTAGTCATTGGCCGCATCTATTAATAAAGAATATCATTTCCCGCCAGCTGCGAAAGTGGCTGCAGAATAAAAGAGGGGGGAGAAAATAGGGAGGGTGATCCCGCAAGCCACGAATGCGAAAGAAAAAGATTCGTAAATGATAAACAATGAAGCAGAAGAGCGGGATGGAGCTCTATGATTGCATCAGCATCGGCGGAGGGGCGACTACGATTAAGGGCGGGTGATGCTGAATCGCGACCCGCAGAAGCTTGCGGGTGCGGGAAGTGAGTCGGTGGAGATACAGAATTGCTGGCGCCACCCATCGTTCGAGGAAGTGGAACAACCTTGGGTGTAGGTGATTCATTCAGCGCGGACCTTGGCGCCATCTGCCACAGCTGCTGGACCGGTCGAGTCGAAGTAGCAGCCGTTGGAGAGGATGGAGCGGAGGTGGCATGATGATCAAAGCCATTGGTCGCAGACTGCGCCAACGGGCTATTGGGAGGCTTTGGCAGCCGAATCCCACTCCCATTGAGACCATTTTCCGATCGAGAGAGTGGCGACGAGACCCTGAGGGGAGGAAGCTTCGAGCTCATCTTGTTCGTTGGTGGCATTGGGGAGGCAGTTATCGGTGAGAGCGACTCCGTCCTCACGACTTAAAAGAGTCCCAACGAGAATTAGGAACAATTGCGCAGCGGAAGTGGAAACGAACCAGCACACCTTCGTTGCATAGGCAGCGGCACTTCAGCACTCGTTGACTGGAACCATGAGAAGCTCCTTGACCTCCAACGCACCACTCCCGCCTTTGAGAAGACATTCGCTCGAGAAATCACACCACTTGGACTCGCCCTCTGGTCAGCAGGCACAGACCGCTTAGTAGCACCAGCGGCAGCATTCAAGCTCGATGTTGGCGCGACCCGCCTCATCTCCAGCCCCTCGCGCAGCGACGAGCTCCCCGCATGAATAGGAATGGGTGCAATCACTTGCACCCCTTGCGCACTAGGCATCGACCCAGGCGAGGGTGCAGTAGCAGGTGGAGGATCGGCGCTGAACATCATGAGCACGGGTCTAGCTGCAGAGGCGAGATCCGTTGCGGTGATGCTATAGATGGTGGGACCTCTAAGTGATGGAGCGCCCCACCCTGTCCGGCCAATGCCATGCGAATCGCCTGCATGGCGCCACCGCGAACTTGGGGTTGAGATGGTGGTGAAGTAGTCAGAGAGGTAGAGGCGGGAGGAGGAGGCGCATTGGTGGGAGCTGGCGCGTATGCGGGCGATGAATATGGTGGGGGTGGGGGTGTTGATATGTTCTGTGGAAGGTTGATCACTGGCATTGACGAGACCATGGGTGAGGGTTTGAATCGTTCATAATGTCCGTGTCAGACGGTGAGGGTGTTCGATTCGCAATGACGAGTGGCCCGAGTTGATCCTGCGCAGCGATCTCTGGCTCGGGCTCCAGGGATGAAGACGAAGCCGGTGAGTGAGGTCGTTGGGTCTTTGCAGCTGCAGCTGCTGGCGAAACTGGTGCTGAGGACGGCTGAGATCGAGGAAGAATAACCTCATCTTCGTCGTCCTCGGCGACAATCCTCCTTCCCCGGCCAACCCCTTCTTCCTGCAAGCTCGTATCGGTAGCCGAGGGTGAAGGTGCGATCAACCTCGAGCCGCTGGCGCATCGCAGATGCGATACCCCCTCCAGCAGTGCTACTATCCTCCTTCACCAACACCCGCCTGAGCGCTCCTAACCCCATACCGAACCCCGCGAAACCTTCGCCAGTGCCGGTGTACCCCGATGGTGTGGAAATGTCCTTGGCACGGAATGTCGTGGCGCCGTGAGGGGCTGGAGATGAGAGAGGAGTTCCCCATGTCGTGTGGAGCAATGGTGAGCGATTGCTGACTTGATCGCTGCTTTGGACGCCGTTAACAAGGTGGAGGGGTGCCGGCCGATTGAGCGCGCCCGGGGAGTTCGAAGTGGAAGGTGGCCTCGACGTCGGAACATGTGGCACGGGCGAGGCAGAGTTTGAAGGATTGGTGGTGTCGAGGGCGCACGAAGAGATGACAGAACCCTTCCCGGTGCTTGGCTGAGTGCAGACCGATGCATCCGATTCGGAGCCACCCAGTGACTCCATCTTCTTATGTGACGATGCTCGTTGGTTGACCTGCAGGTGCTGCGGCTGCATTCCCTCAATGGTCTGTCCAGAGCGAGTGCTCCCAGTAGCGCGAGGAGCAGATGGTAGTTGAGCAGGAGCGACGGAGGGACCCGCATCGAGCATCGCAACGGGGTTGAGGCTGGCGCTCATGTTCGACCTCGATCTCGCCAGCCCTGGTCTCGCAGTAGAAGGATTCGCATGTGCCTCTACACTCGGCCGGTGCTGATCGGTGCTCGGCCGCGATGGCATGGAATCTGCCCTCGAACGCGCCTCAGGATCGTCGACAAGCGGCGGGGTGAACCCAGTCCCTCTACTAGCACCACCTCGTGATGAGCCACTCATCCTCGTCGAAGAGGCTATGCTTCGCAGCGAGTTTCCGCTCATCCGCTTCCCAGATGCCTTGGATATCGATCCAGAACCCATGGGCGCTGCACTCATGGAAAAGCACGAATACCGATAGTCGCCGTAGATATCTGATGCACCTTCCCAGTCCGAGGTCGTGTTGGACGTGGAGGCGATGGAAGGCGCCAGTGATGGATGGCGCTCGCATTCGTACACTTGAGACGAGTCCTCATGAGCATGGGGGTGCAGATCGGAGAGAGGCAACTTGGGAGAGGGGTGTGAGAGAGGTTGAGGTTGAGGTGGGACCGCCGCTCGGTAAGTATGAGTAGGAGGTGTGGGGAACTCGAATCCGGACGCTGGCGCAGGCATGGTGGGGCGGAAACGCGAGCGCGAAAGAGAGAGAGGTGCAATAGGTGGGAAGGTCAGTTGCTGCTGGACCTGAGGTAGGGGTGACGAAGATATAATTCTGGAAAACTCGGCCTGCATTTGTGCGATGTCGGCTTCTAACGTGTCGTCCTCTCCACCATGCTCCAGACTTCCATGTCCCGTCTCTGTATCCTCGCACCCCAACCGCTCGTCACTCCCGCTACCGCCATCTTCATCGCACCGTTTCCGATCGCTGCTGATGCTCGTCCTGAAACTGTTCCTCGCCTGGACCTGAACACCTCCCCTGCGGCGACTTCCTCGCCACCGAATCGAGCCCCGGCCACTGCGCGCACTATTCTTCCTACCGACCATGGGGAAATCTGAGCCCCAATCGGACCAGTCTTCGTATTCCCCATCCGCCAGGTTTTGCAGCAGGGATAGTCCAGCGCCGACCTCACCGCCTGAAAGCGCGAGAGAGATTCGGGAATCATCGAAGTCAGTGGAAGTGGTTGTGTCGAGGGCGGAGGTAGGGAGGGTTGGCGCGGTGGGCGGTCCTGGAGACGAGGTGATCGAAGGTGGAGGATGGTCCTCGATCGGTTCCAGCTCCGGAATGGGATTGGGTTCGTTCAAGAGCTGAGGGTCGGTGCTGCTCTCCTGGGAGTGCGAGGAGAGGGCGGATCCAGGGCGGGAGGAGAGAGCGGCATAGAAGTGCATAGGATTTGGAGGTGGGGTAGTACTGGTAGGCGCCGCTTGCTCCAGAGCCGCCGGCGGATGCCCTGAGGATCATATCGCTAAGAAATGACTGGGAGCCTTGAGTGGGACTCTCGGACCCAGGATCGCTGCCAGCGGCAGAGGCACTGCTGCTGAGAGTGGAGGCGCGGGCTCAAGTGGGAGTGGGAAGAGAGGAGGAAAAGAGCGAAGCGGCCTGCGCGAGATCCAGGAGGATGGTGGCGGCCGATGCTCAAGGAGCGCTGGTCATGTGCTCACTGCGGCACCAGACACGCTCCTCTCACCTGGCGCCTTTCTTCAAAGGTCGACACATTGAGTTCTGGAGAAGATGAGATCAGCGCAAGTCAAATTGAAGCGCGAGAAAACCCACTGCATCGTGCTCTCTCGCGATTTTTTCAGCGGTGGAAGTGAGGCATGCGAGTCGATGCTCCGCGTCCTCGCTCGCCTCATCCCACTCGGTGCCCCTGCATTTGGTGCAGAGAGCTCGCACTCGCAGCTCCGAGCGCGCAGCTGGTCTTGGTCGACTCCAGATCGCCGCCAAGCTCGACCTCCGCATCCTGCAGATTGCCAGCCGCGGTGACCAACTCGGCCTTCTCCTCCTCCCATCCAAACTGGTTCATATTCTGCATTGCTCTACGCAGGCATCATCAGCTGCATTCGAGAATGGTGCTCTCAAATACTCACCTCCCGGTTGCAGCCGGCTCGCCCAAAATTCCATCCGCTGCTTCAACTGAATTGCACACAGAGTAGCGCCGACCACTTCCCTAACATTCAAGACCCGGACTCAGCCAAGATGTGAACGAAGGGGGCAGAAAGCGGCTCCAGAGCAAGCCAGCCAAAAAAACGGACAAAGTGGTAAGCGCTAAGCGCCACCAAATTAGCCGGCGCTTGCGAGTGCCAGGACTCGGAAAACTCTGCCCTCCTGCAATTTTACTGGAGGAAACATGCCCGCCAAACCCATGCCCGACAACCCTCACGCCGAACTCGTGCATCTCGTCGCCGCTGACCTAGAAGCCCCTCATCTCCTGCAGCGCGCTAACTCAGTCAGCGGGAAGCACGCGTTCATGTCAAAGGTTTTTAGCCTCGCGGACGAGCATCGCATCGCTTTCCGACCCAAAGGTCAAGACCCCTACAGGATGTTCCTCACATGGTGCAGCAAAGTCCACCCGCTTCCACAAGCTCTCCGCTCAGCAATAGCTGCCCGGAAAACTGCAGAAAACAAGAAGCGCACAGCCAAACGAGACTTCATTCAGCGCGCCAACCTCGACTGGAAGCACGCCGATCGCGACGCATTCATTTCTACTATCCCAGTGAAAACCGTCAAAGCATTGAAGGTGCCTTTCCCGCCAGTCGGCCACCACATTGCTACAAGCCCCGCCATCTTCGATAAGTGGTACCACCACTTCACTTTTGGCCCGCAGCCCGACACGCGAAAGCGACGCCTCCCTCTGTTCCACCTTGACGCGTCAAAACTTTCCATCGATGTCGCTCCCAATGAAAGTTTTATTTTCAAAGACGCGAAAGGCCAAATCGTTGGCGCTGTGCTCCGAAATTTCTGCCCGGATGCACCTTCGGTGGCTTGGGCAGACGGCGTTGTCGAGCGCGCAGTTCCGCACCGCAAATGCATTAGAGTAAGTGCCTTGCGCGCAAAGGATGTGTGCGTGGTTAACTAAGTTGTACCAGATGGAAGACACCGGGAAGCTGGTGCAAATAGGCTACTCTGCTGGTTCCCGCAGTTCCGCAAAATTTGACTGGGTCAAGAACCTCCTATCTACCCGCCATTCGGACGACACTATTTCCAAAATGAACGCGGAAGAGAGCTCCCTGTTTGCATTTGCCTGGCAGCAGCTGCGCAGCCGCTTGCCGCATCAAATCATCAATGACTTTGACCTGTACCTTGGCGACACGAGTATCAAAAGGATGGATGCCAATGGACAACTTGCCGCAGCCTATTCTGTCAAAGTTGGTGATCAAGAATTTGAATTTCACGATGTCAGCCTGGCGCCACCAACTGGCGTCTTTGGCCAAAATTATTCACGGTGCGCAGGTTGATGATTTGAGCGCAGAAACTTTCTTACCGTACCAATATGATTTCCCTCCAGACCCATTCACCACGAAAAGCAACCCCATAAATACGCTGCATCATGGACCCTCTCGCGCAATGCCGACCCCTCGCATGGAGCACATTTCTACTTTGCTAAGTATGGGATTCGGGTCCAAGCCGCTCCAAACACAGTTATTGTCTGGATCCCAGAAGAACCGCATGGGACATGCTTACCGAACTACCATCCCAGTGACGATGAACCTGCCTTCCTCCAACGAGGCCTGGCTTTTGTGACGTCTAATCGCCTTCCGGGGGTGTGGAAGAAATACCTCAGTGGAATTTTAACGCAGACTGAGGCAGTAGAGGAGCTGGCTGCTCAAGCAGATGAAAGCTATGATTAGAGAATACGCGCATAGTACTGTAGGGCATTCAGGAGTACAATTATAGAATGCGGGGATTTGACGTGTGGCTTCTGCTTTCACTCATCGCGGAAAATGACAAACGATTAATTGTGTGCTCAATGCTTAACAGAAAGTACGGTATATCAAAAAATAGGTAACCCAAGGTACTGGGCAGAAATGAGGGCAAGTGGTGAGAGGCAAAGGAGGGGAACTTGGGGTAGAAGGAGCGTTATTAAAGTGCGTGAGTAA
This sequence comes from Hypsizygus marmoreus, assembly GCA_013433165.1. Lineage (NCBI taxonomy): Eukaryota > Fungi > Basidiomycota > Agaricomycetes > Agaricales > Lyophyllaceae > Hypsizygus > Hypsizygus marmoreus. The sequence continues at coordinate 189,841 of CM024087.1, forward strand.
CTAAGATGGGTAATGCATGAGTGTAGAGTAAAGAACGGACGCTAGATCATCGTGTGAGAGCCAATTGCATTGAGAACCTCTGCTAGGAGCCAGTGGTCGACTGCTGCCTTGAATGACTTAGGCTCCTCGTCGGGTGAATAGGTCTGCTGCGCGAGTTTCTTCAGATAAGCAGAGGGAAGGCGTGCCTGCTTCATGCACGTCCGGAATGAGATTTTCCCTTCCTGAGCCATCGCTCGGCGCTGGTTGGCTGCAGCATAGGTCGAGTCGGCTGCGTCAACTAGCGAGATCTAAATTAACTAATAAGTGGCATGCCAATTTGCACGGATACTAGGACGTTACCTGCATTTGAGGACTTTCAAAAGCCAGTGAGTAGCTTCCAGTCACAGCCCAAGCAAAAACCCTGGGGCGAAAAGAAGCTTCGTCGACCTTTGAGAGGTCAATAACCTTGTCAAAATGATCCCTAATTTCTTCGAATAGCACCGGGCACGGAATACCTTTTCCTTTAAGGAAATCCTTGATCAGCTCCGCGAAGGTCAAGCCTGGTATTCCAAGAGCAAAGACAGCATCGGCAAAAAGAGCGTTCGGTGCCGAAATTCGCAAGTGCGGCTCCAGATCATCATACGAGTTGATTCTCGCAGTCCACGCCATGTTCAGAAGGCTCTCGGAACCACCAGCAAACATCTTGCACATCTAAACCAGATTTCAGCAGTGAGTTCAAGTGATCTGCTGCATAAAATCACTCACTTTGCGAATTGTAAACCCATTCTGACATGGCAGATTAAATCCGGAAAGAAATGCCTGCATCTCAGGATGCTGAGGGGGTTCAGGCCCTACAATCGCGCGATAGAGCATTTCCGTTGCTATAGCAATATGGCCCCTTTCGTCGCGGTCTTGGAGCGACGCTACCTAGAATAATAGAGCGTAGATATTCATCATTTCGGCGCAGCCAAACAAAAAATTACTCACTTGCAAATCGTGATATATTGCAAAATGCTGCTGAAACCGGGACACATCACCATCGTGTCCAGCTTCGAGCCAGTCATGAATAGTCTGCCAAGTGTTTGGGCTCCATTCCCGGACAAAGACTGCATGGAGGGAATTAATATCGCATCCGCTTAAGAAATATTGCAGTGCCAGCGGTGAGAGAGGCTCCGGAGCCATTCCGTACATCAAGAATAAAGCGGCAAGAGCACCCAGGATGGCCAACTTCTCCTTTCGGTGCGTGGAGAGATACTGGGCACCAGCCATGCTTAACGTCACAGATACCGAGGAATAGTCTTCAGCGCGAAGCATAAACCATTTTTCTGGTGCTTGTTGAAATGTTTGGAAGGCCCTCAAAAGAGCCTCGCGTTCAACGCCAGGTCCCATGGACCGGATGGTCTCTATTCCGTTACCTGCATCGCGATTAACACTGTTGCCAGAGAAAACTTAGTAAGAGCGCTTGAAGCAGAAAGGCCACTCACAGAAGAAATTCCCTGCTCCCAGAAAGAATTTTGGTAAAGTCCTGTTGACGTGCTGCGTCTGCAATGGCCTTACACAGGCACTGCGCGAGCTCATCCATATCACCACCCTTTATCTCTAACCTTTGTGAAGGAGAATTGCCAGAAGCGGCTTCGAATACGGCCTGAGGAAGGTCGTGAATTGACTCTACCAACGCAGCAGCTTCTGAGGATGGAGGAGACCACGGTTGCACCCAAAGCCTGGGTGGAAGAGACTCTTGTGCTAGTATTGCTGGCAGGGGCTCAGGCGGTGGGGCGCCAGGTGATCGGATGAATCGCGCAGCCCCTCCAATGCGACTTCCATGGGAGTGCTGGGTAAAGGGTGGCTCGGCCCCTGAAGTGCTGCCACTGCTGATAGTAGAAGGTAATGACGAGGAAGAGGACGCGGTCGATGCTGATACTGAGCGCAACGAATAGCTTGCTGGGTTCTCGGGTGGCTGGTTCTGTGGAGTTTAACGCCAGTTAGTTCTCAAAATGATTTCAATATCATGCAAAGAAAAGAACTCACGAGAAGAGCTGACGAAACCTCTTCCATCTCTTCATCTTCCTGTGATGAGTCACTATATTCACTTCCCAGCTCAGACAATCCACCGTCGCTTCCACATTGTGAGTCGAGCATCTGGCGGGATCGGCTACTTTCCCCGTGGCCTATGACGATTCCATCATTTCCAAATCTTGAGTAAATCAAGATCGAGAGACAGGAGTGGTAGCGCCTGGGGCTATCACTAGGGATGGACATTTTCACATAGAGGGGCGACCGCGCAACAACTAGACAGATCAAAATATGAAGAGCACAATCTTTAAAATACGCATATGTACGCACCGAGCCTGATAACAAAGCGGTTTCCATTCATGCAGTATGGCATGACTGTGAATCGTGGATTGTTGACAAGCTGGTCCACTGTTCCGGTAGGACGCTGTCGGCGAAGAACAACATTCCCGTTTCTTCGCGGATTTCCTTTGTTTCCAAAAGAAAGGATCTGGAGTGGGAGAGCCTCGTGAGGTAGAATTGCCCCATCGGAGCTGCGCAAAAACCGATATCGAAACTCCGAGGCCTTCATACGGTCGCGGATAGTTTCGATGACGCTGACAATGGTCGTAGAAGGCCGGAATGAGAGATTGAAGACAAGTCCGTAGGAGTCTAAAACTGCATGGAATGAATCGCCCAGAAATTGGTAGACGATGCTCTCTTTGGGACCAACCCCTCTCTCCTACGTTCATTATCAGAAAAGGAAGGCAAAAACAACATAAATAGCCACGACTAACGAGAGGTGGGTGGACAAGTATTTGGCAGCCATAGAAACCCTGCTCGTCAAGAGCGTTTGAGGGTCCTGGAGGCGGTGGAAGGCCCGGGGCTGCAAGTGCTGGACCTCTAGGGCGCCGAGCACGTGGCGGGAGATTGGGAGGGCGCGGCATTGCAGCTGCATGGCTTCGCCGCTGCTGATTGGTTTGCCGCACGATGCCTGAGCCAAGAGCTGAGATCCCGCTGAATGCAGGAGATGAAGCGATGGATGCTGGGTGGCCATGGTACCGGCCACTGGCAGAACTACTTGCTGGGAACCCAGTGGATCTCTCGTGTCGGTTTTGATATGGCGCGATCGGCTGGGAGGCAGGTGGAACTGCGGACATTCCGTGGTGATTTGCAAGGGGGAATATATTAGAGTCTAGGTAAAAACATAGCAGTCAGTGGTCAATAAAATGAAAGTACAGATGAAACTCACTTTCGCTAACGGACCGAGATTGTGTTGGCGGCGGTAGTACTGACGATGCTTGGGACTGGGGGATGCGACTTTGCGAAGCCTGAGGGCGCATCCTGGCCAAAAAGGCTCGAAGCTCGGCCATCTCGTCTGGTCCTAAGGAGCTAAAATCAGGAAAGTCCAAGTCCATTAAATTAACAACGAGGAGGAATTATAGAGGAGCGTAAGATTGCAGGTAGTATGTCTGGCACTGAGAATACTGGCCTTTTAAAGGCATTGCAGAGCGCGCTACTCGGGCCATTGGCCAACCCATGGTCTATTCAGCGCGCCCCAACACGTCGAAGGCAATGATTGCCTGCCTAGAGGTTGTCCAAAGCCCAAAACTAGTCAATTGAATGTTTAAACACGCACCTAAGGCAGGAGAGGTTATGCTTAGTCAAGGGCCTCAGAGGGGGGTTTTTTGTGTAGAGGGAAAGTGGCCTAAGAGGGTCGCTTCTTTGGAACGTTACCTCTTCGAATCTAAGAATAGATCCCGCTTCTTCTGTTCCGGTTGCATTCCCACCTTCGATTTCACGTCCCATTGCACCTCCCTCTGCACCTCCCCCTGCACCTCCCATCGAACCAAGCACCTCCCCCGGCAGCCCTCGGCGCGTCGGCATCTGGTCGTTCTTTGCGACACGTGGGTCCATCATCGGAAGATGTTCGGCATCGACCGGTTGATTCTGTTTGCCCTCCATCATCGTCCAGTCCGTCGATGGTGTGCTAGTCATCGTCCCCAACGATGGTAAGCCCTACAATTATTATCTTTGAAAACTGCCCTTTCATCACCTCTCTGTCTTGTAAGGTGTTTTTGCCAGTGTTCACCGTTTCATTTTGTTTAACAGGTTCTTTTCAGAAACATTGTAGTCACTCCATTTTGACGAGACTCGTCTGCTTGTAGCAATTACGCAAGACTTTCGAGGCTCTGGGACGAAGCCGAAGGATGGAGGGGAGATCCACGATTGTAATACCCCACGGGTGCGTCATAGATACATTCACAGGAGTGTTCGAAACTGACGCTTGCACTTTCTTTGCAGATCCGTCACAGGCGAAAACGTCGAAATCACCAAACCACCAAGAGTGTCCCCCATACCGTGCCTCCGTGCAACGCCGCAGGCAACACACCAAAACGTGTCGCAATCAAAGGGGAACAATGTGATCCCACCTGTCGAGACTCGCTCCTGGGACTGCTTACCACTGCAATTGCAGGTGGTTCACGGTACAGGAGCTAAGACGGTCCATTGAATTGTCGCAGTACGATTACGCCTGCTGACACCTGCTGACAATGAAGTAAAGTGTTTTTTCGTCCCTCAATATCGTCGGCGGCATTTCTCCGTATACTCCACCCTGCCGACCTCTCGCACCGCACAGGCAATGACCACCTCTCAATAGGTTCATGCTAATTATCAGGACATGCCCACGTACCGCCTAAAATTCCTAGCCATTTTGTTGCGGCGGATCGACCGGGGCGATTGTGTAACAACATCTTCATGTTCTGTCAGTTCGTCATTGTGCGGCGGGAGCAAGGGTTTTGTTCTTATGGTCATGGAAGAGCTAAATTTCAGAACGACGGTTGAGATCTATATCGAGATATAATGAGACCTTTGTAACATTATATTTCTGGAAATACAATCTTAACATTCGGAACGTTCTACTGCTAGTTCTCCTTTTGTTCCACTAATGACATTGGAGAGGTCCTAAAACTACCCACGAAATGACACAGAAAGTGGTCCGTGGCTGGTCGAAGTGGGTACAGTATGTCGGCATCATGATTCATGAATACTCATGGTTTGCTTAACTCGGAGTTGGCGGCATCTCGAGCCATCGTCTTACTTTTATTGCGTTTCTGACCTTTACTCCGAGCCACAGTTCTGGATTGTCTGGGTGTCTCAATGTGATGGAGATATATCAGGGGGATAATTTCCCGATTATCCACTTAATCCTTTCAGCGTGGACCTAAGACTTTCGTGTTAAACATACGTGAGGAAACCGCATGTTTTCTCGTGAGTCCATTTGAGGTGCGTGGGAACGTGCGCGGGAACGACCGAAGCACGTTTTTTTGCAACTTCAACATCTTCCTCCCTCGCTCATCGCTCATCGTGGTTTCGTATCTTCACCTCATCCAGCTCCGTTTTTCTCAAAAGTAATGTTGTTTGTTCGACTCTTCCTACTTTGCTTGTGACATATACTAACGATTGTAATGTTGGCTTTTACAGACCTCGACGTTTTCCTCGAATTCCGTCCTCAGCTGACGCTCCAATGTGCTCCTCCCCTTTTACTTGGATGTGAGACGCCACAAGACGATATTCAGGATTATTGCCGACCTTTGCGGAATGGTGAGCCACTAAGAATGTTCTCGGTTTGGGCGCTAAAAAAAAGTCCATATCTTTGCCGCTGAAGTCGTCCACTGGGCGAAGGAGGTACTAGTCATCTCATGACGAATGTCGAGTAAATGTGGTGTGCTGATGGGCAGTGCTGTGGGATGAGGCGAGTGTCCCGTTGTCCATCTCTGTTTGCAGGCTATGCTGATGTGCCGCGACCACGTCCCCAGTCCCACTGTCGCCGCCGACAGCGCCGGAGGTCACCCCTCATTCATGAACTCGTCGTGCATACCATTCTGCGGTCCAGTTTCCGCCCCCATCGCACCCCGACATATTGAACCTGACCGGTACATCACCGGGCCCTGCACTCTTCCTTCGCTATCCCCAATCCCTAGCTGTTAGCTCCTGAAACCTGTCCCACCTGCCATTGCAGGTGGTTTCGAAGCCAGGAGCTATTTGGGAATGGGAATGCTGAGCTGGGAGTGGGCTGCGGGATCGGTGGGTGGGTCGTTGTACCAGACGCGGACAGATGAGGGTACATATGGTGATGTGAGAGACGGTGTAGTGGGTGCGGGGTCCAACTGATTGAGTGGCCCACAGTGAGGCTGTAAAGGTCAGGACGAGGGAATGGACATTTCGGCTGAACAATTGCTGATACGAATGCGGCGGGGGACGGCGGTAACTAGTCGGGGACTCGAGCGCGGCCCAAATATCTGAACGGGCTGCACGGAGAGCTACAGGGGGAGGACGCGATGAAAGTTAAGTGGACAGCTATTGCAAGGGCGAGGTGGTCGGACGGTGAGCTGAGCGGGAGAGTGGACGAACAATCTGACTGTGGGCATGGGAGGGTGGATCGGTGGAGAAGATAGCAACGAGTGGGGAATGGATAAGCGGTGGGTTTAGACGGAACAGTTGGATGGCAAGGAGGGAACTGTCGGGCAGGCGGAGGAACGTTCAGGTCGGGGAGGGAACGTTCAGGTTGGGGAGAGAATGGTCGGGCAGGAGAAAATAATGGCATGGTACGTGGATGGGGGAAGAACGAAATGGTCAAATGGAGAGAACAAACCAGGGAACGAACCGGAGAACAAGCTATCATTGTGTACCTATCTATGCGAAGGCTCGTTTTTTTCCAAATAGAAGCGCGTCGTGAGCCTCATATGCTTCCGAGACGAGAAATCAGGCGAATTAATACTTAAATGAGGCATATCGATCTGGAATCTGGGGAGGAGGGGAAAGTTCCAAAAGGCCTCTTAGGCCACTTATCCCTCGCACAAAAAACCCCCCTTAAGGCCTTCACGTGACCACAAAGTTCCCTGCCAGGGGTGTAAACACGCGTATGCCCAAGCCCAGTTAAATAAGCGACCTGCGCCCAATAGGCTTACCCAATGGGTGCAAATTCCGCAACCAGGTCCCAGAACCAAACCCAACCCATGCCCAAGAGGTTCGGAAACCAAGTCAGGTCACCGGACCAATGGCAGCGCATGTTTCAAGTAAAACCTGCTCAAGTGTACCCTCGACTTTCATTTTTATATAAATCTGCGCTGCGAAACCTCTCCGGATCCCTGTTTTAGGCTGCGAAGACATAGCTACGGGACTACATAATACTTGACGAAAAATGCTGTCATACAAATCTGCAGATCAAGCGTCTGCATCGTTACTGTCGTCTCATCCACTGCTTCGGAAATTTGATGCTGCTGGGCTTAAGTTTTTCTGTTGGCCGTACGTTGGGGATAACTCTCGTTATACGATTTGGCGATGAGTTGGAGGCTCAGACCACCCCGCCACACCTCTTGCCACTGTTTATCTCGATTGTAACAACCAATAGGGATACACACGAGCACATCTGTGCCCAGTTGCAAATGGGCACTGGGGGCATGGGCATTGAGTGCCTCCGCAACAACTTTGACAATGGATGAATAGGTTCAGCATTGTATGTGGATTGTTAGAGATTAAGTAGCATCAGGACATGGGTCGCCCATGTCAAACAGATAGATGGATACTACTTATACTTCGTATCCTGAGCTGCAGCTGGCTCCCTGGCTTTTCAATACACATATGTATCTAGTATTTTTTTTCGGTGTGATTCAATGTCTGCGACGTTTACTTTACTTCGGTAGTTCCCTAAGAATCTCATACCTTTAACGGATTTCGGTTGAATTCATGCACACTGGTCGTCCACGCCATCTTACGATGGATGTGCAAAATAGGTGTGAGGTGCATACGGTCAGAGAAGACTATCTATCAATTACCAATTATTTGGCGCCCATTCATCAAACTCATCACCGGGTGGAGGGTCCAGGACACACAGGTCCAGCATCCCTCTTGCACGCAGCTGTGGAAGCAGCCTATTCACATCCTCCTCCAACCGCCGTCTGTCATTTTCCTCCCACCATGCTGTATGGATGAATTTCACGCTCACGCGCTCCAATGCAGGGACACCGGCGAGCTGCGCCCGCAGCAGACTCTGCTCGAAAGACCAAAAGTCAAACGGGTCAATCGGCCCTGGCGTCATTTGGAACCAGACTGTCATGTTCTTTAGCAAAGGGGATGTCAGAGACCCTATGATGGCTTGCAACCAGGATGTCTCGCAGGGTCTACCGGGAAGCACGACAATCGAAGAAATTTCCAAGGTCTCCAAATTCGTATTGCGATTGAGAGAGATCGGGAGGGCTGCCGATAATTTAGAAGGTTAGGAGCACGTAGGGCAAATATGTGAGAACCGACCGACGTACCTCTATTTTTGGATATGGGACCAGTTCCGCCATTCCTGAAGTCCAATGCGAGATGCCGCAATGCCGACCCAGCGGCTTCGATGAAACTCCCGACGAGAGTGAAATCTTCCTCGCGAACGCTAATAAGGCAGAGCGTCTCCATGTTTTGTGGTCGAATGAACAATGATGGGGCAAGAGAGAACAGCGGGCGTAGCATGCTTTCGATGACGACATCCAGGAAGCGCACTCGCGAGAAGGGGTTCGGCTGTCCCGCCAATACATGACATGCATGACCACTTGAGAGGTCGAATTCCGTGACCCTGAGCTGCCGTATCTTAAGCTTCTCGAGGGTGGGATAACTAGTATTGGAGAAGGCGAGCAATTCGGACAGGCAGTGAAACACAGTGCTGTCCCAGAGAATTGAGTTCATGCATGGCAGAGCGCCTATCGCGGCCTTTGCCTCTGGCTGGAGGCAGCGCCAGGTGAGGGAAGAGATGGTGATAGAGCGCGTGCCCAGCAGGAGAGGGAAGTTATTGATGATCAGAGTGTTTAGCAAGTCATAATCATCTTGTGAGCCTGGTACATCTGGAACCTCATGGCTTATATCTGGGCCACAGAGATATAAACGTTGGATAAAGGGGGCGATAGTAGAGTGGGGAGAATTCAGAAGCTCGATGAATCGGTCTGTGGCTCGTTTCTGGTAGAAAGAGTCCAGTGTTTCGGAAGAAACAAAAAAACGGGCTTCACGATCGGAAAGGGATAGGTGTCGAGCACGCATGAGCCATTGCTTGCACACCAAGCTGCACATAGACAGGGAAGGCAAGTCCGAATGCATTTGGTCAATAACATGGTCTTGAATTTCGCTGGGAACCAGGGACACTGTTCGTATGGTGGACATCACAGGCGAGCTGGGGATGGAAAGTGGCACTGGTCAATTGAAGGCAAGCAGTAGAAATCCTAAATCACGAGTCGGTTTAGAGCTTGCCAATGAAGTTCATGGTCAACAATTGAAAAGTACCTGTGATGGGGACAACGTACAGCATCAAGTTATTGCTATACTACGGTGCCACAGTGGCATTGCTGTTACATGTTAATTTCAAAGCAATCCTTGTGGCGGAGCCTGAATAAACCTGATAGATGTGAAGGCGACGGCCCACTTGTACCGAACCTAATCTCACACGTACTTACTCGAGACTCGAGTACTTAGCGGAAGGTCTTTGTGGTTTAATTCGAAGGCTATCTCCCCTGACCAACTGAGCTGAGCACCACTCCCCGCACCACATGCTGGGGGGATGGTGCACTGCTCCCGGCTGTAGATCAACCTGGCTGTGTCAAAAGAAGTTAGCCATTAGCTGCAAGAGACTGGCAAGGGCACCGGGTGGACAGCCTTTGTGCGGTGTGCTGGAGACTTCCCGAGTCGGGGGATGGTGCAAAGCCGCCGCTAGGATGAATGTTATTCGGTACCAGATTCCCAGTCGTCGGAGTCGAACCTTTGATGGGGTGTCCTTGTAGGTCCAAGTTGTCCTCCAGAGCATCGCTCTTGCTCTGATCTGATATCATGATGGAACCGTGCATTCCATGTCGCGCGAATCAGATGTTCATGTAACCTGAGAAATTTAGATCAGGGGAGATACTTCTCCAAGCCATAAATATCTCGCAGAATGTACCATGCACTTCAAGCAGCTGGTCTGTTCATCTACGCAAAACACTTCTCTTGCATTACAGTGTGGATAATCTGGTTTGTAGAGTTTTGTCACACGTCTGTTCGTGATGATCCCAATAACTTTTTTGTCCCCAGCGCGCTCTTGAATTACTCATCCGAGATGAATTTATTCAACGTCTTTCTCATTGCCCTGGCAGTCGTCGGTCCTTCTTCAGCGGCCCCAGCAGCCCCCGCAGCCTCGACCGCCGATTCTTCAGCATCCACGAATGATCAAGTCCACAGGCGACTGTCCTTCGATGACATTCATGAGGGTATGGTTATAAGAGTGACGCCACAAAATTTGGAGAAGCGATGCCGGGGATTCGTAAGTTAAACCTTTATGAACAGCTAAGACAGAAACCAACTGCCCAGCCCAACAGAAAAAGAGCAAGATTTTTCACCCAACACTTATCATAAGTACCAAGGGTGCGAAGCCCCTAGTTAGCCCAATCTCCAACAAAAATCTCCTCAAGCAGCTCGTCGACATTAACACCCTTGCTCCTTCGCTGGCCCTCAGTGGAATGATCTACGTTGGGCGCCCTTGCTCGCTGGATTCAATGAAAAAGGTGGAACCATGGCTCGGGAAGGACGGGGAGCTCCGTGCAACCAGCGAAGAGATGAGAGCGGTAAAAGCAAAGATTGGTGAGTATCCGACTTCCCGATTTTTTTGAGGATAGACGCTGACCCGGGCTCACTTGAAGCCGAGTCCCAAGAAGCGTCGGCGACAACTTCTTCCAAATCACCAGTCCCCACCCATAAGGCGTAGTGTACCTGCATGACAGCATATGGTTGCCTCATGAAATCGAAGATGCATTTGAGATACATGTCCTACAATCTTTCAGAGAGATCTTGAGCTCACCAATGATGAAACTTCGATTCCAGTGTATCAGGGTACTGCCCAAAATCAGATAGCATGTAAGGCAGTGGTGTGATAGATCATGGATTGTCGTCTCAGTTGTTTGTGGCGGGCATGTCTTGAAGATCAGATGGTGAAAGGGACCGGCGCCAGTGGCCCACATTAACCAGGTGGGGCTGTCCTACGGAAATGGCCTTGATTGGATGAGTTCGCAAGGAAACGAGACGTTGGGTCAAGCCCTGCCCCCCCAACGCCGTGCACATGAAAATGCAAACAAGAGCCACGAAAATCAAACGTAGTGCGCGGCGGATCAGGCGAACCAGAGCGCTCTTTCCTTCCGCGACCTCATTGAAATCGGGGACTGTGGCGAAGGTCAGGCAGTGATGGGAAAGAATATATGGTACATGAATTCAATGCGGTAGTTCAATGGCTGGTGCATCACAAGCCAGGCAGCGCATAGGTCGGATCAGTCAAGACTTTTTGAAATGACATGCGCTAGAGTGAGCAAGTTAGGACTGTGACTGCGGCTGTTAAAGAACGATAATTTTTGTTTTGATTTTTCAGGTCTGTAAATACATGTATGGTGGCTGAAAGTGCAGGGACTTATCTCTTTGGCACAGTCTGAGGCAAACGTTCAACGGCTCCCCTGCGATGGCGCTCGAGAGCATATATACCTTCTTGTGGGCGAGGCAGCAGTGTTCCACGCTGCATATTAGTATTTCCAAAGAACGACACCAGCAAAGGACCGAGGATCTGTAATTAAGTGAGCCTGCCACACATTGTCAAGCAAACCAACTTAATTCCAAGAAGTTCCAAAATTCTAATTCAATTTTCAAGCCCTTGAGTCCCCCTAAGCCCAGTGTTCGTCCATTCGAGCTTCTCAACTCTGGACGACATTCGCTATACAAATTCCTTATCAGCTCCAACCAAACGGCGACCATTTGTCGAACTCGTCGCTAGGCGGTAGAGGATCTAGGGTGCATATGTCAAGCATCCCCCTTCCATGCAGCTCGGGAAGCAGCCTATTCACATCCTCCTTCAACTGATATTTTTGGTCTTCCTTCCACCAACCCGCAGCGAACTTCAAGTTCACGCGTGCCAATGCCGGAAGATCTTTGCGCCGAATGAGACTATCCTCAAAAGATCGAAAATCGAACAAATGGATCAGCCCTGACGACGCGCTGAACCAGAATGTCATAGTCTTCAGCACTGGGGAAGCTGTAGAGCCTATGATGGCGTGGAGCCAGGATATCTCGAAGGGAGTGTGCTGAGACGCAACAATTAGGGAAATTTCTAGCGTCTCTAAATTTGTGTTGCGATTCAGAGAAACTGGAAATGCTGCCAATTCTTTAAAAATGTTAGGAGGAATTAAATGAGCATGTGAGAGCCATCGTACCACTGATTTCCGCTACTGGATCGATCGCCCGCTTCCTGATGTCCAAGGCAAGATGGCGCAACGTGGGCCCAGCGGCTTTGATAAGATCCCGAACGAGAGAAAAATGTTCCTTATAAACACTACTAAGGCAGAGAGTCTCCATGTTTTGTGGTCGGATGAACGACGAAGGGGAAATAGAAAGCAACGGGCGCAGCCCGGGGGCGACGATGAAATCTAGGAAGCGCACCCGTGGAAAGGGTGCAGATGTCGCCGTTCCCGCCAACGCACGAATACTCTGGACGTCGGGATCTGTGAGCGTCAGCAGCCGGATTTTGAGTTTCTCAAGGCCGGGAAAATTGGTGCTGGAAAAGACGAGCAAGTCTGAGAGGCGGCCAAACGCAGTGCTTTCCCAGCGAATCGCGCTCACGTGTGGTAGAGCACCGATAGCAGCCTTTGCCTCTTGCCGGAGGCAGCGCCAGGTGATGGTGGAGATGGTGATGGAGCGCACACCCAGCAGGAGTGGCAAGTTATTGATGATCAAAGTGTTCAACAAGTTGTAATCATCTTCCGGCCCAGTTACGTCTATAAAATCGGGGCTACGGTCTGGGCCGCAGAGAATGACGCGTTGGATAAAGGCTGCAATAGTAGAATGCGGGGAATTTAGGAGGTCTATGAATCGCTCAGCATCTTGTTTCGGGGGAAAAGTGTCGGGCATTTCGCAACTGGCGAGGATGGAGGCTTCACGATCGGACAGGGATAAGTGCCGAGCGCGGATGAGCCATTGTTTGCACACCAAACTGCACGTAGATAGAGAAGATAAGTCGGAATGCAGCTGATCTACGATACGATCTTGAATTTCGCTTGGGATCATAGTGACCATTCGCGTGTCGAACATTGCGGACAAACTAGGGAGGAAACTAGTCAGTGAATGGGAAACGGATGGTTATGACCACACTCACCGGAAGGCTTTGAGGTTGAAGTTCGTGGGCAACAATTGAAGCACATATATGATGGGGAACAAGAGCAAGTTATATGACTCCAGTAATGCCACCGATGTAAAAATGGTGTTGATCGGAGTTGGCCGATCATTAACAAGGATGAGTCCAAGATTGAGGTCTCCGCTCCCGGAAGACAAACAATTGCTGCGGGGAAAAAGTCGAGCATGTTCGCAAAGGAGCGGAACGATAGGATGCAGGGGAATGCCTGAGCTTCAGCCAGTACGGCTGAGCCCGCGTTGCGAAAATGTCTGAGGAACTCTTGTCATCGTTGTGGCGCAACTTTCCACTTTGCCTGGTTTGGCCTATTGGGATCTGGAATGCGGTTAGCAAAGGATGATATGATTAAAACATGGCTATGCTCACCTTCAACTGACTTGGGCAACATTCGCCAGTGTTGGTCTCGAAACGCCCACGCTTACGTGATCAGCGGGCACGAGGAAACCATGATGATTGAACTTCACTCTTTTCATTCCTAACCACCATGCCCATAATCTACAGGCTACGCACAAACTCCTTCGACGACACCGACACCGACGACAGCGACGCAGAGAACATACCACCGCCCGCTGCCCCCACCGACGCCGACGACTCTATCGTACTCTCCGACCTCGTACGCACCGGCGAGGCCTCGCGTCTGCGCCGCCGCGGTGCCATGCGTCTCGAGCATCCACATCAGCCTCCATCCCAGCAACCCCTTGCACCCACCGTCATCGTCGTTGGATCACCGACATGGGAGTCCGACTCGGAGGACGTCATCCAGGGTTCTGGGAGCGGACCGGTGTTTACGCGGGAGCGGGTGAGGAACGGACGGACACAGCGGTCGAGGAGGGTTGCAGGGGATGAAGAGCTCGATTTTGGGTATACGTTGTTTTGCGGAGGGGACGAGGATGATGAGGATGTATACGAGAGCCAGCCGTGTGAGCCGTATGTGCCGTCACCGTTGCCGCTGTATCCTCCATCGAAGCGAGCCTCGTTCCCCCCACGGAGGAGAAAGACGAACGGGTGCGGTGCTGTTATCCACATGTCTGCCGCGCCCCGCCAAAGGCAAGGCACTTGGCTCGCAAAGGACGATGCATCAGCGGCCGTGGTGTATTTGGACCCATGTTACTTTGACAAGGACACGTCCTCGAAGATCGTACGAAGCGCCTGCGGGTGCGTACGTGAAGGCATCGGGTGTGCTGTCTGGTAAGGCTTTGTCTTTCTAATAAATGCCATTATTCTAACCGTTTTCTTTTTCTTTTCAGCGGTAACCCCCTCGGCACCCGCTACAAAGGCTGCAAAACCTCCGGCACTGACACCACATCCACTCCCCGGCGTCGCCCAAGCCTCCCTCTCCACCCCGACGGCCCACGGTACTGGCGTGCCCAGAACCATACTAAGTCCGGGCCTGCCTACACCTACACCTTCTTCTCTCGTGCCGTCTCCTCCTCGCCTTTGCACTCATTCCCCCTTCCCCCTCCCTCCCCACCCTCTCCCACCTACTCGCCCATGGCCACACTCGCACCGGACGACACACGGTACACCAGCTCAGCCTCCATCTTCGACCGCCTGATCACTGCATCGCCTGCACCGCTCTCTGATCTCGGCGAGGAGGACGAGGAGGAGCGGGAGGGTTTTCTTGACGTGAGGTATGGTGGTGAGGGTGCTGCGGAGGTATATGATCCAGACGGGGAATATATATCGGGAGTGGATGTGTATGGGGACCCTGACTCGCCGGATAAGACGAATGAGCTTATGCTCTTTCCTGAACGCTGAGCGGAGGGTTGAGGAGTCATGTGCGTACATCTGCTTGCTGGGACCCTGGATTTTCGACGACGGACAATCTGTTTTGTTGAGTACATACATATATGTTTCGTAATCACCTCTCCATCCTCCCCTTACATATTTTGCATCCCCATCTATAGTTTTCGCACGTTCCCTCGTCACCACCACCACCCATCCACTTTCTTGCCACCTTTGTATTCCTAGTCCAGTTCTCATTTCGGTTTTCGATTTTCGGTTCGCTGTTTTGTTTGTTTTTGCGTACATACACATCTAAACTTTTCTTGATGTCTTTGGTCACACTTCCATACATACATATAAACGTACATATGTCTGTCTTCATGTTCGTTTCATTCCTGCATACATACATTCCTGCGGTATACCACGTATAATGCTGTAACAACACCTATCTATACATCATCTTTTGGCTTCGTCTCATATCCCAAGGGTTCATCACCATGCATCTCAGACAAGCCGCTGCTCACAACCAGAGATCAGGTCCATCGAGAATTAAAAACCAAGGCAAAGGACCCATGGCTGTTCCATAATTTAGAGTACAAATATCCACAATGGAAAAAGGGAAAAGGTGTCGTTAGCTACATACAGCAATGACCTACCGTCCATCCATAATCTTCTTCACAGGACGATCTTCAGCAACTAACAATCAGCTTATGCCCGCCCGCAGGTATAGCATTAGCCTCAGGGATTTTTCACCCCGTAGTCCATCCATAACCTTCCAAAAACCGCAGCGTCAAAAGAAGGGCGAAAGATGCATCCATCCGCCCTCGTATGCATGCGTCACCTCCCGCCCTTATACATCCCACCACCCACATCCAACTGCGCATTCGCAACACGTAGCGGCGAGCGGTACGCCGGCGGAGCGTCCGCGCCCGTTCGTCCTCCCCCACTAACGCTCGCACTGCCCGATACCGAGGCATACCCCCCATATGCAGACACAGACCCCCCGGCCTCGCTCCCCGCGGTAGACGATCCCGCGTTGGAGTGAAAGCTAGGATGTGCGTGCGCCGTGGAGAGGGAGTGGTGATGTTGCTGGAGGTACGTTGAGCTGTCTGGTGTGTTGTTTGCGTACGGTGTTATGTTGGTGGTACTGGTGGACGCGACGGTTGGTGGGAGGTCTGAACCTGGCACAAAGGGCGTGATGCTTCCTGTTGGGCCTGGTTCGATTTCGACTAGAGGGTTGGAAAGTAGACATGTTAGGTTGGACTTCGTGCGATTATGTTCGGGAAAGGAGAAAGGGAGGACAAACAGAACAGGCCAACCGACGGAAAAGGATCTCGGAACAAAAAAACAACGAAAAGTAAACATGAAAAACGTACACTTGGCTTCCTCATACTGCCCTCTCCCATTTGTCTGCTTCCGCCGCTTGAGCACAAGCAGGAGAAAACCGATGATACCAAGGAGGGCAACAATGGCGATGCCACCAACGGCGATACCGGCGATAGCTCCTCTTGGCAGGCCACCAGCTGTCCCCGTGGACGTTGTAGTCGGCGTCCCTGTCGATTGTGTCTGGGAAGCTGATGTCTGGCTCTGGCTCTGGCTCGAGCTCGAGCTCGTCGTACTCACAGAAACTAGACACCCAAAATAAATCCAAAAGTCAGAAACGCCCTCACTAATTCATAATAAGCACATGTAGCCCAAACAAACTACGCACCCGGCGCAACCTGAACATAGTCAAACCACAGCTCGTTCCCACCCGTATGGTCCAGCGTGATGACAAGCGTGTGTTCCGGCAGTGTCGGGAGCACGGGGGACTGGAAGAAGAGCTGTTTGTAGACGTCGATAAAGTACGGCGTGCCCACGAACGTGGCGGGTGTCCCGCCGTCGATGCTGTACGTCGTGACGGGTGCACCGCTCGAGCCCAGTGTCCCTGAGGCGATGGTGCCGAACACCGCGATGGACTCGCCTGGGGAAAGATAAGGGTAAGCAGCAGTATTGTGGATTAGAGGGATAGCTAATGGCTTGCCTGAGAATGTGACGATTGCCTGTGAGCCTGCGGACGTCGTGCCGTGCGTGGTGCTCAGGTACTCCGAGGGTCCTCCGCCAGTTTCCCAGCCGCCTGTGTACCGGATCTGCGGGCTTCTGTCGTCTATTGTGATATTTTGCGCAGCCATGGGTACACTGTCGTGGGTAAGGAACGTTTGGGATCCTGTTCGTCAAGAAGAGGACGCAGTTGGTGAAAATTAAAATTGGAGAAAAAGGAGACGTGGAACGCGGTTAATTTGGGTGATGGTGTGAAGAGAGGAAAAGAGGATGAGGGGCATGTTCGGCGTGCGGCACGGTGTCTTTCTCCAGGGTGCGATGGAATCTCAGAACGTGTAAAACATATCAGTGGCGATTGATGCGCCCGTCATTGATGGCATAACGACTGACAGAAGTCAGAAGTCAGAAGACGGTGGCTGTCCACCATGAGTCGGAGAAACGGCAATCCAAGGCTTCATACGTCCAGCAGCGCAGCTTTCGACACTCAAAAGCGACTTGTACGATTGCAATTAGATATTATCGACAACGCCAGACCTTGGAACACTATTTTTAGACCAGTATGTGCAACCACGGAGCACGAATATCAATACCTCAACCCTGGCCTTCATAATTTGCAAATGCATCATTTAATTAGCATACGAGTGCCACGCAAGTGCCACGTACATAACGAAGCAGAGGAAATGAAAATCAGCCTTCCTTCGTCTTCCCGCCCAGAACGAGCGGATCCGCGAAATACAAGGCGATGCTGAATGCGAGATGGTTGAAGCTCGACATTAACAGTGTCGCACTGCCCAACCCCAGTTCGCGGGGCGTCACACACGTCAGGAATCCTAGAATTGCCCATGTCAAGTTCATCGCGACTGGATGGCGGAGTTTAGGTCAGCGGGGGCGAAGAATGTGAGACGGAAGACGATGGCGGCATACAAATGGGAGGCCGCGCCGCCTGTCCGTAACGTGCTGCAACGACGTGACCGACGCCAACGGCTGCGACCATACAGGCAATGGACTGGTTGAATCCCGGCGCTGCTGCGGCCGACGACATGTGCTGCGAGTCGTGGCATTCAGAAAGGTCCTCATAACGCAATCTATGGCAATAGATTGCACCCACCAACCCAGTCAAGGACGCGAGGAACCGTGTGAGTACCGAGTCATATATAGTGCTCGCGTTGACGGTGAGGATTCCGGCGACAAGGATATCGGCGAGGCCTTTGTATATAATGAGCGTATCGGCCATGGTGATGGAGAGGAATAGATTCGACCAGCTCCATTTAAGCTTTATTTGAGCTTTATGCACCGTGGATCATGGTTAGCCTGCACTGTTGCCCAAAAAGATTGATGATCGTGAGACTATCGGGAGATGTTGTATCAGGAAAAGATGGCACATAACTATGAAAATGATAAATAGCAATAAATTTATATGGCTACCTAGCGCAATGGTAGCGCGTTTGGCTTCGATTGCTAAATGGCACCAAAAGGTTGCAGGTTCGAGTCCTGCGGTGGTCACTGGTGAACCAGAGCGTACGCTTTTCATCATTTTTGTCGGAAACACGGGCGTATATCAAGCACTGTTACATAGATGCTCGACGCAACCTTAGCCAGTCCAGCAACACAGAGCTGAAAGTCCTTCTCGGCGTGGCAGCCCCATTTCGCGTCACAACTAGCATAGAAGCAACAAAGCTGTTATCCTGGTCAAGCTGGTCAAGCATGCAGGCGGTCAGGAGTACTTGCGATGACAGCAGGCGCGGAGACTGGGCGTTCGAGCTCATCTCATTCAGCGCGTTGTGCGCACGGAATTTACATTCGAAGCGTGCCTCATCATGGATCGTATTAGTACCACGCCAACGTTCATAGAGCTCCGTGCCTTTGTTTCGCGCCTTTAATGCTCAAATTCTTTCAAGTAACGTACTCGAGTACATTTGACACTGGAATATATCATTGATCACTGGACCTGGATGAGGTTTCATCTATACAGATTCAGTGTTCATTTCGTAAACCATGTAGTTAGCTACAGTAGGGTATGAGGTTTATAAAAGCCACACAATATCATAAAGAACGGCAGGAGTCCGAGATACATCAATAGGTCCATAAAAGTCCATCGAGTTCCCTCCGGCATAAACAAGCACAGAAAAGACAGTGATGTATTCAGATCACTCAGATCGTAGCAAGCAATTGTCCACACGCACAAAGCACCACAGCAGCAATACCCACCAACACGCGCACAACGCCCAGATCCTTCACATGTCCAGCCGCCGACGTGTTCACGTTCCCAGGCGGCGTAGTTATCTGCGTCCCAGAGGCCGATGATGTGCCTGTAGGCGATCCTCCATCGGTAGGCGTAGGGGCAGATGAAGACGACAGCTCGGGGCGCGGGAGGCCCTCTGCGATGTAAGTCCTGATGTACGGGATCTCCCAGTACGCGGTGTCATAATTGGTACCGGGCCCAATGACTTGGTCTACCTGTGGGTGGTTTCGTTTAAGTGGGGAGAATATAGATCGGAGGAGTAAGGTTCAGACGTACGCAGCGTCCGGAGCATGTGCTGCCGAAGCTACGTGAGGTACCCGCCCTAGATTTACCCAGTGTCAGACTTCTGGGAGACGATCTGAAGGGAAACACGGGCAACACACCATACACCACATAGAGTGGTAAGTAAAACTAATTGCTGAGGACCAAAGAACTCCGGGATATTACATCCTGATGCAGGGTATGCAGAAGACGGCACGCCAAACGTCGCAATGTCAATACTCGACTGCGAAGTAGCGGTTTTAATAGAGTCTGGAATTTCTGAACGCTAAAGCCCACCCGATACACACGTTTCAGCATGCATGTCCAATCGATATGACAATACGACTACTCACGCCCCAGAACCACATGAACACGCCAGTGATATCCATCTGCACAGCGAACACCCCGCCGCCTGCCTGTGCAAAGCCAGCACCGAAGCTGTTGGGTTTCTTCTCCGCGACAATGCACCCGCGGTCCAAGGAGCAGTCAGTCGCGAGGGTCGCGCCGCTCTGCACCGGGTTGGGTGATTGGAAGCAGCCCTTCGTTGAGTGCAGCGCCATTTGGTTGTTGTCCATGAGGTTAATAGCTTCGATGATGTCGATTTCGCCAGCATTCGGCCATTCCTTGCCGACACCAAGCGTCCAGAATGCAGGCCATACCTGGTGGTTTGCCCGTTAATATAGCGTAGCAGGGAATGCAACAGTGGGACATACAGAGCAGCCGTAGGGTATGTGCACCGCGTCTATAATCCAGAGAGTTCCGACCCCATAGCTATCTTTGGTCGTAAGTCGAATCTGTGAGAAAAAGCATTCTCTAAGAGTCCTATTCATGTTCTTCACGCGCTGATTGTTCTCACCGACTCCCTATTAACCAATGGTGCGGCTGCGATCGTGGTGCTGTTGTCGACCTTGACTATGGCGTTCCCAGCGGCATTAACATAAGCCAACCGATGTTCCGTTGCGAGCGTCTGGTCCAGATACGATACGTTCCCTTGCAAAACCACAATATATCAGAAACCAGCTGTGAATTCCCTCGGATGAAGACGCTCACCCCAGGTCGTGTTGTCGACATTGCCCCAGTAATCCCATCCATCAAAAAACGTCGCGCCGGCGTACTCGCGGAGAGGAAGATAGACGGCAGAGATTTGGCAGAGCTGGAATGCTATTACGAGGAGGAGGCCCGTCGGGCATGCTGAAAGCATTTTGGGGAGTGGATGAGGGCGTAAAGAGCAATGCGGCGAGTCCTGCCCATGCTCGATGTTTTTAACATGCCAAGCGCATGGTCTCCTGAGAAGAACCCCAGTCACGTGCCCTTATCCGTTGATCACAAAAGTTTTCAACTTCGTCAACATGCTCTGGACCGTCCGAGCATTCCAATTGCTTCTTATGGGGCCATTAGGGGTTTTCAGAGTTCACGCAACAGCTGTTTAAAACAGCTGCTGCTGTTTTAACGTCGGAATTTTGAATCGTTTCAACTTGACTGCTCGAAGGCACCTTGTTACGAAATGCTGTTTAAACTGCTTTGGCCCTGTTCTGTAACCCGGTCACGTAACGATCAACCAAAATGATGGAAGACGAGTCACTGATTGTCACATCATAGACCATGTCTGGACTGCACTGATGACATCTGTGGATGAATGCCCCTCATCAGCTGAATACCGTTGTCGTTGTCCATCACGGTGCCCGACGATATTTGTGCGGAATTAAACGGCCATCAACTTACCTTATAATGTCAGAAAGAAAATAGGACTTATTTGCGGTTTTATTCATTGAGGGAATGCTCTTATTGGCAGCTACAGAAGATGAAAACTTGAGATTTGGTCGAGCTCACTGTGGACGACGATGGGCGCCTCACGTTTGGGGATGGTGATGGCAGTGACGGTGCCATCAATCACGCCATTTTGAGATGTTCTACCGATGGAGACTAGATGTCACGCAAATGCCAGGCACGGAGTTGGTGAATATCGTGCATGTCCTGCTACAGAACTTGTTACAACTTTTTGTAGCGTGTGAACTATTTCAGTTTTGTAACAGCTGTTTTTAAACAGCTGTTGCGTTTACTCTGAAAACCCCTATTATGTTTCAAATCACTAACAGAATCCCTACCTCTGGACGTCCTCCTTGCCTCTGAAGAGAGTGTAGGAATCCCTAGCCGTGAACACACCTTGACCTCGAGATTTCTTGGAAGCTCGATGCCAAACCCAAGCACCAACGCCGCAGTCATTGACGCACAAGGCAGTGCATTTCTTGGTATTCTTTGCCTCATGAGTCCGACTTGGACGCCTGTGCTATTCTTGTTCGCCTCATGCTTTCTTGAACATATTATATCTGTTGCGCAAAACACGGAACCTACTCTGAATCCACTCGACGCGTGCTTGGTGATAAGCCAACCGCCATATATCCCCGCGGTGAAATGTCGACGTCAACAACCACGAACCGAGTCACGCGGACACCATTCTCCAGCTGTCTTCGCATGCGCGTCTCTTGTCCATTGGGCTGCTCTACAGACATCAGTTGCTCTCGGCGTCGAAGCCCAGCCATCCCTGAAGCCCATCGAACCCTCATAAGGAGCCCGAAGTTTCCTTGTTGTTTTCTGATCTCGGCGTGGTCAGCACGTCAGATACCCTCTAACATGCAAATCGAACTCCAATCTTGGCGGCGGCATCGTCATCTTAAAGATCTCATAGACTCTGCTCTCCGCAGCCCTCAAGGACATTCTGCAGGGCTTCCTAGGCGCAATTACCAGATAACTGGCCGTACAACATTACATCGGTGACTTCACGCAAAGGTGGTTGGCGCACGTCCTCTCTCTAGTCTCCTCCTTCTTCCCTTCTCTTCGGCATAATCTAACCTTTTTGTTCGCGTTGTCGATCAGCTCTCATACCCAGGCACATGTCCAGGCGAAGGGTCGTCCATGCGGCCCACCGCACATTCGTTGAAACGTCCGATATACTCACCTCTCGCGAAGATCACCCCGGATCTGAGTGGCGTCGGTGCAGCACTCGACTGGTCCTGATTTTCGTTCTCCTTCCCTGAGATATGATCGCCCAATCCATCCGAAAGTTGGCTTCTTCCGCCTCATGTGTCTGCTACCTGACTTTGGTGGGACCAGGGTCCGATAGAAATTGTCGAATGCTATACTTGTGGAGCCCTAGGGTTACTTTCTAAGTTTCTTCTTGACACCACGTTGTTCGACATGTTTACAGCAAGGTTGCCTCCTCGAGCGGTTCACCCACTTTATCAAAGTATCAATGCCATCCGGTACACTTGCCACCGCCTCTGCGCATGTGGTTTCTCGTCCTTATCTCGCCAATACAAGTCGACAATGTTGACGTGAACACGTCGGTGCTGAGAGCGAAGCCATATTCAAGGGAGAGGTCAATTGTATACTGATGTACAACCTATTACACTGAGTAATACAGAGAAATTAAAGCGTTCTCGATGTATGCTAATTAGAGCGAAGGCAGATGCCGACGCTGGTGAGAATATGGTATTGGGATGGCATCGACTTGGCGACGAGAAACCGAGAAAAGGGAATGTGGGGTGCATCATAGTCCAATGTGACAGACGAGGGAACGCAAGGTAAAGGAATGTGAGTTGCATGCTCGCAACCATACAACTGGAAAACCCACGATCGATAGGCCCTGAGAGCAACACACAGTCGAAATCATAGAACATAAATCGGACGCGAAAACGAACATTGCAATGCGAAGGGGCCAGATCAACGAGTACCAACGAAAGCATGCGAAGGATTAAGGGAATACAATAATTTAGAGGAAGAAACGTCAGAGAAAGCAAACCGACGAAGCAGAGCAGGCGGAGAAAACGGCGCATGGATGGGGTAGCGCAATTATTTTTGGCGAGGGTTGAATGCCAGTTTGCACTCCATCGCAGCAGGGAAAATGACCTGGACGATTACCACCAGAAAATTAGTATGCGAAGAACAAAGTTGAAGACGTCACCCAGTGGTTCAAAACTCACGAAGCTATCCCTGACATCCATGCTTCTCTCGTGTGTCTCAGGTGGCGCCACGATGTCAAAATTCCTCGCGATCGCTGCAACCGTGATCTTCATCATGGCCTGAGCAACGTTTTGACCTCCGCATACTCTTGAACCAGTACCAAACGGCATCAAGTGTTGCGCCATCCTGGATAGATTTTCGGAACTTGTCGTAGCTCCAAGCCAGCGTTCAGGAAGAAACGTTTCAGGAGAAGAGAACACCGAAGCATCTCGGTGCATCGACCAAGCTTGAGTTGCCACGATGGTTCCCGGCGGCAAACCATATCCCATCAGGTCAAATATTTCATCTGACGCTCCGTTTCTTGACGTCGATTCGGGAACAACGCGCTCAAGTGTGCTGGGAGCCGCGGAATATAATCGAAGGCCTGGACAACACCGATCAACAGATACATTCGAAGACGAACAAGAATGTCACTCGCCTTCCTTGATAAACGCATTGAGGTATGGAAGTTCTTGAAGAACAGAGAGGTCAGGAATAATCCCGGCATCGGACATCGCTTCATCGAGCTCTGCTTGGAGCTTCTTCATGATATCTGGACGACGACTGAGCTCCCAGAAAAAGTACGACAACGATGTGGATGTGGTATCCGAGCCTGCAATCCTTGGGAACGAAAGAAGGGGTCAGTCAGTTTAAGATAACCTTGGAAGAGACACCTACATATGCCCCATACACTCTGAGATAATATCGTGATCAGGCATGAGTTCGTCGTTGTGGGAATACCGATATCGTAAAAGTCGCTGAAGGAGTGGGACCTTATCAGATTCTCCAATCTTACCCGCGTTCATCTGTGCGCGCATTTCATAGACACGACCACTGACAAACTTTGAACCAAACCGTATCAACACATCCGTTTATCATATTTACCGAATAGATTAGAAACTGACCTCAGCCATTATCTTATCCGAATCACACATTTGCTTCCATCGATTATTGGGAACACGACTGATCAGATTCCACACCCAGCTGGGCAGCGTACAACGCTAAGGAAAGGGAAGTTCAGAAATGCATTTCGAAGAGCATGAGTTTTACGGACGATAATGCCACGCTTAGGAAAGTCATTAATCGCCGTGGATAGAGGGTCTTCAACGTCCACGGCCCATTTGCTTACTGCGCCGAGGCGATAGCCATAAGAAGATGAGACAATGGTGTCGACCATGAGGTGACGGAAAACGGCGAGGCAGTCGAAAGGCCCCGTTCCTGCCATCCCCTCGATGGTCTAAAAAGTAACTTGTAAATACCTAAAGAATGTTTCGAGGCAAAAAGCGTACGTTCACGAGCTCCATCGTCACCTCATTCATCTCGGATTGAAACTGTGCGACGTTCGACGGGGTGTAATGGGGCGCGTAGCCTTTCCGGCGCACGGAGTGAGGAGCATGTTCGAGAGTAGTCATGCTACGAGAAAGTGAGCCTAAAAACGCATATATGCGCCTCAATACGTACGCGTGGTCGTTGTCGTTGCTATCAAGTAGTCAAACTTTGAATTTTGGTCACGAAAAGCACAAGCGGGTGGAAACGTACGTGAGGAGGCCTTTATAATAGGGGCTCTTGTCGAATTTGTGGATGGCGTACACGTTACGCATGGTGGAGAGATCGCGAAAGACAACCTTGTTGGGACCAATACGGACGACCGGGCCGTAAACTTCGAAAAGCTCCTGGATAATCTTACATTGTCGGAGGCGGAGGACGTGTGTTGTGATCCAGAGATCTGAGACGGCCGCATACCAGGGGCCAGGGATGGCGCTGAGAGGAGACAAGAAGAGATTGTAGATAGCACGAAAGAGGATGTATGTGAAAGCGATGGAGGCGGCAGCGAGGATGAGGTTGTGGGAGAACCAAGAGATGGAGGTGGGGATTGTTGATGCCATTGAGTAGACGGTTTCTGAAAATCAAGATGGTATGGGACGATTGACCGGCGTCGCTGCAAGGTCGCTCGTATGGCGTCGGGGGACGTGTGAGATAGTGGGGGGAGAAAGAAAGAAGAGGTGGTGAGGGTGTCGGAGCATGTCTGGTATATATATTCCGAGAGGATGCTGACCAATCGGGATGGACGAACGGTTTGACGAGAGTCGACGGACGCGCGACGTTGAAGAAAGCCAGAGAAGTTCAATTTGTCCATTTCACACTCCGCCAAAACGCGTTACGTCACTTCCGAATGCAGGCATCACACTTCCTTTTCGGAGCATCACGTGTGGACGTGTCTTGTCGCGTCTCCCGGCAACTAACTACCAAGATCACGACGTTTACATTTGGATAGCTGTTGCGCCACAAATTGACCGGTCCATACGTCCAGGGGATGATGGTCTAGTCTGTGGGACGCCTGTAAGTCGCTGTCCAAGTCAGTCGGACTTCATAGATCTTGACAAACTTTGGCATCGGTTTCGGCCCGCTCAACCTGCGCTGAATTCCTTCGATCCCTCGGCAAAGCCGAATTTCGAATACATCCCTCAGATCTTGAGCAACTTTATCTCGACGTATCCGAGAGATTTAACGTTTCCTGTCCATTCCGAAAATTGCGATTGACGCTGGAGGGCTGATGAGGAGGAATGATACTTAATCCCAAGACGACGAGAAGGGTATCTAGTCAAAGAATAGAAGAACCTCTGATTCCAAGAGCCATTAGATGAAAGAATCCATTACCCAAGCTTCGTTCGTTACTGTCGTGTTCGGCTGATCTATTATTTACTTTCGCGCCATGTCAGATTAATCGACCACACTCGACTTACTCTGGAACTGGAAATAAAAATTCAGAAAAGTCAATTAGACGCTTGATAACGTGAATTGAGCCGGCTCCTTCCTTCCGTCACCGTTGTCAGATCCGAGATCCACTAGGTAACACACCTTACAACCTCGGAAAGCTTAAAAACAGATCATCTCCGTAATCCACCCCAATGTTTGCTCTGGCGACCTTCTCATCAGCCATGCAGTCATCCGGAAGGAGAGCACACTGGTACTCTTTAAGCCTCTTTTGTTACTCAATACAACTCAGCAAAGCCGCCAATATCCCCAGCTTATAATCAACGCATTCCCAATCGACAGTTCATATCGCCGGACGACTCAATACCACTGGTTCGCCTGGAAGTCACGAACAGAGAGCACAACTTCTTGTGCGTCGTCTTTAGTCACTCCTAAAAGATATGATTCTGGTAGACGTTTCGGTCGAGCTGCGGAAGCGGCTCAAACGACCAACCCAATCCTGATATCCGCCCACAAGTGTGGCGCTGACTCGTGCCAGGTTTCTAGATCGTTGAGAAATGCCTGAGGTGCGCAAAGTTTCACAGGGATGGCTGTTCCCCACCAAACATCGTTTATGTCTTATCTCTTTACTTGCAGTATGTTGGGCTGGATGCAACTCCCGAGTTCCCAGATGGCCTCCAGCCCTTCAGGCTTCAAGCAAGAGGGAAAACAAAATGCGGCACCACCTCTGGAGATCAGAAATGAAATCGACGGCATAAAAGACGTCCCGATCTAGTCGCACATTGTCTTTGATAGCCTGTGCTGGCAAGTGAAAGGACGTCCATAGCCGGCGCCGGATATAAATGCAGGACGCGAGAGCAAGCGTCAGAGCGACTCGTACTGGTATTTGCGCGAGATAACCATTCGCCAGGAAGGTGAGCTCCTGTCCAGAGAAGAGTCCGTGAGCCGATGTGCGCGTTCATGCCTTAGTCCGAATGAAATGAACAGCTCGACTGACGTGCCTTTACACAGACTAGGCTTGGATGTCATGCGAAACTGCGATTGTATCGCTCTTACAGCCACCTGTGGGTTAGATGAGATGGTGGTGCTACTCCCATTGTACGCCGAAATAGCCCACCGTGACCATCGCCGATGAGCTGTACGACTGTCGATGTCCGGTTCGGAAAAGGAGAAGAAAGTCCCGAGCGGAGAAGGGGGGATCAAGGGCTACACGCATGTAAACCGCTTCCAATTTCCCAATGGCCAGGTACGATGCGTTTGGAGCGACGGTTAAGGAATACCCAGCGTGAGCAGCATCAGAATTTACAACGTTCCAGATTTCTCGAATAATATTCCTCGAGCCACCAGACTGTTGAATAAAGGCGATATTGGCCCTTTTCAGGCGGGATTCAGGGTATGAGTCCCTGTCAGAGATGTCGAATGTCCAAGTGACATACACGAGGCCCAGCGGGAGCGCCCTCGAGAAGTAAGCGAAAGGATCGTCGCTAATTGCCCTGTATTATATTGTCATTAATACCATCTTATCAGTGATCACAGACATCGAGGCAAAGAATCCTCGTTTGATCCACGGGCTGGTGCGACAACTGTGTAATGAAAACATCAACAACTGACGTGTTGACACAACCAGTTGAGCACTACGGAGTACGACGTTGCCGTGAATAGTAGTCTGGTTTACTGGGTGGAGCACTCACATCGTCCCAGGAAGGTCCTTCAAGGTCCCTTATACCATGCGAGAATCCTTCTCTCAATGCAATCGCACATGGTCCAGAGGAAGCTCGTGTATAAACAGGCTAGGAGAAATACAGCTACAGTCAATTCAATACAACCCATCAGGAAGTAAATAATGCCGAGGGAGCTACAGCAAACTAGATGAGAAGAATAGCAATAGCAAAGATAGATAAGAGGTGAACAAGTACAACTGATAATCAAAAGAGTAGCACATACAGACCAAAGAGCAGAGGAGGCAAGCGATGGCAATGCAAAATAATGCAAATAATTGTGTTTGTGATGGTGAATGAGATGAAAGACGGTGATGATTGATAATATCCTGTGATGCTGGTCTTCATCGTGTCGGGATTCGTATCTAACCATGGGTGTCTCAACGGCTGTGGACGCCGGCACTGGCCCAACTTGAACCAGAAATCTCACTTCTCGCCCCATCGTCCATGTGGGGTTCGTCAAAAGTAGAGACGTCGGAGGCGAAGGAACGAGGCGACAATGGGCCATGTTCTTCGAGGTCTGAGAGGAAATCTAGATCCGAGATGGAGCGAGAAGGTGGGCGGGCCAGGGGTGAGGTGAAGTTGGGCGAGTTGGCGTTGGGAGAGGAGAAGGAATAGTAGTTGGAGTTCGACTGAGCCGTGTCCTGTGCGGAGAGCGGGTGGGAGAAGGCTGAAAAGGGAGAATCTGGGCGAGATGAAGGAGCGGAGAGCAGCTCGAGGCCCTGCTCGTGATCCAACTCAAGCGGATAGGCTTGAGAAAGGCTTGGAATGGACGCAGGAGAGAGCGGTGCGTGAATGGCACCGAGAGGGGAAGCATGAGTAGATGGATCAGGGGTAGGAAGCCGTCCAATAATCATGGGCGGTGGCTGCGAGCGCATTGCTGGTTGGGAAATTGAATCGTGTAGTTTAGAAACACGGGTGGATGGGGATGCCGCCGTACTTGGAAGGGTAGAGGATGGTGTAGATGGTAAAGAAGGATCAAAGATGACGTGAGTCGGGCTCATCGGCACAATAGATATTCTATCGGTGGACTGCGAGATACTCTCTTAGACGGGCTGGAGAGAATATAACGACAATACGTACCTCGTCAAGAGCATGTGTAGACCCTGAAAGGCCAGCATTGCTCCGGTGTCTAAGGCCCCGGATCTGGCTGCGGTTCACTTCAGTTCGCCATTCGCGAACCTCTTTAGCAACGAGGTTCTCGAGTTCTATGGACTGTCGCGCATCTCCACCTTCGTCCCCAGAGTCGGAATGTTTCGACCTAGGTTGCTTACTCCTTCTCAGAGATGGCAGGTGATCTTCGTCGTTTCGGAGTGGAACTGGCATCGCAACTGCAGCTTTTCGTCTGCGATTTGCTTGACGCATCGCAACAAATTCCTCCGCCCATTGCTCGAGTATTGGGGCAATGTGAGGCTCATAGACAAACTATCATAATCAGAATGCAAGGATCAGGCTGATATTCGTCTCAGATGTGAGAACAAGTATTCGTACCTCCTTGAAAGCGACCCCTGCCGCGATAGTTCCGATGATAGCGATGAAGTATACGGCTGGGGCTGGCATCCTTAGCTATTCAGGGCTTGAGAAATGAGAAATGGAGGTATGGTGGTGGTTAAAGAATAACAGGACCAGATAGACATTGCCCCCGGGACTCCCGGCCCAAGAGTGAGTCGATTTCTCGGCTGGAACTCTCCGTAATGGAGATCTCCGGCGGGCCGAACCCGGCCTCCATTTTCCAGCTGCATCCATGATCCTCCCTCAGGCCTCAGCCATCCGAATTCCTCGTTAGAACGACCTCCCTTCGACTATTGGCGAATTTACCCTGAACTTATCTTGCGATATCAGTCGAGACCTCAGACCTCAGGCCCCAGTGCTGACGGACTTTTGCTTCTGTTCCAACTGTCGACCCTAGCCTCATTATTACGAACTCATCTCCGTCCGTAGATCTGACCTTGTCGTCCATACGGCACCAGACCGCAGTATAACTGACAGTGGTTACTATACCCTGTTTTACAGAGATCCACTGGTTTTCAAATAAGGCATTGAAAGAGGGCGCGGCGGTAACCGAGAATGACCTCGCCGTTAGCACGAATGTCATCGCCATTGATCTTCCCTCTGCCCACTCAGATATTCTGTCGACGTTGTATTTAGATGAAAAGCTGTGTGTCAGTTAGGCGACGGATAAGATGGTGAATATCATAGTGAAGGCGTTATCGATGAAAAGCGGTTCACTTTACCGCGTTAGACGACATATCGACAGCAAATCGCTTCAGGCTGGCTGGCAGTCAATTAGAGCTTGTGCGAGGATTCTCATCGGATTTTCTTGAACAGCGGTGTCCTCCGTGCATGGCTCTGTTCGGGCCAGGCTTTCGCCGCCGATTATCTCGAATGCCAAAGTTCCATCTGGGTACTGTACCATTTCGACCGTAGGTTCAGTAATGCGTAACATTTTGGCTTGAACTGAACCTATTCGGACTTTAGTAACGGTAACGGCAGCCAAATGAACTTCGCTCAAGTCGTTACTTTTAGGTGCCGAAATTAAAAAAATCCCTCGGGTGGCCCAAGGGTGTCACAAACGCGCTGGCAATGGCGGACAAGGCGTTCCAAACTCATATCGTCGTTAGGTGAGGCATTTTCGACCCAGATCGGGGCCCCACATGACTGGTGGAATGGGCCGAGTGAACCTATCCGGAGACCGTAACGGGTAACCACCAAGCCTGAACCGTTTGAAAAGTGAACATGCTGCGTAACACGTAACACGGCGTGAACCTACGGTCGAAATGGTACAGTATCCTCAATGCTACACGTTCATCACTATCTCATTTCATAACTTACTTTTCCCAGTTCTCCCCTTCCTGCGGCTTTTGTCCGTTGAGTTTCGATCATCACCGACGCCCGCTAGACGTCTCAGCAGCTCCCAGTCTATGTTTAACCCTTCCTTCTCGCTTGCCTCCCGAAACTCAGGTTTGCTGAGTATCGTCCAAGCTAATCTCACTTCCGAAGTTGGAGCGCCTGGTGGATTAATCTCAAATGCGGGTGCACGGTCGTAGCCAATCGTCGCAACACGAATCAGGATGCCACTTGAATTCATAATGAGCCTTGTGCGTGTGAGGATGGAAATTTGAAGAGCCTACGCTGTGAGCCCGAAGACTGGCTTGATCCCGCCTGCTTCTCGGCCTGTCAGAAAACGATGTCCACGAGTGGTCCACTGGGTACCGTTGGGTCCTGAAGAGACCCAATCGTGATATGAATAGTAAGGCACTTCCAGAGATTCGGGCTCGGCAGGAAACGGTGGTGTGGTCGTCAAGAAAGACGCGAGGGGATGAGAGAATAGACTAGCTACTTCTGCGTCGTTGAGTATCGGCTATATTTCCTGTTTGGTGCGAGTCTCAGGTCGTGAAAGACGGAGGACGTACTCGGAGTGTGTTGTCAAGAATGAGCACGACCACTCTGGACCATCTGTCAGTGGTTTCACAATAGTCGTGGTATGCAGAAGCCTTACGGAGTAACGATAATTGCATTCCCTGCAACAAAAGGCTCGAGGATACATAGAAGAGGCACTTTCCTCCTGTCACGGGGAAGTCCGATCTGCTAGGGAGCATTTAGGTTTGAACATATCACGATCATGGATAAGCTGACCTCCTCAAAAGCTTCCCTGCGCTAGGAAATCTCATTGGCTTAAATACAGGGATCTAGTCTGGAAAGCGGACTCACGGCAGTGTCTTCAATTGTGAGGTCCTCTGGGTCAACCTTCCCACCAGGCAAGGAAGTATCTCCGGCATATGTCCTTAATGTTGACGAACGCCTATCTCCAGAATAAACACAATAACGTCAGACATGTTGCTGGTCACTTTCTGACCACGCCGTCATCGCCACAACAGGCGAAAGACACACCTACCGACTCAGGAGAACATATAAATCACCCATGCGGCCCACAAATAACGCAACAAGGACAGCCGCGCTTCTGGTTCGTGGAACTGAAACTGGTGCCTTCCAACACCGATATGAGACTAAATTTCGCAAGCAACTTGATAATTCAAAATGAATTTGGAGAACATGAGCAGTACTACTGTACCATTTCGACCGTAGGTTCACGCCGTGTTACGTGTTACGCAGCATGTTCACTTTTCAAACGGTTCAGGCTTGGTGGTTACCCGTTACGGTCTCCGGATAGGTTCACTCGGCCCATTCCACCAGTCATGTGGGGCCCCGATCTGGGTCGAAAATGCCTCACCTAACGACGATATGAGTTTGGAACGCCTTGTCCGCCATTGCCAGCGCGTTTGTGACACCCTTGGGCCACCCGAGGGATTTTTTTAATTTCGGCACCTAAAAGTAACGACTTGAGCGAAGTTCATTTGGCTGCCGTTACCGTTACTAAAGTCCGAATAGGTTCAGTTCAAGCCAAAATGTTACGCATTACTGAACCTACGGTCGAAATGGTACAGTAGTTGAAAGACGAACTCCTTGGATTGTTGGCTGAGTGGTGGAATACGCGCCTCATTGAGCCGAAGTTTCGGTCGGTGATATTTGAGAAGGTTAAGGGGTTTTGGCGCGTTCTTCGAGGTCATTGAACACGTTGAAACAGGTTGAAGGGTCCTCGAAGTTGATGATACATGCCAAGAAAGTGGAAATGCACCCCATTCGGCTACAGGTCGGCCCGAAGCGATCGGTGGCAGTGCTCTTCGAAGTCGCTCACACGACCATTCGATTTCCAACGAAATCGGAGTTCATTCAACGTGTTGCGTTCTCCCACTAGCCTTACGCTGAACAGTCGCGGCAGTGCGCTCACGAAACTGGCGAGAGCGAGCGCTTTTTGATATGCCAACGGCATAAGGACGCATAGATGGCTGTCGCCTCGAGCCTCGAGGCCGTCAATTCAACCAACATGCACCGCAGCTGCAACGAGGCAGGGTTACTTATGTACGTGCACAAGCAGAACATTACATGATGTACCCTGTCATTCAATCACTTTTCTCAGTCATGTCGCTGCAAGGATCAGCCACTTCGAAATGAAATGAACAAACATTCTGCTTTTATCTAGCCAATCATAGCCTCGTGTATCTCGGATTTTTGTCTATTCAAAGTGGTAAGCTCTTGTCTTGTCCTCTGCGAGTACAACATCCCAGTGCCTGACGCTTCTTTGGCATGGATCAACAGATGGGATTGGTGTTGCAATTATCAATCTGCCCTAACGATCTAGCCTGACCTGCAGACAACGTGTATCAGGCCTTGCGCGAGATTATCACCACACCCTAGCCGTACCGTGCTCCCTTGCTCCCTGCCTC
The DNA here is from genome assembly GCA_013433165.1 of Hypsizygus marmoreus. Taxonomy (NCBI): domain Eukaryota; kingdom Fungi; phylum Basidiomycota; class Agaricomycetes; order Agaricales; family Lyophyllaceae; genus Hypsizygus; species Hypsizygus marmoreus. The sequence goes on from CM024087.1 coordinate 223,021, forward strand.
AATGCAACCACCTGGCATATCCTTGATAACGTGAACATGAATTGACTTTCGCCCTCCACATCTGAACATCATTCAGTCCACCATCGAACACTCCTTCTCACTTGGTAACATCCGTTATTCCATTCGGCTCTTGTTTTCCACTTGCCCTTCATGAGCTCCTCCCCCACTCCCAAGTCCAGATGGTCCCGCATGGGCGGTGCCGTACGACGTGCTTCGTCCGTACTCGTGGCTACAAGGCCAAGCACACCGTCAATCGCATCTTCCGACCGCGACGACGCTACTTCTATCAAAGGCATTAACACGACGCCGGCGGTCCTGGCTCCACCCAACCATCCAGTGGTGACAGCACCTAGTCCAATCGCTGAGTCTCCCATCAGGGAGCAAGCGGCCACCCAAGAACAAGTCGCTCCGGTTGGCCCCTCACCGCTGGTGCAAGCCTCCGTCACTGCTACGGAGGCCACCCTGTCTCCTCCTGACGTTATCCAGACTTCACCAGTTCAGGAGTACACCCCGCCGCCTTTGATGGATTCTTCTGCGACTGGACCGGGGGCGTTCACTGATGAGCCCGACGAACTGCCTCAACCACAAATCATCCGAGACCCTTCTCTAAGGGCCCCGGAGTCCACCGATGGGCACGAGTCGACTCCGCAGGCTGTCGTCGTGGCTCCAGCTCCCCTTCCTGAATCTATTCCGGAGCGGAGCACTCCTGTAGCTCTCGAGGCTAAGGCTTACTTCGATATCCCGGTGCAGGATGACTCGTTTTCCGACAACGTGCCTTCTTCGCAGCCTACAGAAGCTTTCAAGAAGGCTATCGACGAGGATGTCTTCAGTGGGCCATCAGTACTAGCGACAGACGCGACAATTCTCCCCGAGGAAGAAACTGGGCATGCGATATCCGAGTCTCCTCACGATGTCGTCCAAGCTCCTCAAATGCCAACCCCCGAGTATCACCCTGCAGTTCTACCGTCCGTGCCTCCGGAGCCCGCACACACGGAAGACGCAGCTGAGGACGTCCAGCAGCCCTTTGCGCAGCCCCTCCACGACATGCCCACCCCCGTGCCTGAACCTGCGGCTGCTCCCGCCTATCCGACGCCATTGTTCGGCTTCAACTCCGGACAGGAGGTATGGGGCGGTGTTCCTCACAAGGCAGATGACGGCGCACCGAAGACCTTCACGAAGGGGAATGCGAGCACGAGGAGCCGGGTTTCAAGCATCCAGTCAGTTAAGGTGACCCTATGTGAATGACGTTTCACTGATATTCTACATTTCAGGATGCCCTTAGAAGATCCCTTCGCGGATCCCATCGCGCCTAGGATCACCGTTTCCCATGCGGATCATTCAGGCATGCCTCAGTAGGTTCCGTCCCTCCCTCTTCCATAGTTCAACTTCAGCTGATCGCTCTCATCCTTAGCCCTCACCTCTCAGAGCAGCAGCAACCCACTGAATCGTACGAAGGCGCACGCGGTCCAATCGTCATGCCATTGCCACCAGTGAATGATGTCATTCCTTCCAAGTACGCTCTATTCTTCTGAATTGACGCACTGCCTAAACCAACATAGGTCAATTCGTGATGTTGCCTCTACTCAAAGCCTCAAGGGAAGCAGCAGAGGAAATTATGAGACTGAGTATGTCGCTGTCTTGTCACCCACGAGATCACACCCTCACATACGTTCCTCAGCGAAACGCGGCCTCTCTTGTCACGTCCTGGTTCGCCTAAGAATACCTCGTACCTCCAGCCACCAAGCGCCGTCACCAACAACGCTCAAAACGTTTCCCCACTGTCTGGTGTTCCGTTATCATTCGCATGGCCTATCCAAGCCGCAGCGAATGGTCCCCGACTTCACGACTTCGGTTGGATTGAGTATCAGCTTCCAGACGGGACGATGTACTACGTCCACCCCACACGACACGTCACCACTGACATTGATCTCCGGGAGGACAAGAAGCTCGACGCCCTCACTGCATATCTTGAGCACCACAAGGATGGCGCGGGAGCCCCCGCCGGCGTTGAGCTTTGGCTTCGGGAGCCTGTTTCCCCGAAGCGTGGCTTTGTACCAGCGAGGTTTTGGGTTGACCATAGGCAGAAGATCCTCACCCATGATCAGTCTTCCGAGGCGAATGGAAGCGCAGCGACGGCAAAGAAGGCTGCGGCAGCAGAAGATCGTGGGTGTCCACTGTCTTTGTTTTGCGTTTAAAATATCCTGATCTCACGTTGTAGACCTTGATGTCGAGTACAGATATTGGTCCTTCATGGAAGCGCATCCAGCGCACACATCGCTTCCCGCCAATGCGAGGGTAGAGGCATTGGACATTCTGACATGGGCTTGGACGGGTGAGAGAATTGCTTCGACAATCAGCTACCGTGGCTCATTTGATGGTCTTCAAGACCGTCTACTTCCTTCACAGCGCTCTATCCCTGCTCCATTTACTCAGGAAGAGTGCCAGGAGCTTATGTCACTGCTCCGTTCATTTGGAGGTCAGTCTTCGAACCGTCGTCGATCCTGATATCACCTTAACTATTCACCAGACCAAGGCGATTTCAGCCTCCAGACCGTTGTTCAGACTAGAATCGTCTCTCGGATTCTTCTTCGTGTCGGTGAGTACTCCTAATACGACCTTCCGCTTAACTATGCTGACATTGTGCATTCATTCAGCACACTGGAGACAGCAATACTTCCGCCCCAACAAGCCCTTGCCCACGGACGTCAGCAATAATGACCTTCGCCTTCCAAAATACCGCCGTCCATTCCGTCGCGCCCTTGTCGACTTCGTAATCTCTTGCCTGTGCCTTGGAATCCCTTATATTTTCTTCGAGCGCACTCGCTCTCATCGACTGGACGAAGAAAGCGGGCTACGCAATCCTGCCCCCATGCTCGTAGTTGGTGCCTGCACCTGTCTCATCGTGAGTCTATATTTCTTTACTTCTGTATACCAATCCTCAGTTCGGTCCTCCCCGAAGGCTGCGATTGTCTTGAGTGCATCTGTAACCTTCCTTTCTTTACCAGGCTTGGACAGTATCGCGCGCGTTGCGGGCTTTGTGGCGATCCTCTTCGCGTCGTTCTCAATGGCGTCAACGGTCGTTGCCATATTCCGATATAAGGCAGATATGGAAAGTCCAATATCACATATAGGCGGAGAAGGCTTGATGATGCTTTCGGTACGTCGCATCCGTTTCAATTATTCTTTTCGTTTAACTCATGCTGTGACCAATAGCGCCGAAGTGTCGTCATGTCGCTTCCCCTCGTGTTCCTCGCATATGCAATCATCGGCTTTATCTCTGGCATAGTTTTGTACTCCATCCGTGGTGTTACCAGCACGGATCCGCTCGCGTCTCAGCATCCCTTTGAGGACTATACGAGATGGACAGTCATCGGTGTTCTTGGTGGACTTGCGGGCATGTTGACTACGTCACTTCTGCTTCTCAGGCGTTGAAGCTGACCCAGCCATTCTCAAAACGATTCTTCTCACTATCTATTTCATTTTTGTACTATGTATGATGGCTCGTCTCCGAGTCTCCCCACCTCTCATGCAATTTACGAGACATCACGAACATCCCCCCTATCTCGGATTCTGTGTTATTCTTGACAATCAGATCATCTACTGTTGTCCACCACAAGCCACTACGTCGATTCGTCACTATTGGGCTCCTCATCGGTACTTTGGATAGCATAAACAGAGCGCAGGTCATTCCATATAAGTTTTACAAGCGACAATGGTTTCCTTATGCATGCATGCCGAGTAGTGAACTTGCGCGCCAAAGGCACCTCGAGAACGCCGAAGACATTTAACTCGCTATCCGTATTTCAGAGCTCAGAGTTCGTCAAATGCGGTATTGAATGGTGATGATATTAATTTCATTGCGACCAAAAAAATCAGGAAACATTTATGTAGCTCGTTACAATACAGTAGTAAAGGTCAAACTAAACCTTGCTCATACCAGTGGTGGCGTCAGGTGTTTCGCCCTGGAAACCATGGCGGTCACCCTGACCGATAGAATTAAGCTCTGCCTCACGCCTGTCAAGGTTACGGAAACTAACGGCAAAGAACGTTGATCAGCAATGCAACACGAGGATTTCACAAACAAGGACGTACGTGAGGAAGAAGATGGTTCCGACGATCCATGAAGTAACAGCGAAAGAGCCAAAGAGCCATACGAACTTCTGCTCGACGTTGACGGCGACGAGTGCAAAGTTCAGGGCAGAGGACAAAGCAGTCTGGAATTGCGAGAAGGCCATGACAACGGACTTCATGCGCTTAGGTGCCTAGACAAGACAGTAAAGACATATACTGGGAAAATGGGATGAAGAATATAACATACCTTGGTGAAGGCGTACTCAAGGGAGGTGATGGATGCGAAGATCTCAGCCATACCAACCATAATGTAAGGACCAGAGACAATCCACACGTTCAACGGCGTAGCCGCGTGTTCACCATCAACCTCGCAAGCAGCGGGTTGCTTATCGAATTCTCCACCACGGCAAGGTGTCAACTTGTTCTGGTAACTCTCCAAGACAGATGCATATACCATGGCTAAAAGTCAATGGCAATGAGTAAGCGAGCCCATCCAACCTACGACGTACTCACCGAGACCCGCAACGAGGAAACCAGCGTAGATCCGCTTGATGGGACTGAAGTTGATGTTTCTCGAGCGAAGGAATGGGTAGATGAGGCGGTCGAAAATGGGGATCATGATGATGATACTGATGGGATTCAGGTTTCTGGAACGGTCAATTGTAAGGGGCGGTGAAAACCATAACACAAGATGATAACCTACTGAATAAGATCATTTGGAGTACCATCCAATGTCATACCAGCAGCGACAGTTCCGAGATTACCATCAATCTGGGAGTAGCCTAACAACGCGCTGATAAGCAAAATAAAAATGTAAGATGAAGGCAAGACTTACAGAGCCAGAAAACGGGGAAGAAAAGGAAAACCGAGCAGGCATTCACTGTACGACCGACTTCACCAACGAACTCATCATCCCAGGTGATCTTTGCCGGCACCTTTCCTTCTTCATAGGAACTAGGTTTGGCTGGGTCCCAGAAATCAGGCGCACGGATGCCACGGATAGTCACCAGTGGGTTAATAGACCAACGGGGAGCCAGAGCGTATCCAATTACGCGGAAGGTCTGTTAAACTTGAGAAACGAGAAATCTCTAAAGCTTTGGAGTGCACGTACCTCAAGAAGAATGGAGCCACGAGGAGGCGTGACAACGTAGTACTTCTTTCCGAACAAGAGGACGAAGGGCACCATGACGAAAATACATGTAGGAACCAGGAATGCAACCCAGTAGCCGTTATCACGAGCCAGGAATGATGCAGAGATGGCACCGCAGGAGCCCAGGTTAATGGCGGCATAGAACCAGAGGTACATGCTCTGGATCGTAACGGTAGGTGACTTGATGACGACTTCTCCGGAAGAGAGGGTTTCTGGAGGGGGCTAAATCAGACATAACGTACCCTATAGACGACACAGCACAACTAACCTTTGCGCAGCTTGCCTGTATATTGTTCAGCGATCATGGGGGATACATTGGCCTTAATGGCACTGAAGAACTTAAGTCAGGAACCGGAAAATTTGAGACAACAAGTCACTAACCCAGCACCAAGACCCATGATAACAATAGACAGACCGAGGAGACCAAGAGCCGTATCGGTGTGCGCAAGAGAAGCCGGAGTCGCAGATGCGACGAGAATGATATGACCAACCAAACACACGATGGAGAAAATCATGATAGTTTTGTATCGGCCCCAAAGCGTGTCTGCAAGGATACCACCAACGAATGGAGTGACGTAAACCCAAAAACTGTTGAACTAGCGACAATCTTGAATTGCGGTCAAGAAATCGAGATTAAGATAACATACCGTGCCTGGAGAAGTAGAAGCAGTTAGTTAGGACTTTTCCACTGCAGGATCGGGGAGTGACTTACGAAGGGCAAAAGACTTCTGTTGACCCTGTCCCAAAGCACCAGCGACCGTATTACTACCACGAGCGGCGGCAGGGACTGAACCATTGTTTGAACCAGTAGGTAATCTGAACTGGATGTAGTTGTTGTAAATGTTCGTTGTGCCGTAGTATGTCCATCTGACGTGGGTTGTTCAGTACGTGCTCTTGAGCGTAGTATATAGATGAGAACGAACCTTTCGGCAAATTCGACAACGACGACTAGCCAAGACGTGTAAGGAAGACGATCAGCGACATGCCTCAACGTCGCCAATTCATGCTCCGTGACACCCTCGGAGCCCTCGACAATGCTTGACCCGTCGGGAGCTCCATGGAAATGGTGCTTCTCGTCGATGGAATGGGTGGAATGGGTGTCGACCTTTTCCTTCTCTGAGGGATAAGAAGTCATGGCTGGGGACTGGGACGTTCCAAATGGCAGACGTGAAATTCCCACATCACACGAGCGACGTTCTTATAAATTCTTGTTATCTGTATGGAGATTCCAGATACGTTTACTCTGCACATGCGGGAAGTGTAGCACATGGAGCGGAACTTTCTTGGCACGACGGTGTGTTCACGCCAAGATCGCCGGAGTGTTGGGCCAAATCGGGCCATTATCGATTCGACTGTGATTATTGAAAGTGCGTGTTCCTGATGGCGCATTGGTGGTCGACCGTTCATGTGGGTCATGATGCCGCCAGGTGCCGCCCTAGTTGCATGGTTTCGTGTAGGCCGAAAGGAACTCGATAGTCACTTCATTTGCTCTCCATACTAGAAGGTTCCTGAACACATGGAAGATGATAATTTGACGGGCTTTCCTCACCTGTAACTTGGTCCGGCATTAAATGCGTCATTGAACGGCCTCTCGAATATTCGTACTCGCCGGCGACGCCACCAGCAGTCACGACATGTCAGGCTCAGACGACTACATTAGCACCATCGTCTGTGCTGAGAATCGTAAAAGTTTTGGCTGATTGGGATACGTGGGAAGTTGTTTCCTCACTTGACTCCACCAATTGCAATCCTTGAGTTGGCATGGGCGCACCTTCCGGCAACGGTGAGAGGCGGTGAAAAAAAAGCATCAGATGGACGAAAATATCTTCGGCACGATCATGTTTGTTTTGCTTTTTATTAGGAACACGGCCCGCAAGTAAGCAGAGGCAAATTGAAGCCGTGACTTTTGGATCGAAGACAACAAAAAGTCTTTCGCATGTACGTGGACAACAGCGAGAACCTCTAGAAGCAATTCTGGGTCCCTCGGAAGGAGCTCAACTTTCGTCACCATATCGTTTAGGCGTATGGAGATAGCATTCAATGGATTCATCGAGATTTGATCGGCCCAGTTCTGCTTCCACATGGTGCATGTCATATGCGCCATACGGCCCATAGTAGTCCAAAGATCTGGAGTTAAGGAAGCCCCACGCATTCATACACAATACGTAGATTTGCTCGGAAGAAAGAAAAGGAATATACAGATGAGACAGTAGACTGTGGCTTGTAGCTTAATATGTACCTCTCTTAAACCACCGACCAACCGTTCTCCATTGAAACGGCTCGTACTTTTTCTCTTCTTGTTCTCGGGCAGCGATGCTCTCTCCTGGCTTCCACACTGCATCCGTCACAAAGTCAACCTCCGACGTCGGCACAAAATGTTGAGACCTTTGCTGATAGACCCTTTCGTAAACAGAGTATCCCGCATAAAGGATGATGTAAAGAGCGACGCCGATGTACGTGGCGACCACGTTCTACAAAGCGGCATCGGTGAAAGACAACTACGGCGGGAGCATAAATATATACAATACCTTAGCCTCAAATGGATCTTGTCTAACAGCCGCGTAGCCTTGAGCGATGAACATCAAAGTCCCGAGAATGATGACTCCGATGGGCAACAGCGGGTAAATCGGTTGGCGGTAAGGCAGATCCGAGAGCGAAAGCCCCCGCGCAAGGTATGCATGACGGAAGCGCAGGGAGATAAATCCTATGCTGGTCCAGACCAGAAGCGCAGAAATTCCAGTGATATTAAGGAGCCAAGTAAACACGATCCCCTCGCCCCAAATGGTCGTCAAGAAAGTCAGGAAGGAGAAGGAGAGAGCCATCCTATGGTAGGCAGTAGAGAGCTATGAATCAAGTTGGGGTATCAATGATACAAGTCACTTACAAGAGAGCTGGTACGGGGACGCCCCTACGGTTTACCCAGCCAAAAATACGAGGAGCTTGACCGGAGCGGGCTAATGCCAGGAGCATCCGTGAGCTCGCATAAAAACAAGAGTTCGTCGCGGATAAAACAGCAGTTAAAAGAACGGCGTTAACGACGTGGACAGCGGCACCAAAGCCAGCACGCATAAAGATGACGGTGAGGGGGGATGCGGCGACATCTGAATCTGATTGGGGCCAAAAGAGTGGTTGGAGGTGAGTTTATAAGGGGTGCGTTCTAACCGACGGGGAAATGACGCACTAAAGGCAGCGGTAAGCAAGGTTTCATCTCGGTAGTTTATGCACAAGCCTATGGTTAAAATTGCGAGGATATAGAAAAGAATAATTCGAAAGAACGTGGCCTTGATGGCACGAGGAACGGAACGGTGTGGCTTGGCGGATTCTCCAGCGGCGATCGCGACGAGCTCTATTCCCCCAAAGGAGTAGAACGCATACACGAAAGTCTGAGCAAAAGCAGAAAAGCCACCGATGAAAGCCTGAGAATTTTGGAAGTTTGAAAGTCCCTGGGTATAGAAGACATGTCAGTAGAGTGATGGGTGTGACTGAGGGCTTTAGACTGCAGACAGGTCCTGGGTGCTGCTTAATTCCACCCCAATCATAGATCAGTCCCACAAAGATGAAGATAATAATCATCAGCACTTTGACCAGCGCGAGCCAGTACTCTGTTTCACCTACATAGCAGAAGATAATCAGTCGACCTTATCATCCTGTATGAAATTGGATTTAACTTGCCGTAAACACGGACATGAATGAGCTGAAGGAGAAATATCGGGACGATGATGATGATCGCCCAGTGCCATGTTAACAGCGCTGGTGTCCAATACTAGACGTCATCCAGGAACATGAGCCACATACTGTTTTTGAATGTTCCTGGCGTACCTGTAAGATAATCGCCGCAGCAGTGAGCTCGCTAGCTTGTATCGAAGTCAATCACTGCAAAGCCAGGATATGGAGGGTTGGCGTACGAATGGACAGGCTCCTAAAGTTCGGTGAGGAGTTGAATCATCACGCAATGCAGAGGAACCTTCACCATTGAAGCCAATAATTCCATCCTATCAAACAGTCTAGTTACTATCATCGCAGTCAAACTTTATCCAAACAAAACCATACCCAACGTGAATCCGAGAGCGGGAGATACGAATCTCGTTCCAAAGACGGAGAACGCGCCCGAAACTGGAAACATGGATGACATCTCCCCCCTGTAACTGAGATGTGAACCCTCTGCAGCATATGCCCTCTTGGAAGGCTTACAGTGTTATCACAACAGTATAGACGAACAACCCCACCACGAAGTACGATAAAAGTGTACTCCCTGGGCCCGCGAGTGCGACGGCCTAGCACAATCCAAGAAAATGTGGGGATACATCAATCCAATCAAGGAATGGAGTTACGCACCGAACCTGCGCTCAAAAATATACCTGTGCCAATGGTCCCGCCGATCGCTGCACAAGAGGCAGACATTAAAGCTTTGCGTGTAAGTATTGCGCTCCTCGCGTCACGAACCAATCATCATCAGGTGCCGGGGTTGCATCCCCCTGTGCGTCGCATTGCTCTCATTAGCGCCAGAGGAGATTTTAGCCCAAAGTTTCCATGGCTTAGGATTCCTGCTTGCTGAGAGCGGAGAGGGAAGTTCGTCAAGGATGGCGCTCTTCTCTTTCTCGCTCAAATCAGCCGATTGTCGTCGGGATTGGTCATTCGTCATCGGGAGAAGTGCACTGAATGAGATGTATCAATGCAAGGTGGCCCAGACAGCGTCGAGGGTCGTAGTCCTCCAGTACAACCGAGTGGCGACATTGAGATGCCATTGAGCATCATCAAACGATGAGCACGATGCAATGGAAGCGATCATTCAGGGATGATAAATCCTCGTGAGGACACAATGGAAATCCCGATGCCGGAACAAGCGATGCCCCGAGGACCATGGGTTGCATCAAGTAGGGTAAAAAAAAAAAAAGGCGAAGCGACGCAGGTTGGGCGCTCATGCATCTGCAAATAAGTCCAAATTTGATACGATTCTCTGTCCAAAGCTTGACGACCTATATCAACACTTCCAACATATCTCTTCATTCAAGACGACCAACAGATCTGTCGACGCTCAATAGGTCTTGAACCCTTTGCGAAAGCGAGGAAAAGAAACAAGGCATCTTTCATCTCCGAGCTGAGGGGGTTTCGACAGGAAGAAGAATGTTCAGATGACTCGCCTCCTGCTTTCAGCTCCATCTGGTTAGATCTGGTGGCAACATGACGAGTTTGGTCATGGGAAAGGATGGCGCACTCAGTTGGATACATGTCCTGATCGAGAGTTCACTCACATCTAGAACAGCACCCCAAATGGCAAAAGCCCGAGTGTAGCTGATCGTCGAATGAGGATCCAGGTCTATCGTTCACTCTGGATGATGCTCCGGCGGTCAAGTGAGGCTGCTGCGCTCCACGATAAGGTCTGAAACAAGCAGGGTATAGGCTGGAGCAGAAATGAATACCCCATGTGTAATGCAAATGGTTGTTTGGCGAAAACTTTTCAAGCCATGTGGTGGTGGAAGAGAAAACATATGGGGAAAGGCCGGCCATGACCCCGGGCCGACGATCCCGATTCCCGCCCATTCCCATTTCAAGCATCAAACTCGATCACAAATTTGCATTCGATCGATCGTGAATGTGGGGTTGTTGAGGGTGACCGCAACTTGTCTACTGATACTGTATCAGCAGGCCAAAATGTATGGATGTCATGGGGCTTTGTTGTAAGATCCTTTGATATAAGGCAATCTTTATTGGAGGCGTATTATGCAGACTGGGAACGGACGTCGGTGTAGAGTCGAGGTGGCGCAACTCATTGGGATGTTGAAGCATCCTTGAATTACGACATGGGTAGCACCGAGTACCGTGCGTGAGGCACATCAAATGTCAGACCTTGGTACAAATTATATCAACATACAGGATCATCAAGTATGAGGGTTAACGTTTATCTCCCCATATCTCACAGGAAAAACAAAACCTCGAAGCTCGCAGGGCAATAATCTGGCCATCTAGAAATACGACCTCATAACCTCATATTTGGTCAAGGATAGAATATCGGGTATGGTATTTGCACCACAGTTAAGATCCTCCTAGACAAATCTTCAGTATTGCAAATAACAGGCCGAAGCCGACGTACCTCCACATCCACCGCCCCCACCATCTCCACCACCGCAACTGCCCCCGCCCCCGCCATCACCACCGAGAAAACTGCCACTTCCCTCGCCATCTCCACCACCGAAAAAACTGCCATCTCCCCCGCCACCTCCTCCACTACCTCCACCACCGCAGCCGCCACCTCCCCCGCCATCTCCACCATCTCCACCGCCACCATAGCCTCCACCTCCACGTCAAATTATCAGCGTGACCAGATAGTCAAACAATATTGACTTACCAGAACCACATGCGGCGCCACCCGTACCACACGTACCAGCTCCCTACAAATTCTATGAGTGCAGACCTCCTAGTAGCCCGGAACAACTCACCACCGCACACCCGCCAATGCCCCCTCCATTCGGGCTGTTGACAACATTTCCTGTGTATGCCGCACATGCCACGCCCACAGGATACCTAAAGTATAGGGGCACAGGAACCAAGAATGCGGGGTCATGCTGATATGACCTATCGATCTGTTTCTGGTCTAACTTCCCCTTCGCGTCGTGCTGCTGGCGCTTCTTAAACTTCTCCCGTCGACGTTTCTGCGCCGCTTCGCTGGCGTGCTTGCGGTGGAATGCAAATACAGCATTGTGATCACTTGGGTGGGTCCCGGCGAGGAGGTCTTCTCGGTCGGGGGGTATGAGGTACGAGGATTTAAGGTTGTAGGAGCTGACCAGACGAGAGAGCCTTTGGCCGATGGTGTCGCCTGGAAGTGGACATCCACAATGAGTATATCGTATGCCGAAGCGGTTCTGCGAGTGAAGAGATGACAGCGCTGAGCGGGGCTGAGCTAGAAAAGGGTCGCGTTGCTCACCTTCCATGCACGACTGGTTAGGTCAAACGCCGATGACAATGTGTTTTCATCAACTTTATCATCACTGAACACCAAAACAGACTGAGTGAGCAAATGTCAAGGATGAACGACATAGGAACTCACTGATCAATATATCGGCCCACGAGTGTCAGACAATCCCAGTCGTACTGGTCAGCCAAGAGTTGATGTGTATGCCAGACAAGGTCAATATCCAGTGTTGGAACAAGGAAAACCATGGGTGACGCTGCCATGAGGTCGAGGAATCTGTGGGAGGTCATGAGTACATCAGAAACTTTCGAGGAACGGAGAATAACGAACGCGTGGTAACGAGAAATAGCATGTTGAAGCGCAACATCATCCTCCCGATGATTGAAATAGTTTGGTTCCGTCCAATGGAGGTCATGCATCTTCTTTACAAACGATCCTTGGCGAATAACCTGCACTACTTAGTTTCCAACACTCCCGTGATTGGATGAGAAACTCACAGTACCGACTAGATCGACGGAAAATTCATGATCGTCGTTATACGCAGAGAATATCCTCCCGATTCTGTATAAAAGATGTAAGAAAATGGAAGTCCTGCCAGACAGAGGACTCGCAATTTCCCACCCCTCTCCCTCATCTGTGAGGCCATTGTAGCTTGCATGTGTACTGGAGAGTATTGGTTTTCGTGCATGATGGACGAAATCCATGCGTTCTTTGAACTTCCTTCGGACTGCGAGAACCGTGAAGCTCTCATAACCGAGTCTTTCACAAGGTCGGCCGCGACGGTCGGTATACGGGTCGTTCCACTGTGAAAGCCACTAAACTCACGAAACAGAAATATAAGAAAGATTGTGCCTCACGCAAGATAAGATCTAGCGCCTTCAGATTCCTGCCGGACCAGATCTTCCGCGAGCTTCCTAACACCGAGGAGAGCCTTCGTAATTGTCAGTGAACTCTTGCAAGGGTAATGCGGGCAGTGGATTGCGAAGTTCTCCTGTAGATAGCCTGTGCCTTCAGTAGTCATGAGGGCTGGAAGGGATATAAGGTTTTAGAGGATTTGAGAACCTTGTAAAGACTAACGAGCGTAAAGGAATCGCCTGCATTTCGGACAACGAATTGTTTTCTCCTCATATTGTGAGGCATCTTCCAAAGGATCGAATTCTCTGTGCATTTTCGAATTCCAATACTGAATCCGTGCTTCTGATGGCTCAAAACTCAAGATAGTCTGCAACTTCGTATCCTAGAGGATGGTTCAAGGAGTGAAAAATCCATGAAGGAACGGATATCACTCACAAGTGACGAAGAGAATATATGTCCAACGTGCGATAGCTGGTTCAAGGCGGGTATCCGAATGCAATCTTCAGCATACCATCTTAGGGGGAGGTTGATGAAGGGACAAGACAATCATAAGTACCCAACTAACCCTGGATTGAGCATGTACGCATGCCATACCTAGCGTTTCTTTCGTTTTAAGAGAAATTTGTATTGAAATACGATAAGCGACCAACCATGAGGACATCGAGAGGCGGCAGAAACTCCTCTACGAGACGATATGTATCCGACTCTCGCAACGATGAGTACCACATAGAGAATCTAGAAGTCGAAAGTCAGAATCTACGATTCACTAACGAAATGAGACTTGCTTACCGTTCCACCGCTAACCCCACAAACCAGGCCCACCGTCTATCCTTATCATCCGGCATGGAGGGAAGCCTTATCTTTGCCGCGTCAAGCGCATCGATGTCAGTCCTAAGCCTGTAAAAAGCATGCAGAAGCGCAAGGTGTCCCTTGACCTGGGCGCTGTTAACTAGAGGCCCACTGGTGCGCTGCTGGCCTATAGAGAACGTGACCGGGAATGCATAGCTAGGTGATGGGGCGTTGGAGTTGGATGCTTGTGCTAAATATGGGGGAGGTGCTTCCGACATCCTGTGAATGGATACGACGACCTCAATGTGCAAGTATGATATTTATATGATTGAATACGCACGTTCCGCTTAACACTTAAAAGCATGGTCCGGGCAGTGTTGGACTGTGCTAGATCCCCCAATGCTGTACCCATGATTCTGCAGTCGTGTCGCCCGATTCCTTGCGGGGCAGAGGGGCAAGTAGTAGTACAACAGTAACCCTGGTAGCAATCTGGCTAATGCCCATATCATGGTTTTGGTCAAGATGTGTATCAGCACGTCACGCTACGGTGATCTAAAAATACTCTCCCACAACTGTGAATATTCAGTGTTGCCCGGAAACTGCGGCGTCTTCGGGTATTCGAGATTGACTGTTATTAGGTCCTCTAGCCGTAGCATTAACTTAGCCACAGCAAGCCAGAAAGGCGAGATACAAGATCGGCTCCGTATCAAGGACTAAGTATGGTAACTTGAAGTGCAAGACCATCATGCTTTAAAACGAGACGGACAGTATATCAGGCTCTCAAAGACTGTCGTGAACGTTCTGACATGTCATAACAGTGGAGTCAGCTGAGGTCGTCGGCATGTCCCTACCGAAGATCCTAATTGGCATGTGGGCGACCCGTCATCCTCGTTCAAAAGTTAGTTGTGGAATAACTGAATTAGAGGACACTTACTGGATGCTCATGCTCGCTATGGTTGCTGGTACAACGTGCCATATTCATCCTCCACTATGCAGCCTCGGTCGCGGAGCTTCTTGCCCCACGCTGGAAATCGAGAATCATTGACGACGTTGTGCCAATCACCATATAAAATGATGCGCTTAAGAGCGGGAAAGGATGCGCCAGTGAAAACCTGAAGCTGGGCCTCTATTTCATCCCACACCGAGGCCGAATCCAGCATATAATTTCGGCCAGAGTGTAGACGAACACACGCGAGGGAATCGTTGTAGACGGGCTGGGGAGGAAATTTCGCAAACTCTACGTGATAGTTGATCTCACGCAGATTCGGGCACCGACCAATCACCCCGAGAGCATGCGCAGTGTGGAGCGCCTCGTCTACTGTAAACTCGACGACCTCGATCTGAGGCCCGAAGAGGCTCGAAAAGCTGCGCCAAACTAAACTCGAATCCGTGATGATGTGGGTCACTTTGGGGAACTCCCAGTCCTCGATGTCCTGGCGAAGGGTGGACTCGGTGTGTTGGATTCTCAATGTCGTCAGCGAGGGGGTAATTGTGGGTACGTCCTCAAACACGCCAAATGTGCGTGCCGGGTAACGGATTGCAATAGATAGATACTGTAGGTTGGGAGCTCGAGAGGCGAGGGCTTCGTAGAAGGCCAGTCCTTCCTTGATGTTTTCCATCTCTATCTCCCTGTCATCTCCATGCCGTATCCAAGACCAATCAAACCGTGTAATGGAAGAGAGGTCAACATCAGACCTGGGTGGGAAGGTGACATCATCGTCACTCTTCACCAGAGCCTCCACGTTGGGACACCATCGAAGTATATCCACGAGAGGAAGAACCTCCTCACGATCTATCGATGCTAACACGATATTTCGTACCAGACGGCCAAGGCCCTGACCAGGATGCATCAGCTCGGATTGCTCGAAGGTCTCGAGAAGCGTGTCCGTGTGTGCGCGTTCGCCGATGTAGATCTCTTCATAGAGCATCTCGAAGGAAAGCAGTCTCCACAGACTGCACACCAAAGGGAGGGCAAGCTTCGTCGTCCAGCTGTCAATCTCGGCTGGGAAGAGTGTGATCTGATTGCGGAGGACGACATTCTCATGTCGATCGCTGGTGTGGAATGGGTGGTACGTCGCGCCACCCAGTGTGTAACAAGAGGGAACGTTCGTTGCTAGACGCAAAATGTAGGTTAATATCTCGACAGGTAGCTTATCGATGGGAGGTGTTTGGGGGGACATATTGTTTTCAGGGGGGACTCTTGTGGTGGAAGTCAGGAGAGACAAGAGAGTCAGTGTCTCGGACCCGCGTTATAACAATTAGGCGCCCAATTTGAACTTTGAAGCTCACATGTCCACTTCATTCCCAGGTTATGACGTCTATGTCCTGATTGTTTAACGATAATTACGGTAGATATATTGCTAATGTCCAAGTGGAAACGAGATCCCAAGTAACTACACGCGATAGCTTGAGTCCATGTTTGACGACAGCGACAGTGGTTTATAAGGAAAGTAATTGAGGCAGGTGCAGGGTGTAAGGTCCGAATGATGCGACGAAGTGAGATGTAAAAAGAAACTGTAGCTCATAACGATAGTCTATGATTCGGAGAGGATAGTGTCAATGGAATGATTCAAGAATTCTTTACGAGACGTGAGGTCCGCCTTAGGGAAACGAGCCATAATGGCCTCCCGGGCCGTTCTGGGAAAAGATTAATCAGTTTTCAGCTTCTCCCAGGTCTGATAGTACGCACTTCTTGGTGACTGTCATCAAGTCTTGGGTGCTCAAGTAGTTCCGAAGGGCACTGAACAGCTCGTCATCAGTTGGGTTCGTGCTATTGCTCGGACCTGCAAAGGGGTTGACAGTGGTCGCGAGCGAGAAGTTGGAAATGGGGCGTGCTCCTCCTCCAAGCGCCGGCGCAGCAGGCGGGGCGAAACCTGACTGAGAGCCGCTCATACTTCCTCCGTACATATTCGCCGCCAAGGGATTCATCGGCATTGTGGGAGGCATCATGCCATACATACTCCCCGAGTTCTGATAGTTCATGGGCATCATCATGGGCATTTGTCCTCCATAATCTGAGCCACCTGCAACAGATCCTGGACCACCGCCGAAAGGCATGAACGGTAATTGAGGAGCGCCGTAACCTGTGTGCTGAGCTGACAGGTTGCTGTGTGACTGTTGGCTCCCACCCACACGAAGATTAGGGTTCGAGCTATTATTAAACGTTAAATTCGTGTCGCGGTAGTAGTCGCCAGACTGAGAAGCTTGCTGATACGTGTGAGGAGACTCTTCTCGAGATCGAGGTGGGCGACGTGATTGAGGTTTGCTGCCATAGCCAGTATCGTCTGAGTGTCGAGACGTAGTTTCCCAAGCTTCTGCTTCGTATTCTGAGATGGATCGGTAAATCAGATCATTCGTTAAAGTGCGAGGAAAAGTGCGTACCACTGAACTTCTTGAGCGGGATCATGGAATCATCGAATTTCTCATCCTCATTGATGATGATCTTTTTGTCCTTGCCCTCACCGATGACCAAACGAGTGTTACCCCAACCGAACTCGTCCATGCACCAGAAGGAGTAGATCGGTAGGAAGAAACTGTATATTGGGTATCTGTGCCAGGATGTCAATATATATTGTCGATCGCAAACAAATTCTCAGATCTTACGAAAGGATGTAAACCACCATCCATCCCAAAAGCATGAATTCGCGTTTGAGGATGAAGATCAAAGCCTGACGAAACATTAGGGGCACAGAAGAATAAAACTGAATGGGCAAGAACCTGTAAACCATAGGTAACTGCAATCATGACGATAGCGATCGTGGGCAATGCGGCATGGCCGGTTGAGACGACGACAATAAGGTATACAAGCTGAAATAACGTGAGCTTCATTAAGTCAAGGTCGAAATTAGGAGACAACGGACATAAACGACAGTTGCTGGTAAAATCTTCGAAAGGAACTGTTAGCTCAACAAATTCATTATCATAGAAATAGATACTTACGATGGTTCCAACGAGATCTAAGAAAACGAAGAAACGCATCGAGAAACAGCAGAAGCCGAACAATTCCGGAAGAAGAACGAGTTCACACAGGTTGTGGACCGTCGAGTTGATCCATCGACGACGCTGTGAGAAGAGGATACGCCACGACTCGGGGGCCACAGTCCGCGCAATAGCATCAGGGCAGAATTTGGTCTTGAACGTCGGGAAATGTTTCATCAACAATGTCGTCAAGAACCGATCCTCGCCAAGCGAGAACAGATTCTTCTTGTGCAATGTGTCCACGTTTGGTTCTGCATATTCATCGATGATCCGATTTGAGATGATGATAGGTCGGCCCTTGTCTGCGGTACGTATCCGATAGAGAGTGAAACAACCGGGAAGACAGGTGACGGATCCAAATAGACTCTCGAAAGCTTTGGATAGATGATGCGAGATGTAGTACTCGTAGACCTGGATCATTGTCCACCACGATCCTTCTTCGTTCTGAAGCTTTGTCTCGCCGCAAATTCCAATAATGCTCGAGTCGTCGGCAGCGGAAGCCACGAGTCGATTCAGAGAGTCGGGCGTCACCGTCTACGGGAAGGAAGACTTTGAGACGATTTCGAAAAAGAATGATGGAGGATACTTACCGTGTCAGCATCCACTGTAAAGATGTACTCGTAGAAGGCAGGGTCAATTCCAATAACATTTCGCATTTGATGATATATCTCCAGTTCCATGGGTGACATCGCAGCATCGAAATGAACCCTGTTCAGGTAATGAAGCAGGAGAATTTGACTGTCACGTTTCCCGCGATTCCCAGGTTTCGAGCGTTCAGTCGGCTTCCCGACTTTCACGACGACCATATAACTGGACAAAAATGTCAAGACATGCAAGAGTAATGAAAAGCAGAAACTCACGGTACAACATGGCCTTCAAACTCATAAAGACCAGAATACACTTTTCCGTAATTAAGCGCCTTCGAGCCCTCACCGACGGACTTGAATAACAAGGGCTCTGGATCCAATTTCGGGTCGATACCTAGAATATCGAGAACAATCCTAGGCGTCGTCCGATCGTTTCCACTACCGATGATGTTACCATCACAGATAATGAAGATAAGCTTGCGTTTATCGTCGTAGTTGAGGGCAGCCAGAGAATCGATGGTACGTCGCAAGGAATCTTCCCCTTCTGTGTAACACGGCACCTGGCAAAGCACGAACTTATCTTGCAATTCGGGTGATCGCTTGCTACCGAATTGAAGAGCAGCCAAGACTAAGATTCAATGTCAGGAATATTCATCATCCAAGAATCAACATTAAACCTACACTTCAAGCCGACGGACGCCATCAGGATGCCGGAGACGGCGATAAGCATGAAGTTCTGAACCTGACACCTAGGGGTCTTCCTAAAATCTGCTTGACCAACGTAGAACACGTTCTTAAGGCAAGCGATGTTCTGAGCTCGCGTCGTTGGATCCAGGGCGTTAACTATGTCATTCATGACTTTGGTCACATCCTGGCCGGAACGTTGTTTGAAGATGTCGGTGATACTAGGATCCAGGAAAGAGAAGGTATCCGTCGCCGCGCCCTGGCTGAGCCCTTGTGTCCAGAAGTAGTCAGTCAAGTCAAAAACATCATCGTTCCATATCACCCAGATCCTACAAAAAAGTTAAGTTAGCAAAGGGTCGGCAAGCATGGTATGGGCCCAACGTACTTCGCAATGGCTGTGTCTGCAGCCTGGGCAGCAATATCCTTACGCTCCCACACGAGAGGTCCTTTCCGGAAATTCTTCATCGTCTTCAGGAATGTTTGTGTGTACCAATCGCTCGCCTTCAATTTCGCAGAGAAGGGCTGGAGGCTGCCGGACACATGGACGGCGCCAGGGACCGTGATAGTTGCGTTCTTATTTGTCAATGAAAGTGCGTTGTCGGTGACAAGGTCCGGGCATCCAAGAATGAGCGGAGGTGGAAAGTAGTACGTCAAATCCTGGCCCGCAAGGGCCTCAAGTGTGTCGACACCGTTGCTCGGCTGCCCGACGATATCACTGTGATCACCACGCACAAAGTTCGAGACATCGTAAACCTGGCCCTGAATCGCCACCCAATAGTCATCCTGGCCCTGATGCTGCCCCACTTCGTTGACTGACCACACCTTGTCGAAATTCGGACAAAGAAGCCGGCCAAACTCAATAATGTAGAAGACGACGGTACCGTTCATGAGCAGAATCAAGATACAAATGGTGAGCTTCTCCCGCCACGCAAGGCGGACATCAGGGCGTTTCATCCGACCAAGGACGCGAAGCAGGAACGAAGGTGCCCACCAGGTAGATGCCCAGACGATCCAGAGCCACCAACGACGTGTACGAGTAGAAGGTACCTCCTCAACGGCGTTTGGGGCATCCTTAACAACAACGCCCTCCGCTTTGCCCAACGCAGGAGAATAAGGAGGTGTCGTGCCTTTCTTGTCGTCTTCGTCCCAGCCGCTACCGTCACGCGAGTTATTGAACCCTCGTGCGGCATAATTAGGAGTGTTTAGCCCGCCAACACCATATGAAGCCTCGGCATTAGGGTCTTGATACTGCGTACCATTTGTCCCGGTCCGCGTCAACAGCAGGTTGTCCGCACTCTCGTTGTAAACGCCAGGCTGGGGCGCCAATCCACCGTTTTCTGGATGCGTATAGTCGGTCTGATCATCCGGTGCCACGCTCTCGTCGTCCTCTTCTCCAGACTTCTTCCGCTCCTTCTCGATAGCACGAACCGTGTCTTCCACCATTTTCCAAGCGGAATACGATAGCCAGATCCTATTGTTTCCAAGGGCGAAATCTAGTCCTTCTTGCCATCCGTTGGCTCGCGTACACTGCGTTATTCTTTCTGTTTCGGATCCCCGCATAGTAGGAACGTAGCGGTCGCAGAATTCCCCAAGATCAAAATCTGCGACGTACTCAGCACTTCGTCTGGATGCGAGGTCGGGCAGGAGGAGAGCGCGGATCTGGGACTTGACGCGTCGCTTGTCGAAGGAGTTTGGTGAGCCGGAGTCATTGGGCCGGATGCAGGAGATATTCCAAAGGCGGGTCCTATCAAGGCTCGAGAAGATCTCAGAAAGAGTGAAATTGATCTGTGTAGTGACGGAGTATGTCTTGCCAGGATCGAGGTGAGGATGCTCGTCGGTGGAAGGGGCGAGGGTATTGTTGGGGGAGAGAATAGGGGTGGGCTGGCGGAGGGGCCGAGAAGACACTTGAGCTTGAACAATTATGTTCTCGTCTTTAGTATGCCGTTCTGCAGCAAGACTGGGGCCTGACAGGAGTTTGGATACGAATGGCTCTGATGAGTTTCGAAGGAGGGATACAAAAGCGGAGTCAAGAAGGTCACTGTCTTTCTCCACGAAGCCTGTAATGTCATATGAAACCGGACCAGAATAGTGGTTGATGCCGAACAAAGTTCTGTCCCCAGTACCGTGTGAAGGATTGGCTACAAACGAGGCATGTACGCCGAACTTGGAGACGAGTTCCTGGAGCATGTCCTCATCCCGATGGTCCCCGCCCTTGCCTGACTTGTACGATGAACAGCTCTTGTTCATAATCCCCAACAAACCTCCAGGCTTCCTCTGTGAACGCTCACTCAACTGGGCCCCACGGAGAAGCTCGATACATGCACCGTTGTCCATTGTTGCGATGGACGGGAGGGCAATGGAGTCGCCTGTAATCGCCGCATTGTATCCCACGGAATCCTCAAAGCTATGGCGGAGGACATAGGACTGCAATAACTCGTCTGCGAAGTTGATGCAAAATTCGTTGAATCCGTTCTGGCCGTACACAGAGACCAAGGGAGCAGCCCCGGTCAATGACATGGAACCTGTACCGGCTGGGCCGCGGGTCTGGAAGCCAGGCTGGTCGAGGATGACTATTTGAGTATGAGGTGCGGGGTCTTTGGTGCTTGGGGCTAGCCGATGGTTCGCTGTCTCGACGACAAAGGCAAAAAGAATTGCATAGAGGTCGCGTACGCATTGGTCTCGCTGCCTCGAGCTCTGTTCTGCGTTGAGTAACACCGTGTAAAGCTCTTTGCGAACGTAGCTGGTCTTGTTGGTCAAAACCTGGCTGAGGTCATCGGGCGTGGTGCCTAATAGGCGCGCAACATGATCCAGAACATGCGCATTGTGAACATACGCAGAGACGTCATGGGCGTCTCCATCATGGAATTGAAGGTTGCCCAAGAGGAGAATGGCGACGAGTATGCTATATATAGACGTCATGTGTTTTTGTTTGAACCCGAGTGTCCGCATCGACACTCGCAACTCAGACATGGCGATGGAGTCATCACTAAAGGGGCCAGATGGGAGGCGATATGTTCCTGATGAAGCGAGAAGAGAGTAGTCCGATGGATCCTCGAGATTGAAGTAGTCACGCTCAGCGGTTGTAGCGCCTGCAATGAGCTGGTAAAACACGTGGAATGAACGTTCCTCATGAGTGAGGCGGTTCAGTTTTGACTTGTCGAGGGCGTATGTGAGGATCTTTGAAGAGCTGATACGACCGCGTTCGTTGAAATGGAGTTCGAGATAGCGGCCATGGCGAGAGGCATTCGGGTTCATGAGGGTTTTGGCATTGCCGAAGGAGTCCAGGACGACGCCAACGGCCTTGATCTGTTCAGCTACCTTTGCCTCCTTTCTAGAATGAGTGGAGAGGCGAAGGATTTGGGTGATGAACAGGCGCAAACTTGAGGACTTCCCCGACCCCGTTATTCCTCTACTTGTTCGTGAGCTATATCCGACAAGAGTTAACAGGGATAAGCATACCTAGAGAGAACAGCCTGTGATTCATTACGACGTCTCATGAGAAGGTAGACCTTGGCAGCTAAGTCGTAAAGATGTGGCTGCAAAGGCTTGGGAGAGTCGACCATGGGGAGACTGGTGTCCTTGTAGCACCGTTCCTCATAGTCCTTGGCGCTGATGTCGTTGACGTTCGCGAGTGTTTTATAAGGATTGACGACTACCAAGTTGGTTGCTGCGATTCTAGTGTAGGGTAAATCGGCACGGAAACGAGCTTGCAGAATGGCGAGAATTGCGTCGTCAGAAGGGTAGATTGTTGCTGAGCCCGACGATGAGACGAGGTCAACCAGGTCGCCGGACGCAACGACCTGTGTGGTATTAGAGGCCATGGCCTGTGGTATAGGACGATGCAAACCGGTCGTCGCTGTAGAGGACGGTGATGAAAGGTGAAACGATGAATAATGCTAGGGAAACGGCCAGGATTCTCCACCAGCACCACGTGGGAAAGTCCAAACGGAGACATCTGCCTGTGCTCCCTTCATTCCACGTAGCTCACTCGTTTTCACTCTGTTCCCGCCCTGTTCTGACCGTTCTCGAGGGACGCGATGCTCTTTGAAGTCAATGTATGTGTTTACGTTAAAAGAGCTTCTTTTCCGAATATATGAACATCGGTCATAGCGGAAACTATTCTCTCGGTCAGACCGTGTCAAGGGCGTCGACTTCCACCCAACCGAACCCTGGCTGCTCTCAGGTCTTTACAATGGCACAGTCAACATCTACAACCATGAAACAGGCGCGATCATAAAAACCTTCGAGGTTGCAGAGGTCCCAGTGCGTTGCGTCAAATTCATCGCACGAAAGAGCTGGTTTGTTGCTGGCTCGGACGACTTCCAGCTGCGCGTCTTCAACTACAATACACATGAGAAGATTGCCTCCTTTGAAGCCCATCCCGACTATATCAGATGTTTGACCGTCCATCCCACCGCAAGCATCATCTTGACCGGAAGTGACGATATGACGATCAAGGCTTGGGACTGGGAGAAGGGTTGGAAGAACATTCAGGTCAGCACAAGTGATGGATATGGGCCTCTCTATCATGAAACTCAAATTATATTCAGGTGTATGAAGGCCACACGCACTATATCATGAACCTCGCCTTCAACCCCAAGGACTCCAATACCTTTGCCTCTGCATGTTTAGATCGCACTGTCAAGATGTGGTCCATCGGCTCCTCGACAGCCAACTTCACGATGGAGGCACATGATAAAGGTGTCAACTACGTTGACTTCTACCCTGGCGCGGACAAACCGTACCTCGTTACGACCGGTGACGACAAGACTGTCAAGGTCTGGGACTACCTCAGCAAGAGTTGTGTCCAGACAATGGAGGGGCACACCAACAACGTTTCGTTCGCTGTATTCCACCCCAACCTCCCCATTATTATCAGTGGTAGCGAGGACGGCACGGTCAAAATCTGGAACAGCGGTACCTATAGGATAGAGAATACACTGAGCTATGCTCTGGAGCGTGCTTGGTGCGTTGCTCTCCGCAAAGACGCCAACGAAGTCGCGATTGGTTTCGATGAAGGTGTTGTGGTAATTAAAGTGCGTTGTTCTTTGCTGTCGATCAACAAGCCCTTGAACTGTAAATTATCAGCTCGGTCGCGACGAACCCACATATAGCATGGACCCATCTGGAAAGCTTATATACACCCGAAACCATGATGTTCTCTCAGGCAACCTTCAGACTATCTCAGAAGACGCCGAGTTCTCCGACGGTTCCCGAATCCCTTTGTCGGTGAAGGAAATTGGCTCCACGGAGATTTTCGCCCAATCCCTCATCCACTCACCCAATGGTCGTTTCGTCACAGTCGTTGGTGATGGCGAACATATTACTTACACGGCACTTGCATGGCGGAACAAGTCATTCGGTAATGGTATCTCATTCGCATGGGCGCCTGATTCGAACACCTATGCTGTGCTGGAGAATAAAGTCAAGTTGAAGGTGTACAAGAACTTCAGGGAGAGAGGGGGTGCAGTCATGAAAGGCTCGGGCAGCTGGTCTATCGACGGTTTACACGGCGGAACACTCCTCGGCGCGCGGGGTGCTGGATTTGTATTGTTCTGGGATTGGGAGACTGGTGAAATTGTCAGGCGGATAGACGTGGATGCTAAGAATGTGAGCCTCTTATCCTTCGACCCTTGCTTGAGCTGAAGTACGCGATTTAGGTTTACTGGTCCGGTACAGGTTCACTTGTTGCTATAACTGCTGAAGATTCATTCTACATTCTACGTTTCGATCGCGATGCGTACAATGCGAAGCTCGAAGAAGGCGCTGAAATCACCGATGAGGGCGTTGAGGAGGCTTTCGAAGTAATCGCCGAGGTGTCTGAAGGGTGAGAGACACCTTTGACACCGCTAGACTTAACTAACCTGATCTACGGTGCAGCGTCAAGACAGCGAAGTGGATAGGAGATTGCTTTATCTACACAACAGCAACCAACCGACTCTCGTACTTTGTTGGAAACGAATCATACACCATCACTCCCTTCGACACGTGAGGCGATCTATACCCCATACCTATCTTTTCAATATCTAACAAACGATGATCTCCTAGCCCCCTCTTCCTGCTTGGCTATATGCCCACTCATAACCGGGTGTACCTCGCTGACAAGGACATGCACATATACGGCTATTCGCTTTCTCTAAATGTCGTTGAATATCAAACAGCGGTGCTCCGTGGTGACATGGAGGCTGCCGCTGAAATCCTCCCTAGCTTGCCCAAAGACCAGCTCAACAAGGTGGCTCGGTTCCTCGAAAGCAAAGGTACCAGGTGTCGCATCTTTACGAAGCACATGGAATATTGACTTCGACCTATTTATCAGATCTCAAGGAATTGGCCATCCAGGTGACCACCGACCCCGACCATAAGTTCGACCTTGCACTTCAACTCGACGACCTTGACACAGCGCTGGAGATCACACGTTCAGTGCCCGAGATTGAAGCTGAGATGAAGTGGAAAGCACTGGGCGACCGTGCACTCGCTGTGTGGCGATTCGATCTAGCTAGAGAGTGCTTCGAGAAGGCCGGCGATCTTAGCGCACTTATGCTTATTCTGATGTCGACTGGTGACCGGAAGGGTTTGGAAGCGTTGGCTACGAAAGCTGGTTAGTTTGTTTCCCCGGATCTACTCATTGTTACAGGTCTAATACTTTTGGTCCAGAGGAGACGGGCCAGAACAACCTGGCATTTGCCACTCATTTCCAGCTCGGTGATGCCGATGCATGCGTGGATCTTTTGGTGAAAACGCAGCGAGCACCTGAGGCTGCACTATTTGCACGTACATATGCTCCAAGGTCAGTTCACGCCAGGCGTTCTCCCCTGTTTTTCCATTGTATTAATGTGTCGTTCTATCACCTAGTCAAGCATCAAAAGCTGTTGAGGCATGGAAAGCAGATCTTATAAGCAAAAAAAGACCAAAGATTGCCGCTTCGGTCGCAGACCCCAACACAAATCCCGAGCTTTTCGAAGAGGGCTGGGAACAAGCACTAGCTGGTTCGTATTTGGTTCTTTCGATACTTTCAGCTTTCCATGTGCTAACATGGAGGTACAGTGGCAGGTTCAGCAGCAAATGCTAGACAGCCATCAGACGCAGAGGATGGTGTATTAGTTGACGCCTCTTGATTGTCTGGTCCAGGGCTTCATGTGTTAGTGTTACATTTTTTCATTCGACTATTAATATTTTTATCTCTCGGAGAGAAATCTTGTCATGGCTCCTGAGAGTGACTGAAAATCCACTGAAAGTTAGTGGGCATACAGGTTATGTACTTCGGTGCTGCCTTGAGTGCCTTGTAACATGGCTAATGATTGCTGCAACGGCACTTAGCAAACATGTTCAGTATCGTCCAACTTACACGGTATTGCGGCCCTGAAGACTATTGTTAGCCTTTGTTTGTTTCCAAGGCTCGCCGACTTCTAACCCAGTGCGCGATTGCGAATTCATGATCCTAATTTCGGGGCACAACGATTCCCGGGACCTACTCACACCGTCCAACCCCTCCCCGGATCCAAACGTCGCACAGACCTTATGTTCTCCACTCCACGGTATCCAGATTTGTCACTGCCGTCATAAGCGTACTTTCTCCTCAACCCACCCTTTCAATCATCATGTCGGATCTCGGCACTGTCGCAAACGTCCAACTAGGATCCTAGGTACCAATAATAGCACATGCGAACCATCCACTTTAGGCATTAGCAGTACTGTGCTTCCCCCCATGTTCGGTATCCCTGCTAGATTGGTGGTCACTGATCGTCACACCTCAGTTCCGTCCGCTCGGTGCTCGTTTGCCGTGAAACTGACAACCTCCAGATTCCAGAATCATGCTTGCAGAAGGGACTAGACAACGACACAATGTTTTCACTCAGGAAAAGTTGGGAGGTGGTCATAGTCATACAAGCCTACCTTTGAGGTAAGTCCGCTCCAATGTTGAGCTACTGTAAAAACACCGACTCAGCAGACAGCGAACATCAGGGAAAGCATAAGTATTACCATCTGCTAGCTATTCTTCCCCGGCTTGGTGGAATGGAGCAATCAGTTCTCCAATTTTGGCTCATCACAAAAGCATGGTGCTTCCTCAGGTGACCGGTCCGGCTCATGCCAGCTCCAACGTTAAAAACGACGTTAGTATCCCCAGATCTCGTTGTCTACCACCCCCGCATCCCGGTGCTCCGCCCCTCTGAAGAATTCTACCCGCACCTAATCTTCATCTTCGTCAATAATTATCAATGGGTGGTGGTCCAGGCGGAACAGGCGATGGCGTGGACTCGGGCTCGCTGTTCTGGGCGATCGTGATGTCCGCATTTGCTGGTACGTTCACGTTCCGGAAAGAAAATAGTCGGCTGATTTTATATATATATTGCAGCTTTTGGTGGTATACTGTTCGGGTATGTGCTGCTTGCAAACAGATGTCTTATTTTTCGCTGACCACAAATATCTTGGCTCAGCTATGATACCGGCACCATTGGTGGGATTATCGCCATGGATGACTGGTTGAAGGTGTTCGGGTCTTTCGACGAAACCTTAGGACCGTACCTTCCTACTAATGACCAAAGTCTTGTCGTCAGTGAATCACCGCATTGCTTTTGTGTTCTAGCTGAAGTTTGTTTGTCAGGTATCCATCCTCTCAGCCGGGACGTTCTTTGGAGCATTGCTCGCATTTCCCATGGGGGATATTGTCGGGCGTAAGTGGGGTATTATCGCCTCCTGTGCAATTTTCAGTCTTGGGGTGGGTTTGCAATTGGACACCAACTGGGCGACTTTTGTCGTCGGACGCGGTAAACTTAATCCGAATGAAATTTACTTGAGATTTACTTACGTCTGAATGATTTAGTGATCGCTGGTTTCGGTGTGGTAGGTTAACTGAGCTATATCCACAATACTCTTTTGACACTAACTCGATGTAGGGTTTAGTCTCTTGCCTGGTGCCAATGTACCAATCAGAGGTCAGAGTCAGTCTCTCATATATGGTGCATCGCTTACAGAATGCTTTTGCCAGTGCTCGCCTAAAAGCGTCCGTGGATTGATTGTTGGGCTTTACCAACTTGCCAGTGAGTCTATGCCCATCCCATATGCAGACCATATCTCACTTGACCTTCTCAGTCACTATTGGGGCACTACTCGCGGCGATTGTATTGAACGCCACAAAGGAACAACAAAGCCACAGTGCGTGGAGGGTGTGTGCATATACCCCAAGCCTCGTAGAGCAACATCCAATGACCGGAATTATAGACGCCTATCGCGGTTCAATTTGCTTGGGCTGCTATACTTTCTGGTGGCATGGTGAGACTTCATCTGCCACTATACTTGTATATGCTAACCCTTCAATCAGTTTTGCCTTCCCGAAAGTCCACGATTCCTCTTGAAGAGAGGACGCGATGATGCGGCGAAGATATCTCTGGGTCGTCTCCTTACCAAGCCCAAAGACTCTCTTGAGGTCGAAGCCGAATATGCAGAGATCAGCGCTGCCCTTGATGCAGACCGCGCACTCGGCGGTGGTTCCTACATAGGTGCGTTATCTCCCTGACGTTTTTTTTACACGTCGTTCAACCCAAAATTTAGATTGTTTCCGCAACACGGAAGCGAAGAACGGTCTCCGGACATGGACGGGTATTCTTTTGCAAGGGGTTTGTCTCTTCTCTCTGTCATTGAATCCAAATAAGGCTTACGATTCTCGTAGTGGCAACAACTCACGGGGATTAATTTCATATGTATGTCTTGCACAATAGCTTGCTCTGTTTCACATGTCACTCATTGATTTCATTAGTCTACTACGGCACTGTATGAATATCGTAAATTCCCCGAACGGATTGATCTAATACCTGCCTTTTGACCTTAGGTTTTCTTCAAGTCCGCAGGAATCAGCAATCCATTCATCATCACTATTATCTGCGATGTCGTCAACACAGTCATGACCATCTTCGGCATCCAGCTGATCGATCGGGTCGGTCGCAGGCGCCTTCTACTCATTGGCGCTGCCGGAATGTGTGTGTGCGAATTCATCGTCGCCATCGTACGTCCTTCCTTGCCTTCCTGACCTATGTCTGGATTGACACGACATGCCGACAGGTTGGTGTTACTGTCGGTGATATCCAGGCTGACCAGTCCGTCAACTTGCCCGCGCAACGGGTCCTCATCGCGTTTGTGTGCATGTGAGTAATATCCAAAGATATATTTGTCATATACTGACCATGGACTGCTTCTGTGAAGATACATTGCGTTCTTCGCCACTTCGTGGGGACCTGTAGCTTGGGTGGTTACTGGAGAAATCTTCGTCAGCATCGCACATTTTCCTTTTACATCCTCAATGTTGCATACTAATGGGCAATGTATTCCAGCCACTCAACATTCGGGCCAAAGGCATGTCGCTCAGTGTCGCAAGTAACTGGTTGTGGAACTTTGGCATTGGTACGTGGTGATCGCGTCACGTCGAGTCTCCATCTGAATTTTCACCTTCACAGGATATGCCACACCTTATCTCGTGAACCCGACGACTACCGGTGTTAATGGAGTGAAAGCTGCTAATTTGGGCGTGAAAGTGTTTTTCATCTGGGGTTCCACCTGCGTTGGATGCTTAATCTTCACGTAAGTCGTGATTTATGAAACGGGGTTCGGCCACACATTGACAGCACCTCCCAGATATTTCTTCATACCCGAAACCAAAGGACTGTCTCTGGAGCAGATCGATCTCCTTTATCGCGAGTCAACTAGTAAGCTTTCGAGCCATGCACACTTCCATCAGGCCTCAGTTCACCAACATTTTTGCAGTCATTGGCTCAGAGGCATATCGTAAACAAATTCTTGCCACGAACGAGACTTTTGTTGGTCATGCCAAAGCTGCTCATGTATGTACTAATGCCTCTCTTGGTCTCCCGTGAGTCTCACTATGCCCGATAGAATGTCGAATATGTGGACGACAAAGAGAAAGTATAATAATTCCCGTCCTGTACCTTGTCATGATCTAGTTAGTTTCTCTTTCTTTATGACTCCGAGTAGTAATGCTTGAACACTCACGTAACCCGCGAATAAATGCAAAACACTGTTCTATCCAAAGCTTCGAAGACCCTCCCCTTCCGCGGGGAGATCTTAATTGTCTTGCATTGTGCACTGCGAGAAGGGGTCCACATGCACCTGTATCTGACATTGCTTTGCAAAGTCGACTAATAATTATTGTTAAGGCGCTTTGCATAATTGACAAATGTTTGTTGATGGGCAATTTTCGGACTTAGCACTGTGTACCGCGAGGCTGGTTAGGAGGTTAGGGTTCAGTTAGGGTTCAGTTAGGGTTTTTTAGGGTTCAGTTAGGGTTTTTTAGGGTCTAGTTAGAGTCTGGTTAGGAGGCTTAGGGTTGGGAATCACTATTGCCTCGGAAAGTGGCAGTACGATGACGGTATATAGTCACTAACATCTCAAACAATTGTATCAGTCATTTGGCTTAACGGTTAAACGTGCCGCTTTTTTAGCAGCCCACAAGGTCAAGAGTTCAATTCCCGGCAATAAACTGTGTGAAATAACTTATGTAATTGGGCCGGGACTCCGATCAGAGGCCTTTGATGCATCAAATCTATTTTGATCAGATCCCCGGGCTTGCTCTAAATGGCAATTTCTTGATCCCACAACAATATTAGACAATTATGCAAAGTGCTTTAACAATAACTATTAGTCGTTTTATGCAAACTTCTGACAGTATAGCCTGCCACATGAGTCAGAAAGGGGTCAGGTCGCGACTTGGAAGGAGCAAGCACTTCACGGTCACACCACGCGACTGTCACGCGACGCGTTCAAATGACAAACCCTGGAACAAAATGACACTTTCTCCTAACTTTCTTCACGCTTTACAACTTTTACCTCTCAGATGTCGGACTGGGATGAATATGGGCAGTACTACTCGCAACCTGTCTCCAAAGACGGCTTCTTTTATGGCGGAAACGGATTCTACGTTGAAATCGATCGCCACCGACACGAGAGGCTCGACTCGGGATCTCTCTACAGGCTCTTGACGTACACTGAGCCACCGCCTGTTCTTACCAAGGCAGGAAAAGTGGCAAAACGTCAGCCTCCCCCACATAAGGACTCCCCGGATCACTTCTATTATGCTCAGCTCAAACATTATGGCTTAAAGGCGTGGAAGACAAAACCTGCAGCCAAGAAGTATCTACTTGCAGCCTTTGATGCCACTACGGAAACTATTCCAGTGCCGAAACACATCCTCGAATTGGAGAATTCTTTGAAGGAAGAGTACAGGCTGGCCAACATTGCCGCGGCCAAGAAGTACAAAGAAGAGCAAGAGCAGCGGAAGATTGAAGAGGAAATCCAGCAGAAGAAGAAGAACGAGGAATATGACGCCATCCTGAATGAGTTCGCCGCAGTAGGAGTCGTTATACGGCGAGACGCCATCCGGGGGTCAGATGAGTACGAGATTGACGACGATGAAGAAAGCAAAGCACACGTCTCCGACACTCAACTGCGCAAGGACATCGCCACATTCCCAGAGAGCCAGCTTCGCGATCTTGTTAGTAAGCTGGCTTTTCAGAGCTCAGCATTAAAGAAGGCGATCGTCAAAGAAATGGCCATGGTCTCAAGTATCCCCAAGGTAAAGGCACAGAAGGGAAAAGGCTCCGTGGTGAGTATTGGCACGATCGCCGTTATCAATTGGTTGATTCACTGATTACTCCGTTCTAAAGAAATTACTGAAAAATACGCATGATCATGAAGGCGAGTATAAGATTATCGCCCCTTACCTTCAAGATCAGTGGCCCGGGGACACTGGCGGCGACGTACACCTCAAGATGTCACCGTCGCTAAACCATTCACATCTTTGGGTTTGGTTCCACTTTGGAGTCGTCTCTGGCATTATGAGATCGCGCGGCCCACCACCAGAAAAAGTCGGCGATGTCGTGCACTTCCTCTGGCGCGGCCGTGAAGAAGGCGAGGGTGAGATGACATATGGAGAAGACAATATCGGGAGCATAACGTTCCTTGGTGATGGAAAAATACGGGGCACGATGCGGTGGATGGGTGAATTCGAGTTTGCTGGTAAAAAGGTCCCTCGCAGGAATGTTGTGTGGGTCAAAAATGTTGATGAGTGGAAAAACGAGTGGAGAGGCATCAACATTAGGTCCTATGAAAGTGCGCGAGTGGGCAGATGGGGAGGGGGGTGGTATCAGGGAGACGACAGCGGGTATGCAACGCCAAATTCCGACACGGATCCCGGCAAGGGCAGTGAGGACGAGGAAGACGACCGCTATGAGTATGATGAGATGGATGCTACACCATTGTAAAATTGAATATTGCATACCTTGGGAGATAGTAACACACGCCAAAGGGAGTTATAAGGATTAGAAAAATATGTTATGATCGAGGATGGGAAGAATGATACATAGTACAGGGTATGTTTGAGTGGCTAATTCATAAGTCAAAGCCGTCCTCTCCAAAATACCCTGACAAGGCACCAAACTGGCGTGTTGTTATAGGATAGGTTCAAGAACTGGGCTCTGGGTAGACGCATCTCATGTGCTGATCATCAGGTGGTCACTTGACTGAAATGCTCACTTGTTCCAAAAGTTGCCGAGGTGAAGGCGTTGGGTAGGGTAGTGCTCTCCCTCGTACAATCTCAAGCAGCCTCCAAACGCAGCTCCGTCCATAAGATATTTCCATGTCGAAATCCACGGAGAAGATCCGCAGTCAAGACAAGAAACGGGAAAAGGAAGAAACAGCAGTTTTGCAGGGGTCGTTATTCGCGAGGATATCATTCGTCGCGACGAGGGTGGATCCGAAGAGGAAGACACGAGCGACGAAGATGAAGATGAACCACGCCAGAAACGAACTTTGGATACCCAGGTACAGCAGTATATCGCACAGTTCCCACCAGGCCGACTCCGGAGAGTGGTTGGAGACCTGGTTCCCAAGATTCCAGCATTGAAGAAAGCGCTGATGAAGGAAATGGACAAGGATCCAAAATTGCCGCCTGCGAAGATCAAGAGGGCCGTAAGTGGATGGGATATTAAATAATCCTCTCAAACCTGACGTGGGATATAGGACCGATTGAGCAATACACGAGACTACGAAGGAAAATATCACATAATCTCGCCGTACTTCCGAAAGGAATGGCGGGATCATTAGAGAAAGGCTAACCTATCATTGAAAATGTCACCATCCCCCGGCGGGTCTCATCTCTGGGGCGCCTTCCACTTCGGGGTATTTTCGGGCAACTTTCGCTCAAGCGGCCTCCCCCCGCGAAAAGTCGGTGAAGTAGTGCATTTTGTGTGGCGCGGTCGAGAAGAGGAAGAGGGCGACATCATCATGAATGATGATTTAACGGGCAGTATCACATTCCTCGGTGACGGGAGGATCAGAGGGGTCATGAACTGGACAGAGGGCGAGTTTGAATTTGTCGGCAAGAAGGTCGAGCGACCGAATGTCAAGTGGGTTAACAAGGTGGAAGGGTGGAAAGAACAGTACCGGGAAGAGGGTGCTTGGGAAGAGCCTACTGTGAAACGGTGGGGTGGAGGGGGATACTCCCGCAACGTCGCCAGACCAGTCCTCTCCCCCAATTCAGACACCGATCCAGGACAAGATGGATCCGACGACGACTAGCGTTCCCTGTTCTATTCAGCAACCCCTTTGCAGACTTGGAGGGGGCTAGGATGGGAATGCAGGAAACTCGAGCTTGGAGGTCATGGATGATGGCCTCAAGAATTCGGATAGATTTTCAATTTCAAAACTTTTGGAAAAAGGAACCAGGTTACCGTAGCCACAGAGTCCAAGGTCTAATTTTGAAATTCCGCTCGCAACTTTCTCGTTGATTTCGCCAGTTAGATTCTCCACTCCCGAATTCCTGTCCAAATACACATTTTAGTACTTTATATACGTCCACCAAGCTCTCCCAGTCTCCAGGACTATGTCCCCTTTCTCCAGCGGGTCAGAGAGGACCCCTGAGCATTTTCCAAGACTGTTTGTGGACTGCGATCAGATGTTCATGGCTCGGCTTCGTTCATCCGCCATTGGAGTAGGTTCGGTACAAGCCGCCTTCACATCAATCCATCAGGATTATTCAGGCTCCGCCACCTGATCTGTGAAGGGGCTTGTACCAAGATCGACGAAACGGCCAGGATGTTCGACGCGACTTTACGCTCTTCAAAGACGCGTTAAACCCGAATCCTTGATGTAGTCTCTTTTCAATATCGATTCCTTCGAACTCAGCTGCTCAGAATATCAATCCGGCTAGCCAAAACTCGTTTATGAAGGATCTAAGTCACTTGAAGTGAAGGTCATGCACCCCTTTTTCTCGACTTATAGTGCAGAACGGCGGACATCCTCGACCTTTCTACGTTGTCATTTCATCCATGATGGTTATTTCTCTAGGTCTAGGTCTTCAGGCATGCATGAGAGTTGAATTTGACCACTGGACGGATGTGGTAACTTTTCAGCGGATGTGATCGGTGCGTATCATCGGTATTCTGTTTCGTGAAGTGAAATTGACCGTTTCTACCTATTCCTGCTCTTCAGAGTTCTCGACGATGCATATATCATTCACACCCACTTCACGGTCTCGCGCAAATGGAACAGGAGTGCACGTCATCTTCAGGCGCAAGCTTTCAATGATCCTATAATCCTTATAACTTTAGCCATTGGAATCCGCTGTATAACCAATGCGTTAGGGGATGTGATCGGTGAGGATAAATTTTCCTCCTCTTAAATGCGCAGATGAAGGAATTGACACTTCATGGCTACTCCTGCCCCTCAGACTCCTCGAAGGACTCGCATTTTGTCAGCATCTGCGTTACCCTCTCGCACACCTGGAACACCACGCCGACGGAAAGCACCCTCATCGATTCGTCTCCAGGGAATCAAAATCCCGAGCCTCACGCTTGCAGAGATTTCAGCTCAGCTTGTTTCCAAGCTCGTCCTCAAATTCGTTCCAGACGCATGGCAAGTTAACCTCATCTCTCGCATTCGCCAGGGATACGATAGCGTCTTCGTGGCTGGGACAGGTTATGGAAAAAGTCTCATCTTCGAGGGACTGGCTGCACTCGGGGGGAAGAAAAAAGCTGTCGTCATTATCAGCCCTTTGAAGGCTCTCGAGCGTGACCAGGTAAGCCGTGCTTCCGCCGCTCTATCCACGGAAATTCATACCTTTCCTTCGTAGGTTGCGCAGGCTGCAGCAAAGGGTCTTAAGGCTGTCTTGATCAACGAGGACAACACAAAATCCAAGGAGCTATGGCACGAAGCTCGCACCAAAGCCCAGATGGTGTACATTTCTCCTGAGATGGCGCTCTCATCGAGTTTCATCAACCTTTGGAAAGACGCAAAATTCCGAAGACGCGTCCAAGCCGTTATTATTGACGAAGCACATTGTATTGACGAGTGGGGGGAGGAGTTCCGACCGAAGTATCGTGAGCTTGAGATGCTGCGAAGCTTTACCGGTCAGGAGGTTCCATTCGTCGCCTGCACTGCTACTTGTTCCACCAGCACCTTCGATGTTATTTGGAAGTCGCTTGCATTTGGTCACCGGCCATTTTGGGGGATCGACGTAGGCTGCGATCGACCGAATCTCCTTTTCCTAACTCGCCCACTTGTGAATACACAAAACTTGGTTCTCGACATTCTCAATTTTCTTCCCAAGGACATGGACGAGAACACTCCCCCCGAAGCAATTGATAAAGGTCTTTGCTACTTCGATTCCGAAGCAGCCTGTGGTCAAGCGGTCAAGACCTGGCGGCAGGCATTGCCCAAACACCTTCGCGATTGCGTGTACGCATTCTCGTCCGGGATATCAGAGGAGGCGAAGCGCCAGTGCTGGGAAGGGTTCACGTCAGGTCGTTACCGTATCATCTGTTGCACAGATGCTGCAGGAATGGGATGTAATGTCCCTGATGTGAAATTTGCCGTGATCTTTGGTTGCCCAAGGTCACTTTCAATTGTCGCGCAAAGGTGGGGTCGGACCGGGCGTGATCGCAAAACGCTCGGAACCTGCTTGTTACTTGTTCCCTCTTGGGCTTTTCGTCCAGCGCCACCCGAAGTAGGTGCAGCGGTGCAGCGCCTGAAAGGGAAGGCCAAACTCAAGGTCGAACCTCAAACTCATACCGCTCAACGTTCTCGCATTGAAACGTCGCTTGAAGGCTTCATTAATTCAGGGTCATTGTCTACTTCCGGTGAACGTGAGTCAGTTCATTCATTTGTTTATCAACTATCATGCTGACGGCGATCATTAGGCTGCTCACATCAAGTTGTGAGAGATGCCTTCCGACCAACAACCCAACTCACGACATACTCAAGTCTGAACCATGACTCCGCTCCTTGTAAACCAGGAAGACGATCGGAGCAGTCTGTATTTGAGCTTACATGGACTGTTCTTGACCACGATATGTCACCTTCAAGCACCCGGTGCTGCAACCACTGTAACCCCCACCTCCTGGACCAGCTCATTGTGTCCAATAAAAATGATCTGCGGCTGCGTCAGTTTGCGTCTGACTTTATCCACCCCTTTCCTGATCCTCCGCCAACCCGACCGTCCTCTCGTACATCCAATGCATCAGACAGATCTCAGCTCGCACGCGACTTTGAGCCATCTAAAGGGTTACGCAAGGTGTCCCAAGCTGAAAAGGAACACCTTCGTGACATGTTGATCGCCTGGAGAACAGAGCGTCATCGACGCCTTGGAGAAAGCCGTTTTCTCTCGCCAGAAATAGCACTTCCTCCGAAGTTGCTCGAAAAGCTTGTGAAGGGGAGCGGGGCTTTCTTCAAGACTGCTTCGATCGGTCGTACAGAAATACTGAAAGCCATTACGTGGGACTTCGCGACAGACCAAGATTTCCAAGATATTGCCCTTGTCATATCCGACTGGCGCATTTATGTTACTGCCTCGGACACCCCTCAGTCTCAGGTTAGAGCCCGGAAGAAGAATCGTGCAGATGAAAATACCCCGCAGCCAATACCCCAGCCAATATTTACACCGATTCACCAACCACACGGTCTCCAGTCAACACCACGTATTAATCGGGCATTACAATCGACACCGCATGCGACTCGGGCCCAAGGATCACCGCAGCATTCTTCTCAGATCCCGCGGCCAGCGCAGCGCATACCCCGGAGTTCAGAGTTGACGCCACATACAATTCAGTCTGGCCGAAGTGTTAATAATGTTTTCCGAACACCTCCTGCGAACCTTTCCATCTCTCTCCCACCAACTCACATGCAACCTTCTCCGTCTTTGCGAGATGAACGTGTCCACCAAATGCAGGTTACATCGGCTTCAATGTCGCATCCACGTGTCCCGTATATGATACCTCAGTCACATGTGCCACAAGACCACCCAATGCACCATGGTACACATTTTCATCAGCCTCTACTCCCTTCACCGCTAGTTCCAGGACCACCTCAACCCGCTCAGCAACTAAATCCGCATCACCACGGAGCACCACATTACACACCGCAACACCAAGTCTCGCAACAGTATGCCTCCCCACAATTTGCCACTCCACAATACGCCTCTCTACACTACTCTTCTCCTCAATATCTTCCGATGTACTATGCTTCCCCGCACTATCCATCAATGGGCTATCCGTCACCTGCACAGTATATGTCTCCATATCCTGCTCCCACACAGTCCTTCTCTCCGTTCCAACACTCATACTCACACGGTGTTTCTATAAATCCTCCACCGCCAGCGAGCACATCTCAATCTCAACATCCAGCTACTGATTTTGATACCACTTAGATACATACTACTTTACTTACTGTGCATCCATTCCGTGACCAAACTCATCTCCTCCTCCAAGTGACCCTGCTCCAAGACCACCATTTCCTATCTCGTCACCATGTATATCTTCATAATTATCATGGCTGATTGGGTTTTCTGCATTGTCAAATGCTGTCCCGCTATCAAAACGCGTGTCGCGTGGATCGTCCGGGGCTTTTTCGGGAGTAACGGGGTATCCCAGAGCTGGATCATATGTCGTACTGAGAATGAACTCTTTAAACTTTCCTTGCCAATTCTCTGCTCCAAGGACCATCACATCAACAATTGCTGTGCGAAATTCCACTGTCGATTTGTTCTTCTTGTCAGGTGCAGCAGGTACGTGATGCCCACCAGGTGCGACGACATGAAACTTGAGCCGTATCATCTCCTCCGTGAGAACTCGAAGATCAAATTGGAAAGATATCTCTTTGGATTTTCGGGCACGATCTTCGTCACCGAAGAAATTCGCGACAAGATGGCTGACTTCCCGAAATGCCTCAACGCAAGCTGATCCCTTCTGCATGATGTATTCAATTGTGACTCCATTTCCCTGAGCAATGAAGACCCGCTGAATATCAAGTCAGGTCCATTCATAGCAACAGATGGTGGGACTTACTCACCTTTACCCAAAAGTTCAGTTGCTCTACATATAAGTCAGCAGCAATCCACCGACCATCCTTTCCCCACCGATTGACAAACCACGACCTTTCCAGAGCCAGTCGAAGTGTGGGCGTCAGCTCATATTTCCACCGTAGAAGAACTTCGGCACACTCCCGTGCATAGTTGTGCTGGCCTGCCCCACGAAAAGCTAGAGTCCAATACTTCAAGACACGAAGGACGCGGCCGGCATCTGCATGACTCACTGCATGCTCAAACTCACAGAAGAGTAAAGCGTCACGCATGAAATAGATTGAATGAGCCATGTAGTCGTCATGTCCAACGTCCTGAGCATGCTTTGCAGCATATGTGGTAGCAAAGTCTCGAGCGATGATTTTAGAGACCTCCTGTATTTCAGAAAGCTTTGGCCTCCACTTTTCAAGTTCAGACCATTGTTTCATGCCCTTCGTCACCCTATATAGGTATCAGAAAGGTTAATCTATGACCTCGGATGCAAAGTACAAACATACATTATGCAGTGCAGGATCCGCGCAATGAGAGAATGTCGGATGAGGGACTTGGCAGCAGCATAGTTTGGTTTGTTGACATCCCAAGTACGATTGAGAAGTCCTTTGTGTGCAGCCAATGATGATGGATTGAGTATGGCATGACCGTAGTGGGTGCGAGTAAGCAGATGAGAGGCCTGAAGTGCAAAATGAAACAGTTCACTAATTTCTTCAGCATATTCGACGCGTTCCATCGAGTTGACGTCATCTGTCCGATCGCGACGAGCAGCGCGCAAATTGTTGGCAGTCAACCAATCTCCCCCGATAATGCGAACTTTTGCAGACCATTCTTCCTCTGATAGGGTGGACCGCTCCTGAATTGCCTTCAGAACCTCGATGAGACCTTTCTTTGAACCCTCGTTGATGTCAAACACTCCAAACGGTCGTGCATCTGTTTTTTTTGCCTGTAGCGGACGGTCGGTGGGCATCATCTTCGCAACCTCTGCCAACATTTCCTGACGACCTTTCCATTCCTTACTACCTGGACAATACAACACCACCATCTCTGCAATAAGTGCTTCGAAGGCCAGCTCCATATGTTGATCATCTTCATTGGTGGGAAGGATGTCGTCTATTGTTGCTTTTGCACGCATGCCACGGAGATCAAGCTTTGCCTGTAGATCTTCTGCGGTAACGTCCACTCCCTCGAGGCCGATGACGGCACAGTTTGTTGCATGGATCATAGAATTTTGACTTGTTAAGCGCTGTTGAAATTTCCGAACAAACAAGTTGATGTTGTCGAAGATGGTGAAGAAAAGCTGACCGCTCGTGATGAGCTCGACTGCTAGCCGTATGGCATCGTTGGAAATGTAGGTTTTGAGTCGCTCAACAGTGCGGCCAGAGACGCAAACACCGGCATTGCTCAGCATATTTATCACGCGAGAGCTAGTTCCCGAAATCTTGAAGAATAACCCGAGAAGAAGTGGCAATACATTTGTGGCACGGTTACGGACAAATGCGAGCATGCTAATGACCAAAATAATGGCCTGAATAGACTATCAGTAAAGTCCGGAAAATGAAATCAGAGGACATACAAATATCGGATTACGGCTGAATCCTTCGAAGTCTTTCCGCCATCTGCTCTGTTCTTCACTTCCCCCAGTATCACCGGCTGCATCGAAATCAAGGTTCGGATCATCACTCCACTCCTCTTCATCTTCTGCTGCAATGGACTGCACATTTTGACTCACCCTACGAGCTTTCGCCTTGCGATACTTGTTGGGAGAGGCGGAGAATGTTTGAAGCAGTCCAAACGTAAAAGGAGCCGATTCTTGGTATTTTTTAACCAGAGAGTCCGGCTTGAGTAACTCGCGAAGGTCCGAAATTGTAAGGTCCTTGATACGAACTTGAAGTGCAGGGTCTGTGATGATTCGGTCACTTTCCTCAAGAACGATTTCGTGAGCACAAGGGGTGATCATGCTATGCAGATGTTCTTGTGAGCCTGGCCAGCGGTCATGCCAAAGCTGAAAAATTGTGGCCGGGAGAAACCTAATCTCCTCCGAAGCTGAGGGTCTGTAGCCCATGAATCTTGAAGCGCGGTCTTTGATAATCTTGATGTCCGTAGAAAAGATGAATTGTAGCAAATTATGCAATGGAAGTCCAAGAAAAACAAGCAACGAGACGACAAGGTGTAGTTTGGTTTCAAGGGAGGCAGTTTTCATGGTAGAGAGATGAGTTTCCCAGTAGTCAGGTGCAAATTTGAGGGACGACATCGTTGTCGACGGAAAAGGACCTGTGTGTGACACTTAAACGCGTCGAGTCACTTGAGTGACATATTGACTCACGCGATCCGTAAAAACCTGGCTCGCGTTTTGAAGCAATAACAAGTTGATACTAAAAATTCTGAACAGAGGAAAAGTCATGCTTTATTGTCTGTAACTGGATGCTGTAAAAAAATTGAGGAGAATAAGTGGTCAAGTGCATGAACTAGCAACAGGTTTCTCAAACACAGTGCAGCAATTATGGAGCCTATAACAATATCTGCTGATGACTGCATTGCTCAAAATTTATATCACGTTCTAATGTAGGATATAAGGAGGATTTCCTTCACTGACACCAAGGTAGAATACATGACCGTTATAGAGGTCGACGTCGTTGAATATCCTCGCTATTTGACCAAGTTTGTCCCAAGCCTCTCTCCGAGATTGACCGGCTTGCCGGCCCGGAGACAGGCTTGCTCCGAACCTACCATTGGAGGCCCCTCTTCGGAGTCAAATCTATATACAAGCACTCATAAGTCCCTCTCCCCATCTGGCGCCATGGGTCGTCTCTGGAGCACCGTCCGACGTTGAAGTCGCCAGTGCATCAAAAGTATTACATAATATGAATATTTATTTCAATGTCCGCTTTCCGGCTTGCGACCTTCGAGTCATTCTACTGTTAGGAAGCTCAGAGAGAAAAGTACACCGGAATTCACCCGAGTGAAAAATTTGCGTCTCCAAGAGTCCACTTCTCGTCATTCATGAAGCTTGTGCCAGCCAGACGGGCATGAAGTCGGAGACTGAAATTCGAATTTAACCGAGGGATTGACACGTCACCGAAAGTGACGGAACAAGGTTGAAGGCGAGGGAACTGCTAAGTAGCTCCTCTCTCGAGCGGATTGTTTAGGGGAGGGAGCGGGGGAATGGCGGGTGAGATACCTGGTCTTCAGATTCTTGAATTTGAACTGAATTTTGTCATTAAGATCACCAGTAAATCACCAGATACAAAAATTCCGCTCCAAGTGCGTCGGATGACCTGAAATTGCTGTAGTGGTCGCGGATTGTGAGGATAATAATGTAGAAGTTGTGTAGAAGTACTCTACACCTCCGTAGATGAGCACCCAAGGACGTATATATAGAGGGAACATACGTAGGCGAAGTTAACGAAAAAAAGTTGCGAGCGGAATTTCAAAATTAGACCTTGGACTCTGTGGCTACGGTACCAGGTCCGACGGCAATAATTGTGCTATCATATATACATGCCATGGAGTGGTTGTATGTTACATCTCATCTTCCAAGAGGAGGGTTGAAGAAAAAAGTAGGTACATGTACACTGGCAGGTCTATAATTCAGGACCGTACGCGCCTCCAAGCCAGTCTGGACTCTGGAACGCGATCACTTGACCGGAGACTCTCAGGCTCGTGTTCAACGTTCAACACCGACTCTTATGAGGTCCAGGCTCTCTTTGCTGTCCCTTTTTTCACGACTACACATAAATGTCGAGCTGGGATGGTGAGCAGTACGTGGCCCCTGTCTTCAAGCACGAC
Organism: Hypsizygus marmoreus; assembly: GCA_013433165.1. Lineage (NCBI taxonomy): Eukaryota > Fungi > Basidiomycota > Agaricomycetes > Agaricales > Lyophyllaceae > Hypsizygus > Hypsizygus marmoreus. The sequence continues at coordinate 265,182 of CM024087.1, forward strand.
TTTTTCCACAACGGAACCACCTTCTACGTCGAGGTCAATGGTCACCGGCATGGCAGACTTGACTCGGAATCTCTCTACAATCTCTTAACGTACGTCAAGCCGCGTCCTCTCCTCACGAAAGCCGGGAGTGTGGCGAAGTCACAGCCTCCACCCCACAAGGATTCCCCAGGCCATTTCTACTACGCTCAGTTGAAGCATTATGGTCTACCGCCCTGCAAGACGAAGGCTTCAGCCAAAAAGCACCTCCTTGCCGCGTTTAACCCCGTTACCAAGACCATCGAGGTCCCGCAGTATATTACAGAATTGGAAAGGGCCTTGGAGGCGGAGTACAACCAGGCAAAGATCACAGCAGAAAAGAAGCAGCAACAGAAGAGGCGGCGGGAGGCGGCGGAGGAAAAGAAACACAAGAAGCAGAGAGAGGAAGAAGACGCTACTTTGAAGGAGTTTGCCGATCTTGGGATCGTCATTCGGAAGGGTATCATCGCGGATTTGGATGAGTACGCGAGTGACGATGAAGGGATTGTGCACGTTTCGGACGCCCAGCTGCGGAGGACCATATCTGCGCTTTCAGACAGCCAACTTCGTCGAATTGTCGGCAATCTTGCTTTTCACACCCCAATGCTTACAACGGCTGTAATGAAAGAAATCATGGCGGTGTCAAATGCAGCACTAACCAAGGGTCCCGAAGTGGTAAGTAGAATTCCATCGCCTTTGCATACTTTGAGGCTCAGGGTTTGTTGCATTTAGAAACTACTGAAAGACACTCAAGACAATATGGCTGAGTATACAATCACAGCGCCATACCTTCGATGGGAATGGCCAGACGATACGAAGAAGATGGTCCTCAAATTGTCGCCTTCGCCCAAGGGATCCCATCTCTGGGGAACTTTCCACTTTGGCATCGTCTCAAGCATAATTCGCTCGCGTGGTGGGCTTCCCGAGAAGGTCGGCGATGCGTTCAACTTTCTCTGGCGTGGCCATGAGGAAGGAGAAGGGGAAATGACATATGGCGACTACAACTTTGGTACGATCACATTCCTCGGAGATGGAAGAATCAAGGGCATGATGCAGTGGTTGGGTCGGTTTGAGTTTGTGGGAAAGAGGATACCCCGCGACAAGCCTGTGACGTCTAGGAGCGTGAGCAGTTGGAAGCGGAAGTGGAGAGACATCAATGAAAGAACCGAAGAGGCAGAGAGGATAGTGAGGTGGAACCAAGGTTGGTATTGGGAAGATGACTCCGAGGGCTACATCACGCCGAACTCTGATACCGACGGCGAGGAACACGATGAGGAATCTGAGGAAGATCAGGATTCATATGGGTCCAAGAAAATGGTCATGTAACTGGATATTCCAATTCGACTTGGGCTTGGAACATGCTCAGGTTGCACTGTAGTAGAACACTCCTCCAATCCGGGGGATGCTATAATCTATGATTCACGAATTCGGTCGAAGCGTTCACTTATGATAACTTTGGCATAGCTCGACAGGGAGTTGTTGACGATACACACCTTCTTCTAGTTTTCCACCCTGCTTACCCCCTTAGGCATTGTCCATGCCCGGGGGTGGATCATATCTACCAGACGGCCACTACGAACTTCACCCCTTGGGGGAAACTGAGACATGGTAGCGTCAAGCAGAGTCCAAGTCGGTTAGGACAGTTCAGACTGCCGTCGCAGATGTAAACTGAGTTATCAAGCAGAAAAAGTCGAAGGCAAGCGGCCGCTGGGCCGATTGCAGCGGCGCAGTGTTTGGCTGCAGCCCTAAGGAATAACTGCACTAGCAGTTACCCGTGCTTCGCACGGTTTAGCAGCTTCAACATTCAACCGTAAAAATAGTACCTAAGGCCTACATAGTCACGACTCATCAAGATAACAGAGCAGTTGTTTACCGGTAGCATTTAGCAGTCACTTCCCGTAACATTAGCAGTTATTTCTAGCAGTTACTTCCCGTACTTTAACAGTCATTTATCATTTCCTAATAGTAATACCATTTAGTAGTCACTTCCCGTGGCATTTAGCAGTTACTTCCCATGGCATTTAGCAGTCACCTCCCATGGCCAGTTACTCCCCGTGGTATTTAGCAGTTCATTCCCGTGCGTTACCAGTTACCCGTGCATTCTAAGGTGGTTTGCATTCGAATCGTGGCTGGCTACCATAAATGGTTGCTGATACCACGTGGTTTTCCATCCTTATTTGGTGACTCGCTACCTTATATGGTGTCCTATGCCACGTGGCAAAAACGGGGGGTTCTTTTTTATAATAGATAGATCACGTGGCTAATTAAACAAACGATATTGTGTTGGACGCCGCGCTGCCACAGCCGACGATGGTCTCGAATCCATTCCAATGCTTGACGTTGTCTCTGCTCATTATACCACCTATTCTTATCACGACTTACCTCCTCGCCGCATTTCCACATCCACCTGAACCAATATTTCTTCACAAATCTCTCGCGAGTCTCCCGCCAGATGCCAAGTCCTGGTCAATATACCCGGAAAACTACTATCCTGGCGGCGCCTACGTATCCTTACCTTTTGGTCGCGTGCGTTTTCTATACTTGAGACCTCATCGATTTGTTCCAACAATGCATCAGATGCGGTATTGGCTTTTGGGACCAGAGAAGGGCAAGAAAGTATGTGTCATGCTATTCTTGTAATCATCAGAGTCTTCGTCTGACGATCGTCGGAAGGTCGTACTAATCCATGGACTCTCCATCCCCGCTATAATATGGAGAGATGTTGCACCCCAACTTGCATCGCGTGGTTATCGTGTTTTGGTTTATGGTACGACTCAATCATGAATACGTGGTTTATGGTTATCTGACTTCTACCAACACAGATTTGTACGGTCGCGGATATTCTGACGCTCCTCAAACAACATACGATGCAAACCTATACACGATACAACTTGCTCTTCTCATGCAGCATCTCCGGTGGGACAAGGCTATTATCGCGGGAGTGTCCATGGTCCGTTATCTTTCCAGAAGTTATTTTGAATTCATCTGATCTGCGGTTTCAGGGTGGCGGCATTGCCACAGCATTCACTGCCCAATTTCCGCATCTCGTGGATGATAAGGTGGTGCTCCTAGCATGTGCTGGCCTCATGGAGGTACAGTGTTTACTCGATCTCGTCCGCTTATCGACATTTATCCCATCCATTATAGGCAAGCGACATTTCTCGTACCGCAAAATTCATGTCGTCGCCGCTCGTGCAAACAGTGACAGCAAGTGCCCCGGTCCGGGTGAGTTATGTTTCCCTACGACCCTCAACACCAGCTCATAATTTCAAACATAGAAATATCTCCAACGTCTGATTATGAAAAACTCAACCTCCAAAGCAGCGCCGTCCAGTACATCCGCACCAATACCAGTACCCGAGAAAAAGTCGGATCCCATCACCGAAGTAGGACTGCATTCTCTTTACCCGACACTCATTATAAGTACTCCTCTAACGATGCATGTTCCGTAGATCGTTCGTCTTCAATCAGCACACCTCACGGGTTATAACGCTGCTCTTTCTTCCTCTCTTCGAGAAGGCCCCATCCGCGGTCAAGCAGCAGCATTCGCTTCGGAGGGATTCGATGGTGAGAATGGGCGCGCTGTGCTGATAATCCACGTACGTACTACGTCATCGTCGTAGTTCTAGCTCACGCTCAATTATACTGCAGGGAACGAAAGACAACACAGTCAACCCTCGCTACGCGCCCATAATACTGACCCTCCTACCACCCGTGACACGCGCGCGTTCGAAACTCATCACACTCGAAGGTGCCGGACACGATCTCACGATCAGCCACGCTGAAGAGGTCACTCGTGCCATGCTGGATTTCCTTGAAGGGAAGCAAAAGTGATCCGCCCTAACTCTACGCCTTGCCGATAAATGGCTCCATACCTCCTTTGCTCCGCGATACCTTTTCCTTCAATTCGCGTCTCCTCTCCCGGATTCCCTGTATTTTTTCCCCACTCGACAACAGCCTATGCTCTCTTCGCTACCCCACATGCTACTATTTCCCTTCGGTCCTTGTTGTGTGTGTCTGTATCTATTTCACTCACCCCTTGTTGTGCTTTTTCATTACTCCAGTACTCTATATACATACCTTAAACTTAGTGTACACGGAACTCTGTTCTCGTTTTATTTTGCTTGTTTTTGCAGTATTATTATAGATGGTTGATCCAATATGTGAAGAATAGACTCGTTGACTCCATTCGAATAAGGATGGTCCTTCTGTTGCAATAAAGGACGGACTTAAGTGTATCGGCTGCTCATCATATTTTATGCTGATACGGTATTTCTGTTCAGCTGACAACATGAACTCATACATTTGGGTGCGTCTTCTTGGTCTTCTAGGAAATATATCAAGGCAACCAACATTGGCATAATAAACTAAAAGGACACTTCATTTCGGACTCTTGTGGCCCGCGTTCCATTGTATGTCGTTGAAGGAGTCAAGGGAGCTGTCCTTCGTCGACGTGAAAGCCTGGGCCGTGAGGTATGCCAAAAGATGTTAATGTTGAACACCATGAAGAAATAAGAAAGAGGACTTAGATGGCCGTACAGATCACAGTGAAGTTAGGGTGCCCGTCGTCTTCCTGGAGATACATGAGATAGTCAAAGACACCAGCAATAATGTCAGAGCCAAACTAGCCGGCTGACAGCGATCTTCCCGGCCATCGTGTATCATGCCCCAAAAATAATGTCAAGATTGAGACAAGACAAGCAGCGACATATTTGGAACAACGACTATGACGATGACTATGAAGTCCGATCCACCTTGGGAAGGAATAGAGATGAAGCAGCCTTCACCTTGGAGGCAACTTGAAGCGATTCTGTCTTAGTACATTGTGGGCCCCTGCTGAAGCAATTGATCACGTTTATACAGATGATACATACGGTTTTTTCGTCGATGGAGAAGATAAGAGTTTATCACCACTTACTGTACATATTAAGAACAAGTACTTATTGAAACCCGGGGGGGGGGGGGGGGGGGTGACGACAGCATATCTATATCTAACAAGCGCCAAAGAACTAGGGACCAGTGGGTGAAACAGCGTCACTGAAAGAAGGTCTATGAGATGCGGTGTGAATGCAGATAAAAAATGCAGCATTTACCGGGTGGATCTGCAATCCTGAGCCAGGGGCAGCTCATAGGTCGTGTCATCTCCAAATTTAAGTCTCAACCTAGTCTAGGAAGCCTCTTTCTCGTTAGCAATGACACGAAGGGTTGAGCGGAGCAACCATACACCACGGCGACTTTCGACAACCCTGTCAAATGCACCAACATAAGTGACCCCACCAAACTCGAATTTGTAATTCCCCTGGAAAATTGCACTTGTTTGAATAAAAGAACGGCGCATGAATCATGAAGCCTGACTCACTCTGTAGCGGGTGGACGGGGCTTGACCCCTGTATCTGTCTGATAAATCGGTGTCGTAGTCGGGTTCGTACCTGCTACTGAAGCTCTGCTCATGAGCGCATTAATAATCATATTCAACTGGGATGTTCAAGCGACGACTCACGCGCATTCTGGAGCTGGCGATGTGGTAGTTGGATGAAAAGGAAGTTACTTGGGGAACTCCCTTCATCCCAAATCACTTTATGTTAAACCATAAGAAAGCGGAGCTCCGCGCCGCACCGGCCAGTGCAATGGAAGATGATTGATGCACAAGCTCTTCTAGGATGGCCTAATTAGAACGCACAACTGGTCTGGTGGCAAGATCGATTGATTCTGTGGGCGTTGATATCGCCGCTTTCGCACAGCATCCGATATTTGTACCCACAAAGTGACTCACTGTTCCTGACCTCGACACCCACGGTGCCCAGTTGTAACCAACAATAAGAATGGATCGACAGAACTGTATTCCTTGAACGGTTGTTAGTACGAGCAAAGTACTGTCGACCCCGGTCTGGGTGTACGGTACCTATCTGAACCTAAATCCGCTTACTACACATTCAAAATAGAGTAAGACGTCGTATCGTCAAATGCGCGTTCATTCAGATGATAGAATAAGGGTCATCAGAACACTTATAGCGCTGATGGTGGCACCTTTTGTGTGCTGATCTTGGAGCCAGTGACGTCTTGTGGGCGTAAACATCAGAGTTCTGATAACGCGATATTGATAAATTTACATCTTTTGTGGGTGTGGGTGGGTACTATTACTGATCAGAGTGACTCTGAATCAGATTTGGCTCGTGCTTGCCTGGTGATCTGAAAGATCTAGGTGTTGTTGTGATTGGAGTATGTATGCGCTGACATATATCAGTATCAATTTGTGGGCCTTGGAAATATGATGGAAGCTTCCGCCAGGGTGATATTTCTACCAGAGTAAGTAGGAGACTTCGCCCGTTGCGCCACATTCGCATTTGAGCTCCGCCTGAACTTGCCACCTGACGCTTGCTGTTCAGTGTTCACAACGTTCGGCTTCCTGAAAACTTGAGGATGGACCTCAAAGCGAGTGTCGCTACAGCGCTGACAGCAGCGTTTCTCGCAACCTATGTGTACCGGAATAGCTCTTCTGCTCGGAAAAGGAAGGACCTTCGACGACAGGTTTGGTTTGTTTTCCTCATTCTCTAACTGGAACCTGACACACACGTAACAAGCTTCCCAGCAACCTTGACTCTTGGAGATTACCTGGAGAGCGTCAAGAGGATGAGGAGAAGATTTGGATGGATTTAGATACCGTCTTCCGTGAAAAAGGACTCACGTTGTGGCCGAACGCGTTTGGTTGCACTCTCAAATCTCCTGGTTTGACATACCCTTCTTCAAGCGGGTTTGGCTATGCTATACCTACGCGAACGGTAGTTGACTATATAGGAAACGTTGGGAGGCTCCGCCGATTCGATTATAGTGTTCGTCGTGTTTTCTGCCTGTTCACTGTTGTCTGACGTGCATAATAATAGAATCCTCTCTCGCGAGCTGCTCGCACACTTGATGGGCACGATGTCATTATCCGTGTCATTGTCATCCAACGCGAAGGGCATGAGCACCTCAAAATTCTTAGAAGGATTGCGACTGGAGAAAATAGTTTGCTCAGTAATAACCACGTACTTCCGATGTTTGCCGAGCTCCAATTCGAAGATATTATCTTCGGCATTTTCCCCAAGGCGGGAGGCTCGATGAAGGACATGTATGGTTACTGGGCGAAGAATTCTGTTGGAGACGTTGTGGACATGCTTACGCAGATGTTGGAGGTAATTTGTCCCGGCTTCTGTTTGCATTGATCGATTTCTCTAAACTCGTATGTCAAGGGCCTCGCATTTATTCACAGCTTGAATATTGCCCATCGTGTAGGTACTTCAATTCATTGGTCTGGTAGTGAGATGTTGATTATTGTCTTACTTTGGCCCAGGATGCATTCCGTGACAACTTCGTTGTACAATGGCATCCGGAATCCTTAATTGACATGAAAATCCCCCTCTGTCGTCCTCGAGTCTACTTGATCGACTTTGAAGTCGCCATAGAATTTCCACTGGAATGCCCTTCCGATAAGCTCGTATGCACAGGCTACCCAGTTGGCGGCTCTTTCACAGAACTTGAAACATATACCCGCCCCCACGCACCGGAGTTTGCATCTGAGCAACCTTACAGTCCCTTCAAGTTGGATGTCTGGCAGCTGGGCACCAGTTTTTTGAATGTCGAGGTGGGATCCTTTCCTTCCATTTTGTTCTCAGTCCCTTCAACAAACTGGGTCACCACTGACTACTCTCGGTTTCACAGCCCACCTTTCGCAGCACGATTGCCTCGATTGATGCTGTATTGCGGGGTATGACCGATGCTGATCCCGCCGAGCGACTGAGTGCACAGGACGCGCTGGATAGACTTGGGGCGGTTGTCCATTCCATGTCCCCCCAGTCTTTGCTCATGAAGCCGACTGTGGTCACTGGGCATGAGTCAATTGAAAACTGACTTCGCTCACATATATCAAGATGTGCACTCGAGGCCGTCATGCAAGCACGTCGTACAGTCGACGATTCCTGTTTACAGTTATGTTGGTTGTTAGATCGAAGGCATCTTTCTTGTTTGCACCGTCCGTGGCAATGTTCAACTGTTACTATCCTCCTTCCTCTGTTGTTTTTCTGCTGTCGTTTTGCACTGTACAAACTTTTCACCATATATACGATGATGATGAAGTTGAATTTATCGCTGGCGTGGTGGAGGCGAAGACGAAATCGATTCATGGGTAGGCGGTCGAGTTGATTGTCGACCCCGATGCCTCGCCAGGCCGATCCTCTCCCATAATTCAGACACTGACCCCATCTTTCCGACGAATAAGTCAATGCATAAAAAGCGATGTTAAAGTTCAACAGGTTTCATGAGCACATATTGGAAGTAATATGTATGTGTCTCTGACTATATCGGAGAAGATCACGAGGCATAAGACTCGTTTTCGCCACTGGCTCCGCTTCCAAATGATCATCTATGGACTAAGCCTCTTCCTGTCTCTCGGGAACAGTGACGTCTTGCGAATATCGCTAAGCTTCAAGAAAAACATCAAGACACGTTCCAGACCTAGAAGAAAGACAGATATGTTAGCCCATTGCGGATAGTGCGGAGGTACCGATTGAAACAAGGACGGAGAAGGACGACCGCACCTATACCTCCGCCAGCGTGCGGCGGGCAAGCGAGCTTGAATGCGTCGAGGTAACCTTGCATCGATGCGGGATTGATGCCGTTTTCCTTGATGCGCTGGAGTAAGAACACGGGGTCGTGCACTCGTTGTGCACCTGACAGAATTTCCTCGCCGCGCATGAAGAAGTCGTACGCGTTGGCTATTGTCTAGAAAAACGGCGAACAATTAACCTCCGTGGGATGGGTGCGTTGACAGATAAGCGAGGGAAGGTATACGCACTGGGTCGTCGGCGTCAGGCATTGTGTAGAAGGGACGCAGCCTGAGCGGAAACTTGTCGATGATGTAGTAATCGGTATCGTATTTGGCCTTGATGACTCGCCCAAGGCGTTTCTCATTGATGGTGCTATAGGGAACGAAATAACACAGTGAGCATGTCATCCAGTTGCTTGGGGAATTAACCCACTCGAAGTCATCTAAATCCTCCCTCGGCACACCATCTTCCACCAATAGATCAACCGCCTCTGCAAAGGTAAACTTTAAAGTACCCTCCGGGCCCTCCCGCCACTTGAACTCCTCCGCTGGAAACTGTGCGTACACGATATCGATTTCCTTTCTATATCCATCCCTCAATCCGCGGAATATTGCTTTCAGCGTGTCATCGATGAGATACATGGCCTCATGGTAGTGTTCCTCGATCGCCATCTCAAGATCGAGCCCGACGAACTCGGAGAGATGACGGTGCGTCTGCGCGTTCTCGGCCCGGAAGACAGGTCCGATCTCGAAAACTCGCTCAAAATCAGCAGAGATGCACATTTGTTTGGCGAGTTGGGGACTTTGGGCAAGGAAGGCAGTGCCTGGTGAAAAGTGTTTGTCAGACAATCAATGGCTAGCCTGTGACTATGAAATTTGTATGTGGAGTTCGAGGCGTACCTTTGAAGTAGCTGAGAGTGAAGACCGAGGACCCAGACTCGCTTGCGCCACCCTGCAGCTTTGGGCTGTGAATTTCTAAGAATCCACGGGAACGGAGGTAAGAGCTGAACAGTTCCGGTATAGCAGACTGCAGAACAAAGATGGCATGGTTTGTCCGTGTCTGTGAAGGTAGGTTTAGCTCAGAGGACTGGTCGTGTCGCATGAAAGGAACGCACACGAAGATCAAGGACACGGTTGTCCAGGCGGGTATCGAGAAGAACTTTGCTGTACTGAACGGGGTCGTTCTCGGTCGTCTCTGGTCGACCAGCATCGATCAGATCAAAAGGAAGAGGCCCTTGAGGTGCTGCGATAAGGAAAACCTGCGATGTGTTCAGACGCTGCGAATATTAAGAGACTGGACTCTAACCTTCTCGCAGGCTATCTCAGCATTCGTGATGGTTATGCTCTTGCTCTGAATATCGCTTTTCGTAGCGACACCTTCAATAAGGAGTATACTCTCAGGTCGCAACTTCGCGATCCATTTCAGCATTTCCTTCGAAGGGCCACCTTCGTGGGCATGGCAAACGGCTTGCACAGAATCGAACCCTTGTCGAACAGTGAGAAAAATCACTGATCCCTTGTCCTTGATGAGAGAAAGGCGACATCGCAGCCTGACGGTCTTCCCTAGATAAGACTCGTTGAATTCGGTCAGAGCAAGGCGTACCAATCCCGTCTTCTTCTGGGACTGATGCAATGGCAGGACGCCATATGTTTCCTTTGTCGTGTCCTTTGTATCTCCAAGTCAGGATCGCACGCGAGATAAGGGACCCAGCCGCACCTGTACAAGGTCACCACTCCCTACCTCGACAATCGCATCCGTTCCCCGGGGATTCTCGGGTTGGTCGGATTTTGTTTCTGCATCCTTGGAAGACATGGTGGGAGTCAGTGAACAGGCTTTGTCAAATATGTCTCGTCGTTCTATGTACCTTTCCAGTAGAGCGGCTCTGGTAGGGCCGGGCCTGTAAGGGGCCTGGGCAAAAGTTTTCGGCACGTGACTGGTCGCGGGTTTTGAATGTTTAGGGTTGTTTGCGCAGACACGATTTGACCGCAAACGTCTCCTGGTCAGTTTGAACCGTGGACCAAGGTGGACGGCTTCACACAAATGGCCACCAACGATGCCTCTCTTCCCTCCCTCCAGCTCTCAGATATTATGCACACAATGTCCCCGTCTCCGAGTCCACAGCTGCGCGACGACACCCATCCCAGGCAGCGCACACCGTCACCTGAACCACTCACAGAAGCTGATATAGCACGCATGCGTCACAGGGTGGCAGAAATGGGGCTCACATCCGACGAACAATCCAACGCGAGCTCTCAAGAAAAAGAGCTTGTAGACATGGTATGCTATACTTACGTTGTGGTGTCTGAACACTGACCACGGGAGATAGGTCCTACGGCTTACCGAATCAACATTGCTGGATCCTAGTCAGCTGATACACCAAGCAAATGTCATTTCTGGTCTAAATGTGCAGCGTGATTTCCTGGTTAGGCAGGCCGAGGAGGAGAGGGTACGCTGGAGTTCCCAGAAGGACGGCTGGGAGCGGATGGCTGAGGCTCTTATTGCCCAACGTAACAAAACAGGCAACTCGGCTGCGAAGGATGCGGTGCGGAGTCTACCTTTCATCTTTGAAAATGAAATATACCTAACGGAACACTAGGAACTCGAGCGACACTGCTCGGCGCTCGAATCCGACAATAGAGCACTTCGTGAGAAGGTCAGTATTCGTGATACACTAAGCCAGGTAACTAATTCGACGTCTATTTAGTTGCACGATACACAAGCTAGACTAAATTCTCTCGAGTCCGAGCTCTCGAAACTGCGGCCGATACTTCTCATGCAGCCTTATGCCGCGGCAGCACAAATGTCTCTCTCCTCTATCAATCACGCTTCGTCCATCCTTTCCTCCGTACCTTATCCGTCTATTCAGGCTGCCGCCTCGAAAGTCAAACCAAAGAAGCGGAAGAAAGAGCCAAGAGTACCTGTTTTCTCTGCGACTGCCCCAGACGAACAAGAAAACAGCGATGACCAAACAGAGACACAACCCATGGAAGGCGTTGAACAGCAACAACCAATTCTCTCGAGTTCATTCTTCCAATTCCAGACTCAACCTGTCCCCGGGCCGAGTGCACACCCTCCAGTATTCTCAGGAGACCATTACCGCAAGCCCAGTGCACCCCCCCTCGGTGGACCCCTTACCGCCCCTCCCACTACTCTTGAATTTCAGGTTACTGCTCCTGGCCTCGCAGCTGCACCTGCTTCAACGAGAAGTACTCGCCAACAAATGTCTCCTGCCCCTCAGTCTGTTCCCCCTACATTATCAAGTGACCCTCCCACCACTCCTGGGCAAACGACGACCACAGCACGCCAAAATTCCCGCACTAAATCTAAACACCTGCATGGAGCGCCGCTCATCCCACTCACTTCAGACGCGCGCTCTGAGCACCTTCTCCTTGCGGCCCGTAAAATTGGCCGTGAGCGTGCTGGGATTGTAGCCGGGTTCCTAAGAGATCAGAACACACAGCTTGAGGCGCAAAGGCAGGAGCGTGAGAAGGAACGCGCTGCGAGAGAGGCAGAGCGCTTGGAATGGGAGCGGTCAGATAGATTAGCTGAGAGGGGAGCGGGAGGGATGTCGTACTACCGCCGAGATGTGGATGTTGGAGGAGTGAGTAGAAGCCCTCAGACGCCGAAGCGAAATTTGGGGTCACGGAGTGGTGCTGGTGGAAGTCATTATGCGAATGTGGAGGGGAGCTCGATGACCAGCCCGCATCCGTTGAATTCGGGAGATGCCTCGAGAGGCAGTGGTGGTGGACGGATACTTGTCAGTGGACCCTACATGCCATACCCCGCACAGCCACTAAATCCTAATACCCCGAGGCAGCAACAGCTCGGTGTGGCATCTGGGTCGCAGCAGCAACCAGGTCAAGGCAATCCGCCAACCCCATTAGCGTCACTACTCGATGCGGCCAGGATGATGAACGACGATCGGTCCGATAACCGTGGTAAAGGAGGCCGCAGCACTTTAAATGGCAACGGTAATGGCAATGGGCGACGACGTAATGTCACCGCCATTGATCAGCCAGAGAGCCCCGCGCCCAAGCGGAGAAGGGTTGCAGCGGCGAAGGCCAACAACAACGCTGGTGGAAGTGGCAGCAATAGTGCAGGAGCCACTGCAGACGACGATCGGGAAGGGGCCGGAAGGGTGAAGAGTGCATTAGATGTTCTTGCCGACCAAGCTGCTGCTTTCAGTACCCATGACCACCATCGCGGGAAGGGAAAGGCGAGGGAGGTTGTCACTGAAGATGACGCTCTTGATGGTGTTGTCCCGAAGGCAAAGGAGAAAGGCAAATCTCGTGCCAAACCGAAACCCAGGGCGCAGCCCAAGGAAAAGGATGTACCGAAGGCAAAACCCACACGCAAACCGCGAGTACGCGCTCCTCCGAAAGAACGAACACTTGCGCCTGCTCCAACCGTCACGTCTCCGCCGCCTGGGAGCAACGGGAAGGCAGTCCCTGCCGTGCCACGGATGATCTCGCCCCCTGATCCAAAGCGATTAGGCAGCCTGGGTCTTAGCTCCGGATCCAGTAGTGGCGGCGGGACTGGTATATCGCCTCTGGACATGTTGCCCTCTCCTACGAAAGCTTCTTCGTCTGAGAAGGAGACAGAACATGGTCCCCCGGAGACTGTGGAGTCGGAGCCGCCTCGCGTGAGCACCATGTTTAGTTTTCGACCAGTTATGTGGGGGAGGCCCGAGGAGGATGCTTCAGAAGAGGGGAGCTCGCCTGTTCGGCCTGCGCCTAAACCAACTGACACTGTGGAAGCGAGGGAGAAGAGCAAGGAAGGAGATGGAAATGTTCAGGAGAGAACTGGATCGGAAGGACCTGACCAGATTATGCTTGCGCCACCTGCCGAGATCCGTGATCCACATTCCCCGGCGGTTGAGTTTGCCGTTGTGAGTCCTACGGTGGGACAGGAGAGTGATGACGAGGTGGTGGGCTCGCCTGCCCACGTTGTTCATGAGCAGGTTCCTCCCAGTCCTTTGGACTCCGACCATGATAAGGAGCAGGCTTCTGAAGTGGAAACGCAGCCAGAAATGGGAAGTGCGCCTGATGTCCAGATTGAGCATACCGTGGAGCGGACCGACCATCCGGAGTCGCGGTCCACCAACGCGCAGGACTCGGAGTCCCAGCCGGAAAAATTGGTGATTGAGGTTGACCAGGATATTGAGAAACAGCCCAGTCCTACCGTCGAAAATAATCTTAGTAGTCCAGACCGCACTTCTGATGGGAGACATTCGCCTCGGTCGGCAGATGTCGACGTCGAGGACATGGCCGAACCGCCTACTCTTCCCTCAGCTCGAGACGAAGGCCAATGCGGGGATGGTGATGTTGGTGTGGAGGCTGACACCGACGCGGATGCCGACGTAGATGCCTACGGCGAAGCAGATGCCGATGGGGATGTGGATGCTGAAGGTGACCTGGACCTGGAGATTGAAGGCACTCCTTTGCTATCTGCTAGAGCTATCGACCCCCACCACGGAGACAAACTCAGTCTCGCCCAAGACGATCCTTCGTCGACACGAGAAAGACCTCACCACAACATACAATCAGCTGTCGGAACTGATCCAAACTCCCCATCTCTTGGTACGATAAACTGTGGCACTGTCCATGCATTTCTTACGTCTCATCACCAGGAAGCAGTGCCTCGTAGCAATTCGCCGCAGCCTCCAGAGCAAATGGAGGCGGGGCTCAGCGGGTTTGCCTTCTTATCTTGAACCTTGGGACTTTAGCGAATTCACTAGACCTACAGGCAAGACAAGCTACCAGGAGCTGCTGGCCATCGCAGACTCAGCCAAGCCCCCTCGAAGCCATTATGTTAAATGGACCAAGGAGGAGGATGAGGTGCTTGCTGAGGTTCGTTCGATGTCTCTCCACCAAAAACAGTTTGCTTATTGAAGAATACGACTCAGGCTGTGGCAAAGCATGGACAAAAGTGGTCCTTCGTCCAGGAGGCGCTGCCCAGTAGGAGTTACCATCAGGTCCGACAGCGATGGTTGAGGAAGTTAGGTTCGTTGCTTTATTATTAGCTCACCCAATTTCGTGAGCCTCATCTCGACGTGACAAATATGTGCAGGTCATTTGGATCGCAAGTCAGAATCTGCATAGACTCCTGATCGCGATGCTGCTTGAGCCTCGTCTTGTATCGTCAATCTGTACGATTGGCTTTTTTTCGCTGCAGCGGCCTGACGATGAAGTTTTTCCTGGTTGTGTTATCGATGACACTCAATGGCGTGATTCCATCTCTCTTTGAGTATTTGCTTAACTTTTTAATTCCCTGTATTGTCTATCTCGTCTCATGTTCTCGATTTTTCTTTCGCAGACCCCTTGTACATGTAAGATATTTAGTACAAAATTCGAAGTGCCATTTGCATGCTACCCCTGTCGGTTCTGCTGACAATTCATGTTTCAATGAAACTGGCGATCGATGGTTAAACAATGCAA
Organism: Hypsizygus marmoreus; assembly: GCA_013433165.1. Classification (NCBI taxonomy): domain Eukaryota; kingdom Fungi; phylum Basidiomycota; class Agaricomycetes; order Agaricales; family Lyophyllaceae; genus Hypsizygus; species Hypsizygus marmoreus. The sequence continues at coordinate 280,216 of CM024087.1, forward strand.
AATAGGAGCTCACCGTTCAACTGATGCTTCCTCCTTCACCCGCTGGCTTAAAGGACGGAAAAGGCCAATACCGCCCCCACCAGTCGGGATTTATCGTGACCTATCTTCCAGTCTAAGCATCCATGTCTTCTATGCATCTATAAGAAGACCAATCCAAGAGCTAGAAAGTCATTCTTGGTGTGTTGGCCATCATCCTTCTCTGCAACCCAGTCAGCTTCAATCCCTGGTCCGTCGCCCTGTCAGTGTTGAGTACAACGTTGTTGCTGACTTCTTCAATGAGCTGCCCCTAGTCTAGTTGTCTAATAAATTTACTACGCCGGCTATGCTCTCCGCGAATATACATAGACGAGATCTAGCCGTTGGGACGAGAGCGGTTTATGAGCCGGAAACATCCTCGTTATAGCGTTTAAAATGAGCCATTGGTTGACAGTACTTTCCCAACAAACATAGGGAAAGGACGTGGCAAGGGGTGTTGTCGGGACGTGGGTGAGTGGCGCACCATATGGGTACGGGTTGTCTGAATTTTCAACAGTCTCTACACTCCCGCAGCATTTGCCTTCAAGTATCAAAGCTCGCAAAAGACCCATAGCTTATGTGTGACTTCTTTTGCCAAGTTGTCATACAGCATTTGGACGATTCCCACCAAACTGCTTTTCAAAGTCTGTCCCCTGGACATTTTCATGACTGTCTACTCCACGGGGGTCGGAGTTCACACATCCAACTGTGCGTCTGCATCCAATGGATAGATAACATGGGTGCATTCCCATGCAAATCTCAGCCTGTATTTTGTAGAGAGGAGAAGAATTCGCACATATTCAGGATTTCCTCCCTTTAACTCAGGGACGTGAAACAGGGACTGGACACCTGGCTTCCACTGGAAATTTCGAAAAGCAGAGGGCGTAGGCTAGGAAGATTCCGCCGAGTCGATGAATTCTGCGATCGTGGGTGCGACGCGGAGGTCAAAAAAGCGCAAGAAAACTGCTGGCCTGCGGATATAGCTTCTGCTTCAAAAATCCAGTCCACAAAACCTCAAGCTGAATCCCTGTCCATACATTTTCCTAGAGACGTATGGACTGTGTGACCAGAGAGGCCCAGTTCTGGCACTGTAAGTGTGCAGGAGGTGTAGGCGGTTACATAAGCCATCGACCTTCCTGAGCCGAGCGACCTCGAAGTTTGGCTTGTGCTTCTTGGATACACAAATCCTCGTCTCAAATAATTTGACCCGACCTCCTCGTTGATGCGAACGCCCAATATGCCAAAGAACTTTTTGAAGTCGCGTTGTGTTTACACTTCAAGTGGCCAGTTCAGATCCAGATTTTTGGCACGATATTTCGACGCTTTCGTACATGTGCATCTCGCTCTGTGTTGTCCTTCCTTGATTCTTGTCGAGACGGATTTTGAGAACAGAGGATTTTTGACAAGCACATACAAAAGGTGAGTCACTATACTGGGCATATAAAAACGGGACTCTCTATCGCATTGCAATTTCGCTCACAGTAAAGGCATTTTCTAGTCATCTTGTTTCGAGAAAAGCCACACAACGTTAGTGTACATTTTTTCACGTTAACGAACATGCCAATCGGCGCCTAATTGCACGCGGGACCTGGGGACCGACGGACCGCTTACCCGGTTCCATTGAACCCTTTTTGGATTCTTGCGGTCAATGTCTTTGGGTATCTGGTCCGATTCTTCCCTCTATCGTTCAGTTTATCTAATACCTTGTCCATTTAGTAGGACAAGTTTGCTGAACCGAAATGCAGACTTTTGTTCAGAATATACCTCGACTCCGATCTCATCTGAAGATGTGATTAAGTCCATCAGATAAAACAGAGCGAGGCGAAGCCGCAATCCTTGCATATATTTTTGCGTGAGCAGCTATTCAATGTCGCGCAAGCTTTCAGATCAACGGCGGTCTTTGCTTAAAGTCATCCATCATCCAATCATTTTTCCAGGACATTGTCACCGGACAGGAGACTTTCTTGCTCATTTGGCATTTTTTCCCCTGGTGTTTGGTGCACGCTGAGACAAAGTACAAATCCGGACCCTGCAGCACGGTTCGAGGCCTTCCCCCAACCCACGCCCGCCCTTAAGCTTGAGAAGCTTACAACGCAACCGCTTTCAGTCACGGCGAACTCTCCAGACTGGCGCCAATCTCAAAACAACATTGAGACATCTGCCGGTTGACATCGAAGGTTGATGAGTCTCATGCCTTCCCAAAAGACTTCTTTCTCCCGTTCATTTCAGTTAGCCGAACCATGATAACTTGCTCAGTCCTATGATCTACGTCTTCCACCTCTCGCGAAGATGGCATCCACAGACCACACCGGTACTAGAAACGACCACTCAATGCTGCCTTTCATCGGAACCACCAGATACCAAAGCCCCGCTTCGTCTGGCGATTCCAGGTGAGGGATCTCTTTGAGGTCACTAAGGCTGATCTTGACACCTTCCACAAAATAGGAATCGACCACTTCCTCCATCCTGGGAACAGTATGAACATCCCAATGGCGACATTTACTACCACAACCGAGTTCTACGGCTGATCACCCCGGAGGACATCCGCGATCCAACAATGCTACAGTTCGTACTGGATGCGAGGGACGACCATCTACAATGCCTCGATGCTAGCATCTCGAGCCTCCCCGAAGACTGGGAGCTGACACTGTCTGATGTCACTGATACGGCTGCCGTGATTGGGATGTATTCCAGGATGGCAGGGCAGGCATATGATTGGACGGAAGAAGGAGGTGCGTTGTACATTTTCATCACGGTCCCAGCTACTTCTTCCTTAACACCTGACCCGGACCTAGGGCTACAGAGAAAATCATCCGAATACTTCTGGTCACACGTTGCAGAGTACCCAGCGCACCACACAGAACTCCCACCCAATGCTGAGGCCGCTTTCGTACACGCTTTAACAAATGGTATGTTTCATTCTCCTTGGTGCCGTGCGGGAATAGCACTCAAGAGATCCTTGGATACAGCGAAGAGATCTGTGGCAGAAGGCGTGGTCCTTCCTTTTTCTGAGGCCCAGATCGATCAGATGATTGGCCGATACCAGCACTTGAAAGGTATGCATTCTGCCGAGTCAATTCCTCTGCGACATCTGGCTGATCTCGAGAGAACTGGGTCAGCGCTCCAAGCCCAGGGAAGAAATGTTGTACCGGCTCTCGGCTGGCTCATAGGTGCTGTCATGCCGCTAGACACCGGCGGAAAAAGTTGTAGTGACGAGGACCTCGAGGATCTGATGCAGCGGATGCGATTCCAATGAAATCTATATAGGAAAATCGATCTCAATCACCAATGAGCACATGCGACAATCTCGGGAAACTCACCAAAATCATCCTGTCTCGCCTCGATCGTTTCCCACCTGGCAATATTTTGGCAGAACTCAGAACCTGCGATATGCGGAGGCAAGTTCAAGCAACTGGATTTAATATAAGTAGATGGACGGAAGTAAACGGGGTTGAAGCCCAACAAATGTAACGTTGCAGCCACACAGGGCCAAATATCACACGATGCGCCACCAAAAGTTTCCAAAACCATCGGAAATGAATTTTCGCAATCAACCTCTTGTCATACCATTCGGAAATTCTACAGGGGTTCTCAAGGGGATTCTGGTCTATATACCGCCACCTGCACCACGCCACCACCTTACAACGCCATCTTCCCCGCCGGTCACAAAAGCACCAACGCTTCCGGCAGCTGGTTGTTTGGGCCGCCAAGAGACGGACCAGACTTCGCCAGTGTCCTGGATCGTGGATACAGCAGCGCGGGCGGCGATGTCCCAAACTTTGATGGTTTTGTCGGCGGACCTGGTACAGGGTCAAATTTTCGTAAGTCAGGAACGCACACAGAGATTGTTTCCTACGGAAAACATGAGGATTATCGTACGTACCCTGACAGCCCGAGCCTGCCATCCGGGGAGATGTCAACACTCAGGACCCAGGAGGAATGGCCTGCAAACGAAGCGATTATGCCTCCGGGTGACGATCGAACATCATGTAGGACGAGGCGTTTGTCGTCCGAAGCACTCAGGAGAAGCTGAATGGGTTTAATATATTTGTCAGATAAGTCTTTTAAGGTAAGATGGTACTAGCATACACTTGAGTCGGGCGACCAGGCGAGCGAACGGACGGACATTGCATGAGACGTGTATGTGGTGGAGAGTGAGCTCGTTTCGATATCAAAGATGAATATTTGGCCCGTCTCAGAGGACATGGCGATTCTTCGTCCGTCTGGACTCTATAAAGATTATTAGCGCCAACATATAGAAAGAATGGGGGAGATACTAACGTGAGAACAATGCATTCCGAATTTGTGTCTCCCAGAGGGAAGAGTGGAGAGCCGTTCGCCGAAGTTGGTTGTTTGAGCAGAGTGGATGAAGACATTGCCGGAGGCCCCACATGAGGCGTAAGTTTCACCATTTGGGTTTAAAGATACCGACCACGCTGGGGCGGGGCAGAACAGAGTGATTAGCTGTTGCTCTTCTTCAACAAACGGTGACTGAACTCACAAGGTTCAGAATCGTCACTTGTTCGGGCATAGCTTTCGAACTTCCCCACCACTTCACCGGTCGTTAAATCCCAAAGAGACGTCAGGCCTTCGATGCTGTTGTAAATCGCGCGTTTTCCGTCCGGGGAAACCGACAACGATACTAGACCAAGGGTGTGTGGAGAAGGAAAGGGGGCGTTCGGAGGATGATGTTGGCCTGTAGATGCAGACCACTGCTTGACGGAGCCATCAGCAGAAATGGAAATAGCTGTATCCACGGCCGTCCATGCCACTCCCCAGATAGCATCTGAGTGCGCTAAAGCAATGGATGAGCGGACATCATTACGATCGCGTTAATGGAGAAGGCTACGTTCTGAGCAGTCATGCGCGTGCAGAAAGGCTAAGCTCTAGAGGTCTTCTTTTTTAGCAGGTTGCAAATGCGAATGTAGGACGTGCACAAACCATTTTCTATCTGTATTCCACAACTTCCAACGCGTCTTGGTCGTCGCGTGAAACGATGAGAACGAGTCGGAATAATCCGACCGGAGTTTAAATTCTAATCAGTATAACCTTTCAGTCGTAACCTTATTTTCTCCTCACATCAACGAGAGCGGACGAAGACATCCAAACACTTTTTATCAATTCAAATCTATAAAAGTCAGTGTTACTTGGACTAACTGTAACCTGGGATATCAACGATCTGCATGCAGGATGTCTGACGCTGGAGATGACATTGCTGTTGACGCACCCGTTGAGGTAGAAGTCGCCGCCGAGGCGCCCAAAGGAAAGCTTTCTGTTGAAGATGCTCTTCAGGTGAGCTCAGATTAAAATAGCATCATTAGCCCTACTCATAATCTTATGCAGCAAGTTTTGAAAAACGCGCTTGTTCATGATGGTCTTGCTCGCGGGCTCCGTGAGTGCGCCAAGGCTCTGGACAAGCGTCAGGCCCATCTGTGTGTTCTCGTCGAGACCTGCACGGAGGCTGAGTACATCAAGCTCATCGAGGCTCTGTGTGCCGAGCACAAAATCAACCTCATCAAAGTTGGTGACGCGAAAGTTCTGGGAACATGGGCTGGTCTGTGCAAAATCGATCGCGAGGGCAACCCGAGGAAGATCGTTGGCTGCAGCTGCGTTGTTGTCAAGGAGTATGGTGTTGAGAGCGAAGGTCTCCACGTCCTCCTGGACTACTTCAAGAACCGCTGATTTCATGTGAGTCTGACTTTTCTTTGGTATGGACATGCCATCGCGCTACTCGTGATGACAATACAGACTCCCTCAACTGAGGATTCGTCCTTTGAGGATGCAAGTCTATCCGGAATCATTATAATTTTGTCTGATCTTTCCGGCGCTCAATATTCATTGCATCCAGATGGCTAATTGACAGGTCTTTCACAGGTTGTGCCATAGCTAGCCACTGTCTATTGCAATACAAGTAATTGACAATAACATGAACAACCCTGCATTTCCCCCAATATCGAAAGCAGCCAGTTGCACTTGAAATCTGTCCGCTCATTGTTTGAGGATGCAACGCGCAAGTTTCATGAGGAAAGAGCTGATAGCATCAACGAACTTCAACGAGGTTCAATCGCGTTCTACGCAAGACCATACCTCAACTTCACTAGCACCAATTAACTAGCAGTTCGTTTTCTTTGAGCAGGAGTCATTCCTGGGAGTTAGTTGGACAGAGTCTTCACTTCAGCCACCATCGCAGGGAGATAATGTTTTTTTTTTTGGTTTCAAATCGAAACACAAGGAACAACCTATAGGCAATGTTAACGAAGCATTTCAACTGTGAGCGCGTAAGCAGCTCAGTTCAAACTCACAGTATAAGTATGATAACGACGGATCAATTGATTAAAATCAACCGCGGACCGAGCCTGAACATAACATGAAACCTCACCCGAGGGTCACTTATGACTACATAGTGACTGGTTGCGACCTCAACAGTTCAAAGCGGGCTAAAACAGAGGCACGATGACAAAGTACCAACATACGCCTTTTAGCCTCGAGGAGTCAGATGACCAGGTACGAGTTTCTTGTTCGCAGGCATCTGCCATTGACCGACTTGAAGAGCTTCATTCGGAAGAAACACAGAGTCACTCAACACAGATCGTCTTGCGAATCTACCATTAATATTGCCGTAAGCCAGATGCATCATTTCTCGGTACCCTATGTTCCTATCCCCCCCTTTTAGTCTGAACTCGACGATGAAGACCGGTCCTACGTGGCCGTCAAACAGGAAAATCCAACCAATGCTATCCATGCGGCGGTGAACCGGGAACAACTGATGGTAAGCTGATCAGAAAGTGGCATATATTTGATTATCGTAAGCTTGCGTACTCGGGCCATCGCAGCTGTTCAACGAAGAAAAGCCAGACGTGACAGCAAGTACAGGTGCCCGACAAGCTAATCTCCTCACTGCGATTGTCAATCAGGAGGAGTTAATGGTTAGTGTGTCATGTAAACTGTGATCCTTCAAAATACCTCACATTTCGTATTCTTGACCAGTTGCTTGAAGAAGAGAAGCCAGCCATATACCAGGTCAAGGACACCAGTCAAATCAACTCTGAGGCCGCTTTTGTCAACCAAACTGAGTTAATGGTAAGTTGAAATTTCCATGACTTTGTTTGGTATTTCGTCATCTCATTTGCCTCAGCTACTTTATGAAGAGAAGCCGAGAGTGTCGTTTGAGAGTTGTAACTCGGAGCCCGCTGGGTTTAGTAGCAACGTTGATATGGTTAGCCCGTTTGCTTTTCTCCCTTCTGCCCTTGAAGTACTGATACTCGATCCTTTCCAGGAGGGCAGCCGCCGTTTCGAACAAGTTGTGATCAAAAGTGAACCCATGGGCATACGGCCGAAACTCGAACAGCTAATTGAGGATGGCATAAGTAACGGTAATTTCTGAGTGCAAATTAAAGCGTGACAGCTATCGCTCATATCGAGGCTGGTCTAGGGCCCAAAGTGAAGAAGGAACACGAAGAGAGCACTCCCTCTGTGCTACTGACCCAGGACCCTCCTCATCATGTAGACGAAGGAGAGTCTCGCGTCATCCAGGACCTGGATCGTACCCATGGCGATGTAGTGCCAATAGATGACGCTTCACATGGTCACTCTGGGCATGAAAGCATCGAAGATACGGCATACTATCGTTTTGGTTTCGTTTCACCGATCAGCGTGATACCTCCCAGTACTATGCCTGCATGGCATTGTGTCCGTGAGATGTTAGGCAACGGTCGCTGGCGTGATGTGTCAAGTATCCCTGATCCACCTACCGATATCCAGAATGCCCTACGCACATTTTTTGGCCATTTGTCTGACAGCCAAAAGACATCTGATATACCAAGGGAAATTTACGATCTGCGGCAAGGTGACTCAGATGTGCAGAAAGGCATGGTAGAATTTCGGATACGGAAGGAGAAGATTGACGGAAAGACTTGTTACTTCATTCGGAATCAAACTGGGGAAAACTCAGAAGGAACTCGGATGGAAATTGGTTTCGCAAGTGCAGCAGACGTCCTCGAGGTCATTCGTCGTGGGTTGGGTCATGATCTAACATCAATTTCCCGTTACTTGCTTGAAAAGGGTATTTCTTTCAATACCTTCATCCTTGGGCCCCACCTGCCTCTGACAGCAAAGTACATCCCTCGACACGGTGGACTCGGATTTCGACCGTACAATTTTCGTCCCAACGCTCTCGATTACCAGGCATATGTATCCTCTCGTGATCAACTTCTCAGAACTCGGCGGGGTCGCGCAGCCCTGTTGGCTGGTGGCTTGGTGGCCCGCCTGGCAAAAGACGTCATTGACACGGTATTTTCTGGACCATCAGACAGTGTTTTCGATGAGGGTATCTGTTGTTGGAATGGGAAAAGTTCCTCGCCAGGATACTGGGATGACAACTTGACTGAGGACGAGCTAGACAAGATTTGTGGGGTTTACAAGGTTGCTACAGGTATCTCTGATTTTCAAGTGAGACGAGAGCAGAGCCTTACAGCTGTTTGAGGAACTTAGGGCGCGTGCGAATTTTTCCAAAACGCGTCAATTTTCGCGTTCGGATTTCTCGCAGGCTATATCTCACTCAGATCTCAGCCGATTGCTTTAAAAGTTACGAGTCCTTATGTTTACGTAAGACTCGTTTGTATAATCTGGTTTCGCGGGGATATTGAAATTCCAACCGTTACATGGCACGTTACTTTTGATCTCGTAATCAACGTCTGGGCCCATCGATCCATGACGTCGTCCCAAGCGTATAATTTCGGCCACGTGTAAATTGCGTGTAACATTCACAGCTCGCGCCTCCGCCGTCCTCTGTCTCTCTCTGTCTCCGCTTTCTTCCAATGGCTTTATCGGTGCCCTGAAGTAAATCTCATCGGCAGCGTCAGCTGCAAACCGCGTCTCAACCTGCAGCTGAAAGATCAAGCCGCGTTTTGGAGGATGTATTTCTCTGAATGCTTGCTACCCATCATATTCATGTAGGGTCAATCTGCTATAACCACTACGTGGGTAATCATGTCATGACCTTTGGGCCATCGACGACCTCACAGGTAGGGGGCCCTGCTCCCGTTACCTGCTGCCGATCAATTGAAATTTATTGAGATAGCAGCGCAGCCATATTAGGTCCCCTGCATGTGTGTTTCTGTTACTGCTTCTACTTACAACTTCTAACGGTTCTCGGTGTGCATCTTTGTTCACAGCCTCCGGCATGTATCGCCGACTTCTGCATTGGAATGCTGCGTATCCTTCCTTCGGTTCTCGTCCACCGATCCCCGACGTGATCTTCTTGCCATCGCTCTGTCAACGGTAGGAGGGCTTCAAGGCTGGGTGGGGGCTATGATATCATTATGTGCCAGGACGGCTCTTCGCTGCGTGCATTTGTCAGCTTGACTGAGATGTCGAGAGGAAAGATAACAGCTCACCAATTGTTTATCTCGTCCGTTGTACACTCCTCACACACAATGAAGAAGTCGATGTTTTGCATAGCTTCTAGGGCAGGCATGTCATCATAGTCACCTTCCGTAGCTGTGGGCCACCAGCTCTGACATCACTCACTTCCATGTGTGCACCACCATCATCGTCGCCCGCGTCACTTGCATGGCCAGCAACGGACAACCCGCCCCTTCTTCAGACTCACCACGCTTTTTCTCCCCATTCTCACAATGACCATTACTAATTTGTTGAAGCGAATTCTTGTCGTCGGCGTCGGCGTCGGCTTCGAAATATGGGCCTCAACAGCAGCTCAATGGTTCCATCATGTACGTCGAGTATATTTCAAGTTTGGGGTATTGCCTTTCATGTTTAAGGAATAAATCTATGTTTACAGTTCCATGGTTATCACTGTTGGCCGATCTCAGGGGGACCGTGTTCCCGTTATCTCCACCATGGACCAACTGGAATCAGCGAGGTACTTTGTCGAGAGCTGCGAGTACTCTCGACAATCAGGTCACCTCGTTGTCTGGTAACTGATGACTATGGTCCCGTATGATACATCTAGGCTCTTGAAATTCAGCTGTCTTGTCCATCTGTGTCCCATGTGGCAGGATCCTATCCCTCCAAATGCCCGTATTTGTATTGCTACTTCTACTGACAACCATTAATGGTCCCCTAGGCCAAGCGCCGTTCAGCACATCGTTCTCTTTGCGGTCACAGCTGTTCATCACCTTCATCTGCATTGTATATGTTGTCTTTCACCTCTACTCATAAGGCTCTTCGCCATCAATTCCCATCGTAATCCGCTCCCCATAACTCTTTGAAATGCTAGGAGGGTTTCATGGCTGGGGGGATGGCGAGATGACAAGATTGTATGGCCGCAGGTCGAGCGCAGCTGCTATGAATCGTTTTGCACTGTCGCTATGCCAATGCATGTGTGGCACTTTCCTGTCAGAACACGTTACTAAGATGTGAAAGACGTGTAAGTATTACCCCGGCGCCATCCAGATTCATGGCTGAGTTCCTTTGAGATTCTTCCTTAACATCACACCTATCAATATCAATGGTAGAAATCAAAATACATATGTAGTCGCAGCAACCACAAAGTCATAGCTGCACTCCTTGGAGATTCTTCCCAAATATGGACAGAATTTTACCTTTGTACTCATTTGATCGATGGACTCGTACATGCCACGCGCAGCGGTGGCCCACCACCCCAGTTAGCTAGACGTGACGACAATGAAAATCTGCACCTGCAGGTGTCTTCAATCAACGAAAGTGGTGCCGTTCTTTTCTTTGTAAGATATAGTGCAAGGTTACAACATTCGCAAGTTGCACACACGCCGTAGCTAGCTTATTTCTGGTGTGGAGCTGCTCGATACCTGTGCCCTCGAAGACTCCACCGCCCTCTGACAGCCTGGACGAGTGGTGTGGGCTGTCTGCCGCCTGGCACAAATTGACACGTCACAGGTTGGCGTAACGGCATTGCTCCAACAATGTGAATTCACGCGTAGCAGGAGGAGGGAGTCATGCTGGACTTACCTGATGCTAGAAATATCACCCTGAACAATGATTGTATGCCCAGAGGAAGCCTGAGGCCTTCGGAAGCAGCAACGGCCATTTTGTACCCCATGCGTCGAACATACACATTATCATCAATTTCTTCATTTCAAAGTCCACGCAGCTGCAGAATTACAAGCCCGTTACAACTAGCTAACTTTTAAAATGATAGGTTGAGATCTGAGTGAGATATAGCCTGCGAGAAATCCGAACGCGAAAATTGACGCGTTTTGAAAAAATTCGCACGCGCCCTAAGTTCCTCAAACAGCTGTAATAATTTGTAGGACAGCATGGTTATCAAGTTATCAAGTTATCAAGTTATCAAATTACGCGGAGTGGTCCAATTCCTGAACAACCGCGCTCCCGGAATTATCCCGATGTACAAGCAAGCGACGTACACCATCGTCCCGGATCCTATCTACACCCTTCGACGAGCTATTCGACCTACCGAACGTCTGTCTAAGGAGTAGGGAAGGACAAAACACAGATCAGCCAGCAACACCTGAGTGTATCAGCCAGTGGAGAGGAAGAGCAGGGGTGTACGGCTCCTTCGCTGAGTAGATTGCAACGACGTCGAAGACGAATTTCGCGAGCAGATTTACTGTTTTTCTGTGAGCGAGGAGAGACCGCAAGCGGACAGCGGCGTTAAACCGGTGGACTGTACCGAATGCAGGTAGGTCGCGAACGATCTTCTGAGAGAATACTGCCCGTAGGTCCACCAAGGGCTGATGGGCAGTACAAACGAGGAGAGCATGCTCGGGAGACTCGACCTCTTTCTGACAGAAACGACAGAGCCTCTGATCTGGGAGAATTCGTGGCCGGCGTGGATCAAGCCATCTCAATCTTTCAAGCGAAAAAGCATGGTCAGACAGCAGTACTCTTGTAAGGGCCACCCGATGGTCATGATTCGGGACACTCAGGTAATGGCGGAAATATAGAGCTTGATGTCGTGGCCGTTTGTCACCATTAGGCTCGAGCCTATCTCTGAGCAGATAAAGCTTCGGCGAGGAGTCAATGACATCCTGGAGATACTTCTCGGTACCCAATTGAACCTTGAGAACAAGTGCGTCAATAACCTTAGGTGTGATACTCAGAAGGTCAGGGAGATCTACACGGAAGGGGAGATGTGACAACACAAAAAGAAGGTCGAGAGCCCAAGAAGCATGGCCACCCTGAGCGAGAGCAAGAGAATCTCGCCAGGCACAATGAGCATACCTATCTGGAGGGAGCGCTACAAGGTATCTCATGTACTTGAGGGCAAGGATGACACGACGGAACCTTAGGGGCATTGATGGACCTCAAACGACCGACTTGTCTTGGTGGCCAAAAATTTCAATCTGGAAATCTTCAGGCCTTTGCTTGGGTTACTGGTCAGCGGATTGCGAGAAGTGGTACCAACAGCACCTACAAAAGTGCTTGTCCGGACAAGTGGAGCTCAAGAGCCCCAGTGATTGGAGACACTCGATCCGGTACTCCAAAGCAGTATCCCGTGTCGCCGACAAAAACGAGTTACGTGCTGCAGAGTTCCTTGGCGATACTTGATTCATTTGACCATCTCTCAAGAACATATCCTTCCTATACCAATATCCTTGACCGTTACTCTTGGTCATCTCTGCTCATATTGATGTGTACATCCGGGATAGTTCAATTCTTCTGGTAATTACTGGCCCACATATGTAATGATATGATTGACTTCAGTTAATCCCCGATAATAATCCTTGAGTCTCCCTGAATTAGTAGATGGGTACCGTTTATGTTCTCTTCCCTTGGTCCGCTGCTCGTTCCTGCGAATGGCATTGGTATAAGCATGGCAACACTCTTCGCTTTTCTCCTTAATTTGGTCCAATAAACTGATATAAAATACGCCTCACAAAGCCCGAGAGGTGCTGTGGGTCATTCTGGTATGTGCTCTGTAAACGGTACATAAGTAGAGTAACAAACGTCTCACAGATGCATAAAAACGTACCATGACCATCGCCATTCCAAGCGCCGTAAGCTACATGCGTGTACCAATGAGCGTCATCTCAAGCCATGCAAGAAAAGCGAAGGAAAAGTTACATACCCACATTTCCCCTAAGTTCCCAGTCCTAAACACATACCCTTTACCACGCAGCATCCCCCACGCACTCTCCAGCGCCTTCGGCAGCACGTACATCGCCAACTCGCCTCTTCGGCGCTTCTCTTCCACGAACAATGCGAGGCCAGCCATGAACCCGGGGAACCAGAATGAAGCCTTCGAGACGAGGGCATCGATAAATGGCTGCGGCACATATTTGAGGGGGTTGCTTGTTTTCGTGAGGCGGAGTAGGGTTAGATATTTATGGAGTTTATGTTTGTAGCAAAACATCGCTACGATGAAGCAGCTATGATCAACTTCTGGGAGATAATAGTATGGGTCGTGCTCACTCTGGTAAATTACGACAAACACGCCAAGGAAAGCAGAACTGCGCATGCTTCCCCATCCTGCTCTAACAAGGACTTTACCGGGGTCCTGACTGAACGCTTTGCGCTTGAAAAGGATGGCGGGTATAAAATGTAGGGCACCATAAATTGGGAGCATCCACTTGAATACGGCAAAGAACCGATCTAGAGGGACAGAGCTGCAGGAGGTCAACGCGGGGTGGACGGCAGAGCAAGGGGCATAGGGAGGGAAGTAAGGCGGTTCTAAGAGGGTGCTGGGATTGGGTGGCGACAACAGAAGTGAGCGGAGGTTGAGAAGGTCTTTGACATTAGATGGTGTGATATCCTGCGGCCAGGTCAGCTTTGCAGTAATGGAAGGATGGTAAAACGTACTTTTCGAGCAACGAGTCTATCAAGGTCTGCAACGTCAAAGCTACCCTCTCGAACGAGTCCAAGATTCATTCGAACGCATTCAGCAGGGACTTTAGCGGCTTGGCCAATCCTTGATGGTCGTGTCAGCATTGACTGCGGTTTCCTACCGATATGGTTGACATACCATGCTTGGTAGGATCGAGGAAGGGTATCGGGGCGTAAGAGGAAGCCATACAGAATTTGTCCGCAACTATGTAAGAAGTCAGTTATTGTTATTGTTGAAGAGAGGCAAAGAAGTACACACGCAAGTGAAAACACGAGAACATCCCCGTTGGGAACACGTATATTTCGTTTTGTGGTGAAGGAGTTATACGACCCTTGTAGTCCGCTGCGAAACCAAAATATTTGAGTCTCGTTATCCGGGCGGCATGTGCCCAACATACCGAACAAACATCTGCTGGGCAATGACGTCCCGCCTTCCTCTCTTCTCGCACATAATCGCGATACCACCAGCAATTGCACCAGCAAACGCTGCGTGCCATTTTCTCGTCCTCTTCCGGACCAAGGCAAGTTGCGCGTTAGCGCTCAGTGACAGTCGTGCACTGCGTTTAGTGAGGGGAACTCGAAGAGTAGTGGCAGGATGCTCTGCTGTTGGCCCAGCTTCAAGATCGTCACTAAAGAACGGGGACGAATCCTTGTCATCTTCGTCATCATACTTAATGGGTGGGGGTTTAATCGCTGGAATGAGAAGGGGGAGGGCATTAAGAAGGAACTTGTATATCGCGGTAAAAGTCCCTGCAGTCGAAAGAAGTTGTCAGGTCCTGCTTCACAAAATAATGGAGCCCGACTTACCCAACATTGCTCCGAAACGCAAAGTGGCAGACCCAAAGACAGCATGCCGCACAACTGAAAACCGAATATCCCTAGCGTAATGTGTCAGGCCGTGGAAGCTAACCCATGCGATATTTGCTCACCTTGGCACTTTGTGTATCTGTATGAGAGCAAGGACAAGGTTAACACAGGCTCTTATACTCAATGCAAGCGTCCCAGATCCTATTCAATATATCATTTTAGCCCACTCAGCCCAGTCATCTTAAACTGATACTCACTTAACCCCCCAATTGCAGCGTGCTCGAAACACTCCCTCAAAGTCCCCAATTCAGCGACAGGCTCTCCTCGATCGCGCCATACCATCTTCCGCGCCTCCTTGAGCCGTTCCTGGTGATTGGCAAGGGCAACGAGATTGTCAAAGGAAGCCATTGCGCGTCTCGAAGTAAAGTGAATACCCTCGGAAGGTGTAGGTGGCGAGCCTCCTGGCGTCGAGGCCCCAGTGAATGGGGTTACCGACCCGGAGTCCATCTTTCACTTCGCCTTGATGATAAGACAGACGTGGGGGAGTATGGGGAAGAGCCCCAATGTCTTGAAGGAAAATTACAATTGGGGCTTTGGGGCGGGGTGTCCAACAGCCGGATGCATGAAAAATTATCACGAGCACCTACAAATATTGGAAAATCGCATCAGCTGCTCCTTCCCAACTACATACTTCTAACCAAGTTCCAACCTCTTTTTCATTCAAATGCACTTGGTGTCTGCCTCGCACCCGAATTCAGAAGCCTCCAGTTCGACAAAAGCCAAGTCTGGGTGCCCCCGCCCCGGTTGCAATTATTACCTGATCTTGCATGATAGTTCAAACGTTCTCCGATTACGGGCCCCTCTTCAATGCTGTAGCCGAGGAGCGCTGCTATCGTGTTCTTCTCCTTTCTTGTTTGAGTTCAGTTTCTAGCAGGTTCTTTTACGTCGCTATCCTAAACCTACCATAGGGACTCCAGCCCTTGCTCGCAGTGGTTGGATCAAGGTTCCACCGGAACCGCAACTCTCAACTGCTTGCAGGAAGATACCAGGGGGTTTCATCATGCACTCCACCAAAGAGTTTCGTACCTCATCGAAGATGGGTTTCCAGGATGCTTGTGATGCACTTGTGTTCGTCACTGGTTCCGCAGAATTGTGTCAGGACAGACAACGACGAGATTTGAACAGTGCAAGCAGCGGTGAGGGCTCTGTACCTCGTGTTGTGATTCATGTGTTGTGGTCAAGTGGCTACCTACGGTGTGCTCTTCTTTGTTTCGACGTTACTGCAGTCTTCTGCCCAGCTCAAACCTAGTCAACCGTGCAACTGAGGGCACGGGATGATTCTCCGCCCCGGCGACTCTTTGTTTCAGGATTTCGGCATGGTGGCCCGTTGAGCTCGTCGGGATCAGAACAGAGGACAATGCCTGGAGTTGGTCATATAAAGGCGTGCATGGAGCGTTACAAATTCACTAGAACAGCTGGTATGATCTCAACACACCCAAATCTAACCAGCCTGCCAATGTTGGCAATCCCCTTTATTTTCACTGGCGTTCTCGCGCTCTCTTCCTCTTCCTTTGCACACGCTGTCGACAATGCCGCCGGTACCGGGGATGTCCCCGTTCGAAGGAGGTGAGCCTTGCAGCATTTTCGCCTGCCTCTCTGCTAACTTTGCTGCTTTTTCCTGTCGCCCAGCGAGAGCACCTCCCGTTTGGTCATGAAGAGGGCCGCCATATACGATGCGGATAACGGGTATCAATACTATGATGGAAATGTTCTATCTTATTCGGGCGGCCAGTACACTCAGTCGACTCACCGGGCTCCCCCGCCTGGCCAAGTATATGAAGCACGCCCACCTTCCCCGCCGAATGGGAGGGTATACGAACCACACCCTCCCAGTTGGGTCACCTCTGAGTCGAGCTGGCGTAGCACAAGTGGAGGCCGTACGCACTCTCCGAATGTAAATGGCCAGAACATCCGTACCGCCACTCCCTCTCCGCCACCTCCCGCGAATGCACAATACGGTTACCGCCCACCTACATACCCGAACGCAAACCATCCACCTCGCCCTGTTAGCCACAAGGCTCCCTCCGGTCACCTACCCAAACCCCCGCCTTCTTACCCTCCACCTTCTTCGAATGTAAACAACGCGCACCTGAATCACAGTCACTCGCATTACACCCAATACGGCCCGGGTCACCTAGCATCCAACACACACTCTCAACATATTCCTCGCCCAGACTCTCGTCATACTGGCCACTCCGGTCAATCGCCCGCGTCCCCTCCTTCTTCCCCTTCACCTGCTCGCCAGGCCCCTCCAAATAGCCCGGACATACGTACATATAGGGTTCATCTGCAGACTGCTGGCTCGAATCGGCCTTCTAATAGCAATGCTGATGTCGTCATTCCGGGGCTGCCAAATACGCGCCGTCAAAAGAGGCTTTATGAGCAAATGACGGGATCCCAGCCTGCAGTTGGAAATATTGCATATAAACAACAGAAGACTATGCATGACCCTGGTGTCGTTGACAAAGCGTCGCGGGGTTCCAAGACGCGCGAGATATCTGGATCTCAGCCTCCAGTTGGAGATATACAGTATAAGAAAAAGAAGACTGATCCGAAGCCATGAGTAGATGTACATGCATGTTGATTTAGGTCACGTCTGAACCGGGAGGCTGTCGCTGGTCAGTTCAACTTTGGGTGTCGGTTGCAACCTGCCTAATTCACATAACAGGTGATCTGTTTTTTCTTCCACGTGGTTTCTGTGTCGCGGTCACCTTGTCGTCGCGTCACCCCTTGCAGACATACGATCGCAACAAAAGACTGAGAAACTCCAACTTCCATTATATGCAATCAATGTGATACCGAAGCGTGAGTGAGTGAGAATGCATGTATTTATTTCCGCAAAAGAATCGCCAAACAAGGCCCAATTTTACCTGACGACCAACAGTCCGAACAAGCCTTCCCTCAATCAGTGGACTGCTGTCGAATTAGATCCTTGTTCTTCTATATTTTCTCGCAGCAATCGCAAGATTGCAATGGAAAATGTATGTTACACCCGTTTCTCGCGTTCGGTTGGTTCAGAACATGATAGTGATGCATGCACATTATTTGCTTCAGGAAGCGACACATCATCCCCTTCTTGAAGACGACAGGAAGAACGTAACAGTTTTCAAGCCTCTTAAAGGCAAGGACGACTCAAAACTCGCAAGTTTTGAAGGCAAAGATGTACGCTTGACATTAGTATCTGACATCCAATTGTAATCTGAGTCCTGACGGACGTCCTTGCTTCAAGATCGATTTTAGTGGCGCTAAAGGGGACTGTAAATTAACTGTTCGAGTCGTAAGCCAGATATTATTTGCCATCACCTGGTGACGGTATCGTGAAGCCTCTGACTTCATCACAGCCTGGAAATGAACAGGATAAATACATGGTCGACGACGTCAACTGGACCATGGCCGTCAACCAAAGGGAACTGCTGGTACGTTGAATGTCACCTTCTACCTAGATGCGTTCACAACTTCAATACATTTCAGTTGCTCAATGATGAGAAGCCAACTATGACAGGCATCAAGGTTGGCCAAGAGGACGGGGTTGGACCGCTCCAAATGACGGCATATGTGGACAACAAGGAACTCATGGTGAGTGGCCTTGCCACTTCATAGACCTTCATGTTCAGAACTCGTCGCTGTCGGTCCAGCTCCTCGGTGAAGAGAAGCCTGTAATTAAACTGGATAAAGACATTTCAGAGATGGGTTCTGTGGGGGCAGTCGTCTGCAAGAATGAGCTGATGGTTTGTTGATCCCGTTGACTTTATCATTGCGAGCAGACCACTTTAACATTTTTCAGTTGCTAAATGAAGAGAAGCTGCCAACTATGTCGGTCGAGAACATCCGACCAACTGAAAACCCCAACGTAATATCGCAATTTTATTTGTACTTCAATTCAATATGCTCACTGTTTTGGCAGACCCCAACAAACTTAGATGACCCCATTCCAGAGGAGTATATGGCGTCAGAGCATTCGCATCCAGAAGCACCAGAGCCTGTCGTGGCCCCAATGATTGAACCGGGCGGGATTCGAAACCATGTAATGGCCGGAGAGCCAGAGCCTGTGCCCATAGTACGCAAAATTCACTAGACGCATGTATGAAGGCAGGCTACTGAAGTGCTTGCTTGTTAGGATCAAGGCGTGCATATTCCAGAACTAGGATCTTCGGAAAGGAGGTCTTCGAAGTCCCCTGAATTGCAGACACCCGGCCAGGATCACCTTCGGAAGCCGCTTCCGAAACAGCCAGGACGAACCTTTCTCGACGCGGTTGAAGTTCTGACTCTTGCCGACCTCAAGCGAACTCAACGAATTGGTCAAGTTGTTGTGAAAAGGGAGCCAGTCGAAGTGTGGGAGATCCCTATAAAGCCTGAACCATTGACGGAAGACGATATTGTCAAAATGGAGATTCTTCGTGGCGATGTGAGTAGCATGATTGCTAAATTATCTGAACGATCGCATTGATAAACATCTTGTAGCATGATGTCAAAATTAAACAAGAGGCAACATTGAGTGATGAGGGAGTTGCTCATAGGCTGAATGCACTTGGTCCCAGTGCTTTGGACATATTTCCCATTGACCTCCCCGATAACGTCAAAAAGTCGACTGTTACCCGTGCATGGATGGCCGACACATTCGGTGGCAATCGCCAAAAGACCTGCCCAGAAATCAACAAAGAAAAGTTTCCGCATGGCATAGACGACTTTTGGTACATGACGTATGATTTCAATCCCAATGCTCCACGTATTCCTGGAGGACCGGGCCTTATGTTTGACACATACGATGAGAATTCCGACATGGGACAGTCGTTCGAACCACAAAGGGTCATCATGTGTACGCGGTCTCCCAGATGGACATATATGGGTCAATATAGGTCCACGGCATCAAGTCCATTGACTCAAGAAGAGTGGAATGCCGAGTCTGCAAAAGTGTGTTCAGCCTTATCATGATGTGCATTTGCTAATTTCCTTAACTTCAGTTTCGCAACTACTGGGTGAAGGAGATTTCTACCAAGCCTTGGGGGTCAAGAATTCGCGCTTGTGTCGGCCTTCGGCATGATCTTGGTCGTAAACCCACAGAGGAGGAGAAAGCCGAAGCAGCGCGTAGCGAAGCCTATAAGAATCTACCTCAGGACTTGATCAGACAAGCGTTTGCTTCCGGAGAAGAGGTGAGTTTCAGTGGTGTGAACAGTTTATGTATCATGTCTGACTTGTCTTTCGTACGTAGAAAATCGCCGTCTGGTGCATGCAGTGCATTGGCTATGATAAAGATTTCCAGCGCAAACTGGCAACTATGCCAGAGGATTACGTCTCTCCGAATGACAAGAGCAAGACACCAAAAACTGCAAAGCGGGTTTCCAAAGGCAAGCAGCCAGCGAAACAATCTGCCAAAGCAAAGCTGTCTGCCGACATGAAGCGTAAACAACCAAGTCAGATGAAAGCCGAAGTTACCTCTGACGAGGAGGACATCCGGTTGTTGGAGAAGACACGAGATGAATCGGAAGTCGACGATCTAGACGACGACGTAGACGGACCTGCGGTGACACAAAACACTGACAGGAGACAGTCCAAGAGAAACATCAAGGCACCGATTCTCCCCGATGCCTACTACGTTGTTCCATCTCCGAGCCCCAAACGGAGGCGATATGTTTCCCCAGGCGATGGCAGCAGTGTCAAGGGCAAGAAGAGCAAGGTGACGCGGAAGAAGTCGGATATGCCTAAAACTGGACGTTGAATGTGCTCATGTTCTTGATATACTGTACATATAATAATAGCATCCTGCGTTTCTGCCATTGTCAAGTTGAATTGGGTGAGCGACGAGACTCTTGAAAGGGGTAGTTGTTCAGTTGTGGCCATCCTTTGCAGTTACGTACTCCGGGAAAAGGTATTGTTTCAGCAGCCTATAGGCTGTGGTTGTATATCAACGGTACAGTAAATATTGCATTTTTTCAAAAAAAGATTACATGCTTTTGATGTCGAGAAGCATTCCAAGCGCATGCGTTCTGGCGTCACCAATCTCGTTTTTGCGAAGGGCATGCCAAGTACCATGTCTACCCTACATGGTACCAACATTCCGGGGGACACTACGGGTCGGCTTTTACTCGCAGTCTGCACACCCCGGCGCATTTCCTACTCGTGCAGACCTACCCAAGAAGAATATGATCGACTGGAAGCCTTGATTGGACGACCCGCGCGCTGGTGGGTAGGCCACCATGATAGTCGATCTACATTTGTCTTCTTTGTTATACAAGAAACTTTCGGCGCTGTTTGCTGTTTCGCGCATTCGTTGACATACCGACTTAAGCATGAGCCTGCTTTCACAAATCCAAACCTCTGCCCCATATTATAGTCGGCTGAAGGATGGTGGAAATGGAGGGAATAGATTATAATTGAAAGTTAAGACGCAATGTACCCACAAATATGCTAAAATACGACAAAGTATCGATTGAAATGCTACGGCGGAGTACGAACGAGGAAGACTCTACAAGGCCACTGGACAAGGAGTTAGCTTTATTTTGGTGTACGTTACTATGAGATGGCTTACCATGCGGTCCAAACCGGTTTCGACAAAGCTCAAGCATTCGCTCTCGAACGGCAGTCATGGCTCGGTTAGACTTCGGTGTGCCAAGAACGGCATATCCTTCAGGCAAAAGATTCTCCACCGGGGGGTAGATTGCGGCAAGGTCTGCTTCGGGCTCCGGAGTGCTGCTTTCGCGGTAGAGGGAACCAGATCTCCTGTATACAGAGCCAATCCATGTCGTCGCCCTGTGATACTCCCTGTAGGTCCACTGATTTCCGATGGCGATAATGACACCCAAAGTATCTGCGTCGGGGTCTTCAGAGAACGCGTGATTAGCCTGCTGCTCAGTCTGAGAAAGGACCTCGGTGTAGGCCCAGAGGAAATCCTTCTTGTGGTTAGGTCTCTTGATCTCCACGAGTAGCAGCGTGCATTTGGCAAAAGATCCTCCGTTCAATAATTTGTACACCACTTGCACGAAGTCAGGGATGCGAGTGGATCGTTTGGTTGCCTCCGTCACTCGTGCGTTTCCAGTGTTCGTCTGAGGAGATACCGAACTTGACCAATTTTCGCCGGTGTCCTGAGGGGTATGAGCGACAGGAGAGGGGCCTGTGAAGAGGGCCTGTGGAGTGTTGGGTAGATCAAGACGGTCCCCCATGTATACATCTGGAGAAGGCGCTGCCGCACGAGACCTGGGCGGAGTAGTGGGGCCGATATCTGCAGAAACAACATCAGCGTCCTCGTCGTCATCTTCGTCCTGATCCGGGACAGCTTCTTCGACAGTATCGACGGAGCGTAGAAGCGGCAGTTGCGGAAACGTGAATGTAAAATGAGGTGGTTTGCAAAAATTCTTGAAGACCTTTTTAGTGAGTGCCAAATTCCATGGTCCGTACAAGGGGCCCTCTCTGGGGTCACCAGCTATGACAGTCATCGCGGCCTGCAATTCTTCGTCGTCCTGAGCATCTTCGATCCTATCCCGTTCACGCAAAGCTCGTTCCACGGCTTGCTCAATTAGCAACTGCTGATCCGACATGCCAGTAATTCTTGGCACGAAGGCAAGGTGAGAAGATGGGCCGGTAGATCTTCAGAACACTTACAAGGGTCGGAATCCTCTGAAAAGTTATAGTATCGTGTAGCCATCGGAGAGCCTTTATATGCCAGCGCCAGCATTCATTTCTGGCGGTAGCTGTCGATAGCGGAGAGAGGACAATGGCTGGCCACCGAGGCCACATTTATGAGTAATAGGTTACTATGCTTTCTTTCAGGACTGGCCATCAGGCATGGAGCCCACGGCGGGCAGGGATTTTACGTCGGCGGTGAAGTCGCCATAGAACAACAATGAGCACTTTCCATGTAAGTGGTCGCGCTTTTGATATCTAACGCTATTGAGGAACGCCACCTTGATACAATAACCGTGGAGGTTGCTGCAAGAGTTGTACGGTCATGTGCTTGTCCCGATTTAGAAAGGAGTATAACTTCAAAGTCCGAAGAGAATGTCCGAATTTCTATTTAACCTTTGTACCCACCTGAGCCAACTCCTCCCAACGCACTCACGATGACTTCAACACTAGTTCAATCCATGAGCACGCTAATTTTGACAGTACGTCGATCTCGCGACTTTTCGAATATCGACACATTGATATCGCGTGAACAGCCAAAGCACGATACTATTTTTGAACCAACGCGTGTTCTAATGTCGCTGCCATCACCTCCTCCTCGGCCTCCTGGTCTTCGCCTTTTCTATGGCTTCTACGTGAACGAAGAATGGCTGCTGCACTATGCTGAACAACATATGGCTGGTCGAGATGGACGCCAGTACGACAAGGGTCTCAAAATGGATCTTGCTCGTCGTATGTTAGCCGCGGCTACTGGCGTCAAGAGCCTTACCTTCGCAAGTGGCGTACCTGACGACGCCGCTATCGCACAAGGTACACTCAGACAAGGACGCGGATGTCAGTTTGTGCCGCTGCTCGCAGTCTGTAGTTCTCGGCGAGGGTCATATTTCAGTCGACCGACTCAGTCAGAGTACGATCACTTAGAAAAGATCATCGGACGCCCAGCGAAATGGTGGGTGGAATTCGATTAGATCCTTTTCTCTGCAATTTCAAAGTAAGGACTCCCCTACATATTTCAATCGGTATGCTCTGACATACGTCCTACGTCAGTCAACTGTATTATCTATGTATATCCCAGCCCCCCTTATTATTTTCGACACCCTCAACGACATCAATAATGATCACTTTTTGCCCCTTGAACCCCTTGTCTATCATCGTCACAACAATACTCATCCGTCTCCTGATGACCAGTAGGAGCCGCCGACTTGATTGGGCTGATCTGACAATTATACTACAGTGGCATCGCGAGCATTGGTCTTCACTGTACTCGAGTACATGTCTTTCACCATTTGCGTTGCAAATACATAATGATGTCTTTTCTCGTTCATGTCCTGACTTCCGACCCTCGATCTCAATATCAGATTCCAGGATTTCTTATGCTACTTGCGGTCAGATTACGCGACTTGAATCACAACAAAAGATGTTAAAGGTTAGGCACCAGATGCTGTAACGCGGCATGAGGGTGACAATGGGGCAACTTCCCTTGATCTCTTCACACATTTGTGGCGCATAGTACTCGCACACCCACGTTGTCTATGAAGAGGTCCTGCTGAGCTACATATTAACAGGCGGAGCATTCTTTTTTTGCTGTATCTATGTATATCTTAGGAAGGAGAGTTCGCGAGTTGTTATCTACTCGACCTTGATGATACGTTTCGTCGCGATGACGTCCGCCAATAAATACTCCCCAGCTGCACATATTCCGGTAGACCACAAGAGTAAGAGTGAGGTGATGCAAAAAAAAGTAATTGATTGTCCAATCTCCAACCAGGACCCTGGGTCACAAAATCAGCAAGGAACGGACACTAGAAATCTCTCAACTGACCTGTGTCTCGAACATTGAAGAAAAACGTTATGGTCATACCTGTACGACGGTCAATTCAAGAAATCATTGATCTTCTGATGAGGACGCACCATCCGTCAGTGTCAATGCAACAAGTAGAAGTGAGAAAGGAGGGAGGTGTAGAAAATCATTCAGCAATGCAGATGCCACCGAAAGAATAATGTAGGGCGCGACTATTTTGAATATCTGGAGAACAGTGGTGCATTGGGAAGCTGATTACGTGGCAAGTTCAGAAAGGGGACATACAAGTAAAGCCGCCATAAAGAACGGGCTGAATATTGGTATTAGGCGATATACAGGTTCAAGATAGAATGACCTGCGGGGATATACATTCGACAATGAAGTCCACCATACTCGTCGCAAAAGGAGACTCACGAAATTGATGCAACACTTTCGTCACAAAAGTCAGTTTTACCCGGTGCCTCGGGACAGAAACCACTTACTTTCCAGTGCCAAAGAAGCCAACTTGAACGAAGAATAGGAAAAACAACGCTATCCTGAGATCATCAGGCTGGAAGTCGTATATCTTTTTCTGCCCTGAAGCTACGGGACTAGGGGATCCATTACGAACGATGGACTCGATGACGGCCCATGCAGCCAAAACCGCTGAGTAGGTTACATAGAACAATCCTTCCACGCTGATAGAAAGAATCACGAAGCATGGCCCGAAGCCAAGGAAATAAACGAGAAACTTGGAGAAAGGCGTATGATAGCTTCCGCGGGATGTGAAAGGGAGTGCCGAAGCAACGACTGGAGTAAGTACGTCAACGTCGACTACCGGAATAAGGTGGACAGAAATTACCTAAAACAATCCAGCCTGAGACCTGATTGACTAATGGAAGGCCCTGTTTTGCTTGAAGGCTCCGAACAGAACTAGCTGTTATTCCCATCATGATCAATATTAGAAGGCCCTATTAGGCAGTCAAAAATACAGAACCTCTTTGAGAGCGCGTAGCAGATGCGAACCTGACAAGAGAAAAGCGTTGTTAACGCCCGTCTGCCCTTTACACCCTTCTCTGATTCGACGGTTCCCAGAACATAGGAAGCGGCAAACCAACCGCAGACCAACATCGTAATACCACCAGACAGGCTTGGAAAGGAGTGTCAATAGCACACTCTCTCGAATGCAATAACAAATAGACTCACATAGTTGGTAGGCTTTCCACTTTCTCGACTGAAAGAAGAGGAAATACACCAGTAGCGAGACATAATGCCGCCCAAAGAACTGCTGTAGACCAGTATTGACTTAGGGTATCTTTCGGCCACGTCATAGGCCAGAGTACACCAATCACTATAAAACCAATGCTCCAGATGAAACGGTGTGAATACGCGACCTATACAAATCGATTCAGTTTCCAAAAAGCAGTCGGGATCCACTTACCACCATTCCCTGAAGAACGCAAACCACCATAAGAATGCTCGCCAAAAATTGCAGATAGTTTACAACCCGTGTCTCCCTCCGCGCCCACAAGCCTGGAATGGCTTGTACAAAGAATTGTTGCCAGAAGTAGCAAGGAAATGCGATATAAAGATAAAACGTCCACGGTGAGCGTTGTATAGCAAACAAGATCCAAAAGCCAATTAGTGTTGTGACAGCAGCAGTGTCAACGAGAATATAATTCCAAGTTTTCCTCGTGGGTCCTGGGGAATAGTCTAGGGGGCGAAAGATGAAGAGAGATGCATAAGCAGCCCAGCCCACGTATGCAGCAATCACGATGCCCCGTATCAGGAAACGTTCGTACGTTTGAAGATAATGCAAACCAGCCAATCCGGTCTTTATGAGTTCCGCGGATATCTGGCGGGCAGCATACCACTCTCTATTTTGGATCAAGGACTCGATCGTCGAAATTGCAGTTGTCCTGTAAGGGTGATGTTGGCTATTTGATGCTTTTTCCAGTGGTGAGAATGGTTTGTAAAAGATTGTTCGAAGCTTCTTCAGCTCTGTATTCGACGGTGGGATGTTAGTACAACCGCGATGATCGATATAAGACGGTCTCACCGTGTTTAATGTTGTAGTGCTCTAGGATTACCTTTGACCAGATTAGGCGGGTTGACAGCAAATACTAACCCACTCTCACCTTCGCATTGACAAGAGCCAATTGAGCGAGAGTCTCATCTCCCAAGTGAGGTGAAAGGAACCCAGGACAAGTAGGATCGACGTCCGGGAGTACACCGACCGAGTTGACTGGCCAGTTGATTCCTATTAGGGCGGCCATGAGGGAGGTGACATCTGCTTGTTCGACGTCTCTACGGAAGAGATGTCCAAGCTGCCATGGCTCCGAGAATGTGTCGTGGGAGGAAGGTGAAGAATCCGGCAGGGGACCTCTGACGCCTCGTCCCCATGCAATGAGAGGTGTTCGTGTGTTGTCCGGATCTAGTGCGAAGGCGCTTTAGCAAAGGGAAAAAGATCAACTCTTGACGGTTATCGACTGACCGCCGTCACCATGATTTCCAATTACGGACATGCCATGGTCCGCTGTGAAGATGTAGCTCGTCTCTTCGTCTTGATAAAATTCAGAGATAAGAGTTTCTGCTTGTCGGACGATATTGTCCACGATTTGAATATTATTCATGTACTCCTGGAATAAATTGATGGTCAAACGGTTCAATAGGATAGCTATTTGCCTTACTCGAGAGTGAGGCCTGTAGGAGTGCCCTGTAGTATCTAGACCGAGAAGATGCAAGAAGAAGATGACCTTTTCAGATCGAAGTTGCGAGTTCAGGGTCACATCCGTAGTCGCATTATGAAAAAGTGCCCGGAGTTGATCGAGCACCCAGATATCTAAGGCGGTGGCATCTGGACATGACTATAAGGGATTGTGTATCGCTCGTGGTTGAATTGGACCTGCCTTTGGTGAAGTCCTCGTCCTCCTCATTGTAGCTCCATGTTTTGACCTTCCCAGGAGGTGCACCTCGTGCAAACATAGGCAAAATATCGGGCGACCCGAAGGAAAATGTGAAACTGGATTGATTAAAAACTGAATCAAAGTTGACCTACAATGGCTGAGCTCAGGCGAGATGTAACTGTGACAAAGATCACTCTTACCGGATTGCTTTTCCAGCCCTAGCTGACGTGAATACTGCGTTGCGGCAGAGAAAAGAAGCCTCCTACCTTTGTAACCGCAGAAACATCTTCGTACATGCCGCCTGGGAGATGAGAGTTAGGGTGAATCCAGTCTCGGAAGCAGCGGGGAAATACCGATAATAGCGACGTGTCCCGGTCTACTTTCAGTAGGAACATGCGTGTGAGAGATTCCAAAGGCCCCACGAGATTCGATAATGGAACGGAGATGAGGCGCTACAATGACCGGCGCGTCCGGGATGGATGGGAACGCATCCACATTGAAGAGTAGATCGGCGCGAAGTCCATCTCCTTCATGAGAACGAAATGAAACTGCGTCT
The DNA here is from genome assembly GCA_013433165.1 of Hypsizygus marmoreus. Lineage (NCBI taxonomy): Eukaryota > Fungi > Basidiomycota > Agaricomycetes > Agaricales > Lyophyllaceae > Hypsizygus > Hypsizygus marmoreus. The sequence continues at coordinate 307,739 of CM024087.1, forward strand.
TTGGTGAATGGTCGCGAAATGCATACCTATAATAAGGACAAGCCGCTTCGCCTCTGCGGATCCGACATTATGGCTTTGCATGCCATTGACGACAGGGCTAGTAAAATAACAATCGAAAACTGTTCCGATGTAAACTAGGTGAAACACGAGTCCGAGAATCAACAGCTTGGTTACATTGTAGCGCGTTGTTATTGCGTTCGGGTCGCGTTCTGGTGGAGATGCACCATTCATCCCGAAGAACTGAGGGGACTTGAAGAGCTGATCAGGGAAGGTGTACTTAAGGCCTAAATCTGGTTCTGGAGGCGGTATCATATTATTGTTTTAGTACTATTTCCTTTTATTTTACAGAAGTATGCGACCTACAGAGGCATGCAGGTGGGAAGTGAAGGTTGAGTTCACCTGGCGAGCGTCATCTTGCCAGCACAAATTGGGCTTTGGCTTCGACGGGGATCTGGTGTTTGGCTCTATTATATTCCGTAGATCTGTATCACGTGACTAAAACACAATCCGGATTCCGCGCACGGACTGGGTGTCGCTTTGAAATGGCAGACTTGTCTTTGCTATTCATATAACCCACGATGTCCAAGAGGCGAGTTGCCTACTATTATGACGGTACTTGAAACCCTTCCTCAGCTCGCGTTAACTGTGGCTGAAATATTGCTTAGCGGACGCTGGCGCGTACACATATGGCCTCGGCCACCCAATGAAGCCTCACCGGATACGCGTAACACACGATCTAGTCACTGCGTATAATATGCTTCCCAAAATGCATATTCTTGTGAGGAGTCTCTATTACATCCACTATCTTAATTGAAAATTTCTTCGCAGAAACCGAAGAGAGCATCACCGGAAACCATGAGCTCGTTCCACACCGACGAATATGTTCATTTCCTCAATCGAGTAACACCTGAGACAGCGGAGGAGTTGACATATCATGGAACACGATGTGAGTCTCAGCAATATATTTTCTGGGTTCTATTCTGACTTAAGTTGCAGTTTTGGTCGGAGAAGACAACCCAGCATTTGAGGGCATATTCGAGTTCTGTTCTATATCGGCTGGTGGCTCAATATGTGTGTTTCCCCAAAAATATTACTTTTCTTGCTATTTATGACATTGTAGGCGCTGCACAGCGAATAACATCTGGCGCCACAGATATTGCCATTAACTGGGCTGGTGGACTTCATCACGCAAAGAAGAGGGAAGCATCAGGTTTCTGCTACATCAATGATATCGTTCTTGGAACACTGGAACTCCTCCGGACCTATCCGCGTGTTCTATACATCGACATTGACTGTCATCACGGAGATGGTGTTGAAGAAGCATTTTACACCACGGATCGCGTTATGACATGCAGTTTCCATAAGTTCGGTGAGTATTTTCCGGGCACAGGCACACAGGAAGATAGAGGCAGGGGAAGGGGAAAGGGCTACGCGATCAATGTCCCCTTAAAGGATGGCATCACCGACCAGGCTTACCAGAGCGTGTTTGAACCCGTACGACACCTTTTGTTCTCGTTCTCAATCTCCCGCAGGCTCATATAACGTAGATAATCACCAAAGTCCTCGAGGTGTTCCGCCCATCCGCTATCGTGTTGCAGTGTGGTGCCGACTCGCTTTCAGGCGACAAACTTGGATGCTTCAACTTGACTATGCATGGTCACGCTCACTGTGTCCAGTTCGTACGGAAACAAAATATTCCGTTTATCTTGGTGGGTGGAGGTGGATACACTGTCAAAAATGTAGCACGAACTTGGACGTACGAGACAGCATGTGCACTTGGTATCGAGGATACGATCGACCCTAATCTGCCTTGGAACCAATATTTTGAGTGGTTTGGACCACGGTATAGGCTAGAGGTTGCAGAGAGTAATATGGACGATCTCAATGTGAAGGATGGGTCGCTGGAGAAAGTCCGGTATGTGTGCCTCGACCAATTTATTATCAGATTTCCAAGCTGAGGATTATTTCCTTCTAGAATAACGGCACTTGAGCAACTACAGGAGTTAGCTTCCAAGTGTGCCCCATCAGTCGGTATGCATGAAGTTCCGAGAGAGGGTATTGGGGAGCACCTTGGGTTTGGCAAGGACGATGAAGAGAGCAGAGATGAGTTGGATGAGCGGCTTGCTCGTACGTGCCTATTTACATCATTTTCTTCGTCAATTTCTGACGTCACAAGTAGAACATGCACGATACGTTTATGATCTGCAAGATTCCGATGCAAGCTCAGAGACTTCCGACGACCAAGAATCCTGGGATTCAGATGAATCTCTCTCAAACCGACGGCGCAATTCACGACGACATGGGAAAGGTCCATCTTCAAGAACACGAATGAGTCTTTTGACTGGCCGGTATTTTGATGTTCCGACGCATGAGCATGGATACAGCCACTATGATTGTGGTGCTCCACCGGGAAAGACAGCAAAGCGTCGATTCTTCCAGAGTTCTGCCCGATGGGATGAGACAGTGGAGCAGGTTATACTTGGCAAAGTATCATCGCCTACACCGCGATCTGTAGCGCTTGGTGAGTTGATGGAGCGAGGCGGCCGAGATCGTCACGTCGGTGCTGAAGATGAGATGGACGATGATTGGGAGGACATGGTGGTGGATACGTGAAGTTCATTGCGATATATCTGTATTTTTATGGGACAAATGGCAGTATGTTGTATCATTTGATGGTCGCTGGCGAACTTCTTCACTTGTCTGCTGCCCTCTGCTGCCAGAACTTCAATTTGAGCAGGCACAGCCAGGCACCCGGGTGCACATTGCATCGCGATCGGTGAATTTGGAAAACAGACTATCCACGTGATATATATTTTTCGTTCCAGGGGCGATTGTGTTCTCGCCGCCGCCTCAATCTCTCTATCATTCCCCACTTATCAGCCCCATGTTCAACCAGATTGCTTATCGCTCGTGGTCTTATCATCTCCGAGTCTATCAATAAAACGATCTTTCCAGTCATGGCATCTCGTCCGACGCCGAATCTCCCTCTTCCGCTCCACAATGTCCATCATCAGGGATGAGCCAAAGGCCACAGAGGGTCTGCCAACATTAGACTCGTCTGCTGCCACTGGTAATGTGGCCGTCAGCAATAGCAAACTCCAGCGCACAGCGAAGAGAATCAAGAAGAAAGTTTTGACTCGGGATGGGTGGTTTGGTGACTATGATTACGCTTGGTACGAGTAATTAGTTTGGAAGGCGTATTGGATTCGAGTTGACGTTCATATCTTTGTAGGCTTTGTATGCCAGCACTCCCTTTCATGAAACAGAAATCGCGTCTGCCACCATTCTATGCCCTTGATACCGATCTTCCCCTGGCACTGGCTATTTCGAGCGGATTGCAACATGCACTCGCTATGCTTGCTGGTCTGATCACCCCGCCCATCATCTTTGCGTCGGCCTTGCACCTCGACCCACAAACGTCTGCTTATATGATTTCAGCTTCTTTAATCGGCTGTGGTGCGCATCCTACTTATGAAATAAATGAACGTTTCTCAAACATATCTGCGTTTTCCAGGTATTTTGAGTTTGGTGCAGATGTCGCGCATAAAGTTGTTTGGCGGCTATTATTTGGGGACGGGCCTCATTACGGTTGTAGGGACGAGCTTCGCAACTCTGAGCACTGCTAATGCTGTACGTTACTCGGGGTCAAATCATTCGTGTTTCTAATTTTTCTCAAGGTCTTTGATGCGATGTACAAAGATGGAACATGTCCCTCAGTAACGTCTGCTGCAGGTGTGGTCACGCGAGGACCATGCCCAGATGCCTATGGGAAAGTTTTGGGTGAGATAATGTCGGTGTTAGCTATGCCAGTCCCGTTTTGACCGTTCGGCGACCACAGGCACATCTTTAATATGCTCTTTCCTTGAAATCTTCATGTCGTTCCTTCCTCCTCGCGTGTTGCAGCGTGTCTTTCCCCCCATTGTAACAGGTATGAAGCCCTTTACGACTTCCATGTAATATACTAATAAACGTTTAGGAACTGTCATTCTTATGATCGGCGCGTCCCTTATTGGCGCGTCCGGTGTGCCGAATTGGGGAGGTGGTTCCAACGACTGCAAGAATTCACCGACTGAGGGAATATTCACGCTTTGTCCGACCATCTTCGCTCCACGGCCGCTTCCGTATGTTGATTGATTTCCGTACTCATACTTACCTCAAAACTGAAACAACGTTGTGCAGGTGGGGTTCTCCCGAATTTATCGGCCTGGGCTTTCTGTCATTTATCTCAATCATCCTTACGGAAATATTTGGATCCCCTTTCCTAAAAAATATCAGCATCATCGTTGGCCTCGCTGTTGGATGCATTGTCGCTGGTGGTGCTGGTTATTTTGACAACTCAACTATCAAAGCTGCCCCAGCCATCACATTCCTATGGTATTTGAAGTCCTCACTTCGTTCAGAACCATTCTTATTTGATTTCGATTAGGGTCCACCGCTTCAAACTGTCAGTTTATCCTCCGGCTATCTTGCCGATGTTGGCTGTATATGGTGAGCTCAATCCTTATCGTTTCGTCACCATTACTCTAATGTTATGGTCAAACAGTCTCCCTAGCTATGGAAGCAATTGGTGATATTACGGCATCTGCTGAGGTTTCACGGGTTGAAGTCCAGGGTGAAGAGTTCGAAACTAGAATACAAGGAGGAATACTTGTATGGACCTTCTGCTTCTGCTTCTTCTGTTCGCTGACTAGACCCCCACAGGCCGATGGCATTGGTGGATTCTTCTCTGCGCTCTTCACTGTCACTCCGCTCTCCACATTCGCTCAAAACAACGGCGTAATTGCAATAACTCGCTGTGCCAATCGTGGGGCAGGTCGCTGGTGCTGCTTTTTCCTCATCCTCTTTGGCGTACTCGGCAAAATCTCTGGCGTCTTCTTGGCAATCCCAAATCCAGTGCTTGGTGGCGTCACGACTTTCCTGTTCGCGAGTGTGGCTGTCTCTGGAATTAGAGTGCTGTCGTACGTGAACTTTTCCCGGCGAGAACGGTTTATCCTCGCTGCAGCACTGTCTTTTGGTATTGGCGATCTTTTGGTGCCCAAGATCTTCACGCATCTGTTCGATGGTGTTGACCACCCCAACTCGGGTTTGCAAGGATTTTTCAACTCGATTACGATTGTGTTAAGCACACCATGTAAGACAATTCTTGCCTAGCCATCATATTGAATGCTTTCTGAACGAGTTGCTTACAGTTCTATCGTCGGGGATCGTGGCGACATTGCTCAACCTGTTGCTTCCACAGGATCCCGACGAAGAGGACGAGGACAAGGATTCCTCTGTGGATATCCATAAAGCATGAGGTGGTGACTTCTAGTACATCTATGTAGCAACTAAGTATTCGCATTTAATTCATTTAATAGCAACGTGCCTGCCCATTGAGTAGCTACGCGACAAACCTAGGGACTCATTAACGGCACCAGAACGCGACCATATGCTGTTTAAATTGCACAAAAATCACTTTTGTCACCCCGTTAGACCACCCGCATCGCGTCAAGGAAGAGACGCGCGCGTAAGTTGCAGCGCGTGCAAATTTAAATGACACTGGTATCGCGGTAATAAATGCTTATCTCGCGCGGAAATATGACATCGCGCGGATATCATACCCAATCTTTCAAACCTTGCAAATTTCCGAGTCATTCCAGTCGCACATATGTACATGAAAAAGAACTATATATTTGATAAAACTACGTTGGGTATGATATAAGTGAGTCTGGTATTTACTAGACGACAAGCAAAGGAGTTCAGAGAAATTGAACCTCACTTGCTGCTGATTATATCGGCTTGTAATGGAATAGATATGCAAGACAAAGAGTGTAGGAGCAATAGGTATAAAGAGTGTGAAAGTGATTGAGAGGAATTGGATTAAAGAGCGGCAGAATCTGGATAGAGGGAAGATATAATTATATGGTATAGTACACGAAACTGGCGATTAAAAAGATCGTAGGACGTACGAGGCAGATGGCTTTGATAAGACAGAACCAGGAAGTACAGATCTAAAAGGTAAAAGTGCGATTTTCTGCCCACGGGTCATCCAAATCATTGTCGTGATCAGAAGACGCAACCGTGAAGGATGGATTTAGCTGGATGGTCGGCCGAGGTGGTGTTGTCAACGTCATGGGAAGAGGCCCGTCGAGCAATGGAGAGCCATTTGGATGCTGCGTTGGGGCTGTCTGGGCAGATCGTGATCGTGACCCGCTTGCCAAACTCTCATCCACGGTGAGATCAATCCAGTCCTTGTCCGCCGTTTTCCATTCGTCGTCCGAACTTGTGGTTTGATTGGTGTGAGTCGGTGGTGGCGATTCAGAACCTGTTGCACAGCGAGTTAGCACTGGAGTGATGTTCATGGACAGTGCATACCGATCTCAAGGGCAAAGGTATCATTCAGAAGTCCTGAATCAGCATATCGAGCTTTTTAGAGTCCGAGTTAGGACACCCGGGTGAGTTCACCAGGTTCCTATTACTCACCAGATGCAACCCTCTTCCGTTTACTCCTTCGTTTCCTGATCCCCTCCCTGTCTGAACCTGATGACATTGGTGATTCAGATCGACGTTTACGGCGTTTGCGACTCTGCCTTGTGTCATTTTCAGAGTCGGAGGAGTCAGGGCTGCTTGCAAACAAACTTGTAGCAACTGTAATGGAGGTAAGTCGTTGTGAAAATGATTTATCTTGACAAAACTGACCAGCTTTTCCTTTCCCTTTAACCCCAAACGGAAGACCATCGCCACCTGCAAGAATATCACGGACAGCTTCTGGAATCGCATTTCGTGTAACTGGGTTTGCAGTCAATTTAAATGTGTCAGCCTCGGATAGTGCGATACAAATATAACAACCCACCAATGAATATCTTGCTCTCGCGAAAACCCGCTCTTGTGGTCCCTTTATTGAAATGGAGGGTAGAACCAGTTGGATGCAGATCAGGAACAATCCGCAATCGCCGCTTCATTGGAACACAAAGTAGCCAAGATGGAATACCATGGAGTTCATCATCTGGGCCTGGCGTCTCAAGAGCATCAAGGTATGCGAAGACCTTTGGGAAGAGCTCACGCAGAGCTTCATCGACTTCATCATAGGTCCAAGATGTTCGTAAAGGAATCCCCTTCTCATCCATCTTTGCAAGCCCTTGTTTGGACAGCATCTGGATGTCGAACTTTCCTGGAACACCATCTTCGACTACTTGGAGTTTGCCATCATCCTTTATTTGAAGTTAGCATGATAGTCGTCATGACAGTATGCTACCACGTACGTCGCACTCTACGCCATCTGCATTAATCGTAATTGACAATACTTTAAATAGACTCTCCGCATCATCCTTCTTTTTCCCCTTGGACTGTAACACTGTGTCAGCTCTGTCTTGCTAGGGAACATAAATACCTAAGCCTACCCGACTGTGAAAGTTTCCAGTGGTCTTGCCTGTTCCGCGAGACGAGTGAGAACCCTTGAGACCTTTGTTGGCTTCCTCGTTGGCTTCTGTGAGAGACACTGAACGACTCCCGCTGGCTGACGACTGGCCTATCAGTCCACGAAGGATTTCGTTCACGCTTCGTTTCCCAGGATTAGAAGAATTAACTGAGGAATCTCCGCAGTGGTAACTCGGACCGTGAAAACATTCAAGGCATCGAAGGGGTGTTTCCGGATTGGGGTTGTCAGGAAGTGTACACTTGAGGCAGAGACACGGCTTTCCAGTCTCGTCGTTGACCGCAATACACTTCGTTGGTGACATTTTGGGAGGGCGGTTCTTATTTCCCTCCCTGTGTGTTATATTCTCCCCTAACCTGCAAGGTCCGCCCGACTGCAGAGTCTGTATAAATCTAGTTCAAATATCCAAATTACACTGCTATCAATCCGGTATTCTAATTATCTGAGCTATATGTAAGGCGATCAACGATATCCAGTGCCTGACCCCAGAGCTCAGCTCGAGGTCGCCAAATAAAATCTGGAAGGGCAATGCGAAGTTCCCGTGAACCTCGACGTCCAGACTTGATGATCTCGTACGTCGGATAGGACTCATCGTCCCACTCGTTAGGAAGCAGACCATACCCAGAAGGAAGCAAGCCCAGTTGCTTGACCTGGAGAAGAGCAGCTGCAAAAATAGCCTCCTCCGCCGCATCGACAAAAGGACTGACATGTTTGGGAACAGACACAGCCTCGTGATGGAAATTTGAAGCCTGTGCAGCCTCAATCCCAGCTTCGAGATCGTCCCAGTCATCCTCGTCCATCTCCATTGCACTGGGTTCTATGGAAGGGATGTCCTCATCAGACAGTTGACCTGCACCTGTCTCTCCAGCGGCACCTTGGCGAAGAGGTCCGTGAACTCCATAATACTCGCTGATCACATCAGGATGTACTCCCGCGCAATCGTCGACATAAATTCCGTGGCTGACTTGGCCGATAAACCTCATGTCCTACAGTTTGATTAGACACTGCCTTGAACACGCAGGTAAAAATGAACTAACGTTCGGGCTCTTATCGTGACCCTCGCCCGAAATGGGATGGGCATTCCACTCTTCCTGAAATGTCTTACAGTCGTCGTTGATCATGTCGAGGAACAGCTGATGAACTAGCCAGAGGTGCTTCGGGTTTGTTCTTTCGAGGCCGTGAAGCCGTTCGAGCCGGTAGAAGAAGGCGCGCCATTGTCGAGCAAATTGAGTGCCAACTTCAACCCATAAGCGTTCGATGCGAGTGTTATGTGTTGACCTGGGTAACAATAAGCACCACTATGCTAAATCAATGGTGAAAGGAAACTTACGATCCCCAGATAAATGACCCCCGATTAAGCCCTTTCGTTAATATCATGTAGACCGAGACAGACTTGTTCTCTTTGCCTCGATCACCGCGCACTCGTGCCGGCATTCCGTACTTCCCGACAGCCTCCAAAAAGACATCTAGGACAGTCGACGCCCGATTGTTCGTACTCGCGCGAAGGCCTGTAATCTAGAGTTAATGTGATGTAAGCCACCGCCAACCAAATCGTAGTGATGAATGAGGCTGACCGTTCGACAATAACCGTCGACAATACCATGAATGACGAAACCCCAGAGTATGAGCTTGTGATGCCCGTCAATGTGCCACAAGTAGTTTGGGCGTGAAACCTCATACTTCCGCCGCGGAATGATGGCACGTCGGTGAAGTACATGACCAAGGCCATCGACCCGATTGACAGAAGCAACGACACGGCGCTGCTGAATGCGCAGGCCATGACGCCGGAGAAACCCAACAAGATAACGAACACCTGAATCAGGTTTCGTTGCGCGAAAGGTTTTCACCAAAATGTCGAGATCAGAATTAGATAATGACGAAAACTTGTTCGAGACTCCGTTCACTCTAAGATAATATCGGAGGGTATTGCGGTGGATACCCATCATATCTGCCAGTTTTGACAGTGATATCCGTCGTTTTGCTGACAGCGCTTCCTTGAGAAAATCTGAATCAACGACTTTGCGAGGCCGCCCAGGCTTCCCAGTGCGAGTGATGATGATTGGCTGAACAATGCCAACATTTGAATCTTCTCTGTAAGTCACGATGAGCTGATCAGAGTCGATCATATTACTTCCATAAACAATGTCACGTACTGGGTGCGAGTAGTCTCTTGAGCCTCACACAACTTGACAATAAGTGCACCAATAGATTCCGTACAGGAATAGAGCCATTCGAGAGGGATAATTTCATCCTCGGCATGGTTCTCAAGTTCAACAAGGATGGGAACAACATCCCCAGTGAGTCGCTCTGCGTGTAGTTTCAAGCGGATGTTGTCTGCTTCTTGCAACAGCACCTCCGACGCAGCACGAAAGATATCAGAAATAATCTGGTATGCTTGGTAGACATTTGGAGAGTACGGGGTATCAGCTGGATGGGGCGGAAGAGGTGGCAGCGATGACATGACAGTAGACTGGGGCGGTAGACGTGGTGGGCTCGAAAATGAGGCTGATCGGAGTCACGATTCAAAAAAGTGGTGCCACCGTCACGGCGCCAGGGGTAGTGCTTTCAAAATCACCTTGACTCGCTGGCACATCAAACAACCATGGCCGGCGAGACGAGAAGTATTGAGCGCCATCGTGATTACTGGCTCGATGATGGTTCTATTGTCTTTGAGGTCAGCTACTTGTCAAGGGGAAGTGAATATGGAACTCACCATTAACATTCAAAGGTCGGCCAATATTTGTACCGAATCCACCTCAGCATTTTGCAAAAACTCTCTCCCGTCTTCCGCGACATCTTTAGTATCCCTCAAGTAGCAACAGGACGAGCCATTCAAGGCAGCGCAGAGAATCCGATCAGACTCGAACAGGTCACGAACGAAGAGTTTGATGATTTCCTCCTCTGGATTTATAGGACGTGAGTATAATATATATGTGAAAAGCATGGATTCAAACTAACGAAGGCTTAATTTCTGACAGTGATTGGACGCCGCCACCGCGTCCCGAACGAGTACACGTCAATCTGCTCAAAATGTGTCAGATGTGGCAGATCGATGAAGGGACGGCATTTGCAATTCACCAGCTCGAGAAGGAGCCCATGGCCCCGAGTCGGCGTATCGAGCTCGCGAGAATGTTTTCGATCTATGACTGGGTCCGACCTGCAATGACACTGTTGATTCTTGGGGATTTCACCTTTCACAGCCTGTCAGAGCAGGAGCTTGGCCAGCTTGGTCTCAAAGTCTACTCGATCACGGTCAAAGCAAGGGATGCAATGCAAAATGAGCGGAAGCTGATTGCTGCAGTTCCTCCACCCATGAGATTCGATCGGACTTGGGAGTGCACGGCGCACGAAACAAGATGTGAAGGAGTTTGGAAGGAGTTTTGGTGGAGGAAGGTGTCGAGAAAGCTCTTGCACCCTACGAAACCACTGGGATTTGAGGAGATTGCTGACTTCGTCACGAAGAATAGCCGGGAGCTTGGAAAGATGACAACCGAATGTCGCGAGGCTGTCGTGCGGCAGGTGAGCGAAGGGGTTTTTCAAGAGCACGCCATTATCGATGGCGCTGTTGAGGCAGTGACTGATTATCTGAAGTCGTTGGCTTGACTCGATAGTCGGTGTCTTGAAGGTAGCCTAGATAGTTTGTGCCAAAGAAGAAATATTGCATGATATTGCGGTGGGGATAAGAGAATAGCTCTGAGTTGAAACACTAAACACGCGCGCAGTGCAACTTGGAAACACGCGCGCGCCAACACACGCGGTCTCAAATTCTTCCCACGCACGACCCCTCACTAGTTCCGCGCGTCTCTTTCTTGACGCGAGATCAGCAACTAAACGGGGTGACAAAAGTAATTTTTGTGCAATATGCTGTTCAAATTGTACAAATATTCATATGGTCACCCCTTTTCGGAGTTGCGCGCGTGAACCCATTTCGGTCGCGTATTTGCAGTGAGCGCGCGTAATTTGGTATAAAGTTTTGGCCTCGGCCATCTCGGAATCAACTTTTACAAGGGAGTGGAAGCCAAACAGGATCTGGGATGGGCTTAGTTCATTATTACTGATGATGAGCACTTCCTTGATGCAATTTCTTACTACTCAACGAGTATTTTTCTGTAATTAGGTTCTGTTTATATGGTTTTTTGGGACTCGAGAGCTGTGGATTAAAGAAAACAGTGAATGATAGTCTTGGAAGCCCCATTGAAATAGGACTAGTGATGTTTAGCCGCCCTTCAGGCCATATACCAATGCTGGTCGATTTCTTGGATGTCCCATGCTGAAAAAAGACGAAGACCAACCTGGAGGAAGGAATTATCTGATCAAAACTTCGCCTAAATGGGAACGATCAGGATGCTGAGTAATAGGTTACATTGGAAAATATTATGAGCAAATATTGGGCTATTTCTCAAGAATTTTATTTTGGCTCCTTGTCTGTCTCCTCGCTGTCGAGAACGGTGAGTGAAGCTCGTTTGAGAACGTGCTTGGCATCGAGCTCACTACATTTGCCAACTCCGACATGGCCGAAGGCGAAAAGACGCGCGCGTACTACAAACACGCGACCGAAGTGATTTCACGCGGGGCAGCCCAAAAAAGGGGTGACCAAAGTAATATTTGTACAATTGAACAGCATACTTACCAATCCTTTTCGACCGTCTCCATTTCACGCCCTGTCCTGCACCTCGTTCCCAACCTCAGTCATCTCACTTGGAGAAAGGATCCGGCCCGGCCGGCCGCATCGCTCGTCCTCTGTCTCCTGTTTTTATCACCAGAACTGGAGAGTCTTTCAGTCGAGACGGGAGGCCCCAATTACACGGAAGGAGACTTGTTCGCCATTGGCAACTTTTTCGAGGATGTTCTCCGCCGCTCTCCGCGGATACAGCATCTCGAATTTAGAACTGATATTCCGTTCCACGACATGGGCCCAGCACTCGCAAATTTCCTGGGAAGCTTATGTGAGCTGAGAAGTGTACTTCTTTCCCATGCATTGCTTTCATCAGATGTGGTCACGGCGCTGGCAAAATGCCCCCTTCTTGAAGCCGTCCGCATGACGGATCCTTATGAAACTACCGAGGTTCAGGAAGACGCAGGAGATCTTCAGAACTTCATGCCAGTCATGGAGCACGGGGCATTTCCTAGCATCCGGGAAATGCACATTAACGCCCACCTCTGGAATGTTTTGCTATTTCTCCGGTCGGAGTTTCCAACGACGCGTATTCGTCGACTTTTAGTGAAGACACTAAGTCCCGAGACAAATGAGGGCATCGCTCAGTTCTTTGCACTCATTGCCGAGACATGTCCTGAGATTGAAGAGCTGGGACTTTCTGTTCAGTACGGTGCAGCGGATGAAGATGCAGAGTCTCTCCTGTTTCCCGCCTTAGAACCTCTCCTCAGTTGCGCATCCTTGAAGACGCTCACACTATGTCTGGCATTACCACTGGAGATCGACGACACTGAAGCTGCGCAAATGGCATCGCATTGGCCACTGCTGCAGAATTTAAATCTGAATCCTGCTCCTGCCGTCCTGCGATCCGCGGATAAGCACCTGACATTTGCGGCGCTTATGAGCTTTGCTCAATATTGCCCCGATCTCCGAAACCTAAGCATCTATATTCAATCCTCCATCATTCCTGAACTCGGAGCCCGCAAGTTGCTACCCAACCTTGAGACGCTTGTCTTGGGTTTGATTGGCACAAGTTATAGTATCGAGGAACTCGCCCTTTTCCTGACGGATGTCACTCCGCCGACGTGCTTGCTAAGTGGCACCCCGTATATCACTTCCGAGCTGCGCGTGCATACGCATGTTGCCCAGCTAAAACTGGACAAAGTTTTTGCGCTGCTTCCCATGTTACGGAGCATTCATGCACAGTATCGGGAGAGGTTGAGGACTCTCGAGGCAGACGTGGAGAGGCTGACACTCGCGGCAACCTCGGCCACCAATGTATGACTTGGCAGGCAAGGGTTGGCCAGTTAAATTCATTCAACCTGTACCAGGACAAGATGTGACTTTTTTATACTTATTATGATCCGCCCCCCGGGTCATCAGTTATCTCCATCATGTTTGTCCACAAGTCTATATTCTCTCCCAGCATCAAGACAACTGTCCCTGCCATCGATCTCGTGGACGAGCGTGGATGTACATCTCTGTTGCATCCTTCGCCTTCTCATGTCTTGATGAACAGGAGATGAGATTGACTTTTGTCCAGGACAATCTTTCCAGTCCTAAAAATGGAACGTCGACGCAGTTTTCAAGTCCCCTTGTGGCGTTTCTAGAACTCCTCATACTGAAAGCCTTGATTAACGCTCCCAATGGAAATGCCAAGCCAGATTTTCGCAGCTTTCCCTGCTCCATGAAGGAATTAATTCAGATTCGAACCTCATCCAACAGATTTCGTAGCAGAAGAGTCTGAGACCTCGCTGTTCCGCACCATCCTTTCTTCTCGTCGTTTCAACTTTCCGGTCATGATGAAATATGTTTGCGCCCCCTGTAAATGACAAGCCGCCTGTCGGTGAATGCCTCGCGCCATAAATCTCGTGGTATGGTTATATTAACCTAGACTCGGAATCCCTCGAATTTCCCTCCCAATGTCTTCACACTGCATATCCTCCCAGAACTGCCTGAACCACATGTCCCTCGGCAATTCAGGCGAATCCGAGAATCTGCGGCTACGTCTAGTGGCTCTTCTTGCTCTCTATGATCTCCTCCCTCCCTCCTTTGACGAAACAACGTGTCTCGACTTCAGCTTGCTCCCCGCTTTCGACGCCAAAATGGATCCGGATAGCGTTGTACAATCTCTAACTGCTATTGTTCGCAAATTGCATATGCCCAATGCGAACGTATCGTTTCCACTAGCTCAGAACACTGGGAAGTAATGACGCTGTAAGCTATTTAACTCCGCTATCCTATTTCATTATTGTGGCTGATTTTTCCTCTAGAGACCTATCTGAGTACTTCAAGCAGCGTTGAAAGTAATTAACCAAACATGACAGTGAGCCCGTTCGATCAAACGTCCCGTGTTTGAGCTGACTTAGATGTTCGAAGAAAATATTTGGAAAATATTCGTTGACAATGATCACGACTCACCCACATTCATTCACCCTCCCCATCATATGGACTAGTCCAATATTCTGTAGGAGTTGGACTGCATCCTGGTATATTTGTAATTTGAGCTCTTTGAGAGGCAAGCGTGTCGGACTTGCTTTTCTGCATACCCCACTTTGCTTGAATTGTGACACCATATTGTTTCTGATCTATATGTATGTCTCTCATATACTATCATTTCAACTTCGCAGACGTACAAATCGTGTTCTGACATCGCACTGACTGCAAACTGACTGGTACTTATTCCGCTGAGGACTTTTGTTGTGGAAACAGACCTCGAGACCTGATCTTAAGGATCACTGTCGTCCTCTCATCCACAGGATGATGATGAGTTCGATTCAACGCCGGCAAGCAACAAATACAGAGCTAAGAGACGTTCTCTCTCCACAGGAGTTACTCGCTTGGCCATGGGCCGATTGGGCGACTTCAGTTGTTGACGCGATGTTGATGTTTGCTGCTTTTCCGGGATGAAACCAAACAGCTGTTCAACGCGCCTTGTCACTGGCATGACCGCGAGCGCGATCTCTTGAGTCCACTCTCCGTTATGTCGAGCGAGTTCTCGAAAAGATCAAATCTCATTGATGTGTATGCATTCTAACTCTATTCTGGGTTCTTTCTATTGAACTTTCCTGTCGCAGGACGTATCTCCAACTTCATTCGATTTTGTCAGGGCACCTAGAAGGTGTCCATCTCGACCAGATCACAGAATATCTGAATGCCCGAAAGGCTCAGCTCAGCTCCATATCCGATTCATTTGGAAAGCCATCTAGCATATCGAAGAAAAAGGTTGAGAGTGGTTCGGTAGTCTTGGCCGATGGAGTTGTGGTTCGTGTCGAAGACCCCGACAAAGAGTTCGTCTTTGCCATCAGCACAAAGTTCCTCATCGACGAAGTTCAAGCCCTCGTGTTGCTTCGCTCATTCCTATACAACGAAGGTCTACCATCGACTGCAGAGTCGGCTTCCACCGCCTCCATGGTCGCTGAACTCGTCGAAGCCATTACACCATTCTACTACTCGGAACGATTATCGATGTTCCGCGTTCTAATACCTCTTTTTCGCGCTTTGGAGGATTCTGCAGACCCTATACACGAAGTAGCCACCAAGTTTCTCCCGGACCTCCTACCGGACGGCCCAGGTTTCGTCCAAGCACTCATCGAGGAGTATCTTCGCAACGTTGGGGAGAAGCTTCCTGAGACTTTGAATGGGGATCCAAAACTTGCATCACGCTGGGCAAAGCAGAAAAGCAAGGAGCAGCTCGTGCTCCTAGAGGTACTGTTCTGGACAATGTGGGGGTTTGTGTCGTGCAGCGGGCCAATAGTGGAAAAGGTATTCACCGCTAGCTATCAAACATCCCTAGGGTCGAAGCAAGTCAACGCCACACTGTTGCTCGATGACGAGGGTGTTCAGCTGCAGCGTGACTGTGCCGGTATGTGGATCCTCATCATGGTGGAGGTCCTGGAGCTCGAAACCATGGCTGAACCTGATGAGGTCGAGATTTCGGACAATCCAATTCAAAAGGATTTCTACACTGCTTATCCTGGCTCTCTCAAGCGTATACACGATATGGTTTTATCCAACCTCGATGAAAGATATGTGTGCGCTTATTTGGCTTGGGCATTCGTTCTTTCTCGTCTCGCCGCAAAGGTGACGGACTTGAAGGAGATCCCGGAGTCCTATAGGCCATTCTTTGAAACCATCCTCCCCGACCTTAGCCGATCATCCTATGCAAAGGATCGAGAACCAACACATATTATGATGACAAAGGCGTGCCTGCAGGAGGATGCCAAGTTGTTCAGTTTCCTTTATTCTTTTTTGACAACATCGCCACTCTTTGTGACTGCTGTCGCATGGAAGCAGGGATCTAGCGTGACCGACCCAAATGCAATCGCTTTTCGCTCTGTCCTTAAAGGTACGACGACCCTTCTTCAATTCAGATAACACGCACTGACAACATTCAAGGTCTCCTGATCGCTTTGATTGAAATGACACCCATCGAGCATATCCCGGGATATGATGACTTCACGGCCGTCTGGATAGCATTATTTGGACGCAGCGAAAGCGAGTCTGTTGCTGGTATTTGTACACAGTATTGGCAGTCGGATTGGCATCGTGGCATTTCCCGTCGCGCCGTTTTTGATCATGCCCGTTCACGCTTTCCCGTCGACTTCAGGCCGCTTGCCCGACTATTGCGGGCCATGACCGCTTCGGGATTCCTTGACACTGACCCACTGTCCATCGCTGATCACTCCCATGAAGGTCAAGGGTTGTCCGAAGAGCGAGATATCTGCGATAGTCACGTCTTCTATTACCTTGACAAACTTCCAACATACTCCATGATCATTCCTGCAAGTGCTGGTAGCGGCCCTCATGCCCTATACGAAAAGCAGACAGTACTCAATGGCCCGACGTATGTTACTACTCGACCTATCAAGCTACCTGGCGGTAGCACACTTCCTGCACGATCAACTGGGCATTTACTCAGTGAGGCGGCCGACTTTGTTGCCGTCTGCTGGCAACACGAGCATTCTGGGTGGAAGTTAATCCTCGAGTTTTTGACAGACTATGTCAACCGGAGGCGCGTACATTCCAAATCAGGAGGGACTTATCAGGATGTGTCATTCGGTCGTCGGGGACCGCCGCAGGTCAAGGCGCTTCGTTTGGAAGACATCGGAGTTGCGATGAAAGAAGACGGGGATGAGGATATCGTCGTTGATGCCCTTGACCTTGTGCGAAGCCTTATCCAAGACAACCCTACTCAAGCTGAGCAACTTATGCTCTCCTTGGAGACGGGTGACTCTGTGGTAGCCCACATAATAACCGAGTCACCACCGCCAGATTTGGTACAGCTGACAACCATCATCCTCGAGGAAGCCCTGACGAGAATAGACCCACGAGCCCGAGCCCAGCCCCCGACCAACCTGATAACGTCAGCCATGAGCGTACTTTCCGCGTTATTGGCTCTGCCCAACTATTCAAACAGAGTATGGCTGTATATTCGGTCAACGACCGCTCTGTTTGGCACGGACCGGGCATCTGGCTTCGCTTCAGTTGCGCTCGCGTCAGAGCGTGCAAAGGGCCATTATACTATGACCCTTGCTTTGCTACACCTCGTGCAACAGCTATTCCGCGAGGCAGCTTCGTCCGTCCTTCCGGACAATCCCCGCCTCCAACAACTCAAAGAGGACGTCTTACTTCGCGCGGCCCGTTTCATCCATACCGAAATTTGGGTAGAACATCTCGGTTGGAAATACCAACAGCTTGGTGACCGTTTTGAGATTGGCCGGCGAGTCACGGCGCTTTACGTTGAAGTCTTGGAGCATGCACCACTTACACTGACCGAAAGGCCATTCGCAACCTTGAGCCAATCTGTGGTGGATGTACTGCTGGTCAAGGCAACTAGCTCAACGATCAATCCACTTGTGTCCTCGATCAGCTCAGGCCCTCAGGTCCTCCAATCCTTGTATTCTTCCCGCCGATATGGTGACGCACGCCGTCTCATCTTCCTCCTGGAATCCCACCTGCGTCTGATTTGGTTGATCCTGACCTACAAGCAGAATTCGCCTGTCGCAGCTAAACCCTCCCTTCTAGAACAAGCGCTTTGCGCCCGTATCACTGGCGGTGCCTCATCGCACTCCCAAAGTTTGTCAAAAGTTGACCCCATCGATGTTTTAGCACTTTATGTCAAAGAACGCGATGTAGGAAACATCGTGCCAGTCGAGGCCGTGCTTGTTCTGCATGCTCTATGCGCTTCCCTTTCCTCCTATCAGCCTTCCCCGCCCACCATCATTGGACACCTCAGTGATCCCGAATCCACTGTTGCGTCTTTCGTGCGGATTGTTCAACACCCCTACGATGACTTGACATTACGCAACGCGGTCTGGAACTTCATCACCCTCGCTGTCGACAAAGAACCTGCCCTTGCAAGCCTCTTTGTGACAGGGAAGTTCCGGAACCCTGTTGTAGAGACAAAAGACAAGCTGCTGGAGGCGTCGGATAAACCCAAAGCAACGAGTGCAATAGATGTTGCTCGTGATATCCTCTTGAACTGGAGAGAAATATGGGACCTCAATCCGCAATTGCTGTCATCAGTTCTTCGCTTCCTGGATATGGTGTGGCAACATGGATTGGAGCACAAAGCAACTCTTGAAGCTCTCCAGGGTGATGAGGAGTTTTGGGAGCAAGTGACTTCAATTGCATGTGAGGAGCTCGGACCTGTCCCTGACTACGAGACCACATCATATGAGGTAATGGATGGCGTGCGGCGGTCCAATCTGCACAATGCTGTCGCTACCCACGCCTATCGCACAGTCGCGAAGTCCCACGCAGTCCAAATCATCGGTCTAGATATCGGCATACACCTCAAACTCCATGGACGCGGACCCTCAGCCAAGAAACCCCACAGTTTCCTTAAGATGGAACCTCTGTTCAAGTCGCAGGATCAGCTGACTGACCTCGTTTGCGAAGCTGCCCCTAGTTCATACGATCCATTGATATATGACCAGCTCTTGGAGCAGCTCAAAGTTCATTATCATGGTCTAACACTTGAACAGCTACAGTCGCAGGATCCTCTAGAACTACGTGAATTCGGAGACAGCTTCGCTTTTTCTGCCTCGTTGTTGAGAAGCCGCCTCCTTGCCTATGCCCGAACAGGAGACGATATGGCTGATAACACCGACTCCACGGTAGAGAACCAGCTTCTGTCGACCAATCTCAACTTGTCTCTGGCTCATTCGCAAACAGCTCTAGTGGATTCGTGGAAGTTCTTATTCCAGCAAGTTGTCCCTTATCTTCGTGGGGACGCTTCCGTCAGGCATATCATTCTTTCCATTGCTGCGACAATATCATATGATATTGCCAAAGAGCAAAGACCTGGCGATATGATGGCGAGAATCCACGGGACAAGGTTGTCACTGCTTCTCTCGATGTTGGAACTTGCGTGGTTTTCGTCGACTGACAAGCCGCCCGAAGTCCAGTCATTTTTAGAATTGGTCCACAGTGTGCATGGCATCATTACGAACGATGCTCAATCGCCTGCCAGGTCATTTCTTGGTGTCATTTCGGTCCCATTCCACCAAACGCTTCTGCAGATCATGTACTTCTGCTCCCGACATTGTAGAACCCTGGCCCGACGATCGAAGGTGCTCAGTGGGGAACAGCGGTTGACGGTTACATCCCTGGTGGAAGCAAATCTCGCGCTAGTGATTGACGCTCTGAAACTTGTTTTCGAATCTGCGCGTGGCAGGGCGGATACGGAGCTGGACCGTGATATGGAGTTGTTGGTTGCAGTGTTTGAGCAATGCATCCACCGTGATATCAACCCATCTTCAACCCTCTGGCTCGCGCGATGCCAAGAAACAGACATAATCCGAGAGAGTCTTAGCCTCTATGTCCATTCGGACCTCGTTGGACTGTCTGATCTCCCTCTGCTTCTGGCCCGAAAGCAACCTCTCTATGCCCCTCATGTCCTCTTTTTCCACATCGCCCTGGTCGGCAACCCTTCGGCGGCTGAGCGATTTGCTAGTGACGGCGTCCTCGCAGCATACAGCAACAACTTTATCAGTGCAGCCATCAGTGCCGGAATGATTGACGTTGTCCTTCCAGAACTCCCTGGAGAGCGCAGTCCCGCTCACCGTGCCTATTGCTCAATGGTGGCCATCGTCGCCGGTGTTATCAGGGCTCTTGGTCGCCACAACCACTACTTCGATGCAGAAGCCAGCGGTTTCGTACAACTATATGGAGACCAAATATCGCGAGCTTTGTCTTGGACTATCGGCGATCCGATCTCCTTCCCTTGCCTCGAAGAGATGGAGCAAGTTGTCAATTTGTTCCATGCCATCGCAGAATGCGCCCCGTCCTCGGCGAACACCAACCCTGCCGTTGACAAGGTCCTCCGCGTGTTCACCAACCATGCACTGCAGCTCATCCAGCAGCTCAACTACGCCATCACGCATCCCAACCATCTTACCAGCCTGTTTGAGCCGCTGACGGCTGAGGAGCGCCTGCAATATGAGAAGGACCCTCCGTCTACAGAGCCTTTGAAGCGCCCTATGATTGCCCATCTTGTGCATCGGTTGTACAGGCTGTCGAGCAATATCATCTCTACTCTGATTGCCATCAGCCGTGCTGAAGCTGTTTTACTTGGTCGTCAGGATGAATGGCCTCTCAACGAAGCGCTTATCGTGCCAGTGCGTGCATTTCTTTACTCAGTATACGATATCTCTCTCTGACAATGTGTCCAATCCTACAGCATTCAAAGGTGGTTCTAGGGGAACCCGCATCCATGGGGACATTGCTCGAGCTGGGCAATTGCACTTTGGACGTTTTACGTGAACTGGTGAACCGCCCCGCCGGTCAAAGTCTCACCCTCACTCCAGCTCCTCTTCCTGGGACATACAACAGCTCATTGGATGTTCGAGGAGGTGTTTTGACGGCGCGTCGCAATCTCGAAGGTGTTCTAGTATATGCAGTCACTCAACTGGTCATGTGGCTGGCGAAGCCTGAGTTTGATGTCGTTCCTGCGGATGAAGAGGACCCGCAAGCGATGGAGATTCTGCGACCTGACTCCTCAAAAGACCGGAGACCACCCCGACCCTCTCTTTCCTTGGGTGAGCGGTTACGGAGAGGCATGACGGGAGAGATGGCGGCCGATTTGCAATCGCTGTTGAACAAGGCAAAGCCAGTCATTGCGAAGAGTGATACGGTTTTGGGAAAAGGAAGTGTTGACTTGACACAGGTTTTGTCTAATTTTTTGCATGAACGGATAGTAGCTCCCGCGTAGTCCTTCCATTATGTTTAGTAGACTCGTCTTAGGGCAAAAAAAAAAGTACTGTAGATGTGTATAACAGATTTTCTCTTCACCAACGCGATTCCTGGGTCTTACGGGTTCTGCTGTGGGGAGACCTGTTAGGTTCTGCCTGAGGCACTCCGTGCGCAGTTCTCAGAACAAGTCCAGAAACATACGACTCACTCAGCGGGGCACAATACACGTGTCGGAGCCCAAAACCTCTGATCCGAATGCGGCTTGTACCAGACCTAGTACTCCGCGATGTCCAATTTTGTTCCTACTCTACTCCCTGCCGAAGAATTCCAACCTAGACCTCTCGAAAGCAACCCTTTCACTGAAGGACAGGATCGAGCTGCGTACGAACGTTGCCTTGACCTTGAGCAACGGACTCCTTCTGTCCTCGTTCCTGTTGGCTATCCTCCGGCGCTGGTGTGCGCTCGAGTCCTTGGTCGAGCATTGATAGAGATTTTGAACGAAGATGCCAATGGCGTGGCCAAGTTCTCAGCACAGATCAATGGCGCAACTACGGACACTGCTCTGATAGAGCTTGCTAAGTTCTTTATCGACCGTCTCGTCCGCGTTTGTGAGTTCAAGCTTCATTCTCCCTTCTGTTATTACTCCACGAACATTCTATCCCGTCATTTTTAGTTAAAGCTGCCAGCACCTCAACTCCTGCACCGTCTAATCATCCCTCGCGGCCATCCTTCGATCAAGAAACCGAATTCTGCGCTTGGATTGAAGAGCAGTCATCACTTAGCCACGCAACGGCGAAACAGGCTGTAAGCACTTATCGTTACTGGGTAGAGACTAATAACTGAGCTGCCCAGGCGCTGATCCGGGACGGTGGACACTGTATCGTTCTACGCCATGCCTACGACTACAGCTGGGTAGCTTCCCTCCGTTCTGAGGAACAGGAGAACGTGGTGAACATGCCAGGCTTTGTCCCTGTCTTTACCAAGTGCGCACATATCATTCCCGAGTCGTTATATGCCGAAATTGAGAACGTGAGTTCTAACGTTTTTCATTTGATTAATTGGCATCACTCGCCATTTATCGGGCTGACATGTCTGGCAGCGAGCATGCACCGGAAATGTGTGGGCATTGCTAGGCATGTTTGAAAACGTCGATATCGATAACCTGAATGGGCGAGGGACTCATGACTTGACAAATGTCTTTACATTGGACAGCGACCTCCACATCCTGATGGATTCCATGCAATTATGGTTTCAAGCTGTGGTAATTGTCTCTCTACTCCTCCCTCGGAGAGACATGTCTCATTTTGGTGTCAGCCTGCCAGAGATAATACCTACATGGTTGTCTTTAGTAATCCTCTCACGAAACATGTCATTCGGGACCAGAATCGTGTTATAACCCTCACTTCTTCTGATCCCGTCAGACTTCCGCTCCCCTCACCTTGTTATCTTGCAGTTCACGCAGCCATTTGCAGGATTGCACGTACTTCAGGTGCAGCTGAGTATGCGGAGAATGTTCTGAGGGACTGGGAGTTTACTGCTGTTCTTGCTGAAGATGGGTCTTCGGCTTCTCTTCTTACCAATATTCTCACTACTATGTCCGTTCGTTAATTATACTCTACATCCAAACCAGTTCACAATAATGGTATCTTGCTGTAGCGAAAATGACGCGACGCCCTGTGATGTGGCTAGTGAAACCTGTTGCCCTAGTGGCTGAAGAGGATACACAGGGGACGGAGATTCAGAAACTTGACGGCTCAACAGACCGGAGGGCACCCAGTTCCCCAGTCTTAGCCACCCCCGAGTGATTGGCTAATGGAGAGAGGAATGACGGGCGGCTGAGTAGTAGTCACCGTTGAACAAGCCGAAGGGGAAAGCAAGCGGGGACTTGAAACAGCTGTTGTCTAATTCTTTGCACCAACGAATCGTGGCTCCTGCGTAATCGTTCCATTTTAATTTCAGCAGACTCGTCATAGAGTAAAAAAGTACTGTAGATGCGTATAACAGGCTTTCTCTTTATCAATTGAGTCCCATTGTCAATAACGACATGCACAAAGAGGGTCATTGACCTCACGTGAGGACTTCCGCACCGTCTTCAGTGATGAGGACCATATGTTCCGCCTGAGCGCTCCGAGCACAGTTCTGTGGAAAGCGCGAGTCAGTGACGCCCCAGCGAACAAGCTTGGGTTACTAACCTCCGTGGATGCAGTCCAGCCATCTGGGAAAATCCAACCCCGGGGATTCGTGCCCTGGATGAGGCAAGGCTAATGTGTATCGATTAAGAATCGCGAACAAACCAGGGAAACAATTGACTATTACCTCGATCGTGAAGCAGTCTCCAGGCTTCATAACTCCAGGTTCATCGTTCACTATAGGGTAGCTTTGCATTGGCCAACTTTGATATATCACGGAATTGAAACATACAATGATGGAGTATCCATGGTGGCCGATGAAACACGGTGCCTATCCCATGACCCGTAAACTGCGATGACACACAGAACTTGCTCTGACGGGTGAGTTCATGGATCGCTTTTCCAATGTCTTTGAAAGGGCGTCCCGGGCCACATGCATGTATTCCGGCTTGGAGCGCCTTGTTCGTGGCTTGTACAAGCTCCCGCCCTTGTTCATCCTGCGGGGCTTGAGTCTAGGAACATATGGCTAGCAGCGGCATGTACACTTACCACGTCGCCCACAAGGAAGGTTTGAGACGTGTCTCCGTGGTATCCATTCAGATAAACTGTAATGTCGATGTTTATGATGTCACCATTCTCAAGTGGCCGACTATCTCTGGGCGTCAAGTGGTGTTCGTAGTCTACGCAGACAGCTAAGGCCTTACTCGTCTGGAATGCCATGGACGATGACATTGTTGATGCTGAGGAAGTAGGGGAGAGTAAGTAAGAGCCACAAGATATGATTGCCAGTATAGATAGTACTCGTACATACCTGGTACAGCATGACTTCGGATATTCCATGTAACGAAGTGGTGATGGATATGCGGAGCGAGAGATGATAAAATCATGTACAGCCGCGTCGATGCTGTTAGTTGTAACGCCAACCTCCGGCGCTGGTGAGCCTGAAAGGCGCGACTTGATGAAGATGCCTGGGCGTACCTGAACCAGTCGTCCAGCATAGTCCCTCACCTCCTTGGCCAGTTTCGCAGCCTCCCGTAAGCGAACCTCTGCAATGGCGCCCAGCTCGATCCGCTCCCTCTCATAGGACGAGTGGGCTTCCGAGGATTCTGCACCAGGATTTGCGTAATGAGGACGAATTATAGTTTTTGGAACCGTTCGAGGGACGATGTGAGATACACCGAAAATGTATGGTTCCTCTGCCAGAATGATGCTGTAATCGCCGAACTCGAATGCCTGCTCGTCCGTGGAGAATTGCCTCGCGCCACAATGGCTCACTGGATGGCATTTTGCTATTCTTCTCCAAGGGAAGGCAGACGGCCGGGCCAGGCGAAGCATGGTCATGCCAAGCACAAGAGTAGAAGCTCAAATTGAAGGCATTACGAAAGCACGCTATATTTGGCGTTCGCCTATAAGTACAACGAGGGACAGAATATAATGTGCCAGCTAGTCCATTGAGGGGTGAACGTCAACCATCTTCATGGCACTTATATATTATTTGGTCAGATATAAAGCGCTTGATAAAAAGTCCCTCGCGATCGATAGACGTGGGGTGGAGAGACACCGAATGTAGTATGATAATTACTATTTCCTCCCGAAGCAATCGCCAAAACATCATTTAATTTTCAGGCAGTCCGTAGAAGTCCGTAAGCCTCCTGGCCCGCTCCAGCTTTTCGGAACTCCATCATAGCGATTGCGCGCGAACGGGTCAACGATTTTTGTATAGCCAAAGTCACCATATCTACAGTATATATCCTCAACTCCTTGAGGAGGAGGTCGACATTGTTAAAAGACAATCCAGTGCATACAATGAAACAAAATACATAGAGGAAGAAACGCGGCATAACTAGCTCCAGGATCCTCGTGACGGTATAGCTTTAATTGCTGCAAAGAGGTATCAGAATTTCATATAGCGTTACGCTCGGATGGAAGAGTCAAAGTAAATACCTTGACGCCATAAATTCATCGCGGAATTGTTCCATACGTTTCCGCACTTCTCGTAAAGCTTGGTCCGAGTTCAGAGTACCCAGAACAGCGAATCCGTTTGTAAAATAACGTTCCACAGGGTCATAACTTCGTGCAACAGACCGTGGCTGCTTCCGAGTCTGGGTAGCATCTTGGTGCATTGCTTCAGAGACAAAACGATAGAAGGGCCGAGTAGCATCCTCCCTCGTGTACTCCCTGTATGTCCATACGTCGCCAATGCCGATGATGACACCCAACCTTTGAACTTGCTGGTCGAAGGCAAAGGCATGCTTGGCTTGTTCAAGAGTCTGGTTCATAACCTTCAAAAATGACCCTTCGACGATACGACCAGATACGGGGCGTTTCTTGATCTCGACAATCAGTAGTGCGCGCGTCAAATGCTTCAAAGGTCCGGCCCCTGGAGTCATTTTGAAGAGCAATTGCACAAAGTCTGGAATGCGTGTCGACCTCAGATAGCTCCAGGATTGAGGTCCAAGTGGGGATCCCCAAAATGCGCGCGCGCTGTCCGGGGATCCGGATTCTGAGGGGGTGAGGACCTGTGGCTGTCCTGCGAAGACTTCGGGGCTGGGGGCAGAAGCACGAGCTTTCCTTGTTGGGGTCATTGGTATTGGGGGCGGAGAGTTAGAAAAGCGTCGCATGTCATTTTCGTTGTCATCGTCGTCGTCGTCGTCATCGTCTTCGTCATCATCGTCGTCGCCTTCATCAGCTTGTTCGACGGTGTCCTGGTACTGAGCAAGTGGAAATTGCGGAAATGTAGTCGTTATAAATGGCAGATGACAAAAGGTGTTGCCAAAAATTATGAAGATCAAAATCAGGTTCCACGGGCCATACCAGGGACCTTCCCTGCCATCGCTTGAGGCGATTCTAATCAAATAGCGTAGCAGATCGCTGAGGCTTGTCATGGGGAACAGCTAAAATAGTGCACAAGATGAAGCAAAGGTAGCGCTAGAGAAACGAGGCGAACTCACAATTTATCTAGTAAGAGAGGAATTTTTTTGTGCTCCTGCTACACGTACAGGAGTCATTTTATAGCGCGGTTGAGCCCATGCCAAAGCGTCAGAGGTTCAATGAATCGAACAATGTGCCCGCATCCGAGGCCAGATACAAGCTATGGCCATGCAGGGACTAATACGACGAATTAGCCAATTTCAGATTGAATCGTAACCATTCTAAATAGGAGGACCATGGCCAGTGTCCGAGGTGCGTGCCACTTTTTCTGACTTCAGTGTTGAACGTTGAATGGTGGTGACGTTGGTGGGCCATTCCAAATCGGGAACGTCGGCGATAAATTTAAACCCAGTCCGTGGAAAGACCATCCGCATATGGAAGGTGGTTGATGTACCATTGTTCGAAATGCTTTAAAGGTTCAACGTGTGCAGTCAGTTCTTGACTCAACTCCCAACACTCAAGATCTGTCATCATCTATTCAGACCATACAACCTATGTCTTCTCTGCACAAATCAATGGCCAAAATCTCTGTAAGCCCGTAATATCTTATAGAATGCCACCGTGCTCATGTTGCTCATTCTATGACCCAAGGTCGAAGACAAGCGCAAGGGCGCTGCCACGGCTCGCGTTCCGATGGCGCTCGATGTGCCAAACATCCCTGGCCGAAAATTGTTCTACGCTTTCGATGTGTCTTGGGAAGACCTGAACAAATTTGTGTCAACGCATTGGGATGACTACTTTGGAACACCTTATGATTTAACGGACGACTTGTCCAGGGCGAGTGCCGCCCTACAAATCTTGCAAGCGCTTTCTGGCTTTGGAAGTCTCGACTTTGCGAACGGCGTTCCGAATGCGTCATCTGCAGCCCATGCAACGAATTATCCTGCTTGCGAAGGATTCGACGCAGTACTGCTGCTGCGACTCTGCAGCTCTCGACGCAAGTCATATGCGCGCAGACCCACGCAAGCATCCTACGATCGTTTAGCAGACATTATCGGACGGCCTGCGGAGTGGTGGGTAGATTTTGATACCAACTGTTGAGGAGTTCGTTCGTTCAAGTGTATGTTATCACCATGTCTATCAAAAAACTTTTTGCTTTATCTTTGCCTCCAGACTTTCGGTTTAGTCATCCATGGCTGTACGTCTGTATTTTTTAATCTATCCCAAATCGACTTTTTTTCCGGAATGTTACTCTACATGTAAGGTGAAGCTGGGGGCTGGCTGACCTGATGCCGAAGACAGTGCGTAGATGTCTTCGAACTTGATGACACCGTTGTGCCTTCAGTCGAGGAACTGGGATAGCAAGGTATATCCACGTTGTTTTCAACAGACGACCAGTCACAGGATTTCGGGTGACCATTACTGTATTCTCGATGTCTCGTTCTGAGGTCATTCTAAGTAAAAGATGCCTTTCCAGAAACCCAGACGGTCATTTGCGGGAGGCCCAGAAACCAGCGAACGGCGAGGTACGGTAGGAGGAACCAAGTATCGACTCGGACGTGAGCGGCCGTTTCAGAGGTAATCTCCTGATTGCTCTGCTCCTCCAAGCTCAGTAGCCCGGTGGCTGATGATGCTTACATACAGTCAATGGCCTTCACGCAGAATACACTCATAGCCGACGATGGCTAGCATCTGCAGAAGGAAGTGGTGGATTATCTGGGAGATATGTTGAATTATTTCAACTATCCAAATCATGTCCATCTTCCCCCGTAGCCTGCAGTGACTCGGCACGTCTCCCTATACAAATTGATGGCCAAACAGGCTGCAAGTCCTTGTCATCTTTTCATGCCACTAGGCTCATTCTGTGTCGCTAGATCCAGGACGAGTGCAAGAACAATTCATGCACCACTCCCGAATCATGATGACGCTCGCTGTGCCGAATATCCCTGGCCGAAAACTATTCTACGCTTTCATTTGTCATGGGAAATTCTGAACACTTTGCATTCAGACATTGGGCTACATCGAAACACCGTGGAGAGAAATGTCCTTGAGCTACTGATCCGCCTTCGAGAGGGTTCCCGGAAGTGCCGGATTGAATCCTATCATGTCTAGATTTGAAGATTTCAACTGCTCCATATATGTCGGAACCAACTATTTACATACCTTGTGATATCCAGAAGGAAGCATAATCACTTCCTTCCACACCACTTGGCAGGTCGTCCCATTCTACATGCCAAAGCTCAGGAAATTCATGATGATCACCGCGTCGCATAAAAACATCGAAAGCTCGACACAGTACGCTTCTGCGGTAAGCTGCTGCATAAGGAAGGTCTGAGTCCCTTGGCAGTAAAATTTCAAGACCGTTTTCTTTAATCGAGGCAAGGACGTCGTAGTCGGCCTCATCGTACACCATAACCCGGTCCGCGTCATGACAAGCCAAATTTCCACGGCCTCGAAGTTCCATCTCGAGGAAAGGTCGCAGTAAACCGAGAATGTTGGCTGCATAGATGACCTCGAAAAAAGCATCATCCTCTTTGGCAATGTTGAAGAAGCAGTGGATAAAATGTAACACTGCGTTCGATTTAAAATCTACGTCGTCCCATCTGAGAAAAAATAATTGTGCCTCTATCGAGTCTGGGAAGCTGGATCATGAGAAAAATGTGAATATGGATACTAGACACACATATACAACGCGACGCACATGATTCGAGATAGGGCGCTCAATATGGACGACATTATTTCAACGAAATGAGGCATAGAGCTCAATGATAGGTATCGGCGTATGGAACGTTGCGCAGAGAGCCTCCCACGAGAAATAACCCGATGTAGGGACCGCAGGGCTCGAACAGCTATTTCCATGTCAGATGACCTTGACAGTCAAGTTAGTATGCTTGACCTAGGAAAAAGTCGGTGCACTTACCCAGTTAATTCGAGTAGATCAACGCAAACATCATAAATCACAGAATCATCATAGGTTCTCGTCCAGTCCAGCATCATGTCGAAGGTCGAGTGTAGTCGCCACAGAACCACATCTCTGGTCAATGAGTTCCAAGCCTCCGCCCTTCGTTTCTCTCGGTCATGGATAAGACTTGTGAAGGATAGCTGAGGCCGCACCGACCAAAGGACATGGAAGGGGTGGCCGCAGATGATGTCGAGGCTGCTTCTTCTCGTTGATATGGTCGATAACAAGAAGTCGCAGGCGGCCTGCAAAGTTGACTTTCGATGGAAACTTCCAGGCTCCGTCTCCGCAAGGGGGTCGCGAAAATTAGTGGCGTACGCATTAAGAAGGAACTCCATCACGCCACCAAGTAGAATAGCAGATTCGACCTGACTGTGAGCCTGCGCTACCTGACTCAGGAACTCAACGAAGGGTACAAGAGAGTGGCTTTCCCAGGTAGCAAGGGAAGCTTGGTATGCTTTGACCACAGCGCCTCTGGCGTCGTGCGTATTAGATAGCCTTGCCAATGAGATCTTCAGGATACTAACAAGTTGTGAGCTCGACGAAAATACGTACCGAAGGGGATCCAATATGGCAATCAACTCCGAGACAAATATCTGTATTTCTATCGGAGGCCATTTGTTCAGCGATTTAATGAGATGCCTGGTTTGTCGACTGGCAATTTGGACAAGCAGTATCTGCAGAACCCGGTCTCTGACCGTATCCGAGTACAAGTCACGTCTGTCATGTTTACTGAGCTAGCGTCCAAACACCGGCACTTCTGATAGCATCGACATACCTAGAAAGCTCCAAAAGGTCGTCATAGATATGCTCAATGTTTTTGATATTTGCAGCGCCTGTGTGAGGGAATTTGGAGGTGATATTGGCGAGTCTTCTTTGAATGATAATATATTCAGCACCACGTAGGGTGACTTTTCCGAGGGCGAGGATAGCCTTCCCAGACAAAGCCCCCAGGCCTGGAATGGTACTTCCCGAAGATGTGGACGAAGTCAACGCCGATGAAGACGTGAAAGCAGAAGTCGCCTGTGATGTTAATGAGAAGGAGGATGTATTCAGGCCTGAGTCAAGCAACATCCTAGGCGGTCATTGATTCGCCGATTCGCTACAACCTGGGACGCAGTGAGTAGAGCTTTAGTACCAACGACAAATTGTTTGATGCAGTCGAAGTCCCACTGGCTCTCACGCTGAGACGTATCCTGGGACAGCCTTAGATCTGTCAGTGTCGAGAAGTCGGTAACTGGTCATCTGTCACTGCATGATCCAAGTGGAAAGATGGGAAGATGTCGCATGTGATTCAGACTGTTGGGACGAAAGTGTCCAATTGGATGCGTGTGGCTGTGCTGCATGACGGGAGTCCCTTGCTTTCGGGCAGATGAGCACCTCCTCAAGGCCTCCCCTCTCTTGTAGTAAGTCAGAAGTCTCAGTCGGTCACGAAGATGGAATCGACTGATATTAGATCACTACCTGTAGTAAGTCAGAAGTCTAAAGTAGAGTAAGTAAATATAAAATACTCGGATAAAGAATGGAAAGTAACATACCTCAGTCGGTCACGAAGATGGAATCGACTGAGGTACAGGGAACAAGGAATCGAAGTATATAAGGAGGGAGAAAATAATCTGGGAATCTTTTAGCTAATTACCCGCTATTATATTGAATGATCGTATGCGTCCCAACCTGGGGACGCGACCTTTTGATGCACGTGAAGTGTACGATGTGAGCACGTGCGAGCCTATTCCAACATCTCTTGCACACCCGAAAGAAGATGAGATCATAGCCCACCGCAAGAGTTTCCCCAGTTGAACAATAAGTAGATTGGAAGCAATTCATCTTAGTAAATAGGGAACCCAAGTACTTGAAGTAACCACGAAACGAAAGACCACTCAAAGAAGAGCTTAACGAGAATGAGAAACATATAAAAAAGAAACAAACATTAATGATATAAACAAGAGAATGGGAACAGACATATATAACTCCAAAACATGAGATGAATATTGGAGCCTCATGACCATACCATACCAACGGGAGCCATGAACCCACCAGCCTGAACAGAACTTGCGCCACCGATGCTTTGAGCAATGGCCCTGCGTTTGTCCTCCCAGGCCTTGAGCGCGCGGAGCAGCTGTAAGATCTTGTCCCGCTTTCCCTGTCGGACATCATTGATACTGACGCTGCCCATCTTGACGTCGTTGTCGAGCAAGAAATCGAACAGTCCAAACAGCCCGTCGAGTTTGTCATCACTCGTGTCAACGGGGAATGCAGAGTCGGGAACAGGTGGCGACGACGGGCGGCCCTTGATAGATTCAGCCAGACGCAGGAGGGCAAGGCCGCCACATAACGGGCCCGTAGGGTCCGTGACGCGAAGTGACGACGGGAGGTGAGAGTTCGCCCATTCAATGAGGCTTTTGTCCTCTGCTGAAGTTGATTGGGACTACGCCATACGAAATTAAGGAAACAGCCTGACAAAGAGATGGTTAATACTCACAGAACGATTAGCACTGAGACCTCGCATCTCTCTCGAGGGTCTAGTGGGTGCTGCGGGTGACTTGGGAGGGGCTGTCGACACTGGACTTGATGGTGCCCCATCATCTGCACTCGCTGCCTCGTTACCTGCAAAGAACGACTCTAGGCGAGTCCGATCTTCCTTGCTATCATTACTCGACGGGAGCCCCATAAGAACACGGGCATCGCGGCTGGACAACTGATGAGGATTTTCTCGCCGCAGCGCTTTCTGCGTCGCGTCACGAGCTGTGGGAGACGGAGGCCGTGGAGCAGGGTTCATGGCCTGTGCCACTGTCAGAGGGATGGTTGGGATGTTGCATGACGAGATCACGGGCTCTGCGAACACGGATCGGTATAAGTGATCAGACCAGAGTTTTACAGAACGCCTAAAGCTTACTCGTGTAATCTCTACCAATGGTAGCCTTCATAATAGCCTTCATCCAATCTCGAACGGTGGTCTTGTCATCCGAGCTGAAGTAATGGGTCTTGTCGTTGTCATGGTCGATCCGGAATCCATAGCGTCCGGGATTCACATTTTCATCCACAGTTACCTTGTACCCCACAATGTTGATGTACCCTTTGATCTTCGTCTCCTACAAATCCAGCCAATACGTCAAAACGGGGTTGGAAACGCAAAAAAAAATATAACAACGTACAGCATTACTGTCACTCCTCAAACAGTACAGGTGGGCGCCTTTGAGTACAAAGTACCGCAGCTTCCAGTTGTTATACCGGTCCCCTTTCTTCCTCATCCACCCGCTATGGTCGTGCTCGCCAATCTGCTCGAGAATGCTGTGACCCAGCTTCAGGGGACTGACAGGGCTACTACCGTTCTTTGTCACTTCGCTAGATAGCGTAGGCGGGGCAGGCGCTGACGAAGTGCGCTTGCGCAGCAACGCGTGGTCGCGGGTTTCCTTGACGACAGTGACAGGTGCGACAGGTGTCGGAGACTCCTTGATGACTTTCTCTTTGTGCTCTTTGGCTGCCTGCTTGGGGCTGTTTTTGGTGGACGCATTTGGTGTAATCGGGCGCTGGGACGTCGAGGACCCCTTTCTGCTGCCAGAACTGTGGAGCCGCGGAATACTGAACATTGATCCCTTGTCTGACGTGAGGTCATCGCCAAGTCTAGAAAGAAGACACGAAAGCTCGCTTTAGAGTTTCCTTTTCACTTGAAATCAATGAAGCTAACGAACGACGGGTATTTCGGGGGAGGTTTTCTGCTCTTCCCCAGTGTCCCACTAAATGAGCCGCCAAAGATGCTCAGGCGCTCTCCTCCACCCTTTCCACCATCAAGACTCCTCTTCGCACGAGCATTACGAGCGCTTGAATCCTTTTCTTTGTCCTTGTCTTTACCCTTGTCTTTCTCCGAAATGTCGCGCGTCGTCTGAGAAAGAGTAATGGAATGGATGGTCTCTTTCGAATGGCCCGAATTAGCAGAAGAATCCGCTTTGAACGTAGAGGAATCATGTGAGCGGCCGAATAGTCGACGTCGCATACTTGTTGTCTGAACAGCTTCACTCTGTTGGTAGAGTTAGCATGAGGATGTTGGACAATGGAGAAAACACACCTCGCTCATATGTCCTCTGTCATCTTCTCCTGGCTCAGGAACGTCGATCACAGTTTTGGCCGTCTCATTCAATGCACCATCACTTGGTGAGAGCATCAACTGGGCGGGACGGCTCTTCTGAAGAACAAGGTACGTAAACAACCGCCAATACATACTAAATAAATTACTTACAGGCTCTCCAATAACGGCGGGTGCAGCAGCCCCAGGCGGTAGTCTAATTCCCAAGCCCACGCCGTGTTCCGTCTCCGTAGTAGATCTCTCCGAGCCAGGAATATACTCTTGTATTGGGCTTTGCGGTACCGAGGTCCCAGCATACGTTGTACCATTCGAATAAACGGCTGAGCTACCAATGTAACTCTGTGTCTGTGAGTAAGCGTACCCGGTTCCTGGGAAGGAGTGATGCGAGTGCGACTGGGACTGGTGCCGGGAGTGTTGGGAGTGCGATTGCGACTGGGAGGGGCTGAGTGGAGTGTGCACTAGCGAGGGGGAGACCTGCTCTGGCTGGTCGGAGTAGATAATGGACGGCGGACGGCGGAGGTCAGTGATAGCATTTGCGATGCGCATGCGTTTACCAAACGCCATAATCCCGATTTCGATTTTGAGCAGATTGACGTCAAGCTCGAGCAGTACGTCACCAGTGATTTCTTGTTCTGCGTTGAAATCATTAGCCATGTAAGGTAAAATCAATGACACAGCATACCAGTAAACTTGTCACAGACGTCCTGATCGAATCCTTTGGACTTCAACCATTCCACAACTTCTTCAACACTCCATTCCGACGGGTGGGCCTTATCTTTCTTCTCCCTCTCTTCGACGAGTGTATTTTGAACTGAGGATGCCGTGAGGGGAGGCTGGGATAACGTGGAGCCTGTCTGCTTGTGTGAGGATGCAGATGCAACACTGCTGTGTTTTGACTGTTCAGACGGATGTAATACTCCATTTGAGATCACGGGGAAGGACCCTGTGGGTGAGGGCAATGCAATCAGAGACTCGCGGTAGGGAGCACTGGTGCGTTTCGACTCAGCGTCAGTAAGGCTGATTGAAGGAGGCTCTGGTTGGGAAGGAACGACTGGGGATACTTGGGTAGCATAAGATGACCGAGAGGTGGCGTAAGATGATCGAACAGAATTGGGCTCTGGTAGATCTAGTGACGATTGAACTGGCGGCATATCGGTGGTGGGGACCGTCGGAGGCGATGGGAAGAAAGGGAAGGACGTCCTAGTCGCCGTCACCGTCTGCGCTTCCGATTCATCTCGGTCAGGCACAACGACGTGTGTCGAGCTAGCGCGAGACGAAGCACGCCGGGGGGTACTGTTTGAGCCAGATAAGTTCCTCTTGTGCTGCGCCAATTTCGACTGTTCGGGGTCGGTTTCAATGTCTTCATCCTCTTCAGGTATGTGTGGATGCTCCCTGGGGAAAATGCTCGAATGTGTCGTATAGTCGCCATCTTCGCCCTCGCTTTCATCGCTAAGCTCCACTTCAATGGGGGGCTCTGCGAACCTCCTATCCGAGCTCAGCATCCCCAGGCCTCCCATCATCGCTTCGAGTTTTTCAGCCTCTTCGACAGCTCTCCTAGCCTTTTCCGCCAATTTGGTCCTGGCACCCTTATGCCAGTTTTCGCCAGTACCTCCTTCTGCGCCATCCATATCGCTCAATTCAAAGTCGGTGTCGGTATCTGCCTCTGTTTGATCGCCCCTTGAGCTGGCGAAACTAAAGCTCCTTGCCTCGTCCCCATCTCCATTCGCACTACGGCCCATCCCAAGCTGCTCAATCGCCTTCTGAACATCTGTCATAGTAGCCTTCATCACCTCTCCATCTCCTGTAGATATGGCACCCTGTCGATCGCCTTCGTATTCGCTGTCAGTAGTATCGTTCCCGTTGAGGAAGATTGCGGGAGCCTGTGGAATCGGTGCAATGATGTTCTGGGTGGTTGGATTAGTCGGTGACTCTGATTCGGGTTCTTCGTCCAGGGGTTGAAGAGTTGGTTTCATCGACGAGTCCGCAGCACTTGCTTCGCTGGTGGACGTCGATGATGAGGCTGCAGCTGTAAGAACTTCCGAAGACGGAGGTGCTGGTGCTGTGTAGCTTTGAGGGAATAAGCCGGCTTTGCCTGCGAGATTGCGACCCTGTGTAATGGGCGATGAGATGACCATCCTTCATTGAGTGATAAAGAATGTAAATGAGGTTTTGTGAACATTGAAGAGGTTTGCGAGTTGTTTGGACAGCATGCATGTCTTACAGCTCCAGACATGCTTGAAATATGAATATAAATGTGGACTCACTTGCCACCATCCGTCTCCGTAGAGATCATCCTTCTCGATTACTTCTATCCGCTCTCCGGCATGAAACGAAACTTCATCCTCGTGTTCCGGCAGGAAGTCGTGTAGTGCATAGACGTATTCGGGCATGGTTATCAGCACGCCGCGGCCCTTGCGGGATGTGCTAGTGTGTAAGACAGAGAGAGCAATTCCAGTAGGTGGGAGATCGAAGCAAAGAACGTGTTGTCGTTGGCCAGAGTCGGAAAACTACGTAATCTCAGGACCGACGGCTTGTTCAGGATTCACCGCGGATGCCTCGAGTAAGTTAACGGCCAAACTTCAAGGCTCTTTCGCAGCCAGAGTATGCTGGATCAGACGACAACGACAGTAGTAAAGATGACAGAGCAAGGTTTCATTGGCACCAAGCTTCACGTGGGTCGGTTAACCTCCTTTCCTCAGAGCACTCGGGATAATCGTATGATTTTCGAGAAGTTCCTCCTGTATTTGACAAACAGTTGCAATGATATGAAAGTATCGTATCAATCCTGTTCAGATATACCATTGAGAATGGTTGGGGCTATTTATATCGCAACTCAAGTGACAAAAAAAATAAAGCATTCGGAAAAAAAAAAGAAGTACAGACGAGGTAAGATAACAAACGAAGAGGCCAAGTTTTCAATCATACCGTCGCCTTCTCGGTGGGCTGCGCGAACGAGAAGGAGTTCGGGAACGGGAACGGGAGCGAGAGCGAGAACGCCTACCGCCTCTTCCGCCACGGCCACGAGCCCCCCAACCTCCACGACCTCTCGTAGGTGGCGACTCACTCCGTCGAGGAGGGGGAACCCGTCTATCTGACCTATCTACATCTCTGTCCCTGCCAAAGTCGCCACCGCCGCGTCCACCTCGACCTCTTCCGCCAGGTGGTGGTGCATTCGAATCACCCCTCCAGTGACCACCACCACGACCAGCACCAGGCCCAGTGGACGGAGCAACCGAACCGCCCCAACCGCTGTCCCCACCCCTCCCCGGCGGAGCCCCAGCTGCACTTCTCCACCCATTGGATGTAGCTGGAACGCCTGCGCCAGCTGATCCTTTGATGGAGATTTCAGTGGGAACTGTGACACTCTTGGGGAGCAAGACAGCAATGAGGAGGTAGTCTCCCGGCACAAATCTAAGCTCATCAAGCGTGCGTTCTTCCCTCTCGCGCTCGCTAGGCTCCCGTGCCTCGCCGTCATTGTCTTCGCGCAGACGAGGGGCCGTGGAATTCAAAGTCCCAGGCTCACCAAGGATGTCGCGTGAATAGACCATACCCAGGTCTTTTTGAGAGAAGCGGCCTTTGTTGGCAGAGTCTGCGTAAACTGTCCGGAAAGAGAAGCGAGCGAGGGGGTGGCGGTATTCTGAAATGAGCGGTGCGGTATTGCGGAGGGTAGTTAAAACTTCGCGTAATGTTGCATCCTTCCTACATATTGCTGTAAGCACCTTCAGTGAATGACAAAGGACTGGCATAATGGTACCATGTAAACAACTGCTGCTCGTCTGTCGTTGGCAGAGTGCCATCTTCAAAGAGCGTCAGACGATGGAAGCTCCCGATTTTCACGAAGGTCCGGATGAGAAATGGAGCAGTCTATACTGCCATTAGTATTAAATCTCATCCTAAAACCACCTGTAAACTGACCTTTTCCCGAGGAACTATCGGTTGGCCTGCTGGCGTCGTGGTTTCAACGTCCATGGCAAAGGTGGAAAGAAGAGATACTTCGTTACGTAAGCAACCTTGAAACGTTTGGATATTCGAAGTTGTCTGCAGCAACCGAACGTTGCACAGCGTCGTCGCACTTCCCTTTGTAAGTCTCTTCATGCCAGCATTTCATGAAATCGCGTTAGGATCGTTGCAGCTGGCATAAGTAATATGCGAAGTATCATTCAATGTGGTTGTTTTATGCTTTGTCCTTCACGTCAACGGCCGCACTGCCTCTCCCTTGCTTCCATTCGAATCTCCTCCTCTACTTTGCTTGGTGACCTTGTCATCTCTTAGACTGAAAAAGAGGAATTTAAGCAACAGGAAATACGCACGGAATGCCCGTTCTTGCAGAGTGAGACCTTGGGTCTCAGGGAAGAGGAAATACACTGCCAGTGCCACTCAGACCTAGTCATGCTGTTCTTTCAACTTGACAACGATGAACGGTCTATCCCGCACCCTTCAATGGCTCAAGCTCCCCAAGAAACATTCGTCGTGCCATATCATTGTCACTCCTGATCCGCGAAAGTACCCCGGGTTTAAGGTTCGTTTCTGCATCCGAGTGAAGTTCCACTGCAATGCTGAGTGCTAGATAGCGCGTACGAACAGGACAATATGTATTCTATATGAAATTCGAGAGTGTTTTGAATATGGATCGATATATATCTCAAAATCCCACTTTTGGGTGAGTAGTACCCGCTTAAGTTTACCCCGACGATACTCGACATTCTGATGTTGATATACAGGTTTGCGTCAAACGGTGGGTCCCCCACCCTTTCACGGCCGTTAAGATCAAATCAGCCCAAAGGTGAGGAGAAACTCCGTCTCCTGTAGCTAGCGACTGATCCTGTTCTATTTCCTAAGGCTCCGAATGGATAGGCGTCGTGGATACCAGCGAGAAGACTCCACATAGCAAGACTCTTCGAGAGGTTCTAGTCGACATTCTGGACAAGTTTCCCAATTACGAATTACATTCAGAGAAGGGCGTCGCGGAGGCAATTGGCGATATTGAAGCGAGCCTAAACCCTGTCGCAACATTGGAAGAGGCGAAAGATAATGGACTTTGATTCCGGCCTCACTCCGGGCATTGCATGACAATCCCACGTAATGCTGTCGAGAAGAAGATATTGTGTTGCAAGTTTTGTGACGGAAATTGAGGAGGTGGGTTCTCCTATGCATGACATCCAACTGCACACATACACGAACCTGCTCGGCCGTCTATCCCAAACTTGATCCTTCGTGCCAGCATTGCATTAGAACTCATGAACTGGCGTTAGAATCGGTGCAGCTAGCATAACTAATATACAAAATCTCATGCAATGTGGCCATTTATGCTTTATCCTTGACGTCAAAGGACTGCCTCTCCCTTGCTTCCATTTGAATCTCCTCCGCAACTCGTTTCTTTTGCTCGATGACTTTGTCATCTTCGTAGACTGACAAAAGAGAGAATTTAAGCAAACATAATTGCAATATGGAACAACAGGAAATACGCACGGAATGCAAGTTCTTCCAATGTACGACCTTGGGTCTCAGGGAAGAGGAAATACACGAAGATAACCTCGAGTGTTAAGAAGATACAGTAACTGATGTAGTATTTCCAGCCTGTGGACATCGCAATAAAAAAGAATAAAAAATGCGTCCACGAGACGACTAGGAAGGGTGCGCACCAGCGTTGGCAATACCAATGGGGTTGACGAATTGGTTGAAGAAACCCGCCGCGCGGCCAAACCATTGAAAGACGGCTATACCCTTGGCGCGGACTTGATAAGGAAAGAGCTCGACGAGGAAGGCTATAAATTGCCACCGCTATGTGAGAATCAGCAGGACTAATCTTAGTAGAACGCACTATATGTCAGAGCATTATAGGCGATGTTATAGCAAGGACTGTAGAGGAAAATGAATCTACACAGTACCGGCTTCAGTAACGAACACAGAAGAGATTTAATGAAGGACGTACACGATGACCGCCTTCGAAGAAGCCTGACTTTGTGTCAAGGCATATCGAGCACTCGCGATTGTCCAAGCCGTGAAGACGGCCAACAGAGAGATCGTGCAGGTCTGTACAAGTATTGCGTAAGCCTAGATCCACCAAAAAACAACTTAGGCTCACGAGGTAAATCGTCCGCCGTTTGAATCGTGACACGGTCAGTGCAAATA
Organism: Hypsizygus marmoreus; assembly: GCA_013433165.1. Lineage (NCBI taxonomy): Eukaryota > Fungi > Basidiomycota > Agaricomycetes > Agaricales > Lyophyllaceae > Hypsizygus > Hypsizygus marmoreus. The sequence continues at coordinate 347,180 of CM024087.1, forward strand.
CTGTGGCATTGATAAATCCCCAGCAGGTAAGGCCCAAGTTGATGACGTTCTTGGTGTGATTATCATGTACGCCAACATTATCCAAAATTCGCGCCAGGAAGTATCTTCGACCATACGAATTGAATTCTCCGTCAAATGAAAGCCGGAAAATGGGGCTCACGAAGTCAATCCATTTCCACTCCACTGAGTAGCAAGGCCAAGGAAAGCACCGATCAACAAACGACGTCTCATTCCAGCTGTTGCGACAAGCTGCAACCAGCCAAACTTCGCCGTTTCGCGTTCGAGCTCTAATGTCTTCTCAATTTGGACATACTCAGCTTTGACGAACTCAGAATCCTCGTCGCCCTCGGCGTGGTACTTGACCAGGACGGCCATGGCCTCGTCACCACGACCTTTAGAGATAAGCCAACGAGGGGACTCGGGCATGAAAAGGATGAAGATGATTTGAAGAGCGCTGGGAATAATTTGGAGGAGAGAAGGAATTCGCCAACCCCAGTTGCTTGCAAGTTTGAACGTGCCCAATGTTGTACCGGCAGCAGCAATAGAGCCTATGATATGGAAGCACAATCAAATTGATGTCGAGGCCAGAGGGCAAGAAAGTCGTACCAATAAAGTAACACGAGTTGAACAGAGATCCTAGAACAGCACGTTCCTTGGGATGTGATAATTCTATGCAGGAGTCGTAAGATTATTGCGAGATATACGCAGAGCAATATAAAGATGAGCACCTCCAATCAAAGAAGATGCAGCCACAATAGCAAATGGAATACCCAGGCCAATAATGAGGCGCGACACAACGAACATTGCATCTGGCGAAACCATAGTCAGCATGTTGTGAAGTCACGCATAGGCATCGAATCCACCAACAATTCTGCGCTGCTGTCTGGAGAGCAGCACCTATTATCATGATTATACTTCCCAGTAAAATAGCCTTCCGTCGGCCTAATCCGTCGGTGACTAGGGGTACCAGAGGCAGCACCACGATCGCACCAAGAGAATACATTGCAGATATAAGTCCCAATAGCGTTGATCGAGGAGAATTGAAGACTGCGCGTAAATTGAGTCGTCTACACTGAAGTCCAGAAGGAATGAAATCCTTACAGGTGTCAAACGAGTCCACGGCCTGTAGACCGTTAATCATCGAGGAATCGAATCTAAATCAACTGCATGAATTCCATATATCGTTAAACATCAGATAAATGACTGCACACCCGCTGGTCATCTCAACGCCTATACACGTCGGGAACATAAGAAGATAAAGCAGCCTCAAATTCTGCTTTCTGTACCATGGAGTCGTATCCTGTTCCGCTAACCGCGATACGACAGGATCAGCGAGATCAGCGGCCCTCTTCACCTCTCTTTGCTTCTCTTCGATGGTCGTCATTGGTGGCCAAAAGAAGTGTTAGACAGACAGCGAAGAACAAGAATGGTGCCTGCCCCAGTTATGCAAAAACAAAAAAGTGGGGGACAAGGAAGCTCTTGATACCCGGCGCGGGAATGACTTTAAGTATCTCTGAGCTATTAAACTCCGGCCGTGGGGAATGCTGAAAAAAGACTCACCGTGATCGTATTCCTCCATGGATAAGCCGGTATGCAGTCAAGAGTCGGCTATGAGTTGCTAGGCCTGAGATAACGATCTCTGGGAAAATTCGGCCAGAGGGGCCAGGGGACGAAAGACTATTATTTGTCAAAGCCCCGTGGGGCTTCACAAACCGTACCTCCGAAGCTACACCGTCGAACACTAAGTATGGGAATGTCATCGCATCCGCCACAGAATTTCGAATCTAAGAGCTTGGCCGAGGAACCACAGTGGAAGATTGCGTTCTCGAGCCAGGAGCAACGGAAAGATGATAGAATAACAGGTGAAGACAAGTGTCATCTCAAAACGCCACCACGGGATAACCTCGGAATCCTATCAATACACGGCTTGTGCGAGACCGCGAAAACCATATGCGAGGGTAATGTGATGATTGGAGATTGATTCGAGCGCATATAAAATAAGCCCGACAGGGAGATGAGGTCATGAAATGATCTTTCTCTGCAAAAAGGAACGCAGCGGGAGCGAACGTTTTCCCCAGACGTGCCTCAGATCCTCGGAAATCAGCGTGCTGAAGACCATGTATCAGGTATCAGGCTTGAGGATGTCCTTGGCACTGTAGGAAAGGTACGCCCAGTGAGGAATTGTGGGTGTTTTCCCGGCCGCGTGTGTGTCGCCTTGCAGAAGTGAATTCGGAGTGATCATTGTCAACAGTTGGGGATGTCTATTGTCAATTTATCAGTCGACATGGTCGGCCAGCAGAAGTTGAACAGATAGCAGCCGGATAAGATGAATTTCTCCAGCGATTTTTAACCATTTACTGGTAAGGCGGACAGGATTTCCGTTAACGTTAATTCCTGCCAGGAACTCGAAAAAGGGAGCAAGCCTTCAAAAGCCTTCCGTAGGTTCAAAGTTCAAGAGCAAGCCCGAGAATTGTCGTTACACGCTGGAAGTTACATATATGATAGAGCTTATTCCAAAGTAGTTCGGAGCCGTTACAGTGTGAAGCGGCAAGTTCTTGAGTGGGGAGTCGAGAGCATCGGAGTTATGTGGCTATGCACAATTCGGCGCAAGTCATGGGCTTACACATCTCGATCGTTTTCGACTCATTTCGCACAATCTCATCCTCGAGCCGTCCTACTCGATCTCCTAGATCTTCCTCTTTTTCTTTCATTTGACGCGTCTCGATTAACGTCTCTCTCCAAAGAACACTATGTTGATCAAAGTCAAGGCAAGGAGCTCTTCTTCGCCACAATCTAAGCGCGTTTGGGACAGAGTGCTAACCTTGATTGTAATAGACACTCACAGGCAAAGAGGTGCATTGGATGTCCTGATGTGTACGATGAGCGGCTCCTAACCGATACCAATGGTATGACAATAGATTGAACTTGATATCGATCCCGATGATAAGGTATGTCGTTGTGTCTGTTTCCTCCAAAAGCTGTGGCCAATAATATGAACGATGGGAAGATTACGCGCATCAAGGAGAGAATAGAGGAGCAGTCTGGTGTCCCGCCCCCGCAGCAGCGACTAATCTTTGGAGGAAAGCAGATGTACGTTGTTCTTTTAGCGCCATTCGTCTCAGCCCATCTGACTGAGTTTTCACAGGCAAGATGATAAGACAGCGAAAGATTTCAACGTCGCCGCAGGTTCTGTGCTGCATCTCGTTCTTGCATTGCGTGGAGGACGATGATCAGTTGACCATCAGGAGGGAACAGCAATAATCAACTATAGGATTGCGTGCTGTCAGTGTATTTGTTTGATGTTATATCAGATTGCTTTGAAAGACTGCACGCCTTCGAGAGAACCCAAACAGGAACAGCCAACCAAAACGATAACGCCTGAATTAGGCTGCATCAACACCTAGCCAGCCGTCTCTTGAAGTGATCGCACGAAATGGACACTTTCCTGGAGAGCAGATGACTGGTACTTCGCAAATGTCTCTATATATTCATTTCATATCCTCTACGGAGAACTTGGACCATCATCTCCAACCACATCTGCGCCTGGCAGCATCCATCGAAAGGTAATGCTCAAACGCACACCTCGTTCAATCCATCTGCCAGTCGAGGTAGCCTGTTCGCCACTGACATAGGCAGCTGCCACATAGTCCTCCCGATGCTTGCCGATGCCATGTGTCCAGCCATAACGAGCGTCCTCAGATAATACGATGACACTCCGTTCAGGGAGATATAAATCCCAGCTTCCCTGGTCCTTGGGGTTCTTCTGCTCAGGTAGTTTGTGCGGCGCATCATTCACTACTTTGGCGAACTGCATCACGCAACCGCTCCCAAGGCTGACACCAACAATTCCATCGCCGTACCTCCTGAGGAGGTCAACGTGGGGCGTGATGCCTTCCCCAGGTTGATAGAGGTTTAAGATAGCTTGACGCGCACGCGATGGGACACGGGGAAACAGGAGGGCATGCGTTTCGGGTGGCAGTGATGGAAGGAGCATCGTGTCCAACGTTGCGAGTAGATGAAGCAGGATCGGTGGAAGTCCGGTTGAAGATGTTGAAGCCATGGTGCCAGTCATTGATGGTGAGGACGGCTCTGCTCGAGGCGGGAAGAAACGCCCAAACAGCATGACTTGATTCACTCCTTGGACCTGAAAGTACGTATTGAGGCAGAATCTCGTCACTGAGTCAGCTATTTCTTGAGGCAGACGCAAAGTCGGCATGAAGAAAAGGCCACGGATGAGCGGAGCTGTTAAGAGGGCGGGCGTAAGTCGGATGGTAGATGGACATGCAACATAATTCGAAGACGAGGTAGAAGCTGGTTCGTCGAACAGGGAGTCTGGCTCAGAGAGCCCAGAGATCGGGGAGCAAGAAGCTTCATGGTGATCAATAGAGGTCACAGCATCCACAGGTATATCCGAAGAAGGGGGGATGTCAATGCGGAGGTGTTGCCGCTTGCGTGAGTTGAATGGCTTTCGTATTTCAGAAAGCTCTAAGTATATCTCTGGACTGCGTTTGCGCTTTGAAGATCCTGAAATGTAGGAGCTGGTCATCGAGGTCGTCACCGAGGAAAGTTTTGACATTCTGAACGGCGTTAGTTAGTGAAGGGGAAGAAGAAAGGTCTAACCCACGGTTTGCGTGGGCGCAGGAAGTGATGGAAAGACGCAATAAATAGCGCTCCTCGAGGTTCGGTCAACACTGGGAGTCAAGGAAGGGTCAAGGTTACAGCTGGTTCGGAAAACCTTGACATGTGTGATCTTTTTTTTTTTTTGGAAGCGAAATTATGTCAGCTTTGTAAGCGCTTGCCGAGTGAGATCGCGATCTTGATCGTGCGATGAGATATGATCAGTGCGCCGTCGTGCTCATTCTCCTCTGTTGCTCGATGGTCTTCCGTCATATTAGTACAGACCTCAAGGAGCGTGCACTCTGGCTCCTGGACAATGACTACATCGATGATGATGTCTGTGAAATCCTCGGTGTATCTCGCTCGAGTCTTTACCGCTGGAAGGCCAATCAGGAGGAACTTGGCAATGTTGTCCCACCCCGAAATCCTCTGCAAGGTCGCCCACGCATTCTCGACGCAGAGCAGTCCAACGATCTGTTCACAATGTTATCTGATGAACCCGAAATGTACCTCGATGAGATACAGGACTGGATTGCAGTGACACATGAACTCGGTATTGCAAGGTCTACCCTTCACGAGCTTATCCGAGATGCCGGCATAACCTTCAAGATCATGCGTCGTGCTGCATCGGAGCGGGATGAGGAGGAACGTCAGCGGTGGAGGGACTTTGTGAGGGAAAATCTGGTTGCTTCGATGATCATCACTGTGGACGAGTCAAGCAAGGACGAGCGTACAATCTATCGCCGTCGTGGCCGAGCACCTCGCGGACAACGAGCTGTCATTGATGCAAATTTTGTCCGTGGTGACCGTTATTCAATTCTTGCAGCTATGAGTATTGAAGGCTATGTCGGAACACGCATTGTTCCTGGTTCAGTGGACGGTGATGAGTTTTTTGAGTTCATTGTTGAGGATATTGTGCGTAACCAACAGTTGTTGTCATTGTGGTTATTTCTTTACTGATATCCTTCAACTATAGCTACCGCAGATGAAACCATATCCACAAGATCGCAGTGTTCTGGTCTTGGACAACTGTGCTATTCACAAGAGTGAGCTACTCCGAGAAATGGTTGAGGCACAAGGTATGCTTTGCTTCAATGCACCTGCTTATCTTTCTGATATTTTTAGGCTGTGTATTACTGTTCTTACCACCATATTCACCTGATTTCAATCCAATTGAGGAGAGCTTCAGTGCTGGTAAGTGCCTGAACTTCTATTCTTTTACTGGTATCGCTAAATATTTCAATGCAGTCAAGGCCTGGATTCGGCGTAACTACCGGCGTATGATGGACAGTGAGACACCCGAGGTTGATCTTCTTGAGGCATGTGGTTGTGTAACAGCAGAAAAGGCGAGGAATTGGTTCCGTAACTCAGGATATCCTTAGAGGTCATTGATTTATACAAAAGAAGATAAATTTATTAGTATGATAGACATGAACCTAGAATGGCCTACATAACATGTGAATCACGAATTATAAAGAGGCAGAAGGAAATAGGAATATAATGTGAGGAAGTGAGAGAAGGGTATCAATAGGTATCAAAGGATATAAATTTACTGTCCATCACGGAGAAACTTCTTATACTTCGTATACGCCTTCAAAACACGGTTCCACTCAAGTGGCACAAACCCTACACTCTGCCAGTGGTTCTCCTTCAGTGTCGCTAGGTTATCACCAATCTCGAAACCCAAATCTCCAAGCTTGGCCTGAACCACGTCGCTAAGATTATAGCGGGTACAGAAATCCTCAATGGAACCACCTTCCTCAGGAGGAGGAGATGAACGAGGGTCACCGAGAGTGGATGGGCCAGCACTGGCAGGATTAGCACCCCAAGGTGAGGCTCCAAAAGATGGCGGAGGCTGGAAAAATCCCATGGGTGGCATCATTGTAGGGTATCCAAACGGAGAAGGATATGAATAAGGAGATGAATAAGGAGTATGCGGAAAAGGAGGGTGAGTGGGAGGGTTGATAGTTGGCACTGGTGGGGGAGGAGTGGCAGGAATGACAGCCACAGCTCCTGATGGTTGAGCGGAAGGTGTTGGAGCAGCTGAGCCTGCAGAGAACTGAGGTGACGGGATCGGCGGTGTAAGATGACTTGCTTTGCCAGAGTGCTATGAGTATTTGTGAGTTCAGCTGAAATAACCCTCAACAGTCAAATAAAACGTACAATCTTCGAAGCCCAGACGATGAGCTTTGGACGATCCAAAATCCAATGATTGTTAGAAGGGCGATGATGGAAGCAGTGATCGTTGGGATGGAAAGAACAAATACCAGGATGGTACTTCTCCTTGAGCTCCTCAATGATCTCGTTGAGGCCATCATCGAAACGGGGTGGCTAATTGACGTGTTACCGAACATTTACACTGGACAGAGAAATTGAACACACCTTTTTACGCCTACGCTCGTCATCTTCATCATCATCATTGTCGTCAACCTGGGTACTTGGGCCAGCAGCAGATGAAGCCTAAACATGATGAACGTCAGTTGAAATATCAAAAACAGAAAGTACACATACCAAACGAGGATCCCGTGGCTTCTTCACAGGTTCACTCATGCGGATGATAACGCCAGATGTGTTCTTCACAGTCGCCAGGATTTTCTTCATCATAGATGTGTGATTTGCCTCGGAACGCAGTGGAATCCATACGGAGTTGGCAGGTTTCACCCACCGCCATTCGAAGCTATGCGTTACAAGAAGTGCCGGCTCCGTGTCAAAAAGATTGGCCACGGCCTCGAGCAGGGTCTCCCAGCTTGATGAGGTGTTGAACTCTGTTGGGCCGTATGTGACAGGTTCGATCTTCGCCGCCTTCTTACGGCCTGAGGACCTCTTCGGGGGAGGCATCGACCAGACAAGAACTTCGAAAGTGATTGCGGGAATGGCATCTGAGCCATCAGAACTGGTGCTGGCAGCAGAAGGCTGAGAGAACAGTGCAGGAACAGCCAGATGATCAACTTCGGAGGCAACAGTCAAGGATTGGGAAGGAATGCGACGGAGGGATGAACGCGGCAGGAAACGTGTCTCGGGCGGCGTGACAATGGGAGTGGCTGTGCGTGGATTTTGAGAGGGAATAACGGGAGGAATGAGAAGATCTTCAGTGATTCGGTGACCTGTCATTCCATGTAAGTAACGGACCCAATTGACAGAGGAAGACGCACCGAAGACCTGAATTTCACGTTCGCTCAGAGTTGGACTGGGCGGCACGGGAACTCCATTTGGGGTAAGGACAGGATGATAAGTGTCATCAGAAAGTTCACGGTAGATTGGGGGTGGAGGGCTATAAGGTGGTGGTGGAGCACCACTGGGTATACGTGGAAACATGTTCTTTTTAGCAGTAGGGTGGGGATGGAGAAGAGAAAAGGGAGGAAACAACTCGACAACGACGCGGCGGCCAATATTGTGCCTCTCGAGATCGATCTCAGCTAGATCTTGATTTGTAAGCGAATCTAATCTCATTTTGATATATTGGCTTCAAAAAAAAAAAAGATCGCACATGTCAAGGTTTTCCGAACCAGCTGTAAGTTGCCATTGAATTAACTGACATGCAAAATCGCTGATGCGAAGTCCATGTGAGCGGCACGTGATCAGGACGCGTCGCGACTTGACAGCTTCTTCGGGTCGCGCTTAGTTGACTTTCGCGCCTAGTCAAGATTCTGCTGGTGCAGTTTTGTTTTGTATTCTAATGCCTAGAAGAGTTGCAGCAGTGTGGAAGGCTGATTCCGAATTTGTCGCCTCAACGAAGGCAAAATGCTTCTGGTCAGAGCTGATATCCGGATGTATAATCTTAACTTTTCGATGTGGCGTATTACAGCTGGTTCGGAAAACCTTGACATGTGCGATCTTTTTTTTTTTTGAAGCCAATATATCAAAATGAGATTAGATTCGCTTACAAATCAAGATCTAGCTGAGATCGATCTCGAGAGGCACAATATTGGCCGCCGCGTCGTTGTCGAGTTGTTTCCTCCCTTTTCTCTTCTCCATCCCCACCCTACTGCTAAAAAGAACATGTTTCCACGTATACCCAGTGGTGCTCCACCACCACCTTATAGCCCTCCACCCCCAATCTACCGTGAACTTTCTGATGACACTTATCATCCTGTCCTTACCCCAAATGGAGTTCCCGTGCCGCCCAGTCCAACTCTGAGCGAACGTGAAATTCAGGTCTTCGGTGCGTCTTCCTCTGTCAATTGGGTCCGTTACTTACATGGAATGACAGGTCACCGAATCACTGAAGATCTTCTCATTCCTCCCGTTATTCCCTCTCAAAATCCACGCACAGCCACTCCCATTGTCACGCCGCCCGAGACACGTTTCCTGCCGCGTTCATCCCTCCGTCGCATTCCTTCCCAATCCTTGACTGTTGCCTCCGAAGTTGATCATCTGGCTGTTCCTGCACTGTTCTCTCAGCCTTCTGCTGCCAGCACCAGTTCTGATGGCTCAGATGCCATTCCCGCAATCACTTTCGAAGTTCTTGTCTGGTCGATGCCTCCCCCGAAGAGGTCCTCAGGCCGTAAGAAGGCGGCGAAGATCGAACCTGTCACATACGGCCCAACAGAGTTCAACACCTCATCAAGCTGGGAGACCCTGCTCGAGGCCGTGGCCAATCTTTTTGACACGGAGCCGGCACTTCTTGTAACGCATAGCTTCGAATGGCGGTGGGTGAAACCTGCCAACTCCGTATGGATTCCACTGCGTTCCGAGGCAAATCACACATCTATGATGAAGAAAATCCTGGCGACTGTGAAGAACACATCTGGCGTTATCATCCGCATGAGTGAACCTGTGAAGAAGCCACGGGATCCTCGTTTGGTATGTGTACTTTCTGTTTTTGATATTTCAACTGACGTTCATCATGTTTAGGCTTCATCTGCTGCTGGCCCAAGTACCCAGGTTGACGACAATGATGATGATGAAGATGACGAGCGTAGGCGTAAAAAGGTGTGTTCAATTTCTCTGTCCAGTGTAAATGTTCGGTAACACGTCAATTAGCCACCCCGTTTCGATGATGGCCTCAACGAGATCATTGAGGAGCTCAAGGAGAAGTACCATCCTGGTATTTGTTCTTTCCATCCCAACGATCACTGCTTCCATCATCGCCCTTCTAACAATCATTGGATTTTGGATCGTCCAAAGCTCATCGTCTGGGCTTCGAAGATTGTACGTTTTATTTGACTGTTGAGGGTTATTTCAGCTGAACTCACAAATACTCATAGCACTCTGGCAAAGCAAGTCATCTTACACCGCCGATCCCGTCACCTCAGTTCTCTGCAGGCTCAGCTGCTCCAACACCTTCCGCTCAACCATCAGGAGCTGTGGCTGTCATTCCTGCCACTCCTCCCCCACCAGTGCCAACTATCAACCCTCCCACTCACCCTCCTTTTCCGCATACTCCTTATTCATCTCCTTATTCATATCCTTCTCCGTTTGGATACCCTACAATGATGCCACCCATGGGATTTTTCCAGCCTCCGCCATCTTTTGGAGCCTCACCTTGGGGTGCTAATCCTGCCAGTGCTGGCCCATCCACTCTCGGTGACCCTCGTTCATCTCCTCCTCCTGAGGAAGGTGGTTCCATTGAGGATTTCTGTACCCGCTATAATCTTAGCGACGTGGTTCAGGCCAAGCTTGGAGATTTGGGTTTCGAGATTGGTGATAACCTAGCGACACTGAAGGAGAACCACTGGCAGAGTGTAGGGTTTGTGCCACTTGAGTGGAACCGTGTTTTGAAGGCGTATACGAAGTATAAGAAGTTTCTCCGTGATGGACAGTAAATTTATATCCTTTGATACCTATTGATACCCTTCTCTCACTTCCTCACATTATATTCCTATTTCCTTCTGCCTCTTTATAATTCGTGATTCACATGTTATGTAGGCCATTCTAGGTTCATGTCTATCATACTAATAAATTTATCTTCTTTTGTATAAATCAATGACCTCTAAGGATATCCTGAGTTACGGAACCAATTCCTCGCCTTTTCTGCTGTTACACAACCACATGCCTCAAGAAGATCAACCTCGGGTGTCTCACTGTCCATCATACGCCGGTAGTTACGCCGAATCCAGGCCTTGACTGCATTGAAATATTTAGCGATACCAGTAAAAGAATAGAAGTTCAGGCACTTACCAGCACTGAAGCTCTCCTCAATTGGATTGAAATCAGGTGAATATGGTGGTAAGAACAGTAATACACAGCCTAAAAATATCAGAAAGATAAGCAGGTGCATTGAAGCAAAGCATACCTTGTGCCTCAACCATTTCTCGGAGTAGCTCACTCTTGTGAATAGCACAGTTGTCCAAGACCAGAACACTGCGATCTTGTGGATATGGTTTCATCTGCGGTAGCTATAGTTGAAGGATATCAGTAAAGAAATAACCACAATGACAACAACTGTTGGTTACGCACAATATCCTCAACAATGAACTCAAAAAACTCATCACCGTCCACTGAACCAGGAACAATGCGTGTTCCGACATAGCCTTCAATACTCATAGCTGCAAGAATTGAATAACGGTCACCACGGACAAAATTTGCATCAATGACAGCTCGTTGTCCGCGAGGTGCTCGGCCACGACGGCGATAGATTGTACGCTCGTCCTTGCTTGACTCGTCCACAGTGATGATCATCGAAGCAACCAGATTTTCCCTCACAAAGTCCCTCCACCGCTGACGTTCCTCCTCATCCCGCTCCGATGCAGCACGACGCATGATCTTGAAGGTTATGCCGGCATCTCGGATAAGCTCGTGAAGGGTAGACCTTGCAATACCGAGTTCATGTGTCACTGCAATCCAGTCCTGTATCTCATCGAGGTACATTTCGGGTTCATCAGATAACATTGTGAACAGATCGTTGGACTGCTCTGCGTCGAGAATGCGTGGGCGACCTTGCAGAGGATTTCGGGGTGGGACAACATTGCCAAGTTCCTCCTGATTGGCCTTCCAGCGGTAAAGACTCGAGCGAGATACACCGAGGATTTCACAGACATCATCATCGATGTAGTCATTGTCCAGGAGCCAGAGTGCACGCTCCTTGAGGTCTGTACTAATATGACGGAAGACCATCGAGCAACAGAGGAGAATGAGCACGACGGCGCACTGATCATATCTCATCGCACGATCAAGATCGCGATCTCACTCGGCAAGCGCTTACAAAGCTGACATAATTTCGCTTCCGAAAAAAAAAAAGATCACACATGTCAAGGTTTTCCGAACCAGCTGTAAGAGCTGCAGAAGGGATACTTAATGTCAATGGCCACGTGTGAGAGATCTGGTTCAGTATTCAATACCAAGACGGGGGTCTCTTGCTGCTTGCAATAGTCGCCAATTGTTTGGATGGCATGAATGTGTGTTTGACTCGGCCCAATAATTTGGTCAATTGACAGACACCCATTCTCCCTGGAGTTCGATGACCTTCAGAAGGTTTCAATCCATGAAAAATCCATGTCAGATCGTACGGTAGGAATTTTAAATAATCATGCGAGTGCAAGTGCGTTGGGGCACAAACTCTAGGACGGAAATTTACACTACATGTAATTTGCATGTAATCTTACGGATACGAGCTTTCAGAAAAGTATGGGAGATTGAATATGCATGGGAATTCACACCAACGCCTTGCCAATGCCGGCTTGAGATTGAATTAAATTTCAATGAGATGCAAGGACCGTTGTTTTTACACAGCCACTGATGCGTGTTTTCCGCTCCGCTTCGGCTTCTTTTCACACCGAACCGGTTCCAACGGAGCAATAAATCCCTTCCCCTGATTTGCTCCTGATGCCCCGCATCGCGTCTAGCCTCCCCGTTAGCCCCAGATATGTCCGACATCGAGGATGAAGCAGTCGCTCGCATCGCCGGAAACGCCTCTGAAGATGTGAAGCGTGCTCTAGCCCACCCTGGCGCGTTCTTCGTGAATCGTGCAATGCTCGAAGGTGTGAAGGGGCCAATATTCGGGGAGACGATCACCAATCGCATGGTTGTGAGTGAAGTGTCGGTGGAGCAGAAGAAGGAGGAGCCCAGTCGGCTAGAAGGCAAGGTAGTCTGCGAGTTGACGGTCGAAGAAGGTGAGTTGACTCCTTTCTTAACGACGCGTTCAAAAAATCGTGAACTTGGTGTTTTAGATATGATCAACGGCGGAGGAAATATTCACGGAGGATGTTCTGCCTTTCTTATTGACATGTTCGTGAATTCACCAACTTGCACCGTTGGAAGACCGTGACGCTCTCCCTTTAGATGTTCGACTTTAGCTCTCACTGCATTGAGCATGTCAAACACTGGGGACGTCTATATAAGCGTCTCGCAGTCTCTCAATATCGTGTACCATTCGCCTGCAGCCCTGTGAGTCTTGCAGTCCTCATGCAATATGCCGCGATTCCAATGTTTGACTCCTGAAAACAGAGGCGATAAGTTACGTATAGTGAACACCACTATGACCCTCGGCGCGCGGGCACATTCTGCAAGAACGGAGGTAAGCTGAACTAAGCGTTTTCTGATTTTTTTTTCATGTTTCCGATGTAATTTCAGATCTGGAATGCGACACACCATCGACTGGTGTCTTCTGGGGTCCACATTAAGATGCAGCCTTCATTTCCGAAATCAAATTTATAAAGGTGTCCTTCAATTCTCGAGAAACTTAGTTGCAGTTGACACTGTAACTCTCGTAAAGGTTTCTTGAGAAACACTGCTAATATTATGGTATCCATCATTCGTCCCAGATTCCGCCTATAATCCATACATAACAAGAGACATGAAGCTGACCAGCGGGCGCCTCGAAAGTTAAAAGGCGAACAGATAATCCGCCCACTCCAAGCTCAAGAATCACTGTGGACTCGAACAGTCAGCGATAGCGCTAATTGTCACGCACAGCTTGCAGGAAAGCTTTAAAGAGCAAACTAAGTGCGCTCATCTTCGACCGTAGGTCAAGTGCAGCAGTAAGAATGCTGAATCTGCGTCCGGAAGGGTGGCACCCATTATGGTCCGCTGACATGGTCAGGTTGTGCTGTTCTTTCACGCCCTACGGAGAATCAGCTGATTCCACGCAGAGAAGAACATAGTAGTTCCACGTCAATCTTCCCCAACCATACGGTCAGGGAGGGCGGAAACCTTCCACCTTTGCAAGCTCAGCCAGTAACCGTGCTCGTTCATTGAGTAAGGTACGTGTGCGAGCCCGAGACTGCTGCAGGGCAAGTAAAGTGCTCCTAGGTTCGTGATTCTAAATTAATTCACCGGTGAATAATTCGAACCATCTTAGTTTTTAGTGCGAAATACATACTTCACCACTGGTATCAGCGCTCGATGGCATTCTCTCTGACATGCTTCTACTACTCTCGAACGACAAAAGCTCTAAGTCCTCATCGACTGGGGAAATGTATCCAGTGTACCGAACGGCGGGTTTTCTTGGAGAATGCAGATCCGCGCGAGGGGGGAAACTCTGTTCAACAAAGGGGCTATTCAATGCTGGGGAGAGGATGATCGTCGGGGAGGGAACTTCGTGGATACACCGCGGCCTTGTCGCCGGCGAAGTCGATGGTTTCGGTGGCGAAAGGATGATCTGAGCCGAGCCGACACTGGTATTAGATTCAGTGCGCTGGTGAAAGGAGAAACTGGAGCTGGTGTAAGTTTTCTTGGTTGTCGTCGTCACTGACGGGGAATATACAACATCCTCGGAGGTTGCCAGTGCTGATTGCTTCCAATTTTCCCGATCATCGCCAACCATGCGGCCAAGTCGCCGTGCTACCCAACAGAGCAGTTCTCCGATAAAGACGACCTCATCCAGGTCTCCGCGGGCTAGCTTCCGTGGGTCGATATCGCTCAGTCCAACGTCCATTTCAAGGACTTCAGTCTGCAGCACGCCGAGGAAAATCTTGGCACTTTGGAGACTTTCAGTCTCTCGATCCTTTGATTGCCCCCCACGTTCGATGCGCTGATGCAACAAGGATTCCAGAATTGCAATGAGGAGCGATGGAGTTAGTTCGGTTGGCGAAACCAGTGGTATAGGGATGTCGAGCGCTACGAGGAGGGTATTAAGTTGTTTGACTAGTGGCTGATGATCTATGAGATTTTTTGGAATGGGCATAGGACCATTGGCGCAGAGGAGCAATTTCAAAAGGGCCAACATCAACGCGAGTTTGTGCTTGTGTGGTTGCATCATTCAACGCAAACAGATCACCTTGAATGATACTTGGAGACTGCTCCAAGATAAATTCTTTGAAGTCTGTGGTACAGTATGATCATGTAGCGCGATTACCCCCGCCTCGTGAGTTTTTGAACATCGTGATATCAATTGAACCGTGACGTCGTACCCACAAACGCGTCGGGAAAAGACCTGCCCTGAGGAGCAAAGCACAACCAAACAAGCACTCAATAACGCGTCTCATCTTGCCTCAAGGTCCAATCATCACGTCTACCATCCATCACGCGCTCTAAGTACCACACACGCGACAAATGGCGCGTGCGGTCTCAAGTTCGAGTGCTGAACCTTCGGCTCGTGTCAAAAGCGAGGAAGAAATCCGGGTAAAGAAAGAGAAGGCTGAGAAGGCGAAGGGCAAACAGAAAGCGCGTGTCGAGGAAGAGGATGAAGATGCGGATGCGGATGCGGACGGAGATGCTGACCCAGGCGAAGGTGTAAATGGAGACGATCAGGATGCAGAAGGAGAGCAAGACGACGAAGACGAGGGTGGCGAATCTCCAAGAGGCGCAAAACGTGCGCGTGTAAACGAGGAAGGGGACTCTCGCCCCGGCGACAAAGGCAAACATAAAGAGCGTATCAAGACCCTCCCTCGTGATGTTGATGGGTAAGGATGCCGTTTACTTCGCCTGCACACGCTGAGATAAAGTCACAGCTACATCCCTGGTTCCATCGTGCGCATACAGCTGCAGAACTTCGTCACTTACGATTTTGTCGAATTCTCCCCTGGGCCATATCTGAACATGATTTTGGGTCCTAACGGAACTGGAAAAAGTAGTATTGCATGCGCAATCTGCCTCGGCCTGAACTGGCCCCCCAGTGTACGCGACTTCTCGTTTATCATAATCCTGGGATCTGACGGTCCTTTTATGGGCAGGTCCTTGGTCGAGCCTCGGAGTTGAACTCCTTTGTGAAAAACGGTACTGAGACCGGTCACATTGAAATCGAGCTCAAAGGACAGAAGGGCAGAGGAAACCTCATCATTCGCCGCAACTTGAGCGCAACATCCAAAAGTTCAACATACACTCTAAATGGCAATTCTGCGTCGGGCAAAGAAATCAATGCCAAGATGGCTGAACTGAATGTGCAAGTCGGAAACTTGTGGTATGTTGATTTAAGAAACCATATGCGAAACAGATCTAATTCCTGTCGAAGTTCCTTCCTTCCTCAGGACAAAGTATCAGAATTTGCCCAGATGAGTCCCCAACAGCTGTTGAGGGAGACACAGCGTGCGGCGGGAGATGAGCGCCTGACTGCATGGCATGATACACTCATCAGTGCTGGGAAAGAGCTTAAGATGCTGTTACAAGTAAAGTCTTCTTAAACGTCATGTCTGTTTCATGCTGACACCTTTCTAGTCCATCAAAGAGGAGAACGATCAATTGCGTCAAATGCAAGAGCGGAATGAAGGAATTGAGCGCGATGTTCAGCGCTACAAAGAGCGCAAGAACATTGAACGTATGGTCAGCATAAACGATACCTAATTAAAGAAAAAACATTAACCTTCCCGCTCATAGATTGCACTCCTGGATGTTCTCATTCCAGTTGAACGTTATCGTATCATGCGGGTGAAGTTTATGGAAGTCAAAGCAAGACAGCGAAAGCTCCACGAAAAAGTCAAGCGTTTGAAAGCCAAGAATGAGCCTGCCCATGTCCTCCTGAGGTACGCTGCTCAATGTTTATACGAGGTTGAAACTGAAAAGTTCATGTTGAGTAGAAAATTGGACCAAGAGCATAAGGAACATGAGAAGGCGCGCGATGAGATCAAGAAAGCCACTCATGGGAAATTCAATAAAATGAGAGCAAAGTGGTCAGCCAGCGAGAAGCTTGTAAGCTCCATCGTCTTGACTTTCCATGTCTTAGTTTTCATGAATGGTTTATAGGAACAAGACGCGGAAGAGTTGACGTTGAAGTTGGATCGTCTGAAAAAGGAGGAGAAGGACAGAGCACGCAGAATTAAAACGCTCGAGGCTGAAATTGCCAGAACCAAGGAGGAGCTGGCAAAAAAGGCTGAAGTAAAGCCTGAAAAGCTTGACGATCTGGCAGCAGAGATGGTGCGTTATGATCCTGACTTCCATTTTTAGACTCATCTTTGGTGTCTCTTCAGAAACAAATCCACTTAGAGCGTGCCGACGTCATTGCTCGGAAAGGTGCCGTTGAGGAGAAACTCCAGGCCAATATTGAGAGCAGGGCCCGGGTGAACGCTACACTCAATCATGCCCATGGCGAGTAAGTACATCTCTCGTTCTATGGGAAAATCGTTACTCACCTTGAACGCGTCAGATTAAAGAAGCTCGATGATGTGAACGTTCGCAAAATGCAGGCATTAAAGGCCTGGGATAGCGCTACACACGATGCTGTTGTGTGGCTCCGTGAACATAAACATCTCTTCAAGATGGAGGTTTTCGAACCCCCGTTTTTGTGTCTAACTGTCCCGAATAGGCTGTTCGTAAATGCTGTGGAGTCGTGTTTTAGCAGTTTCCAACTCAGGGTCAGTCTCCCGTCTTCGTCACCTTCGCTTGTGCTGACATCTTTCAAGACCTTTGTTGCTCAATGTCAAGAGGACCTCGACACCTTCAACCATAATATCAACGACAATCCAGGGCTGGGCAGGAAGGTTCGTGTGGCGACGTGGTTCAGGGATGCAGGAAAAGGCTCTTTATCAGACCCACCTATGAGTCGAGAGGAGGCATGTTTCATTCACAATTTTCATGTCTACCATTATGCTCATGTCAAGTCTAGATGAAGAATCTTGGGTTTGACGGTTACGCCCTGGATTATGTTGACTGTCCCCAGGGCATGCACTGGTGGCTACAACGGGATTTGAATCTTCATCGAACGGTTGGTCCTGCTCAAACACTGTCAAGATAAATACTGACACCCATGGGCATGACTGCTCCAGGCAATCGCATTGGAACCCCGCAAGGTTGACGTGGCAAAGGCTATGGAAGCCGTCGGACGACCAGCATCTGGCGGCGCAACCTTCATCAATGGTATGACTCAGAACAATGTGACCCGTTCAAGATATGGTCGTCAAGCCATTGGAAATGTGACGAGGGATATTGGTCAAGCTAGAAACCTTGTCAATGCAAATAGTAAGTCTAGCTTTCCCTCAATCGACATCCGAATTTGACCTCTCTTGCTCAGTCGATCCGGATATCAAAAGGAGGATTGAGGGTGACATTAAATCTAGTAGACAAGAGATGGATCTCTATGACGGCGAACGCAAAGCACTAGACACAGAATTGAAAAGTATCCTTGAGGAAGACCAAGTGTTTGTGGATCGGGCTGTATGTTTATTACTGCTCTCTTTCTGGCCTTCTCGTTATCCGCTCACCGTCATTCTTTCTTTAGGAAGGCATCAGACTCCGCAAAGTAGCAATTCAGAAGGCTGAAGATGCTCGTGTCAAGATCGAATCCAAATTGAGTAGGTCATCTCCTCATTTTCAAACTCGATAATGCGCTGATCCACCATTACAGAGCGTAATGAGGCAACCCTAGTTAGCCTGATGAACCAGCCATCTGCGTCCGAGGAACGTACGCGCGTCAAGCGAGATTTGCTGAACATTTCAAAGAAGCGTATCAAGATTGCCACCGAATACACTGTGCGTCGTATGATTTCCTCGCCCTGTCTCACCCTAATGGTTATGCAGGACTTGGCTCGTTCCATCATAGCGGAGCAAACCGAAGCTACCCGTATTGGTATCCAATTCTTGCAGGTTGGCGCAAACAAGGCCGCCCTTCAGGACCTCTGCAACAAGAAGGACGAGAAGTATCAAAATGCATTGGCCGAGTTCAACAAGGGTAAGGAGATGCCGCATATTCCATAATTAAAACCACCTCATGACCTTGCACAGTGGATGATGAGTTCCAAGCCGTCAAAGCCGAGTCAAAGGCCTCCCTCGAGGAAAGCCGTGAAGTTATGAACACGATCAGCCCCGAGCTCCGTGAGGAGTACCACCGCATTGAAGCAGCGCGTGCGATCTACGACAAGGCCCTGGGCGCTGCAGAACAGGCAGGCACAACCCCGCCTTCCACGGAGGGCGTGGACGTGCGGACCCTAGACGAGCTGCAGGCTGAGCTGGAGACGCAGCGCGCGAATCTGGATCTGAATCTGAACACGAACCCCGGCGTAGTGGAACAGTACGAAAAGCGCAAGCGAGATGTGAGTGTTTTCTTCTTGGGATCTTCCCTGGCCCTGTCACCTTTCATTTTTTTGGTCCGTGGATCTATGCTATTTACTGATGCGGGATATTCGCTCTTCTCAAGATCGAGGTCCTCGGAAAGACGATTGAAGAGAAGCAGAAAAAGGCCGACAAGATCGAAAGGAACATCAAGAACGCGAGGGTATGTTTTTCCTGCCTTCTCTTGTGTGCCTCGCCGTGGCCGAAAGGGACCATCTATCTGACCTAATCTCTGCCACTGTAGGACAATTGGCAGCCGGCGCTCGAGAAACTCGTCGCGAGCATCGGAGAGAAGTTCTCTGCATCCTTTGACCGTGAGTTGCTGTTATCACCATGTGACCCCAATGTTTCTCATTGAACGCCCCCGGCCCGTTGCTGTATCGTAGGCATCGGATGTGCTGGTGAGATCCACATAAGCGAGCACAACGATTACGAGAAGTGGGCCATCGATATCCTCGTCAAGTTCCGTGAGACGGAGAAACTGCAGCTGCTCACTGGGCAGCGCCAATCCGGTGGTGTAAGTTCCCCTTTTTCGCCTCTGACTTCCCGACCTCACGTGGAACCCACCTATAATAGGAACGCTCGTTGACTACGATTCTGTACCTCCTGTCGTTGACGGAAGAAGCCCGTGCTCCGTTCTCCCTCGTGGACGAGATCAATCAGGTACGCACATCCCATCCTTCTCTCCTTCTCTCCGACATCCCAGGAGGGGAAAAGAGGGAGGGAGAGAGAAAACACGAGAAACAACCACCTTCTGATGCACGTGCCTTTCCTCCCTTTCCTTCCTTCCATTCTTGTTTCACAGGGCATGGACCAGCGCGCCGAACGCACGGTGCACAACGAGATGGTCGCGGTGACGTGCAAGGCGGACAGCGCGCAGTACTTTTTGATCACGCCGAAGCTGCTGCCGGACCTGGAGTACCATGAGCGCATGAAGATCCTGTGCGTCAATAACGGGGAATGGCTCCCTGAGGAACGCGATCTCGGGAACATGATGAACATGATTGAGGGGTACCTCCTGCACCGGAATGCGAATGCGAATGCCATGTGAGGGAGTGGGTGGGCATGTTGTTTTTGATACGTTTTTTTGTCAACTTACATTACCTTACTCCTGGTCGTCCTACTCCGTACCATATACCTGTACTAGATAGCGTACATAAAGCACTTTCCTCTTACCGGCAGGTCACACCCGCGTCTTATCTTACTTAGTCCAAACACAAACCATACCATAGAAAATCACATATATTTCGCGACCACATCCCTGCGTCTACCCGCCGAGGCAATACACGTCCGCAACAGCGTGTCCCCGTCGCCATCTAACAGCCCAAGCTGCGACACGGAGATGAGCGTGCCGGTGCTGGAGTCGACGAGGATGGAGACGGTGGTGTCGAGGAGGGGCTCTTCGAAGGATGTGGGGTCCGGGAGGATGTGTTTTCTGTGGGGGTTGAGGGGTGTGAGGGATGCGGGTTGGATTGTGGGGGGAATGAAGAGGGAACGGAAGGGAAGAGAAGAGAAGGGGCGAGAAAGGAAAAAGATAAAGCTACGCACGAGTCGAACACGCCAAACGACATTGCGATGGGGGTACGCGTTATGCCCAACGGTGTCCTGAATTTGCGCGAAGCAGAACACGTCGTGCGCCCCGTTTCCTCGTCGAACGTCGCTTTTGGGAGTGTCGCTGTTTGCAGGGTGTGTGTGTGTTAACGAGTGTCGCGTCAAAAAAAAAAAAAAGGAAAAGGAAAGGGGAAAAGATCAAGGCAAGACAAGATACGCAACTGTTCTTCAAAGCAGCGACCATCGCCAAGAGCGCAGCGTCGAACACGTTCCCGTCGTAGTTTATGCACGTCGCGTCGACGTAGAGGACCCATGCTGCTTTGCCGGGGTGGATGCAGAGCGATGTGAGTGGGAGGATGTTTGAGCTGTGTGGGTGTTGTTTTGGTCGTTCGTTTGTGAGAATTGGTGTAGTTGAGTGTGAGTGTGAGCGGGTGGGTAGATGAAAAGGCGAGGGGTGAGTGAATATACGGGAAAAATGCAGGAGTGAAAGGAAAGGCAAACACGCACACGACCAACGCCTCGTTCAACCTATCCGAAAGCACCTGTGCGTCCTCGCTCGGCGGGCCAGGCTTGAACCGGGGCGAACACATCGCTGGGAGGTCGAGATTCGGGACTGTGCGTCGTGTGTTTTCATGGGTAAAGCAAGTCAAGTGAGGAAAACGTTCATGGTAACAAGGAAGTAAGTAAGTCAAAACATAAGCAATGCAGAGAGCGCATATAGGAAAGAAGACGCACCGAGGAACCCATCCCCGGCATGATCCAACTCGGGCTCAGCGATCTCAGCTTTGACGCCGCAGACGACGGTCGTCCCGCCGAGACGGACGAGGGCGGAGCCGTCTGCTGTTGATATTGAGCCTGTTGTTGGGGTGTGAGTGGTGTGAGTGTTAGTATTACTTTTTTCTTGGTTTAAGGCAGTGTGGGGAAGAGGGAAACAGTGAAAAGACTCAAGAGGAATTGAAATGGTAAGGTTGAAAAGGACTAACAAAAAAAAAAAGAAAAGGTCAGGGAAGAAAGGCTCACCGACGTTAACAGAGACGTCGCGCCATGCACTGTCGGCGTTAGAGCCGAGGCTTCGTCCGTCGGGACGGACGTTCTCTGCGAGGAAACGTTCGAGGTAGATGCGTGGGTGGAGACGCTGGAAGATGGATGCTTTGAGGGCGTCTTGCTCGGGTTTGGAGAGCGAGGAGGAGGAGGACGCGGGGTTTGTTGTGGTTGTTGTGGTCATGGTTGTGGGCAGGGTCGCGTCGATCATGTTTCTCAGGTTTTACGCCACACGGAAACGCTCTATACACTGAGAAACTAGTTACATATATACAGAATGTATTTTCTCTGATTCAACACTGAATAACGCCCTTCAAAATGGCCAGCTCCGCATTCACAATACTGCTCGTCGCCGCTCCAATCGACACATTATTCGACAACACCACAAACTTGATATCCAACACCTGGCACTGCCTGATCCTACCCACCGACACGCCCGCTCCATTCTGATAATACCGATCCAGCCTCGGCTGCGGACGATCCGGCTCCTCATGCACACTCACCACATGCCTCGGCGCACTCGGACACCCCAGCGTCTGCGCCTCGCACGTGAAACCCACCAACGCCTCACGGACCTGCTGCGGACTCGGCGGCGGGCGCTGTGCGAATCGTATCGACACGCACTCGGTGTGTCCGTCGATGACTGGCACGCGGTTGCACGACGCCGAGACGCGCAGGGGGTGCGTGGCGTGCATGTCGAACGCGCGTGTTCCATCGTCCGCTTTTGAGATGCCGCCGAGGATCTTGAGCATCTCCCATTCCATCTTTTCCTCCTCGCCCGATATGAAGGGGATGACGTTGTCCATGATATCGAGGGCGGGGACGCCGGGGTAGCCTGCGCCGGAGATGGCTTGCATGGTGGTGACGAGGAGGGACTCGATGGGGCCGAAGGCTTTTTCGAGCGCGGATAAGGGGATGACGCAGCCGGTGGTGGAGCAGTTGGCGTTGGTCACGATGAATCCTTTTGTCAGCGGGGGAGAGTGCGAGAGCTGTTGTTGAGGGAGGATGGAGAGGTGCGATGGGTTGACGTATGGCACGATGAGCGGTACGAGCGGGTCTCTGCGGTAGTTTTTTGCGTTGGAGAATACCGCGAGATCGGCAGCGCGGAATGCTTCCTCTGCGTTGCGGGTTAGCAAGTGAATTGATAAATGTATAGACGACCCACCGATTTCACCAGCGACCTCAGCATCGAGCCCCGAAAAGACGACGGCGCAGTCTTTAAAGTGCTCCGGTATACACTCTCTGACAATCAGATCGCGTGCGACGGCTGGGATGTGGTTCGCCTGCTTCCAGTTGACGGCGGCGCTGTACGATTTGCCCGCAGATCTCGGGGATGCGCCGAGGGCATGGAGGACGAACCAGGGGTGGTCGGCGAGCAGAGTGATAAAACGCTGGCCGACGGTGCCGGTTGCGCCGAGGACGCCGACGTTGATGGAGCCTGAGCCGTCTTGCATGTTCAGATTATGCAGCGGGTACTTGGACAGCAGCGGGCTAACAGAGTAGTCAGTTCCGGTGCTCATCGTCGTGGCTGAAGACATACATATTATATCACACGTGACTCCTGCGTTCCTCCTGAGTCCCGTACAATATCGTGCTTGTCTTATAGGAAATGCTATACAATGACTCGACTCCTTTATCTCGAGTGACTCCAGCTGAAGCCTGCTCCAGACGCTCTGGACAGTGGAGCAGAGTTTCGCCATCGCCATCGTCAACCTCACGTGACTGACACCTCCGTCGCCACCGACCACCATGTCCACAACCCAAGCAGAGGCAGCCGCGGCCCAGCTCATCTACCCCTCCAACGTCCTCTTCAACTCCGTCCTCCAAAACCTCAAATTCTACTCTGCCTGCTTCGCCGGGGCCTCCGCCGGCATCCTGGGCCTTGAGAACTGGCTCGGGTTCGCCCTGTTCCTCGCCTCGACCATCTTTACGTCGCTGTGCATATATACATTGAACACGCGGGGAAGGCCCGCGAAGTATATCCAGGGCGGGATGCTGGAGCTTGTTAATCCGGGCCAGGATAATGTGTTTACGTTCGTGCTGGTGTGGACGTTGTTTTATGGTGAGGACGTCAATATTACATACTTCCTGGTGTCTCATCATGTTTTCTTCTCATAGGTGTCGTGCACGGTGAGACGTTTTCGTGACCGTTGGGGTGGATTGAGCGCTCATTACTGCTTCTTCCCTACTAGTGTACGACTGAGCCCCGTGCTTTCGTCGCTGGCGGCTATGTGTGTTTCCCTCCGTTCCTCGCCCCAAGGCACGACATATATCCTGTGATTGACCCCCCGCTATCATATCAAGCTCGTTATCGATGAGAGCAATATGATTTCTGAATAAACATTTCATCCGCGACCCACGGCCCAAGGATCAGAGCTAGTATCATAGCGAAAAACACCATCGTCGGAAAGATGTTCTCATCTCTGGATCCGGGTCCAACGGGTCCCCGACGCTTCCTCAAACTTCCTCCGTCGTCGTCGTCGTCCTCATCGTGATATAGCATCATCTGGTCCGGGGACAATTTGTATTTACATTCCATAGTCCGGCCCGCACCTCCTCATTCCTCCTCTCGTTTCAATCTTTTCGGAATTCAATTGCGCAACCCAGTTTTTATCATCTTGAGGCTCGGAGTCAATTCAGTCCAAATAAGGAGATTTTTCTGATTGGACTGACAGTCCACGTCCATGGACTTGCTTAGCTCTTCAAGCCCTATACCTTTCACGCTCTTGGTATGGGCTGTTTGTATGTATCGAGTTCAAACTACATCAAAGTCTAAGTAATGATCTTGTTGCAGGTCCTTCAAAGTTCAGATGGATCTAGTCACCGTGCTTCCCACAGCGAGTTGAACGTTCAACACAGGATCTGCGATTTCTCCACTTTCTTGGACCAACGGAAGCCAATCCATCATTCCGCGTTCATGATGCACTAGTGCCGGAGTTTGTCCATACACGGTCGCCAGGCTTGGTGGAGGAGCTTGGTGAAAGTCAGCATCAGCTTGAAGAATGATTTTCGAAACAGTAAAGTACCCTCCGAGAACTATGTTCCGTGGCCTCTTCACATTCATTCTCGCGTTACCTCTCTCATGATCGTTACAACCCCGCTCTCAAGGGCAGTTCGCATCTTACTCGGGCTTTACAGTACTAGTGTGGGTCATTCATATGTATCTATCGAGTTCAATAACATGAAGTCTAAGTAATGATCTTCTTGTTGCAGGTTTATCAAAAGTCCAGATGGATCTGTGGAAGACAGCCCATCCCGCATCAGACGCATCGTTATCTCGACTTTTCTCTCTACCATTGCTGCTCGTCGCCCACTCGAAAATGTACAGTGTAACCTTGGTTGGTGTCAAATTTGCTTTTCATCCTGGACGAGGACGTTTTAGTATGACTGCGGAGGGAAACCACTGATTGCAAATGGATCCCTGCTGTCACTGTGGATTCAACACAGGATCGATGTCTGCGACTTCTCCCTCGAGCTCATCAGGATACCATCGCCCTATAGCTATCCTACGATCACCTTCTTTGCCTATCCATTAAGTATGTGATGTTTTGTCTGGAAAGGCCTTGAAGGGCCAACCTTGGCCCTTCTTGAATTATATCCTCTGCTTGCAGCTGACTCCACGATAAAAGCTGTTGCGTTCCAACGTCGACGTACCCCCGATATCTGGATACTGTAGGCTCATTCTGCTCGAGGCGTTCATGCCCCCATTTTCTCATTACTTCGCTATCACTTCCCAGATTCTTCAAGCGTCTGTCTCAGAAGGTATCTTGTATATAATTTTTCTTCCAAAATCAACTTTCTTGGACCAACTGAAGCAAGATATCCATCGTTCCGCGTTCGTGATCAACTGGTGCTTGGGTTTTTCCGTACGTGGTCGTTGTGCGATGCACCAGGTTTATGTCTGACCTGTCACTGGTCAGCACAAGGTTACATTTCGAAACAGCAAAGTCCAATCCAACTGCTTAGTGACAGACAGGCGCTGATACGGAAGAAAGACCTTAACTCTTGAGAGCCATGCTTGTCGAACGGACGTTGCAAAATATACTGCTAAATGAAGGAAGACCTACCTGAAGGTTGGTCTCAAAGGGTTGAAAATACCAAAGCGTAAAGGCATTTCCTCAGGGTGGCTGGATACTCATATGACGAGGTGAAAACCTCTGCTATAAACGCTGGGTGAACGAGACTGATGTCTTGGCGGTTGGCGTTCACCCAACCGCTCCACCAAAACAAAAAAGGAAAAAAAGAAAAAAGCAAAGTCTAATCGTTCGTCATGTATTCGCCTGCGACTCGCGAGGACTTTGTTCCAGACTTAGCCTCTTCACGTTCGTCCTCGCGTTATCTCTGTCATTCCAAACCCCCCTCTCACGGGCCAGACCAATAATTGTTTTGCTCCTTAGTTTGGACCAACTCCCTCCTCCTTGCTCCTCGGGTGTGAAGTTGGGGCTTAAGCTTGCGTCAACCCCTGCATAGTTATATATACATCTCGCGTTGTCTTTCCACCCATTCCATCCATCCATCACAAATCCACAGTTCCAGACCCTGCACAAAAAAATCCGCGAAATCACAGATCCGAGATCGGACGAAGTTTAATCTCTCCTCCCTCCCACGTGGTACCGCACCGGAAGAGAAAGCCACGCGACAAGGAAACAAGGCACCCCCAAGACCGAGGACACGTGGCGGCTGTGCCCGCCTCCCGTTTCCGGGCTTCCTTGTACTTTGCGGCAAGCCATTGGCCAAGCGGATTGAATTGGATTTTGGGGGGGAGGGAAGCAATATCGGTACTATTCCGACCCACCCCCCCTTCCCTTTCCCTTCCCTGCTTGAGATCATATCATATCGTAATCCAGAGTCAATCACCGAGAACACCACGAGCCCGGCGAGATAGAACATATACGTCCCTTGTAACTCTATTGCAAGTTCTCTTTCCCCCCCTTTCCTATCGTCACAGGCCAGCGCACACGCGAAAGAAAAAAGTAATAATCCATATAATGTCCGGCACATATGTCCTGCTCCAGTTCGGCGACGATCCGTTTAATAACAGGTTCGAGGACCTTGAAGGGCGCGCTGCGTTTACCATGTATGCACTGCTCTCTCTTTTATCCATGACATCTGGGGGCGTCCTTGTTCTAATTTAGTGCTTTTTGTCATGGCGTTGTTTCAAATACAGTACCGCGGTACGTCTTGTCTTTGTCCCATACTTGGTTTCAAGAGAGATATCTAACTGTCACGCCAAATGTTTCCTGTCAATGTCATTGTGCTTTGTTCCTTTCACGCCATACGCCACATTCCATGACGTACCCCTTCCCATTCTCCGCTCCCTTCCCTCCTTTCCCTTCCCTATGCACCCCCACAGGCGGGCTACAACCCCAACGCCGTTATCCGGCTCACGCGTGAAGCCGCCTGGGCGCAGCAGCACCCCACCATCATGGGCCCCGTCAACTCGTATCTCTACTTTGGGCCGGAGAACGCGCCCGGATACGTCGTGTATGGCAATAATCGAAATTCGATCCCGATGGCGTATTTTTTGAGACAGAGGAGGGAGGGAAGCTCGTATGTGTTCCTAAATTTATTTAATTTTTGTTTGGAGGGAGATGACTGAATGTCTGTGACTTTTTTTTCCCCTGAAGATCGAGGTATTTTACGGCCCAGAGCGGGAAGGATTATAAGTGGCGGATTACACCCCAAAGGATGGAGGTACGTTTCTCCTTCCTACCAGCCTTCAAAATAATACAGTAACATACAACTCACCCCCACCCACCAGCTCCTCGACGGCCGCACGACGCTCGCGACATGGGAGCTCAGCCACCCCGAAGACGACTTTCACGCGCGTCTCACGGTGCGCGCGGGCGGGCTGCCTATCGTCACGGAGGTCGTGACGACGCTTGCGCTGAACCGGATGGCGCAGATGCTCTCGTGGCAATAATGGATTATGGATTACCATTACCACGCCCTCTTCTTCCGAGGAACAAACACGAGTATGACCACGAATAAACGAATACACGACCACACGACCATGGATACCCGTACTTTTGGGTTTACAGTATTTACCATGGGACTGCGTTATCTAAATGCAGTCCAGCCCGGCTCTCTATGTTTGTTCTCTGCATATCTCAGTACCGCATCTAGCATTTTGACACCCACGCATCCGAGAATCCCAAAGCCATGCACCACGCATCCAATAACAAGAACAAGAACAAGAATCGCGACCCCTGGCAGGCGCTTCAGAATTCCGGTCTCTTTGCATCTTTCGTCATCATCACCACCATCATCATCACAGAATCCCCCTCTACACACACACGGACACAGAAACCCGTTCTTCTTCCGATGGGTCTTTTTTCATTTCAATTTTCGGTGTCACTGGAGGCCACGTGTAGGTGGGTGAGGCCAGTTCGGAGGCATCATTATCACCATGATCCACATCCCCATCCCCATCTCCATCTTTTTTTTTATATCATCGTTGCGTTATTTACATACCCACCGAACGTACCTACTCGCGCTTGGCTTTGCCACGTTCTCTCCCCCTCGCCCCTTCCCAGAACTGCGGATCCCTTTGCTGTTTTCGTATTTTATATTTTTACTTTTTAACACTTTATCATCCCCCTTCGTTCCCCGTTTCTCGTCCTTTTTGATGTATGATGATGCATGATGATCTTTTCAATTATATCCACGCACGCGAGATTCTCAGCCATACACACGCGCCTTGCCTCATGCCCAATCCCCTCTCTCCCCTTTCCCTTCCACCGGTACACGATTTCCCTACCCGCTAAACCTAATCAACCTGCGAAGAGAGACCTTGAACCCAGGGTGTATCACCGCGGAATCTACGTATTCTAAATCTACATTCCATCCCATATCCCACCGCATCTCGTACACAACGCGAAACTTTGTTTCCCCTAGATCTACGCAATATGTCTTAGGCATACACCCGATTCTTCATCCACCTTGGGCAAGAACCAAATCCCCGGATTCAGCTCAAGCCAGATTCCCAATCTGCGCCTACATGATCCACATCATGAAACACCCACACAAAGGTACGATCTCCCGGCCCCACTCTCCCCCACCCACCCAACCGTTCACGCAACGTCCTCCAGCAGTCGTTCCAGCCTTTCCCACTCCGGCTCATCCTCGAAATTCTCCCTCGTCCGGCCCATAAACGTCCTAACAATACTCCTCGCCTGCAATTTCCACTTCTTACCCGTCCCCTCCTGCCCCTCCACATCCTCCACACGCGGCCCAAAATTAATCAACACATCCACGATCTCCTCCACATCCCCCACCGCCTCCCTCCACTTCTCTGCATCCGTCTCCCCGCGCTCCATTGTCCCCGCCGCACCGCCGCGGTACGCGTCCATGTGCGCCTTAAGCGCGTCCCCCCACCGCCCCTCCCATGTCAGCAGCCGTGCGTAGGCTCGGAATATCCGTGGTGAAGAAACGCGTGGGAGGATAATCCGGTCGAATAGGTCTTTCACGCTCCTCAGCAGGCCGTGTCCCTCGTTCGGGTTCGCCGCCGCTAGGTCGCCTCCCCCTGCCCCGGCCCCAGCTTCGGTGGTGGGGTCCACATGTGCTCGGGTGACGGCGTCAACGAGCCGCTCGAGCACGTCCTCATCCACCGCGTCCGCGCCGGTCTTCGCACTCGTCTCTTCGACGACGCGTCCCAGTGCCCGGGCCGCCTCCGCGAGCTCGCCGACGTCCATAGCGACAATCATGTAGTTGTACCACATGCGCCAGTTGTCGTAGCTGAACCGGAGGCCCTGCTTAAGTGCGCGGAACGCGAGGAGCTTGTTCGCGAACGGAATGGATTTGCTCGTCGTTATTTGTGTGGCGGGGCTGGTCTAGACGGAGAAGGAGGTGGTTAGACCTGCACGTGGAGATGCGGAATGGAAGGAAAGCGAAAACCACGCGCTGACCTGTGCTTCGTCAGCCCCGACCGCACTCTCCTCTTCTCCTTCCGAGTCCTTCTTCTCCTTCTCCGCAGCGGTACTCGTGCTCGTGCCAATCCGGAGATACATGCTCGCAAGGTTATTCCAGCTCTCCCCATCGTCCTCATCAATCGCCACACAGCGGCTAAACGCCGCCTTCGCCTCCTCCCACGCCTCCACACGCATGCACGCGCACCCCAGAATAAACCACGACCGCGCCAGCAGCGGGTTGATCGCCACCGCCCGCTTCAAGCACACGATCGCCTCAGCGTACGCGCCCCGCGCAAAATGGTACCCGCCCAGCGACCGCATCGCCCGCCCGGACGAGCCACCCGATACAGTCCACGCACGCTCGTAGTGCGCCACGGCGCTCTTGGGCTCCAGGTCCCCGAGCAGACACCACAGCTTCGCCTCCCGCGCCTTGTCGTGGACTTGCCGCCGGCTCGTATCTGCGGGAGTCTTCTTCCCGCGTGAAAGAACCTCCTCCGCCTCGGCTTTGCGTCCCTCGAGGAGGTCGCGCACGATCGCGATGGCTTTTTCGGGCCGTTCGAGTGCGCCCCAGCATTTGACGACTTCTTCCCACATCTCGAGGCGTTCGAAGATCTCGAGAGCGGATTTGACGACGCCGAGGGAGAGGAAGCGCATGGCGAGTTCGCGCTCGAGTTGCCATTTGGAGGGGAGGGGGATGGAGTGGAAGTAGAGGAGGCGTTCGGGGAGGGTGGAGTCTGCGGTGGGCATTTGGTCGATGAGGGCTTGGAGCTGGAGTGTTGAGCGTTCGACGGTGCGGGTGCGGGCCGACTCGAGGCGGGAGCGTAGGAGGAGGGCCATGGTGTGAATGGACCAGTTTCTAGCATGGGAGATGACGCGGGCGACGTAGGGGGACATCTGCTCATTGGTTAGACCGTGCGATGGGGAGGTATTTTTGACATTGAGACACATGGAGAGGAGGATGCATTGGTCGAGTGGGTGCAGAGGCGGCTGGGCGGAGGGGTCTATGTGCCCGAGGCGCGACCCAGGTGCAGACGGGTTAGAGGATGTAAATTCTGTTTGTTCCAGTAGAGTATCATCATTGAGAGCTAGTGTTTCTGGGACATTTGGGCGAGCTCCTGATTCATCGGGTGCCTTTGCCGTTTCATCCGTAATTTTCGTAGACGGTTCCCCATTCAAATCGGGCTCGTTGTGGTCGTCGTCAGCCAGATGACTTTCCGCAAGCAACACGAGCTGGCTGAGCTCGAATTGCTGGAACTTTGTTCTTTTCCCGAGTGCACCTGTCAGCTCGTACTCGAGGCCAGTCGCCTTTGCAGCCTCCACAAAGAGCTCCGCTGCCGACTTGTCATGAGAGAATTGATGCTCCAGCAATCCTTTTTCCAATATTAGCCGTCCAGCGAGGTCAGGTTCGCTTGGGAAGGATGCAGTTAAGGATTCCAGGGACGTCAGGATCGCACTGGGGAGCGGTACAGGCTCATCGAGAACCTGCTGATGAACGAATGCTGTACGCAGTCGCCACCACGAGGCCGACTGGCAGTGATTGTAGGGAGCCGCCAAGAGGATTTGTGCGAGCCTGAGGAATGCGGCAACTTTCGTAAGATGGTACGCGGGCTCGCCGCCGTAGGCAAGCTCGGAGATGGCCTTTTGGTTGATGTCGGCTTCCGACAAGGAAATTGGGTGTTCAGATTCAAGAGAAATGACTTCTAGAGGTTGGACATCTAGATCAGGCCCCGTCCAGTTTACCTGCACGAACGCATGCAGGCAGGCAACAGCCAAAGTCAATCGTAGGAGTTCTGCTTCATCAGCAGCGGTTGCAGGTACATCCAGGGTGAACGCCTGATCAAACGATTGATCGAACTTTGCTGATGGGACACGGAAGAGTTGTTGAGCAGCGGGAGAGGTCAACACCTCCCGAAACCTGCCCTCCACGACTGCCTTTGCCAGTGGTGCGATCGGATGGGAATCGTCCTCTTTCTGGGCGGTCCATTTACCTCTTAGAAGAGACTTTTCGATGAAAGAAACGGCCGGGCTCATCGCGTTCAGTGCAAGGCTGTTCGTCGAGTAATCATTGGAGGTTTTGAGAAATAACCATCACATGACATCGATAATCTAATCGTTATTATTCCAAATTGGGAAAGACTCAACCGCGTCGAAGGAACTTCGTCCCGAACTTTTCACTCTCACTCGACGCTCGGAACCCGCCATTTGCCTCGGTCTGAAATTAGCTGACCAAGGCTCGCCGGTCGTCTACCTACATGATATGTCGTCGTCTCCCGCATTTCCGAATAAATATGCTATCCTTGAAACAGGTGTGAAATTGGACTAGGCTCCCTAAATGTTATCCACTGATCGTCTCATTGTCAACGCCTTGACGCTTGTCGAGAAACCTCCTATGGCAAGTCGCGACCGCGAAATTCTCTAATTTCTGTAGGGCCACGTAATGGGTTGTACGTATAATGTACGTACACTACCGTTTGTTCTGGGAGTAACGCCGCCGACATGACGTTGGGAAGCTGGCTGAGTCATTGTATGGTCACCAGGGACTAGTGCACGGCAAATTTCGCGGGCCAGCCAAACTTACCGTAAATTAACCCATAAGCACCTCCCAGGTCAAATTAACACTCAGAAATTACGGTTAATTAACCCAAGGACGTTTTGGGTGAATTCTGGCTAATTAGCGTCAAATCGGAGGCTGATTGGCGTTAATTAGCCAGAATTAGCGTCATTTTTTGCGCAAGAGATACTTTCTGGGCAACAGCCGCAAAACGGTCACAGATCGCGAGGGAAATAGCGTCTTCCCCTTCTCCTATCGACATCGCGATTTCGCATTGAGTGGCTGCTTCTGCATACACATTTTTTCAATGAGCTAAATCATCCATCCGGTCAAATTCTCACAGAATTCGAAGTCATGAGAGCTGGCATTGCGGTTTCTGAGGCGATAAGTGAGAAAATTCAGTTGTTGAGAGCATGATGGGAAGAATATTGTTCGGAAGTTCATGCTACTATATTTGTTGTGCTCGAGGAGTAGGAAAACATTTTGCAGACGTCGCGGTAAATTAACCCAAATTGACAGGGCACTTTCACAATTCCTGAAATTGACGCTATTTAACCCGGGTTAATTAACCCTAGGTTAATTAACCGGCCCATTTTTGCCGTGCACTACCAGGGACGAGGAATATGAGATAGACTTTGTAAGGCAACCTCGGATATTCGAAACCTCCTCCTCAGTTACGATCGTCCAGCGTTCTGGTTTATTCTTTTCTGCCCGAACAACGGTTACGATAAAAATAATACACCCTCCGCGAAAACAGCGCAGATCGTAAGGGGTGTCAAAGGAATATTCTGAGGTGGGGTGAGAGAAAGCAACTCGCATTTGTGGTATTTTTTTTCCTATTGCGTAGTTCATGACCCTGGAATTAGTGGTCTGATTGGGGAAAGATACTCATTGTCCCCCGCTTGGAGGGAATGCTCGGCCATAATACCCGATTTCACCCTCAACAGACCATAAGTACGATCATCGGTCTTACGAATGGCGTCCCCCAGCGAGCTCAAGGTTCCGACTCGGGAGTCGGTGCTCAGTAGTAAGTATAGTAATCGCTTGGCCTACAAGAGAAGCCTAAGTGAATTTCATTTTCCACAGCTGACAGATCTCAAAAGAGCCCTTTCAAACCGTATGGACCTTTTTCACGCTTCAATTCATGTGTCCGGATCGTCCAGAAGGCTGAGTCGGCTGGGCCGTAGACGTCTACGTAGACAGGCACCGCAACACGTGCCTAGGCTGACCGGATGCCGAGCCCCCGACCTATTGGCGCTTTTGCCACATATGGCATCATGTCTCGCGCAATCCCGCCCTTTCCATCCCGAGCTTAGTTCCTGACCGCGCATTGTTGGACGCTGTCTTTCAACCACCGCATCAAACAAAATCGCTGATGACCGTTTCTGGTAAAAATCGCTGTCAGGCCGGTTACCTGGCCGTGTACGGCGAGTGTTTTCGAGGTGAATTGCTTACAACAACCTTTAGATTCCTTGCGGCATTCCCAGCCGAATCTTGTGATTCCTTTCTACACAACGGCGAGCTGTAGGCATATTTATTTTTACACTATAATTCAACCATGGCTAGATATTTTGTTCTTCACGGTAGATACATCCGTGCCTTCGGATGCACTAAGAAATTTAGGCTGTTTTGAAGGCCGGTGCTTATAACAATTGATATTTTGATATTTTGACTGCGAAGAGAAGAGGTTCCCTGTGTGAAGCAACAGTTTTGGAGGTTATATTGTCGAGAACAAGGACGACAAATGCGCAAGGATCGGGATGCGGCGCTCTTGGATCAAGCGGCAATGCTCGGCATTGTTGTTCCGGTGTGCCTTGATGATCAATTTTGTCTACTGATGTCTACGGTGGACGTCTACCCCAGTCGACTAGGTGTCCTCCGATCGTCCATCACATTATGATTGTTGCAGATCACGGAGTGAGAGACTGAAACGGAAAGCCACGCTTGATACACGTGGACGAAGGAGCCAATGTTATCCAACCCAAATACTCGCAAACAGCTCCCAAATTTTGCTTCACCGCGATCGCAGCATCTTCTACATGAAATCCAAATTCCGAGGTTACATATATTGTAATCCGCCAACATCAATTGAATCGTAATTCGAGGCACAGGTTCTCTATCATCTACGCGAGCGCTCTATGTCTGGAGCTCGTCTCAGCACCGTGTATGACTTCTCGAGCCTGCGTCTCCACCCCGATGGCTCGCGTGTCAACCAGACATCGAGGAACCTAAGACCCCGCAACGCACGGCTTTCAGTCCAAGATTCACGGGGCAACTGGTTTGCACGCGATGCTGCTGGGCTCGGTACTGTTGGCAGGTATCGCAGGGTACGCGACGAAGACGACGGCGAGGAGCCAGATGGCGAGGAAGCATCAGCAGGGCCTTCAAGGAGAAGAAAAGGCAAGAGGAAGGCGAAAACTATGACGGGAAAGCGAAGAACCGACAACCGACCTGAAAAACGGCAGAAGTTCTACGACAACCTTGATTTTCTGGATGCTCCAACGCTCAATACGCCCACAGGCTCGGATTTCCCACTTCCCTCTTCTGTGATTGCTGTTTTCCCCGACTTTATTATACTTAAGCTCATGTAATTGTCTTCATTAGGACCTACTGAAATCTATACACTTTTTCGCAAGCTCGTATTACCATGAACGTGGGCAGCTATTCAATGCGACGAAGGAGTACCGTGCGATGAGAAAGCGGAATACACAAATGAGGCTCGAGCAACAGAAGGAGGCCCAGGAGGCACGAGAGGCTGGTGTGCCGGAAGAGGACATACCTGTGGTGCGCAAAGGAAGGGGAGGGCGTGTCAAAGGCCGAGGGAAGAGGGTCTATCCCAAGGACATGTATAAAGTGCTGGACGGTTCGGCTTTGATTGCAATAGGTTCGTGGACTGTTGTGGTTCATCGCGTGTTACTGACTTATCCATTTGCGATCAAAAAGGTATGTTGGTCCAGGAAAAGGTTGATCGGTTGCTTGAGGTTCGAATACCTGATGGATGGGAAGAAATGGTTCAGCAGGCTTATGGTTCTGAAGCTGCCGAGGATGAGGAGATATTGGAGGAAGATGGGGACAATCCTGGAGAAGATGAAACTGAAGAATTGGAAGGTACGAATGAGCACAGGGCGCTTGAGACTCTGTATGCTGAAAGGTCAATGAGCAGATGCTGACGACGAGGATGAAGACCCAAGAAAAGCTATACAAGATGTCGGAGATATAGATCCAGAGCAGGTTGAACCAGAGGATGATTTTGAGGAAGAATTTGACGAGTAAAATGACCACGTACACCCACTTGCATTTTTTTTGTGTTCGCAGATTTCACATAGGAAGTGGCCTTTTCAACGGTGAACCTCTATCTTGTGAAGAAATAATTAATATTAGAGTGCACATATACGATATCACGGCTTGGTCGTCTGAGTCCTCCAGTTCTCCTGAAGGCTCATTGTCGTCGTCGGTTTCTTCGGGTCAAAATCTGGTGGCAGCGTCCCGTCGTCCCAACTTCTGAGGACATTGGCACCAACAGCGCCCATGTGATATTGAGGGAAGATGCGCAGTCGCTCCAAACGACGTTCCCGCAGTTTGTTTTTCGGCAACATGCCAGAGACGGCGTGTCGGATAATCTGCGTATTCGTGTTACCTCTCATCAAGAGTCCAGTTTATGAGTTGCACGCACCTCGTCCGGCTTCCGTTCTCGCATGTCCTTATACGGCGTCTCTTTCAATCCACCTGGGAACATTGAGTGCTTCCGGTACAGCAGCTGCTCTTCCTTCCTCCCTGTAACTTTGACTTTTCGAGAGTTTGTGACAATGACATAGTCCCCGCAATCAACTGACATTGAAGTGTGCATTAGCAGCATGAGGCATATAGAGTGCATCAAAACGCACCACTGGGATCATAGATAGGTTTGTGTTTGCCCATTAAAACAAGCGCAATACGCTCTGCGAGTTTTCCGAGAACACGGTCCGAGGCATCGACGTGGTGCCAGACGCGAGCATAGGCGAGAGCTGTCTATTTCACGTCAGAAAAATGAAGTATGTGGTTATGAAAATGGCATACATTGCCAACTGCTTGGGACATGTTGGATTCCGAGCTGATGTGAACGCTGGTGAACGAGTGTCACTGTCAGAATCACTTTTTCGCGGGTTCCCACGGTCAGTCAGGCGTCTAGCCGGTTTGCTTGAGGACCCTTCATCACGACTACCGTGATGCTCTGCGGTCGATGCTCTCCTCGCACAATACCGTTCAAGCTGTGTTTTCCTTCACTGGTCCTACAAGCGCACTAGATATGAGCGCGGTGCCGATGAGGGTTATGATTCCCATCATCCATTATTCCTGTCGATCTCCCACAATTGTCGATTTCCGGGAATGGTTAAGTGGACACTCAATGTGTTTTATCTTTTCTTCCAATCCTCTATGGCTGTGCCATAAACCCGAAGCCAGCTATTCGCCGTGGAGACACAAGCTTATCCTCTGGCTGTCCCTTTCACATGGTCCCTGCTCTTAATCCGTGGGCAGCCGTGATACACATACGTCTTGGGTACACTTTTATTCCGCATGGACTATCCCTTGGAATCAGTCTCCTAACTCCGCCCTACCCTACTCTGGTCTAAAATTTCCTCGAGGAGTAAAGGCAAGGCGATGCAACGTTCTAAACATCAGAAACATCTGAGCTCATGACCGTTCGTGTAACCTCTGCTTGCTGAACACACTTGGTTATGAAGTCGATGTGGTCCTCATTGTGTCTATTCAGCGCTACTCCGCTGGGCACGGAAGTGCACGAGGAGCTACAACAGGAATGCATTCGAAGCGTATATTTGTCTTTGCCATATCAGCACATATCTTATGGATCTACGCATGGGCCTTACTCCAAATCCCTCTTCGCAGTTAACCTAACGCCGATAACCAGTTGTTCCTTCGCTGCCCACGCGTCCCTCATGCAGGAAATCATCCTTTATATCGATTGTCTCTTCCACCTCTGCGCCCACAGAACAAACATTGGTGGTTGTTACCCACGGGACGCTACTCTGGCCACCCTCTTATCCAGTCTTTCTTCCCTCCTTTACATTGTCGGATGCAGAGCGTCTTATGATTAGGCGCCACCTGACCTTGAGGCTCGATTTGAACCCTTTTGTGAGATCCAAGCCTTTGCCACATTGTTTCTTGTGATATGTTCTGGTCATCTGGAGGCTCTATAAATGCTCTCGCCCATCCTCTCATCCTTCGCGCCGCACTACAATCCTGTTCTTTTCATGATCGCTGATTTCGCCATGGACTAGACTTCTCCGTGACACCCTAATGCTTATTCCGAACCTTCCGGCCTTCACCCTCGCTCGACCCTCGTTAGCTTTTCACCCAATCGGCTCTAAGGCGTAGAAACAAGAATGACTATTCCTGGATGCATGCAGAAGATCGCATCGCTCAAAGCCGACCCTGGCACTTGGTAAGTTCAATGTTGCCCACCATTGTTCGTCGTTGATGACACGATATGTGCGAACCCCAACAACGTTTGATGCACTCACGCTCCACTTTGAACAAATTGATATGCTTTGTTGGGTGGAATCCCTTCCAGGCGGAGGAAACTTGAGATCATCAAAGCTTGAAACATATGAGGGGTAAGTTGAAAATGTCTGGTTGTACCCTCGTCCTGGAGTGGTGGTACTCGATATGGCATTGATGCCCTAAACTTATGTCGAAGCATGAAACCTGAGAAGGATCCGTATCAGGATGGATGCTCTTGCGCGCATTGTTTGACTTGCGAGTTCAGCCCACCTACTCCAAGCCTCGCCATGAACGAACGTTTTCAAATAACCTTGAGGGTTTGGTCACCAAGTCATTATGGTAAAACAACGTCCAGACAACTCGTTTGAAACGAAAGACGATCGTTTCAGTGATACGTATGAATACATTCCGTCACAAAAGGATAATCCTAAACGACAATACAAAACAAGAAGTCTACCTAATTCTCTCCCAACAGGACAACCTCACCTCAGCTCCAACGGCGGAATCCAATCTGGCACTTTCCCCCACTCAAATTTCTGACTCTGGAACGCCTCCAACGCTGCAGGTGGTATATGCTGGATATAATCCGACGGCAGATTCTGGTCATACTGCGTCAGCCCAGGCTTATAATTCGACTTCACTTTCGAGAAATCCGGCGGGCCTACAGCAGCAGATGATGGCTTGGCGGGGAATGATGTGGACGTGGACGGTGAACCCATCGGAAAGGCGGATAAGGGTGGTGCGGATAATGAGGACTCGATCTTAGGTGGCTGAAGTGTGCCGAAGGCCGACGGGGTTGGCTGTTGTTGGGCAGGGGCGAAAGGGGAGGACACAGCGCCAGCGGGACTGGTGAACGCACCGGTAGGCGCCCCCCCCGCCGACCCAAAAGCCGATAGCGGTTGGCTAGGAGTTGCTGTGCTGCCGAAAGCTGGCGCGCCAAATGCGGATGCGGCTGGCTGTGGGGCAAGCGCACCAAAGGCGGAGGGCGCGCCGAACGCCGAAGGTGCTGGCGCAGCTGGGGTGCCGAATGCGGAGGGCTGCTGGACTGGTGTTGTTGTTGACAGTGCTGGCGCCCCAAATGCGGGCTGGCCGAAAGCAGATCCACTCGGAATGGCCGCTGAAGTGCTTGTGCCTCCAGCACCGAACGCAGAAGGTTGTCCAGCAAAAGCGGAGAATCCGCCGCCACCACCAAACGCACTGGTTGTACCAATCGCAGCAGGGCTCCCGAAGGCACCTGTGGCGGGTTTTATAAACGACGAGGGCTGGGACGGCTGCCCAAATGCTGATGCTGGCTGCTGAATTTGCCCAAAAGCCGAAGCGGGCTGTTGGGCCTGTGGCTGCGCAAATGCAGAAACAGGTTGGGAAGGTTGACCAAAGGCCGAAACAGGTTGGGAGGGTTGCCCGAAGGCTGAAACGGGTTGGGAGGGCTGCCCGAATGCAGAGGTAGCCGCAGGAGCAGCGGATTGGCCAAAGGCGGGTTGCCCAAAGGCTGATTTCCCAAATGCAGAGGCTGTGGTTGTACTACCAAAGGCTGACGTGGTCGCTGTACCACCAAAAGCCGAAGGGGTAGCGGTAGCTCCAAACGCTGACGTTGTTGCAGGCTTGCCAAAAACTGAAGTTACGGCAGGTGCACCAAAGGCTGATGTTGTCGACGGGGCGCCAAACGCTGATGGAGCGGCGGAAACCCCGAATGCAGATGTTGTGGCTGGAGCACCAAAAGCAGATGTGGCGGCTGGAGCACCAAATGCTGATGTAGTGGCTGGAGCACCGAAGGCTGATGGGCCACTGAATGCGCTACCAGTACTCGTACTTGGACCTGCCTGGCTTGCGATGAAAAGGGTGGCATGAATGCTTTGCTTTTTCGCTTGTTCAAACGCTTGTGAGACGTTGTCTCGAGCATTCTATAACCTTGGATCAATGACGTTAAGAAAAATTAGATAAATGGAATGTAAGTACAGCGTAGACTTGTTCAGCGGCGGAGATCCTGTTACTCTCGTATGCGATCTATGTACGGATGCGTGAAATGAAATCTGGGCAATATTGAACAAATACTCACGTATTCTGCGCTCTTTCCGGCTTTGTTTGCGGTAAACGCACGGACGCGGAGTTCTTCTGGTGACTCATCCAAACCAGCGAGCAGATTCGGTTCGTGTTTCGAAGGGGCATAAGTTGACAGTGGCCATAGTGGCTTGTCGGAGAGAGGAGTCAGATCATTCTTAATGTTATCCATGCTACGGTGGATCAATATCAGTAATTCCAAGGAAGTACGAGCTCTATCACGCACTTGAACGGCAACACCACGACAGATTTTGAATCTGTAGTGGTGGTTCGATTGGGATTTGTCCATGATTGACCTGGAGATTATTAGTTCGCCATTGGGACGTGAAAATCCTAAGACACACTTTCAAACCCTCCTTGCCGCTGTGCGCCTGGGGGATGTTCGTTTCGGCAGTTGTCACCGAATTTGCATTGGCCACGAAGAAAGAAGGAACAAACAGCCTGAGATAGTTCACTATGCTGGTCAGCAGATAGATTGAAAGCCCCAAAGCGACGAAAACCATACCATTGAGATGGAGGCCTATTCGATCACTGGTGAACGGTGATGAGGGTGTGCAAGGGGCGTGGAGGTCACGTGTCTGACTTCCTCCTTCACTCAGAGTCACACACTCAGTGAACAGCTTCGGCAGACCATTCAACAGCGCTTTGTCTTTCATTTCTTGTCTTCTGGTATTTGAAACAAACAAGGAAACGTCCTGAATATCGGTTTGGCAAGACATAATTGCATTCTGAAGGATGAAGGCAGAAAGCGATACGACGAGCACGCCTGTGCCTTCAACACCAACACCAACACCAACGCCATACGCGCCTGCACAATGGGCAACGGCCTCTCGCAAGTCTATTTATTATGCTTCTTCCTTTCAAACAAACTAAGAGCCCTATGTGAATCAGAAATCCCCATTGACCCAGCATTACAGCAGCAACAGCCTCAGCATGCCACGTAAAGACTGTCATATTCGAGGCCAAAGGTGTTTGTTGAACTTGTCTTGACAATACAGGACGACGGCCTACCAGCATTACCAAGCCTATACATCTCATTACCCACAGGCCACCTATCCACATTATCAGCCATATACTACGGCCGTAATGCCACCAACTGCTGTTGCTCAAACCCCAACAGCGACTACGCAGCGCCAAGCAGCCACTGCCCCGCAAACAAGCAGCAGTGGGATGGATACGTCTGATATCGCGACTCTCAATGATGCGCTCGGAAGCGCTGGCGTTGATCTCCGGGTACGCAGAATTGCCCACATCTGCTCTTGGCGCTCATTCACGAAGGCTTTTTCAGGCTGAAGAGGAAACCCTCCAACGATCACACGAACAGCAACATTCTTACCGGTCTTTCGAAGACCGTACTCGAAAACAACCTGCGACACCATCATTTGACACTCGATTTCTCGGCGCCACTATGCGTGCCATTGGCACACAGCACAAGATTTCTAGAATCCCAGACGATTCCATCAACTATCTTGCTTTAGCACTTCGAGCACGACTGCAAGACCTCATCACCGCTATGATAACCGCCTCGCACCACCGAACCGACACCCAATTCGACCGACCAGCATCACTATACGAGGATGGGTCGGCCATGTGGAGCATCGTTGTAAGAAGTGACGTCGCAAAGCAGCTGGCAGCGTTGGAGAAGGTGGAGCGGGAGGATGAGATACGGATACGGCGGGAGCGTAAAGAACGAATGGACATGGCCGCAGCACATGCCGCCGCCCTCGCTGCGCAAGCGAATGGCACGGCAAGCCAAATGTCTGCAGACGGCTACGACGACATGGAAGGAGGAGCGAAGAAGAAAAGGAAGAAGGACGGCCCGGGTGTGACTGCACGAAATATGTCGGAAGACGTGCGGAAAAAGATGTCGAATGCCGTTGCAACTCAGGCCGCGGGTCTGGGAGGAAAATACGCATGGATGAATGCGTCTGCTGCTGGCACACCGGCACCGAAAGCCAAGCCAGCCGCGGCTACTACTACCACGGCAGGTTCACCGGCGCCTACAGGAGCTGCGACTAGTCCTGCGACGACAACGGCACCGGCGCCTGGTGCGGTCGGGGCGAGCAGTTCGTGGGCACGGCCATATGTGCCGACCAAAAAGTCAACAACGCCGTCTCAGGCCCCAGAGGAGGAGGATACACGGACAGCTATCACGATGCGTGATGCCATGTTTGTGATCGAGAAGGAACGAGGGCATGGTGGTGGCAGAGGAGCTGCTAGGGGTTGGGTTTGAGCTCAGCTTGTCCCTTCAGTGGTGATGTATTATGTTGTATTTCTGAAGTTTTGAACTGCTCTGCTTTTCAAAATGTTGCTGTTAAAGAAGCGATACCAAGGTAATTCTTCGTAAGGACTATGTTTTGTTCTCAATCAGGGTATATGCTATTTCCATTTTGTATATACACGAAGTCCATGAATGTCATGTGTTTAAATAATTAGCAGCGGGTATTGGCGTAGACCTGGGTCGTGAAGCACTGTAAAGGCAAGAGACATCGTTAAAAGGCATTCTGTGTAAAATGATGCTAAACAGCATACGTTGTAGTTGTCAGCGTTGATGACGGATTGGGAGTCAGAGAGCGCCTGGTCAGCGGCGCATCCGTAGGTAACATCATCAGTGTCTGCAACAGCGTGAGTGAGCTGCGTGGGTTTGAAACAGTAAGTAAATGCTCATATGGGATTAGATTTAAGGGGTACCTCGTGCAATGTGGTTCCGCCACGAACGTTGCGTGAAGCAACAGTAGTGCCGGAGCACAGGCTAGTGGATGGGACCTCGTTGAAGAAGATGCTGCAGTAGTAAATCTACAAGCAAACGATTTGCCTTCAGTACATGCAAGCCAGGTATCGCAGCAGCTTACGTTGGTAGTGGCAATGACGGTGTAAGCAATAACACCGCCAGAGCAAACGCCATAAGAGTCGACGCAGCTCAGACTACAAGGCCATCCTTGTCATTTAATTCTCATATGTCATACAAAAATGTTACTCACGTCCGGGAGGAAGAGCTCTCCGAAGCCACGGCACTAAGGACAGATCTTACACGAGAGGTCGCGATGTTACCCCAGTATGCCTTGTAGAGGGTATTCGCGCCGTTCGTGCCGATGTAGGAATTACCACCAGAAGCCAACGCCTTTCCTTCCGTGTAGCTGACCCGAAGTTTAAAGCTCGGCTTCGCGCTCTGCGAACAGTGACGGCTCACCTAGCATCGATGAACGATTTCCTGGACGAAGTCGTGCAGATGTTCGTGGCACGCTTGTTGAGTTCGGGAAGCTC
Source organism: Hypsizygus marmoreus (assembly GCA_013433165.1). Taxonomy (NCBI): domain Eukaryota; kingdom Fungi; phylum Basidiomycota; class Agaricomycetes; order Agaricales; family Lyophyllaceae; genus Hypsizygus; species Hypsizygus marmoreus. The sequence continues at coordinate 390,029 of CM024087.1, forward strand.
ACGCTTGGCGACGTCACCAGTAACTTGAACCTGAACAGTCGGTGTAGTGGCCTGGATCTTGGCGAAGCTCTGCGCGCCAGCGACACGCTCCTCTGCGCCCATGACTTTGAAGTTCGTGATGGCCTCGAAGGAGAACGTGCCAGTGCCAGCGGAAGCGAAGTCGAAGAGAGACGCCACTGAGGGAGGGGCGCGTTAGCGATACTGTAGAACTGAGGAATAAGGCATCATTACCTTCGTGTTGGACAGACACTGATTGACCGGCGGGGATGATTGCGAAGGAAGTGTCGTCGAGGTCGGTAAGAGAAACCGAGAGCTGAGATGTTCTTCAGTGATAGGTCACAAGACAGGTATCCCGAGGCGAACCTTGACACCCTTGAAGGGGACAGTCGCGCCGTCCTTGGTGACGGCGAAAGAACGCGTAGGGAGCTTGTCATCGAGAATAGTGGCGTATTTGAGGATCTTGACGTCTTCGACACCAGCGTTCGTGACAGTAGCCGTAAATTTGAGCTCGTCGACTGAGCTCACGCTGCCGGAGGGGCCAGTCAACTCGACGGTCAAACCATCGAACCTCTTAAGCGGGGTCGCGAACGCGCTAGTGGCGAGGCAGACGGCGATGAAGGACGAGAAGAACATAGTGAAGTGGGGCTGAGGAGATGTTAAGGAAAAGATCGGAGGACCTTGAGGAGAGGAGAATACGGTGGGTTCGTCCACTCTTTATACATGCGCGATTGACAACATGACCAAGTCCGTTCTGTATCACTCAGCAGGAGCACATGGAGGCGAAGTGACACGAGTAGGTGCTGGTTGAATAGAAGCAGTACTCTAACGATATCAGGCAAAGCACATGGGGCACAAGAATCTCCAATCTTTGGCGGTGGCATGGACGGTACAACGAGGTCTTGCTTTATCCGGGAGAAGGTCAGGCAGAGTCCAAAGTGCCAACTTGCATTCGTAATGCAAAACTTCAAGAAAGTCAAATGACGAGGCCCAAGTGTGCAAAATCCGTTCAGGATTTGGGCAGAGATAGCTTTCAATATATGCGACGGGGTTCGGCGCTGCTCCACATCGTGTTCCAAGCAGATGGTGCTCTTAGATTCGGCAGGTGTTGAGCGGGAGGAACCTCATGTAGGTCTGAGTCGAGGCGGTCACGGGTATCCTTTCTACTTTCCGATGCGTCTTGGGCTGCCAGATTATAACTCAGCGACCGTGTATCTGAACCTACATAGTGGCCAGCACCAGATGGTGAACTGGGGTGGTGGGGGACAGCGGAAGTCTTGGCGAGGACGGCAAGGACTTGGCAACAAATGGCACACCTGGTAGGCGAGATATCTGATAAAGTTCACCTGCATCTGGAACTGAGGAGTGCCTCTGCTTTGCATCTGAGATAGAGGTTTTAGCATGCATGGAGATGGCACACTCGGTTTCGATAGATTCGTTAAAGTTTTACAGTGTACCACTCCATTGAAGCGCCGAAAAAAGAAACAAGTCAGAGGTCAACTTTCACCGATAATAATCCCTCACCTTGATGCCAGTCTCCGACATCCCCAGATAAAATGGAAAGGTCGACTCAGTGCCAAGCCAGACGATAGGAAGAACTCCATCGTGTATGGTAGCGCAATGTGATTCACGTAAGTGTCCCGCATGCTTGCATTGCCTTCTTTGTGTCAACCTCCCAGCTCCAATGATAACGTTTACTGTCAATTGTTGGAGTCAGCTGGATTTCAAAGACAGCATTATGATATTGATCGTCAAAATGTGTAGGACGCTTCGTGGGCACCAGGTCTTGACATGACCTCATTGTCGATTATCAACCTAAGCCCCATTTGTTCTCAGCGAAGAACCATCAGGAAAGACCGATAGACTTGCCATCATTATTAATTGCAAAAAGCGACCTGTAAGTAAGATAGTCTCAACAGGTCGCGGTGAATTTCGCGAGCGCTTGATACGGAACCAGAATCACTTCATAGTAGACTCGCGGCTGCCCTGATAACATGATCAAGTTAGGATCTACAGAATTACAAAACCATTGATCGGGCTTACTTCGTCCGCCTAGTTCATAATGACAACGCTCGGAATCAACTCGAACACCTGAGCAATCAATGCATTCTCGCCTTCTTCCTGGTCGGAGCGTGCGTCCCGTTGCCACCCGTTGCCTGGCCGTACGGGCCGCCTCCGCTCAAACTAGCAAAGCTCGCTGTTTATCAAATTGAAGTCAGGCAATTCAAAAAAAGGCAGCTAACGCTCTGAGCTTGCCTTGATGAGACGTGTTTTGGGCTGGCTGTGGCATCATTGACGGTGCTTCATCCTGCGTTATCCGTCGATGCGGAGGAATCTGGTGCGCAGGAACACTCTGGAATGCACTACGTATTACCAGGTATGTCAGTTGTGTCATGAATATCTCAGACGTTGAACATCTCGCACTTCCATGTGGGTTTCGGATCTTCGTAGAACCATTTGTGTTGCAGTGCATCTTTGGCAGTGAGTCTGTTATCGGGGTCGTAAGCAAATAGCTCGCGTAGAAGTTCATAGCCAGAAGGTGTCCGGATTCTTGATTGACACCAATCAGAAAGGCGGTTCGAGAAGCTAGTTGAGGCGGGGCTGAGCAACTGATAAACATCACTGACAAAGGACTTCAACTCACGGATCCAATCGTTTCATATTCTGATATTCAGGCATATCCACCACTCCGGGCCAATCTTTCTCTTTAAAGTACAAACATTTTAGTAAAGGAAAGAAAGAGGAATCGAACACAAACCGTCTGGCGTGCCCAACACTTCAAAGATCTTCAACAGCTGATCACGTTGGAACGGCACATTCTTCTTCGAATCCAATTTAGCTTCTTCGCCCTTAAATATCGGCCTCAAGCTCGCCAGCTCAGCCATGACGCAGCCAACGGCCCAGCAGTCAATTGCCTTGTTGTAGTGCTTCGCACCCATGAGGAGTTCAGGCGCCCGATACCATATGGTAACAACGACTTTGTCCCCAGCGAACAATGGTTGGAGCGGTTCATAAATAAGGCGAGCGAGGCCAAGGTCGCCAATTTTGACGACTCCACTAGATGTGATGAGGATATTTGCGGGCTTGAGATCTCGGTGTAGGATGTGGCAAGAGTGAAGGTAGACGAGGCCATTGAATAGTTGATAAATCAAGGACTTGAGAAATGCAGTTGAAATAGGCGATCGGAGAGTCTGAGAATGGTGGTGAATTACTTGCTGATGAATAGAATAGATCTTAGATGAAGGAACTTGGAAACCTAAAACGCCCTCACCAGAAAGTCATGCTCAGCGTATTCGAAGACCATGTAGATAGACTTGTCTTCCAGTATGACTTCCTTGAGCGCTACAATGTTTTCATGGTCAATTTCGCGATTCAACTGAGAAAAAAGTTGAGCTCTTCATGACAGCGAGCCGAGTCTGGAGTACGACAATGCCACACTTACGGCGATTTCTCGAATTGCACTTTGGCTGATGCCAGTGTACGTGACCACATCTCCCTCCTTGTCCGGCTTGAATTTCTTGATTGCGTGTATCTTTCCTTCGTCATCTAGACTCTGCGCCTTGTACACACGACCATAGGTGCCGGAAGAGATGAAACCGATGATGTTGTACTTCGAAGTGACAGTCCGGCGAGCTGCATCCCGCTTTGCGCGGTAGATTCGCATTGGATCATGTTGGAGGATATCGGTGGACCAGTCACCTAGCATGATAGGGTATCCGTGGCTTTCCGTCCGATGACTTTTGGAGCCGGCACTAGCTCATCGTTCAGTGTGGCCAGCAAGGTCAGGCCTGAAAATGACGTTCATCAAAGTTATTGATCGTGGGAACTGTGCTTTACGGAACCAGTCTTTCGTCGCGACCATCCAGTGACCACCACACACCCTTCATCATGCGTTCAGAAAGTTCTCCGGAGAGCTTCATGTTTACAGTTGGCAAACTCGGTATGGTTCTCCCTACCATTTTTAGCTTACAATAATATCAATAAAATCCTACACAGATGCCGGGATGGCTGTGAGTTGGTCGTGCTTCTGGGGAGGACTGTATTGATGTGCGCTTGATAGATTCTGCTCGGTGAAAGGGCCCACTTAATCGAGTTCCCCTCCATTCTTTTGCCTCCTGGAGCAACCACAGGGTCCATCGTAAATATTGCAGTTCGCCGGAACCATGCCGAGGAAAAACGACGCGACGCGGAATTCTGGGCGTTGCAGAATGATATTCTTAAGGAATTTGGCGTTAACTCTCCCGAAAACCCTAAGCTACAGGTGTGCCTTTTGATACTCTCTTGCCGAGACCTCAATCTGACATGCGTTGCACCAGCTACGAAACGTCACTCAGACCTCAGTTACCCTCGAATGGCCCCCGATTCAGCTCGCAACCGCGAAGCTTCGTTCTCTTGATATATACCGAAATGGACAGCGTCTGGCTGCTATACCCTCCCCCTTGACCAATACCTCAACGAAGCTCTCTGGGCTTGATATCGACAGTGACTACTCATTCCAACTCATCCTCCGCACAACGGCAGGGACATTCCCCTCTAATCTGATCCGCGTGCACACGCATACCATGACGGATACCTCAGGTATATCTGTGTGCTTTGGCAATGTACAGGATCCGGTCATGCTGGAGAATGCGAAGCTTGCTCTCAGGGAGATGAGAGCCAAATGGAGTGATAAGATCCAGATTGACACTACGCATTTCGTTTGTACTACACCGGCAGCGACTCCTTCTGGTGCGCAAGCTACAGGCGGTATCAGTGGTGCTCCGGGTGTGGAGTATCAACGAGCACTACAGTTAAGTATCCCGGTTGTCCAGCCACATTGGATCTTGGCTTGCCATTCTGAGAAGAAGTGAGTTTGGTTAATCATTCTATGAGTGTCAGCTGAACCCTCAATTCTTCTTTTTCAAAGGATGGTACCAATCGCATCTTTCTATTTAGGCGCCACACCTATCTCTCCGTCCACGCATTTCAACACAAGACCCCAATCCATGTCTCAAGCATCAATTCCCCGCACACCTACTAGTCCCGTCCATAAACAGCCCAAGTCCCCAGCCAACCGCGCGTCCATGCCGCCTCCGTCGCGCTCAGCAGCATCTCCACCGAATAACGTCTCACCTTTCCTCAATCAATCGCCAGAAAATCAAGCGAGGTCCACTCCATTTGAACCAACGCCAGAGGAGCCTACCGAAGACGAGGGTGTTGAGGAAGTTCGTCTGGAGCGTACGACGAGCACTAACAGCAAAGAATCAAAGCGCAAGAGTCGGAACGGCACGATGAACCCCGAGTTCAGGTTCCCGTCGCCATCGTCGTCCCCTGTGCAACCTACCATACCGAAGAAAGATGTTAATCAAAGAAAGTCACCACCGGCCCAATTGGATGAACCAGGCTCTGCGGCTCCAAAGCCCAACGTCATTACGCCGTCTAGCATTGAGGTGCCTCCACCTCCGCCGGTTGAGAAAGAAAGGTCAACGAGTAGTGTTTCACTAGAGGACGGGGAGGATGATGTGGGTGATACCGTAGATATTCCCCTGAACTAGTTTCAGTGAACGAGGTTGCAATACCTCAGGTATTAGTAGGATGATTTTTCCTGATATCGAACTTGGGAGTGGAATTGCATCGATGATTCGATATCGTCAGTCTTGTTCCCACGGTCATCGTTCTCCACCCGAAACGCGTTGTGAGGAATGTCCTGACCATCCCATGCTCAGTCTCTCATGACTTCTCCCGAGACACCCGTTAGCACTACTAACGGAGACTTGAACCATGAAGAAAAGCATGCTGATGTTCCGCGGACAACTGAAAGCCCAACACAATTTAGCGATATTTCGGATGTCGAGCAAGTTAATGGTCGGAGACATGGTTATGACATGTTCCATGGCGAGACAGACGACAGTACTGCGGGGTCAGAAGATGAAGGCTACGATGATGACGACGACGACGGCGAGGATCACGGAGAAGATGACGATGAAGAGGACGATGACGACGACGAGCCCGCGCTCAAGTATGAGCGCATTGGTGGAACTGTGCCCGACCTTTTGAAGAAGGATACCGCTGCCGCACTTGCAATAGCCAATAATCTGCTGGTGAGCTATTTAATATGTACTTGACTGCCACCCCCAGGTCGAACTTCATGGAATAGGCACTCGGAACACATGGGGGGATCGTTCATATTCTCGACCTTAATGGCAAACGAATCAAGTCCTACAAACCTCATCTTGCATCCATTGTCGATATATCCATGGACATCACCGCAGATTTTATTGCGACTGCATCCATAGACGGTGAGTCTCCAGCTTTCCATGAGCGTTTCGTTCTGACGCATGATCTCCCAGGACAGGTCATAATTCACTCCTTATCTACACCTGAATCGTACTCGTTCGATATGAAGCGACCGATGCGGACAGTGGCCCTGGAACCCAACTTCGCGAAGCGTACCACGAGGGCCTTCGTTTGTGGTGGTTTGGCGGGGACCCTAATATTACGAGAGAAGGGTTGGCTGGGGCACAAAGAAACAGTTCTCCACACAGGCGAGGGCCCAATATGGCAGGTACGATGGAGGGGCAGACTTATTGCCTGGGCAAACGATCTTGTGGGTGTTATTTCCGTGCAATGACGCGTCTGGAACTGAGGGTGTCAGAACAGGGTGTGAAGATATATGATTATGTTTCGCAGACACGCATCACCTTCATAGACCGTCCAGTGGATAGCCCCCGCGCCGATCTCTTCAAATGCACACTTCAATGGCAGGATGACTCGACGCTTCTCATCGCATGGGCAGACCGCATAAAAGTAGCTCGCATTAGGGCCAGACCACGAACTACCACGACGGCCGCCACAGCCAACCTCCCCCCACTCCTTGTCGAAATCACCGCAGTCTTTCAGCTTGATTGTATGATTTCTGGTATCGTCCCCCATCCGACCCCATCTCAAGCCCCCACCCTTGAACTAACACCAGCCGACCCCTCAAAAATCTCATCCACCCCTGCTTCTCCGGCTCTAACATCTTTCCTCATTGTTGCGTATAGTCCGCCAGACACATTCAACAATGAGAGGACGGAAGATCGTGCGCAGCAGGCGCGTAAGGCTGCAGAACGCCCTGAACTTCGCATCATATCCCGTGGTGGAGAAGAGCTCGCTGCAGACGCACTTAGCATCACAGACTTCCATCTCTGGGGGTGTAATGACTATGTTCTGGCTGATGTACATGGGGATGCGGCGGCAACAGCAGTATCGGAAGAGGGTCGATGTTACGTAGTCCTCAGCCCGAGGGATCTCGTTCTCGTGAAGCCGAGAGACAAGCGAGACCATGTTGCGTGGCTGGTGGAACGGAAAAGGTACGAGGAAGCTCTGAGCGAGGTGGAGCGGATAGAGGCGGCGGGTCCACCGATGGATGGTGAAGCGGTGCTTAGCGCATCTGACATCGGTCAACGGTATATTGAGCATCTAATCAGCGAAGGTACGTAAGGATCCAAGTATGTTGCCAAAATTCGCCGTTAAGTTGGGTGCTAGATGACTTTGCCAAGGCAGCACGACTTTGTCCTAAAGTGTGTGGCCAGGACCCAAAGCGTTGGGAGGATTGGATTTTTGTCTTCGCTGAGAAGAGGCAGCTACAGGTATTGGGCTCTCAGTTTGTTCGCCGCTTGTGGACTTATGACATTCCAGGCAATTATCCCATACGTACCTACTGAATCTCCCCGGCTGGATCATCTGGTGTATGAGATGATGCTCGCTCATTTCCTGACACACGACCGACAAGTACATGCTCTTTTTCCGTATCGGCTTTCATGGAATTGCTAACTACTAAACCAGACACTGCTACAAGTAGTTAAGGAATGGCCGAGGGAAATCTATGACATTGCTGCTGTCATTGTCGCAGTACGCTCGGAATTGGACAAGGCCGCGTCTTCTTCATCGACGATATCGTCTACCCCAAGCTCAAAGATATTGATGGAATGTTTGGCTGAACTGTGGGTTTCACCGAATGCCTGCCATCCTATCTGTACCCTGACGACCACCTCTATAGATATACAGCAAATCGTCAGCCTGGCAAAGCACTGCCATACTTCCTTCGCCTGAGGCGACCCAATGTCTTTGATCTGATTAGAGAAAACAATCTTTTCACGGACGTTCAGGATCAGGTGCTGCTGCTTGTGCAATTTGATGATGAACTCAGGAAACAGCGCAAACGGGATGGCCAGCTCTTGGATGAAGGACGAAGTGATGCCATCACACTTCTCGTTGATAATATTCACTCGATACCTGTGAGTACTAGGTCAATACGAGAAGACAAGGACCTTGTTTCTAATGTGTGAATACCTAGATTGGGCGTGTCGTACAGCAGCTCGAGAGTAGCCCGTACTATCTCTTCCTGTACCTTGATGCTTTGGTGATGGAGAAAGACCCAAACCTCGTTTCCGACTTTGCAGATCTTCAGGTACGCAGCCTCTTGCACTATTTCCCATCGCACTCAGTGTTCCGCAGGTCAAGTTATACGCAGAATTCGCGACGCCGAGACTAATCGACTTTTTGCGTGCAAGCAACTACTATAACCTTGAGATGGTATGAACTGATTATACCAGGTTTAGTGTCCCATTACTGATTAGGTCTTCAGGCATACACTATCTGCAAAGAGCGAGATCTGGTCCTTGAGATGGTTTTCCTCTTGGGGAAGATGGGCAACAACAAGCAAGCTCTAACTCTCATAATCGAACGGCTCGGAGATGTCCATCGAGTAAGTGTGCTACTAGAGACCAACTTCGCCGTAATTGAGCACCCTCTAATTTAGGCCATCGACTTTGCTAAAGAGCAAGGTGATGATGACCTTTGGGAGGACCTTTTGAAGTACTCTGAGACCCGTCCAGGTACGTATTTCATTTCCTACTACAACTTCCCCTCCTTGATGTATGCTTTTCAGCTTTCATCCGCGGCTTATTGGAGAATGTTGGTGTTGAGATCAGTCCAATACGTCTCATACGCCGTATTAAGAATGGGCTCGAAATCCCTGGCCTGAAAGAGGCGCTGATCAAAATTCTGCAAGATTTCCATCTACAGATATCATTGCTGGAAGGATGCCAGACGATCATGAACGGCGACAGTTCAGACCTTTCTCGGCGGTTGCAAAGGGATCAGACGAGTGGTTTCTTCCTCGCTAGTACGTCTGCTTTTCATTCGCTCGTCATTGGAGTATGACACCTGTCCATTTCGCAGCGAAAACTACATGTCCAATATGTTCTCGGTCACTACAAGAGAACCCTCAGTCTCTCCTACTCCTGTTCTTATGTCGCCATGTTGTCCATGCAGGTTGTGCAAGTGGCAGCGAACACTTACCGCCTCAGCCAGACCCTGCCCTGCGAGGCGTTGGGATGGGTGGGCCTGCTAGCTTGGGAATCAGTGGTAAAATTGCCTTGTAAGTATCCTCCAAATGAGTTGTGCCGCGCAATGCTTATCCACTTGGGAATTTTAGTGAGTCCATAGTCCGTGCTAGAATCAGACAGGGTTGTCCTGTATGCCAGAAGAAGAGCGAAGGACATCGGACATGATTCGCACATTGATGGATGACGTTCCATTTTCACTTGGTAATTTATGAGTATACCTTGAACTTCATCATCATCTCAAGAGGACTTCTGACCATTTTGCATGCATTTCGAATAAAACATATGGAAAGACATCACTGTTACACTCCCCGCTCTTACGACCTGGATTTATTGACGCATCCATCGCGAAGGTAATTCAACGAAGCCTACCATGTCGCTTCAATCCACTTTATCATTCTATATCATCGCTCTGGGAAACCCGCTACGAATGAACTAGTGAAGAGTGCCACGCTGTGTTGACGCTCGCCATGATAACGTCATCATGTGGGCGCATCGTTACTGCCAAGGTCGTTGAACAGTGAGCTGTTGCTTTAAAGATGCCAGCTCACGACGGTGCTCTCATAGATCCGAGTATCGCTACCACTTTAACAGTTTTCTTTTGTTGCTCGCATGTTCCCTCCGTCCCACAACATTGAGTCCGTTCTCATTGTTCCGCAGGACACCAGGCAGCAAATTCGGCGACAGGTTTTGTTCCCTATCCTTTTTCTCTGACTCCTTTTTAACAAGCTACATGTTAAGCTCCCAGGCAATCTGAGCACTTGGAGAATACCTGACGACCACCAGGATGGCGAGGAGAAAATTTGGAGGGCTCTAGATGAAGTTTTCCGCGAGACGGGTCTCATCTTGTGGCCATTCGCTTATGACAGTACTCTCAAGACACCTGGTTTAACATACCCCTCATCAAGTGGTTTTGGCTATGCTATACCTTCCCGAACCTCATTAAATGGCATAGGCAATGTTGGGAGGCTCCGTCGATTTCAGTTTATGGTGTGTCGTATTATCTATCCATTTCGCGATAGTCTAACCAACGAATAGAATTCTCTCTCGCGAGCGGCTCGTACACGAGATGGGCTCGATGTCGTTATTCGTGTCATCGTTATCGGAAGCGAAGGACACGAGCATCTCAAAATCCTCAGAAGAATCGCGACCGGAGAAAACAGTCTTTTCAGTAATAATCATACGCTTCCCATGTTTGCAGAGTTCCAGTTCGAAGATATCATTTTCGGCGTTTTCCCCATGGCGGGCACCTCGACTCAGGCATTGTATGGTTACTGGGCGGAGAACTCTGTCGGAGATATAGTGGACATACTTATGCAAATGTTGGAGGCGAGTTTGAACCGTTGTCTCTCTGCATTTTCTATCTTCAATGTTTCTTATCTCTTGCGTCAAGGGCCTTGCATTCATTCACAACTTGAATATTGCTCATCGTGTAAGTTTTTCAAGTGGTGTTTCCCTCAGGGAGATGTTCAATATTGTCTTGGGATTTCACAGGATGCATTTCGCGATAATTTTGTTATGCAATATTAATGGCATCCAGAGTCCCTGCGTACTATGAAGATATCCCCCTCTCGTCCACGAGTCTATCTGATCGACTTCGAGGTCGCTATAGAATTTCCAGAATGTTCTGCCCAGGAACGCGTCTGCACAGGCTACCCCCTCGGCGGTTCCTTTGGTGAACTTGAAACGTATACCCGCCCTCACGCACCGGAGTTTGCCTCTGGGCAACCGTATAGTCCCTTCAAGCTGGATATTTGGCAGCTGGGTACCAGTTTTTTGAGTGTCATGGTAGGATTGTTTCTTTTTAAACCCCTCGCTTTTGGTATGGACACTGACTTACTCTCCCTACCAAAGCCGACATTTCGGAGCACAATTGCCTCTATCGATGCAGTTCTAGTGGGTATGACCGATGCTGATTCCAAACAGCGATTGGATGCACAGGAGGCACTAGATAGACTTGGGACAGCTGTTCATGCCATACCTCCAGAGTTATTGCTGATCAAGCCGATGGTGGTCACTGGTCATGAGGAGGATGAAGACTAACTTCACGTCCTGAAAAAGCGTGCATACTTGGACTCATGCTGTTCCTGGCAATGTCCCTTAGTTGCCTTTTGGCTATCGTCTTGTACTGCTTATTTTTCACCCCGAACATAATACCAATAGTAATGGCGATTCGGGAAATGAGTGTTCAGAACAATTGTGATCTCAGCACGCGTGGCTGAGAATGAAAAGATGTCCTCAACTTTTGCCTTTGTGCCTCGAACACTCTCCAAAGCCGCCAGGAAGCCAACGAAACATGTCACTCAATCCAGTATATCCAGAGTACTGGAGAAAGGTCCTCCAGAGGCGAAACCCACTCCAGAAACGCGTTCCACCAAAACGAAATATTCGGATGAAGACTATGTAATTTTGGTGCAGCTTGCCCTTTCTGACTATGCCTTATGGTCAGACCCAGACCTGCGTCGGACGATGGAGTGGAGCAGTGAGCCTGGTCCAAGCACGCCGAGTGCTCAGGGAAACGAGGGGTGTAAGTCTTGTCTCTATCAATGCCTAATTACAGGTTTGATTTGGTTCTACAAAAGTTATTCCTCTCAGTCACCTTCTCAGTCGTTCAAAATTGTTGGCTCCTTTGAATCTTGGAAGTTATCAGACACCAATTGCTCGAGCGCTACGGTTGCATGCTGCTGATGTCGTTGAAATCCGACTGCTTGTGTCTGACCCATCCACATCAACTTGGTATGGAGGTCGCACCGAAGCGAAGGACATTGGGGCCTACGAGATACGTCGAAAGGACTGGGCGCAGGCTGCCACCCTTCCCGCTCGAGACTTCTCCAGAAGTGCTTGGGAGAAACGAACTATTTATGTGGTATGTCCCGTTTGTTTTCACACTCCAAGAACGCGTCTTTACTTTTATATTTAATAGGAAAGCATCCCAGTGCAGCATAGGACTATACATTCCATCGCCCATTTTATACACGCTTTGCTCTCTGATAATTCTACCTCGGACACACAGCAAACACGCGTCCAATATATCACTTTCCCACCACATCACCAGGACAAACCAGGAGACAAGCTTACATGCAAAGGATTTGCGCTTATTGTCTTCGCCAATCCGAGCGATGTCGATTACCTGTTAATGCGTTGGCCATGGGATCGAAGTGCACGTCCTGAGTGCAACAAAGCCAATGCCGTGGAAGACGATGCATGGAAATTTGGTTTTCGGACACTGCCAAAAGCACGTTGGGATCAGCTCAAAGAAGAATACCTTGTCTATCGCGGTCGACTGGTAGAGGAGATCAATGCCACGGAGTCCCTTGTTCCCGAACCTTCCGCTTTACCAAAGCCGATCCCTCGACGCATCAATACCGTCGAGCCAACAGAAGACGGTGCCTCGTTCGCATTGCCCATGAGCACAGCGGAACCCGAAGTGATAGCTCCCGGCATTCCAATGACCAGCTGGTCCTCGCCATATCCTGCCGGATCTCTGGTATTCGTTCGCAACATCCACCCCGAGACAAACAAGACGACACTGCGTAAATTATTCGCGACAGCGTTTGCACCAGCAATCATGAGAGGGGAGGTGCAAGGAGATGGGCTTGACTATGTCGACTTCAACAAGGGAATGGACTCGGTTGGTCTTACTGTTGCCTTTTTTTTTTTGGGCCAGACCTGACATCTTTTCTTCGCATATGCAGTGTCATTTACGTCTTGCAACACCAATGCATGCACGAATTCTCGTTGATCATTTTGCGTCGCATCCGGTACAACAGACTCAAGGACTGGACGATGTGGGTACGGCTGCTGGCGGCACAAAAGACAACGCGATCGTCATGGAACTGGTTCTTGGCAAACGTGAGGAAGTTTACTGGGAGAAAGTCCCTGAGAAAGTACGTAGGCAAGCCGTTCAAAAGGCTATCACACTAATGCAGGGGAATGCGGCTCGTGATGAGGGGGAGCGGGAGCGGGAGCGGGGGGAGAGTGAGGACACAAGAACGAGGAAAAAGCGAAAGCACTGATATGATTTCAATAGGCTAACTATTACTACTGGTTCTTACTACTCTACTACTATCGATCAATATGAGTACATACATAATCTCTCCAAACCATCATAAGGCATCAGCAAAAAAAGTGAAACATAAGAGGCGTATCCAGACAGCAAAGCGAAAGCATGGCATGATCCAAAGAAACCCTCGTTCAAAAGAAATGAAATCAAAAAGAGCGCAGAGGGACATCTGGTGAGGGAGCCGTCTGGTCCAATTTTTTTTGCCCAACTTCATCCAAGCGCACCCTCACACGTTCCATGATATGCCCAAGTGCATTCTGCCCATTGCCATTTGGACCGATTCCCCAGTAGGCATCCAGATCATCGTCATAGACGAGTGGACGGTTGCCCGTGTTCTTCATAAGTGCTCTCAAATCTGGGTGCTGCCTCACCTTCAAGTACGCCACATCTTCCATCTGAACATCAAAGATGAGGTCAGCAAAAAGGAAGAGTATCCTCAGCTACTTTGCTCGGAAATTCAAGGAAGCAACGCACCACTTGTAGAAACTTTGAGGACCAGTCTTTGTCTGCGCGCGACCAGGCCTTGGACGACAGCGGATACACCTGAGCAACCTCCTTGCATTCGCGGATTCTCTCGGCGAGCTCTGGATAGGTCGTCATAAACTTCATGGCCTCAACCAGATGTGCTGCCGTGGCATATATCTTCTCCTTGTAGATGACGCGATGGGGAGAGTGGTTGAGGAGCGGCGCAAGGTCCGTATCCTGATTGAAGTAGAGCGGGGGACCAGTAGGCTCTGGTACTGGTCGTTCTGGGACTGGAGGATTGAACTGTGCATTCTGCATGTGGGCGCTGGGATCAGAGCCGTTTGGTGCAGATGGTGCATTGGGAGGCGGAGCTGGGATGGGATGCGCAGGTAGACGTGGAGCATTTGGGCCTGGTGGGGCATGTCCGGGCAGTGAGAAATATACTGGAACATATTGGACGTTTTGTGGCTTAGACTCCTTCGGTTCTGACCTCTTTGTACTGAATGCACGAAATAGACCTTTCTTTGCTTTCTTCGTCCCTTCATTTGATATTTGGTCGCTTCCAGACGAGAGCGGAAGAGAGTCAGTTCCCAAGACTGTTGAGTGGGGAATAGCCTGAGGCAATTGCAGAAGGGGCCTGTATGGTGTCGTGGCATAAATATCTCTGGGAGGGGATGGAAGCGGGTTTCGGGCAAGTGTAGATGAGAAGAGATTGGGCGCTGGTGCGCCTGTGGAAGGCGCAAGGGGACCACGGCCAAAAGGCAGATCACTTGGATTGGTATTGTGCTGGGTATTGGAAAACGGAGGGGGTGGCATAGGGGACGAACGAGGATCTCCAATATGGCCGACTCTTGGTTGTTGAGTCGCCCGGGGTTCGTCATCATCTTGTGAATCAGGGCTGGGTATATGGGCTGGACGGACAAATGGTGTAGGGCCTCGGCGTGGAGGAGCCTGTGAGGGATCATCGCTAGTATCTACTGAGACAGCACGAGGGAAAGGTGTCTGTGCGCGTCGCCGAGTGCTCGGTCCAGGTTGTGGTGTCGGGAAGGTCGCGAGTGGCGCAGGAGTATTAGAGGAATATGGCGGACCAGGTTGGACTTGTAGAGGAGGTTGTACAGGTGCTAAAAATAGATTCCACATCAAGTCAGAAAGAGTACTTCATTCGTGAAAGGACCTACCTTGAGCATGCCCACTGCTTGAATGTGCAATTCTTGGCTCCTTGCGCTTCCGACTTTTCCGGCGCTTTTGGGGTTGCTCTGGAATGGGCCAATAGGGCTGCGATTGGGGCATCTGAGGATATTGTGGTACAAAGCCTGGTGGAAACACTGGACCCTGGTTGGACATGGGGCCTTGCCCAAAGTTGGGTGGAGGACCTGGGCCAAATCTGGGAGGAACACCATATGGTCCAAACCCATACGACGCAGTCAGTTGAGGGTCATGTCTGGATTTCGTTTTGGAAGATGACAATCCCATTGAGAGTTGCAAACTCTTGTCTTGATATAGCTAAGTAGTTAGTTTGTAACCTAGTACTGATAGTTCGATCAGTAGAGGTTCACTTAGTTCCTCAGGATTTGCAGACCTCTTTCTGAGATATATGGACTATGAGTGGCGTGCAGTCGTCGGATATAGCAGCTGATGTTGTACAGGGAGCTCGTGAAATATTGGGATGAAGCCAGCATGGCCCTGGGGTCGAAAGTTCAAAACAAGTTCAAAACGACACAAGCCACATCGGTCGGGACTCGGAAATCACGATCACGCGTTGATCAGGCCTTCAAGAAGTTGAACTCGAACCCACCCAGGTCTCTTTCCACGAGTTGCAACTCTGGCCCTGCACTATACACTTTTAACAATCCACCGACTACAGGATCACCCTATTCTCTTGGCATGAAACCGCGAAGAGTGGCTGAAGAATAACATCGCCGGACATTCTCAATGATTAACCTACGTTCATAATGTGAATAGACGCTGTCATCGCTATATCCCAGGATAGACCTGTTCATGCTAAGTCTTGACCATGTTTTTCCATCCACATCCGCGACATCCGGTGCAACAGCCTTCATAACGATTTGAAACGGCCACGACATGATTTTTGGTTTGGGCTGCGTCCAGCACGTCGCCTGTCGGAGACATGACCGAGCGCTTCTCTCAAAGTCCGTCACTTTCACGGTTCTCCTGACATCTCCGTATTTCCCAAAAGCTTTTATCTTCCCAGGTTACTCCGTAAATTATACTGAAGCAAACACTGCGATATCCTTGATCCCAAGGAATCACTGAGGTTGTTTTGGCCCTGATGCCATTGCTTTAAGACAGACAGCCTGCAATCCATGAAGCCGCTCATTTTTTGATCCCCCCATTGGGAATATCTGCTAATATAATATCTTTTCCTGCCGACTTGAGCGCTCTCGAATTTGACACTGAACTGGGGTCCGATGATCTTCAACTTCAGAATGTGATCATCTGTATGTATAGGAGCGGCCAATCTAAGTGTAGTTCAATGGTTTAGAGGGCGACATTTGCAGCTGCACCCCAGACGCGACCAATCGGTGATTGCCAACATCCCAAATCTTGGGAAATGGATCGTGAGCAATACGTTCTCTCTGCACAGATCACACGTACTTACCTCACTTCGACATGATGTCATTTCTACACCTGCCATCATACTAGTGTTGACTATCCGGAGTTTGGCACCCCTGGCTGCAGGTCAGTCGCATGAATTGGGGCGTTAAAAAAGATGTTTGCAAACAGTTTCGCCGGGTGGTGGAATACGGTGTTAATTGCCTGGGATACGCCTGGCCGAGAGTCCCTTCCTTCCGCGGCATTCAATGTGACGAGCGAACAGACGGAGCATCTGCATTTGGGGAAATCACCAGGTGAGTACTGACGCTCTGGATCTGCTCGAGAACAAGGACATACTCATCAATCAGGAACACTGAACATCCTTCATGCATAACTCCGGATCCATTAAGCATGTCTGGCAAAAAAACAAAGCTGCTGCTCTGTATGGAGTAAAAGCTGAGGAGGCGCTACTAACCTTCTGTCACGTCAATCTCACAGACAACTCTTCCCTCCGTCTTTCGGGGATCCTCAGGGTTTTGGATGACCGATACTTCCACCACTTTGACGCGACTGGAGATCGAGTTCGCAAAGCTACCCTTGCGACCATGGAATACGGCCAGCCATCTCAAGGGCAGCTGCTTGATTTCGGGCGACGCGTTGCCGGAAATCTGGGAGATCACTTTGTCCGGGAACCACGTTTGAAGGATGGCTTGGGCGGCTTCAGAGCTCATGTCCTGCTAAAGTCGGAGGTAGGGCACGGCCACGGTAGCGTTATATATATCTCTGTGAATTTTTGTCCTGAATCTATCAGCTTGAAATCCGCCGGCATGCGAACATACCGGACCGGATAATGAAAAGAAGCACCGCCACGTGTACCGCCACCTTTACTTCCGTTTCGATCATAATGGCAATCGCGGACACCAAGCGGGCACTGACAGACAGGAACTAATCACCCAACTCTTCCTGTCAGTAACACGGTACACCAGGATTTCTCAATAAAATGCCGACCCTCCAGCTCCAGCTCCGGCTACACCCCCACCACCTTCATGGCTGACTACTCCTCTCTTGGTATTTCGCGTTCCGTGGCATACACCCCTGACGTCGATGTATCGCAAATCAAAGGAAACATAAGCGATGAAGAGAAACAGCTAGCGGTGAAGGTCTTTAGTCATTTTGTGAGCACCAAGGATAAGTCATATGGTGCGGGTGTCGGGCAGCGTCTCAAGATGGTTGAGACGAACGTTTGGGGGAAAGGCGAACCTACCTCACATGGGGAAACGATCTTCGAGATCGACGTTCGGAAAGGTGAGAAGCTTTCCCCGCGTATCGAATCCGTAGTTTTTACTAACATGTGTTTGAGATATGTGCAACATATTTGGAACATTGCATGGAGCATGTGCCGCCTATATGATCGACCCGTACGTCTCAACGTTTTCCAAAATCAGTGAACAATAAATGTACGCCAATTGTCAGTTGTTCTGTTTCGTCGCTTGTTGTCCTTGGTCTCGCAACAGGTGTCGACGGAACTGGAGTCTCTCAAGCTATGAATTTAATATGGCATCAGCCAGCGCGAGTGTCCGTCTTTTATTCTTACTGATGCATGGCGTTGACTCACTTGACATCCATCTCCAGCGGAGCTAAATTGCGTATTGTCTCAACATCCATGTTTATCCACGGCCGCGTTCGTTCTGCCAGATGCGAGGTTTGCCACATTCAGAACAGCTATGGTGCAACCTTTTTTATCCCTTCGCCTTTAGATATGGAACGGTGAGCATCTGTGTGTATCAGCGGTCCATTCCACTGTCAATCCATGGGCGAAAGAGTCACCGAAAGGCAAGCTATAATGGCTTTCACCTAATCCCTCTTTTGGCTTTTGATTATCTGTTTCTATACCTTGGTACGCCCTTCATTTTCAGTTCAAGCCGCGATTTAATTGATTGCTTCAAAAGCATAGTACCCAGTCATGCTTAAATGTTTTGCATCTGCTCTACCGATCGCATTCTAAAATACCCAATATATTGCCCTTATAAAGTCCCTACAGGCCGGAGTGTTTACAGAATGCGTACACTCCGACAATTTCATGGCGCAAAAGACGCGCGCTATCTAATTGACAGAAAGGATATTACGATGCGTGGTTATCTTCGGTGACAGGAAGAGATTGCAGATAAGCGCGCAGTTTCTCTAATGCCTTGTAGCGATGTGATAGTTTGTTTTTCTGCTCAGAAGGCATTTCCGCATACCTAGAAAACAATCGTTATCGTCAGTCTCGTCAGTCAACTTGGCCAGATGCTCACGTCAATCCAGTTCCATCGGGCTCAAAAACAGCATCCCATCCGAAGACCTTTGGTCCTCGAGCAGGCACTATCGATCCGTCTGTACGGCCTTCAAATATGATCGGTTCGGAACCTCAAACGGCAACTCAATTTTGCTAGGACGTGAAGAAGATCGAATATCGTTACCAGGACCCGCAGAATAGGCGAATGTACAAAGTGCCCAAGCAGCTTTCGTTGGAAAGCCAACCAACATGTTGTTTAAGCCCTCGTGGCCAACCTCGATCATGAAATACTTGATGTAGGGTCCAGGCAATCCATTAAGAGCAGCATAGCATAACGCAGTGTCCTCGGTTATGCATGCAGTTCCTGTCTATTCAGAATGTGATCAGCTGAGATATATTGTTTGAGATGGGAACGCGTATATACTAGTTCAGCAGCCCTTCTACATTTATCCTTTGCAACCTCCTGGGTCGTTCCTTGAATTTCAGGTACTATACATATTGTGCCATCCGTTATCGAACTCATAAAAAATGAGAGTATATGTTTTTGAAACACTTGCTATCTAGGCTTTGAGAATCGATTTCGATCGGATGGCCGCCTTCAGAAAGGATTGCTTTCACTTCCTTGAGCTTGTTCGCATTCCCGGTCACAAAAACTGGTTCGATTTCATCAAAATGCAAATTTATCATGTTGGAGAGACTCTCACCGAGCCGGTTGGACATGCTTTAGGCTACTTTTCGACCACTCAAGAACTTATAGAAGATCTGAGTTGGAGTTACAAAGATACGATCACGATTCACTATTCAAAGCTTGGCACGTTCCGTCGTTCTGACAGGTTGTGTTTGTTTACCTGGAGTCTCTGGCACCATTGCGGACTTCGGCTTGCATGCCCTCTCTGTTCAACCGCTGTTGCAAATGTTGGCAATAGATTGCACATGATGAGTATAAGTACATAACAGCGGTAGTGGATACAACTGGGATGGTATCAGTACAAAATGCGGGGTATATGTAGAAATACATTTCAATGTTCGACAAAACCTAGTCCTCGAAATAAGAAGTCCAGAGTCTAACGTCCAAGGTTGCACCGTCCTAGTCACTCGAGGGACTCTCAAACAGTGCTGCAAAGGCAGCAAAAATAGAGCGCTGTATCCGGGAATTGCGGGGGCCCCTTGCGTTGACCACGCCTGCCGACCCATACTCTCTGATAATATTCGCGATGGTGGATGTCTCGTCGTGGTTAACTCTGAGCAAGTATGCGACAACTCCCGAATCAAGCAGAGCTTGTCGGTTGTTGGGGTTGCTTCGAGCAACCTCGGTGATGAAACGAAGTGAGAAAGAAAGTCGGTAACGCCAGGATGGGTCATTGCGATCTGCATCGTGTTTATTTGCCGGCATTCTGGATGGACGAAAGTGATACGTTGTTGAATCTTCCGAAGCGTACTAGAATGTGGGACTCTTACATTGACTTCGACATGCACTCGATAAGCTGAGATAACAACGCGACTTTCTTTGTATGACCACTGCGGGCAAGGAAAACTCGGAAGGCCTGACCATGCGTTATTTCGAAAGTCAGAGATTCGAGAAGCTTCTCCGCTGGAAGTGTTGAGACACATGGTTGGGCACAAATATCTGGGCTAAACGTGTGCCTCGTTAGTGTGTGTCGGCTGTATTTGCAAATCTACACTTACAGTGAGAGGGTGATGTAAGGAGAGTGGTCATCAAATGTAACGTCGGTATCCGGACCGAGTAGCAAGGCTTCTCGTCGCATAGTGAATGGAAGTGTGTCCACAGGACTTATTGAATGTTTGGGCCACATAGATGATATCGGATGGCTGGCTACAACTGAGCGGTACTCCGGGTACGCAGTAACGTCGAGGAGGGCGGCGTTGCAAGCGATGAGAAGATGTTTATAATTATAGGGTAAAGGATAGGCGTCACGACCTGATTTCGTGATATTTGAAGTCTTGAATTCATAATTGTGACAGATTGCCATGAGCACGTCGAGAAAGCCAACATCGAGTGCAGCTTGACAAGCCCAGCTACTGCTGCGAATCACTCTGGAAAGAAATAGGACAAGGCGTACAGGAGAAAGGTGACCCCAGGGTTGCGTCTCCGAGTATAAATGAAATAAAGGGGATGAGAAGACAAGCTTGAGAGAGGGATTCCTATATTTCGCGATTCTCGTTATGACAAAAAAAGTAATTATAGTGATCAGACACACCATAGAGGGGCAAGTTGTATCAAAATCCGTAACAACAAGATATGAACTTCAACTGAATGCCATCGTGAAAGCGCTTTAATCAAAAAGCGTGTCTGACCCATGCCAATCTGCGATAATATGATCCCCAGAGCTTTGTCTGAAGTCTCCGCACTGTACATCCCAGGTCTTAATCTTGTCATCAGCGATTTCTTCACTTAAGTCGCGAAACGGATAACATACCTGGAAAACTCTAACAAATCATCATAAATCGCATCAATATTTCGTATGCTTGATGCCTGCTCGTCTGTGTGCGGAAAGCTGTGTATGACAGTCGCGAGATGTTTGGCCATCACAATGCGTCCTAGGCCACGCAAAGTTGCCACCCCCAAGGCCTTCAGTGCCTTTCCAGTGAGCGCCCCCGGCCCTGGAACGGTGCTAGTCGATGACCCAGATGTCGTTTCGCATTCTGTTGACGGATAGGATGAGAATACCGAGTCACATGATAGCAGCGAGGAGGAACGGGTTAGGGCCATAGATGAAATGGGAGCATTGAGAAGGGTAGAACAAGGACAAAACCTTTAAATCATGATGACTCGTCTGCACAGCCTTTGCTCACGGTCAGAGCCAGTGATAGGAACGGGGTGCAGAGTTGCTAATCGTCTGATTCTGATCGTCGTACGACTCCGAAGCGTCCGGCCATCTTGTGCTGCACCCGCGCTAAGAGTGACATCATATGCATACATGATGATACACAGGTATGGGCGTCTATTGATTATCAATGGAACAGATAGTCATACAACACATCAGAAATGCTGTAGGGGAAAGGTAAGCGAGCAATCCCGTGGACAGTAATGTGGTCTTATGATTGTGTCTCCTCCTTATGAGATCCCGAATCCCCAGCATTCGCTCGAATAGCGTCTGCCCACGCAACAGCATCTCGGCGTCCCTTCGTGACATCGATCCCAAACCAGATGACCAGAGATGCACAAACACAGAGCGAGAAAAGGAAGGGGAAGCCCATCCAGTTGTTACCAGACTTATCGATAATTGCTTGGATAACGTTGGGACCAATCATGGATGAGGCACGATTTGAAAGGCCAAAGAGACCGAAGAACTGGGAAGGAGAATGAAATAAATTCACAAGGCTGAGAGGAGGAAAGGCACCATGTTGTCAAATCCAGGAGGCGTCAGCTCTGCCATCATCGTTTGCGAGAATGCATAGTATGGAGCTTGGAATAATCCAAAAACCACGTTGTATGCCCTGTTTTTGATACAGATTTAGCGTTTGGAAGGCAAAGTGTAGGTCAAACCGCGCACCAGAATTCCCAGACATTATGGAAGCTGGCCAAGCGTTAGCTGAGCTCGATGTTCCTCCACTACAATTTGGAAAAACTCACCCGAATTTCTGTGTCCAAATGCCAATCATTCCCCAGAGCGGTATCATCATTGTGACAACATTTGTTACGATGAACTACAGCATGTGGACATATCAAGTACTGAGTAGGATGGGCGTTGATCGACAGACTCACCATCTTCTTTGTGCTGATCTTATAATACTTCTGGATATACCAGAAGCCAAGGGTGCTCATGGTCGATGTAATGGCCTGCGCAAGACCAAGATACGTATTCTGCAGGAAGCTGAACGAGAACTTGTCGTTCTGACAGATCGCCACCAAGGTCCCCGTAGTGTTCAAGCCCTGGCAATGGTCAGTGGGCAGGGATGGCGGCATGCGATAAGAGAAACATACATCAGCGAGAAGGAAGAAGGAAAACAGGTAAATGAAAGTATACGGCAGCTTCTTGTACTGTTTGACTGCTTTCCAGATCTGACGAGGGTAAGCTTGTTATGGTATACACGAAGCGATGCTGCATGCCTGCTTCCACCCGATGGTAAAGTAACTCTCGCCTCTCGGAACGGGAGGGCCCGGGCGTGGTTGCTGAAATATGACTGAGGTAACAGTAAAAATGGCTGCAATTGGAGAAAAGCAAGGTACTAACACCACCAGATCCCAACGAGGACCCAATAACTATTGGTTCTGAGAAAGAAGTCAGCCAATGCCACGAATCGTCGCAGAATAGAGCACACTACGTACAAGACGAGGGTGTAATTGTTGACTTTGGGATGATCTTTCAATGGGATAAGGATAGAAAGATTGAGACATAGGGTCACGATATAGCCAATGTTACTGTGCGTCTTCACGTTCATGAGTTTCGTAAAAGCCCTGGCAAGAAACCGAACTTACTGTACTAATATTACTGATGCGGTTCTTTTCTAAACTTTCCTCCCGTTCGTAATCCTCCCTGTCAGTCTCACCAGCTTCATATTTCTCTCGGATTGCGCGGGCATGAGGCGTATTGCGAGCGAGACGGGGGAAGACAGCTGCGTAAAAGACGAGCGTGGCTCCGTAACTGATGAAGCCGATCATATATAGAGCCATCGCAACTGGCCACCTTGAAGGCGCTTGGAGAATGATAAGCCAAACACTCGTTGGATGTGCAATTCACATACGTACCTGTAAGACTCATAGAAGCAAATTGAGCCCCCCAGCAGATGCAGGTGATCACGAAGAGTAGCCAGCGACCAAAAGTCCCATAATCGGCGGCAGATCCAATGGTCGTGAAGATCGTTGTCATGACCTATTCCGTGCATCGGTGGAATGGCCAGGATACAGACAGCAAATAGATACCCACAGCGAAACTGACCCCATTTGCGATCAAGACGATGCTTGAAACGGCTTTGGTGCCTCCAGCCCAGGGAAGGACACACTGTCCTGACGCACCTTCGGCGGTGCATGAGGACCCTGGACCGTTGACAGGGTCAAAGCCAGCAGCGGTAGCTAAGGACTGGAAGAGAGTCATAGAGAATCCATTCGGGCCTACTCCCTGGTCGTGACATTTCAATGTTTAGTTGTACTCCAGGAAGGTGCAGATAAGGACATGCATTATCACCATTGTAATACACTTTGTCGTAAATGGAGTCAGTTGAATGGTTCGAAGTATGGAAACAAACGAGCGGACGAACGGTAGTAACTCCATAACTCTTTTCTGGTGACAATCGGCTCGTCCTTGCTGATGGATGAGACGAACGCAGGCGACGCCCCCTCGTAGCTCCCTTTTGAATAGTTATCCCTTTCTGGCTCAAGAGTCGACTTGCGCTGTGGGGGTGCAACTGGGTTCTCGGGAGCGGGAAGACGGGACATTGGCCGCTTCAAAACGTAGGGAACGATCCCTAGCCGTGGAATGGGAGAAACTGGAAACCCAGTCCCATGGTCGAGCTTCTTTCAAGGAAGGGTAATAATAGCCTATCACTCGAGGCGCATTTCGGTCCGATACGAGCATCGTGGAGATAGCCATGTGCAGTTCCTCGGGCACAGGTAAAGATAGAGTTCTATACAGACAGAAGCATTGAGAGAGATTTGGTGTGTATGAGATGGTAGTATGGGGATAAACCGAGGATAAGCGTCGTCTGGTGATCGTGTCGAATGACCAAGGGTGGGATTCGATGGCCGTGACCTTTTTGCTCACGTCCACGACGTTCAAAATACCAAAATTCTCATCTGCTCACGTTCAGATGACTCGCACGCATGTTAGACTCATTAACGACAATCCGCCACCGTGGAATAACCATCTCCAGGGCGACGCAGGACCACTAAATTATTGTGGTCGAGACACCGACAACTACAGTGAGTGTTAAGACTGCCTCAGAAACGCGTCTATTCATGTTACCGCTCTTTAGGGACAGGGTAACATGCTCTCCACCATGTGGCGAAGCATTTCGGTTCTCTTTGTAGCGTCATCCGTTCTTGTATCTGCCTCAGTCGACGTTGTCCAGACCGAGCGTTCCGGGATTATTCTCCAACTTCATGATACTACATTCTACACCACCACTATCCCTTTCCAGACGGTGTATCCCTCTCATAGATCCGGAATCACCCCAGGTTTCACTGCAGTCACAAGTATTCGTACCCAATATTCACCGATTACCAAAGCTTTCCTCGAATCGCAAATCACATTGTACAGCAATATCGACGACGTTTGGAACGACAAGTTCCTGGATGCTCTGTTCATAACATACGATGGGCAGATGACTGGGTTTTTCGATGAAGAAGCAGAACGATGGCTAGAGTCTATCCATCTCTCGCACTTGTACGTTTCGACATCTATTCGACTCCCCTCCCTCAAGACGCCGATAGTATCTCAAGTCTCCACCGGACCACCAGCAGGACCCTATTTCGCCACCGCCTCGTCTACGTCAGCTGGTCTGGACTTGCACCACGTTTATCGCCTACAGAGAGATGAGTATGAGAGCTTCCTTTTTGGTGCCGTCCCTGATGCAAACGGCGGCTGGAAATCAACAAATATCACCATGGACGAGAGCGGTATCCAGTACATCCCCATTCCGTCCCGAATTTCTCTTTTAGCAAAGGCTCTCCCTCTCTCTGGTACACGTTTTGCTCTTAAAGATATCTTCGATGCCCAAGGCCTACCAACTGGTGCAGGATCTCTGGCGTACGCGCGAACTTATCCCCTTCCTAACCTCACTGCTCCAGCTATCCAGCATCTTATCGATCTCGGTGCGACCATGGTGGGCAAAACACGGACATCCCAGTTCGCTCATGGTGCGTCTCCGTGGGAGTTTCGTGATATCCCGTACTCTTGGAACCCACGGGCAGATGGATACCTCACAGCATCCGCTTCGAGTTCGGGGAGTGCGTGTGCAATCGCTGGCTATGACTGGGTCGACTTTACTGTTGGAAGTGATACGAGGGGAAGCGTTCGCAAACCTGCTGCGCTCGTTGGTGCATATGGAATGAGACCGAGCCATGGAAGCATGGATCTGACTGGCGTTGTACCGCTGTCAGAGGAAATGGACACTGCAGGTTTCTTTGCTCGAGATCCACGACTATTTTCTGAGATTGGACGTTTCTGGTAAGATCCATTTTCTCAATATCTCAGCCTTAGTCGGTCAACTTCCGAGTCTACAGGTACGAAAACTCTCCAGTGAGGATCAAACGGCCTACGATCAGGTTTCCAACCAAGCTCCTCTACCCCACCGACCATTTTCCTGTGAAGAACCCTACGGCGCAGGCACTCTACGATTCCTTCGCAGATGCCCTGAATACGCACCTCAAGATCAAGAAAGTGGATCTCAACTTCACTGATGCTCTCCTCACATATCTTCCCGATAGGAACTTCACAAAATTCCAACAATATTCCAACACCCTCGCGGAGTACCGTTCCTGGGTATCGGTCGGCAAACCTCTCATCGACCGACACCGGGAAGTCTTTGGAACAGATCCCAAATTCGATCCCAAGCCCCGCGAGATGTTCGCCCGCGCAGCTCATCTCACAGAGGACGACTTCACAAGAGCCGTTGCATTCCGCCGACAGTTCCGCCAGTCCATCGCCGAGAGCCTCATCAAAGCTGACCGAAAATCCTGCTCAGACGCCATCTTCATGTATGACGCGGGGACAGGTGGACACCCATCTTATCGCGTGGAAGACTTCAATGCCCTCGCAGGCGCGACGCAGCTCCTTTTGACGTCACCCACAGCGAATGCGAAGCTTTCGGAGTTTTTCACATACATTAGTTCGATGGCGGGCCTCCCGGAGATCACCGTTCCAATAGGTCAGGTGGGGTATTATAGCCAGGTGAGCAGGCAGTGGGAGAAGTTACCCGTTACGGTGCAGCTGGTTGCCCATCCAGGGTGCGATGACATGCTGTTCGAGCTGGTGAAGAAGCTAGCAGGTGCGGGTGTTTTGAGCGCTGCGAAGGTCGGGAGAGATACGTTCTGAGGCAGTTTCCTCGATGCTACGCTTTGAATTTACAGACAACTACTTATTGCACAGGGTTCTTTGTTTTACGGTCCAACTAAATACTTCCACGGTGGCAATCTTATGGAAGTCCTTTCCCAGAGTTGATCGCCTCCGCAACGAGGCTGGTGTTTGGGCGATTGTAAGCGTAACTGTGGATGTACAAGATCAGCTATACTCCTTAGGCGAGGAAGCACGCACGAACCGTTCGTAGCTATCGAGGTACAATTCCTCTGTACTGCATGTTGATTTAAACACAGGGTGACTGAACAATCTCCCGATCCACGCATCGAATTTCTTTCCAGCTGGAAGCGCGAAGCCCCTGTAATGCTTCAGGACATTGCTGGCTCTGAAAATCCCTTTAGACACACGATGATCAGTTTGAGTGAGAACATTCAAATCAAATTCTTACACGGTCCTGCAATCACGTCCGCCCACCCCAGATCGCCACCTTCGACCCATAATCCGAGACCATGCAATGCAGACGCCCTCTCGCCCTCGCCAGCGAACCCCTCGGAATCCACGATCTCACGCTCAGCACGTTCCATGAGATTGACGAGACCCTCTAGGGCGGCATGGAATTCTTTGCCACCTTCGATCTGCGCCGCTTCGTCTTGAGCTTGGAGGTATCGATAGAATGCTGGGACAAGTGTTCGATTCACGTGGTCGGCTTGGAGGCGGACAAGGGCTCGTGCATCTATAGAGGTAATCGAAGGAATAAGTTACAGAAACTGGCAAGAATTAGTCTACATACATGGGTTGGTGCGTGACGGAAGAAGGCTCCGACCTGTGGAGGTGGCAGCCAAACTACATGACACGGATGTTAGAGGAGGAAACAGCGGGTGAACGATCTCGGCTTTAAGGTGGCGCACTCTTCGAGGAACTCGAGGATGACAGTGCTTTCATTCAGAGCCCTGGGCGGGTCAAAATTATTGAGTTTCAATCCAGGAACTAGCCCTTTGGGTGACACTTCGAGGAGCTCTTGTGGCTTCTTGTATGGATCGACCTCATCTGGAAACACCGATCATCGTAAACGGTCCACGGTTTCAAGAAGCCCAAATGAGAGCGCATACGGTACTGTACACGGTCATTAGGAAACATTACATACGGAACATGGAAAATGCTCACCTTGTATGGTATTCCAAGGTACTCAAATGCGATCCAGACTCGCTGAACGAAAGGACAGAAACAACTTCCGAAGAGTGTGATATTTTCTGGCTCTTGATGACGCTTCACAGTTTCGAGAGCCAGTCCAGAGCATTCATTGTGATAGTGCTTTCCTGAATCTTGGGCTGCAGACATATGGTCCTGATGGGAGTTCTCAAATTATTATTGCGACAGCATTCTCAGAGCAACCTATATTGCACACAATGACGTCATTAAGAAACTCCAGGGCCGTCCAAAAGTGTTGGAGTGTGCCATCGTGTAGCATTATACAAAGCTAATTCGAGATATATATTAGATAGCAAGACATTTGTAGTGTCGGGATGTGTCGTGAATGCGTAAGAGGTATACAGTGAAGAGGGTGGTCATACGAACTGTACTCCTTTCCGTTTGGCGACCAAGTGGCGTACAACGAAAAGGACTAGCGCTCCAAAAGTCATTGATACCTACTCAGCGCAGTGAGATTGAAAGCTCAAAGGAGAAAGAGTCTCCACTTACGCCACTGAACACGATAGCTTTGTACCATAGAAATGTTTTACCTAGCAATGCGCCATCAATGGGGGGACCAGTGAGCGCTCCGAATGCACCGAGGGTGAATGCAAGTCCAAGTCGGACCCTGTGGCAAAGTTGAACTTGAGATTGAAGATCCAAAGGGCACTAGGGGCTCAAAGCCACGGGTCATACCCTATTTCACTATGGTTCCGCGAAAGGCTAGCTAGGGCTGGTGAAGCGAGCGATAGGACTAGGGGTTACTCGACAGTAAGCATTGAGCAGAAAGAGATCGCCAGGAAAATACACACATGCTCCAGAGAAGAAACCATACAAAATCGCAAACACAACAACTGCTCCAACGGATTTGATCCCAAAGAATGCAAACAGGAGCACGGAACATGCCAAAACGGAGGGTGCCAAGCAGTTGAATGAGCCAATTTTGTCCGCGAAAACGTTGGGCAATATCCGTCCGAAAAGTGAAGACGCGTTCAAAATGGATAGCTTCATGAATGTGGGCAGGGTATACATGAGGCTACGAGAATGAGGAACTCACAGTGTAAAATGCGAAATTGGGGTCTAGTCCATGGAGAATAGCATATAGCTGGAGATAGAAATCTAAAAGAAGTATGAGTCGCTAGGACGTAGGAGCAGGGCGGTATGCTGTACACGGTAAGAAGAGACCCCACAAAACGGCGAAGGCACTGGGATCGGGTGAAAGGATAGTCAGACATTTTCAACAGTCCCACAGGGAGACAGACTCACGCCAAACAACAAAGCATATACGGCACGTCCGTGAGGAGTCCCATAATATCTGGCTTCTGCTTCGCCTGTCCAGCCACAGCCGGATTCGTGGTCATCAAGATATTGGCAAGTAAAAGCAAGCCTAGGCAAAGGAATCCCGATGCGCGGACGCCCCATTCGAAACCAACGGATCCTTTGAAAAGCTGGTTGAGCATAATGGGAAAGATGATGCCGCCGATTGAACTGCCTGTCAAAGGACGAGGTCAATCCAGAAATAATTTGAGCGACAAAGGTGTTTACCTGAGATGACTATACCCATAGCCAGAGCTCGACGATTCTGCCAATGATGGGCTTGTATCGCCATGGCGGGGACATACAAGAAACCTGCGCCGATTCCCATACCAGGACCTTGAGCCAGGAATATCTGATAATACTGGTCATGATGGGCAAGCGACACCATGAATACGCTAAGGCGAGAGTAATTTAGCCAGAATGTTGGACAAAGGGAATTGGGGCATACGAAAAGACGAAGATGACAGAGCCCACGAATATTGTATGTCGAAAATAGCCCATATCCACGAGCTTACCCGCTGGCAGACCCATTCCGAGTAGAAAAAACAGTTGCGTCGAGCCGATCCAACTAATCCTTGAAGGCGAGGCCGTTCCTGCACGAGTGTAGATATCTTGGTAGACACCGAACGCGTTGGCATAGCCAAAAGTCACTAATGTAATAAAAAAGCTTCACTTTCGTGTTAGATATCCTCAGGTGCATGAAACAGCACCAAAGCCCATACCCGCCAGCGACAGTTGCCCATGCTCGAGCACCACCGTCCATGAGTGAGACATCGACTACCATTTCCACCAGAGGCTCGGCTCCTTTTTCTGTGGTAGTCCTTGGCTCCTCATGTAACGTCGGAAGGCTAGATTCAGCAGATGGTAAGTAAGAATCCATTGGGGGGTTAGACCAAGACGAGTTGGGGATAACGTTGAAAAGGTGATCATCGTTTTGCTTTTTGAACAAAACGGAGATTTTCGTTTTGCGAATAGTAAGGGCACGCGTTTGCAAGCGCGCCCTATGGTTATCCCGGTTAGACGATCTGTGACTTGTTTCATGCCTACCCAGGGAGTCTTTTCAGGGTTGTAGAACTGGATCAGAAACGCCCAAGTCCCAGCGCTCATTCCAGGAAAAATGGATCGATGCAGGACTCCCGACAACCCACCAAGAGGCCTGATGCCTGATCCAAGAAGAGCATAATTTAGCCGTCTCATAGTGGGGTCGCGAAAAGGCTAAAGCCTCTCAAGGGGCCGAGTGGGAGGCAGTGGGTTGTTGGCTCCAATGAGGGTCCTATCGATACGTTGAGCGTAAAGACCGGCAATGATGTCGTAGCCAAGAATTTGTCGCGTATCGGCGGCACCAGTAAGTCTCCGTGCCAGTGGCAGTGTGCCACCCCCTCCTAGCGAGGATCCATGGGTGATTATCAGTGATAATACCGGGCTTGTACGGTGATGAAGAAGCGCGAACGCGGTTACCTCGTCGCTTCCTATGAATGCGGCTCAACGGAAATGGTCTGGGTAACGGAGAGAGAAGGACGTGGACTCGAGCAAGCGGTGAGTTGCTTGGGAAATTCATTATTCCAGTCGAGAACTTTCGGATGGAAAATGTTTGTGGTTCGGCGACGCACAGCACCTTCGCAATGGAGTCCATCAAGGACAGTGACCTCTGACATTCTCCTCCGTTTGTCTGTGCAATAAGATAGTTATTGGACGTGGACACTGGACAGGATCTCCAAGCTGAAAACTCGGCTGGAAGAGTTGAAGTCAACTTCGATATCGATTTGCCTGCGTTGTTTATGCCGGCCGTCCCTGGCAAATAGCGTAGGAAAATCTTCGGCCCGTAGTCCTAAACTTATTCGATTCAAAATCGTATCTGTACGCACAGGATGTCGAGCAACTCTCTCAGCTCTCCTTTCACGCAATACGACTCTCAGACAATTCATATGGCGAAGCAGAAATGGTTGTGTTAGTACAAATGTATCATGAGTAACATGGTACTAGGAGTAGGATCAAATCAAGAAAACGCAAGGTAAATGAGGGTGATAGTTAACGTTGAGACGACGGAAGATTGAATCAGTGAGTAGAGTAAGAATTAAGAGAGTGGGTCAACGTGTGAGTAAAGCAATCACTAAAGGGAGTGGTGACCAGCCACTTGACGTGGTTAGATAGATAAATAGATCACAGGTAAGTAGGAAGAAAACCAAACAAGGTCGAGCACAGACGTAGAGGTCAAGGCTTATCCAGCAAGACGCTCCGCATCCACGCTCGAATCTACAACCTCCGCAAGGCCTCTTGTCTTTCCCTTCGGTCGCGCCTTTGGGCGTTCCTTCGGAGGCAATGACTTTGCCCGTCCTTTACCAGGTGACGGCGGCAGCTCAACGACGGGTTTCTGGATGGCGGAGGACCCTGACGGCTTCGATGACCCCGGCTTGGACTTCAACGAGGCAGCGCTGGATTTGGGCTTAAGAGATGCCGCACTAGATTTTGGCTTCACCGAAGAGGCATTCGGCTTCGGCTTCATGTTCGTTACAATGCGTCCTTTCGAGGGCGGGTCGGGGGAAACTGAACGTGAGACAAATGGTGGGGCGAGGACGAGAGGGCTGCTGGTTTTCGGCGTCGAGAGCGCCTTGCCTGTATATGGTGTCTTGGGAGTTGCCCGCGGTTTGGGCTTCGATTTAGGTGGGGAAGCACGCGGCGCCTGTGGGTCAACGTCTTCATCCACGTCCATACGATCTGGACCTTCGAGGGCGGGTTCAGGTTGTTCTACTGGACGTTGAGTCCGAGGCTTCTTTGTCACCCTCCCTCTCCTTCCCCCAGCAGAAGACCGCGGTGAGGCAGATGAGGACGTGGAGCCTTCCTCGTCTCTTTCTTCATCCTCATCGCCTTCTGCAACCGGCCTGCCTCGCTTCCGCACAGTGCGCGCAGAGCGTGAAGGAACGTGACACCGTAGGCGTTCACATGATGTTAGTTTATCGTCCTGTAATGTGGAGTCGGCGCGGAAGCGGGCGCGTTTGACGTCGGTCTAGTGCACAAGTCATGACTTAGACATGACTGGTAAATGATTCAAACATAAGAGACACACCGTGTGCTTTCCTTCGTAACACCATCCATCAGGCGGCCCCATGTCTCCATCGCCTTCGACCGTTCTCCCACAGCATCCCCAAAGTGTCTCATAGAGTGTCCCTACGCCTTTGGCTTTAGCTTTGGATGAGACGCGTTCAACCTCAGCGCTTTCGTCGTCGTGAGGAACAATGCAGCTTCTATCGGTATTTTCGACATCAAAATAGAACTTATGACATCGCACACAGTGCTGTCGCGGCGGGGGAGTTAATTCTGAAAAGAAGGTAAAAATATGTGACACTGTATCTGGGCGCAATGAGTTGGAGGGAAGCAAGTGATCAAGCGTGTATGTCTGCAGCGTTTGCGGTGGGATGGCTTGTATCAGCCCTCGGAGATTGGCCAGGCTTAGCTCTGGGGCCGCTTCGGGAGGTGGAGATGGGGTCAGCGGAGGGTCTCGAGACGGCGAATTCTGTTTTACGATTGAAACTGAGTCAACGGAAGGCGATGGGGTGCGTAGCTGGGCATGTGGGCTATTTGAGGGCCTAGGATCGTTTACAGAGGTGCTTTCAGAGAGGTCTGTTGCTTGGATTGCAGGCTCTCGCTTTCGAGAGAACAGGCCAAAAACCATGGCAAGTAGCCGAAGGATGAAAGTAAAAGTTTAAGAAACGGCACATCACCCGAGCCTCGTTATAACCAGTCGCTCCCACGCTCCCTGCACGCGTTTCATCACATGGTCGTCGCACCCTCGACACGACTTCCACCGAAAGTTTTACCTGCATCGAGACTGATTCAATAACGTTCAATATCCCCATGCAAGACTGTGAAAGAAGTATTCGTGAAGCAGACTTGGGTCTGCTCTGGAGCGACTTCCGTATCGAGATATCTAGAATCAAATCTCCCCATAACATAAGTCCCTCTTAGCTCAGTGGTAGAGCGCATCACTAGTAATAATGCGATCAATGATGAGGTCAGTCGTTCAAGTCGGCTAGAGGGAAGCATGTTTTTGAGACTGCTCCTTTTTGATATTTGAATTCTGCTCAATACGATCACCAAGTGTGAATTCTTGATCATGAACTTATTACTCGAGTAGATGCAATGTCGAGCTTTTGGAGCGGCCTGGAAGAATTCAATGTGGAAGATGTGATTCCCGATTTGGCACGGGGATAACCGATCAAATAGACGCGTTCTTTATAAAACCATCGACTGGAACAGAAAATGCGCAGCTTCGAATCGTCTCCATGTCCTCTCCTCAACCTTCGCAACCTGCCCAGCAGGCGTCTGCGAAAGCCCCAGTCGAGGACAGGCTGACGTTTCCACCATTCCCTCAGGCGCCACCTGGCGTCACAATCATCCCATTTAAACAGTTCAAAGAACACGGCATCCAGATGTTTGCGACCGATGGGAACGACGATGTAGAGCGTGATGGCCTTGGAATCCCCACCACCGAACTACGCGTCCATCATGACACAGACTTCTGCAAGACCGAGACAAAGAGGAAGAGAAAGGCTCAGAAAAGAGAACAGTTCAAAACTTCGACCATTCCTGGTGCGAGGAAGGAGTGGTGGCAGCATTGGGAAGAGGCCGAAGATCTAAGGTCTACGCGACCATATAACCCGTGAGTACCGAAAAGCTTCGTGTCGTGTCGTTTCGTTTCTTTGCATCGATGATTGTCGGGGATCTTGGGCATCCTGATAGACGCCCGAAGCCCACTTCTTTGTTATGTACTCGTACTGCCACATCGTGACCAACGCTGATTTAAATTTTCAAGGAACACATCTCCCCTCGATAGACTCTATGATGCAGCAGCTGAATTTCGCAAAGGCCGTGCCTGGCCACCCAGTCCGACCGGCATCAGCGCTTTGTGGGACCAGGTATGTCGGTGTTAGATCGTCGAAACTCTCCCCTGAGAAGGATCCCTCTACTCTAGTTCCGCCTCTATGTTGGCTTGCTCTCCAATACGCCAGTTTGGAAGCGAACGGACAAGCCCCAGCAGGAGGCCCAATCGGACTCCGACGACGATGACTTTGACGAAGAAGATGGGTTGACTCAAGGGACTAAAACAAATGTCATTGAAGCGGACTTGGAACGTGAACCTAGGAAGTATCTGCCGCGAGTCCGCGCCCGGCCCCCATACGCTTTATACGATACTCAACCGATTCCAGTGGGAAGCGATGAGGAAGTCAAACACTTGCTGGATGGAGAGAATGCGCGCAGAGAGGAGTGCATGGTTGACTTTTTGAATGACCCTGAGCTCAAGATGAAGATCTTCTTGTCGTCCTATATAAGAAAGCAAGGCTTGATTTGGTTGGTCGCATTCTTATGCATCTCGCAATGTCAGCTTATTGTGAATATCATCCAGGACGGATCGCAACCTTGTGAATATCCCTCGACTCCTTGGATTCTTTCTCCGCTTCCTGCTTCGCAGTAATGTCTTCCCTGAACAGCCGCTTTTACGGGGTCTTCAGCGCACACTCGAAGTTGTCAACCTGGCGCAGAAAGAGCTGATCCTCACCTCAAAGCTTGCAAAAGAGCTTCCTGATAAGTTCAGCTTGGCGTGTACTTCATGTTTTGGTCAAAAGGCTGATGGATACAAACCTATCGCCCCGATCATGGAAGAAAAGGAAGTGAAAGACAAGAACACGGCTCAAACCAACGACGATATTCGAGAACCCGACCCAAAGCGCCCCAGGCTCGACCTAGTCAACAAAGACTTGACGGAGGCTGCGAAATCGGCGGTGGAGCAGTTCGAGGAGCAGCTGAAAGCAGACAACGTCGAGGTGATCAGAGTGGACGACGATCTTCTCATGAAAGATGCCGCAAAACGCCAGGTCATACAGGACAACATGGATCCTGTCGCTGACGCCATCCCTGGCTGGACTCAGAATACTTGGGGAAGCACACCTGCTGACGATGCCATCCCGAATTGGGCTGAATTGAGCAGTTGGGGTAATGCACCTGCCACTGGCGAATCTGACCCGTGGGCGATCCCACCCATCGAATGGGCCCCTCCTGACATCCATTCACTCCTCCCGCTGCTCGGCCCAACAGGATTCCCATTGACGCATACCACCGGCGCAGTTGAGTGTTCCATTCGGCGCATCAAGTCGTTCACTCCTCCGCCTGCATCCAACACGCTGCCCAAATCGCCGATCTCAGGCGACGAGCCCGAGGAGGACCCGGATGCAGTGGACATCGAGCTCGAGAGGCGCTTTGCGAAGCTCGTGCTCGCGCCGTGGCCAGGATGGGATAAGGCAAATGATGAGATGCCCCACCTCGCGAAGCCAAGGATCCTGGAGACATCAAGAGGGCCGATCGTTGGCGTCGTGCAGCCTGATGGGCAGGTGGACCAGGATGCGATGGACCTGAACACCACTGCTATTCCGGAGGGAGTGACTCCTCATGATCCATTCAAGGATGACATCACAGTGTGGGTTGAGCCTGCGATCCTCCCTGCGCTCAGCCCTGGTCTTGGTCTCGGTGGAACGTGGGTACAGATTTCCCGCCAGCAGGACTTTGCGGGCGAGGGGGGGAAGAAGAAGAAAAAGAAGAAGGGAAAGTCGAAGAAAGTTGCGCCGAGGTATTGGTATATCGATGAGTTGATGATGATCTTGCCCAGCTATCATACCTGAGTGCGTACGTTGCTGTTCTTGAAAGTTATCGATACAGCTCAATTTCTCGTTATCTCATTCAGTATGTCCACATTGTACTACCTTCAAGTTCTTGCGACCGTCTGATGTGTTTTGCAATGCTCTCAACTGTATCTGCATATACATATGCCAACTGTACAATACTATCTCTCGACATTATATCGCCATCGAAATCTTTTTTCTCGTCTTCTGACAACAGTCAGTCTGTTTGGATCCGAGGTTGCTTATCACTTTCATTATCTTTCAACTAAACTTCGACCTAGGCTACCCCTAACGTGCTCACAGCGAATGCTAGTTGACCCTCAACAGCATCGGATGCCTGAGATGGCGTGATCGGTCTATCGCTGCTTGTCGGCAGCTATCCCTGTTGACAGCGCCTTACGATGCACTAGCCAGACTGACTCTTACGGTCTTGCCGTTACCTGGACACACTTGACTCGCATATTCGTGCTGACTCGGAGGACTCGGATGCACAGATCGTGGGCTAGTTCACATCTCCTCCTGTTCTCCTGTGAGAGAAAAACATCTTCTGGGCGGGCGCCTCCACGGCCAAATCCGACTAACATGCGGTTCCGGGCACCTCCCACACCAGTAGCACGGATGGAGAACGGAAGTCACCTCGCTGCTAGGGGCCGTCTATAAAAGTAACCGCAGACCCGCCGCGGGATGGCAGATCAATTCCGACGTGAGTGATGAGATCTCTGCGTCTTTGGAGGTGTAAGGCACGCTCGGAAACAAAACTCTCCTTAATGGAAGCGAGCGCTTCCGCGGGGTTGGCGCATGGAATGGAGAAACCCTATCGTGGTTGTACTTCTCTGTGCATCTGACACAGGCACGGATTGACAAGCCTCATGGCTAACACGAGTCTATCGAGTATGTCATTTCGGCGGCGATAGCCAGGCTTCTCGTGAGAACAAAAATAACACCTGCGCCACAGATGGCATCCAGGCGCATGCTCCTCTTGAGATATCTCCATAAAATATTTAGAAAACACGAGTCGGCCTAACAGCTGCGCAGCGCTTATCGAGCGTGAAGTGTGATTGTTGACTGTCTTCACATTCCTCCGAGTCGGACTGTGTTGGAAGAAAGTATTATGCTGAAATATGAAAAGCAGATGCCTCTCATAGGAAGCATCCGACAACAGCCAGTTACAAGAGGTAGGCAAATGCATATGATACACCTACTAGTCGAGAGAAAAAGTTACACGGGTAGCTTCACATCAATACAAGTACAAGAAACTTACAAAAGAGATGCCAACATCAGTCAGGCCGTAGAATACAATTACTCTCGTCAACGCATAGTAATTTACGACGCCGCTGGCGTTCATTGCGGATCGCCGTATGTATCGTAGAGGTCATCCAATGTCGACGAAGAATTGCGTGTGTGACTTCCATGCCCTTGTGGACCAGGGTACCTAATCAACAATAAGTCACGATATCTGCTTAATAGCACATTGGAGGAGAATCTGACTGGCTGGGGCCCATCTGGCCTTGTGGAGGAAAAGAGTATCCTTGTGGTGCACTGAGGTGATACGTTAAACTCTGTTTACTGGCAGTGGTAAATAGGCCATAGAACTCACTAGGAACTGTGACTTCCATACGCGCCAAATCCCGAACGTTGAGCGTGAACGTTCATTGCAGGTGGATACCTAAGTAAGAGGACAATAAGCAGCAGGCAGATACTAGACCGTGAACATACTGACGCAGTTACATCACTCGAGCTAACTTGTGGAAAGCCAGTCGGGGGATAACCCGGTTGCGAAAGATGCTGAAAAATTGGGCTGTAGGTGAGATGAATCAACTTCAGTTGAAATACGAGAGATAGTGGCTCGCTTACTGCGTAGAGGGACCGAACTGAGAATGGAAGGAAGGGTGTTCGTGCACAGAAGCAGGAAACCTATGTGAAATAATATGATAAGCTGGTCCGATAAACCATTGGAGAAAATGAAAAATATCACTCACTGGTGTTGATCGAGGCTAGGCGTATGTGAAGCATTGTGGGAGTGATCAAATAGGGGAGTTCGCTGCCCATGAAGCCGCCGAGGGGGATGGACAGTTGGGGGGTATTGCATGGGAGCAGGACCGCTTCCACCATAACTCTCGCTACCACCGCCGCGCTGTATAGAGGAATCCCTAAATCAATGTCAACGAGAGATCGTGAATCTCGAATTGGGTCAACATACCAAGAGGAACTTTGTCCAAGAGTCGAGTTACCAGGCTGGTGTGAGGAAGACCGAGAATGAGAGCCATGGGATTTCCTAGAACCATTCATGAGATAGGCGTCAAGAAGTGGCATAAAATGACCTACGGGCTCTTCCTGAGACTTTTCGGTTCCTTCCCACCTTTCTCTCCCCAAGTCCTTCGAAGTATTGAGATCAGCGGTCAGAAATTATGCCACCCGACAAGGACGTACTTCAGTTGCAAAGGAATAATAGAACGGTCCTGATATTTAATTCGCTCTCTAATCATGTTTCTTCGTCTGGCAGATTCTAACTGTAACCATACTATAATTAAAACTAGATAAGCTTGTGAAAAATGCGAATGCTCACAAAGTAGTCTTCACGGAAAGCTTGTAGTTGGTCCTCCAAGTCCGTGAAAACATCACCTATGTAATTGAAACCGTCGGCAGATTGGGAAGCACGTTGACTGCACTTGAACAGCAGGTTTTCAAACTTTTCTTGCAAGCTGTTATACTGGTCAGACTCATGTGCTAGTGGTCTCCACTGACATGGAAAGAATCCTACCGGGCAAGATCCCGCTCGGCACGACGTCTTAGGTCCAAGGATTGTTCTTCACGGATTGCAGCGGCCGTCCTGTCGAAGACACGGGAGAGCGTCGCGGCTCTATTGCGGTAGGCTCCGAGTCGTATATCCTCCATGTTGGGTCACAAAGGTTGATGCCTTCAAGTGCGAACGAGGAGGCAGAACACTCCAAGTGGTAGGATAATGCTATCATGGGTCATTGTTAGAATTTATACCAAAGGGCTGAGACGCTCACTTACCATTCTCATGTTTATGACTCGAAATCTGCTGTGAACTTCAATCTCACGGATATGGTTGACCGTGTTGATGTTCGGTTTTGTTGATGTTGAAGAAACGCTTGGCTAAACACAGAAATCCCCGATCTCCGATCGTCCTTTGGTTTCCATCCTCTCAGATCGAGATCCAAACCATCGACCTGGGCCCGTTTGTCCAACTGCTTCGAGCTGTGGAGGTACGAACTGAGAGTTCCCACTACAGGCGCAACCCGAACGGGCCTTGCCAATTTGATTGCCCAAAAGAACTGCCGCTGGCGCTCATACCGTGGAGTCTGGACCGTCCGGGACACCCAACTCAGGCTTCCAAAAGCTCAGTCCTATATTCAACAGCATTCTCGTTCATCACCTTTCATATGTCGCAGTCATCGAACTCATCCTTACGTTCGTCAACGTCGTCCTCCCGGGCTCTGTCTGAGGATTCTGTCTTGAGTTCTGGATCAGAACCTTTCGATTATTCTTCAGGCCTTCGGTCGCCTAAGGAACTATTCTGGGTCGCTCACCAGCCATTTCTTCTATCAAGGGGCTACAGACTACGCCCGCGGTACGACCCAAATTGGATACCTTCTTGGGAACAGAGCAGCGAGCCCATCAGCAAAGACGATTGCGAAGATTCGATTGACAACTTTGTGGGAGAAGTTCTTTTTACGATTGTTTCAACCTCGCTGATTTTTCCATCATCAATCTTCTCATAGAAATGCATTCTCATGGATGCTACTCGCATTTCTGACAACCAGAAAGTTGTCTTGAAACTTGTGGAGCCCTGCACTGAAGAGATTCCTATAGCTCGTTACTTATCCTCTAAGTCAGTGATGTCTGACTCGAGGAACCATTCCGTACCTGTCCTGGACATTATTCTATCTCCCTTACATGACGACTTGGCATTTCTCGTAATGCCTCTGCTCTTGGATTTCGCACGCCTTCCATTCCGACGGGTAAAAGAAGTGACGGAAGCGTTTCAACAGTTTCTCGAAGTGAGCATCTTCCCTCAGATTAAGTTTCAACTCATCGGGTTATATTCAGGGCCTTGAATTTATGCATGAGCATAACATTGCTCATAGGTATATACATCTTACCGTGTGGCCCAAAATCTTGACTTAATCACGGACTGCTAGGGACGCTTGTTACATGAATCTAATGATGGATCCTTCTAACATCGTTCCCAATGGGTTTCATTTCATCCGTCGCACCACCGAAGATGGCTTTACACGCATCACCTATAAGGAACGATGGGCTGTCCGACCTGTGAAATACTACTTCATCGACTTCGAACTTTCAACAAGATATCTCGCGGATGCGACTGACTCGGATACCATGGATGTTGGATTTCTTGGACAAGATAGATCGGTCCCAGAAATGTCGCCCACCGTACCTTACAACCCTTTTAAAGTCGATGTATATCAACTGGGAAATGTGTTCTTGAGAATAGTCGATGTGGGTGCATCTTGTAGCAATGTTGTATATATACTGACATGAACCATAGAGATACGATGACCTGGAGCAGTTTCGTCCACTCTGCTTGGCTATGACAGATCAGGATCCAGAACGCCGCCCCACCGCAGCAGCGGCCTTGAAGCAATTTGAGGCAGTTGTTCATTCAATGAGCACTGTAGACTTGGAGCTTCGTATTTGGTTCCGGGATTTGGATCCCATTTGGCGAGTTGTGAAGGAAAGTAATGAACTGGTTTGCAGCTAATATCGATGCCTATTTGACTCGAAAACATCTCACATTTTGTCGACGAACCATACTAGGGGGTGTCTTGGTTGATACGGTGTACGTCCTATAAGTTGTTGCCATCTTGACTCAGCTTTGCGCCGAAGCACCCATGCAAAGGTAGAGGCTAGATTTTTCGATTCCCTCATGTCTTTCTGTGGGGGATCTTTCTTTATTCTACGGCCGAGGCTTCTCCACAAATAGACGGACTTATCCACTGGGCCTAACTCGCTGTTCGAGATGTCTCCATGGAATACCCGTAACTTGAGTCATGGAGTGGTTAAGTTCCTCCTCGTGATAGGACCCTATCCTCATATGTGATGTAATGGTTCAGTCGTCATCGATTTATCAGGCTGATATAAGACCGACTGTTCGGGCGGATAAATGTCTACTGCTGTGCCTGAACAATCTCGCATTTCTCATGGCTGTGTAAACAGCTCTATTTTGAGGAATTCTTGCGGCAAGGCCGGGTGTGCTAACTGAGAGTTCCATGTGGCGCAAGTTGTGTGGTCACCATCATCTTGCTTATTTCAGTCCATCAGCCTTGACAGCATGACCCGCTCCTCTTTCAACTCATGCTCGAACTCATCCGCGACAAAGTAACCTGCTGGCCCGACAGATATTATGGAGGTGAAGACTTGACGGAGGCTGCCGCCTGCGAAATCGGCGGTGGAGCAGTTCGAGGAGGAGCTGAAAGCAGACAACGTCGAGATGATCAGAGTGGACGACGATCTTCTCATGAAAGATGCCGCAAAGCGCCAGGTCATATAGGACAACAAGGATCCTGTTGCTGATGCCATCCCTGGCTGGACCCAGAGTACTTGGGGACGCACGCCCGCTGACAATGCCATCCCAAATTGGGCTGAATTGAGTAGTCGGGGTAATGCACCCGCCACTGGCGAATCTGACCCATGGGCGATCCCACCCATCGAATGGGCATCTCCTGACGTCCATTCACTCCTCCAGTTGCTCGGACAGGATTCCCATTCACACATACCACCGGTGCAGTTGAGTGTTCCATTCGACGCATCAAGTCGTTCACTCCTCCGCCTGCATCCAACAGCATCTCATAGGAAGCATCCAATATCCCAGCCAGTTATAAGAGGTAAGCAAATGCATATGATACAACTACCACTCGGGAGAAAACCTTACATGTGTATGTTCAAATCTGTACAAGTATAAGAAATTTACAAACGAGATGCCGACAATGGTCAGGCTGCCGGGGGGGGGATACAATCACTCCTGTCAAGCATAGAAATTTACGACACCGCGGGCATTCATTGCGGATCGCCATATATATCATAGAGGTCATCTAGAGTCGACGAAGAATTGCGTATGTGGCTAGAAGAGTGCCATTGTTGGGATGCAGGGGGTCCCTGTAGACCGGGGTTCCTAGTCAACAATAAGTCACGATATCCGCTTGAAAGCACATTGGAGGATAATCTTACTGGCCGGCACCCATCTGGCCCTGTGCAGGAAAGGTGTATCCTTGTGGTGCGCTGAGATTATGTCTTGAGAAAATAAATGAATTCGAATTCCCCACGAGTAGTCCATAGTATTTTGCTTACTGGGAACTACGACTTCCGTATGGGCCAAATCCCGACTGTTGAGGTTGAAAGTTCATTGCAGGCAGGTACCTAATTAAGAGAACAATAAGCAGCCTGCGAATGTCAGAATTGTGGACACACTAACACAATAACGTCACTCGAGCGAGCTTGTGGAAAACCAGGAGACCTATGTAGAATAACATTGATAAGTAGTGTCGATGTAACCATCTGAGAAGATGTAGGCTGTCACGCACTGGTTGAAGCCAGGGGGGTATGCACCGCCATAGGGGTGGTGCAGGGAAGGCATTTGCCGCTCGGGTATGTGAGAGGAATGAACGGTTGGGAGGTGTTGCGTGGGTGGAAGACCGCTTCCGCCATGAACCATGGTACCACCGCCATACTGCATGGATGAGTGCCTAAA
Source organism: Hypsizygus marmoreus (assembly GCA_013433165.1). Lineage (NCBI taxonomy): Eukaryota > Fungi > Basidiomycota > Agaricomycetes > Agaricales > Lyophyllaceae > Hypsizygus > Hypsizygus marmoreus. The sequence goes on from CM024087.1 coordinate 432,638, forward strand.
TCTATGTCACTATGAGATCGCGAACACCGAACAGAGTCAACATACCGGGAGGAGCTCTGTCCGAGAGTCGAGCTACCCGATTGCTGTGAGGCAGATGCGGATCGAACATGGGAACCTCGAGGTCTCCTGAAACGGGTGTAGGATATAATTTAGACGTTCAATTCTCGGACCCTAAACTACCCAACGTTGGCGTACTTCAGTTTAAAAGGTCGGTTGTGGTCTTGATATTTAATTTGCTCTTGAACCATATTTCTCTGCCTGGCCGATTCCGTCTGTGAATCAAGTGAGAATTGAATAGGTAATGGAAGGGAAATTTTCATCTACCCACAATATAATATTGACAAAAATCTTTGAGAGCGAGCTCCAACATTGAGAATTCATTGCCGACACTTTCGAACCCCTCAGCAGTCAGCGAGACCGATTGGTTGGCCCTGAATCGTAAGCTTTCAAGGCTCCCACGCAAGCTAGTATTTTCCGTTAGATTTGCCCAAGACACGTCCTGGCACAATATGAAGCCTACATGGCAAGGTCCACCTGAGCATCACCCTTTAGGTTTGCGTCTGGTTCATCTCTAATGACGGATGCAGCCTGGTTGAAGTCGGTAGTAAGTTGTGCGAGTCTTCCGTGGACAGCCCCAAATCGTATATCCTCCATATTGGCCGTTTAGAACTCCAAGAGAGAACACGAAGGTAGGTGAGTGACGGAATGACTGGAAAAAGATTATTCTGGCACTTCTTATAACCAAACTGGAGACGCTCACAAAGCATTTTCGTTTTCTGACTCGAAACACGTCGCAAACTCCCCTCAGGATCTATCTCACGATATTTGCGGTGAGGTCTGGTGAAGTGGAGGATGAAGGAACAACGTGTTCCACAGCTTCCCGTTTGGGTAGATAGATAAATATCTGCCAAGAGTCCCTGATCGACGTTGGATCGATGTAACTAAATTAGGCTGAGGGCCGAGCAAGTGACCTGAGCCATTCAACAGCCTCTACCTCCAGGCGTCTAAACCGTTGACTCACTAGATTTGATCTCCTTTGGAATAATGGCCCCGCTTGTGACCCTCCTTGTTCCTCGATTGCTCAATCGCAACAGCCCACCACGCATATGTCCCACTCCTCATCCAGCTCATCCATGACTTCATCATCCTCCCACTCTCAACCAGAACGTTTTGATTATTCGTCAGGTCGGTGGTCTCCCAAGGAACAGTTCTGGGTGGCGCACCAGCCTTTTCTTCTCTCAAGGGGCTACAAACTGCGTCCGAGGTACGATCCAAACTGGACACCTTCTTGGGAACAGAGTGGCCAGCCGATCGACAAAACGCATTGCGAAGACTCGATTTACAACGTGGTATGGAGCTTTACTTTGGATCATGCTCTCCGATGATCTAATCAGGCTATGCTAGAAATGCATTCTCATGGATGCTACTCGGATTTCTGACAACTGTCAGGTAGTAATAAAACTTGTGGAGACTTGGACCGACGAGATTCCTGTTGCTCGTTATTTATCCTCTCAAACGACCTTGTCAGATCCGAGGAACCATTCAGTTCCAGTGCTGGATGTCATTCCAAGCCCATCAGATGATGACTTCGCTTTTCTCGTAATGCCCTTACTTTTGGATTTCGAACATTTCGCATTCAGAAGAGTCGGAGAGGTTACGGAAGCCTTCCAGCAGTTCCTAGAGGTGAGTGATTTGCATCAGGTCCCTGAGATCCAAGACTCAGACACACATTGTAGGGTCTTGAGTTTATGCACGAGCATAACATTGCTCATAGGTTTTGTTCTTACTACTTGATGCGCAGTTCACTTCTCACAACGTTCACCTTGTCAGGGATGCTTGCTACTTCAATTTGATGCTGGATGCATCAAACATCGTTCCCAATGGGTTCCATTTTATCCGTCGAGCCACGGAAGATGGTGTCAAGCCAATCAAAGAGCTAGAGCGGTGGAGTGTTCGGCCTGTGAAGTATTATTTCATCGATTTCGAACTCTCAACGAAATATCCTGCTGGTGCAACACATGTTATGGATGTGGGATTTCTTGGACAAGACAAATCAGTTCCAGAAATGTCGCTCACCGTCCCATACAATCCCTTCAAAGTTGACGTCTACCAACTAGGAAACGTGTTCTTGGGTATTGTGGACGTGGGTGGATTTTGCGGCAACATACCATATACTCTGACACAACCAACAGAAATACGATGACCTGGAGCAGTTTCGTCCTCTTTGCTTGGCGATGACAAAACAAGATCCAGCCCTTCGCCCCAATGCGGCTGCCGCCTTGCAACAATTTGAGGCGGTTGTGCGGTCACTGACCACTGCGGACTTGGAGCTTCGTATCTGGTTCCGACATTTGGATCCGATTTGGCGCTTTTGAGTGTATCCCATGAGATGTTCATAGGTTTCTTGTACATTTTCATCAAGTCACAGTAGAATTCTTCGAGACTTGGACTTCAAGCCCATTTCTTGAACCCCATTGATCTAATATTGCTTTCAACCGCCATTATTTGCAAACAGCATTGCAGTTAAATTGGACGGGATGTAAGTTTCTTGAAGATTTTTGATTCCTCCAATGCCAGCACTCCCCCTCAGATTCGCATCAACGGCTCACACCCGCGGCATTGACAGAACCGGCTTCCTGATTTACTCGTGTCCTAACTAAGCACTGTGGGAGCATCTTTCTTTAATCGACCACTGACCTCTAGATGGAGTTCTATAGGCCGCCTCACTTCACGTTCGAGGCGTCTTCGAAGGATATCTGACTCACAGAGCGACGTTGTTCATCGTGACAGAACCATATCTTACTGTGTAATATAAGGTTCAGTTTAGTGAATCGGTTCGATACACGACGGTCACGACCTGCCGTCATGGCGGAACGGGGCGCATTATGAATGTCTCGAGTGGCCGAGGAGATGCCCTCATGGTAGATGAGGGAACAACCCTAGATCTATTCTGAGGAGATCTTTGGCAGAAACTGGGTGTCACTGTTAGTTCCAGCTCGACATGTGCTGTGTGGCGCATGGTCTCCCTTTTCTTCCGTTACAAAAATATCCATCAACTCCTACTGGCATGGGACTAATTGCTCTAATCTAAGGAACGACGGGCTTCTCCACGAAACGCGATTCCAACCACGCAAGTGCCCTTTCAACTATCCTATTACGATCTACTTTTGAAACAGCACGTTACGGGCCATCCGGGAAAGATATAGGGTGCCTTCCGAGTGACTAGGCGAATATCGGCTGTGTGAAGACTTCCGAATAATTTGGGGAGATCTTAGCAAAGCGGGAAACTCGGTGAATACTTATGCCAACTTCAAGCCAACTTTCCGTAAAGTTCGGACTTGAACTGGCTGCAACTTGTTTACTGGTGTTATTTCTGGAAGGAGTTGACTTTCCTGTTCACACTTCCTATCCTCTTCGGAGTACTAGTGCGCCTAAAAACACAACAATGTCGAAACGAGGACCTTCACCACCTTCAGCAGGGGGCGCACTCATAAAAAGGGCCAAGTCGGATGCCCCGCCATCGAACCAGATTGCCATATCCTCGTCCAATGATCCACGAAACAAAGGCCTCATTAGATCCGTTCAACGGACGAGCAGTCTCGAAGCCCCAATTATCAGCCTCGCTGGTGCCCATTCAGTACGTCGAACCAACATCATTCCCTCGTAGTCGAGCTATGTGACTCACTGTGCCTATAGGGGGAAATCCTGAGCTGTAGGTTTGACCCAACAGGACAGAATATCGCGGCATGTTCAGCAGACCGAAGTGTTTGTGAGTTATTCGATAGAGGCGATCCCGTTCGCGCCACTTTATATTTATGTCGATTTACCAGCGTTATGGCGAACGTACCCACCAAATACGAACTATGGTCTGCTCTCCAGCCTCACGAAAGCACCCATCCTCGACCTGCAATGGTCGTTATGTTCCCCAACCCTCTACACAGTTTCTGCCGACCACCTACTCTCCACCGTAGACCTAACAACTGGCCAGCGGATACGGAAGGTTCGGGCCCACCGCGAGATTATCAACACCATTGACCGGACGATGGCTGGCGGTGCTGGGACCGAACTTATTGCGACTGGCTCTGATGACGGGACGGTCAAAATTTGGGAGGGCGGGGAGGATGCACCTAAGCAGGCTGTCGCAACTTTTGAGGTCGGGTGCCCCGTCACTTCTGTATGTTGGAGTGCAGACGGGGCAAACGTGTACATCGGCGCGTTAGACAACGAGATTCACGTTCGTCTCTTTCCATTTTATTTCCCATCATTATTTTCCACGTTGTTCATCTACATTACAGGTATACGATCTGCGCAAAAACGAACAAGTGTACTCCCTAACGGGACACACAGACACGCCAACATCTCTTTCACTGTCTCCAAACGGCTCCTATCTCCTCTCCCCTTCCTTCTCCTCGCAAACCATCATTCACGACGTGCGCCCATTCTCACCCTCACCGACACGGATACACCGCGTTCTCCTCGGCGCGCCGGCAGGCTTCGAAAACACGCTGCTGAAAGGCGCTTGGAGCAAGGACGACGGTGGACAGCGCGTCGCCGTGGGCGGAGCGGACAGGATGGTGTGTATATGGGAGGTTGAGAGTGGCAAGATCCAGTATAAGGTGATATAACCTCTTAATCCCAACTGTGACGAGCAAGTCGCTGATTCCCTCATAGCTTCCTGGACACAAGGGCACAGTCACTGCAGTCGATTTTCATCCAAAAGAGCCTATTAGTGCGTATATGGCTTGTATCCAATTTACATGCTGTTGACTTTTCCAGCAGTCTTGACAGGAAGCAAGGACGGAACGATGCTTCTCGGCGAGTTGGAGCCTGGCGTCCCACTGTAACAGACCCCATGCCATATATCTTGTACTCCCAGAGATGCCAGACTCCAAATCCATTTTTATGACATCTATAATAACCAGAGTATTGCCTGCGCAAGCAATTCCGCAAGGACTGGCCAGTGCTCGTTACGATGATGAGCTACAATTATAGCATTCAGTGAAGACTATCCGAGGCAAGATCTATGGTATATGTACAATGCGATATGATAGATGTGTGTTGTACGACGACATGCTTGTGTAAAGAAAGAGTGGCTGTAGTGATGGGATAGATTAAGAAAGCAGGAAAAAGCAATGGGCATGGAAAACAGAAGGTATTCGTGACAATCAGGCGACATAGGCAAAGGTGTCTTTGGACCCATCGACCCGCTCGATGTACTCCTTCTCGAGGAGCGTCTCGATGGCCTAGAAAGCCGAGACAATGTCAGAGACCAACTTCACTCCAAAGATTGGCAGAACGCACCTTCTTGATGTCAGGAATCTTTGGTGCAAAGCGCTGCGAGATCTGGGAGATAACTTCCTGAATCAGACCTTGGTTCTTCATCGTCTTGCGCGCCTTCATGATGCTGAACGTGGTCCCCTAATAAGCCTTAACATAAGGAAGGCGGATAAATTTACATACCGAACAATGGTGGCTTGGATCACGTATTTACGATCTTCGTCCACGGCTTTGAGGACATCAGACGACTCAGCCTTAATGTCAGCCTTAATTGGCAAGTTCAAGTTAACGCGAATCTTCTTTGACCTGAAATCTGAAGAGACGGTCAGCAAACACTTCAAAAGCAATGGGAAGCGAAGATGACATACTCGGGTTCAGGTCATACTGTTCCTTCTCCTCATTGATCAGAATCTTGGCCTTGACGAGGAGTGCAAGAACCTGGAGCAAGATATCCTTGCTGATAGACGTAGCGGCGACTAGCTCGTCAAGCGAAAGCGTGTCGTTCCTATTATACTGAAGCAGGACAGCCATCTGGTACGAGCTTGTCATGAGTATGTACTTCTGGTTCAGGTAGTTTGTGCGCAGCTCGTTCTTGGAGTAGTTCCATAGCCATGTGAGTTTACGCCCAGAGTGCTTCGTCTGGTAGTATTTCTGGAAACGGTCGTAGGTGGGGAGGATTTCGATGGGGATGACGAAATCGTGCCCTGGTGGGTTGAGGGGCCAGAAGTTCGTGCCGAGAACCATGATACTGAACGTTATGTCCATGTCGTCGTGGTTCTGCGCCATCCGTTCTTTAAAGGAGTCAGTGAGATCCTTACTGAGGCTCATGTCTAGGCCAGGAAGAATTAGCAAACGTTGAACCCATGAACGATGTTGAGCATACCTGTGAACATGCGCTGGAGTTTATTGGTATACTCGAAACCGCAAGCTTCCTTGAGCTTGGAAATCATGCTAGCTTCGCTCTCGTCTGAAGCGGAGACTCCGTGAATAAGGCGTTTCGACAGTTTCGTCGTGTAGAAGGTTTGGAACACATCCTTATCCTCGAGATATTTGAAAAGAATCATCTGCAATGGTGTGAGCGATCGCAAAATTTCCAGACATTGAATGGGCGCACCACACGGTTAAGAGCACCTTCAAGGTCATCCTCTTCAGCCATTTTGTTATTCTTCCGCAAAAGCATATCTGCATGCTTTGCAATCAACTCGGGTGATTTGGTCGACGAATTTCCTGTGGCGGCATTCCGATTGACGAACTCTCGACAGGCCTTGTCGAGACTGGCGGCAAAGCCTGCCTCAGCCTTGAAACTTCGCGCGACTGTCTCTGAGTTCTTCCGGTGAACCTCAAGGAGTGCATCGACGTATGCCTTGGGATCGAGCGTATCGATATTCTCGCCCCCTTCTCCGACCAGTTTTGATATCGCCGTGAGTCCAGATTGTTTGACATGGCCTTCGAACCGCTTTCGCAGTGGCTCCAAGCCTTCAGGAATGCGTGATAGAAGAGCATACATGCGCTGCAGATCCTCATCTTGGTCGAAGTCAAGAAGGTTTTGGAAGCTTTCCTGCATCATCTCAGCGTGTTCGCGAATCAGGACGTGCTCGCATTTGCTGATGAGCTCTTTGCGTGTTTTCGTGTGCAGATATCTTTCGACGCGATCCTCCTCTTCTCTGAGCCTGTCTTCCGCCTTCTTCAGGTAGTCAGATACGCTGTTCTGAGATAAGAACGAATCTGATTCCTTCTTGTAATACTGCTCTGTCGCGTCGAGGAAAGGGGCTTCGAAATGCTCCTTGTAGACATCCAGGCACTCTTTGTTCGGATCGGCGCTATCAAGACCAAGAGAAACGAATGAATCAACGACTTTCTTCACAAGACCTTGGTCGATTGTCTCGCCGTTGCGTTGCTGGGCGATAAGACGCAACACGGCGCCTGTGAGCTTCGCATTGTCTGTTTGGATTTTAAGGAAAAAGAAGTCCTTCCACTGAGAAAGGGCGAGCTGTAGGTAACGTTGAGCGAAGAAGTGAATAGGGTCTAATTTTGTCACGCACTGTGTAGACCTGATACACTGTCTTCTTTCCCTCATCCCTTTCCCGCTTGACCCAGTACCGATTAAGGTATGTGAATAGTCGATTCAGGAAGTTCGCGCCAGTCGTGTATCGGTCCCATTCCGCTGCATAATACCTCAGGAGATCGATGTCTTGCAAAGTTTCGGCTTTCTGAAATGTAATCAGCGCGTTTAGATGGCCTATATAGAGCAATACTGACCGCGATCAAGGGTTTGAAATGCTCCACGAAGTATTCGGAAAGTTTCCTGTACAAATCTGACCCCACGAGGTTGGCGCCTGCTAAACAATTACGTTCAGCTCCATGTCGACACGCCACTGAAACATGAAACGAACTTCGATTACCGTCCAACTTTCCCTGCATTTTTGTCGATGTGCAGTAGTTGTACACAGTCGTGTAAAGGCTCGTGTAGGCGGGAAACGACAGGTCTGTGTCCAGTCTGGTCATTATGTGGTCCACGCCCTGATTGAGGAATGTCCAGGTCTCGTCGAGGTCGGCGGTCCTGGGCGGCATATTGGAGTAGGGCGCACTGGCAGTGGTTGCCATGATGTGGTTGTGGTTAGAGAGAGAGATGAGAGGCGGTGACTCGAGGACAACGTCAATTTCAAGGACGCGCCTAAGCGGTACCGCCACAATTTCCACGCCTGTCCCAATACCCACAAACGCGACTTCGTTCGACTTTCAATTGCACCACCATGTCCTCCCTCCAAATAACTCTCTGGCTGCCAATCTACTCCCTCCCGCTTCTTGAATTTGCAGAAATCCTTGCCGGGCAGGAGTTGGCCTGCATAATTCCCCCGATCAACACGTCTGGCTTCCATGTTTTTCATTGCATAAGTGACTGTGTGACGACAATGCTTAATTGTGGCATCGTGTTCCCTTTTTGTGGTTGGCAAACGTAATTTGTATGGGATCCTCAATTCGCCTGGGAGGGATCGATGCTTGTTGTCAAGTTGAAATGTTACTTACTTGGAACAGGATTTGGGGTTTCCAGAAGTTACTTTGTTTTTATATCTGGCAATTTGTGTGGGCTCCCTGCTCCTGTCCCCCACGGTTTCTCATGGCGCATACTGTTTTCTGGCCGAAGAAAAAGTTTTTCTATCCCATCGGGAACACCCCACCGGTTTCGTTCACCCAGGATCTAGCTCTTGAAATCCCTGCCGATGTTCTTCTCTTGGGATGTGGCGATCCTCGAAGTATCTTGTATACAGTGTACACCGACCATGGAGCTCGTACGGCTTTTTTCTTGATTACTTGCCCTTTGTTGAACTGAATGTCACCTTAGCCAACCGCAACTTGGACTTCACTTGCTGTGATGCTGAACCTGCGATATTGGGTAGGTTCTCCTCACCGTGTCATTTCTATGTTGTCCAATGAAGTTACAGCTCGTAACATCCTTCTTTTCACTCTAATCGCCGACTGCGAAGCACCATCTAACATTGAACAAGTCTGGAAAATATTTTTCCACTTTTACCTGGACCAATCGGCTTTGGAATTGCTGCGTGCCCAATGTCGAAAGCTCGTCAGATTTTCGACCACCGTCCAATCATGGGCTGAGTCTCCATACTCCTCTTTCTTAGCCGTCTGCTCGACCCAGACCCTCTTTGAGCTTCGCCGACACTGGATCCTATACGAGGAGACAGAGGATCTTCCAGAGGCAGACAGGCAGAAATTACGCCAAGACTTTGTTTTCGGAACACAAGCAGTGCAGGCGAAGTACAATAACATGTTTGTAACAACCGCCTCAAGGTCGGCAGGTCCTCTGGGGCCGTATGTTGTACAGGCCGGAGGAGAACACTTCAGGCACTATTGGGCGACGGGTATGACGTTCCAGGAATCATCCCACCAGGCGACCCTCATCAACCCGACATTTGCGTATTCTGCATCTGGAAGGGGATTCAACATGCATTACGGGACTGACCCAATCTTGGCATTTCATCTCTCCATGGTTTCCACGCTCGCTGCGTGCAACGACGATATCGTGTCTATGACAGATGTAGTGCGGGTGGCAAAATCCCAATTTCGTGCTTGGTGTTCAGCTTTCCATGATCGGGTGAGCAGAGGATCCCGAAACATGGTGATTCGATTTTTCACTGGCGATGCCCTTGCATTTTGCCGTGCCTTGCATTTCTGTCGCGAGAACAATACTACAGAGACCGGCTTGTATATCTCGCCCTGGGTGGATACACAAATCAACCTCGATGGTGGAGGATATGATAAGCGATCAGGGCATCGAGCACCCACGGCCTTCAATAACATCGACACTTCCAATCTCACAGATCACCTGGGCCTTTTGAACATCCTTCTCGCGACTCTCCCGCTCCTGATGAAGACGCCCGCAGCAGTCTTGCACACCGATACTCTCTTAACTTCGGAAGATACTGGAGGATCACCCGGAGGTCTCGCATATCGTTGCTGCGCTGACATCAACACACTATCCCTTCTCCTGGGCATTGTACCGACTTCGTTTGCATCAGGCTTTGCATCCCACTCCAACACGCACGAAGTGCTGAGTGTGGCAGCTCCAGGTGGTCCCCGACAGGAATTCATTGTTTGGAAAATGACACCTGGCACGACGGACGGCGTGGGCTCCCCCCTGTTGACATTCAATCCGCAAGAGCTTGGGAAGTTACTCTTCGGCATCTATCTTCGGATGTTTTCTGATGAAAACCTGTTGAAAATACTTGAGGCGAAGGCCCACCCAAACTTGCGCACGATCCATTACACTCGAGCGAGCTTTGCGGCTTTTCTTAGCATGGTAAAGCAACGAATTTCCACTAATTGGGTGCAGACTATGCGGCATATGACCGCCCTGATTGAAGATGACAGGACCCTCTTCACTGGGCGCAATCATTATCAAGACCTCTGTTGCCAGCTTTTCCTTAGCGGCGTCTACACCGTTGATGTCCTCGTGAAATCTCTTCCCATGAGCAGAGGCGTATTCAGTGGCTGGGGGCACGTCCCACCAGTTGTCTGTGTCGTTCTACAGGTCCCTCGGAACAAGATTAAGCTATTGGAAGACATCGAAGCGAATAAGATTGGAACTCCCATCCTGCAATGCGAAGTTGAGGGTCCAACATTCCAACATTTATTTTCAGACATCCACTCTTTCCTCGGAACGATTGCCCCTTCTAGCTCTGATGCAACCGTACTGGTTGCGAATGAGGATAAAGACCAGTGGACGGGAACGTCACCACTTATCGTTTCGTTTTACTTGCCTTCATGGGTTCTCGATTACCATCCCGTGGCCACACGAATCAACTTGGTCGTTCGCCCAACCTCTTCGTCTTTCTCACTTCTCTTGCCGTTACTCGGGCCCAACTTGCGTGTTTTTTCCGCGTCACTGCTGGACAACAGCCATGTTCGTGTCGTCCGCGAGCGTCCTAGCAACCCAGGAGAGCTGCGCAAGTCCTCCGATTATTACTTTGGATATTCAGCCGACGCATATCAGCCCAAGGTATCTCAGACCAGCCGTGTATCTGTGATAATGGACAAGAGTTGCGCGAAGGTTCACAGCTTAACAGCCAGGATCGATATTCTTGATAGTGAAGCAAAAATGATCTTACGAGACCGTCGAACGGCAGAGATCAGGATCAAACAAGTCTCCCCATGCTCCATGCTAGTGTCTTTTGGTACCTTTGATCAAATACTCTTGTACCCCTTCGTTATCGATGGCGCTAATCCAAGGTCACGGATCGCCAGAACATCTTCCTATATCGAGGTGAGCGACTTCCTTCACTCGAGTAGGAATCCTGGAATCGCTCATGCCTTTCATAAAACCCTTTAGGTCGACGTCAAGATAGCTGGTTCTGAATCTCCACGCCGTATCTTGCTGAACCCATTTCCCTTGGTGATGCACCACAATACACCCAACATCTGGAACATTCATTATGTGAACTTGGATCGCTCACCACGACTTGATCCTTTACGCACCGAATGGCTGCAAGGCCATCTCTCATTAATGTTTTCCGATCGCGAATGGAACATAAGAGAATCTGTCCCTGAGGAGAAACGGGATATTATCACGAATGTGAAAGATAGCCTCCTTGGCGTTGCGGCTCATTTGTTCAACAAGAACGGCGAAAGACGTGTCTTTGGATTTCGTAGTGTGGAAGACGGTCGCCTTTACGCCCTCATCTTTATTAACGAACTTCGCCTTGACCTCGCATCGCAAACGGTGATTGCAGATGCCTGCGTTCTTCCTCTCACTCAACCACTGGCACCATTGGATATCATCAAGACGGCGCTGCGTCGAATTGGGAGAAGCGGCCAAAACAGATGTATTACCACATGCCATGAGGAGACACGGGCATGGGAACAGCAACTACTTCCGTTGCTGGCAGAGAGGTGCAGGCAGTGGAATCACAAAGACAACTGCGGATATCGAACTGCTTGGTCATACAATGGGCACAACGGCCTCTGCGGCTGCGGTACTGGAATGGGTCTCCCTGCATCATTCCTCGAGGGCGAATGGAAGGATTTAACCCCGTTTGTCACCAGGATCGCAATTTCTCCGTTGTTCCCAGTGTCATATCTGGAGAAATTCGGTACCCGCATGCAGCAGATCCTCGACAATGCTGCTCATCAGAGGGCTAGGTGCAAAAAGTGCGGTGGGTTGGGGAACCCACAGTTGATGCAGTGCAGTGGGTGTAAACAGGTGAGGTATTGTTCGAAGGCATGCCAGAAGGAAGACTGGAAAGTGCATAGAGTTCTTTGTGAGGTTTTCAAAGGTGGCTTGTGATCAAATGATTCATGGAGATTCCATCAAGAGCGCAGTCTCCACTGTCGTTTGTATTCAAGCTGGCTTGTAGTATGCGTGTAGAGTAGAAGATCGTTTTCATCTTGACAAAGAAGGGGGTTGGCAGTGACAATGACTTACATAAACAAATCTTGAACCATACATATACCGTCTGGCGTACCTTTGGAAATGATATCGATGCACAGTATCAGCTGTCATTGAACACATTCTCAAAATTAGTAACCAAGCAGGGCGCGCCAGTCCGGCGCCAGTCGCTTAGAATTTGGATATTTTCTCTGATATTCTCTGGCACCCACCAAGTTCAGCATTACCACCAAGGAGCCTTGCAACTGACAACGACACCACGGAAAATGACTACGCTCACCAACGGTACTGTATCTTTGGCAAGTAAACCATAATATTCCAATGCTAACTAATACAAATGCTGGGAGAGCTAAGCTCCATCCTCCCATTGGCAGGATACGGTCTGCGGTGTACCAGCAATACGACATCACAATACTCGTTGTACATATCATAATTATTATCTCTGAACAGGGAAACGTTCAGGGAATTTACAAGAAGTAGAAACAGTCGTTTGAGCAATGGCCCCATATTAGGAGTCGTGAGTCACGACTAGAATGAATGATCTATACAGAAGGCGCCGAGTGTGTGGGAGGGACATATTTCCCACTCCCTTTGCCAAAGAGATCCTATACGATCACAAAAGGCGTGATGAACATTGTGATATGCTAAGATCGAAGGATGGCTTACTTTGATAATACCCTTTATAATGTGTGTGATGGCCGCTCTGCTCTCGTAAAGAGGATAAATCACGACGGCGAAAGCAGAGCAGAAAGTCCAAATAATGCCAATGACGACCCATGCAGTAAGGCCCTTGGTGCCATAAACGGTGGAGGCGAAGAACAGAGGCAGAGGGATCAAAATAACGAGGACGAGCAGCTACAAAAACGGTTAAAACTTTGAAACGTGAAAACCCTGCAAGTATCACTCACAAGCACAACAGAGGACCACGCTGCGAACTTGAATGCCTTATTCAATTTCACAGGGTCAAGCTCGTCATCGATCTCCTGGTCTAAAATAGACTCTGAAGAAGCGCTGTCCTTTTTCTCGTCGTTGAGGTCCTCGGAGGGTTGCTCTTTGCGCGAGTGCCTTGAATGGGGTGCGTTGATTGCGCGGGTCCCGACAAAGTCATAGTTATCTGGCCAAATCAACGAAGTCACAGCGGAGATGATGCCTCCGACACCAATGGAGGCCAAGTTTCCGGCAAGCATCTCGTAGTCTCCACCGCTGGTCTATAAATTATATGAGGATGGATGTTTACAGAAAAACAGAGGATACATACCGTGACGTTGATGACACCGCCGTTCAGAGTGCTGGTGGTGACAAGCCACGCAGTAATGCCCGCCGCGAAACCAGCAATGCTTCCACATATGCAGCCGTATTTGTTTGCCTTTGACCATGTGATAGCGAGGGCGATGGGAACGACACCAGAGCCAAGAACAACACCCATGAAAGTACTGGCCATGGACATCAGCGGGTGAAAGACAAGAGTTCGATATGGTGTACTCACTAGAGCCAGCCCATGGAAACACCAATGTAGTAGAAGATGAGACCAGCGAGACCCATGCAGACTGCAAAGAACGCGACCATGGCATGTCCCATACGAAGAATCTGGGCTTCAGTTGCCTTGGGGTTGATGTATCGCTGAATAGGACACATAAGCCAAGGTAAAATATTCAAATCCTGAAAAACAAATACCTTATACACATCATAGGTCAAGAGACTGGACACAGCGATCAACTCTGCACTCGTTGCGCTCGTGACAGCCAAGAAGAGCAGCACCAGCAACGCTGCAGCACCACCCTTTCCTAGGAGCTGAGAAGCCGCGGCCGCTGCGGGGAGACCGGCAGAGACGTCAGCGGGGGTGAGCTCTCGCATGCCCGGGGCACCTTTGAGGGCGACCGCAGCTAGACCGAGAGTCGTCGCAAATGTGAAAGGGATGGCGAACCACGCGAGACCACCAAGAAGGTAGGCCTTAACAGTGCTGCCTGGCCGTGAAGCGATGGCTCTTTGCCAGTATGCTTGATCCTGGAAAACGGTGGCGAAGTTGCCTGTTGGATTATTAAGTATCGCGGTCTTACCGAAGGAGATAAATAAACCGACCGATGATGTTGATGACACCGAATATAAGTCCATTCTTCGATCTCATCTGCACTCGAACATCAGGACTGGAGCACATCCAGAGTTTGGTAGGAAACTTACAGTAACATATGAACCCCCAGCATTCCCAGGAACTGGAGATGCAGCAGAAACATTCTCCAAAAGTTGATGCATTTTGGCGGGAGATCCAATCTGGTCTGACGTCGCATACACGGTGAAGACGAACAAGAGAATGATCACGAAAAGGATGGTCGTATGTGTGCTGAAAAGGCTATGTCAGGGCAATGGAACATGGCGGAGGAGCAAGGGAACATACTAATCACACAACAACGTCGATCGCATCCCACCAACCATAACGTAAATCGCTACTCCAAGAGGAATCAAGAAGCAAGCCTATATACAAAAGTTTTAGAGGAAACAAATTGGAGCGAGTAAATCGCTTACAGCAATAGTGCTCATGCCGGAAAGATCAGTCACTGTAGCTGACCCACCAAGGATCAGCATAGAAGATACAATGATGTTTGTAGCTAGCCTACAGTCGACGATCAGTAAGCGAATTGATTATATTGAGAGGTTACACACCCAAAGAACAAGAAGAGAACATGAGCAAAGGTACCCCATCTTGCTCCGATAATTTCAAGCCAAGTATGGGCATAGGGCGCATGGAGTTTAAGCTTCGCTGCCAACTGTGGTCGACAAAGCGTGAGTGGTTGAGAGATGAAAGGGATGCATGAAAAATACCTGGGAAAAGAGGAGAACCTGCACTGTCGCTCCAGCACCATACCACCATGGTCCTGAGATACCGAACTTGTAGGCAACGGCACTGGATTGAAGCTAGGGAGGAAAGTCAGCTTTCGGGACCGATCGTGTTTCATGGTTCAAATCACTGACCAGGGTGGCTGCCCAAGTCCAAGCAGAGACAATACCAGAGGCAATCAGACCTGGCTTAACGCAACGAGACGCCGAACTGAACTCTTCCGAGTTCTTCGGGCTGAAGCCAGTATAGCGAGCCTGGACGGCCGTGAGGCCCAGCATGAACGCACTGAAAAATAGACCGATTCCTGTTTGACGGTAAGCTTCGGTAGGTCATGGAACAAACCAGGAATGTTTGCATACCAACGACTAGAACGGGCGCTCAATAAGTATTAGGTGATACGGTCAAACGTGACTCGAACTCACCAACGCCATATCCAGCACCTTGAGGCAAAATGTGGTCAGACATTCCTTAAGCTTCGTTTGTTGAAGTAAGGCGCGACGTGAACTTGAGCACGGATCGACTGAGTCGTACTCCAAAGTCTTACCCCAGTCCTCCAACTTCCTCACTATTTAAAAGATGGGAATTTCGGAAAGAGAGATAACGATAAGTGCCTCCTTCGCTCCATTTAGGCCGAGCCGTGTTCAGGGACAAAAGATGATAAGCGACGTAGTCGAGTACACTGCTGGAGGTGTTGCCAGCAAAAGCGAGAGATATAATGCGGGATTCAGGACCTGGATAAGCCCTGTCGCAACCCAGATGCGTAGGCGTTATCATCGGCAAAGACGAATTCGGAGGAACCGTTTCTCGATTACCCCTTCTTGCTGAAATCATTTCCCGCCCGTCCTGAGCCAAGGAAAGATTGGCGTGCAGATCACCGTTCGAGAATTGAGGTGTAATCGCCAGCTCTATGTCTAATAGGTTCGGCGCGAGGTCGAAATGAGCCTATCCTGAGATTATGTTCCTCGCGATGTGCATAGATTCTCCAAGCGCAGTGAATATTGATTTGCGAATATGACATATGTCAAAAGTAAATCATGTGTTCTGAGCTTCGACGTTCGTGAGATGGCATTGCATGATAAGCCTTACAAAGAGTGGGCCAAACCAAAAATAGATCCTTAGTAAGCAACTTTCGGCTATCATTGTTCTCCGTCTTGGCGTTCTGGGATCGCTACCCCTGCTCCCAACCCGACGGTATTTCTGCCCAAAATGTAAGGGTCTGTAAGGGTCCAGCTTACACTCATACCAGTACTAAATGATACAGATGCAGATCCGTTCCTGTGCCCAAATTCTTATACACAATATTCTTATTATGTACATTTTTTTCTTTCCAGTTCTTCTCCACCCCTCAAGCTTCAAGCTTCAAGCTCATACCAGGTTGGAAGGGTAATGGAAATCTTCGATGTTCACAAAGTTCTCCTTGATGCTCCTCGCGCTGACGAAGCGGTAGAAGATGCTAATGCTCCCGGCTTTGTCATTTGTGCCGCTCCCGCGAGCACCACCGAATGGCTGCTGCCCTACGACAGCACCGGTGCATTTCTCGTTGTAGTATACATTCCCGGCGGCGTTACGGAGTCTGTTTGTTGCTGTCAATAAGGCCTTGCGCTCACTGGCGAATCTGGATTGACGGGGTGAGGATCAGTGCGTGGACACAAGGAAGGAGTGAGTAAACTGACATCGCGCCTGTTAGCGCGTAAGCGGTGGTTGTGTCGATGAGGTCCAAGGTCTTCTCGTAGTCCTCGTCTTCGTACACATACGCCTGGAAAACAATAAGACGTCAGTGCATGTAGAGCGGGTTAATGGGAACGGCTGACTGTAAGAACAGGGCCAAAGATCTCCTCCACGAGTGTCACTGACTTGGGATCCTTGCTCAGGATAACCGTGGGCTGGATAAAGAACCCCTTGGAGTCATCGCCTGAGAATGGATATAAAGGTCAGAAGGTCGTTTCACTTGATCCTCGGCAATATGCAACGCACCAGTTCCACCAATGAGGATTTCCCCGCCCGCGTCCTTTGCCTTCCGGATATAGCCAGTGATCTTGTCAAACGCAGGGCGACCACTTCGTTGCAAGTCAGCATAGGATCCTATAAAACAAGCAAAACCGTGTGGTGAACTTACATGACAGGACCCAAGTAGTTGCTCCAGTCAGTGGGTGTTCCAACCTTGATCTTCGCAATCTCAGACAACAACTGATCCTTGAACCCAGCATTCCAAATGGACGCGGAAACATATAGCCGCGAAAGCGCGGAACACTTCTGACCTGCAAACTCATTAGCGTTTAGCTAAAAAGCTTATCGCCCGAAAGAAATATGAAATTACGTGCCTTGGTACTCAAACGCGCCGCGGATAGTCTGGATAACGGCGTTCCTGATGTCGGCAGACTTATGGATGATATGGAAATTCTTTCCGCCCGTCTCTCCTACGATCCTTGGGTAGCTCTGGTAGATGTCGAGGTTGGCCGAGATGTCCTTCCAGAGCTTTTTGAAGACGAAGGTGCTTCCCGTGAAGTGAAGGGCGGCAAACTTGGGGTGGTTGATCGCCTGCGCGACGACCTCGGGGGGAGGACCGGGGGTGAATTGAATGACGCCGGGCGGGACACCAGCTTCCGCGAAGATTTGGTGAATGAGGTAATTGGAGTATGTGGCAGCAGGTGCAGGTTTCCACACTACTACATTTCCGACAAGGGCTGGTGCTAGATTGAGATATGTTAATACTGTGGACTCAGTGAAAAGGCATGTTTGCTTGACTAACTTCCAGGGAGGTTTCCACCGATCGCAGTGAAATTGAAGGGAGAAACTGCCAATACGAATCCTTCGAGCGCTCGGTATTCAACGCGACTTCAGAATTGAATCAATATCTGGGACTGTTGGTGAGTTTTGACAACTCACTTCCAAGCGCCAGGAGCGTTCTTCGATGGTTGCTGAGCATAAAGCTCCTCGACGAACTTAACCCCAAAGCGCAAGAAATCTGTGAGCTAACGAGGATGAACCAATAATCATGAGACAAAAACACCCGATACGATGAGATCAAAAACACCAACCTCAGCGGCAGCGTCGATCTCAGCCTGCCATGCATTCTTCCCCTGCCCCAGAATCGTAGCCGCCATCAGCTTATACCTATACTTCCCACTGACAAGATCCGCCGCCTTCAAAAAGATCGCAGCGCGGTCATTCCACGGCAGGCTCTCCCACTCCGCCTTAGCCTCAAGGGCCCCATCAATCGCGCTCGCCACGGTCGCCTCATCGGCTTCGTGATACGTGCAGAGGTGCTGCGCGTGGTCATGGGGCATCGGCTGCTTCGCGATCTTCCCGGTCTTGACCTGTGGTTCATCGGGGTTGTGAGCATCGTGCTAAGTTGATCCGGCCGATGGTGAGTTGGGTGGGACGTACTGGCTTGCCATTAACGATGCAGGGAACTTCAAAAGGGAGCTCCTGCTCCATCTGAGTAATGGCGGCTACGAGGGCTTTCCGCTCCGCAGACCCAGGAGCATAGGACCTCTGATTGCGAGCGAAGGCTGGTCAGCGTTGCGAGATGATGTTTTGTATGGACTTATATACATACCATGGGCTCATTTTCAATCGCCGGGATCTTGAAGGATGCGAGCTGAGGTGTGGTCATGGTGTTTACGGTGGGGATGATGGTAGTGTGGAAGGCAAATATTAAAGCTATTTAAACTGGGAGGCGCGAAGCAAGCTGGAGTCACTGTGGTGTGATAAGACACCTGTCAGTGTTCTGGGTAAGGATGATGCGGAAGGATCTTAGTGGCCTAAACCTTTGCCTACTATTGCCGTTCAACATCTAATCGAAATCAGTCAAGCATCTCACACACACATGGGGCATTGAGGTCGTGCAGGAGTCATTTAAAGTAATCTATATACTGTAGAGTAAGAACTAATGATTTCGTAATATCTAGCATCTCAGTATCATATCGTCGCAGGCAATTCATCGATACTTCTCTTCAGCTCCTCCAAGAATTTCCACGAATCCAGCACGCTACCCGCACACCGAGGACACCCAGCGGCGATCGCCACCTGCGCCAAAAACTCCATGCCGAAAATGACATCCGTCGTGGGCCTGACACTCAGTTCCTCCCTCGCTCTCCGCTCAAACTCGTACCACCATTTGGGCGTCGCGTATACGGAGAATGTCGATCCATTGCACTGCATGCATTTTATGTCTTGTGGCAGTTTTAGCATGTCGATAGCAGCGCGTACCCGACGGCGATGAAGATCAAGTAGACGATGATACGAGAATGCGGTGATGTATTTGAGATCTTCGGACAGAGGAGCATCGAGGACGTTGACGCTAAGGGTGTATTTCGACGCGATCTGAGCTTCTTCCTCCAGATCGAAGCGGGATGCGATTGCG
Organism: Hypsizygus marmoreus; assembly: GCA_013433165.1. NCBI lineage: Eukaryota > Fungi > Basidiomycota > Agaricomycetes > Agaricales > Lyophyllaceae > Hypsizygus > Hypsizygus marmoreus. The sequence continues at coordinate 452,015 of CM024087.1, forward strand.
TATACACGAGTCGGCTCTCCTTGAGCAAACTGTGGTGAAACAAGGCGTTTCCGGAGGGTGCCAATAACTGCTGTGAAGTCATACTTGATGGCGGCACCGAGTATAGGTACGAGCTCGTCTAGAGAGCTGATGACGGGGTTCTCTACCGGATAGACGAACTCCAAGAGAGTGTGTAGCGTGTCGCGTGTCTCCGTCACCAGGATGTTCGAAGGCGACCGCTGCTCTGTTTCATTTTGGGGCAAGGTGAACATGTCATGGAAAAATGGTGAGGCAGCGGAGAGGATGCAGCGGTGAACGCGAAACTGGGTCGGATCTTGTTCCTCACAAGATATGAGCACTATATCAGCATCAGGAGCGTCAAACACTTGTACGCCCATTGCAAAGGACGGAACAGAGAGAACGGAGAGGCTGACACGAAACTACGGAGAAGATCGAATTTATAGGGTCTCACATGGAGCCATCTCAGCGACACATAAAGGGCGTCACTGCCTCCGAGGGATGTGTCGACGAAACGGGGCAACTAGCATCAAGTGGCTCGAGAATACAACAGCACTGCGGGGCAATACGGCCTCTAAATCAAACACTAGAATCAATTATTTACGCTCACAGACCAGCACGGCCCCTGATTGGACGCCTCGCGCGATCTGGCAGCGGAATAAGCACGTACAAATACAACATTTAACGCCTCCGGTCTCGGTCTGAATAACCAGAGCGCTTCCCATCTCGACTCCTACTCCTCCGTCGGTCCTCTCGCACCCTAGGCGAAGGCGACTTAGTACGTCGTCGACGATGCTCTCTATCATCTGGGCGTTTATCACGACTTCGGCTGCGTTTCCGGTGGTGGCCAGACCCCCTGTCTGGGACGTCGAACACCATACCATACCCATGGGAATGGCCTTTCGACGGAACATCTTCATCTCGGTAACGACGCGTCCTCTCGAGATCGTCACGCCCAGCAAACCCACTCCGTCCCTTGGCACCCGCCAGAGGCCCTTTTTTGACATCATTCGACCAGTGTGTATTGATCTTGGCGACTGACTGCGAGCTGCAAGGACATTAGGTCACTCACGGAGGCCAAAAAGGGATAAGAACCGTACAAATCAACCCATATCCGCCGGTCATCTACCAACACATTCTGCATCTTGAAATACGCCTGACAGACTCTGATTAGCAACATAAATGTACGGAAGGCAAGACTATTGACTTACCTGCTCTGCCTCTTCTCTCTTGTCGAACTCTATGAAAGCGTACTGCAATGAATCACCTGTTCGCTTGTCCCGGATGACTTGACAACTCATGATCGTTCCAAATCGCGAGAAGATAAGCTCCAGATCCTCATCACGCGTCACAGGGTTCAGCTTGCACACAAACAACACGTTCTCCGGAGGTCGGACATTGGCAAATGGCAGGTCGCCTACCATCTCGAGCGTCAGCGCCGAAGCAGCGGCCGCCTTTTCGCGCCGGATGCGTTCTTCCTCTTCCTCCGGGAGAGTAGCAAGAGGGTCTTCATCTTCAGCAATTCTCGTTGAATTGTCTGGTGGGCGCGTTGGGGAAGAAGGAGGTTTGACGAGTCCAGGAGGGTCTGGGAACGGATCATCTGTTGCATGACTCCATCAATATCATACGCAGAAATAAAAAAGGACAGCACTCGTACCAAGGATGACGACATGTCTTATTCTGATATCCTTAAATGGTCGTCCATCCTGATCTGTAAACGCCTCATTGATTTTATCCAGCGTGTCAAAACCTTCAACGACGTGCCCAAACACGGCGTGTTTTCCATCCAAGTAGTCGATATTGTCGCCCAGTGTGATGAAGAACTGACTACCACATCCACCCTTGTGGTCTTCTAGTGCAGGTGCAACAGCCATTGAGACGGTGCCTTTGTGTGTATGTTTCAACCTGGGTAGTATCTCAGGTGGGAAGTATCGGGGGGTGGGTGATTTGGAGAGCGAGGATCCCGAGGCGATATATGACCACACTGACTCGCCACCAGTACCCGTCGCAGAAGGGTCGCCAGCCTGAGCCAGAAAATCTTTCGATACTATTCGAACATCCGTTCTTAGGAAGCAAAAGGGAATGCCTGAACTGAACGTGACGCACCATTAAAGAACGCGTTGAGGTTGTAATAATACACCTTACACAACTTGAGAAAGTTTTCACATGTCTTTGGGCACGCCTCAACCTCCAAGTCGATCACTATGTCACCTAACGAGGTTTCTAGAAGGACGGACATGTGTTCGTATGGAGTGGTGGGATACCAAGGCGGTCCTAGAACACGGGCCGTTCTGACTGAGGTGATGGCTAAAGTGAGGGGCTTTAGGCTTCAAATTTCCGATGTTGGCAGTTCAATGGTTTTAATCTTGCACTGTGAGTATGTCTGTCCGGTGTATACACGGTGGGTCCGACCCCCGGGAGGTGCTTTTAGAGTAAAGGAGATGAAGGTTGGGGAGAAGTGTTGCAGCGGAGTCCGAACTTGACTTCTGTTCGACTTCATCATGAAAGACGACCTCGTCGTATTCAAAACCCAACCTTCAGTTCCCGAAACCCCACCCTCCGGTCGACATGTTATGCTTAGGCAAAATCTACGAGCTAACGATCTCACCATACCGCTGATCATCAGGTTAGCGAGACCATTGGGTCTTCTCTTTTTGGGCCCTTCCCTTCACTTCACCCACGTCCCTCTACATACTTGGAGGTACTAGGACAAAGTTTATCGGTCGTCACGTTGACCAATGTCAATCACATAGACATGTTCCGTGGCTGCGGCCTCCGAGGTTCAGGCTCTCTGAGCTAATTTTGCTTCACCTGCCCCGCAGAAATGGTGACGCCATCTCCACTTCCGAAATAAATCCTTCCCGCCTCAACCTCGGATGTAGCCTTCCCCATTGTGACCTTCGAAATCTTCCCGACGCCTGTATATTGCACCTTGTTCCGTCTCACGCGTGCCTCACCTGCTTTGCTCTTGTGTCTGCGGTCCCGATCACACGGCTGCAGCTACTATTTTTGTAGGCTGTTCATTGGCCCTTGAGCTATTCTTATGCCCTATTGGCCTATTTTTATTTCTATGTTGCTACGTTCGTGACCTGTGGTGTTTTCTGCGTGGCCGGAATTATTTTTGCGAAAGGATATATAATCGTTTGACCTGCACGGTCACAAAACAACTCAGTCCATCATGAAGCTGGCAAATTTTCTTCTCGCCACAACGGCACTTGCTAATGCTCACTGTATGTGTTTTGGCGGCAGTTTGTGCTCCTCGAGACGTGTAACTGACGGATGCACATCATCTAGTCACTCTCCAGTATGTCTGGATCAATGGCGTGAGTGCAGTTTCAATCGCGTCGCCCACTGTACGGACGACCTCTCTTTTAGGTCGACGAGGGCCACAACACGTACCTTCGCATCCCGCCGAATAATAATCCCGTAACAAATGTCGCGTCGACGGACCTCACATGCAATGTGAATGGCATCTCCGGCACCAGCGTTTCAACAGCTTCCAGCCCGGCTGGGGCTACGATCACGTAGGGCTCCTAGCAGTATCTTAACCTCTCGCTCTACACTTTTCGTTTTGCAGCTTCGAATGGCACCAACACGACCAGCGCACAGGTGAAGACGCGATTTCGGGTGGCCACAAAGGCCCTGTATTGGTATACATCGCGAAGGCGCCGTCCACAGCTGCTTCGTTTAACGGTCAAGGAGCAGTTTGGACCAAGATTTACCAGTCTGGCTTGCTCAACTCTACCACATGGGCAACGGACGTCGTCAACGCCAACCAAGGTGTGCTTATCAATGGTCCTTACAAAGTAAAAAGTCTGACAAGTATTCATGAATTCTTAGGCAAGCATAGTGTCCAGCTTCCTGCGTCCCTTCCTGCCGGGGAGTACCTTCTTCGTGCTGAAATTGTAAGGGCCCACCGTCATCATCTATCCGGAATGGAGATTGAAAGTCTATTTTCCTCCAGATCGCGTTGCACGTGGCATCCTCCTACCCTGGCGCACAATTCTACATCGGTCAGTTGACCGTGTTAAATCGACTGATGTCTGCAAAGCTTATTTGTTTAATTAGGATGTGCCCAAGTGAAGATCTCTGGTGGAGGTAGTGCGAATCCGCCGAAGATTTCGTTACCGGGTGCATATTCGCCAAGCGACCCCGGCATCACTGTAAGTACCCTCGTTACGGCGGTCAGTACAAGTGACCATCAGCTCATCGACATGGCCGTCCCATGCAGGTCAACATCTACAACAACCTCCAGAGCTACACGCCACCCGGTGGAACAGTATGGTCTGGGTGAAAGAGCAATATCGTTTGATGACCATAAGTCAAGTTCTCTATCTATACTCTCATGTATCGTACGCCCAATTCATTCTCAGAATGTTACATTGTCTTCCGTGTTGTCCGATCACTAAAAGAGTCTCTTTCATCGTCAAAGTAGACTTGCTTCTCGACAAATCTGGCATCTCCCTTTTCGGATTCCGATCACCCACTCCTCACCATGAATGTGAAATTACTCGTGACGCCCCAGCTGCATCCCTCAAGTCGTCATGGCCAGTGTCAAACAATGCTACTCTCTCACTACGGGTCACTTTGCCGAGTACCCGTTTCCGAAGATACAGCAGACCATTGGCAGCGAGCCAATTGTGCGAGGACTTGGATGTCACGGGGATCACCTAATGCCTAGCCGACGCTAAGCCATCCCTGATACTTGGTCTACTTCGCTGTTCCGATGAATTCCCCTTACCCGCTTCAACCTCGGTCGCTCACCATCATCGTGATTACTGACGTCCAAGTGTTCCATAGCATGTTCCGGATTATTGCTTTTTCGATGGACTTATAAATGGGGCTGGGGCTCGATGCTGCTGTTTCTTCAGTTCACCATGAAATTCGTAATTCCCTTCCTTGCCTCGGCGGCGCTCGCCAATGCCCACTGTTCGTATCTCTTTGACTTTATAATATACAGTAGCTCATATACTGCATAATCAGTTACGATGCAGTACTTGTGGGTCAACGGGGTGAGCGACGCGGTCGCCAGGAATACCGTCAGCATATCTGACCCACAACTCTTACTTCAGGTTGATCAGGGCAAAAACACGTACCTCCGCATTCCCCCAAACAACAACCCCGTCACCGATGTTACCTCAACCGACCTGACATGCAACGTCAACGGCCTGACTGGCAGCAGCACCGGCACCGTTACCATTCCGGCAGGCGCCACTATCCAGTACGTGTCCTTGTGATGTCTACGATGGGGCCGACCATTGATACAAAAATATCAGGCTTGAGTGGCATCAGCATGACCAGCGCACGGGTGAGGACCCGATCTCTGGTGGACACAAGGGAGCCGTCCAGGTATATGTCGCCAAGGCACCCACAACCGCGGCGTCCTTCAACGGTCAAGGCGCAGTCTGGACCAAGATTTACTCCTCTGGTCTCTTAAACCCGACCTCCCAGCAGTGGGCAACCGATGTCGTCAACACCAGCGGCGGTATGTGGATTTACGATACCGAGCCTGGTGCGTTACCTCATTAGCAATCGCATATCAGGCAAGCACTCTGTCAAGATCCCCGCCTCCCTGCCTGCTGGCGAGTACCTCATCCGTGGTGAAGTCGTACGTACCTGGTCTCATCGAGACCACTGTGTTATCCTCATGGCTTTTTTTCCATCTAGGTTGCTCTCCATGTGGCGTCCAGCTACCCTGGTGCCCAAATCTACATTGGTATATAAGAGATGCTCCTTGAGCAGGGTATATCGCTGACGCGTTTGTCGTCAGGTTGTGCACAGGTCAAGATCTCCAGCGGCGGAAGTGCCAACCCTCCCAAGATATCCATTCCCGGGACCTACAAACCCACCGACCCTGGTATCACTGTGAGTTATGGAACAGCGATTATGGAATGGTGTTTTTGACATCGTCTAAAGGTCAACATCTACAATAACCTCCAGAGCTACACCGCTCCTGGTGGCCCAGTTTGGACCGGGTGAACGGATTAGGAAAGCCACAATACAGAGTTGTTGGATATGGTTACGGCCTCTTTCGCATTGTAATGAATACCGAATACCCCTGCAATATGATGTACAATATAGCGCCTCTTGTTCAACTTGAAGTTTGGATGACATGGGACTGGCTCCGGGCCGCGGCCCGAGGTGCTGTTGATAAGCTAAATCTAACATGCGCAAACAACACCTGCGAAAATTCTCCAAACCTTCATTCATGGACTTGCCATGTTCATCACGAATCTTTGCGAGTTGTCATGTCTCCTTTCCAATCTGTACCTCCACGAGGAAGTACTATGGTCTACTTCGACGAAATCATAGCTCGTGCCAGCCTCGTCAAACCATTAGCGCCAGCTCAAAACTTTTTGCTGATGCTGCTCGTGAGGAAGCCGAGGAGGCAACTTTACCTCGACGGCCAACTCGCATTCCTTTACTGGAGAATGAGCACAAGAACTGGGATGGAGACGAAAGTATACAAGACGCAGTGCTCCGTATGCTTGTCGACAAGTATAAGCCCCTACGCAGTGGAACCATTCAGTCAGCGGAACAGAAGCTGAAGCGTAGCCCACCACCAATGTCAGTACACGAGCAAGTCATCATAAAACAATTGACACCTTCTTCTGGGTCCTGGGCGGCGGAGCCTCTCCTTCCGTCGCTGAAAGACCACCAGCCTTGGCATACTCAGTTCACGGCACCCTCACACGCGACATCATCCATCAAGCATGCTTCCCTCGCGCCTCCATTATCGGCGCAGTCGTCTCCTAAACTACCCGCTATCGACGATCGCGAAAGACGAAAACAAAAGGAGGAAAAGAAGAGAACAGAGCATGCTGGGAGGCTTGCAAGGGCAAAGGAGTCCACTTTAGATTATCGGTTGGGCTTAAATGGTTCCAGTGGGCATGTCGGTCAAACGAATCCTGTCAGCATGAAGGGCTGGACGAATTTGATCGAGGATAAGATCCAGGTGAGTGTTCTTGTGTGGTTATGTGTTACACTTGCTAAAGGATTCCGCAGAAAGCACGCAAGGCTGGTTTATTCAAAACAGTGAAGGGGAGAGGACAGCCTCTGACCAGCAATATCGAAGAATTCAACCCTTTCATCGCGCGGGAAGAGTTTCTGATGAATCGAATCGTTCAAAGGAATGGAGCTGCTCCTCCATGGGTCGAAATTCAGGGCGGTGAGTTGGACTCTTCTTAACGCAAGTTGATTTATCCTAATGTGCCATTTAACAGAACTGGATATTGCCGTCCACACGTTTCGGGAGATCTTACGACAATCGTGGATTCGACGTGCCGTCCGCATGATTACGACATCCACTCCGCCTGCCCTTCTGCACACACTCACCCTCGCTGACATCAAGGCTTTCCGTGACCTAGAATGGGAGAAACGCGAGTACTCATACTACAAGCTGGCCATGGAAGAGATAAACGCACTTGTTCGGAAATATAATGGTCTCGCACCATATGCGGTTCGCCGACCATATTATATCCAAAGTGTAGAAATCGAGAGAGTGTTTGAGGGGTGCGCTACAGATATTGCGGAGGAACTGGCACAGAGAGCACGGGGTTTAGAGACATTGGCAGTTGATGATGCGCCGAATGGGATTCCAAGGACACCCATTGGATCGAATAGCGAGACTGAAGATTTCGAAAATATTTGGGGTGTTCGCGAATTCATCCGGGCCTGGGTTACGAGACTCCGTTTGAAGTGGTGGTCGAAGTAGCAGGTCGGAGATTGGTTCTGGCTGATGAGCTTGTTGGCGAGGTGTGTGGGTTTTGAAATTCAATGCCTTTCATTTCATAAACTGTAGAGCTTGACAGCTTGTTTAGTATCCTTCTGCCCAATGGTAATTCAGCATACAGTAATTCACCATAGGCACCTACTTGCCGATGCAGCTGCGCGTGGCACTATCACAGAACGATACATCCAGGCTCTTGTTCGGGATGCAGTTACCATAGGGAGAGGGGATTCTTAGTCCTTGCCCCTAGATGGAGCTTCCGGCCGGGATTTTGATGCTGGTGGTGGGGGATTGAGTAGTGGTGATACGTTGCGGCGCGCCCACGGACTGCGTACATGATGGAAACTGTGAAACATCACTGGGAGAGCAACAATTTGGGAGCAGTAAGGATATCGTGCTTTTCTCCACTTTCACTTGCTTTTGTCGAATGTGCACATTGCCAGAAATATTTGGTTGGACCCTCCAGGTTCAACAAATTTGGTCTACCAATGGCAGTGGATTGTCAGAATTTCGAACAGATATACACCCTGGTCATCTACTAGCACCGAGCTTCCTCATTCCCGATATCCAACGATGCAAAAACAAAAGACGCGAAATGACGGAAGCCTACTGTGTAAAATAAACTTGAGGCATGTGGTTCGCATGTTCCGACAATTCCGTGTGTTCGCTGATCAAGCAACCTCGATGTAAAGCATATATCTTCCCTGCATCTTAATATGCTCGTAGATGGATTCCCACCATCTGACCACTCACGATGTGTCTACTTACTGAGCAGCAAGGATCAACGGTCTCAACATCAGTGATTCCCAAGGAACATCGTTTGGACGGTGGTCCCAGGGCATGGGCAAAGGCCCCCGGAAGCTCCTGCCAAGGTGTGTCCGCCAAAGTCCTTGTTTTTGGGCTCAATAAGGCCTATCTTTGAGGTGTAAAAGGTCCTATCGCGGACAAGGTCACATGCGTGACACATGTGTGACCCCGCCAAAAAAGCGTGACATTTTGGCGGCGTTGAGCTGAACGGCGGCGTCAAGCTTCCCTGGGTGTATTGCTGCAGCAGGAAGGAGTATAAGGTGCGTATCACCAATAACGGCTGCCCGTTTCTCTATGTGATAAAGAAAATGGTCCCCTGGTGCATGTGCTGATCAACTTACTGGAAGTGGCGAGCAAAAATGACCTTTTACGGTGTTTGTATCTTCCACAGACAGACAAGGAGCAAAGCGACAAAAAAAGTGATGGCGGCATGAGTTCAGCGTGGCGGGCCTCCAGGTGCTGCTGATATTTCCTTCTTGGGGCCAAGATTATCGTCCAAAAAGGCCTATGGGCGGACATGGATCTCGAAATTTTCCGTCGATTCAACTCTCAAAAGGCCTAAAGTAGGACACGGATTTCGCAAATTTTCGGCCTCAAAAGTCCTATTTTGCGGACACACCCTGGCAGGAGCTTCCGGGGGCCTATGGGCAACACTCATCGGGGGGTAAGTATAACATTGATTTGCAGAAAGTACACTTCGTTTAGCTACTGGATCTTATAGGTTCATCACGACCACAGCGTCTGTCGGCTATGTCAACTCATTCGGAGTATACCAAGACATCTATACACGCTCGGGTGTGGCCTCTGTTTCAAAGATTAGTTGGATTGGCTCCACGCAAATCTTCTTCATGCTGGCTATGGGTCTTCCGGGCGGGAAACTCCTGGATATGGGCTACTTTCGCCTCAATATGCTAATTGGCTCCGCTGTGTTCGTTTTCTCGTGAGTTTCTTGAGTTGCGCCTTGGATCGAGCCTTGCATTCGACGGCCTTATAATTAGCGTCTTTATGGCCTCACTTGCCGACCCCTCCAAATATTATCAGTTATTTCTGTCGCAGGGACTGGGAATGGGAATCGGTTCTGGCCTGCTCTTTGGCCCAGCTGTGGCTATTCAAGCCCACCATTGGAAAGCCCGTCAGTCCCTTGCTATGGGGATAGTCTCCTCTGGTAAGCACTTTGCCATCTCCTTTATATAATTGAGCGAGACGTTGCCCAATAGGCTGCTCTGTCGGCGGAATCATATTTCCGATAATACTCAATCAGCTGTTCAAAGGGTCGACAGAGTTTGCCTGGGGCGTCCGAGCTTCTGGGTTCCTGGTGCTTGGACTGCTTTTAATGAGCAATATGCTGATGTCCTCGAACTCAACGGCCCTTTTGCACAATAAGCCTAAGCCTGACCTGAAAGGTATCCTCAAAGACGTCCCATTCATGATCTGTGGTGCTGCGTATGTTTGGAGTTCGATCTTGGGTGTTGAGTAAATTGTTAATGTCGAGTAACAGTGTTTTCATGATCGAAACGGGCCTCTTTTTTCCTTGTTAGGTCTCATTGAATACGCCGTGCTTAGCTTTGTCGGCTCATAGTATGATCACTCCAGACATCTACCTCCAACTTTTCGCCATCCTCCATGGAGTCAATCCGAATGCAGCTTTCTACGCTGTCAGTGTTTTCATCTCCTACTGTTCGTCATAACACCGACCTTTTGGAAGCTGTCAGGTTTGAACGGATCCGCAGTACCTGGTCGAATCCTCCCAAACTACCTTGCAGACAGGTTCGGTCCGTTTAATGCGATTATTCCGTCAACTTTCGCATGTGCCATTCTTCTGTTCGCAATGTTTGGTGTGAGGTCGGTGGCTTCGACAATGACTTTCGCGATGCTGTATGGCTTTTTCTCTGGCTCGTGTATGTCTTTTACATTTTTTCATTCTTCCAACTCAACTCACCACGCGCCTTTGCAGTCTTTTCTTTGACCGGGCCAATCGTTTCTAGCCTTGCTCGTGATCCAACGGAAGTTGGGTTAGCCTTTTATTTTTATTCCCTGTTAGTGGACAATGAGCTGACTCTTCCCAAGAGTAAGGATCGGTTTGGCATTTTTCCTTGATGCTTTCGGAGGTCTCATTGGACCACCCATCGATGGCGCACTCCTCGGCGGTGATTTTGCATGGTCCAAACCTATTGTGTTCACAGGCGTGAGGCATTTTGATCACCTCGCACCCGGATTGTGAAATTGATGCGCAGTCTTCGACAGATATTGGTCCTCGCGGGGGTAATACTCCTCTTCATGGCGCGTTACGTGGTTGCGAAACGAAAGGGCACACAATTCGTCTGAAGCACATGGAGAACTTGAATTCACTACCCAACCTCATAAACTATGGGATGTATTATGATGTTTACTGGCCCCCAAGTTTAATTGCTTAAAGTGATGGTGCATCCAACAATCATGGACAGTGATATTTGTCTGATAGAAATCTGACGTAGGAAAGTCCACTACGTGCGAGCTCACCCTAGTGTCACTGCCGTCTGATTCGAATTCTGTGGACGTTCTGTCGGATGAAGAAATCGTAGTCCATGTCCAGGACATAATCCACGGACTCAACGAGGGGTTTGAAAGCTACATTCCCATGACTGAAGCATAAGGAGATGTACGTGAATGAGGCACTTTGCATCTCGGTGGAGTATCAAGATGTCCTCACCTTCCAGCGAAATGGGTGTGGAGGTAACTCCAATCGAACTTCTGTTTACATTGTATGCACACAAATCGGCTACGGTCGCGAGTTTCCCGACATTGTTGGTCTTTATCTCGAACATTTGCTGCAATAGTTGCTCGTTCTTCCTCGCTAAGATGGACGTGACGCATGCGCGGCTCCTTGTCAACATGGATATGATGTGCCTGTACATGTATTCAATAAGCTGATCATTTGAAAATAAGTGAAACGGAAGTACTGCTGTGTGCCATGCCATTACAGCTCGCTCGTATGGTCTGCCTTCAGAACAAATGGAACACTCGATGAAGAACGTCGGATCCTCCAGAATCTCCTTCGTGGTAGTATTGGGGTCCAGGCCACATTGTCTGAGCAGAGACATCCCAGCACTATGAGTCCGCTGGTTTAGGAATAGGAGATTGGATTCGTTCCAAGGCTGGCATTTCAGACCAGCGAATAGATACCAATCTGGATGGGACGGTGGGCAGATGAATGATGTCATGCAGACATGCACGAGCACGCGAGGGTAGCCAATGCTGTCCCCACATAGGTTGCATTTAAAAAAAGTTGTTGGGAGATCCAGCGATGCTTCTGTAGCATCTGAATCAAGACCGGACTCCTTGATCAAGGCAACTAGTTTCGTATCGACAGAATGGCGCCAGTCCTGGACGAATCGAGGCAGTTCTTGTGCGGCAGCGGCGAAGCATGCAGACGTCATATTTTGGTCAACAGGGGAGTCAATCAACGACCTAAAATCAGGTATCACTGCGATATCAGCTATTCCAGGAAGGATTGCGTCAATTGGTTGTGAAGCAATGAAATCGTGGTAGATATCCTGGAGCATATGGCAGCGGACCTGCTGAAGAGCACGATATTCGTCTAACAACCGTTTTTCCTTCTCATGCTCCATGAATCGAATCACGCCCAATTTGATGTTATCCCAAACTGGAAAGGTTCGAGTTAAAGACTATGGAGTCAAACAATTACACGAGGTCGTTTACTTACTTCGATTGGTGAGGAGTTTAGACTGCTTGACTAATTTGTGATCCTTGAGAATGTCTTCATTCATCTTCTCAAGCTCGTCGGCCCATCCTTGAAAAGAAGTCAGGAGGCCCATGTTATTGGAGTAGGATGCTCACCTAGCTCAATTAATTTGGCTTTTATACTGGGAGGAGCAATTGAATTCGAGTCAAAATGTTCAGGACGGCGAAAATCTTACGCAGAATATCGTTTCTTGCGTACATTCTCCAACTCCGCAGCACGATCTCCAGCCCGCGCTTGGAACCATGCTTGACAAAGTTTAGTATGCTGTATAAACGTTGATCAGGTCACAAGAAAAGTACAATTCCACAACCGCCGAACTTACTTCTAACCGTGCTTGCTGTTCTTCACGTTTCTCCTTTATCCATTCTAATTTGGTCCTGACATCCAGTGTGTCGTGATACTCATCAAGTTGTGATGCAGATCGATAGCAGTAGCCAACAGAACGGTAGGATAGGCCATCTGCTCAAAACAATCAGTACGTGACAGTATCGAACTCCCGAAGACCAGCTTACTGCGTGCTGTAATGGTCACCATGGGAATTATGTCCTGGGGCACGCTAAATCGTGCACCACCAAATCCGAATCTTTACAAGACACGTCAAGCAAGATAACATAACATGTAGCAAATAGCCTGAACTTGAGAGGATTGGCGAGGCATTCCTTACAGACTCGGGTGTGGCTTGCCCATACAATAGTTTGCGCACTTGATCCCCCACAGTACTGTAGTTACAAGTTAGTTGTTGAACGGGCTACCCCAGTTTTGTGAGAAATGCGCACATCACAGTGAGGGTCAAAAAGCAGCTTGGCGAACTGAGGTTCATTCAAGTCCGGTGGGCAGTCGGGTAGCCCCACATTAGCATGAGCAAGCTTCCAGATGAATTCAGCTGATTTTCGCATTAATAAGCTCCTCAAATCCTTGCTAGTTCGTGATAGATAAAGGATATCCGCCGGACCAAGGTGGCCGAAAATCTGCCACCACATTAGACTTTCACCAACATTGACCAGAACATACGACGCACTTCGAAGAGGAGCTCCATCGGCAGTTCCATGAGCGGTTTTAACGCTCCCCTCCGGCCCCGCAACTGTCGTTTTGGTCCAGTCTTCTCGTCTTGAGTTTGCAGTGCATTCGAAGTCGTCCTACGCGCCTTGCGGGGTTTCCGCTCTGTGTCCTCTGATTTACTTGCCTCGCCACTTCCGGGAGCGTCGGTGGACGTATTAACATGCGTTATCCTGCGGTTTGAGTGACGGAGCATTCGGAAAAGTGGACTGGGAGTGTGGGCGGTCTCAATTGATTAGTTGGCGGTGATCAAAACTACTCACACGCTTGGCACGGACTCAAATTTTGGAGTTGCCTAAGTAGTGGATCCTAGTGGATCCCAAAAAGCATTACTTTAGGTACATAGTACTGCGGCAGCGCAAGGTGCATCTACTCTTCTCCATACGGTTTCAACTGGGCTCGGTCTGCAGTGCCGCTAGGCCTGTTCGTGAGCCTAAAGATATCCTTGCGTAGCATAAAGTAGTAGTCCATGTCGGAAACATAGTCCACAGACTCCACTAGTGCAGTAAAATCACCACTTCGATGTCTGGAGCATGGGCATTTGGAAGGATTTGGGGCTTGAGCATGTACGCTGGAGGGAGCGGAACATAACGTGCTTACTTTTGACCGATATGGACTCTAAGGGATGTCCAATCAAGCTTTCGCCTGCAAGTGAGGCATACAAAACATCGATAGTCAGGTGAAGCACGGAACTCTCTGTCCCTTTTCGAAATGATAGCAGAAACGGCTCCCTGGTCTCTTTCGTGAAGCTTGACCTGACGCATATGCGGTTCCTTGCCGGGGTGGATGTGATGAGCCTGTGAATGAGCTTAACAAAATGATTCACTAGGACATCAAGTGGATGTACTGCAGTATGCCACGTCATCACGGCTCGCTCTGGAGCTTGTTCATCAGGACAATTAAAGCATTCAATAAAGAACGCCGAGTCCTCGAGTGCATCCTTCGTGGCGGTACTTGGGTCCAGGCCCCGTTGGCGCAAAAAAGTGTCCCCAACATCGTAAATCCAGTTCTCAAGAAATAGGATATTGGCCGCGTTCCAAGGCTGACAGAATAGATCGCTGAACATATTATCCTCATTCAAGGGCGAAAAGTCAACCACTGTGGTGCAACGATGCACAATAACATGAGGATAACCAACACTATTTCCACAGAGCTTGCAGCCAAAGAACGTCGTCGGAAGAGTTAACGACGATTCTGTCGCAAGAGGCCAGACACCGTTCTCGTTGATTAGCGCGACAAGTTTGGCATCTACGAAACGTCGCCATTCCCCGAGCAACTGGGGTAGTTTTTGCACGGCTGATGTGAAGTTCGCGGCTGCGACAGCTATTTCAGCTGGCGAGTTAACTATAGCCAGAAATTCGGGCAATATAGCGACATCTGCTGAACTGGGAAGAATTGCATCCACCGGCTGTGACGCAAGGAAGCCATAGTAGACATTCCTGAATATGTCTCGGCGAATTTGTTGGAGGAGGCGATAATCTAGTGCCAGGCGTTCCGCTTTGACTTGCTGCATAAATCGAATCATCTCTGGTTCGATATTTTTCCAAACTAAAACTCGATTCAATTTTTCCGAGTGGTGGGCCGTCGTGTAGTGACTTACTTCGGTCGGTAAGGTTCTTAGGTTGTTTGACCAATTTGTGAGCCATCAGGTGTTTGTTACTCATTTTCCTGAGCTCATCACCCCATCCTTCATAGGACAATAAGAAGAAATGCATGCATTTTTGATACACACGGATGCGCTCACCAATGTCAATCAACTTGGCTTTGATGCTGAAGCAAAATAATTGAAATGTTATCAAAATAAAAGGCAATGTGGGGCTCACGCTTTAAGTCGCCGCTGCCGCATGTTCTCCAGCTCAGCTACCCGTTGCTTAGCCTGCGCCTGGAACCATGCCTCGCATAAATTTGTGTGCTTTTCAAGTATGTCAATAAAATAGGATAGGTCCGAAGTCGTCTGCAGTTTATAATTACCTCTGATATTGATCGCTTTTCATCAAGTTTCTCCTCAACCCATTGCATTTTCTCTTCGGCGTCGAGCGTTTTGTAATGCTTGTCAAGCTGGGATGCCGATCTATAACAATATCCAAAATCAAATCGGTGGGAGAGGCCATCTATTTAAAGGACAGTAAGAACGTGACATCCTTCAACCGTTTAAGACCGCCGTACTGTGCGTTGGGATCGCCACAATAGGCATGATGTCCTGGGGAACCTGGAATCTTGCAATGCAATACCCGAATCTTTGTTATGAGACACGCGTCAAACAGGATCGTTCGATTAACAACGGAGACACTAGAACCTGCGAGGAGACGCGAGGCACAGTTTACAGGCTCTGATGCGGCTCGCCCAAATGATGGTCTGCGCGTTTGCTTCCTCGCAGTACTAGAGCAATTAATAAGTGTGAGATAGCGTATTCATACGTTGGCAACAGGGACGTCGGACATCACAGAGCGAGTCGAAGAGGAGCTTGGCGAACTGAGGTTCATTCAAGTCTGGGGGGCAGTCGGGTAAACCCACGTTCGCACGAGCGAGCTTCCAGACAAACGCAGCTGATTTGCGCATTAGAACATTCCTCAGATCCTTGCTCGTCCGAGAAAGAACAAGAATATCCGCTGGATTGAGGTGGCCGAAGATCTGCGAACATGTGAAACCTTCACTCTGACGTTCATTAGCTGTATCACGCACCTCGAATAGAAGGTCCAACGGCAGCTCTACAAGCTGCTTAATGCTCCACGCCTACCTCGTATCTGTCTCTTGGGGCCAGGTCTTGCATTTTGAACTGAATTCGTCGCTGTGCTTGTTCGACGCTTCTTAGTTTTCTGTTTGTATGCACCCTCATTGGTTTCACCAGGTTCAATGGGAGCAGCGGTACGTCCTGCATCTCGGATCGATTGTCGGGGCATTGCATAGGTATCAATATTTGGCGCAGGTGAAGATTTAGTACATACGTGAGTTGAAACCAAGTTGAAACACCGTCACAGGATGAGGACAATCTGAGTTGCCGGCCGCGGCCGGTGATCAAACTGTCAGGACGACGATCGGACGACGTTTCGACTCGGAACTCAGCTCGAGCACAGAACAGCACTTGTTTGATCATCGTAGCTAAAAGTCAACCTTGGTCCATCCCCCGTAATCGCCCTCATCGTTCCTCTGGTATTATCTTACATAGACCAACCTTGTTCGTGAAAGATTTCAGGTAAAGAGGCCTTTCACCACCACAGTGACCAGTGTATGGACTAAGTACACTAGCTGATTATTTTTGTAGACTCTGCAATACGAACTTCCTGCCCCATGAATTCGGCCTCCTGGACCTTTGCGAATATGGCAATCGCTGGCCGACGGAAAGAAGGATGTCGGCCAACATATATGCCTGATCGACCCCTCATGTTATATTTGGAAGGTCACCTACCTAACTCGTCCATGTCAACGACATTCGCCAGCGTCATAGTCGTCGATCTGGATGCCCACCTTCTATTTCCCACGAACGACAGAGGTATATAATGGCATGGTCAGCCTCGGACTCTCCTTTGCAGCAGCATCGACCATCCAGCTGTCTGTCGATTCCATTTAGTGACCGAGTGTAACCCAAGACCCCGCCAATCGCGTCTTTACACTTTTGTCACGCCCAAAGAAACACTCGAGAAATCCAGTGGAAGACATCCAGTTATTTTGCGCGTGGCTGACACGTCCTGTTACTTACCACCGTCCATTCAGCGACCCAACATGTTTCCTCCGCCCCCTCCGACTTCCCCGCCTTTCCCAACTCACCTACGATCACAGTCCACCCCCAATACCGTCTTGACACCATCAATGCAGTCAACCACATTTCCCAGTTCATGCGCCAGGTGTTCGCTGCCAAACGTTGCCCAGTTCAGTCCGAAAACGCATAGTCATGGCATGTTCGCCAATGAGGCCATGCCAACAAAGAGACGCAGGTCTCGAGGTAGCTCAGTCTCGACGACTGCATCGGAGGACCAAACTGAGGACTGGGTTTATACAAAGAACGTGCGTAGAACCTACATCTTTTACCTGTCTCTGTCTTCAGACGACATTTCCTTTCCTTTTTCTTTTGTGCGAGGATAATGCTGATTTTCGGTTACCTTATTATCATTTTGTAGCGTGTAGCTCAGGCAGCAATATCCATTCTTGGAACGACTGGGGACATCGCACACGAGGCCTTGGTTGTGGGCACCGAGCTCTTTGATTTCGTTCCCGTTCCAGGCCTAGCCGTCGCAGCCAAGTTGCTCTTGAACATATGGGATACACTTCAGCGCGTGGATGCAAGTTTTTCTTACCAATGTTCTGTTTCTTGACGCATCATCTGACTTAACATATGTTTGTCAGATGAACCGTCTTGCCTGCCTGCGCGTTGTCCAACGCTGTGCAGAGTTCCTTCTCGCCATTCGACAGGAGGTTCATGATGCAGGAAATGCAGTCAGCGTCGAGCTTGCTTGTCCTGTCGATATGCTTACTGCGTAAGCGTCTCTTGTGACTATTAGCCTATTGACTTGGTCTCCTCATCCACTTATCGCAGGTCCTTTGCCGCCATCCACACTTTCCTTGAGGAACAAGCCGATCGGCCTTTCTTCAAGCGTTTTCTCAAACGCGACGAGATTTTGGCTGAGATAGATCTGTGCAATGAAAGACTCGATGACTCCCTCAGAATGTTTGACATTTCAATTCAAATCAGGCTTTTGAAGCAGGGTTTTCTGGCGGAAAGGAATCGTGCTGTAGATATGCAGGTTCTCGTGACAACGATGAGGTCGTTCCAAGCACAGAAACGGCCTGCGTCGGAAGACGAGATGGAGGTACAGGATTTGGTTGCAAGCGGGGCTGCGACGTGTCAGACACAGCTGCCGACCCCACCTACCTCACCAACCCAACCTCCCTCACCTAGCACGTCACCTGCTCCTCAGGTCCTGCCGAGGTTATTCTCGTTGCACTCCACGCAGAACGTACTCGATGCCGCGCGCGATGTGACAGAGCTGCGATCTTTAATGCAAGACACTTTGAAGTCGGGCAGTGATGCGGAGATGGTTAAGGTGTTCCAGATCGGAAGGGAAGAGATGCCAGAGGCCATTCAGGTGATGCAGAGGGCGCTGAAGACGGTGATTGTGGGCGGGGAGGACACGAAACAGGAAATAAGCTCAGTGCTTGGGAGGAGTGGAAGTGGCGCAAGCGTAGGGAGCGGCAGGACAAGGGTGGATGAGCTTTGGAAGTGGGATAAACTCGACCTAGAGTTCATTGAGAGCGGTATTGATGCACTCCAGAGGATGAGTTATAGGAACGATGCCACCTCGCCCATTCTGCCCCGCACACAGTGAATCGTTGTATTTTATCTATTATTTATGCACTACTGATATCTTCTTGATAGGTTTCCCGCCTATGGTGCTTCCTCTGCCGCATCTTCGTCCCACTCGCACCTGCCACCGTGCCATCAGGATTTCGACATGGCGCCAACCATGAGTCTGCCTGTGCCGTTTGCTCCATCCACCTTCACGTCATTCTCAGCAACAACGTTCAACAGTAGCTCTGATGATGCTGTCAGCATTGCGAACACAGAGTCCGAAATGTATGATGACGAAAGCAATGATCCATCGCGACATTCGGGTGAGGACCACGCCATGATAAGGGATGAGAGAGCATATCGGTCCCTCTTGAGGCATCACTTCCATCCTTCGTGTCAGTGTCTCTTTTACTTCTTTGTAGGGCATGCCGATGCTCATTTCTCCAACTGACAGTGACTTTGCCCCTGTGGAGTCCCTCACCTGTAGATTTGGGCGCAGTGGGGTACCTATCAAGAACAACTGGAAGTTTCATCTCACTTTTCAATTCATTTGATCCCACAAATGCGATCGAGGTGGCTGCGAGAAGCCTGCCATCCTTGCGTGGATATGGACATGTATCATCAAATGCTCAACAACAAGAGAGAAGAAACATAGCGCAGAGAGGGTTGGATGCGTTTGTAGGCTTGCTGAAGGTTACAAAGTGGGGCGATAGGAAAATTTCGTGCGTTTTTTCCCTTTTTGGCTTGCTTTGCATGCAATCTCATTCGCTTTTTTATGTCAGGCTTGGTGCCAGTAGGCGGTACTCATTCCCGTTGCGTGCTGGGCGAAAGATTGCACACCTCTGTACCGAGACGACAAGTTATCGCTATGTGGAGACTCTGGATGCGCCAAAAAGGTGGCTCAAGGCAAACATTGATGCTGTCATGAGGATTTACGGGTCGGCCCACGGAATCCAGAAGGAGGATTTGCTCTTAGGTATGTGTTCGCGTTTCGTCAATGAACTTCAGCGACCTAATCTCGCCCACAGTTATCGGTACCCTCGATAGCCCGGACTACGCTCTGTACGTGAGCCACAATAATCCCAATGGACAGGTATGCTACTGCTTGCTTTAAGGAAGGTCGCGAACTGCACTTAACTTCGTTGCTGTCTTCAGGCACATTTCAATGTTTTCACATCGCCCAGGATAGGCCAACCTTGGGGTTCTTTTACCACCGACACGGAAGTCCCTTCGGATTTAAAAGGCCCTTCCTACGTCGAACCCATTCCGGACCAGCCCCATTCCGCGTTCAAAGTTTCAAACACCAGTCACGGCGGTCCTTGGGATACTCTTCTCATCTCAAGGCTTCGATTCAAACCCGGCTCGCCTGAGCCAACATCTCTGTAGAGCTCGCAGATCGACTGATTTCCCCACTTTCGTGTTCTTTTCTGGGCCCACTTCTTGCTATCCTCAATGTTTTCGTTTCGAACCTATCAAGTGTACCACCACCGTTCCGTTCTCGACATTTCTATCTCACGGACTTTCAAGGACATTTCTTTTCTCTCACATGGACATTTCTATTCTCTCACATGGACATTTCTATCCCCTTCACATGGACATAACTATCATGATTATCCGGACTCGCATTCGAGACAGTGCTCAGTTACCTGTATGTACATTGTAAACATTATGTAGGAATCAAGGATACGTTACATTGGCTGTAGTTTCAGCATTTCTGTGTAGCGCTTGTACTCAGTATCAAAACTTGCGGCGCCAACGAGCAGAACAGTACTCAGATCCGTTTTGCGATTTTTCGGCCAGCCAAGTTTGTCGCGTCGTGATCGGAAGCGGGAACGGTCACGATCACATGCGCGGTGTCACGCGCCAGAATGTTTCATGTCACCCTCCGAAATGGTCTTCGCATTTGGTTGTAACCACAAACTGGGCCAGCTCATTCATGACTCCTTTGCACCTTTGCTCATCCGATGCTTCGTCGTTCGACGCGAATCAAGACTCGGGTGGAGCCTAAGGGGAATGGGGCAGGTAAGGCGGTATCAACGAAACCCAAACCTTCCAAGCGTCGTCGAACAACAAAAGCAGTCCCTGTTGAACCCGTTGAAGCGCCTGTTCTGGTGCAGCAGACAACCGGCCTACGGGGAAAGCTAAAACAGCTTACAGAGATTCCACTGGAGCTTCTCTTCGAGGTCCGTAATGATCACTTTCGATGTCGTTCCTTGAACCTAGTTGAATGGCTGAGGTGTTCACAGGTCTTTAGCCACCTCAACCCAGGGGATCTCCTTCATCTTACGTGGTCTTGTACGACACTTAGGGAGATGATCATGCGAAAATCATCTGCATATCTTTGGAAGCGTGCCCGTGATAACGTCGGCCTTCCGGATTGCCATCCAGATTTGAACGAGGCGCAGTTTGCGAAGCTTATTTTCAATCATCGTTGTTATGTGAGTCTCACTGGACTCAGTTATGATCTACTTTACTGATCGTTGGGCATAGTATTGTCAATGCGTAAACGCGCAGACCATGCTATGGGAGATTGGAACCAGAGCTTGTAAAAAGTGCCTCTCGGATCCCAACAAGTGCGAAATCACCTCTTCGAAGTACATCACATACCTGTGCTAATCTTGTTCGTTATAGGTTCGATAGTGATACTTCGCGGTTCGCAATACCAAAGGATATAATACCGATGGTCGAGAGACCGGGCCGTTGTAGGTTGACGTCCAATTCAGTGTAAAAACTTACGTTGATTTTCTAGTGCCTTATGGATATTGTTGTCGCTACACGAAGCGCCTTAATGACTACTATTTGACGCTGGATGACCAAGGGAAGACGCAATGGGTACAAATGAAGCGTATGGAGAGGCAATCCCGGTATGAGGTAAGAAATATGTTATTATCCCATTACAGAGCTTTGTTTTAACTCCTATCCAAGCATACACAGTTGTGCGAGGATTGGTTCTATGATTGGTACGATCAAGTTGTGGCGGAGAAGGCGAAAATACGTCTCAGACGTTGCGATGCGTAGGCCTTCCTAAATTTCTTGAAGTACTTATGCTCAGAACCTAAATCAACTGTTAGTATTGAAGAAAAATTGCATGAACTTGGTACGTATGTTCGTTTGTCATTAGCCGTACCTGGTCTTGAAAGCACTTGACAAGGTTGGGGTGATGAGCTCGAAAAGATGAGGGAAGATGATTACACTATCTTGGATCTTCCTTTTGTGAAGCAAGCCAAAGATCTCACCGATGAAAGTAAGTCATACATCGAAGCTGTGCCAGCCACATTGTTGATCAGTATGCCCAGGTTGGAACAAAAAAGAAGCAGATATGATTGACCTGATGAAGCGAATCAAGGAGAAGCGCCTCGCCAGGGAATATCGTGCAATACAGAAGGAACGCCGTGGTATACTGCTCGACCTATACTTGGAGTTCGTCGCCTCACAACCAGTCGACGCAATACTGCCGGGGGCTGCTGATATTGTCTTCATGCCTAAATTCAAGGCTATGATAGACTTACCGAGGACGACAGCTATCATCGCGGATGATTTCGCAATCTCACTCCAGGACCTTCCCAAGCTCATCCAGGATTGGCGGAATAATGCAGATGCAAGGCTCGTTTCCTTGATCAATACTACTGATAGCAGTCTTCAGGCCACAGAAGCCTTTCTGGATCTCCCGACAACTTTGTTCCGCTGTCGTGCCTGCCGAAGCTGCATCACGTATCCTCGAGTTCTCGTTCACCGATGTTTCACACTGGTGAGATGCTCTTACAGCCATGAACATTACGCGATATTTCATGAACTTCGCTGCCAACCTTGGGTCATATCCTCTGACATCTCGTTTGATGACTCTGCCACCAAAAACGCAGCATCGTTGCTTAGCCAGTTGAAAATGACTGTTGACTCTGCATCTCCAAAGGCTCTCCTCGAGGACCCGAATTTTTTCATTCGATGCATCAGATGCGGTCACAAGTTTGAACAAGCTCTGATGACATGGGAGACCGCAGTAATGCTTTATTCTTCTTTCGTTTGTATTGGATTTCTCATTCTTCTGGTTTACAGATCAAACATCCATCTGAATGTAGATTATCCTTACGTCGGGCATGCCTTGACGAGAAAGACCTGGCGATACTGAAGGACCGTATCGCCGAGAGAGAGCGATCTCATCGCCGTTTCGAAACTCAGCATCACTGGAAGTGTCTCCTCTGTCGGAAAATGTTTACCTGGGACAATCTTGTGGCCCATGTTACTGAAACGTAAGATATTTTACAACCCCCCTGCACTAAGCAACACCTCATTTGCTTCTTAGACATCGCGATGGGGCCCAGTCCCCGCTCGTAGACTCTGTCGATTATTCTCTGGACACCGACCTTCGTGTTGAAGTCAGATCAGGTATCTTTAAAATCCCCAAGAAAGTCGGTGCCCCCGCAAAGAATCCAGTCCAGTCGGAGACAGCCAAGGCGACTGCGCTGCATCCCCCCGAGGAGCACATTTAAGAGCAAGATTAGAAACTGTCGTTCGATTATGCCGGCCGGGCATAGACGCGAACAAAATTTTGCTTGTTTGAGGTACTATGTATATTCTTCCATTTAAACATGATGTTCCTGTGGCGTTTCGCACTGGATATGTCTCTGGTTAAACTTCATGTGGATGTTTCCGGAAAGAGAATTCTCCTTGCTGTATGGTTATCGTCTCCCCCTTGTAATGAAATCATTGTCTTATGTGTGATAGCTTTTAATGGCATAGCTCGATTGTTCTCTGAGCAAACGGTGACGACGGCGGACGCGCGCTCACGTGTGACACGCGAATCACTTTACGATCACGTGCCTTTTACGCTTGTGACAGCAAACGTCCTTCTGGCTGTCGTTATTCGCTGTTATTCGTTGACGTTGTTCAGATGCTTCGACGCTCGACACGCCTGAGAGCCCGTGTAGACTCCTCTGACATGGTTATCGGGCAGAGCGCCCCGGACTCCCTGCCCAAGCCAAACAAGACAAATCCCAAAGAATCTCCGAAGCGCCAGCGACGAACAGCAGCACCAAAACTGCAATGTAATGGCCCTGAACGTAAGGTAGCCAACCTGCGTGGAGCACTGACACGGCTTACGGTAATTCCATTGGACATTCTCTTTGAAGTGCGTGGTATGATTGGCAAGCGTAGACGGAAATCTCGCTGACCACCCTCCAGATCTTCGGCCACCTCAGTCCAGCGGATCTTCTTCATCTTTCATGGACTAACAAGATGTTCAAGGAACTGCTCGAGTCAGAATCGGCAGCCTTTATTTGGAGGCGTGCTCGTGCTAACGTTGGGCTTCCGGATGGACCGTCAGATATAAGTGAGCCGCATTTAGCGAAGATAGTTTTCGATTCCCATTGTGATGTCCGTCTCGTCTCGTCAATTCCCTGGGAGAACAAGCCCCTAACCCCTAACTACAGTATTGCCAATGCGCCAATGCAAAAACTATACTATGGCCGATAGGTGCTCGGACCTGTCAAAAGTGTCTCTCAAATCCTAGAAAGTTAGTATACAGCTTCCCCGTACATCGCAGACGCTGGTTAACAATTCGTGGCAGGTTTCATTTTAATCTCAACAATGACCAGTTGGTAATTCCTTCTGATATAATTCTCATTGCGACTATACCACGATTCGGTGAGTTTAGCCTTGAGTCCTCACTGCACGAACGATTTTTGACTGGATGATCATCAGGACACGGACAGCCACTTCACATTGGATATTGCCGTCGTACCGCACGTCAACTCAACGACTATTACATGACACTTGATGATAAAGATAAAGAGCAATGGGTCGAGACAAAGCGTGATCAAAAGCGAACTCGATTGCAAGTAAGTCTCATGTACCAGTCCATCCTATACAACCTAGTGACTCTGTTCTCAGTACAAGGAGCTCTACGAGAAATGGGCTTCAGAGCAGGCTGAGCAAGATTTAGCCGAGAAGCAAAGAACTCGACTGAAACGGCGTGAAGCGTGCGTGAGCTCCAGTGTCCTCAATATCGTGACTGATAATAACCTTTTGTGCTTATAGAATCACGGAGGAGTTACGTGAACTTGGTAAGCTTCGCCTTTTGTTAGCTAACATTTCGTGCGATGTCCTGTCTTTTTTTTTTTTCAGGATGGGGCAGTGAACTTGAGAAGATGGCAGTGGGTGACAACACATTGAATAGTCACCCTTTTGTCAAACAAGCCAAGGATCTCACGGAGAGAAGTACGTGGACAACATAGTTTTTAATCTAACATGCTAAACACCCCACACTGAACACACCACATAGGTTGGCATGCTAACCACTCTGAAATCGTCCAAATTATGCAAGCAATCAAGGAAAAGCGGCTCGCAACAGAATATCGTGCTCTGCAGAAAATTCGCCGTGAAATACTGTTGGACGTCTACTATGATTTCTTAGCCTCGCAATCGACCGACGCAATCGTTCCCGGACCCGCTGATGTTGCTCTTATGCCTGGATTTCAGGCCGTAGTGAACTCCCCAGCCGATGTCATCATCACTGCTGCGGACTTTAATGCCGCCGTACAGGAGCTACCAAATCTCATTCAGGAATGGCGTAGTTCCACAGATGTGAAACTGGTTGCCCTTTTGAAGCATACCAACAAAGGCCTGCATGCTACGGAATCGTTGCTTGTTCTTCCGACAGTCTTCTTCCGATGCACCTATTGTGGAGACCTGCTTCCTTATCCTCGTGTCATCACACATGACTGTGTGACTCGTATGCCGTGTATTCCTCATCACCGTGATAGAGATATCTTCGAGGACCTTGGATTTCAAGCCTGGAACGAATTTATCATTTATGTTGACCGGGACGCATGTAGTTTCGCAGCACAGTTATTGCACGAATGGTGTCTTGATGCCAACGCTGGCACCACGAAGGAGATGCTCGAGGACCCAGCATTCTTCATTGAGTGCTCAGCTTGCGCCAATGGACCTGAACGGGTGTTGATGGCATGGCAAGTAGCAGTGCGTCCCGTCCTCTACTTGTGGTATACACTCTCATTAGACTGGAATAGGTGAATCATTCCCATTCTTGCGCGCCACACATGCGCTGTGTTAGGCTCTCTGACAATGACAAAGCCATCGTGCAGGCCATCATCGCAAAGAGAGATGCGCAATATCGCGCTTCCCTTTATCATATGCATTGTCATTGGATCTGTCTTATCTGCCCACGAAAATTCAACTGGGACGACCTCAATAACCATGTTACAGACAGGTAGATGGGTTATTTCGGATATATTTAATCTCATGCTAAAGGGCTCGTACTATAGACATCGAGATGGAATCATTTCACCACTCGTCGAGTCCTTCGACTACGCGGCTGACGTGGATCACCAAGCTTTACTCCGGTCTGAGCTTTTCAGGATTCCGGACATGGTTGAGACCCTGGACGTTTAAACCACGTCGACTGATAGATATAAGCACTGACAAGTAGGCATGGATGTCCCGGCGGAATTCTAGCTATATGTCTCACCAGTAGCCTTGCCTCGTCAGGCCAGCCGAACTTCGATGTAGGATATCATCATGGTTTGTCTGCTATCCTATGCATCTTCAAAGCTACTAGTACCTTGATGTATGAGCCCTAAATGTGGCTATGGGAGTTACATTATATGTAGGCTGGACAAATTATGACGCCTTACAAAAATCTTTCTCCATCTGAAAGTCCTCATGGTCTGAAAAGCGAGTTAGCTTTGCGATATCTAACACTAATCATGAGCACTGAGCCCTGTTCAAAAGACCGAATATTGAGCGCTGAGCGCCGAGCGTTCAAATGATTTTGGAAAACGCGGTACACTGTCACAATCACATGCTCAGCGTCACAACCGTCATGGCGCCAGTTGGCCAATTCTCCTGTTCTTCATTCATTCAGTACCTGCACAGTGTAGCGACTGCCTTCTAGGTTACGTGACACATGCCTCGATCCCTGCGCAAGAGAGTTCGCGAAGACACACCTTCGGAAGGCGGTGGGAGTGATAGCGATGAATATGTCCCCATCAAGCGGACAGCACCGAAGAGGCCACGAACCACCCCAACAGCTAAAAAGCCAACAAAAGGCCAGAAGAAACGAGTAGGGCACCTCACTGGAGCGCTCAGACAGCTCGCAGAGATGCCGTTAGATCTCCTGTTCGAGGTAAGCAACAGACTTCCTGCGGCAGAAAAATGAACGTCTGATTGTTGGTCCAGGTCTTAAGCCATCTCAATCCCATCGATATCCTTCATCTTTCCCGCACCAGCAAGACTTTGAGGGGCATGCTGATGAACAAAACAGCAGCCTTCATTTGGCGACATGCCCGTGCTAATGTGGGCCTTCCGGAATGCCCAGCGGACCTAAACGAAGCACAGTTTACAAAGCTCATATTCGAACCCCAGTGTCACGTTAGTTATCCCATGCTGCCACTGGTAGAACCTGTTCACTGACAGTCACTTGGGTTGCAGTACTGCGACGGTGCTAAAGCCAACACGATTATATGGTCAAATCACACTCGGGTCTGCAGAATGTGTTTATTGGATTCCAAAAAGTGCTTGCCCACATTCAGCTGAGAATCGCATACCCTGTCTCACTTGCTTTCACAGGTTTGGCCCCCTCAAGGCTCAATTCAAGATAATCCAAGATATAATTCCGTCGGTGACGATACCAGACCGCCGCTGTAAGCTTCAAGTTGTTTGACATCGGTGGTCATGCTCAAACAAAAGATGTACTGACTGTCAAATCAGATGGTCGCAAGGGGTTCTGTCATCTTTATGCACGGCGACTTTACCGTCACTACGACAAGCTTGACGCTGAGGCCAAACTTCGGTGGCTCCAGGAGAAACGTGACGAACAGCAGTCTCGGACGGAAGTAAGCCACTCGTCCCAAAATGCATTCCTTGAGCCTTTGTCTGATTTATTTTCCTTGCCAGCATACAAACCTATGCAAGGCATGGTTTGAAGTACAAGCCCAACAACGTGCAGCAGAACTTAACAAAATACATCAGAAACGGTTGGAAGCGTAAGGTTTCTCATTGAATGTCTTGAAAGAACGCGGTACTACCTAACTATATCCTACAGAATTGAGGAGAAATTATATGAATTAGGTAAGTTTTTTGGTTTTGTGAATGCATTGTGCTGAGACCAAGCCCTAACCCTTCGTAGGATGGGGTGTAGAGCTTGAGAAGATGGAGGATGACGATGACAGCATACTCGACCATCCATTTGTTGACCAATCCAAGCCTCTCACGGATCGCAGTACGTGTTTGGCTTGTTGTCTTGATATCGCTTAACGGAATCGGAACTCCAAGGTTGGGAAGACAACAAAGAAGAACTCATTGAACTTATGGAACAAATCCAAGAACATCGATTGGCAAGAGAATATCATGATCGTCAAAGGATTCGCCACGGTATACTGAAGGAAGTTTACGATAGTTTTGTCGTTTCTCAGCCAACTCATGCCATCCTCCTTGGGCTTGCCGATGTTGCCAGGCTGGGTCCATTCAAGGATGTTCTTAATGCCCCAGCCAAGGATGACATTACGGTCGAACATTTCGCGGCTGCCTTGAAGGAACTTCCGCGACACATCGACGATTGGCGAAACTCTGTGGATGGAAAGCTAGTGGCCTTGATTAAAACCGCGGACAGCAGGATTCGTGCGACAAAATCGACGCTTGCTCTCCCTACGACCTTTTTCCAGTGCCGTTGCAAGCTCACTGTTGGTTACCCTCAGATCTTCACGCATGCCTGTGTTACGAACTCATTCGGCTTATCATACCCTGAATTTATAACTTGGGAGTTTGACAGACACGCCTTTAAAATGGCGACGGCGCTCCTACAGCAATGGGGCCTGGATGCGAAGATGGCGACAAAGCAGAAGCTCGAGCAGCCATCATTGTTCGTTGAGTGCCTGAACTGCTCTGACGCAAATCAGCGAACGGTCATGAAGTGGCATGCAGCGGTACCTTTCTTTCCTTTTTCTTACGATACAATTTTTCATTGAACTGCGACATAGGTGAATCACTCCTCTTCTTGTACGTCGCATATGCGCCTGGTAGATCTTGATGGACAAGAACAAGTGGCCGTGAAGGCACTCGTTGCAAAGAAAGACCTGTGGCATCGCTCGCGAAACCGTCACTTCATATGTGTTGCCTGTCGACAGCGCTTCGATTGGCACGGACTTAATTCTCACATCACTGATAGGTAAGGCAGCATTGTCAGGACTTTCGCAGCATAACTCAGTTGGTTGTTGCCATTAGCCATCGAGACGGCGTCGCCTCGTCACTAGCCGAAGATGTGGATTATGCTCCGACACCGGGTTACCAGTCACTAATTTGCGCATACGCATTCCAGATCAAACTCAAGGTCAAGAGCATGGTCGCCAGTGACTCGGCGAATCTGTCTTCTCAAGGAGAAATACCCCGTCCCTCAGTGTAATGGGTTTGTTTTTTTTCTATGTTTCCGCATTCTTGTGGCGGCTGTCTCTCATGTTCTACCTACCTATGAACCTCCATATATAACGATTCAACGAATATACATCGATTTAAATGTGAAGGTTTGACATCTGCGAAAGGTGAGGTTGACGAAAATCACTGGAACAGTGTTTAGTTGGGTTATGTTCTAAACATTGTATTTGTTGAATGAACTTCTGATCTCTCCTTTACAATAATCCACGCTCCTTTCAGTTTTGCGACTTTGTCTAGTCAGGCGCTGTCAAGCTGATGCACCTTTCAGCACCTCCACTCCTTTCAAACTTGCTGTTAATCGCACTTTCGTGTCCTTGGGGGCGGGTGAATGCAGAGTGCCTTCG
This sequence comes from Hypsizygus marmoreus, assembly GCA_013433165.1. Classification (NCBI taxonomy): domain Eukaryota; kingdom Fungi; phylum Basidiomycota; class Agaricomycetes; order Agaricales; family Lyophyllaceae; genus Hypsizygus; species Hypsizygus marmoreus. The sequence goes on from CM024087.1 coordinate 481,417, forward strand.
GGGAGATGGCCCAACAGCACTTCCTCGAGACGGGAGTGCTGTTCTAACTTTGGACTGGGCTCAGATCTGGTCCTCAGGAAGTGGACAGCTCAGAAATGAGGCATACGAGCTCACTGGCAGAAATCCAGAGAATGTCATTAGCATCCTACCATATCCAAATTCTAGCCATTGACGTGTTCTCTCTCCACAGGCAACTGGTCCTGCCCTAGAGGGCATCGTCTCGCAGTTCAATGAGACGCACTTCGGTGACAAACCTTCTTTCGCGAGATGGATCGCGTTGTTCAACTGTGAAAACCAAATCGCAACCGCGGACCTCATTTCGAATGCGGCGAGATTGGGAGCTCAGGCGATCCTTGTCAGTGAACTATTCCTCGCTCTTGCATGCCATACTTAGTCGCGTCCAGGCCTATTCAGACACGTTCAAGTATTGCGTTACGACGGGCGACAAGCCACCTTCGCCCATACCCATATATACTGTTAGTGGCCCAGGAGGGTCATTTGGAGCGTGGCTAGACAGACTTTTCCCGTAAGAATGATGCCCTTCTCTCGGAATCGCACCATTCATGCCGCGCCAGGACATCGTCCGACCTATCTGCCAATCTTCCCTACTACAATTCCACCCAGTTCGATGCTGCTGCTGATCAGGCAGAACATGATCTCCGTTTATTGGATGGAGGATCCCCTCCCGGTAGCTTGACGCCTGGGACACTACTTGGCCGTTTCTTTCGCAATGTCACTTTTGACACCACTCCGTTGTCAGACCCATCGACGACTCCGGCCGCCTGGATATCAAAAGCTTCGACAGATTCGTTGGACCCTACAACCACCCCGGAGACGTCTTTGGGTACACAGGCATCTGCTGCCTGCATCGCACACCCTTTCTATGGTTATTCTACGATATTTTTAACGGGCAACTTGTTGTTTGCGATTACAATTATATCATTGATTGTATAGTTTGACGGCATGCCAATGATCTACTGCTTCTTGGGTTTCTCAAGAAGCATTATTATCACGCCCACACTCCTTTGTGCTCGAAGGTCCTTGAATAGGGCTTAGGTATGAATATGTGTCCACACAACGTGAGGGTGGGCGGGCGGACGGGCGGCGCTCGTCCGCCCAAGATGCATACACATGGCACAGCACTGAACGTCACGGTTGCCCAATACGCTGTGCAGTCTGTGCTCTTTCCCTCTACTTATTTCATGTGTACCCCTCTTGATGGATATCGATGAATGCTTGGGCACAGTCCTGACCATTGACACCCGCCCACCTGTTGATCTCGTTCAACTTCAAGATAATGCCAATCAATCAACCTCGGTGATTCCCTCATCAACACGGCGCTGAGGGCCTGCTTTTGAACGCATCCAAGGCCTTGAGGTACACACGAGGTCGAAAAACTCCGAGAAGCTCAATCTAAACCTCGAGCACTCAGCAGAAGCATCATTTCACCAAGGCCTCACCTTCTGACCTATAGCATTGAGCACAATGTAATTCTCCATGCTTGGAAACCCGCTGACCCTGGGCGCGGTTGACCAAGCGAATAGCAACCGCGAAAAAGGAAAAATATATATATAAAGTCCCAGCACAATGGCGGGACAAACGAGCGGACAACAAAACAGGGGGAACTCAATGCCTCGAGGCACGCCTCGCGGTTTACGGACGTTCTTTGCGAGTTGCCTCGCTATTCGCGTGCAATCTAATCCATAAAAGCCTCCCCATTTATCCTGCCAATCTCCATTCCTCCAGCTCCCAACGTCCATTCATCTGTGGGATTCCCTTGAGTCGAGAAGTTATCACCCCCTCGTCCTTCACCTCACCACCACACCACATCATGTCGTCTTACGATGAAGACATCACGGTGAGCTCAGACTCAGTCTGACATTGCTGGCGTATAGAAGTTCAAAGTCTCGTTGTAGCCCGGTGACATCGTCGCTGTCCGCCATGGCTTGAAGGGCAGACAGGAGGGTCTTGTCATCGGTTCTCACGTTGACCGCCTGGTAAGTGACGATGCCATAGCAAGAAGTGCCGATGTAGCCTGAGCACCTATCCGTTTCGCAGGGCCGGCAGATTATTGAGGTGCAACTGGAGAACGAGGTGTACAGGGCCTTGTATGTATTTACTATCCATCTCCCCCTTTCGTCTCGTGGCATTCAACGTCCTGCAACGCGACCAGGTATCCCCAGGTCACACATGTGCGGCGCACCATCTCCTACACCCGCCCCAGTCCCCACAAGCAGCGCACGGTTGAGCGTCGGATCTATTGGTGATCTTGCATCCCCACGAGCCTTCACGAACGACTTGCACGCTTCCTTCATGGTCATGGTCAATCAATTGTTATTTTATCATCACTTGCATATAATCCTCATATCTGGCACCTTCGCTCCCGGCATTCCTTCTTCCGCGCTGTAACTTTACCAAGTCGACATGCATCGCATTTCCTGGAGCTCTCCATGTGTGGTGGACGGAAGGGAGGTTACAGCGTGGAGGTGGACTATATGGTTGGTTAGGTATTTATTGGTTAGACAGAGAAGCCTCTCCCGATCCCTACGAGTTGCCTGATCGATTTAACCAATGCATTGCTCGTATCGTATCTATCTATTTAGATGTCATACAATCATATAGTTCTGACTTCAAAGTTCGCTCTGTCGTTTAGAAATCAGGATGCTCGAGTGACGAGCTCCACCGGGTAGTTCGTAAGTGATTAGTGCGAGCCAGTAGGGAAAGAGTTGTGGAGGCATACTGCATATAAAACAGAAACAAAGAGAACACAGGAAACAGACGATGCAACAGTGATATGTGAGGGTTGAATGATTAAATGAAACCAGTATGCGCGGGGTCGATGCGGGGGGGGGGTTGGGTTGAGTATAGTTGAGCTAGAGATACAGAGCCAGAGGGAAATAATGTATGACGTGGGAAAGGAGTGTGTCGTTTTCCTATGCCTTGAGGCCGACGACTGGTGAGGGCCCAGCTGGGGGATGATGAGGTTTCGGCGTGTGTGTTCGATTCGGTGATGGTATCGATGATTTTGGCTGGGGATGTGTTTGGGTTATAGATGATGACGAGGAGGACGATGAAGTAGATATTGATGTCGACACCGCTATTGGAACCTCAGGCGGGGACGATTGTTTTAGTGAAAGTAGCGACGGCGCGGATGCCGTCATAGAACAGTCCCCGCTTGCTGATCCGTTCGCGAGAGGGTGGACAAACCCATTGGGTAACGAAGACGACACCGCTACCTTGGTCCCTGAAATATTATCCAGTGACATTGACAATTCCCGTTCCGGCGCAGCGACACTCGAGCTTCTTTTCCTCCCAGCAGCCACACTCCTCACAATCCTAGGCTCAGGCCGCGGCACCGCAATACCAACATTCACAGCTGCATTCGCCGGCGCCACGCCATTGGCTTTCGGTCTCTGGTGCTCCTTATTCATAATCCCATGCCCAACCTCACTGATCAAAGATCCAACGCTCCCATTCAGATCCATCGTCCGCAGCTCCGGCTTCAACGTCTCCTCGGACATATTCCCCGCAGACGGGTAGATCCCTGGCCGAACCAAAACCGCACGCTCGTAGTACAGCATGAACGCCCCCGCACCCTCCTGCAGCACCGCCTCAATTCCACACTCCCGCACCGCGTCGTCGCTGATCCGCAACCACCCTCTCCCAGTCCCAGGTCCCACGGCCTCCGACTCATCTTCCCACAGGTACCGCGGGCCATCCACATCGTCCGCGACGTATAGCGGGTCGATGAGCTTCGGAGGGGCCCAGCGCTTCGCGGGGGGCAATTCCGGGCTGCGCGGTTTCCGGCGGAAGCAGATGTAGTGCCCGAAGGAATGCTGGCCATAGTGGCACACGACGGCGGCGAGGCGGTATATCGTCCGTGGGTTGGCGTAGGTTGCGGGCGTGGGAGTGGTTGAGCGCGGGACGGCGGGTGGCGGGGTGGAGATGGCGGAGGTGGGGACGATGGAGAGGCTTCCCGAGGTGGTGTAGGGCGTTAGGTCGAGGACTTCCGGAAAGATGACGCGAACGTTGTTTTTGGAGGCGTATTGGCCAAAGTGGACGGAGCGGTTGATGTGGAGGGCGAGGACTGCGGGTGGCTGATGAGAAGGTCAGTTGGTGAACAGGTGACTGGAAGTAACAGACACTTACTCGTGCTATCATGGCTTGTTTTGTGGAGGCTTTGCTGAATACCTTCTCCATTCGGACATCAGGCAGGTCGTCCTCTATTCGACCTTCCTCGAGAGCGGCCTTTACACGCCTCTCCATCTTATACACCTCTTTTAGCCGTTTCTTCTTGGATGTGGAGGGTTTGGCTTCTGGCCTAGTCGCTTCCTCCAATGATATTATGTCATTGAGGAGACGCTTGTGTGTCGCAAGCATAGAGCATTTACGGCATATGCAGTCTTTCAGGATCTCAATGCTGGTATAATCATCCAGACAATCCTCTAGACGGCAACTTGCCTGTTGGCGTGGTCAATATATAAAATTGGATTCCATGGCTGGGAAGAACACTCACAGATAATCTGGGGACGGCCAACTGCCAATTATCCAACGAAAAATGCATCACCGCCTCGGTATATCCACAGACGACACAGCTTCGTCTATTCGCCGTCAACCCATCAAATACACTCTTCCCGATCTCCCTGTTTGTCTCAGAGGCCTGCGAGAGACCACCCAACCCACGGTCTCGATATCCTTCCTTATCTACGGCGGCGATCTCGTTCTTGATACATTCAGAGAGTAGCTGGAAGAGTTCTTGCGCGTCTTGGTGTTCACGAGAGTAGAGAAGGGTGCTGGTGCGTCCCTCTCCTTGATTGCTCAGCACCTCGATTATTTCGTTCGGGCGGATCGAATGGTATGAGGATCGTGGTGTGTTGAGCCCTGGTGAGGAACCGTCAGAGATGAAATCCTGCTGGGTCATGTGGTATCTTACTTCGGAAGAGATCCTGAAGGGCGTCGATAACTGGTGAAGGTACGTCCAAGGCTTCGGCTTTCGCATGGATTGCATCGATATGTGGTTGAAGATACGACAGAGAGGCGAGTGCCTTGTGTTGTTTATGAAAATCAATTACGTAGGAAGGACAATGAGGTAGACTGACCTGTAGGGTCGAGTTCATGAAACAATATGTTCCCGAGATATTTACGAGGCCGGAGTAGTAGCCGTCTTCGTAGCTTTTCTCCGCGTCTAATGCAAAGCAAGAAAAGAAAAGAAAAGTAGTGAGTATGAGGATTCCGCGTCATACATTCAGTTTGCATACTGTGCTTTGCAAGGCCGTTCATGGCTATCTGTTCAGCACGCGTACGGACACTCTTCTTCGACTTCTTCTTCTCCGAGCTGCGCCCCGACGCAGAGGAGTACAGACCTCCCGATGACCAGTTCCATGGTAGAGAAAGGCCGAGACTATCAAGGCCCATGGTGATGTTGTAGAACAGGGAGCTGAGTTCGGTCTTAGTGGCGACCAAGAAGAAAAGAGCTGGGACCAGAAAGAGGACGAGGAGCGGTGCAACCTGTTGAAATAAGTTACTAGAGAGAATTTCTATACACCAGACTCGAAACTCGTCGGGAAGGTGCATGTGGGTTGGTGACTGGAGCAGATAACCAGCGAATGGGGAGGATGCTATTAATGTCCAAAGCAGGCCATGAGGTTCAGATTGAAACTGAATGTATGGCTACCTAGCGCAATGGTAGCGCGTTTGGCTTCGATTGCTAAATGGCACCAAAAGGTTGCAGGTTCGAGTCCTGCGGTGGTCATCTTTTTGTCATTGTACTGTTTTCAACCCCACGTGACTTGCTCCCCTTGTCGCGTGGTTCGATCCAGGCGCAAAGCAATTCGTTGGTTCGCCAACGCCATCTCCAGCGGCAGGCATGGCCACTCTTTTTCTCTCCCAGCATTCGTCGAACCCCCTTGAGGTCGGCTCATCCGATCCCAGAAACTCTCAATACCGCCGTTCCCTCCTCGCCGCACAGTCTCGACGCGCTGAGCATTCACTCTCCTCCGACGACCCAATCCATGGTTATGACGTAGAAAGCATGAAACGATACCATAGACACCTCGCCCACGTCCTTCCTACATTCTCCGCCACTAACCAGCCGCAGAACGCGTACGTTGATCTAGACGAGGGCATGGACAGTGACGACGAGTTGGATCAGTTGCCTGTTGTGACTGGGCCTGCGACGGGCCATAGAGAAGATGCACAAGACGACAACGACATTGACGACGATGCACACGATAACGAATCCGACACTCCAGAGGAGATTGATGAAGAAATGACATTATACCTCAAGAGCTCCGAGGAGCGTGCCGAGATCGAGGAGGAGATCGCGGACCTCGAGAACGCCGTGCCCCAACTCACCGTCGACTACAAAATCGTAGACCGACTAGGGACTGGCACCTTCTCTTCCGTTTATAAAGCTATAGACCTCGGATACCATGACAAATGGGACAATACATCGTGGCAGGGCCACCATCCGCCTTCCTCATCCGCATACTATCAATCTGCACCACAGCCGAGAGACCAGAAAGCTTTCGTTGCCATCAAGAGGATATACGTTACGAGCAGTCCAGAACGCATAAGGAATGAAATTTCGATTATGGAGGACTGCAGAGGCTGTCGACATATTTCCCAGCTCATAACTGCTTTTCGACACGACGACCAAGTCGTGGCTATCATGCCATATCACCGTAACGAAGATTTTCGGGTGCGTTCAGCGTCTTCTTTGCACTCAATGTGCCACTCATACTGAACAACAGGACTTTTTCCGCACCCTTCCAATACCGGGCATCAAAGCCTACTTTCGGTGTATGTTTCGCTCATTACGCGATATCCACACGCGAGGAATCATCCATCGTGACGTCAAGCCTGCCAACTTTCTCTTTGACCCCCGCACTGGGATTGGCACGCTTTGTGACTTTGGTCTTGCCTCGGTAGGTTCTCTGGCCTTTAGAATTCCCCGATCTTCTCAACTAGGGCTCTCTTCAGCGGATGGAAGCCGTAGGGCCTACCTATGGCGCATGTCTACACACTTCTGCCACCCGAGAACATCCACATGGTACAAGCAAGAAGAATGCAATCAGCATTGAAGAGATCAAAGCGGGGCAACTAGATGCACGCAATAAGTCTAAATCAGCCCCAGAGAAAGTGGGGTATCCCGAAAAGGACAACAGGTAAAACTGGGAGTAATCATGATTCAACTATTGCCTGATAAGTCTCCCCTTGTAGACCTGTTTCAAAAGCCAACCGTGCCGGAACGAGAGGTTTCCGTGCACCCGAGGTGTTGCTCAAGTGTGGAGATCAAACCGGCGGTACGCATGCACCATTATCAATGGCCATGACAGAAATTGAAATATAACACAGCTATCGATGTTTGGGCCGCTGGAATGATTCTGCTATTCTTTCTGACTGGGAAGTTCCCACTGTTCCAATCGAACGACGATCTGGAAGCTCTTATGGAAATTGCGATGGTGATTGGCTCCAAAAACATGGAAAAGGTCGCAACGTTGCATAGTAAGTCACTGGCAACTCTTCCCTACACCAATCAATAATTCAGCCGTTGCTTTCAAGGCCGCAAGTTTTCCACCAATGTTCCCGACCTCACTCCGGAAGGAATGCCGTGGCGGGTCTTTGTCGAGAAACAAAACCCAGCACTCTACGATCCACCAGAACCAGACTTGCGATATTACCCATACAATTCCCCAACGTACCACCCGCACACCGAAAGCGAGCACCAACAACGCCAGCAGCAGCATCACGATCCCCCGCCATCCTCATCATCCGCGTCTTCTCCGCCCCCACTTTACTTCCCTCGCTCCTCCTCCCCTGCCTCCGGACCCAACGACGCCATTCCGGCCCCCACACGCGCTTCGCACCGGGCCGAAATCGAAAGCGCCTTCGACCTCCTCGAGAAGCTTATGCACCCCGAGTCGACGAAACGCCTCACGCCCGACCGCGCGCTCGCACACCCGTTCCTCCGCGCGGGGAGTGACGGCGCGTTCGACGAGGCTGCGGATGACGACGAGTTCGTGCCACACCTGTTTGATGAGGGCGTGTGCCGTGAGTGGCACTTCCGCGACGAGGTGACGGACGCGCCGTGCGTGAAGGTGTCGACGCCGTGCGGGTGTGGGTGTGGGGAGACGGTTGAGGAGATATTGACGCTTGTATCTGGGGAGGGTGTGGCGATTGGGAGGCAGCCCTGTGAGTATCATGAGAATGTGGTTGAGTTTTGATGACTCTTTCTTCTGCTGTTCCAAATTGTTTCTTGTAGTCCTCGGAATAGAGGCCGGAGAGTGTATGCTAGTTATTTAACGTTGTATTCTTATCCAGCTTTCGACTTCTTGAGAACCTTCTGAGGCAAAGTGCTACCACTATGCACTAGGTAGGTAGTACGTAAGATGCAGTCATGTTCAAGTGGCGGAATATATTTATGCCAGTTGCCGCAAGACTTTTTGTGGGTTTCTCACAAACATGGGGCATGGATATAAATCTAGGGGGCCGTCTACTTGAGCGTGTACCTAAATTATAGCCTCGCCCGAACTGGGTTGTCAACATGGAGGTTGTATTTATCTCCACCGCCTGATAAACACGGATCCCAGTCGTTGTGTTCTGGAAAGAGAAAAAGGAGAGAGCAAGTGAGCCATGAGGCTTGGAGATAAAATCGCGATACAATATGGAGATGAGATCTCCAAAAATATCCATGGTCGCACAGGTATATATATTTCGCGTTCATCCAGCATCTAGTCCTTGTATTGTGGTGGGACATGTGTCAGATTGTGCACTTCAAGAGCTGGCCAAGACGAAGCAGGCGTCGCTTTACCGCAAGGGCGAGGCGGTGGTAGACGAGGAAGGATTCACGCTGGTGACGCGCGGGGGGGCATATGGCAAGACACTGGGTGGCGGGGTGGGCGTGGCGAGTAAGCGGTTCCAGAAGAGCGGGCAGACGACGAAGAGGAGTAGGGGGACGAAGGAGGGGAAGGAGAAGAAGGATTTTTATGCATTTCAGAAGGCGGAGAAGCAGCGGAGCGGTGGGTGGTCTTTTTTCTTAGCGGGGTTTGTGCGAGGTTGATGTGTTCTTTTTCTTTTCCAGAGCTTATGGATCTCAAGAAACGATGGGAGGAGGACAAGGCGAAGGTGGAGGCGCTCAAGGCGTCTCGGCGGTTCAAACCCTATTAGACCTTCAATGTTATTACCAACGCTTGGTTGTTCATTCGATTGCTAGCGTGAATTGCAAACATTTCATTAGTGTGAGTGACCCCCGAGTGCTTTCCTTGGACACTGTCATTGGTATTTATTGTGCAAACTACGGTCCTCCGTGAATTTCTCGCCGTTGAGTGTTGACGACGGAAGTATAGTTACTTCGCAGAAACTTCCGGTGGAATGACTTTTCAAGACTTTGATTTGCTTGTATCCAGCTCTTCCTACCGAGGAGAAACTTTTACGTATGTGTAGTTCAGTATTAACATGTTCCCTAAAGTACCCAAGGGAGCCAGTTACAGGTAGGCCGGACCGAATATGATACTCGTCCCTACGTGATTGAGATTCAAAACCTGAAACAGACCACAGTCAAAAGAAAATACGTTGTGTCTTCTACATACGTTGTCTTGCGCCACATTACGGCAATGATCATTGAAATTTGACGCTTCCCTGCCGAAACCCAACACTACAACTCAAAGGCCTGCCAACCCAAGGCTCCACCATCAGCGCTTCCAGATTGTAACATGTCTGATATCCTGCAGTATGACACGTTGTAAGCTGTGTTTCGTGGGTCCGCAACATCAATATGCGGAACTATCCACGTCGACTAACTGAACAAGCCAGAAGTTGCGACCTTTGGCCTGGTTGACGTAATCACTGTCCTTGTTAAGGAAAGGGGCCAGGCGGTTTAATACCCTATAAATATGCACTGCATGCAGCGGTGAAAATCGGTCGGTGGGCGCGACGATGGATAAGGGGAACAAGCCCTAAGGATAGTTTTCTTCAAAACGGAAGAAAAAACTTCAATCGAGGATCACACTGGCGCGTTTTCAATGGGCCGATCCGGCGGTGAGGATGCTGTTACATGGGTCCACCAACTGAAAGGATTCCAGTGGCGGGCCCGGACACCACTTGATCCATCAAAGTCATTGATTTTTCCTCCGTCTCGGCGGCTCTGTCGTAGTGGAAAGAACGTCCACGATCTGTTGGTCGATGACGGTTCAGGAGGAGGCTCATTCACAAGGGTCGACGACCTGCTCATTGGGCGAGCATCATGAGATGTCGAGCAACGGTTTTGGTTTGGAGGGGGACTCATGAACAAGGGAAGGTCTGATACACCCGTTGCTGGCCGACCCTTCCACCAGCTGACTAGGGAGCAGAACCAACAAGTTGGTGCGGAGGGAGGCTCGTCTAACAGCGGCAGAAGCGAGGACAATGGGACCCCATGGGACGAAGGGTTTCCTATAAGATAGTTCTGAAAATGGTACAGAAGGATGAAAATATGACCTACCGATGGTCGAGGGGGCCGTGGAGGATGGGGAAGACTGGAGATAGCTAGCTGTCAAGATAGATACTTAAATATGTGAGATACAGTTCATATTGGAGGATATACCGGAAGCCTCCAAGCTGTTGTGGGAGGTCGGTCGAGTTCCTTCGCTGGAGGCAGGGTTGGGCTCTGATGTTTGGGGGATCTCGATCTCCTGTGCTCGACGCGCTCTTTCCCTCTGACTTGCCGTCTAGAGCGGGTGGTTAAAACTTGGGGCAAATGCAAAGTACCAACAACTATACCATTACGATAGCTCGCAGCTGCGCCACTTCATGAGCCAACCGCATTATTTTCTGTGTTTGCCCACGGAACAACGCAAGGAACTTGTCCACAAGTGATAGTGTGCGATATGTGACTTCCCTCAAAGAGTCGCTCATCCTCTCATACCTATGTAGCGTTAGACGCGTTAGTCCTGTTGGACATTGGGACAGAACTGACTGTGCCAAACGCCCTTGTATGAATACGGAGACTTCGGTTTTCAGCAGGCCTTCAGCCTCCGCGGTGAGATAGAGCGTCTTCGTTTCGACCAGCAGATCGTCCAACACCTTCATTTGAACTCCCGGAAAATAGAAGTTGAAAAAGAACAGAGCTGAGAAGAGTGTACTCGTGAGAGCGACAACCCCAACAAAATAGTTGAAGGTGTTCGATGCGTCCATGACGAGAGTGCAACGGGAGTGACAACTCAGGAAAAAGAGGGGAAGCAGCGAAGAGATCAAGGCATTTCGATTGCAGGTGATAGTTATGCAAAACTCGGAGAAACACGATGTAGAGGCATGTCTTCGCGTGTAGATTCTGAAGTCAGAGGCGCTGGAGATTTCATCTGCAGTGGGATCTGGAAGACGTGGGCCGATCGCTTATGTCATCTGTTGAGATCGTTGATGTGCATGTTGGGTCTCCTGCCTCGTGGTGTTCGACCCGTTCTTGCAGATGAGTTCAACAAATGGCATCCAAATTATCGCCGCCGCTCCCTTCAAGACATCATGAATACCCTTCACCTGAATTCGCAGTTCCACCTCCCGTCCCGCCAAATCGACCTGGCTTGACCTCCCACAGCGTCGCGGTTCAGCTCCGGAGGCTTTACAACAATGAACTCACAAACATGGAAAAGCATTGGCGCGACCGCTATTCTTTTTTTCTCTCGCGCGGATTGGAGTTACGCTTCCGCTATAGGCCAGAGTGGACTCCATCATGGCTTAGCATTGATATCGATCCTGCGTACTGCGATGATTCCATCGAGCAAGTCGTGAGTTCTTGTAAAATCGTCATGAGATTCGCCTGATCATCTTCAGTAGTTACCGATGGTACTTGACGCCAAACGTCTCTTGGACGGTACCATTGTGTGCATCAAGCGAATTAACCCTGAGGAAGTGTCAGAGGAAGTCAAAATTGCCCGGTTTCTGTCATCGGAATCAATGTTACGAGACTCCAGAAACCACTGCGTTCCCATTTGGGATGCTTTTCGAGACCCAATCTTGCCTCAGGTTGAATTCATAGTCATGCCAGTCCTTAGACCTTTCGATAGCCCGGAATTTTGTGCAATGGGGGAGGTGGTGGATTTCGTTACTCAAATGATCGAGGTATGCTTAGGTCCCCAGCTTCGACAAACTCTCTGACATGCGTCAGGGCATGGAATTTATGCACCGATATGGAGTTGCTCACGGGTACCGCTGCCGTTCCTTGACCTTTTTGCCAATGCTCACACAACTCGATTTGCAGAGATTTGACCAGTCAGAATGTCATGATGGACGGGCGGCCAATTCTTCCCCGTGGTTGGCATTTCGTTGCCAACAACTGCGCACCCAATGGCACCGAGTTGCTCTCACCGCTCGCTCGAATCGACCACCCCGTCCGATACTTCATTATTGATTATGATTGTTCCATCAGGCTACGGCCTGGACAACCCCATCTCATGAAAGGATTTGGTGGGCGAGATGGAGATCCTCCGGAATATAAAACTCGCCAACCTTATGATCCGTTCAAAATCGACGTGTTCACCTTAGGAAATGTATTCTTCAAGGATTTTCATGAGGTGCGCTAGGAGAGCGTCCTGTCTCAATTATATAAGTGCTCATGTGCATTAGAAATATGAAGGTCTCGAGTTTCTTGCTGGCTTGATAGACTTTATGAAGACGCGTGATTTTCGCGAACGGCCCACAGCGCAAGCCGCTCTCCAGTACTGGTACAACGCACGGGCTCAGTTGGATGTGGCTATTGCACGATGGCGGCTCCGCAAGCGAAACGAAACAGTGGGGGCACGCGTCGTGCTGGACACCGTTGCAGCCGCGCGAGAAGGAATTCATAGCGTGAAACGACTGCTCGGCGCGAAGGTAACGGCCAATTCTTCGAGCTTATTGGTTGAATTTGACGAAGCATAGGAACGGAAAATTGATTGGTCGAATACGTGATCCTTGATTTTTCCAAGTATAACGCTCGGGATCTTTACTAGAGCCGAATCTGCGTCTTGTCGGAACCAGCCAACATGTCAAGGGACTGCCCTTGACCCAACCATGGCGTGTTCGCTGCCGATCTACATACTACGCCATAATCCAACTCCGGAATAGGCAGCATACCAGGGCTAGAATCGACGCCTATTGACTCACTAAAGATCGATACCATGCAGGACGAATGCCTGGATGTCAACGTGGACTTCTCTACACTTAAAATACTCCGCTATTAGCTGTTCCTAGCACCTTTTCTTAATGTCGTCTCTCCGCGGAGTGCAATGCCACAAGAGGAAGAAATGCATTTGATCATCAACACAGCCGCTCTCCTGTTCAGCACTCGTCTTTTCTTGCATTTTGCGAACAGAGCACGTTTATGTGGCATACATATATGCAGGTAAATTTGATTCGCGGCAATAGGTACCAGTTTCGGCATGGATTTTTGTGGGCAAATCTATCAAGCGGGCGTGCGTGGTTTTTACCATCCAAGGCTGTTGACTCGAGGCGTGCACAGCACACAAGCCTCGTTGAAGAAGAGCTGTAATTTCCATGAGACGAAGTACCCCTTGCAACTTGCAATGCAAGAGCCTGGCCCGATTCAGTTGCGAGAGTCACTCAATTCTTCGTTTGTTGGAGTGGTGTTCGGTTCAGACGCCGGAGTGCAGTTACAGGATTCCGTTGTGTTCTGTATAGAAAAGTGAAAGTGAAGGGGCCACGAGGATGGGGGTGAAATCACGATACAACTGAGAGATGAGATCTCTAAATTATATATAATCGCACAGGTATATATCGCAGCAACCAGAATCCAGTCCCTGTATTGTGGTGGGACGCGTGTCGGATTGTATATTTCAAACATTATATCCCGGCGGATTGTCGACTGGAAAGCCTAAAGAGAGGGACACCGATGACGAATCTGCGGGCGAAGTATAGATCGCTATAAAGCCAGATCAGCCAAATATAGACCTAGAAGCAATCTGGTATGTTGGACTCACGCAACCCTTCCTCATCCTCGGAGGGAATCTGCCGTTTCATATATATCGCCCGCTCTCTCGTCTTCTCCAAAAGACTCACGAACTCGAACATGGCCCGATCTCTGAACCGCAGCTCCGCTCTCGTACCATCAGTCAGACCGCCCTCAGGAGAAGGCTTGACGTCGAATGAAAGGTAGTTTGCGCCGAACGTTGGCTGGTGGAACGCGGTAGACAAGATTGAATGTAATGGGATCGATAGCGACTCGAATGAAGCGTCGTTATCACTCGAAAAGATAAGCTGTTGCCACAGGAAGGCGCAACCAAGCGAAATAGGCGAAAGACGAAGACGAGGCGATAGAGGAGCGCGTCAATGACAATCAAGAGATCGAGAAGAGCGGAAACCGCACTCGTTGATCAGTGAGCCAGATCTTCCCCATAGCTTTAAGCCTTTTGCTGCCGCCAGACCCCCCAGCACTGGATTCAGCTGCGGGCGGTGCATCTGGGATGGTGAGAGATAGCTCGACCCCGGCGTCGACTGCGTTGATGGTCATCTCGTTAGGCAGAGGGACTGGGGAGCGATTGGGATTTAGCATTGTCCAGTTCAGCGCCATGATGAGTGCGGTCTGGTCAATCTGTTCGTTCTGTTGAAGTGATGGTGTCGAAGTGATGGTTAATTTAAATGAGCCGCGGGCCATGATCGGGCCACAGTTGGGCAATTATTAATGCGGTCAGTTGCTTTCATGGCTACCTAGCGCAATGGTAGCGCGTTTGGCTTCGATTGCCAAGCGGCACCAAAAGGTTGCAGGTTCGAGTCCTGCGGTGGTCATTGCTTTATTAATAATATCAGATCTGTTTTTGCTGGTTCAGTGGTTGGTCTTGCTGGTATTGAATCCGACTATACCTCGCATACGCAACGTGCCCTATCCATAGAACATCAGACAAGACGTGGTCTGAACCGGAGATGGGAGGCTGTGTGAGACCGAACATATTTTCATGCCGTTCTATTTGCGGCCTCATATCTGTACAACGGAAAGTATGCGAAATTGTCATAGGATTATCACATGTGTTGCGAAAGCAGGCTTTTGGAAGCTGAGCGTGTCATGAAGTCCTTAAGTACCATATCGCAAATTTGATTGTCAAACATGTAACTTCCACCCTGCCTCATTCACAGCACTGGCATCGCCACAACATGCTTTCTCCGCAACTGAGCCGCGCCATAGCTGGTGGCTAGCGCCACCTAGCGGCCAAGCCAACGCTGACCAGCACTAGAGCCACCACACCAGGGGAATGCCAGCTTGGACTGAATACTAGATCATAGATTCCGTCGTCGGTAAGGGCTACCTGCGTGGGCTTGAATCGTGTCATTGAAAAGTGGGTAGGTCT
The DNA here is from genome assembly GCA_013433165.1 of Hypsizygus marmoreus. Classification (NCBI taxonomy): domain Eukaryota; kingdom Fungi; phylum Basidiomycota; class Agaricomycetes; order Agaricales; family Lyophyllaceae; genus Hypsizygus; species Hypsizygus marmoreus. Next base: position 496,728 of record CM024087.1, read on the forward strand.
CCAACGGTCCGAGCTTTGTTCTGCCTATGTCCAAACCTGCGGAGATGGACGGTGCTGAGTGAACTGAGCACAGCGACTATAACTTATCGCTGCACGTGTGCAGTGAATATCCAGATCGGCATAGTGACCCCCAAAGTCTGGAAGGATCCCTGAGAGCTCAAAGGCGAGATACCGGGACCACAACGTGTGGTATTTCGAGCAGGATAGATGCTCTCGAAGCGCGAAAGCCAACAGTTATGTGTTCGACCATCCCGCCTTTCGTTTCTACAGAGAGTTAGACCTGCTCCACAACTCGAATGTCTGCCTAGTGCTCACCTCACTACCTAACAGGCGTTTGACACTATGGATACTTTGCCGAGCAACAGCAACAGTGTCAAAAACAACCCGTTCTCCAAACGACTCATTCCGCCTTCGAAGTCGCCAACGTGCGATAGTAACGTCGAGATGTGTTCTGATATTATACCAATACTGCAATGCAACCTGTGCAGTTGGCCGTTGGCGGAATTCGCGAGTTTTCATGAAGTCAATCAAACTGGCAAGAAACTCAAGGCCCTCGTATTTCTAAGTTATGCACACATTTAAAGTGGCAAGCTTGCATAACGTTCTCTGACGTACCTGGTAGAAGTCCTTGTAAAAGACATTTCCGAGCGTGAACACGTCAATTTTGAATGGGTCGTACGGATTTCGTGACGTGTACTCGGGAGGATCACCATCCCTGCCACCGAATCCTGTGACGAGATGGGGTTGTCCCGGTCTCAGTCTTAGAGAGCAGTCGTAGTCAATGACGAAGTATCGGACCGGATGATCAGATCGAGTGAGGGGCGTAAGCTCGTCGTGGCCATTCGGTGCGTACATGTCAGCGACAAAGTGCCAGCCACCGGGCAGAATGGGACGAGCATCCATCATGATATTTTGTGTGGTTAGGTCACTGCCGAAGGTATGAGAAGGGCATTAACTTTAGAAAAGTGAATTACCCATGAGCAACGAGATTCCTATGCATGAACTCCATGCCCTAGTGAAGTCTAAGGAGACAGCTATGAGAAAAGCGATTGAGCACATACCTCTAGAAGCTGGGTCACAAAATCGACAACCTCACCAATTGCACAGAATTCAGGGCTATCAAACGGCCTCAAGATGGGCATAACGAGGTACTCGACATGCGGCAGAATCGGGTCACGAAAAGAATCCCAGATAGGGACGCAGTGGTTGTTTGGGTCGCGAAGCATTTGTGCAGAAGAAAGATAGCGGGCGATGTTTACCTCTTCCGTCTTTGATTCTGGCTCTATTCGCTTGATACAAACATTAATGCCATCCCGGAGGCGTTTGGCATCTAGCACCATATACAGCTGAAAAGTATCATGTCAGGAAAGACCTGTGACGATTCACTACGTCCAAATCCAAAATACACACAATCTGCTCAATCGAGTCCGTGCAGAAAGCAGGATCTAGCGTTGTACCCAGCCATGATGGAGTCCACCCTGGCTTATAGCGGGGACGTAGTTCTAGGCCATGCTCGAGGAAAAAAGTGTACCGATCACGCCAGTCCCGCTCAAGTTCATTGAGTTTTGTGTTGTAAAGGCTCTGGAGGTGAGCTGCGACGTTTTGCGAATTCAAAACGGGTGGGCGTGCAGTTCTGGAGGGAAACGATCCGGAAGGTGATGGTTCAACACGCGCCGAGGGTAGCAGCGATATTCTGGATGCCATTTCGCTGCCAGAGACGCTGGTTCTGAATCAGAGCATAACGAGGCAGAAACGCGTGCACGTGGGGAAGTTCGATCTTCCTTACATAATCTATGTTCCAAACTTGGCTCGACTTCTCCCGGGGGCACACGGGCCGCACCTTCCTCCCAACATGCTTCTTCAGCGTGGCGTAACACCACTGGATTTAAATACTGCTTCACAATCAAACATCATGTCCGATCTTCCCAACAGCCATGGACGCAGCTTCCAATGTTTTCAGCTACAGCGTTGGGGCGATTGCACTCATCAGCACGGTTGTTTCTGTCCTTTTCTTTTTGCGCTTGTTCTTTCCTGCTCCTCAAATGAAAATCCTTGACGCAGTCCTGCTTGAGACGAAGACGTTGTACCAGAAGGTTGACGCAGAAGGTTTATTACCTGTCAAGGTCTCTAAATCCGTCCAGGTCAAATTAAACGAGTTTGTTTTCTCACAAGTTATTCATCTTCTGGTTACTGACTGCTCGTACTCCACTAGATACGACGTATGGAGTGATGCAATGCGCGAGGCTACCTTTAGGGCCATATCAACTCTCGACAAAATTCGAGCCATATTCAAAGGTCAAACGCAAAAATCATGCATCTCACTCGTGAAGTCCAGAAGTTAAGGTCTTTTATAATGGTGCGATTACACTCGCTGTCCTGCGAATTATCATCTCATAAGTTGCTCCTAGACCGCTAGCCAGAGGGAAAGGACGCGTAGGGCTCGTGACCCTGAGCTTCTCGGCCTTTTGAGAGCTTGTGGACAAGACTTCCCATCCTGCGATATTATCCAGGGGCTCGACTTGGGACTTGAAGAAGTCAATGGTATGTTTTGTGCCATATCATTTCTCTCAGCGGGTCTTAAGCAATCAAATCACCAGCTGTTTCACCGGTTCCAACTTCATGCGGAGACGCTTCGACCGCTCCTACCCGGCCAGGACAGTCATCAATTTCTCCACCAATTGACTCAGCTCCATCACTATCCCAGGAACTAAGTTTGAGCTCAACTTGTTCTCTTTGCTCATTCAGGCTATGGTGGAAGCTACGTACGTCGCGAGAGGCAGAAATGCCTCTACCCGTTACTAGTTCGCCATCCTCAGATGCTGGTCTGCTTAGCAGATCCTCGACACTTGTCAACCAAGCTGCTTTTAATCCCTCCCCACTACGACGCTCCTGGTTTGGTTTCGCAAAACCGACGGGTTCCCGAGATGGAGGATGTCAGGGAGAGCCTAGCAATGAGGTCAGTGTCAGATGGCGCTGGAACCATTTACGCTTGTGGGTTACTCGACCTGCAGCCTCGCAGGATATCTCAGCCGACCAGCTTGATTTTGATCCACCGATCGTTTCGCTTCCAGCCTGATGTATTTCATGTATCTTTTTATCATCTAACAGATTGTGGCGCAGACAAACACGCGCAACCGAGTATTTCGAAACGTCTTTATAACCGCGGACTTATTACAGCCGTTTCAGAAACGAGACGGCAGCCTCTCGAAATTCTCCCGTTTGTCGCAAACTTGATCTCCCTTGAGAAATCAAGGCTCCTTATCGTTCCCGGAATGGCTGTAATTCAGAATTCAGTATTCCTAGCCTCGTTGCAGAAGTTGACAGCCCGGAACTTCTTCCGTGCCTTGTTCAAATGTGACAACATCGTGTGTGGACCCTGCTTGATCATCGTAAGTTTTACTAACGCCGTGAGTGCAATCAATTCTGGACTACTTGGGATATCTCTTGGCAGTCTGACTGAGATCTGCGGAAAGCTCGTCTCCCCGAGTCATTCCAAATAAGCATGGCGTGGTGTTTCCGCATGAAAGTCGATTAGCGGCAGCCTTGCTAGTTTCTTCAAGTTAAATCTAAATAACTGCCGCGGAGAGCTGCTACTCCTAGTGGTGAGACCTGCAGCAGGTCATCAACATTGGCGACCTAAACGTGAGCGCTCGTGGTCTTTCCTTGTTATACTATGGCTCCGCTCGAGTAAGATTCGAAACGACACGTAATTCCTCAGCCTTTGCAACTCCGGAAGCGGACTCGATGTTCTCCCCCTACCTACGTGGTCTTTTGTGGAGCGACTCCGTACTATAGTCCCTTCCATTTTTAACTATTGCCACAGTTGTTATCACTTCAAGCTGTATTCTTATTTCCATCTGTCCGGTCTCTTCTATGAAAGAACTGATATGACAATTGCTGTGAGTTTGGATCACTATTTCGTATTCTGAGAAAAGCAATGTACTCGAGTACTCACCTGTGTCCGATGGTAAGTGCTGTGTCATGAAAATTCATAAACCAGATCATGTGGCGCATTATAGCGCTCATGCTTGGGCTGTCCCACAACTCCGACAGAAAATTTTCTTAGCCTCATAAGAGTTTTTGCACGAGAAAGGAAGGCCTGTCGGTGATATTGTACAGAGGCAAAATGCTTGCAAGCCAAAAATGATCTCAGGCATAACAATTTTATGGAGGTTGCATACCTTTTTGGACAGCGCGCTTCAGAAGTAATTTTTTGACGGCCATGACTCGATCGACGACGGCGCTGCGCAGGATACACGTTCACGCTTTTACTGTGGGGCTCAAATTACTATGTGTAGTTCTGTCACATCTATCGACAACAGAGAGCCTCCAAATCAAGCATTTTACTTCCTCAAAGCACCCGCCCATAGACTCTATCTGCATTGAGGATGGACTGATTAATTGGTTCTGAACGCTACAAGTAAAGATGCAACAAGGTAGTCAGAAGGAATCACCGGGTACAGGACTCCAAAGTATGTACATAGCTTTGCTTCGACTTCGACTAAGCATTTTGCAGCGATGAAACCTGAGCGAAGTTATTCACTGTCCACGTGAACAGATTTAACAACGAGACGCCGCGAGCTGAGTTTCCTGTGGCGGGAACTACCCCACTGAGGTGGCGAGACATTTAGACGTCTGTTTGGACCCAAATCCTCGCGCTGAGGAGAACCAATACCGCCACAGATTTGCTTGGACGTCGAGCAGTCTACAGAAAGATTGTATTCCTTTCTGTGACAACGCGTTTGAGTGTCTCCAGGTGCTTTGTATCTTCTTCTCTTTTCGTTTTCGGGCGGATAGAAGGCAAAGCCGATAAGACAAAGACGTCGCTCGGGCGAAGGCGGCGCAGGCAGTAGCTCCGGTGATACGTCCCAGAGCTGATGGTAGCTGGGCCTTGGAATGGGGTCGTTCTCCGTGTTTAAGAATGCAAACAGTTTTTCTAAGGTTTTCCAATGGATAATTGATGCTTTCCTCTCAAGCTCCGCAGGATCACCATAATAGCGGAGAGCACCGAGGTTGCTCGAGAGGCGCACCTTTCCGTTCAGAATGTGAATGTTGTGCCGCTCGATTCCGGTGTAAACGAGCCCTCGCTGCTGTATGCGTGAAATCGCATCGTAGACGAGTGGCCGGTCGCGATATTGAACAAGCCTGCCGGTTTCAGCTTCGGTAACGATTCCAACCACTGTTCCATCCGGTTCAACGAGGTGTCCTAGTACCTCATAAGTGATATCTAAGCCCCGCAAAGCCCAATGACTGAGCGTGAACCATTCCACGGTTTCCGCCGAATAGTCGTCCCAGCCCACGACGACCTCTACCATAAAATACGATAAAGTGTGTTAGCGCCAGTACGTGTAGAGTGAAGTTAGCTATAGCTTACCAACTTCACGTCCTTTCCAATATCCACCCCAGTTTGAGGAAAACCAAAATTTTGTATATGTGATCTCCTTCTCGTCGATCAGAGGTGCCCATAGAGGACAGCGACGCTTTCTTAGGCGTTTTGACTTTTGCACGATTTCATAACCCGTGCCCTCTCGAGACTTGACGAGATATCCCCAATTTGTTTTGCCAAACTCGATAGTCGGAAGCAGGTTTTGCTGATTTGCCGCCCATTATTATCAGTGAGCAAGCCACACTCGTAGTAAAGAAGGCTTACAATGTATTCTAGAGCAAGTTGATATTTGGCGTCACATTCCTCACGAGAATATTGTTCTTCGCTCATGAAGCATTGTTCATGCGTTAAGAGTGGTTGTGCTTGGATGATGATCATCTGGTCATCCTTGCACAGCATATAGGTTCTCGTGTACGTGTTAATTCCTCCAATGTAAGCCACTGTGTTGCGGGGAATCGCCCTTGACACGACATTCAATCCCTGTTGGTGTTGTGGGTCCATGATGGCTGGATTGTTATCGGGTTCACAAGCGAATTTGGAGGGTTGAAGCTTGAAGGGGGAGTCGCTGGCTGATATTGCTGTTCAGCCACGTGCTTATGTGGCGAGTTAACCTTCACAGCATCAGAACTACGTTCGAAGGAAAATCTGTGCTCAACACCAAATTCCGAGATATGTACGAGTACATGGAGTTGGTATTCTCAACATATCATATAAACGTCCTCGATGTCGCTGCATTCCATTTGTAGTCTTCCATCGATGTGATGTTATTCGGCAACACGAAGATCTGCCAGTTCACTACAGAAGCAGAATACAAGTGAAGGTCCTCCAGGGTGGATATCTTGGGGAGTGGAAACATCTTACTCACGATTGTCTGTGTAGGTCCCACAGCGAAATCTGTCATTTTTTGGGCGTCCATTGAAATTCCATGAAAATCTCGAATGTCTAATAGGGTTTGAACCGCCGAGATGCCTTGAGCGCCTCCACCTTCGCCTTGTCTTCCTCCCATCGTTTTTTGAGATTCATAAGTTCTGGAAATGAAAAGGAACACATCAGCCTCGCACAAACTCCCCACCAAAAAAAACACCCACCGCTCCGCTGCTTCTCCGCCTTCTGAAATGCATAAAAATCCTTCTTCTCCTTCCCCTCCTTCGTCCCCCTACTCCTCTTCGTCGTCTGCCCGCTCTTCTGGAACCGCTTACTCGCCACGCCCACCCCGCCACCCAGCGTCTTGCCATATGCGCCCCCGCGCGTCACCAGCGTGAACCCTTCCTCGTCTACCACCGCCTCGCCCTTGCGGTACCGCGACGCCTGCTTCGTCTTGGCCAGCTCGTACTCGTACACCGCAATCGATGTGTCCGCGTGTGTGCGTACGGCATCGAGTGGGGGCCGCAGCGATGCGTATTGCAGAGTGTAGTGTGCGAGTCCGGTTGGCGATTCGGGTGTTATCGAGGGCCAGGGACGGGGTTTGGATGCAGTGGCGAGGGCACGCTCGAGGGACGATGTGTCTAGGAAGACAAGGTGTGCCGTGCGGCCGGTCGTTCGGAGTGTGCGGAGGCCCATCGTGGATGGTAAGGGTACGACTTTGGGTGTTTCGTCTTTTGCTACTTTGCGTCGTTTCCGAGGCTGATCTTGGACCCCTTCCACTGCTTCCTCATCAGCATCCATCTCTTCCTCCTCGTCGCTGCTGTTGCCCTCGTCATGATGTGGCTCGACCGCATCCACGTCGAATATCACTTTCTCGATGGTCCCGCAGTGTTTGAACAGCAGCCCTAGGTCGCGGTCTGTGGCATCTGGTGGGACGTTTACTAGGAATAGAGTCCGTCCGTCCGGTAATAGAGCATTGTGTGTGGTGCTGGTAGATTTTTTCGAACCGGTGTGTGAGCGTGCATAGATGTAGTGTGTGGATGAGGGGGAGTATGTCACTGGAACAACGCTGAATCCGCTGATGGACGTTGGGAGGGCCATTTCGAGGTTTGAACTTGGCGATGATTTTTTGATTTGCCAGGCGTTGTTTGCAGGACACGTCGATGCCAAACAACGCCTGCTCGAACTTGTCTTAGTCCATCACACCCCTCTTTCCGAACCTGAGGCGAAAGCTTTCCAACACAAATGACTGTGAATATCTGAAATTTTTTCTTGCCTTTTGTATCAGGATGTCGCATTCATTTTCCTCATCGTCAAGTTCCCTAACCCACCGGCCCCATTCCTCTCCGGATACCTCTTCGGAGTTAGTGCAGGATCCTCGCCTAAAACCGCATACTGTGCTCCTGCCCTCTGGCACAGAGCAAATCATCATCCCGAAATCATCCCATCAATACCTCATGCAGATTCATCCACATCTCGCAGCTTTATTTTGCATCCACCTTCCACGCGCTGCATATACGATTTCTACATCCCTGGATGCGGCTTACTACCTAGCGGCGAATTCTGTCATTGAGCAGATCAATATCACCATCTTCAAGTCCTGTCACAACAAGCTTCCAAAGGCACTCAGCACTGGACTTATGGCAACAGCCAGACCTTTCACTTGTTCAATCGAGGTTCATGGTGAGTTCTAAGACCGTTTTGAAACTGACCTCAGAACTCAAATGGATGGCTACTCCAGACGTCACAGACGTGGAGCTGGAGAGGCTTCTGGGTCAGATGGGGGCCTCAGCATACATGCCTGCATCAGATGATGGCCATGAGCAGATTGGAGATGAGGGTTCTAGCAGGGATGGAGGTGAGGGTTCTGATAGGGATGGAGGAGGCAAGGGTCATGGCGGGGGTGGAGGACCTGGAGGAGGAGTTGGTGGCTTGGGTACTGGAACGACTCCCTATGAGCTAAATCCCTCCATCACCTCAAGGCTCACCCCAGATCTACTTGGCAGCTGGACACAAAAATTCACACTGCACCAGACGACAAAAGCAAGTATATTAGATTTCCAGAGAGGAATGGCTGAACTAATTGAGGTTGCATAGGTCAATATATCCCCACCAGGGCATGTTGGAGTGACGGTTAAGTCATTCAGAATTGGTACATCAGCAAACATGGGAGGCCATTATGAACTCACGACGATCAAGTTCGCTATGTTCCCCTGTAGTGCAGGTGTTGTCGGGGCTGACAATGTTTATCCATCACAACAACCATCATTTGAAACTTTTCATCAGGCAGGGCAAAAGCCCACAACAAGTGGTCATGTAGTTATCCTCACAGACGAAGATGAGCAAGGCCAGGGGTGGACCTACCACCTCACAAATCCACATTACAGGGAATTTGGCTTGACTCTGATGAACCCCAATGGAGAAGCACCATCTCTCCGTTTTCGATATATGCGTCAACCTCCATCATACATCGTCATCAAATTCATCTGCGTATGGCAGGTCCGAACCTCTGCTACAAACCCTTTACAGCCCTTACCAGGGTACGACAACTTCATCCATCAGATGGAGTTGAAACTACCTCTCGACAACACTGCAGGAGAATTCACTGCCACAGGTGAAGTTCAGTTGGAACTAAAGTCTCCCACACCTCCAGATGGATCGATACATGACTTGGAATGTGAGGTGGAAGTCAAGGTTGAAGGGCGGGAAATAGGAGTCCTTCCACCAGGAGATCCCAGGCGTCTCGTAAAGACACAGCGAGGAATATGTGCCACAGGTCAGTCCTATTTCATCTACAACATATTTTATTTTCCTTGCTATGCATGGCTGACTATGCTTTTCAGTTCCAGAACTGTGGCTGGGACAACCATCAGGGCCTAAGCACCAAACCATCATCGAGAAATTGAGAGCATGGGCAAAGCACAAGCTTCGGCAGATTTTTCTTATAAGGCATTGAGAGGCAGAATGCGAGAAGTGTATTGTTGTAATACAAGGTCTTATTCCCTTATTGTTCTGCGAAGAAAGCCGAGCTTGTTCTCCCGAAGTTAGGTGATGGTATTATTATTGGTATTCCGGAGCGGTCCCTACCTATCGAGTCATTCCTTGATTCAAAAACAACAGTGGTTCGAATTCGTCATATGTAATATTCGAAGAAAAGTAAACGCCGAGAGACGGAGAGGGGAATAATAGCTGGATAGGTAACGAGACACATCGAAGCCATGACAAAACAAAGAGACTAGACACGACGAGAGAGACATAGAGACGAGAACTACAGTGTGTTTCGAAAAGAAAAGGGAATGGAGGGGAAAGGGAAGGGGGATCCGAAACGAGTCATATAAAAGGACGGACGTATAGGAGAGCGTTGGAAATAATCGGTCATGCGCTGCGCATACCGTGTGTACGTATGTGTGTGGTGTTGCGTAAGATGTTGATTATAGCAAAAGAAGCTATAAGATAGGTAGGTAGGTACCAGATTCGTGACGAAAAGGAGCGGGGGAGGAGGTCACGCGGATATTCGAAGAAGGATAAAAACAAATAGCGACGAAGAGGAGGAGGTGGAGAGACGGAGAGGGAGAGGCGAGCTTTTAAGACCAAAGCCCAGAAGACTCGAACCAATAATATGTAAGATGCAGCGTGATGGGGTGTGATAATATCCTAGAAAACATGACACAGGATCGAGAAAAGCGTATAAGAAACACTAGAGAGAGAGACAATCGAGAGGAGGAGAAAAAAAAGAAAACCAAGCCTTACTCATGACGCATACCCAACTAGTTCGAAGGCGAAGGCGACCTCTCCGTCGTCATCCGAAACTGCACCGAGCCACTGCTACTCCCCGAGCTCTCCGGCGGCTGCGACTTCCACGAGGGCCGGTCCAAATCCAAACTCGCAAGCGTCCCATTCAAATCATGCATCGCATCCAGCTCCTGCGTCTCCGACTCCGCACGTGTCCGGGGCCCAATCGTCTGCCCCGACGGCGGACGTGAGATCGCCGCCTCAGGTCTCCCGGGCGCGCGGGTCACGCCAAACGAGCCAGAGCTCTCCAGGAAGGAGTTGTACCGCGAGGCACTGCCGGGGCGGGTGGATGTTGGTGAGGTTTTGGCGGTGGCGGTGACGTTGGTGTTGACTTTGAGGTCCTGCTGGGTCTGCACGGGGAAGAACCCGGGAGCGTAGGCTTTAGACGGGTGGGGGAGGCCCTCGGAACGCGAGAACGAGTCCCGCTTCGGCTCTGGCACGGACACGTAACCGTTTGGGTCTGGCGAGAAGGGAGCAAAGCTAGACTGAGTGCGTTGCACTTCGGGGCGTTGTGGGAATGTATTCGAGGAGAACGTCTCGAAGATATTGGAATGTTCGTCCCTTGATACCAGGACAGGCTGCTGGGTCTTTCCTTCTGTGAAAGAGGTGTTTGCGTTCCCACCAGTGAAGCCGCCACTCGTCGTGCTGTCATTTACATTCTCAGCAAGACTACCAGGAATATAATCGAGATAGCCTTGCAGGTTGAGCTTTTGCAGAAGCTGGATGGCTTGCTCCTGGGTCATCATGTTGGGGGCGAGCGGGACCTGCGAAGGGAACTGGGTTTGAAGGGCAGCAGCTTGGGCAGCTTGAGCAGCAGCCTGAGCGGCTTTGTCTGGGGAGGGACGCGTTAGATGGTGGCCTAGGCAATTAGAAAGCGGAGGCTTACATTGACTGCGTCCCCAACTGAGGCGAATCCTGCTTCCACCGATCGGGAAGCCTTGCATCTTTTCAATGGCTCTCTCTGCATCAGCCTTACGAACGAACTGGACAAAGCCACAGTGTTTCCCAACAGGAACCTTGACCTATGAAAAATATTATTATGCATGAACGGGAGAAGATCGAAGACGTCGGGACATACATAATGGATGTCACCAAATGGAGCAAAGAACGTCCTCAACGTCTCCTCTGAGATCAATGGCGAAAGACCACCAACGAAGACCGTGGTGTTGTAGGGGTCAGTCGACGTCAACTGCTCCCCGTTCGGTCCGATGAGGTTGCCAAGTATAGCCCGAGCCTGTGCATGATGCTTCCATGACTCCTCTGAAATGGTGTATCGCGGAGCGCCACCTTCCCCTTGACCGAAGGACTGCTGGCCAAACGATTGCCTTTTCGGTGCGTCCTGCGCAAACTGCTGAGTGATGGAGTTTCCTCCGTTGACTTTGATGGGAGCCGTTTCTCCACTGGCATACTGCTGCGCGATTTGTACGAGGACGCTATTTGGCAGGTTCAACATATCTTCCGACGTGAGAGATCCAAATCCGGATGATGAGGCGCTGGTGGTGGAACCGCCCGAAATCAGGGAGTTGGAGGAGTTGGAATTGCCGAGAGATGATCCAGAGCTTGAACTCGAAACGCCATTGTTGTTGGTATTGAGCGAGGAATTGGACGTGGCCGCAGCCATAGGAACCGACACGCTTTTGGTCAGGTTCGAGTTCGGGAGAGGAAGGGCAATCGTCACCGGCTGAGGCTGTGGCTGATGATCGAGACCAGAAGGGGGAAACTGGACTTGAGGGAGATCGAGAGAGGGAGCAAGGGGTGGGGCCTTGTACTTGGCAGTGGCAGGAGAAATGCGCACTAGGCGGGGTCAGTGTATGCGCGATTTCTGCGAAAACGGGACACGTACTCGGACGAGAAAGACAGTACAAGCCATGCATTTCAATCAACGCACGCTGTTGATCAGTCTCATCGGTGAATCTGGACAGAAAATGAGAGGTGGACAAAACGGGATGAAGGCAATGACACTGACCGCACGAAACCGTATCCTCTGGAGACTCCGGTGACCGGATCCAACATGATCTTAGCGCTCTTGCAGCTGAGGAATGGACGGATAAACTTGGGCTCCCGGTCGTTCCGCAGGCCGAGGACAGGATTACGGAATACAGCAACGAGATCGGAGTTGGATGTCTCTGGGGCGAGGTCGCCTACGAAGATGCTGTATTCTTTTGGATACTGCTGGAGAGCGGGATTGGTGGCCTGGGGGTATGCATTGGAGGCGGGCGAGGCTGAGTGGACGGCAGACGCCCAATTGAGCACGAACGGCTTCGAGGAGTTGGGCATGGTGACTGGAGCGCCGTTCCCGGGGTTGTTGATCTGGGCGAGGACGGAACTGGCCTGAGCGGTTGTGTTGAACGTGAGATAGCAGAAACCGGGGTTGTTGAGCTGCTGGCCACTGACTGGGTCAGGGGCCGGGTGCGGTACTCTGATGCTAACTGGATCCCAGCCCATGAGCGCGCAGACCTGTTTAGCGTATTCCTCGTCCATCCAGGGCTCAATGTCGCCCCACCAGAGGGTGTTGCGGGTGATGTTGGGGGGTGGCGTAGTGGCAGTGGACGAGGGTGTCGTGCGGAAGAGGTGAGGGTCTCGCTCAGCGTGGAAGGGCGGTGGTGGTGGTGGTGGTGGAGGAGGTGGAGACGAACGACGGTGGTGGTTCAGGTTCAGGTTTGAGAAGGACTGAGCATTCGAGTTGTGTCTGTTTGGTCCAACGTCCATCCCGATCCCATACTCCCGCTCTCCCAGTCCCATCGCACGCGGCACGCTGTTCGTATACCCCGCATGGCTCAGGATCCCCAGCGATGGCCGTCGATCCGTCGGCGAGAACAGCGGGCTCGAGTAGTATCCTCCCTGCAGCTGCTCCCGCTCGTTACTGCCACGGTGACGCAGGCCCGTCAGTCCAGGTGGATACTCGAATTCGTGTCCATCCGTGCGTGACATCGTTGTCTTCGTCCTCGAGAAAGTGTACGTGTCGAAAAAAAGGGGGTGTGGAGCAAAAAAAAAAAAAGTCGAATCAAGCAAAAAAAAACAGCAACGATGGGCTGTCGAGATGGAACGGGCGAAGCTGTGTTCCTTCCTGTCTTATAAGACAACAAATAGCTGGGGCGACGTGAAGCAAGATAAATCAGACAGCGCAGACGGAAACGGGAAGTGTGTAGCGATGAAACAAGCGAACAACTGGTGTGCAAACGACGATTATCGACAGGAGAGCGACCGAAAGAGAACTGAGGGCGACAGCGAACAAGAGAGGGAGGAGGGAGGAAGAGAGTGCGGACAGGGAAGGTGGCGGGCGGAGAACACAATGCGGTCCAAACTCGGGCGGAGAATGTTGGCAACCTATCAACCTTGTGGTCGCGGCCGAGAGGGGGTTTCAAATTCAGCGGAGTAGGGAATAGGCTTGCGGATTTCCCGCGCCTCCTGTCCTTCCCCCTGGTTTTAAGCATTCCCCAGGCATGGTCCCCACCGCTTCCAGCTATACATCTCAGCACCTTCGCGAGGCCCACATCGTGATAGCCAGCTGGTCTTGTACACCCGGTCTTGGAGGGACCCCAATTCCATTGTCCTCGGTCGGAGAAGGTGGCCCCATCGCATGCCTAACGGAGGGAACAATGTAGATTTGCTGCGTCAACGATCTGGCCAGAAATGAACTCGGAGGTGTCTTAACAGGGACAAATCTGCGGTGTCACAGGGGAATTGTGTAACATTGTGGGTCCAGTGGCTGTGCAGCTTCTTTTTCAACCTGCTTCTACGAACACCCATGGTCTACAGTATGTGTTTTCAGCGCAAAACACGTCCCAGTGAGTCCATTCCCCATGGATAAGTACATGGAGTTGCTAACATTAGATTGGACTCCATAGGTCAGACGTTTCTGTAGCTACCATCGCTCCATCAGCCAACAACATCGGTTGACCAGTTTGCTGTCTTTCATTTTAGGCATACGGACACCCCATAACAGTCATCCGTCAGTCTGACTCTCAGCACGCTCGGACTCTTTATTCGACGCGACGTGACAGAACAATGGAGAACGCGACGTGTCACGCGTCGTTTTAGAGACATATCCGACATGTCCACGTAGGAAATCTCATCATGATCAGGAGATATCGATAGGTCCATCTAGGGATATAATGAACCAGGCCTATGAGTAGGATGACTCGTCAGTTGGACGGATCACATGGACGATGAGATGGTGGCGAAAACGCGGTGAATCTCGTATCATATCGCGTCTGCGCTCAACTCCGATTCCTTTCTCCATCCATCCCTCCATCCATCCGTAGCCCGTTGGACCTAAAATTCAACATTCATCAAGTTCACCGCGTTCATGCTAGCTACAGCGACAACGGAGTGGGATACACTTCATTACAAACACAATAGCTCTCTGCGTGTGTATACGTATAGCATGGGCTTCCTTCTCCGGATCCTTCCCACAGCACCCATGCTCCCACACTGCTGCGTGAGTCAATATGTTGATTATGACTCGAATGCCTTTTGACTCACCTTGGGGCAGAAGTTTATACCCGACCTCGGTTGCGTATGCTTTTTTCTGCCTTCATTCTCTGTGTCACTTTTACACATCGCCTGTGGAGTCAGATGGAACTGAACCAACGTGGGCTAGTTCGTATACCCTCAGCCTGAGCGTGTTGATGCTTCTCTGGCCCGTCAATGTGGTCAGGTTCGGCCGACATGCCTCTCTTGAAAGGCTCTACGAGTAGGATTGGCCATTTATATTAACGAGCAATGAAAGGCATCACTGTGTTCCCGAAACCACTTGTTCTTGTCGCCAGATACGATCCCAGTTTACATTCAACAGAATAGGTAAGCGTACAAGTATAATACACAGGAGGGCAATGCACATTTATCAGCCTGGCAAACAGCACGAGCAGCCATTCATCAAACCCAGTACACTGCTGGCGCGGCAAGCCGGTCATACCGCCTGTTAACCGCCGTCTGCACGCTCACCGTCCGCAGGTACTGCAAGAGGTGAGGCTGCGCGGCCTTTGTCCCCATCGCTGCAACAGGCGCAGGGTAAACGCTCTCATAGATACACCCTTTCTCCCTCAGGAGCTCCACGACTTCCAAGACCCAGTCCCTACAGTTCCATCCGGGAACGTGGGCCTTGGGCACCGTCGGGTAGCCTATGATGAGTCCGTGCAGGTCTTTGAACTTGCGCGCCTTGACTTCGCCGATCTGGATTGCGCCGAGGCACTTCACGGTGTTGTTAAGGACGATGTCTATATCATGCTGTTTCCAGATGACACCCCTTCCGTCGGAGTAGTGTCTGTCGATCGCTTGGTAGGCGTGGCCTTCGAATGGGTCTTCCTTGTTCCAGAGGACGACGAGAGCCCAGTGCAGCATGTGCTCGCCGCCCACCCCGAAGTCATCGCGTTGGTATTGGGCAATGACGATGGGATACACACGGTTCAAGAGCATGTCGGTCATTAAATTCGGAGGCATTGTCTGGGACGTCAATGAGTAACGTCAGATTGCGCCACGCCTGCTCGGCAATACTCACCACTCTGATTTTCGACGTCGCGGGTATAACAGATCTAGAGTACGGGTGGTAAGCTTGTGGTGGTGCGTGGCCCCGGGTTCGGAATGTTGATGGGCGGTTGTGTGGAGAATATTTTCTGCTCGTGAGGTTTTTATGCACCCACCTCCAGCCTATAGTGCCTGTGACCCGGAGCTCCCCATTCAGCGCTCAGCGCCAGGACCGTGAACGCCTCGAGGCTGCCACCTGATAATTTGTTCACTCTTGGATGTCCCGATGTCCATCTGTGGGTCCCAGCACAAGCCCCGTCCTTGTTCTGTAATAGAAATTGACTCAAGTAATGATCATACCAATGGCCCCTGCATTTGAAATTGAGGTCCATCCGAAGGGTGTGTTGCGATTGTGGACGCCTCGAGGCTGCCAAGTATATTGTTGGTTGTCTTTTTTTTCAATGAAGTCCATCTCCCGAGACTTGGGCGGAATTACAGCCGTCTTTGCCAACTCGCGGGGGCTCGCGTTCAATTACTGCCTCCTCCTACAATGTCAGGTCGGGAAGTCATCGATCGTCGATTTTCCTCGCAACTGCAATACTCAAGATCGCTCGCATTATCCGGATATCCGTTGGGTGGCAGGCTGTAGAATAAATGCAGCATACATAATACAGGAACAATTGTGCACAAGAAGAGCAAGAGGAAGACAATAAAAATATCGTTGGCTGTCGCCGTGAGTCTGCCAATTATTGTACTGTGTGTAAGAATGGAGTGTCTGCGGTCAGAAAGAGGGCACGCGTACATCATATTGCACCGACCATACGATCGGACAACAGTTTATCCACTCTCAAATCGTTCTCGTAATTTTCGGGGATGAATTCAGGAATCCGCTCATTCCATGATTTATCGAGACCAGAACACCAACGAGCTTTCACATATTCCCAATGCTCCGGGAACCAGCCGGATTCCTCCCAGTCAATGATCCCGACAATTTTGCTGCCCTTAATGAGCATGTTCCTTGGTGCAAGGTCACCGTGAGTGAAGACAATGCGAGACGTGTCCGACATTTGCGTGCGGATACCCGGAAGAGCATCGGGGTCCATATAGATCTCAGCAGCATCAATGAGAAAGTCATTGAACTTCGCTACACTCGGGAAGGGCCCAAATAACCTGATACCTGCAACGCGTGAGTCTCTGCATGGACCATTCCCCAAGGAGGAAACCGAGGGTGGTTCTGGAGGCTGGAGTGCACGGAGCGATTGAACAATGGTACGGAGCTGTCGAATGATATCGGTCTGGTCCTGAGGCGTGAGATCGTGCCATGCAAATTGGAGGAGATCACCGTCGACGCGCTTCATCAGTGTGTAATTCCTGAAGAGTCCGGTCGCGTGAATCAGGACTTTGGGGACAGGGATGTCCGTGTTTGACTGGATGTATCGGATAGTCTTGCCTTCTTCCGTGGGGGATAGTAACCCGACTTTCAGCACAAGACCAAACGGAAGGAGTACGATCGAGCCTCGTTTTCGACTACGGGGAGTAAGCTTCCTAACTGCTTCGAAAAACAAGCAGAGAAAATAACACTTCATGCTACTCAATTGTCAATTTTGTACAACTGACGCGAATGAACGCGACTTACTTGGCCAAATGTGGGAGAACTGGGCTTGCCTGTAGAATTGGAGCAGAAAGTCAGCTGATTCGCGTATTTACGACACACTCGGTGTCCAAGCACGGTTGAGGCAAGTTGGAGGAGCAGTGGTGGTTGATCAAGATGAGCGTGCGCTGTTATTTTTAGAAGCTCGGCTTTCAATCTCCGACCACTTTCCTGCGTCCGCCGCGTGGAACTTTTAATTTTGGCAATGAGCTCCTGATGTACCTTTTCCCTCCGGCGTACGTTTCTTTCTTGGTTTTCTGGCGAAGTCTCCGCAAAAATTCGAAAGAATCACGCTAGACATCTGACACACATCACGTATCGAACGTACAAGAAAACGAAGATAAGGATCTCAAATAGCCCCAACCATACGATCCGAGAGCAATTGATCCACCCTCACTGCCTCTTCATAGTTCTGGGGAATAAAATCAGGAATCATGGCATCCCAATCCTTATCGAGGCCAGGACACCACCACGCCTTTACACACTCCCAGTGCTCTGGGAACCACCCGGACTCTTCCCAGTCAATAATCGCGACGACCTGACCACCTTTCACGAAGATGTTTCTCGGTGCTAGGTCGCCGTGGGTGAAGACGACACGGTGTGTATCCGACATTTGTGGACGGATCTGCGCCAACCCGTCGCGAGAAATGCCCACCTTGACGGCATGAATAAGAAAGTCATTGAATTCGGCCACTGTTTGGAAGGGGCCAAATGTCCTCATGCCTGCGACGCGTGAATCCCGGCAGGGGCCGCCTCCATGGGCAGACACTAGTGGGGGGTTCGGGGGTGGCAGTGAACGGAGCTGTTGAATGATTGAACGCAGTTGCTCGATGACATTGGCACGCTCCTGTGAAGAGAGATCACGCCATGCGAACTGGAGGAGGGTGCCGTCGGCGCGCCGCATCAGCGTGTAGTTCTCAAAGAGTCCGCAAGCAGAGATCAGGACTTGTGGGACAGGAATTTCCGTGTTGGCTCTGATAAATCGCATTGTTCTGCCCTCTTCGGCACTTCCAAGTTCTCCAAGCTTCAGAACAAGACCAAATGGAAGGTCCACGATTGAGCCATAACATCGATTCCTGGGGGTGAGGAGTGTGATGGTTTTGAAGACTAGGCATAGAAGATACGACTTCACTGTTTCCATGAGCAAGGACTATTTGAATGTGATAATGACTCACTGTGACTAACGTCGTCAAGCGTGTTTACGGCCTTGACCCTGATATCTTTGGCAATGAGTGCACCGACAAGGTTCAGCCGTACAACAAGCGCGATTGATCGATGGTTTGTTTGTCAGCAACATCAGAGTTCCCTTTGAGATATCTATGGCCGAGAGTTCGG
Organism: Hypsizygus marmoreus; assembly: GCA_013433165.1. NCBI lineage: Eukaryota > Fungi > Basidiomycota > Agaricomycetes > Agaricales > Lyophyllaceae > Hypsizygus > Hypsizygus marmoreus. The sequence goes on from CM024087.1 coordinate 515,222, forward strand.
GACTGAGTTTGTTGCATCTCTGATTCTCTGTCTTGAATTTGCTGTGATTACTGGGGTCGTCGACGTGGCTTTGTACGAGCAGGAAGCTGAAACTCATTAACGCGACGTCCTTAATTTTGACGTCGCTTCTCCGTTGCCAACGCCGTTACCTCTTCTCGCCAAAATGCCCAGTCGTCGGCCCTCTGCATCCACAGGGCCAACCCCAACCTCTTCTTCCTCAAACGCCCCTCGCGCACATAAGAGCAACGACTCCCACCATATTTTAATGGGTATGAGTTCTATTCAGCAACATTCCCTTTCGTCCTTGGGTGCATCCGCCACTCCCCAGCAGAAGATCATCCAGGTTTTGGTCAACAGACTGAAAAACAAGGTGCGTGGCTCATGTTATTCGCAAGTCGCATGGATCAGCTGAAGAACACGTTAGCTGCCATGTAATTCAGGCTTGTCGCTCGATCGTCTAGAAGCCGACACCGCCATCCAGCAAGCCATAGAGGCCCTTGTGGAACTTTCAAATGACTCTCTCGATATAATCGCATGGGCTATGAGCGAATTGCTCGACCGATTGGCCAAGGTGAGTGTCTCTTTTGGCTGAAATCACGACCGTCTTTATCTGATCTTTGGTGAAGCAAACCGACAACACGGGGCTTCTGACTATCGAAGTTCTCCAATCACAACTATTTATCCTCAAGGTCTTATCAATGACCATGGCTTCACGCTGGAATACAAGTCCACGCTCGAGTTCACGAACAAGCAACAACCACCCCGTCACATCACCTGATGCTCCTCAAATGACGGGATCAGCGAGGTTAAACCGTCAAGCATCCTCAGACTACTCGATACCGCCACCAGGAAGCCAGGAACCCCTTCCACTAGACGATAACTGCGCGAGATATGTGTTGAGTGTGATGGTTTTATTTTTGCGCCAGACTGCCTCGCCCGATCGGCCTCTCATGCACCCCAATCCATTTTCTGACCTGACATTCCGTGACTTCGAGTCGCATCATCTCGCGTTGGGGTCAGCAGACAGCAATCAAGATTTGCCTCCAACACCAATCTCAGGATATACGAGAACACAAGAGTCTATCCTCCGAGCACAATCATCCTCCAATTCCGTCAAGTCCGGGAAAGCCAGCCTCAGCTCTACGATCCAAATCCCGTCAACGAGGACAATCTTTGAGAAGACACACGTGTCGCTAGTCAAGTCTTCCCTCCCTGTCAGCACTCTTATTGCTAAGTATGCTGGTCGCATCGTTTTTCACATCTCGGCGTCGAATTGGCAAGTTGTATATTCTCGTTTGCGCACCAAGATCCATTTTCTCGCCAGCAATACGTCAGATAATCCCGACCTGACTGACCTCCAGCTTATGGCGTGCAGCGCGTTGGATAAACAACGCCTCGTGCAGCTCTTAATTGGTGAGCTGTTTCGTGGCGTTGAGTAAAGTAGTTACTAATAGCTGAGCGTAGAACTGTCCTCCCTTCTTGTGAACATGGAACGCGAGTATCAGCTTGCGATCGCTGTCCCCCTCCGGTCCGCTGTATGGAATTGGATCGTGACCTTCCCGTCCGAGTTCAACGACGCGATCCGGTACCGTGGCAAAACGGACGGCGCTCCCGAACGTGTCTTCGATTTGCTTTACTCGAGGATTGCCGGAAATGATGAGAAGATCTTCTGGCCGACTCTCGCCATCCTCGAATGCACGACATCGGATAGGCTATCGTCCGACTTTCAGTTTTCTTACGCCGGATCAACAAAGAGCTCGAGAAAAGTGCCTAACCAAGTTGTTTGTGCTTCCAGCGCCAATGTTGACGTTCGTCTTTCCCATAGGAACTGAAATTCGGAGAGGATATCCTCAAGCATGCCCTCAGCAATTCCAAGCTCTCCGAGGTCGCGTTGGTTTGTCTGTTGGACATCTGTCGAGCCGCCACGCACGTAAGGCCAGACAACGATGTGCCCCTAAAGATGATTGCATCCGATATTGCCCATGAAATCAAGGCATGTCTAGTCTGATTGATTGCCACAGTGTACTCATCCTCTCCATTCTAGGCCGCACTTTCCTTCAGCCCACCACGGAAGCCTTTCTGGGAGGCAAGTGAGGTAATAGATATCGCTATCTATGCAGAGGCATTGGTTACCATGTATCGATTCCTGCCTGAAGAGGATGCACTTCCTTTCTTCACGATCTGTGCGGAGCCTGAGCGTTCAGAGGCCGTCAAAACTTGTGTTGTGAGAGCATGCTTGACCTTGGCTCAGGAGGTACGTTTGAGCTGTTTCTCCCCAGTATGTAGTTCGTCTAACGCTGTCGCTATGAAGGCGGGGCGTATCAAGTCACAGAACCCGTTAGACAAATTGGAAGAAGTGTTGGCCGTTCGTTTCCGGAACATTTTCAAGGTCAGTTCCTTGGTTCTTGACACAGTTCCACACTAATCAACTCTCCAGACTGCTGGTCTTCGGCGACCTGAGCTCGATCAGTATGGCAACATGAAGCGGATTGCCTCCCGCCCCAAATCCATACGAATCTCTGGACAACCCCTGTCAGACCGCGAAGTCCTGCTACTCGGTATCCTGTCCCTCTGGCGCGCAAATCCTTTCTTCTTTCTGAAGAACATCACCCCGCTGGAGATGGAGGAGTGGGTGATCACCGGGAACAGGATATGGGAGGCACCGATGGATATATCGGTCAAAGTATCGCACGCGAGCTGCTTCTACACCTACGCTGTGGCTCTCTTCAGTACCCCTCCCTCAGACGTTGCGGATCCTATTCTAGAGTTGAAGGTTTCGTTCTTGAAAATGGCCCTGTGTGTCTAAATCTTCTGTTCTTCCAGAGAACCTCATCTGATTCCCTCGACCTAGCCCGTTTGTTCTTCTGAGCATTGTTACCAATCTTCTGCACTCTCGATCTGACGTTGAAACCGAGCGACTATGGGTTGCGATTGCCCACCAACTCATAGAGCTCTATGTTAGAAAGACCGATGTGCGTTGATTCCTTTCTCTTCATTTGTACACGTTCTGATACTGTTTCAGTCTCAGCTGATCAAGGATGTTCAACATGATGCGAAACGCGTGCCGGCGTTTGCTCTCGCTGAGATTGCCTTCCTAGTGTCATTAACCTCGGCAGACAGCAACGTCTCCTACTTGGCTGCGAAGGGACTACGCTTACTTTCTCACGCGGAGCGCGAGCCCGGGGTGCCAACCAACCAGACAGTCACTGATGAGAACCGTTCGAAGCGGAATCCCATCTATGAACAGCTTGGAGATCCTAAAGTTGTTATTGTTGGTAAGTTGGCGAATCCTCTTATCGAGTATTCATTGTTTATTTTGACCTCCAGGACGCGTTGGCCATCAGAAGCGGATACGCAAGCTCGTGCGGCTGATCTCGTACCCTTCTGCTGCCCATGTTGCGGTGTGGCAGGAGTGCTATTGGAGATGGCGTGCGTTGTCAGAAGTCATCTTCGAGGCCATGTCGGAGGCTGCAGAGAACGGCGACACCACGCCTCACCCACCAGCGTGGCAGCAGGAACAACGCTCACAATGGTCAAACTTGACATTGTTTTTGGCTGCCTTTGGTGGTGCGTGTGTCCAGGAGCATCAAGATCTGACGTCGTTGTCCGCCGTGATACCGCTGCACTCGCTCCCTGATGAAATCCGTGTCCTGCAGAATCCTTCTGCCCTGGTCGGGACGTTCATTACTGACTTGACGAACTTGCTGGTGGTTCATGATACGCAGATTCGTGATGTGGCCAGGGATGCACTGGGAGCGGAATTGAGCCCAAGGTTGTATGTGAAGCTTCTTAAGCACCTGGATGAGTGAGTCTGTTCTCGCGCTTATTGCGATTCTCCAGGAGACTCATTTTTTTCAGAACGATACGGGGTATTGAAGAGGGTGCTGGCTCGGAATTGACCGATGCCTATCTCCTGTTCTTGGATCAGGTGAGGAGTGTAAAGTATGGGAATGACCATCATCCTGATATTTCTCACCCGGCAGTTTATTGCGGTGCTCAAACTGCTGGTCGAGGGTACCCATGCGGAGGACGTCATGAGCATCGATATCACCTCGATAATGTTGACTCTGGCAAACTTCATGGCCCGCTTTACCGGTCCAACCACGTATCGCGTGAAGACGAAGTTTTGTATCATGTGTGAGAGCGTCTGCGACCGGACAGATACCCTGACTGTGCGGAAGGACAACAGTGCACGCCATAGCATCTTGGATATCGTCATGAGCTGGATTCAATCAGAGGTTCATTTTTATTCACCAAAAGCTTTTCAGGCACTTAATACGTCGTTAGGACATTGATGGAGAACTCGCTACTGTCCAAAGCGAGTTGAATATGGCCTGTCTACGGACGTCGGTGAAGCTTCTGGATCGGCTGCAGCTACGTCCCGTCGATAATTCGAACACTGGAGACGACACCGTGCACGTTATTTCTCGGCTATTCAACAAGTACTCCGGAGCGCTGCTGCAGGCCCTTGAAGCATGTCAGATCGACAGTTCGGTGAGTCACAATGCTGTCGAGAAATGAGCATTTCGCTTATGATAATTGTTTAACAGATATCAGACAGTGTTTCAGATGTTAGTTCTATGCATCAGGTTGGCATCTCTCGGTCTTTTTTTGAACGCCGTCGTAACGTATGCATGTAGAAAATGCGAATATCCCAACGAGAAGCCGAAATTCGTGAGCTGGTGATCACTGGTCTATCCCACCTCGTCAGCGCAAACACAGAGAGTGGTTTTAAGCAATGTTTGAGTCTGGCTTATGATCAAGACAACCGAAAACGAGCTATCTTCGCACATGTCTTTGCTCGGGTGATTGGCCAGGGAACCAAGTTCGATCCTGAGGATCGCTCCGCTACGTTGGCACGTCATACACGACTTTGCGAGGTATGTTGATCGAGCTGATAGACTGGTTGACTCGAGGCTGATTCCTTACCCCCAGTTGGTGAAGGGCTCAGATGTAAATTATTCATATCCTCTTGAAGCAATCGGGACGACTAATAGGAAGACAGATGGTCCTTGCATTGACAATTTGTGAGATATGTCCACCATCGGAGGTCGAGATGATGATTTCAGTGCTTTTGAACATCTTCAACACTCGTACCTCCCTCATGAACCTCATCAAGATCATGATTGAAAAGGAAGTTGCTGCGACAGGTAAGACGTCACAGTGCTTCCGTTTCATCGCACATTTGACAGCTTGCTCTAGAAACCGAGGCCAATCTTTTCCGTAGTAATTCGACGTGCACCAGATTCCTCTCCGCGTTTGCAAAGATTCATGGTTACAACTATTTGCGGACGCTAGTGCTGCCCCTCATTAAAACCATGGCTGATAAACCCCCTGGTCATGGTTATGATCTCGACCCTTCCAAGGCCAGTGGGGAGGAGATAAAGAAGAACCAAAGGAACGTGGAGATCGTAGCCTCGTCTTTTCTCGAAATTGTTTCTTCTTCTGTTCCCGCCATTCCTCCGTGAGCTCTTCGTTCTTACCTTTTTTCGGTGTATCATGCTCAATATATTTCCAGCATGTTCCGTGAGATCTGCGCACACATTGCAAAGACAGTGTCGGTAACCTTTAGATACGCATTGCTTTCATACACTCATATCATGACTGCAGCGTGGAGGTGTGGCCTGATGCGAAGTTTGCGGCCACTGGAGCTTTCATTTTCCTGAGGTTTGCCTTGACTCATCGAGTATTTTGATAACTGGTTGACCCTTTCTCCAGGTTCATTTCTCCAGCCGTTGTAGCACCAGAGACCATCGATATCGAGTTACCCAAGGAGTCGAATATTGTGCTACGCCGTGGTCTTATGGTTGTCGCAAAGATCATCCAGAATTTGGCGAACAACATTTTCTTCGGAAAGGAGGCACACATGGTTGTTCTTAATCCATTCTTGAAGGAGAATATCACAAACGTGACTCGTTTCTTGAGTGAAATTAGTGTATGACATCTTGTCTTTCCTTGGTTCAAAGTTACTGACAATATTGAGAATGTAGAAATACTCACCATCTACTGTGGAGGAAGAAACTGACCAGTGGCTGGGGACAACCTCGGACGACACGGACCTCATCGTTCTTCATCGTTTCTTCGACAAACATGCTGACAAGATTGGCAAGGAGCTTCTTAGTCTGTCGAAACCTTCCACGGATGGGGATTCCTCTGCAATCAGCGGTAAACGAGCTTGGGATGGACTTTGCGCATTACTCGTGGACCTTGGGCCTCCTCTTGAGGTACCGCGGCCTTCGCCTCTACCTTCCACTATACATCGAGAGTACAACGACTTGATGGCGCGATGTAGTGATCGGCGTACCAAGGAAGTTGAGGATATTTTCTTAGAGACGGACGGTCCTGCGGTATGCCAATAATTAAATACCAGTCATCTTGCTCACATGTCCAACAGACGAAGCCTGCGGTTTTCATCCTTCGATTGTCAAAGATTGACGTAGAAGCTCTCGATATCGAGCTGGTCATGTTCCACATCTTCAAAGTATGCTCACTCAAACATTTCCGAGCTTCCACTAATTATATCCGCTTCCGTAGACTCTCGAGCAGCCTGCGTATCAAGATCGCATGTTCGATCTCATCCTCGATTGCACGGCTTTCACCTCCATCTCGGAAGTTCCACTCCAATGGTTGAAATATTGTGCGGAGTTGATACCATCCGACATCCGCTCGCGGTTCCACACAACACATATCTTGAACCCCAATGCCCTGACTCAGAAATATATGCGACGACTCTACAACATCACAGCAGGTGAGTATACTTCTTTGTTAATTCAGAATTTTGCTCATTGGAATTTAGGCACTCCCATCTGTGATTCTGTCCGAGCATATTCCTCTGTAGTCGACTTGATGGAACATGTTCCAATGGAAGCCATGAATGGGTTGACCTATCCATGTGTGTTTTTTTTGCGCATCCATTACTGCAATGCCCTAACCTGTTGTTCAGTAACTTTAGAAGAGGAAAACACCGAGACATTCACGGAAACAACCATGAAGTGCCCGCAACCTCGTCCCATCGTACTTCAAGTAGGAACCACCCATCTCCGGATAACCTCGGTAAGTGTAGTTTCCCGACTTCAGTATCAACAACAAATTGATTATTCGACTAATATAGGTTAAAACGCAACCTATATCTCCGGGATTTTCATGCAAAGGAACTGAGATTATCCCTCTCGTGGACATCAGCGACGTCTACAATGTCTCCACAGGCACTGACCTCTACGAGTTCATCATCCGACGCAATCGACATGGCGTGACTGTTTACTTCTCATCCGTGCAACGCGAGACAATCGTCAAGGTTCGCCTTTGGACTCTGTCTTCATTTTGAACATGATTCTAATTGACTTTCCAGACTATTCGCTCAGCCAAAGGAAGACTAAAGGAATCGCCACCACCCCTGACAGAGCGCTTTTCTCGTTTCTTGAATGTCCCTGCAACATTGCTTCATATCGGTCTGCTATGTGTTGATTTGGATGATGAAGAACTGCGGGGTGCTGCCTATGACCTTTTAGGTGCTGTCTGCACATATTTGAAGTACGACAAGAGCCCAATCGTAGCATCGCAAGGTAGGACTCTGCTGCACAGTCGAATGCCATATGCTCTCGCTGACGCCTTACATTAGCGGGTTTCATCCCCGGCGACCCAAGCGCTTTTGTGGCACAACTCAGTGAAAAAATCGCTGGGTTTGCTCCTCAACTGACCCTCGATTTTATTATGGAGGTCGTCAACGGTATGGAGAAGACGGGCAAGACGGCACAACGTATAAGTTGCATCCACTACATTAGCCCTTGGATGAAGAACCTAGCTCTGTTTTCTAATCCGACGAGTTCTCTTTACGAGCGCTCTGGAGCACGGTTACGTGACTGTATTCGGAAATTGACGGAGATGTCTTCGACGTACCCGGAGGTCTGTTTTAATTTTCGCACAGAGGCGAATACTAAAATATCGCTTTCTTTCACAGATCACTTCAACAATCCAGAGATATATCTGGGCCGAAGTCGGAAAACTAGATCCTGTCATTATAGATGTCATCCTCGACGAGCTTGTGCGCAAAGCTACCGATGGAGGTATGGGGACTCGTCAATGTGAGGCTATTGCCCATGCTATCGCATCCATGTCATCAATCGGTGTGAGAGGGAGAATATATTCCAAGCTTCGGAGGGTAGGTGCGCTTTACTAGCATCCTTTTCGTCTGCTGAGTTTCGTTGCCATTCAGGTCCTGGGACGGGTGTACCTGAGCGCCTTGTCCAATCACAGACTTACTGACCACCCGAACTGGAACGAGATTCAAGTTCTTATCCGGTTTTCTCTCGTTGTAGGCCCTTCATCAGGCCAAGCGGGATGCGACCTGCTTTATGTCCCTGAAATCATCCACATCGTTACTCTCGCAGCAGGCTTCGGGCCACCCCTCATTCGCAAATCAGTGTATGGCATTGTCATGAACCTATTGCAAGCATTGTATATTTCTCGCACAGCTGACGCGATGGGTCCCGAACTCCTCCAGCTGATCACTGACTGCACCTCAGCTGAGAAGCTTCAGCTCTTCGGCCTCCGTCGCGATACTCCAACAAGCGATTATATGAACGTGGATCCTACCAGTGACAAGGAGTGTCTTGATACTCAAGAACACCTCACAAATTTCCTATTGAAGGTAATGGAGGTTTCATCTGGGTCTACTGGTATGTCCCTTCGACAAGGTTCCATTTCTTGGCTGAATTTATGGATCAAGGCCTTTTGAACGTTTGGCGTGCTCGATGGATGAGTCTCGTCACTGCGAGCGCCTTCCAGGTTTCCCCTGCTGTTCAAACACGAGCTTTTATTGCCCTTGGCACGCTCGCTACCTCAGATGTCGAAGATGACTTCTTGTATCAGATTCTTGTCGCATTCAACACGGCTCTGACAAGAGCAACTGAAGCGCACACTTTGTCTGTTGTCAGTATGCTTCGCTGCATGTGCAAGATCGCCCCAGCACTTCCAAAGAACTCGCGATACATTTGTCTCCTGTTCTGGCTCGCCGTTGCGCTTCTGCAAGCTAGCCATTTTGCCTTCTATATCGAGGCAACGTGTCTGCTGAGGGTTACATTGGAGAATATGGAAACACGGGGAATGATTCAGTCGGGCTCCGTCTCGTCATTCCTTTTGAAGAGCCGAACGTCCCTCGAGGAGATCACTTCCCAGTTGGACGATATCCTCAAGGTCTCTTTCGAATCCAGCTTCTCATTCTCCCTGGCGTCCATCATCTTTAAAGGAATTCGACATACAGGCCTAAGAGACGCTGCCGAGGCAGTCCTCCGAAGCCTTCTATGTGTAACCGTGCGCTCTCAAGCAAACAACGATATCCCCAGCGGATTTAGGGACAGCATCAACCCGGATGCTCTGGGATATTTCCTGGCCTTGTTGCCACTCTCCACGACCCCCACCGCATACCGTCGCCTTCTGGATGACTGCAACATTGATGATGCTTGGCTACCAGATGCAGGGCTGGATGCATTTGATGATGATAATTGCAGTGCTCCCAGAATATCGCCTGCTTTCCTAGGTATAACCGACTCCAGTACGGCACTCCTCGTTGCGTCGTTTGTTGGCACCATGTTAGCAACTGCGCAGGGAGATGACAAGGAGACGGAAATCCTTCTGACCCTCTTGTCGGATATTGCGAACACCTTCCCGCAGATCGTAGCTTTGACGTAAGTTTTCGTCTCGTCGGATGAACCCTTCCTTTTCTGATTAAGACCTCCCTCTTTGCAGTTACGAAGGTCTACAAGATCGAATCAAGGACGCCTTTGCGAACTCTTCGAACCCTGCAATCATCCGCGCTGTCTCGAATATTTTCCGTATTTCCCTTCAAGATCCTTCGCGACAAACTACACTTCGCGGATCAGCTTCTACTCTCAACACTGTGGATGAAAGCACTCATGGTCCCAGCAAGGCCCATCTGAACGCTCTAGATGAGTTGGGCATGCAGGGTCTTGCCAGCAACTTCCAATTCCTACCTGCCAATCGTGGACATGCGACGAAGATGATTCATTGGATCCCTGGTTTGGTTTCTCTCATCATAGCTTAATACCATTGGTATAATCGTTACTCTCGCCGTCTGGGTCACTCCGACCTCAGGTTATTTTATCTTCATCATCATCTAACGATCTGTCGCAGTCTCTTTTGTTATCAAATGGGTGTACTATAATAAAATATTTTCTTTTCTCATCCTAACCTTCCCCAACATTCGGTTGGTTCCCCCTCCACTCCAGCACTACTTGAGTATTCAGTGGCAGTTAGGGGGTCGACTTTGGGTGGACACTGGACGGGCACGATCCCGCCACTGCGCCATCACGTGTTGGGTATCCCCTTGCAACAAGTCCCCACTTTGTAAGTAACGCCCTCTTCACCTTCACATTAAGACTCGAGGACTTCTGCTGGAGCCAGGTCCATTCCTTTCACTGAACCACACGGGACACACCCATTATCCTAGTTATGGATGGAGATTCCAGTAAATCTCGACCAACGACCCCCGAATCTCCTCTCACCAACAGTTTCTACCACGCGAACAGTACTGTCGATGATTTGACGGCTGCCCTGGCCAACTTTTCCAGGGTTCCATCTCCGGAGCCTCCCACCATTCTAACATGCTGCTGTGGGAATGAAGATTGCGAGAATGCTAAAGCTTGGATGGAGTTAAAGTCCCGTCTTGAGAGTCGACTGATTCTGAGTGCCAGTAAGGGTATATTATCTGTTTTTATGTCACTCTCACACCCCATTAGAAGTTGGGCAGGCCTTGCTGCAGAGACATGAGGCGTACGTCCGCAGGCACGAGGTATGTTCATGTGCCATAGGGGAGAATTGTTGCTCAGATACCGTAGGGCCACAAACGATCCAAGTTCCCTCCAGATTCCGTCGACAATCATCTTCGTCATGAAACATCATTCGAGCAACCGGAACTCGGCATACCAGAGTTGGTGAAAGAGAACGCGATACTCGAGAAAGTACGGACATTAATTTTGCCATTCCTGGGATATCTAATTCAGTATCCCAATTAGCGCCTCAACCAGGCTCTGGTCAACAATGAAGTCACTGAAGTGTCGAATAAGACTATCCTGAATGAATTGCAAGAAGCGAGGTCAATGATATCCCGTCTTACAGGTCATCATGCTCGTTCAGTTGGTTGGGAAACTCGGCTGTCGACAGCCATCAATGAGAGGGATGATATGCAGCAAGAGCGCGATGGCGAATCCAACAGGGCGAAACTGGCGGAGTCCCGCCTTGTGGCTATGAAGGACAAGACAGGTCGGCTTCGAAATACTGATTCTGCTCAGCCCCACCTCTAATTACCACGGACTCAGCCAAATTACAGAGCGAGGTCAGAAGGCTGCAGGATATCCTCGAAGAACGCAGGTCACATCGCTTAGAGTCGTCGGAAAACTTACTGCAAGACGCTCGTGTGCGTCTTGAGACTTTACAGAGTTCGGTGAGCAATTCTCCGGAGTCTAATTTGTCATACTTCTAATTTCACATCGCGAAATAGTTAGGGCGAACTGCTATGGTCGAGCCTACTGAACTCACACCGGTCCTGGAGTCACTGGTAAATGACAACGAGACACTGAAACGTGATAATGCAGAGCTGCAAACGATGCTTACAGAATCCCGGGAAGAGATTCACACTTTGCAAGAGGAAGTCGAGGAGCATAGGGTGAAGCCACCCTCTCGGGCTGGAGGTATGGAATGTTTGGAATGACAGTTTACCTTTCTAATCCGCAGTAGCCAGTACACCGCATCTTAGGCAGCATATATTCACTGGCAGCGTCGCAGGATCCCTTGGCAAGGACAATCCAGTGAGCGAGCTTTTATACTCTCCAGGTTATAGCTTGGATACTGATCATTGGTTAGATGCCATTTTTCAATCCACGGAGTGCGAGCCTTGAAAGAAAGTATCATCGCCCTCTTGTAAGCATACCTCTCTTTTTACGTTGGCCTTAGAACTTATGCCATACTTAGGAACCATTGACTCCAGAAACCAGTCGCCGCCCTCTTTCTCCAGCAGATTCCTTGACGCCCTCAGAGCCCAGGTGGCCATCCTTCAGCCAACCTCACCCGCGCTATTCGGCTTCCCATATCAGCATCGAAGTTGACGAGTCTTCCATCGAACACGATGACCCATCATCGCCAGAGAAACCCAAGAATCACAAGACATTGCTCCTCCTAACACGTTCACGGGCTGTCCAAACGGATAGATGGCCTGGTGTAGCAACCCCATCGCCCTTACCATCATATATCTCGTCGGCATCTCCGCAAGACCCCCGGTCCGAGTCATCATCCTTCTCGGAATCGTTATCTTCCAATCTCTCTATCCTGCTTGAGCGACTGGTAGTGCTTCATAATCGGATGACGCAGGCCGATGCTTTGACTTTGACTAACCGTCTAAAGCGACAGAATCTGAAAGGCGCCGACGTTGGACATCTTTCTCGCATTACAATCAACCAAATTACATCGGAGGCATCTAATCTACGTGCTCAGTTCCGCTTCCTACTGGAAGACGATAGCGTGATAACTTCATGCACGCGGAAGGACTTCAGGGTGATTTTCAAGCTATTCAAGGACATATTCTCAGATATGGGGGAGATGCGTGTAACCTTGAACGACCTTATTCTTGACCCTTCAATCGCTTCGAGGGTGAGCGAATTGGCACTAAACCCGAGCAAAGCCGAGCTCGAAAAGAACGAGAAAGAACGCGAAGCTGCCAATAGCTCTTCCACAGGCGGTTGGATGGCACCCATATCTAAACTGTTCTCTCCAGGACGCGTCGAGCCTGCTGGTGAGCGCCCTGGTCTCACTCGATCATCCAGTGGTCGAGGTATGAAACGTCCTCCTCCTCGTTTCATCCCCAAGTTGGGGCCAGCGCTCTCCGCATCTGCGACTACTGTCAAGGTTGAATTTTCTGGAACAGGGGTTGGTAGATCTACGACAAGTACCGTTGCATCCCAGTTACCCACGGCAGAGGAAAGCCTCGCCACTTCGCCGCCATCTCAGAATCCCACCTCTGCAATCATGGACATATTTGCTGGTGCCCCTCGAAGCGCAACACCTGACCCCTGGGTTGTAATTCCCAGGGGGCCACGCAAAGTGCAGTCCTTCATGAAACCAGCCAGCCAATTTAATCATGCGACCATCAGGAGGTCGTCGAATATCAGCAGGGGCCATGGTGGGCTTTCTCGTGACGTAGATGCCGTGATCGATGTCGAAAGGCCGATACAAGACGACGAAGAACCTGATGACTTGGCACCGCTGCTGCAGCGTACCCTCCGCCGTCGGGGTTTATCTGATTCCTCGATCCACTCCACATTTACCACCCAAGCCGAGGAACCTCGACATCCTCCCTTGAATATACCTTCATCCGAGGGTATCCTTCCAAGGGAGACTTGGCCAGATCGGCACTCTGTGCTCCAAACCCTTAGCAGGACAGTTCAGAGTTTCCGCATTACAGCGTCAGGCACACTCCCAGGACCCATCGAAACTTCTGTTGCCATTTCCCCACAACGACCTTCTGCCCCATTCAACGCTTCTCTTTCTCAGTCGGCAGAACCACGACCGGCGCCGAGTCCTGCAGGCCTCCGTAACCTTCTTCCCAATCTGTCATCTTGGGCCGCAGCTGGGAATATCGTGGATCCCAGGATGGGCCCTGACGCTTTTTTAGTGGGGAATGTAAGGGACGATGAATCTTTCATTCCACGGACACGTAGACCAGGAGAATCCCATGGTCATGAGTTCTTTTGATTCATCATGAGATTGAGTTGCTCCCTATTCTTATCTCCTGCGAGTTTTCTCTTCTGGGAATCGTTTTCTAGGAACCACTGTATTTATATCGCGCTGCCATGGGACTGTATTTTATTCAGAGCTTTCTTTGTGGCGCATTCCGTGATGGAACTAATCGTCCGTTACGTGCCCTTGAAAGCCCATTAAATGGGCGGTCGTCAGCGGCTGCTGTTTTTCTTTGAAAGTGCAATCTTAGAAATGAATTCATTTACTTACATATATCGTCATGGGATCTTGCAATTGGTGTGTTTGCGACCCTGAGATGCCTTTTTTTCGACCTTACGACAGACAGTGACCACTCACGAATTGCAATTCTCCCGCTTTCGCCAGACGCAACGACTCCCACACAGACGCAACGACTCTACCCACACCCCAGAGACCTAGGCCTTGGATGATCACATATGGCTTCCATATGGTAACCTGGTCCTGTGCAATTGGCGAAAGAATTCGAAGGATCGTCGAACCTTGCCATTTCCAGACAGGCTTGCACCAAGTGCCTGGATGCACGTTGCCGATCGTTGACCTGCCTTTGATCCTTGCAAATACAGATCCATACAGTAATCGCCGACCAAGAGAGGCAAGTAAAGAATCCGAAGCAAGCTTTTCGAGATGAGAAAAAGCCGCGGAGACGACTACACACTTCATACTCTCTAGTATGAGGAACGCTGCTCCTTTGTCCTCAAAAACGTTCCTGGCAAAGCTGCATCCATGGGCAGCGAGGTTTAACTTAAAGCCCCTCCTGTTAAACGTGACACTTGGTAGCTGCTCATTTCTTTCACGTCTCGTATCGATCTAACAGTCATCCATCGATCATAGCCAACATCCTTGCTGGTGATACTTGCTCCCCGATAAGGTCCCAGATAACCCTCGGGACACTAGACTGCTACTCATGACTGTGGTTACTCTCTAGTCTGACCGACTTTGAGAAACACCTTACCTTCGTCGTAAGTACTGTGTTGGTCATGTAGATATGTATCGTGACATACTTCTCTGAAGGAATACTCAGTAGAGAACCTCCAGTTCTTGGTCTGGTTTCAAGTGAGTATTCCGTCCCTCGGGCCACTAGTATCCTACCGCGTACTGGATCGTTAACTGTGGCCGCATTTACACTCTCAGGATTACCGATCGCGATACCTGCGACTTCCCCCTGCGGTTAAGATCAATGTCCTTGAGGATGAATTCACTTTCGGGGCTCCCAGCCGCGCCCGAACAGAACGCCTTGCTGCAGAAAGTCTAGCAAAGCTGGATGGAATGAGTCAAGAAAGCGACCAACCCACCAGTCCCGCATCGGCATCCCCTTTGGTTCCACCATCACAATACACGACAATGACCCCCTCAACATCAACACTTACTAAATCTGCTGATTCCCACGAAACCCACTTCTGTGCAGAGTGCCAACGGATAATCGCCACCTTCCTCAGCCCAGGTTCTCCTAAGGAACTCTGTCTTGACGCAATTATTCGAGACACAGTCATCCGAAACCTTGGCTCTAGTTGCCACCCTGACGTTGTCAGTACACTGGCCGCCGTCTTTATGCCCTATGTACTGATCACAATACCTCCCCTAGTTCCTGCCGGTGTACGAAGAAATATACGATCTTATGGAGAAGTGCAGTATTCCAAGATTCCTCGCTGGTGCAAGTGCTAACATCAACCTGCCAAAACAAATATATTGGTACCTACCGTACATATCTTTGTCGCGATCAGGCTTGCTCACAAAGGCATGGTAGGTATAGTGTTGGGATCCTGAATATCACCCTCAGTGTGATCCTCGCACTTCTGCTGATCATGATGGTGCCAACGCCACCCGCAGTCAATCGTGCATGGAGACTGTTTGCAGTCGTCCTCGGCTCTTTAGGCGCTGCCCAATGCTACTCCGCCTGGAGAGGGTACGTCCCTTATCCCACCCACACGATCGTTATTCACAAACTCATCGTCGCCTAGGTACTGCTGTCAGGTATGGTTGCGTGGGAACACACAACTCCGTGTCTGGGAGATGCACGAGATCGACGAGGAGGCCAGCGCATTCGTGGACCGCATCCTAGGTCCGCAGAAGGCCAATCTGAAATATGGCGGCAGCGGGACACCTTCGTTCGATGACAAGCTGCGGTCTCCTGACCTACCATTGGAGGGATTGAGCAACACTACTAGCAAAAAGGATCTGGCTGCAATTGCACCCTTCACGATTGCGCCTCTCACGTCGGACGAATGTCCTTCCCAGTCGATTGATACCATATCTTCATATGGCTTTGCTACGTCTCAACGGTTCCGTCGACCTCCCGTATTCGGTCCGGAAACTGTTGTGCTGGATCCCCACATCAAGGCAGTACATCGCCAGCTCTTGTTTGATGTCTGCCGCTTTGGAGTCTGGTTCATGCTCGTAAGCGTTTTTTCTTCTGGTTCCAAGCCACTTTCCACAAGCCATTAATATTCCCGCCGCCCTTTAGTGTTTTTCTGCAGTGGTTTTTGCTGTTCCTGGTCGCCTACATTCGTGAACAACACCTGAAGGGCGAGTCCTTCCTTCAGAAGATACTAACTCAATTCCTTCAAACTCCTCGTTCGAAAAAAAGCTGTACCATCGGAGACAAGTGTCATCAGTGTTTCGTACTAACACAGGCATGAGAAAAGAGCATCGCACTAAAATGGCAGATAACAAAAATAAAAAACTAGTCGAGTGTACACCAAATATGTACGTAGGTGCAGAAGATTTAAGCATCAGGGGTCATAGTCGATCAAGGCGGAATGTGGGCAACGCAAAACCCGGGGGGTATCGGTACAGGTTACATGGGTGGAGTCACACAGCGCATGGAGAAAATCCACGGAGGGTATAAGAACGTCAGCGCGGCGATAAAATCAGACTTCTGAGATACTATTCAGAATGGCTGCACGGCCAGTAGCGCCAACCCCACTGTCGCCACCGTCAGTCTGGGCTAAGGAACCGAGACCAGTGCCCGATCCCGATGCTTGCTTAGCCAGCTGACCGACAACGTCACTCTGAAGCTGCATTGGGACAAAGATGACCTTGCTGTTCGCAGATTTTGCCATTTGTTGCACTTGAGAAAAGGAAAGGTGGGAAAAATGCGGTTAGTGGAGTTCTGGGAGTGACAGGGTGTGGAGTATGAACTCACAGGCCTCAAGCTGACGAATCTGCATGGCTGCTGGTGAAGCAAGGATGTCGGCCGCTTGACGCATGAGCCTGGCAGAGTCGACCTCGGCACGAGCAGCAATGACTTTGGATTCTCCGATACGCTTCTGCTGAGCGGCAGAGGACAGAGATGCGGAGACGTCGGGGCTGAAGATGATGTCCTTGATGAGGATGCCTTCGATCGCCACACCCCACTTGTCTGCTACATCACCGACGATTTCCGCGATTTCGAAGGCGATGGCCTCGCGCTCGGTGACAACACTCTGGACGGCACGGGCACCTACGACATGACGAAGGGTCGTCTGGGCACGTTCGGTAAGCGCCTGGCGGAGGTCAGTGATACCGAATGCTGCGCGGTATGGGTTGCAGATTTGGAAGTAGATGACAGAGTCACTGTGGTCATGAACAAGTTAGAACCCAGAAGCTTCGAACCATATCGAGGAACTTACATCTCGACGTTAACATTGTCGCGCGTACTGATTGAATACAGGACTGAGTCAGTTGCATGTAGAGGAAAAAGAAATGACGTCCGCACATGACAGTCTGCCGACCGATCGGGCTGATCTGGATCTTGACGTCGACAATCCGCAGCGACTCTGTGCAGACATTTACTTGCACCAAACCGGGATCCACAGACTTATAGAACTGTCCAAAGCGAGAGACCAGACCAACAGAACCTTGTGAAAGAGGGGTTAAATTTAGGACTACGAGGTATGTGCGTGCGAATTGATGCACCTTGTTGAACGTTTCGGAAAGGATTGGGGAATGGGCAGCAGGGAATTGCACCGAGGAATCCCACACAACTACCCAGCCCTTGTAGGAGAGAACCGTAAATTCCATGAGTGACCTGCGTAAGTCAAGTGAAAATGGGTTCTCTAAAAAAGTCAAGCTGTGCTTACCTCTCCTGTTCCAAGATCTTGAGCATACGACGGCTTGCATACGTTGTTGGCAAATGAAGGGCATATCAGACGAAATGGTATATACCTGCATCTCACTTCGTTTCAAAGGCTGAACGACAATCAAATGGTCTTTGTTCTGTGCGCCCACCCTTCGCGGACCTGCGGGAACTTCGTCCGTCACTGTGTCATATATTGCTGTAAATCAAACCGCTGTATGAAGTAATTAATGAGACAACACTACCGTGAGCAGCATGATGATCGACGACATTCCCACGCGACGAGGTCGAGGAGGAGGGCGAGGAGGCGCGGGCCTTGCTGTCAATTCCATTGTGGGACATCGTGGAATGGGTAGCGATAAAGTCTCGACGATGGGCGTCTTTATATCGAGAGCGTATTCCGCAGTACGAAGGTGGAGGCAAGCAAGGGACACCTGAAACATCATGGGAACTTCACTGCAGGTGACCGTAGTTCGGGCCTCGGCAATCCAAATGAGGCTCCGCGGTCTCTCCCCGCCCCCAAAAGGGACACCAAATCGTGCGGAACAGCAGAATAGACACAGCTTTCGAAGCTTTGTTCAGTGCTATAGCTGTGAAAGTAGGTGGAATTATGTGCTTGGCGCCTTATACAACGCATGCGCATGCCACGGAATTTGCTCTAATTATCTGTAAGTAGGTCAGCCTCAGGTATAGGACTCGGGCTAACCAATGCTACATATACACGGTATGTTCTGACTTCTCTGGATCCGTTAGCGGGTTCTGAACGGGCGCAAACGGTGTCTCCGAAGACTTCTGATGTCGAGTCGAGAAACATTCATTTTGTCTGGACTGTCATGGCAAAATACACCGAGTGCACATGTGCATGGGGTGCGTGAGACTCGGAACTTATTGAGCGAGACTAGGAAAGGCACACGTTCCGCTGAGGACTCGATGAGAGCGAGGACGACACGTGCTGACGCGCCTGTAAGCGGTCCTTAATGGCAGCGGAGTATGAACCGTCGAACTTGGACGCGTTCCCCACTGCCTTTGGAAATGACCGCCGCGAAGTATTGGTTATTGAAGGCTGAACCAGATTCACGTATCGTGAAGGGGAAAGATGTCAAAGTGAGCATACCCAGCTTCACATTTTCCTTACTCGACATCGAATGGCTTTGGACAATGTGGGTACTTTAGTTTAGCGTCGACGATTTTGAATCCGTCAAAACTTCGCCTTGGGAGGGCGTTAGGAATTATGAAGCCAGGAACTTGATGAAAGAGATGCATCTAGGAGACAAGGTCCCCGACCTTCTTCTATCAATGGTTTTGTAGCTGATTCAGTTTGCAGGCTCTATTCTATCATTCGAATTGCAAAACACCAGGTATCGTGGAATGCCAGCCCAATCCAGGAATGCTGGCTGAAATGGCCGCTTTAAGGGGTTGCAGGGTTTGCTGAGGTGCGTCGCGTTTTCCCTGTTGTAAGCTTTGCAAGATTCATTCAGTCACGAAAATTAAATAAGGTCTCAAAAGAAGCGTACCCGGACTGTCTGTGCTAATGTCTTCACCTTAATCGACCTTGCCTAACTCATAACTGCTCTTCAAATTGAACCAGATACAGCCTGGGACGCGTGAATATCCTCAACTCCTCCGCCAACAACGGTACTAATTGATTCTAAATTTGTAGATCCCATCCCTACTATGATGCGGTACACCCATCGCAATTATATGAGCAAGCCTTCCGCTAACTTGTATCGAACCTGTCTCGAACCAGAAAACGGACGAGGACAATCCCAAGTGGTACATGGTTGACCTAACATTTAGTTCTCGTGCCACCCACTTCATTCCGCTTGCCCTCCTCCGCTTCCTGTCGGAATGCTCAGATTTGCCTTCTGAAATCGAGTACATTGGAGATGCTGGCCTTAGGGCCCTAAAATGTGCGTTTATATGATTTCTTCAATCTTCGCTGCTTCTCATATTGCCGTCACGCTAGCAATGGACCTCGTCACCAGAGGTAGGCTGAGCGTGCAGAGAGTGGACGAGAAAGCATGGGACGCGATCACGATGTTGGCGGAGAAGGGTGGGTGGGAGGACATAGACTTGAAGCCGAAGAAGGGAAAGGCTAGGGGCCGCACGAAGCAGACTGTTGCTCAACCGAAATCTGCGAACACCAAACGCGTTGCTCAATTGAAAAGGAAAATCAAAGACGAAGACAGCGACGGCGATCACGAAGAGGATGAGCAGGAGGAGGATAGTGAGCCGGAGGTTACAACGAAGCCGACGAGAGGTGGGAGGAAGAGAAAGGCTAAAGCAGATCTCGATGAGGATTACCGAGTGTCACGACGAGCAGCCAGGCCAAAAGCTACGAAGTAGGCCACCACTGCCATACTATTTCATATTCATTTACGTGTATTGTAAACGTTCTGCTCGTCATTTCATCATTATTCGCTGCGGAAGGATATTCCACTCAGGTTCCGGAAGGATCGTCGAAAAGCATTGTATAGATGCTTGATTATGTTGCTCTAAGAAGCATAAGATGATAATGGAATGGATATTGCAGGGTACCGCATCAGCTCCCAATCAGCTTCCTCCCGTGAAACTGTTGGTCCAAGCGTGCGGGGCTTCATGTTATGCATTACGGCACCCAAGCTTTTCCAACACCAGTCAGCTCCCCTCAAAGATGACATATCCCATCCGACTAACGACGATAACCGCCTAGAACAGGCGGACGGGCTTGCCCATCGTGGTCTTGATGTGCAGCGACTTGACGTTTTGCCAGTTCTTCTTGAGCAGGGAAACGAGGAAGTTTATGCCTGAAAGGATACCAGTTAATGTGTGCACGAATATGAATTGAAGTGGAAAATGGTACGTACTCAACATGACGTTTCCGAGAACCTGGTCGTCGTTCATGTCGACGTGGCCGACAGCAACACCCAAGCAGAGAACCTTCTTGAGTTGGAACTTGATGGTGGAGCGGACCTCAATCAGCTTGTTGTTCAGGTCTTCGGCGTGCGAGATGGGGGTGGGGAACTTTCCAGCTGAAGACAATGGAATCCGTGAGCGAAGATGAGGAATACGGCGAGGTTAAGAATTACCCTTGGAGAGACCGGGACCAAGGAGACGGGGGATCTGCTTGATGAGGGCTTCGGAGGCGAGGAAGGCATCGTATTTCTTTGCGAGCTTCTTGACGAGCTTTTTGTTCTTGTTGAGCCTAGAAATTCAAGGGTCACATTAGACTGTGTCCGATTCACGGAAGGCATGGACACGCACTTCTTCAAGTCATCAACAGACATGTACTCGAGCTCGATTTGCTTGGCACGATCGATGTCAGCGGCATCGGCCAGAATGCAAATCGACATGCGAGGGCGGGGAACATGAGGGAGTCTGGTATTGGCAATTAGGACAGAGTTGCGATCCAAATAGGGCGATCGGTACACACTTGACGGTTCCCGAGAAACGCTTATCTCTCTGGGGGTCGTAGTTCTTGAGACCAATCTGCAATTCGATGGTTTCCACAAAGTTGCGCTTTTTCTCGCCGTTTGCTTCGGCAAGGAGGTCTTTGATGGAGCCCCGCACACTTGACACTGAGAGTTTGCTAGCACTGGAGATCGAGCACAGAGTTTAGCATGCTATTCCACACTCTGAACGCTACACACGAACCTCATGCTTCCGGATTTTAGTCTTGAGGGGAGTTACAGGGAAAATCGGTTGTGTGACAGTTTACAGTGCGGTGGCGTGGAGGTACTGTACAGCTGTGACGTGCGTGACATTAGCCCTAACCATAATCCATGGTCTCGTTCACATCCTCACTGCGGAGTGCGGACGACGGTCAACCGTCAACCACAACATTATGTATTCCTTTATCCAACTCAAGTCTTTCACGCACTGGTCGATTCAAGGCTCTTCTCGCTACATGTCGGATAGACAATTGTTATTGTCCATCAAATTACCCAGTTGAAGATTTACCCTGTTATTCGGCACTATCAATTTGTTTCGATTCCTTTTCAAGGTTTGCCTTGCTATTGACTTCTACAAGTGCGACGGCTTTTCATGCCCGCAATCCATCTGCCCAAGCCTTTGATTGTATTCTCGGCGTGGCTGCTACTCCAACTGTCCCGCTTGGTCCGCATCATCACCACGACTGGTTTGACATGAACTTCCGAGGTTCACGTCAAGCAAGCCGTAGACCTTGATGAAACAGACAGCGGCATGACCCAGCCGTGTTGCATCCATCATTCACTCCAGTCCTCTGTGACCTCCGGAATATTCTCTCGCGACCTCGCTCTCTCCTGAGTGCCGATGAATCAGAACACGACCAGTACCAGTACCGAACAACCTTCAGAGGAGTGAAGTATCGTGAACTTCAATGAAATACTCAATGTACGGCTACTCAAAGATACCGTATTCTCATGTATGGAGTTCATTTCGCTCGGTTCTGGATCATTCAGAGAAGAATGACTTCATCCGCATCAGCGGCAGGCCCCCAAGGAGTACGGAAACTTACGCGGTGCAGTGTGCCTTAGTGGACCTTGTATAAGACGATGTCATTCTCATAGGTAATCCGACAAGAAAGGCTTCAATGGCCCCATCTAACCGTGCTCTTGCCTGCTTAGCTTTGTTATTTTTTCTGCTTCATGTGAGTTTAGATCATTCTTGAACACCGGGATGTGCTAAGCAAGTACGCAGAACACATTCGCACTCTCTCCTCAGCGTCGTCAGTCGGTCCCGCCATCAGACCCACAGACGTGCCTTCAGACCTCCTCCTCGAACTTCGACCTCTTGGCTCGTTACAAGGATTCTCCATCCTCCGCAGTCCCAGTCAAAGTTATTGACGTAAACACCGTTCCGAAAGTCACCTTCTCTGTGCTTTCTGTATGTTTTCGTTGGAATATCTCCTGTTGTTTAGTCCCCTAATGCTAGCCCACTTCACGCCACAGAGCTGCGTAACCTGTTCCAGCAATTGGGCTTATAACACCTTGGTAAATGGTGGCATACTGCCAAAATCGACTTCGAACCCAAACCTGCAATGCGTCTCTTTGTCACTCCTCGAGGGAGAGTCCCCAACCTTTGTCACGCGGCAATACCCTCCGCCTCCATATCCGGGGTATTGCATGACGGTAAGCTGATCTTCATTCCTGTCTTGGCCTGAACAATCTGACCAAGCCATGAACTGCTGCAAACAGGCCAACATAATTGATTCGACGGGGCCGCTCATTTTGGCTGGGAACGGGCGATCTGACCTGTGGTCACTTTGCCCGAATTCGACCGCCAGCGGTCGCGTGGATGTTGTATGGTCTCCGAAAGAGAACCATGCTCATTATCTCAAGAGCAATTGTAGGGACGTGTATCTCGAACGCGTTTAACGCATTCAATAACAACAGTCGCTTTCCGCTTTGACACCTGAGAAGACTAATCACCTGCCGAGGTGCACGAGGCTCACAGTTATGTGTACTAACTTGACAAGTGGTGCGACACTGTACTTATCAATTCTTTTTCTTGGCCCAATGCTCTCAACGGTCCTTCTCGGATTCTTCCAATGGAAATATGGTGATATCAATGCGCTTTCATATGTCTTGGAAGAGAACCAATTAAACAGGGATATCCTGCGTCACAACCTAGTATGCCAACCGTCACCAGTACTTTCGTTATCCTTCTGCAGTTGCTTTCCACCGCCCATAGGGATGAAACTATTCTGTCATGTGTTTTTTCGGGAGGAAAACTCCCTCATTCTTGGTCCGCGGGCAGGTATTGTAGCAATGGAGACTCTTTGCGCCGCCAGAATGGCGTCCGGTAGACCGTGTGGAATAGCTGCAGATCGAAAGGAAAATTCTACGAAATACTGCACAAAGCTTAGCCAGGCCCATCAGCTGCGAGAATAGTACTTACATCCACAACAAACGGCGGGAAATCAGAGGACGACTGTAAGCGCCTGGAAAGATGGATCTCACCTTCCATACGACGTTCTGATGGGTCTGTCGAAAGATCGCTGGAAGGCCACCAAACGGCAGTTTCAACCACTTTAGTTTGTGTCATCGGTTTCTTGACCGCTTGTCGTAGTCCCAACTGGGAGTGCTTGACTCTCCGTGTCAATTTGACGATGATAGCCTCCGGCGCAGCTATATCGTCGGGGGCTCTAGGATATTGGCTCCGGAGAGTCAGACTACACGGTATTACGGTCCCACGTGCATAATACAGCTATATGAGAGGTTTAATAGTCAAGCGATGCGCATGGCATTTCGAGACAAACATACTGGGTTTGCTATTGACAGCTAAAAGGAGGGCGATTCAGATGTTTAAAATCAGGAAAATCATCCGCTGTTAGGCCATACCTTGCACTCCGTCTTGGCAGGTCCGTCAGACGGACTGCCATGAACCACAACAGTGGGCAGCGTCAGCCAGCCTTCGGGATCTGCTGAGGGACCCAGAAGAGGACTTGCTTCGTGATAGGCAAGCTGGCGAAGCGGCGACGGTGCCTCTGGCACAATTTTGGGAGTATAAACAATGGGAATTGTGATGCTAAAGCCAACTGCATTAAGCCAGAAGAGAGGAGAGATATATAATTGTTTCGTACATTTTGTCGGGTCGCAAAGCACCCCGTCCAATGCGGAGAATGAGGTCGTATTGGACAGTCACAAGGGCCTCGCGTTCCAAAAAGGTTTGTGGTATTTGATGTGGAGTGGTATCACCAGGGAGAGTAACAGTGGTAGGAAACGGAACAGAGAAGGGCCAGCTATACTCCCCCGGAGTCAGCTTCCCTTCATGTTTGATGTTTTGCGTGTAAGACGCGTGGCACGGATCGCCATGCGCTTTGGACCAGAGAGTAACTGAGTGATCCAGAAAGGGAAATGATCCATCCTCAGTCACAGCAGTGATTATGCGACCTCTTACCTGTTGATTCTCGGTCATCAAACAAGACTTGCATGTAATGTAGTCGTGACTTACAGAGAGGGATATCGCGTTGATATACAGTGCATTGGTGAGATCCAGATTAACGGAACCTGAAATGTCGTCGCCCCCAATGTAATGGGGAGCGTTAGTCGAAGTACCAGCCCTGCTGACACATTTTAACGTCGCCCAGGCGGTCTTGCCCCTCTGAAGAGAAAACGTGTGCTCCGTTTTCAATGGACGTGCAGACCTGCTGCCAGGGGTTGGGCGCCCGTGCAGGGCAAACACAGTTGAATATCGAGGAACACTCGGAGAAGGGTCTTCCTCGAGCATATCGGGAGTCACAGAACCACCCGGGCTGCTCGTCCGAGAATACACAGGGGGCGGATCGTAAGACATAGAGGATGGTTAAAGGAGCGAGTATGAGGGAGCAAATGTGGGAGAGAAGTGAAAGCGGACCACTGTCGGAGGACAATCAAGAACTGCAGGCATGGGCATGTAGCCCTAACTCGAGACAATAACCTCTTGTCCCAAAAGTTCTTGCAATGTCCATATCCTGCAGAAATGGCGACGAAGTTATTGTTGAAAGTCGAATGTTGCATGCCTTTTGTTGTTCGATGACATCTGCGAGCTACTGTCTGTGCTCGGGCCAAGCAAGGACAATTACTTACACTGAGAAAAAATATTGTTGTTTGATCGGATTCATGATCAGTTGGTGCTGGCGTAACCATAGAAATGGAACGGAAGCAAACCCTAGAACAGCACGAGTGAAACCAATGCTCGTTGATAGCATATTTCGCGGATTGAAGCACGAACGAAGCTGTGAATCGTAGTTTCCGGGACCGTCATAGTACAAGTTCCTCTAGCTGGTACAGCCCAATCGAAAGACCAGCCTGCTCGTGTGCTTGCTTCCGCCTCTGTCTCCAATCTCCCAAAGGTTTCTTCTTGCTGTCCTGACCAGCCTCCTGGATGGCTTTTGTGTGTGCCTTGGCAAAAGATTCGAAAGGGGCACGAAGCTGTTCGATGTCATCGATGTAAGCGATTTCCGGCTCGAGTTGTGAGTGTATACTGCGGAGAAGATGGTGGGCGGGCGGATGCTGAAGAAGAGTTAGGAAAGACGCGTCGAGCACGGTTTCCAGGAATGCGAGCACCTGTAATGACCAGTTAGGCGGAGAATAATACGACGACATCATAAAAACTAACGCTTTTCAAAGGCGGTAAATCTCGGTTGACCTCCCTTGTGTTCAAGACTGGTATCCCAGCTTCGTTTTTTGACATATCCTTCTTTGAAGGCAAAAGCTTAACTTCCCGTTTTGACCATTTAGTGATCCAGTCTGCGAGGACGTTCAACACAGCTAAGATATCCTCCGCGTCTTTGAGAGAGTTGCGGATGGCAAGCCGCAATGCTGGAGGGGAAGTGGAGTAGGTTACACACAACGAGAGGAATGCTGGTAGAGAGGGTAGGTCTGACACGGTGTCAACTTGCATTGCATCTACGTCATTCAACGATGTAATGTCGTTTTGTCGGTGCTTGACAACAACTGAATAAAGGCAGTCAAGGATCTCTGCCTCTGACAGGTCCAGGACGTTGGACAGAGCGAGCTCAATAGATTGCTGGTTATACTCATATCAGCACAAAAGCAATAGAGGAAATGAGGAGCACATACCCAGTCATTCTTGAATCGCAGTGCGGCGAGAAGGCCACCCTCGATCATGTTTCCACTGACGACCTGCCGATTTAGAAGGTAACGAACAACTTCGGACGAATAGGGTGTATTGGCAGGTTTCGATGGTTGCATGACGGTCAGTAGGAGGTCCTTGACAAAGGAGTAGCTTAATGCAGGAAGGGGCTGGATAAACACGAAACGGTTACAGTCAACATCATATGAATTAGAAACTCGCTGCTTGCCGTCTGATTTGTTTCCAAAACGCCATTTCCACCGCGCGCGGTAGATTTAGCCTTCGATTCGCGTTTCTCCCATTCAAAGAATGCCACGTTCGCGGCCTGAGGGAGATTTTTTTCCATGGCAGCCTGCATTGTAGCGAGCATCTTGGTCCGTGCTGGGTCGTTGGATGGCACAGGTAAAGGTGCTGAGTCAGACATCACTGGTTCCATCCACCTCGCACCAGCAGATGCTTGGCCCATCGCATTTGCTATGGTAGAAGTCTCTGGACATGAGAAGGGCACTACCAGAATGTTCGATCGTGAGGGGGCAGCCTGAGATTTCCGTGTAGAGCTCAATGTTTGAGAGGATAAAACGAAAAGGGCTTGGGAACTCGTAGCGGGGACGAGAGTCATTTTAATAGTAACATCCTTCGATTGCGACAGTGTAGATGGAACAGGCAGCGTCTGGGACGCCAGAAGCACCGAGTATTGAAGGTCCCATAGTAACAAGACAATCTCTGGTGTCGGTGAGTTCGTGAGGGCAGAAAGAAGGACGTGAGAGGAGCCCAGGGATAGCAGGGAAACCTCGGCTGAGTTTTGCGGTTTTGAGAGAGAAATGCCCTTAAGGCGAAATGGCTCTGAAATGACAGATGCCCGAATATCATTTGTGTCCGCGAATTCCAGAAGGTATGAGTGCCATATGCCATCATGAGCTGCAAAGAGTATTTGGATGTGAGATAGCGAAGTATGAAGAATGCAATGTCCTTACTTATGAGACTCATATAACCGGAGCTACTGCATGAAAGATCTGATATTTGCTGTGGCGTTGATTAGTTCAAGGTTGGTTCGATCGGTTCGGGAACCTTACATCGGGTTTGAGAGGTATTGAGCATTCACCCAGCCCTAAAAAGCTATCTGTCTCGTCCACTGACGTGACCTGCACATGGGTTGAATTGGTAGAAGCAGCAACCAGGACAACAATCGCTGCTCGAGAAGGTGCCGACGCCGAAGGTAGGAACGAACACGAACTTCTGCGATAAATGAAGGATCGAATAATGCCCTGAGTCTCCTGGGATGGCGTCCAGGTGTTCTTAACGTTTAAATCAACGTCCAAAATTGTTACATCCGATTTTGACGACTCTGCCAACAGACGGCTCGGGAGGTCATCGCATGTAGATAGGCCAGATATTTGATGTGAGATCTAAATTCTTGCAATATCATAATAAGCTTCAACCAGGCAACAACATGATTTTCGACTCACCAAGGCCGACTTTTTCTTCTGAGCTGCGCGATCTTCCAAGGGACCTGACAGATTTTCTCTCCACATCCATATCGTTCGTCCACTCTCGTCTTCGCTGATATCAGAGGAAGTTTCTATTGCCGCATATGTGGTACATATATGATCTGCTCCCTGAACAGTGTTTCGAGTGACAGCTGGACACGAAAATGTGGTGGAAGGCCCAAGAGTGTGAACGATAACGGGATGGAGTGTAGACACCTAAAAGGAAATTAAATATCTATCTTGACAGACAAATAGATTTCCATACGTCCAGCACATGTATTCCGTCTGCTTGAGCAGTTATTGTAGCATAACCATCGGAGCTCCCTGATGCCTTTTCGTGCGATGCAAATATGCTCGCCGTACTCCGTTGTTTCTTGCTTCCTGATCCCAATTTCGAGAGCTGCGGAGATGTGCCATAGGTCGAGAGCACGAATGGCTCGTTGATGAATGTGTTCACTGGCATTGAAAGATCGGTGAGGGTGGAAGCAAAAGGTAATTTTTTGGAGACGACGCGTCGTGATTGGCTGCCTATTCTGCTCAGGTTAGGGTTAGTGATTCTTACCGTAGCACGTGCTCTGTCGCGTCTCGACTCTCCTTCACCATGTCTCTCCATCGTATCCTGCAACGAGCTGCGTGTCTGTCGATACGAACACAACCAACACTACCATGCCATCGACCACAGGCTCTATCCGTCTGCAACCTGCGCAGGATGCATGCTACCCCGACACGACGGGACAGGTCGTTCACCAACATACTCGCCGATGACAACCCACCGCCTGTGCAGGTCAAGTCAATCACGAACACTGGAATACAGCTGTTAGATGGCCTTGTGATTCCTTCGGCATGCATCTTTCTTGAGGGCAAGGTTTTCTTATGGGACGTACCAAGCACGCTGTGGGCGGGATGGACAAAGGAGCATTTCGAGATTTTTGAAACGATCATTCCAAAACCTGGTATTTTTCCTTCGAACCTGTGTGTTATGGCCTATCTTACATAATTTGACTAGAAATTCTCTTGCTCGGCACTGGGAAAACCATAGCCCAAGCACCGCCGTCTTTGCGGACATATTTGAATCAATTAGGAATTCAGGTTGATGTCATGGACACAGTACGTTGCCTCCTCTCATGTTAACGTCTAGAACCTAAGACTCCTCATTTCGTATCCAGCGAAATGCTTGTTCGACGTATAATCTACTGTCGGAAGAGGGTCGACGCGTCGCGGCAGCCTTGCTCCCATTATCTTCCCAAAGTTGGAAGAAGACTGAGACGCCCGAACGATGACGACAGTGTCTTGAGGCCGCGTACTCGATATTCATGCCCAACTACTGTAAAAAATGGACCTCATTCGTCGTCAAAGTGTGCCTTCCTTTTCCCTTTGCTGACACTGGACATGGGATATTCCACTTCAGGCTGAGGTGGTTCTTCGTCGTCGATAGATGGTTGCGTGAAAGTGACAGGTAGCAGGTTGCCTGCGGGGAGTTGCAGAGGAAGCGAAGAAGTAGAAAATACGAGTTACATTGGGCATTTACCACGAAACGACGAGAAAGTGTCGGAACGGGTAAAAGAAACTTACCAGTCGATGGGTCCCGGAACTGCAGATACAACGCGTCGTAACTCAAAAGACCACACTCTCGAATCTGCTTCTCGCCATCCAAAACTTCATATTGGCCATTTGGCTTCCCCTTATCCTTCAGCGCCCGACAGAGCTCAAAATCGGCTTCACTTTCGACCTTCGGAACGTCTTTAGCATGGGTGACGTCTGAGGTCAGAGCGGACAAGGCCTCCTGTTTTATTGACGCGATCGTCGTTGATGGTGCCACAGTGATCATAATTGCCAGTTTGTGGCTCCTGATTTTGATTTGATAAATTTTGGGCTGAGTTCTGGGTGGCTACGATCTTATGAGTTACAGAAGTGTTGCAGCGATACAAAATACGCACCATTCTGTTCAATGCTGTTCTGGAGGTGTGCTCGTCGTGAGCGTTCGTGAGCGAAGGCGAAATAGAGACTCCGCCGAAAGTTCCCACACGCCTAATTATCCCGACTGACCGAACCACACATCATCCCCGCCAGTCAACCATGAGCTCGTTCCAGCCTGGCTCGGTGGAGAACAAGCCCTATGTCGACCCGACACCGCTTCCTGATAATATTCCAATAGTTCCCGAGCTCGGAGTGACGAGCGCACCACTGAAGAGCGCGGCGTTCTTCATCGGGGCTTACTGCAAAGAATACAATGGTCAGTTTGGTTAATGCAATATTTAGGATGCGTGCTTAAGTGTATGGTTCCGTAGAGGATTTTATGCTTTGCAAGTCCGAGAACCGGGACCCCGCACATTGTTTGAAGGAAGGGCGGAGAGTGACCAGATGTGCAACTGAGCTGTATGTTGACTTCCCCGTTCCCCTTCGAAACTAATGCTGATTTATGACAACTTTCTCTCTGTTCAGCATTACTAAATTGCGGGAGAACTGCCTATCACAATTCGATGAGCACTGGAATTGTTTAGAGCGTAACAACCAGGCAAGTCCAACATATCCATTGTGAAATCCTCGAAGATTGAAGTAGTGCCAGGAATATTACCGCTGTCGGAAACCTGAGCGAACGCTTAACGCTTGCATGTTCGAAAAACTGGTGCGCGGATTTACACAGCTTCCTCGACTATCCTGGTTCACCTATGAACCATTATTTAGGGTCTGACGAAGACCATCCCTGGCACACCAGAGGGCCAGGTGCCTGTGCACGAGGTCAAGAATCCTTATAATAAGCCGGTCCAGAAATGAACAGGTTGTCTATAAACTTCACTGTGTGACGCGCAAAGTAGACGCTTGAATAGATCTATAATTCGCTTTCGAAGACTGGTGGGGTTGAATTCTGCATAGGGTATTGTACATGCGCCAAATGCAAGGCGAATGGTATGCTCTTGCAAGGAAGAATGTCATCAAATGAGTGTTTCCGTAAATCATGAACCAATACCATTTCTCCGATTTGTTGTCAACGTCAGTTTCGTCACGGTCATGCAGACTCTTCCCTCGACACCCACCATGCCACGAACGACTTGAGCTTTTCTTTCCTCACTGTGGCAGGCATCTAGAACACCGTCTCTCTATGATTCTACAACTATTCCGACGCGTTTCAGCGCGTCTTCACATCGCCGCATCGCGTTCCTATACGGCTCCGAGCGCTCAACACTCAATATACATATCGAACTCCACTAATCCCTACTTCAATCTCACATTTGAAGACTGGTCCGTCATTTTACTTCCTATAATGGCAGCAGGCCAATCCTAATTGACTCCCAAGGCTATTCCGTCATAAAAACCCAGAAGAGCCTTTGCTCCTGATCTACCGAGACGACCCTTGTGTTGTTATTGGCCGCAACCAGAATCCATGGAAGGAGGTGAATTTCGAAGCACTGCGCGCAAGGCCTGGGATCCCTTTCATTAGACGGAGGAGTGGCGGCGGGACCGTATACCATGTATGTTGTCGCATTGTCATTGAGCGTCAAACAAGTTCATGAACATTCGAGCGCGCAATTAGGACCTCGGGAACACGAATTTCTCGATACACCTTCCTCGGCAGGCGTTTGACCGACATGCCACAGCACAGGTCGTTCTGCGTGCAGTTCGGTCGCTAGATATTGACGCCCGCATAAATGAGAGAAACGACGTATGTGTAGGTCCAGACAAGATGAGTCGTTGTTCTGTCGTCCAGAAAAATCAATCTAAAAACTCCATTTCACGATACGTCTCAGGCTCTGCGTATAAGATTGTGAATAAACGAGCGTATCACCATGGAACTATGCTCATTTCATCTCAACTGGATACCCTGGGTGATCTTTTGCGAACGAACAAGGTGAAGAAATGATTACCTTAAAGTGCTTCCGTACTCATTATTACCGCAGGATACTATGGTGACCAAAGGCGTAGCATCAGTTCGTTCACCAGTGTGTAACCTACAGCGATTTAGCGATGCGATCTCCCATGACAACTTTATGAACGCTGTAGTTCATGAATTCCAAAAGGAGTATGGGCTCCAGTCATCGGTGGGTTCTTTGTATTTGGGTTATGTTCGAAGAAACTCAATTTGTTTTCGCCAAAGCCTCAAATGATAGATCAAACCGAAGACTTGGAAAACTTGGATTACATCCGTAAAGGCATGGACGAACTTCGGGCCAGTCTACTTGTTTGTTGAAGCAAGGTCAACGAAACTGACTTCTCCCACGTCCGTAGAGCTGGGACTGGGCTTACGGCCAAACTCCAGAATTCACTTACACGATCGAAAATTCCTTCAAATGGGGAAACGTGGTATGTTGGCTCTCCACATCCCGCCACGCCCACGTGAAGTTGACTAGCACCTCATTTAGATGGTAGAAATCCGATCGAAACATGGAATTATCAATTCCTGTG
Source organism: Hypsizygus marmoreus (assembly GCA_013433165.1). NCBI lineage: Eukaryota > Fungi > Basidiomycota > Agaricomycetes > Agaricales > Lyophyllaceae > Hypsizygus > Hypsizygus marmoreus. Next base: position 547,487 of record CM024087.1, read on the forward strand.
CGTTCAATCTGATGAACACGAGTTTGGATGAAACTGTGGAGGAGGAAATAACCCGCTTGGGCCGTTCCTTGGAAGGAACGAGATACGGTTTCTGGGACGGTAATCTCGCAGTGTCCGGGCCGCTCCAAGACGTTTTTGTGTGGATGCAGAAGACGTTGGGAACATAAGAACATACCAGCTGTAGGATGGACGGTATCGGGACTACGAGTATCAGATTTCCAAAAAATAGCTGTCGCCCAGACGCGGTCCTTGAACTAGCAGATTGCTCGATGTTTCTCTGTCGGGAGGGATGTCATCAGAGTAGACGTGTGTTGAGTGAACTACTGTAGTGCATCGCATAACGTCTTGAAGCTTCCCACCGCACGTACGGTCCGTATGCGTAGCATAAGTCTGGATGTTCCTCGTTTACAAGCAGGATGAACAGATTATATTTCGGTATTTGGGTTCTATGCCGTTCTTTCTGTGTACCATACACTGTTCGTCGCAAACTCGGGCGGAGCCACTGGATTACTCTGAGTGAAAAGATGGAGGGTATAAGCATACTGCCGCTTGAATCCCGAACACGCACCGTTTGTCCCCGTTTGTTACCCGTCAGTCGTTCGTCCCGCCTCATCATCATATCATCCCAGTTATCAATGCCATAACGTGCAGGCTTCGTAAATCAGTATTTTTGCCAGAAGACAAGCGGCTTTTCGCAACGTACCTTGCCTTGGTTCTGGCCTCTTGTAGACGTGTTCAAGAGAGTTCCGGCAGCCCCGAACATCACGGTGAGAAGACCTAGTATTTCAGACAAAGCATTGGTTAAATTCTCTCAAATACTAAGTGGAACAGTATAGACCGAATGGAATGAGAGCTTCCCAAGGGACGGGCATGGTTGTGGACGAAGTTGAGGAAGGTATTTGTTCTTGTTATTTCAAGACGCCAGGCTACACTGGTCACTGTTTCTCTTTACGCTGAACGTTCATAACGCCCAAATAACGCCCTCTATTCACCTCAAGTACTTCCGTTGCCCAACGACACTGCGCGATCCGGTCGACCCTCCAACCCGAAAGACCTCAGCTTTCAAAAACCGACCTGGAACCCCGGTTCTGAAAATCATGGTGATCATCAGTTGAGACTTGACTGTCACCTTGCGACTGTTTTCTTATTCCGCGTGCTTCGATATATTGGAAAGCTCCTCCTGCTTTCGAGGTCCCTCTATCTATCGGTTCCTCACTGCCCTCCACATCATTTTTCGTTAAGATTGTTAAGCATGAAACGTGATGCCTCCTCCGTAGGTTGTTGATTCTGTAGATTGCGACTTCCGGACGGAGCGCGCCTGAACTGGGACACTGAATTTAGCGGTCCCCGTGTAGATCACCGTGACGGTAGATTGATCCAGCGGCTCCCCAACCGTCGACTGAAATACGAAATTGCTTTTAGTAAGTAGTACTGCGATTTCTTTGCATCTGCTTTTCGCTACCAAAGTCAATCAGCGATGATCAAGGTACTGTCAGTTCTCTTCATAATATGCGCCAGTCCTTGATCAACAGGTCTTGGTCCAGGTCGATGTGCGTCGTTCTCTCTTGCGAGGCTATGAACGCCCCCGTGGATACTCGGTGCATCTCGACTGGGGGAACTCCATTAGCACAGAAATCTTTTGAAAGATCAGCTCAGTTCAGGACAACACACTGCCCGATATGTTCTTCGATATGATCAATGTGAAAATATCAGATTTCGTATGGACCTCGTTTGACAAGTTGCTTTGATGTCCTCGAGAAAGGGACCAAAATGTCCTCCTTCGTTCGCACTACGACAGTACAGGGGCAATCAATATACCCTCCCAGACGGTTATTTAGTGCGACTTCTTCGACAACCTACCAATTGCCATCTCTCCCTCCTTGTCCACTGGCAGAATGAGTCCCGAAGAAACTGCCCTTCTACAAAACGCTGGTTTCTCCTTCATCAACAGCTTCGCACCACTGATTGCAACCACTCTGCTGCATGGTGTGTCTGCCAACGATACTGGCTCATCATCGCACTGATTCATAGTTCCAGGTATATTCGTGTTGTTATTCACCACATCCGCTGTCACTGCTCTGTGAGCGCTTTTGACCTTCTCCATTTGATTACAACGCCAATCATCCACTGCAGTCGCCGAAGTCCACCATCACGACCTACCATCATGTTCGCAGTAACTTTGGCTAGCTTTCTTATTGCCACTCTATACTGGGCATCGCAAACTGCGTGTATGACCATCCTCATCCGATCCGTCCTTGTGGACAACACCGGGTTACCCCTGCGTCAAAAATTCCGGCTCACTAATGCCAGAACATACAAACCCAATATAATTATTCTGTGGACCAGCCAGCTCTTGGTATGTTCGTTTCCTTGGTAGAGGCAAAAAAAGTCGGCTGCTCCAACTCATGTTTTTGCTACCCAAAGCCGATCATCAGCGATCTTGTTGTGGTCTGGCGGGCTTGGGTCTTGTTTACGGAACAGCTGTGGGTGATGGCTATTCCCCTTCTTTTGGCCCTTGGGACGATCGGTGAGCCCAGAGCACATGAAGAATCTGCTCTTCGTAAACCACGAGCTAACCCGCGCAGGTACAACCCTTGCCTACATTGGCCTAACAATGGTCACTTCCGGCACCAACTTCGCAGCCAACGCTGAAGCAGCAGCTCTTGGTAATGTCCTAAATGCTAGCCTTGCTCTATCGTTGGCGACAAATGGCGCAGCTACAGGTCTAATCGCATACAAGCTATGGTATGATGTCCATGATCTCCTGCAAAATCCCCCTCTGATGGTTGGATACACACTGTTTCTTTCTCCTACAGGACTCATAGAAAGTTTGTCGTGAACATGCTTGGGATTGCTCGACGCCAATCTCGCGTGCAAAAAGTCTTGATCATCCTCGTGGAATCGGGGCTAATCTACTGCTTGTTTCAAGTGGGTGGCCAGTTCGACTCAATCACTGCCTACGCGTCAGCCTGATCAGTGTAAAACGCAGTTAATGATGTTGATATTGGGATTCACGATGCCAGAAGGTGGTCCAGGCTCTGCGCCCTACCTAGCATCCCCAGTGATCTTTGCGATTTACACTGAACTTACAGTGCGCCACATGACGTCATGTTGTGATCCCATATCACTAACAAATCATTCCAGGCCATGTATCCAACCATCATTGCTGTTCTCGTCAATAGCCAGCGTTCTATCTCTGACACGTTCGACTTAGGCTCTGTGTTCAAGAGCCAAGGTGGTCACAGTCAGCGACATGGATCACGTCCAACGACCGCGGGTCACCTTTCTTTTGCCTTGCCTCATATGCAAACTATTCCTGACAGCGACCCAACTCTCTCTTTTCAAAGTAACCGATATGGAGAGCCAGCTGGCCTCGAGAAAGAGAATACAGGTTACAAGGGGATCAAGCGTTACACATCTGATCCGACTATATTCCATCAATCCCGTTTAGAACGAGACTATGCTGTAGAACAGACCAGGACTCACTAATGATCTCAACGCAGATTTCTGCCATAATGGATCAATCCAACTCATCATCAGTCATCAGAGGTTAATTGAATAATTTCATTTGTCCATTGTTTGTTATAAGGTTCACTGTTCCTGTGCTTTACACTTCTTTTAGCCTTGTCGAGCAGCGATTGTCTCACAAAACTCAAGGATGGTCAACGCCCTTGACAATAAACACCACGCTCGAGTCCCAACAGAGCTTTGTACACTTCATCAGTGGTCCTGCGAGGCTATGAAAGGTTCCCGTGAATACTGAGTGCGTCCACCAGACAAACTCCATCAAAACAAGAATGGTCTGGGAGATCAAAAAATTCCGATGCGCTAGATCGCGGCGCTAGGTACGTACGCACCGTATTTCCTCGTTAGTTGGTCAGAAGTTTTCTCATTCGGCTGGGTGCTAAAACTCTCCCAGTTCCTCGGCGCCATGCTACGGACGGTTACCCTTATTTCTCCGCATGGTGAATTAGTTGAAACGCGATCTTCCCAAGATCTTCCTCTTTTTGCCTTGCATATGTCCACCTTCCCCCAATAACCCATGACACCTGCAGAGGCCGCCCTCCTCGAAGAAGCTGGTTTTTCGTTCGTCGGCAGCTTCGCATCTTTAGTCTCAACCACTTTACTTTACGGTATGTCTTCTGGGGATAATTCCTTCCATTTCCTAACCTCGTCATTCCAGATACCTTCATCTTATTGCTGGCTATCTCGACGACTGCAGCTTTGTCTGTGGCCTCGATTTTCAATGCAGTTGACTCGGACGACTCGGATGTTGATATTAGGCTTCACAATGGTTCAGCATCGTACCTGGCATCGCCCTTTGCCTCTGCGGTTTACATTGAGCTCGCTGTACGCCGCATTCATTCATTTCATCATGACCACATCATCCGAACTAATGCACCGTCCAGGCTATGTATCCCACTATTACAGCCGTTCTTGTGAACCAGCGCTCCATTTCTGACATTTTCGACTTCAAGTTCAGCTCTATCTTCAAAAGCCAAGCTGTCAGGCCCACGAAGGTCTTGTTGGGTCCAGCCATTGGTGATCGTCTTCCTTTCACATCTAATCATATGCAACATATCTCCATGGAATCGGCCAAGAAGGCCAGGACAAATGAAAGCGAACTTTGTAGTATCAATACACCTCATGTAGCAATACGAATCAAATCACCTCTCAACTGTATTCAGTTACCAGCAATGGCCAGGGGTTTGGCTCATCTGTTGGCTCATAACGAATGCCTGAACGAACCCGTCGATGGAGGTGGCGCATGCAATCGCAGACTTGCAAAAGTCATCAAATGGTCATTAAAAACTGGGGAAGAATCGGGCTAGCGCCATTGATTTGAGGCGAATACGCTCTAGGTAAGGCGAGCTAATGTACTGTAAGTAGAACGAATATGTATGTGCCAAAAGCGAGGAAGGAGGATAGGCATAAGGATATCGTGAATAGGTACTTTTCGAGGTATTATAATACCCCGAATTCACAAGTACCAGAAGGTGCAGCTGTAACGAGTGCAAAATGTAGCTCAGATTAAATCTAGCGTTGTCGCGGCCTGAGACAGGCATTATGATAACTAAGAGTTATCGGAGAAGGAAAATAGGCATATTGTTGGAGCCATGAATTGTAGCGTAGAAAACGCTGATCAGAATATCTGCGTGTCCTTGTCGCTCCCACGGGGCGAGGAAGATAATTGACGGTGACTGGGTGGATGGGTAGGCGGAGATGGCATCATGGTAGCGTGGGGGTGCGTCACATAGAGAGACGTGGTGGCAACGGTAGATGGTGGCGTAACAGGAAGGGTAGACGAATCTAGGTAATAACTGAATTCTGACCGAAGCTCAGCCCATGGTTCATGAGAAGAGGGCATAATATTGGGACCAGAACTGATCGACAAAAGGGACGACTGGCTTGTAGCCATGAATTGGGGGTCACTTTGGCTGGTGTACTGGGAGAACGGCATCTGTTGTTGTTGTAGGGTGAGGTTGGATGCCCCAGGTGTTGGGAATACAGATGTGAATTGATTGGATGGTCCGGGTACAACAATGTTCGAGGAGCTGCCGACACCAGGAATTCTGTTGTGACTTCCATGCGTACCCATCCCCGCACCTTGCGGCCGAACATAAGGATGACCAGACTGTCGTCGGAAGCGCGATGTTCTGGTAGGTTGTCCCTCTGAATGTGGATCCGTAGGATTATTCAAATGGTTAGAAATTCTGGTTGGTATAATGGCAACGTTGCTGGGACTCGGACTGGTTGGCGGGAAGGACCCCATCCTTGAAAACATCATTTGATGGTCAGTTTGAACGGAGGGTGGAAGGCTTTGCTGGTATGTCGGGATGAACATGGAGCTAGACATGCCAGGTATCAAAGATGAAGACGATGGATGAGGTGTCGGTAAATTTGATGATCGATCACGTCCCGCTCGAATGTTTGGTCGCGCACCCATTTCCGCACCCGTTGGTGTACTCAGTCGCAGCCGTGAATAAGGGTGACTGGAATGTCTTCGGGTGCGAGATGTCCTAGTGACTTGTCCCCCTGAATGCGAATGAGTAGGATCGCCTAAAGGGCTGCTTCCTGACGCGATGCCAGTCACCCCATTGTTAGACAGTCCTTGGTCAGGAATGGTTGCCATAGGCGACTCGGAAACATAGCCACTGGCATTATTCAACACTGGAAAAAACCTATTCCCAGGATCCACCGCATCTCTAAATGTACTAGACCGAGGCGTAGGATGGTGAGAAAAAGATAAAGTAGGACTATCTTGCTGTTGGGAAGACGCGAGAGCATCGTAGTGTTGAGGCAGTGTCTCGTTATGCAGAGACGTCTGCCGTGGAATGGTAGGCGGAGCGGGTTGAACCGCCACGACGTGCAGAGGTGCCTGAGGCGAGATATCAGGGGGAGGAGGAGGTTGGAGCGCCGCGGTACGCATAGGCGTCTGCGGTGGAATGTTAGGAGGAAGTTGGAGTGCCGCTGTATTCACAGGCGTCTGTGGTGGAATGTTAGGAATAAGGGGCTGGGATGGCTGTCCAGGTGGCTGCGGCAGAACCTGGAAATTCCGGCAACTAGAAGTTGGCGCGCTAGTTGGTTTCTCGAGATCCTCACGTGTATTCCAAACATCTGCCTGTAATCCAAATCAGGGCAAATTGAAGGCGCTATAGATTAGACACTTACACGACCTCCATAACGCCTTTTCTCAGTTTTCTTTGTCGTCCTTCGACCTTTCCGAGGCGCCGACATATATAATCCTGTGCAGTGCGCTGAGGGGAATCTGGGAGAACCATAAGATTGCTACGACCTTATACAAATAGTAGAGAGTGAACGACTCATGGAAAATGCATGGTGAGGCAGTGTGGCTTAGGAAGAACATCGCCACGACTCTGACTACGCGGCCCCAAGGACGCGGAGGGGGCATCCCTAATTCCCCGCTCAATAAGGATACTGGCAGTTATTTGAGCCAGCTTGCGAGATACGCAATCTGACAAGCGCGTATTGCCATGCTGCAGAGAAGAGCTAGGCCTTGTTCTAGCAGCGATCAGGAAGTATCTGAGGCTACCATGTCACTTACCAAAAATATTTGGATTGCAGAAACCTGATTGGCTCCAGACTGTTTGATTGAAGGGACAGATCCAAATAGCGGCCAGTTGCCACACAACATCAGGGATTTGCCACACAGAACCCGGGGGAAATAGCCCAATCGGCAGTGTGGACCGGCGTGGATGCCTGTATTTCTGAAGCGAATGATGGGATATGTGAGCCGGGACCCTAGTGTGGCAGACAGACCTTTAGGAATCCGTCGGAAAGTTCTTGTACAAGTATCCAAAGCCTATAATAAGCACATACTTATCAGAGTGCGGGATTGGCATCCTTTCATTTCTACGGGAGGTGTGAAGTTTAGATTCGCATAAAGATGGGCAGGGCGTTGTCGATGAGGAGTGACTTGAGGCCAACTCAACCTGCGCAGCCACAATGTCAGTTCGTCAGAAAACGCGAGCGGCGGTTCTCCGCGGTTCTTCGTATCAGCAGGTGACTTGCGATAACGCGTGTCGAACCTTGATGTGCCTTCCAACTCTGGCCCCGCCGCCATGAACGCGGAGCCTTTTTCTTAGTCGCAAGGTTCATCTAGAATTAGAACCCCATTTTTTTTGTACGCGTCGACAGCGTATGCGAGGGACAAGTGAATGCATCAATCATGAGAGAACCACGACTTCACTGACGAGCAAGTATGGGGTGATTGACAGTCCAGATTTTGCGCAGCCTCCAGACTAAGAGAGAACGGGATCCACAGTGTGGGGTACCTGAATGGAGGGAAATGATTAATTGTGCAGACCACACGATCATAAGTAAGTATCGGCGATCGATTTAGATCTGCCAAAGTCCGATCATATGCTGATGTCACTGAAAAATAGTGAAGGACGCATGTTCAGAACGAAAAACAACGATAGTGGATGGAAACGAGGCTCAGGCGGATCCTCGTTCTCTGCCATCTCAAATGAGCTTCGGACGCAAAAGTGCATAACGCTCCCCAAGGGCAAAATAACACTGACCTGGAGTGCATCGCGCTGCACGCAAATTGCGGTAGAGGCTCATTCTGTTCCGTACACGTTCCTCTGCCTCGTGTGTACCGACTCTCGATTTCCACAAAAGGGAATGACAGAACCGTATATAGACACGTTTCCATCTGTCGAGATATGAGCTGCATGGAACGTTGTGATATGGTGGGTCCATCGAATCCACGAGGGGGCGCAGATAAGACTTGTGCAAGAAAATCAACAGTCATTGAAAGTGGGACGATAATGTTCAACATCAGAACAAGATCCGAAAGTAACTTCGATAGACGATGGAAATAGTTGTAAATACAGTGATGCGGTGATGATGATGATGGTATGGCGATGTGCTGTTGCGTTGAGGCTGACCGGAATAAATATACAAGTGGCAGAGATTGATCTATGGAGGAAGATATATTGCGAGGACAGACGTGTGTTTCGATTATTTCGCCTTGGTCAGAACACGCGCCTTACGTTGAACCTTGGGGCCAATTGGCGCGTGACCAAGGTCGTTCACGGAGGAGGAACTGCTTTGCGAAGCCTCGGTCAGAGGAGGAGCACTATCCGTGGGCCGCTCGTTCAGCCGGCCATGGAGCCGAGTTGAGCTGCGAGACGGAGCCGTAGAAGGAATTGAAAGTTTGGCTTGTTGCATTCTTTTGGGTACAGATGCATAGCGTGTGACTCGAGGTCGGACTGGCCGCGTCGGATTTACGACTCGCGAGGGTGTCAGAAGAACTTTTCGTCTCTTTGGGTAGGCTGGTTTCCGGTCACTGACACTGTCGTCGTCGTCACCACGGGTGCTACTGGATATCGAGGCAGTCGCTTCCTCTTCTTCGACAGTGTCACTGTGACTTCGCGTTATTTTCAGACGTGTGGACATCCGAGTGCGTGATGTATTGCGGTAGCGCAGTGGAGCCTTAGCACCACCTAGTGTTCGGGATGTAGTTGTTTTCGATGCCCTTTCTACCATCCGCACTCTCGCCTTGACATCAACGGTTGAATCTAGTGGTAACGGTCGCTTCCTCCCAAGCACAGACGAGAAGTCTGAGATAGAAACAGCACCTGATGAAAGCGAATCTGAAGACGACTGAGTGCGTAAGGAGGATCCGCCACCAGCAGTAGTCAATGCTGTGGACTGCGAAGCCGCTGAAGAAGCCTTGGAAACTTCACGCTTTAATGGCACGGAGGCGCCTAGGTGTGACGTTGTCAATTGCGCTGGCGCTAACGGCGTTCCGAGAGTGATATTGAACTCGTCCTCCTCGTCCGCGTCCGCGCTGTCAGAGTCAACGGACATCCCATTAAGATAGTTATTTTGAACCCCGGTTATGCTGAATTCGTCGCTCGAGCCACCAACGAAGCCGGGATTCAAAGGCTTTCGTGGAGGCAGGAGCGACCCCCTAAAATCCTGCTGGGGGATGTCTTCACCGATGCAAGACAAGGCAAGCGTGTTCCTTGTTTCCTGATAATAGGTGGAATTTGTATGCGTCGTGGTGGGCAGGGCAGACAACGATGGGACGATAGGAGTTGGCGGGTATGCTGATGGAAAAGCAGGATATCTTCTCCACTCATCAATTTCATCTGGTGGATCAGAACGAGGGAGTCCAGAGGGCTGTTCTTCTTCGGTGTCTGAATAGGAAGTGGGTGGCGGATACCACACTTCGTGGACGCGCTGATCACTAGGTATTCCATTGAGAGGAAGGCGTGGTCCGATATCGTCCTCCTGGGCAGAGTGTTTGGTCTCCGAAGACTCTCGGGAACGTTTGCCTGAGGGACGACCGTTGTGATCAGATTGGCGTTTGTCCGAACCTACCTTCCTCGGGAATTGAAGGGGTAAACTTTCGCACGTCGCTACAGCCGTGACTTCAAGCACTGCGATGCTGGAATAGGTCGGAGTTGTGGGTCGTTCTTCCGGAGCTTCTGTTTCTGAGTCCAAAACTTCGTCGCTGTAGAATACGGAGTTCCGCCACCATGTAATGACAAAATGGATGGGCAAAGAAGCAATAGCGAAGAGGATGTCGCCGACCATGCAGAACAGGTCAAGTAACATGTCCAGGGTAGGGGTGTATGGCTTGAGGAATGGGCGAATAATGTGAAGGAATATAGGCTCCGCCCCCTAGCACAACCGTTAGTATTACAACAAAATAGCTAGTTAGATCATACCCTTGCACGCGTCAAGATGAGGAAAAGAAGAGCAAGGGACTTGAGTTCATCGTAGAATGGTATGAAGATGCTAACGAGGGCTTCGACCATTCTTTCATAAGTAACAAAGCTGCACTGTCAAAATTTTAACACGACGCTAGCCGCACTTGAAAGAAGACTTTCTCACCCAAACTATCCACACCGCCAGACATCCCTTCATATCTCGCTTCCTCTGAGTCAGGGCTCGCTGACTTGGACGGCCGCCATTGCGTGTGGAAGGCGGAGGCGTCTTGAGGGTTTTGTAGGATTCATAGATATTGAGAAAGAGCATAACTAAGCGGAGTATCGGGACGACGAGAGGCATGACTGTTCGTGTCGAAGGTCCACAGTAATCACCTGAGCGGTAAAAGAAGTTTACAGAGAAAGAGTTTGCAAGGCAAAGGCGACGGTCTAAGCCCGCCTGTACGCGTATTAGACTGTTAGAAGGCCGCAGACGAGGAGACTGGAGGACATGAGGAAGGTGAAGTCCACAGTTCAGGAAATGGTGGCCGTCACTGTTTCAACGAGGATCACTTACGTAAGCCACATGTGTGTTCAGCTCAGCTCGGAAGTCGAGGCCTTGACTCTGTTCATCTTCTTTCAGTGCCAGTGTCAGCGTGCACTGAAATCTCCTGCTGCCATGCCTAAAATTCGGACGACGAGGACCAAGCAACCTCCAGAGGGGTTTGAGGACATTGAAAGTGTAGGTGTGTTCTCGTTTAGTCTATCTTTCAGCACTTTACACCCCCATTCACACTAGGTTCTCGACGACTATGCAAAGAAGATGCGTGATGCAGAGAACGAGTCTCATGAGGGGAAACGAAAGGCAGAATCTCTTTGGCCTATCATGCGGATATCGCATACTCGCTCGCGGTACATATACGAGCTTTATTACAAGCGTGAGGCTATCTCCAGGGAACTGTACGACTGGTTGCTGAAAGAAGGTTATGCGGATGCCAAGTGCGTTTCCAACATTCTGATAATGGTTTTGACACTCCTTCTAACTGGACAAGCTTGATTGCCAAGTGGAAGAAGACTGGATACGAAAAACTCTGTTGCGTGCGATGTATCCAGACAAGGGTGAGTTCCTGGAATGTTTGGAACCATTGGAATATGCTTTCTCTAAATTTAATATCTTCAGGACATGAATTATCAAGGCTCAACATGTATCTGTCGCGTTCCCAAAGCCCAAGTGCGCAGTGGAACTGTTGTAGAGTGTGTGCATTGTGGTATGTTCCAGCATTGTGGAATACATGCGCCGAGACTCATCGACCTGTAGGCTGTCGTGGATGCAGTTCTGATTCCTAGTATCTTGAACAATTTCTTCGATCACCTCTGAAGTCGAGACGTTCGCGGTCTCTTTGATGGAACATTTCTCGATTGGAGTGACTTCCAGGGGCTTGAGTTGAGCGCTTGAGCATAGAGCACTGGCGATACTGACATATGTACCCGGCTCCCTCGTATCACGGTGATGGTCACTATTGCTCTCATCCTTGAAGGCTGTACTGCTATGATGTCGTTCTACCCCGATCAAATGTAAATTTCGCAATCATGATTTTGGTTTCATGAAACGCTGGGCACTTGGCCAACCCAATTCAGGTTCCGTTCCTATGTCTCATGTTCCCCGGACGTATATAAACGAAAACATGACGAGACTTCTCTGTTGCGACTCCAATTCCACTGTCAAGCCTCAAGATGGGCGAACTCTCTCAACAAGTAGCCCACTTTACTCGTCAGTTTGTTAGCCGACAAGCCAAAGAACAGGTCCGCATTCGTGTGATTCTTCATTTCAGTCCAAACCGATACTTTCTAGGGCGGTATCATTTCAGGAGACAACCCAGTAGAATACCTCCCTACCGACCCTATTCGACTATGGGTCATTCAAGTTGGTGAGTACTTCTTAAATAATTTCTTTCTGGGCTAACCACAGAGATCTTGTCTTTCAGTGATCATCATTGCGATGACCCAATTTCTGTCGCTCTTCCTGGCACGTATCCGTCAGCCTCGCGTCATTGCAGAAGTCATTGGAGGCATTCTTTTGGGTCCAACGGTCATGGGACGCATACCTGGTTTCAAGCAATCAATCTTCCCAGACGTATCATTACCTGGGCTTAACCTCACCAGTACAATCGGGTTGATTCTTTTCCTTTTCCTGGTCGGCCTCGAGATCGACACGAAAGTCATCAAGCGGAATATCGTCGCAGCATCTGCCATCTCCATAGCTGGTCTCCTCGTTCCACTCGGGTTGGGCGCAGCACTTGGGGTCGGCGTCTACAGGGAGTTCATCGATCCCAGCGTCAACTTTGGCTATTTCCTGCTCTTCACTGCAGTCGCTATCGGGATAACTGCATTCCCCGTCCTTTGCCGTATCCTCACCGAACTCAAGCTTTTGGATACCACGGTCGGAGTGGTGACACTAGCTGCTGGTGTTGGCAACGACGTTGTTGGTTGGATTCTTTTGGCCTTGACCGTTGCGCTTGTCAATGCTTCTACTGGCCTCACAGCGCTGTACGTCCTACTCGTTTGCGTTGGCTATGTCATCATGCTGCTTTACCCTGGTCGATGGGCATACGTCTGGATGGCGAAACGGACTGGCAGCTTGGAACAAGGCACGCCTACAGCGGGAATGATGACCATAACAATCCTCGTCGTTTTCATATCTGCGTTCTTCACCGACATCATCGGCGTCCATGCTATTTTTGGTGAGCTTCTTGAAAATCTCCAAGGTCTTATGCTGACCTATTTCTTAGGCGGTTTTTTGGCTGGGCTCATTGTCCCACATGAAAATGGGTATGCCATCTCGTTGGTTGAGAAGCTGGAAGATCTGGTCTCGATCCTCTTCCTCCCCATTGTGCGCCAATTTTTGGACAAATTACATTGCAGGCTGCTAACCTCTCTTGACCATAGTACTTCACTCTGTCTGGTCTGAGGACCAATCTTGGGTTGATGGATAACGGCAAAACATGGGGATACACTGTCATCATCTGCTTGGTCGCTTTTTCTTCCAAGTTTCTGGCATGCTACGCTGCTGCGAGTGCAACTGGTTTCAACTGGCGTGAATCGGGTGCCATCGGATCTCTCATGAGTTGCAAAGGGTAAGCCAGCCTTCTGAAGGAAATAATTCTCTGCTAACAAGCTTGTTCAATCCAGCCTAGTCGAGCTAATCGTGCTCAACATAGGCTTGCAAGCCGGCATTTTGGACACTCGCACATTTTCAATGTTTGTGGTCCATGCGTTGATCCTGACCTTCATTACCACTCCCCTCACGATCCTCTTTTACCCTCCAAAATACCGCACTCGGGAAGCCGACGGTCATAATCACCACACCGCTGAAGTGGGTACTGGTCCTCGTTCTTCCTCTGAAGACGAGACCAGAACAAGATTTGCCTTGATCTTGGATAAGATTGAACAGCTCCCGGCTGCTATGACAATCTCACAACTCCTTCAACCAAATAAGACGTTCGCGTCAACGACAACGCTAGCATCCATCGATGAGAAATCTGAACAATCAGAAAAGGCCCGGCCGACCCCAACCCCAAGCCCTTCCTTTAGTCAAACGACGATATCCATTAATGCGCTTCGTCTCATTGAATTGACCAACCGCACTTCTGCCGTTTTAAAGTCCCAGGTCGCGGATTCGTTGATCTACAACGATCCAATTGTATCGATCTTCAGGACCTTCGGGTACCTCAATCGCCTCTTCGTTTCTGCCGCATTGTCGGTTGTAAACTACGACGAATTTCCTTCGGCCATCGCTAAACACGTCATCGAATCGGATTCGCAGATAGTTATTCTTCCATGGTCGAGAGGAACGACGTCGGTGGCCGAGGGTGACCAAGGACACGGCAGCGCCCTGAACCCCTTTGACGGAATCTTTCGCAAGACAACGACAGAGGACCAAACAAGCTCGGTTGTATATTCTGAATACATTCGTAACGTTTTCGCCACCGCACCAAGCCATGTGGCTCTGTTCGTCGACCGTGGTCTTAGCACAACGAGTGTGGGGAATGGTAGTCAACATCTATTCCTGCCCTTCTTCGGAGGTCCCGATGACCGCCTATCTCTGTCCTTTCTCGTGCAACTCTGCCATAACTCAGCAGTACAAGCCACGGTAGTCAGAGTCCAGAAATTGGATGACCTCTCACGAGCGAGCACGAATATCGATGGGAAGCCAGCAGCTCCAGTTTCGCCGCCTATCTCCTCTACTATTCACCAGGTACATACATCTCGTGCAACGTGTTTCTCAATTATTGATTTGAATGTTTCCTCAGACCATGGCTGCGGCAGACACCGTCTATGGCCAACATAATACGGAAACTCGTCTTGCGTCCGATACTGCGGATAACCTGACATGGAATCACTATGCATCGCCATCCGGATCAAGCCCGCGTGATGTCGATACCGTCTCGGCACTTTCGAGGATTACTTTCAGCACTGTTTCATCTGCTAAGCCATTGCACACAGTCGTAGATCTTGTGGCAAACGAGGTGTCCCAGCACAAGAACGTCATCGTAGTCACTGGCCGGTCGAGGAGGCTGGCTGTCGAGTCACACAGAAGCGAGCTACAGCAGATCATCTCAGAATCTGGCGCTTCTGTTGGATCGTCGGTGTCTAAGACTCTTGGAGATGTTGGGGCTGCATTCGTTGCAAGCAATACAGGTGCAAGTCTTCTGATATTGCAGGCTTCACCATCTGCGTCTTGATATTCGGGGCTCGTGCTTCCATTTCGCTTTCAGACTCCATATTTATATATTACGAGCTACCTCCACAACATGTACCCTGCATTGCACATCATATATCACGACTTGTAACGTATCTATTATATTCCCGCTACTTTAGTAAGGGTTTTATCCTGTCATCTCGGTTTTGCACATTCTGGCAAAACAGCAGGGTCTGCCATGTGACCTATTTTTTTCCCATCCGCCATTTCTTCGCCATCCCCCTTTTTTCGTTTCACCAGGCCTGCCATGTGACCTGCTTTCTTCCCACACTCCCTCCTTAACCTCATCGGATGGCCCGAGCCCTACGCTTTCGCTTTCTTTTCTCTTGAAATTTTACATGGACTCCGAATGGTTACAAGGTCGATTCAACATATGATGTGCACTGCAAACATCATGAAACTCTATGCCGTACCACTCGTCGTCGTCTGCAATGGCGCGTCGTATACATATACTGTATGTTGCCGGCTCCATTGTTTTCTCTTAACTACCTCCTTCGACTTCCTGGTCTGAAATAAATACATAATGAATCGGGAAGCCGGCGCCATGAGGAGCCAACCGAAGGTTGGCGACGAACGGCGCCGAGAATGTCCAGCATCCAAATGAGTTTCTATTGTGGTATTTACATCTATACCGTGTAATCCTACCTACATACCTGTAACAGGCAGTTCATGAATGTGTTGACACGACCTCCGTAGCGGGCTCTGCGGCGTCAGCGCGCTACCTTGGTTATTAAATGAACTGGGTTTCTTGGCAAAAGACAAACCGTTTATACCACGTGATCTGGCTGACTCCACGTTGCTGACTGTCGTTGCCAAGTGCTCTCCATGTTCAACGTTCAACAGCGTTCAACCTCCTCCGATGAACGTAGCGATCTTAACCTCCACCGTGGCCAACACCACAGTACACATTTCTCATGCACCGCTCTCTCCATACTCGAAATTCTGGGCCATTTCGCGATGTGGGAAGATGTTCCGTGCTCGCGGTTCTCAACGATCGCGCCGAACATTCTGGCACACTTACTCTCTTTCCCGACATGGATGTCGAACTTTCTAGATGAAACCGCTGACAGGTATAAAGGGAAGGCTGAGTCGTGGTGTGCCCACAGGCTCCAGCAGAGCTGAGCAAGGTCCCAGGTTGTTGGAACACCTTGCTCGACCTGCTATGCTGTACTGTAATGACACTATAAACCGCGACATCCAGGTAAGTACGTGCACTGTTGACAGCCTTAATTCTGATACGAGATGACAGGTTGTGTTTGATGTCATGACTGAACATGGAACGCACGCAGCATCTACGACCTGTGGTGTTGAGAGCCCTTTCGTTGCGAGGTAAATTGTAACATTTAGGTGAGTGTTACTTCACATTGCCAGTAATTTCAATGTTTTCTTAGCAAGTGAGATGCACAGTTTGTGCAATTGGACAGGAAAGGTTACGGCTCACACTGCAGAAAGTGCCGACTCGCGAGCGGTGTTCGATATCACTGCCGCGGTACACTCCACTGCCAGATTTCGCCATTATTTGTGCATGTCGCCAAACCGGAAATCGAAAGAGAGGGGGAGTTGGGGCGGGCACGGGTATCACATCTGCGAGGGGCTCTCCTCCACATCTGTTCTGCATGGGAAAGGAGGTATTCACTGCAACAGGAATTGCATACTGTTATCTCGAGAATACCCAGTAGCACGGCGCCCCTACGAGGAGCCAACCTTTGGTTGGTGACGAGTGGGGGGACAATTAATTCATATTCAGATTAGTCAAATTAGTTCTGTGGGACTGCCATTGTCGAACAGGGCTCTCAATCACATTTGTTCTGTTTTGTAAAGGAAGTCACTGCAACAGAATTGCATACTGTTATCTCGAGAACACTCAGTAGCACGGGGCCCCTACGAGGAGCCAACCTTTGGTTGGCGACGAGTGGGGGCCCAATTGATTCATGTTCAGATCAGACGAAACCCCTCTGAAGCTTCGACAGAGGTTCAAATTAGTTCTACGGGATCTTGGATGGCCACTGTGCCACCATCGCTGCATCACATGCTTATAATCGGAGTTCTCTGCTCCTTCTACTGTCATCGTTTCGCCCGTGCGTAGCACGGGTAACGCGGCTCGTATCCTGTATTTGAACTGATTAAAGTGAATCTTATCTTATCTGATTGAGGTCGACGCTAAAAAATACAAAGGTGGCCTTCAACTTCCAGGCAAACATCGACACTGACAATGTTAATGTGCTTGTTCCAACTTTGGTCTGCTTTCTACTCGAAAACAACAGCACTAGATGTCTAGGTAACGTTCGCAACGACCGCAACCCCTTATAAGAATGGGCTCTTTGCGCTCAGGTAGGTGAGCCTGTCCTTCCCCCATCACGAGGATAGCCAACACCGGTGTGTATTGGTTCTCCGATCCTTTCAGCCTTTCAGCTTTCTAATAAATATCCCTTGCTTGCTGTTGATGCCCTTTAGAAAACTCTCTTTCGTGCTCCCGGGTGGCCTCTCTTGATCCAGAGAATACCAGGAAGTCAGCTATCATCCCCGCCGACCTGCAGGTATAGAATGACTTCCAAACCTAGTCCGCCGTCAAACCGAAAGAAGCCACATTGTCATACATGTCTCCAACCAATGGCAGGTCATCGACGACAAGGCGGCTTCCCAGTCTGTCCCGTCCATGTCAAGTCGAGTCCATCGTCTTCGTCACCCCTTTCCTCACGTCCTTTTCCCGAACTACGCGTTTCTCCCTCTCCTTCGTTTGTGTCTAGACCAGGCTCGCTCATGTCTCCACCACTAACGCCTCCCCGTAAGTATATCTCCAGCCCTCATCACACTATATCTGCTTACACAGTTATTTAGCACGCGAACAAATCGTTATCCCAGAGAGTGGCCCCTTCCATTGGCGCAACCCCAACTGGACCGGGTCTCCCATGTTGCTCTCCCGTGCGCCCTCGCCAGTCGGCTCTCTCGTCTCCACCGTTCAAGTGGATGAGGACGGAAATACCATTCGCGGCAATAACGATGGCGAAACGAGTGAATGGGAGGATGACGATGATGATCGCGCCACGTTGGTGTCTACCACCGCGAGTTTCATAGCTCGCGTCGTGGAAACAAGCAAACGCGTCGTGAGCATCGTTGGGACGAAGCGCAGTGACGTCGCACGTGTTCGACAGGCTGCGGCCCGACATGGGGTTCATGCTGGCTTGATTCATCTGCCACTTGAGAGGTCATCGGGACCAGGGAAGGAAGAATCTTGGCTAATGGTGTTGGGCCGGAGCCGGAAGGTGGTCAAACACGTCGTTGATACCCAGCAGCGAAGTATGCCAGGAGTGATGGGCGACCTTCGTGTGGAGGGTCCTCGGATGACAACGTTTCTCCAGCTCGTCTTGGCTGGATTTATTGGTGGTTGCTTTGCAGTTTACGGATTGTCCTTTTTGTAGCGATTTGGGACATATCCGCTGTCGTCTTACAGTCCTCTTGATACTCACCCATGCCCTATGCTCTACCTATGCCCTATGCGAACTGTATGTTTTTATGCCAGAAAAAAAAAATCAGAAGACCCATTTCATGGTATCCTCGTTAGTTCGTGGACTATGTTGTAGGTAAGACAAGATGATCAAGAGAGATAAATGATGAGTATAATTAATGAGAACAAGGTAACGGGGGGTCAGGATGCAAAATCACCTAGCCACAGGGTAAAATGGTGTATGTATGTAAATATGTGTCATGGAAAGGTCGTGACACAGGTCCTCATGTGCAAGAATACCAGAAAAATCGGCGCATCTTCACATTGCCCACTCGTCTAAACCCGATCCAAACCCGCCTCCACTCATTCTCCCTCCCCAGCTCCGCGTCAACCGATCCTCCGTCCTCTCTTCGTGTCTTGATGCACTCGACGCGGAACCACCGACCAACCAAGCCGTCCACCACCCACCACCACTATCACCCTCATCCCGTTCCTTTCCCTTCCCCGACGCATGCTTCTCGCGTCGTTTCTTCTTATCTCTAAACTTGGAGGAAGACCCGCCTGGTCTCGAGTCTGCATACGACTCCGGCAGCTCTGCGAAACTAATCCGTTTAGGAGTAGATCGTCCAGAGCTGGACGCACTGCTACCCAAGGCCCGCGCGACGCCAGCGCCAAGCAGGTCGGGGATACTCAAGGTGGTCGGGGACGGGGAGGGTGTAGTTGTCCGCGATGACTGTTTCAATGCGGATTGTCTGGGAGGGGAAGAAGGGCGTGTGGATGAGGAGTGCTTCGCCTTGGTGAAGAGGCGGCTGACAGATGCCGTTGCAGTGGAGGTGCTCGCTTCAGCGACCGGTGCGGGTGTGCGGGGAAGGAACGTGGGACGGCGTAAAGGTTGGGATGCCGGGGGAGGCGGGGGAGCGGGCTGCTCGTCCAGTATCTTGCGCAAGCTAAGAATGGTGAGTTTTGCGGCACATCCGTCCGATGAACAGGAGGATTCTTCCGTAGGAGGTGTCATTGGCCGATGTGGCAGTGCAGTAATGATTTGCTTGGGTGTTAGTGAGCGAGAAGAGCGATCAGAAGGGAGGCCAATTGTGCGGCTACTCTCTGGTGACTTGTGACCGACTTTACTAGGCGAAGACCGCGAACTTATATCGCTACGCTCTGTACTCGCGCTCGTGTTCCTGGAACTCCGGCGTGAGCTGGACAAGAAAGAGGGCCGTGAAGAGGAGAAGGATGAAGGAGCGGACGAGCCGGGGGATGGGGCTCGATTAACAAATGAAGAGAGCATGTTATAAGCAGGCGTTGACGGCTCGACAGGCCGATCGGTAAGTTGTGGGGACGAGAGAGGCGCATGCAGACTTGAGGTTGATGCCTCTGCAAGCGGGCGCCAATCAGTCGACGGGTGAGACGAAGAAGGAACGCGAAGACCCAGAGTAGAAGGAAGGGTGAGTATATCCGCGTCAGTAGAAGCAACATATTGTGTAAGTGCCCGTGGGGGAGGAGAAACAAGGTCTGAGCGGTCCTGTTGCGACAGATGGAGCTGTGGCGTTTTGTAGGCTGAGGCGTCGCGTAGATCCAGCAAAGAAGGTCTCTGTCGCTGTCGATAGAACTGCGACACAGGACGTGATGTCGGTAGGCTGCTGCTGATAGTGGCATCTGCAGAAGAGGAAGATGCAGCATGCCTATTGACTCTGCTGCGGGATTCATCGTCGAACAACCCTTCCACCCCTCGGCTTATCTCCTCCAGATCGTCTGCCCACGTTGCATGTACGTTCCTGCTGCCATGAATCCGAGCCGACAAACCTCGTGCCGTCGTCTCCAGCATCTCGTCCTCCCGTGAATCCGAAGCTAGGATCGACGAAAGTGTCGGCTGCGTTGATATCGATGATTGCAGCAGTGTATTGGACATCTCCAGCGCATGCACACTACGAGCCAGAAGAGAATCTAAGTAGGGGTCGTTGGAACCCTGCGCCTGTCTTCGTCGATGCGGTGCAAATCGTCTCGCGCGTCGTGGGGATATATGGCCAGAGGGCGATAAAGGTGGCACGTAAACAGATGAAGGGCTGCCGTCAGAATCTGTGTCTTCGTCGGCCTCTTCTGCACTGTCTAGGTAATCTGGGGGTCTATCCGAGGACGGATCGTCTTCTCTCTGCCACCCTCCTACCGTAATATATTCTGGAAGGGTCGTGGTCGTATCAGACGACAGACGGAGGGCTGAGACACGCTTCCTGTGTGTGCGGCGAAAACTTGGAGTAGCCATTATGGCACCCCGTCGTAAGGTGTATGTATAGCGGCCAGGGCGCTTAACTGCGCTCCCGTCTATTGAGTCAGACCTTCCTGCGGTGCTGGTGAGTTTATGAGAGAATGACGAAGGAAAATCGTGCAAAATGAAGTCAAGTGTGCTGTGAACCACATGGTTTGTTGATTTGGCCCTTGTTTATCGGCCCGAAGCACCACGATTGTTACCAGGGTGAGCAAAACAATTTCATCTTCAATAAGTACATGGAGAACAGGTATAACAAGGTATAAACAGCATAAAAAGTCGTGTAAGGGTACAAGTGTAATCGGCAATTCTGGTCGACGACGATAGCGAAAATCTATGGAGGGTATCACCAGGGGATGAGATATGGCATCTATGAAGGTTAATGACCAGAATTAGGCCAGGGTCTTAATGGCAGTCGAGACGGGAATGGCATCGAAGGGTCCAGCAACTTTCTCGAGGTATATTTGCGCCTGTCGGCTACGTGCGAGCAGGAATGGGGTGTAGAACCTCGGGGTTGTCCATAAGAAGATGCGACCATATTGGGAGGCATTCTTTTCGTAATCCGCTATAAGTAGAAAGATAGAACAGATAAGCGATACCCCATAACCTAAGGCCCGGCGACATACTGTGGAGCGCAGAGCGTAAATCGAGCCAAGTCTTCGTCACGTCGGTGATAATAGCGTTGACTTCCCATCTGACAGCCTGGACAAAATGTCAGGGTCTATGAAGCGCACCGTGGAACGACAAGGGTATACCTCCATCATATGGTCGGGCTTATTAACTGTCCAGACCATCAAATTCTTGCCTGCAGCTTTGCACTCCAAGCGGAATCTGGCGATAACAGCCTATGATCAGCTTGCCACATCGGTCACCTAAAATTTACCACGAACCGTTGTCCATCAGACGAGGTCAGAGCGCCGAATGCCATGGAGAAAGCATCGCAGTCTGCCCAGAAATACTTGCGCGCGATGTACGGACTGTTCCCAATGTACGAGCGGCGGCAATACGGGAGACGTGCCTTCGCGAAGGCCAAGAAGCGAGGGTGCCAGAGGCCGAGGAGAATTCGAGGTGCAAGGGTTGTTTCCCAGTTGGGCTGAGAAGATACGATCTTGTGCATCAAGGCGAAGAGTCTGTCAGGGTCGTTCTGGACTTTCACATCAACGTTAAATTTGACGTGCTGGTTCTCGGGCTGAGGAAGAAGCGGGGATATAGAATGTCAGCTCCAGAAAACATTGCATGCGCGACATACCCTCATGAGGAGAGCTACGGTCTCGGCGAATGTTGGGATGGGTTGCTTGGGCTCCTTGATGGTTCGGACGTGCTGCATACCCTTCTCCCCATGCCATACGCGTTCTTTGATCTGACCTGTGGTGGACGGTAAATATATCCTTCGAGAAGAGTGGATGCCACAATATTTACCTGTTGAGTCTGTGGTCCGTTCCAAGGCTAGAAAGAATACGCGTGGTCAGAACGATGTTCTCAGGGGAAGAAGATGGATATGACCGACCTGGGTCATGGAACATCACAACGACGTCGTCCGCGGATACGTGGACGTCTGCTGACGAAGATTACGGGGCGTACAGCGGACAACGCCAATTGAAAATACCGCTCTCGATACCCTCGGCGCCGTCGCGCATGGCGGCCTCAAAGCTTGCCAGTGTGTTTTCGGGGAACCGTGAAGAGGCCTTCGTATGTTGAGGACCCTCTCTGTCGCACAATTGACGTGGCACAACTTACCCCTCGATGACCCCAGCAGTCTGGGAGCAGATACGATGAATACAAGGTATTCTGAGTATCAAGGGCGATATCACGTACCAGGCAGAACCCTTGGTGTAGAGACTTGGAGACCCGCTTTCGCCATTCGAGCAAGAGGCCGAGAGAGAAATGGACGCGAAGACGTGGGGAAAGAGAGAAGGTTGATACTGCTTTGTCTAAGACCACGCTTTATAGTCTGGCTGGCAGACATCCAAACTGAGCCAGTGGACCCAGGACCGTGGCTTAAAACAAGTTCACGTTCGCCTATACTTACGGATGGATCCCGTCTCCTTCCCTGGAAAAAAAGTTCTTGTTCCTCGAGCCGAAATGGGAGGACCCTTTAAACCCCTAAAAACGTTTACATAAAATGTCATGATCCGACTGGCGCATCCTCCTCCCGCCCGCCCTCTCGCAGCCACATTATACTGTCAGCGTAGAGCGTTGTCCCACTCTCCGACGATCCAATTCTGTGTTGAAAATTGTCCTCGGCCAAAGGAGCAAATTTAGAGCGAACGTGTGATAGAGCGTCACTAGTGCGTCACCGTGGACCTGCGCGTCCACCTCGCGCGTTCGCGATGCAATTGGTCTCTTCCATCTTTGGGAAGCACATGCGCAATGCGACTGGGACACCGGAGGTATTTTATCTGGGAGCGGAGCGTGCGTGAGGAGAGGCGATGATTCATGCTGGCCGAAGGTGGGCGTGGCAGCGCGGCTTCAGCCGTTCGGAATCAATGGGAAGATGCGGCGACGAGGGCAACGGCAAATTATGACGATGCAAGAAATAGTAAAAGTACTGTAAGCTTGCTAACTCGTCCCTTTAGCATTCCATAGCTATCCAATGCGTCCTAATTAAATGAAATACTATGTTGGTCTCCCGACCAATATCATTCCCTCATCCTCCTCAGTATCTGCGCCATTTTCACTGATTTCCGACCTCGCAACCGTGGAACTTGAGTAGGACGACGCTATCGATGTACTTGACGCGCTCGCGGGGTCGGAGATGTGGGGTATATTCTGGTGATCGCCTCCTGGGAAGCCGTCTGCTTCTACTGGGGCTTGGGGGGCTGATTCGGAAATGATTTCCCGTAGTTTCTCCTCGGATTTCTCTGACTCCCCTGTGTGCGAAGGCACGACTGATATTTCCCGTAATGTTGCGAGCATCTGATCACGCACACGAGTCGCAAGTGCAGGGATATCTGATGCGGTGAGACCCGTTGTAGAAATTGGGGGCAGAACTGCCAATAAAGTTGGAATTCAGAACGTCATGAGGAGATTGAACGGGAACATCACTTACCGCGAACTTTAATGGTTCCCTCATCGAAGACGCCCTTGTGATATAGCCTCCAGTAGTTTTCCGTGACAATTGGAATGATCGGGATCCCGCCTTCAACGGCCAAATGGAAACCTCCTTTCTTCAAGGGCAACATGTCGGAAACCTCTGAACTCGTACGCGTTCCTTCGGGGAACATCCAGAGCGAAATTTTGAGGCGTCGCATGAGCTCGCCGGCGGCCTTGAGGGACTGCACTGCGCGTGCACTGTTTCCTCGGTCAATAAATATTGCTCCTGACATGCTCATGAAGGGACCAAGCGGGGTAAACTGCAAGGATTTCTTCGACGTCATGGACGTCTGTTTGGGCATCAATCTACACGCGACAAGAGTCAGAAACCAAGTATTCAAGATGGCTTCCGGTGTGCCGGAAGCGGTAGCTGCTGCATGCTCACCTGCCCACGACCAGAATATCGAGCATGGTTTGATGATTCACCATTAGAACTGCCGGTCGCGCCTCCAAATACTCCTCACCCTCCACCTCCACCGCGACACCTAGCGCGTGATTGGCGAGGAAATAGAAAGTGCGGGCGACGATGTGATTTACGTCGTATTGTCTGCCAACCACTGACATTCCCGCCGCAACTACAGCACTACATGCCGCCACCGTCATTAATGTCCCAACATATATCCCCTGCCGCACATAATATCTCCCAAGAGGCGAGGCTGCTGCGATTGAGCGCAAGAGGATGACCGGGAGTGAAAGATAAGCAAGAGGCTTGACTACAGACACCAAGAAGGCCATCGACAAATATCCAGCAGGAAAGGAGATGGCGGTCGTGAATTAAGAAAGGGTATCGCACGTCAGTACAGCGAGCAGACACGCTCGATACAGTTACCCAGGTTTGCAAAGGGAGCTTTCGGAGTTTGAATCACATCTTTCCCTAACCCCCTCAACTCAACTTTCAAGCAGAGTTTACGCGAACATGGCTTCCAAGCCAGCATCAAAGCCTGCCCCAGCTCGTGGTACACATCTTGGACATATTACTCGGGGCCCATGCTGAATTCTCCCCAGGAAGGACGGTCGTCTCGAAGCCTTTACTCACCAGCAGCACCGCGTCGACAAGGGCAAAGCAGGCACCAAGTGTCTCCACGAATAAATCCGTTTCTGCTGAAAAGAAACCACCACGGACACTCAGCTCAAGCTCTACCACGTCCTTGAAATCGTCCGACAGGACCCCAGCAGTTGGCAAATCAGCTAAACCTCGCGCACCACCAACGAATGATGTGAAGCCAAAAATAGACACCGAGAAACCTCGTCCTCCAGCGAAACCCGTGGTAGATCCAATTTCAGCGTCCTCCTTGAATACTAAACCCCCGGTATGAAATACCTCAGTAAATGTATGAAGTACACCCGTTCATGGACGCGTCCAGCCTCTACCTACTCTTCCACCACCCATCGAGGAGAAGGCACCAGCGCCTACATCTGATTCCCTACAAGTCGCCGCCCAACTCTATCCTTGGTTATACATGACCTCGACCCTGGAGGCTTGTTTTAAGACAGCGGAGGAAACTGCTAACGTATGTTCACTTGCTCTTCGGATCTCATGTGAGTAATGACTGGGATTATAACGACAGAAAGGCCTGGAAGCGCGTTCCCAACAGCTCGCAGAGGAGGAACAGGATATTTCAGACCAGCGCATCCGCTTCCAAGCTGAGAAGGCGGCTGATTTCTACGATGAACTTGCGGCAGATGATGTGAGTTATGCCATTAATTATCCTCTATTTCTCTCTCGCTCATGTCATTATTTTCTAGTTTGCAAGGGAAGCACCGTCTATTATGCAAACCTTCCTGTCGCATGGCGATGCATGCACTAGAGTAGAGGCTGAAGCGCTACAGCTGGCGACGCAGGGAGCCAGCGAACCAGACGATGACGCGCCTTTGCAGATATATAACAACATGCTGGGCAGTCTCGGTGAGCTCTGCGCTGGTTCCGATTATTGCTATCTCATAATTTCCACTCGTAGAAGATCTTCATGCGGAAGCTGTGGAGCTAGAGGCATCTATTCTTAAATTAACGTCGTCGAAATCAGGCCAAGCTGATGTGGACTCTGATTCCACGGCCCATTCACAAATCCTGGGAGTGTTCTCGGCGTGTTTGCCTGTCCTGCATGCTAGGATATCTAACCTCATCATGGCTCAAGAACTTATCGACGGGGCGCAGGAAAACCTCAGCATCAGTCTGCGCATGGAGAGCCTTGGTCTCTTGGACTGATACCTTATTCATGTTTCACGGTCATTTTTCATTATATCTCGCTCATGATACCCTCTTGCTGAAATACCTGTCTGCTCATGTCTCCTCTTGGGTTCCTTTTGGCAGGCCTTTCTCGATGTATACTGTGGATTAATTCTAATAGATACCTGGAATCAAACGATAGGGAACCCTTTGCGCCCACTCATCCCAGGTTTTTCCAAACGCGTTTCTCAACATCTTGTCCTCTACCACTGTGCGCTGCACCAGCCCCAATGTGTTCGCCACACAGGCGACTGTGAAGGCGCTAGCAAACACCTTTCCTGCCACTGTGTCCAAAATTCCCGATTCTCTCACCCATGAACCTTCAGCGCCGTACCAGCCCATCAAACCAAAGGCCACACTAATTAAAGCCGTGTAACTCGGGTGTCTTACGACACTGTAGGGCCCGGTTGTGATCAACTGGTGGTCTTTGCGAAGACTAATGTGGAACGTGAAGAATCTCTTCAATGTACGGTAGCATAGGACCCGTAGCATGGTCGCGGCGATGATGACTACCATGCCTGTCACAGAGAAGGGTGTGAAATGGAGGTTTGCCACAGTTCCTGGCTTTGAGAGGATGGAAAGCAGCCATCGAGCTACTGCGGACGACGGGAACCTGTCTGCGATAATCACTGCGACCTCCGCGGCTGCGGCTGCAGGTAATAGTATCTTTCCGTTTAGAAGATGTCATCATTTTATGTTGGTGCGTTTGAATGCAGTGGCTGGCGCTTACCCGAAAGTAATGCATGCCGTGCGTCGCGCTCAAGCCTTTAGCCAACAGGGTCTGAGGAGCTTGCCGCTCCTTGTTCGATGGTGGAAGAGGGTTTGGGTCAGTCAATGAGATGATCAATCCAGCTGTGGTTACCAGAATGAATGGGATTCTTGCAATTGCGAGCATGTCTCCGAGGTGATGTACTTAGCGAAGGTGAAGTCTCCATTTCACTGACTTCTTAACTACATTGCCATGCTCACATGATACGTGAGATAATGGGAGCCATCTAAGTACCTAGGCCTCTGTCATCCTATCATCATTAACGAAACCTGAGTTGAAGAGATCATTCTCTCACAGGATTGTGTGCTTTCGGATGAGGCTTGTGCGGGCCGGAATGCCCCCGACAATTCCAAGCGTTTCACGTCAAGTCGTGTCCAATTATATCGCACGTTGACAGAAACTCCTTGCATCTGGTATCATATGGCCATTATCCAAGTTGCAGTCCTTACAGGTTGGACTCCATTCAAATTTTCTATGGGACATCATTAAAACATTTAAGCATCGGCCAGTCAGCGACACAGCGAGCTTGGACGCCAATGCCGACAAATCTGGTCCAGCGATCAGATCGATTCTGAACGCAAACCAAGGTTTATCGTGCAACAATCACCTCGTTGTCCCGGACGATGTCCATCGTATCCAAGAAGTCATCAAGAAATGGGCGGAACAGGATGATATTGACTGGGTCATCACCACAGGCGGCACTGGGTTTGGTGTCCGAGATCTCACACCAGAGGTCACATTCCATTCACTGGTGTCGAGGCATCTAGGTGACTCAGGTATGATACTCCCAGGCCATCAAGCCACTACTAGAACGCGAAGCTTCTGGCCTGGTGCATCTTCTGCTGTCAACATCTCTTAAACATACGCCGCTCGCGGCGCTGTCTCGACCTGTTGCAGGGACTATCGGCAGCACACTGATCGTGACTCTCCCTGGAAGTGTCAAGGCGGTCAAAGAAAATTTAGACGCATTACTCACCGCGGGACTGATTCAGCATGCCGTTGACCTCATCAAGGGCGGGAATGGGAAACAAGTCCATGCCGAGCTCGCAAAAACTGAGACTGCCACGAGTTTGCGACATGAACATAGCCACCACCATCACTACCACGCTGACCATGAACATCATACTCCTCAACCCAGATCGACTTTGTCTCATGATCCCTCTGCACCTGGTATGCTGAATCTGTTCACGCTATTTAAAAGCTCCTGACGTCGCACAGTATCCGCTCGTCATAGACAGTCACCATATCCACTGATCTCTCTACAAGAAGCCCTTGGTCTGATCGAAAAGAACGTTACGCGTCTCGAAACCCAAACACGGCTGGTGAGCCATATATGTTCTGCTCTAACGGTAATGCTAAGCTCCTGGCAGGTAGACTACAAGCTAAGAGGACATGTCCTTGCTGCGGATGTTTATGCACCTGTGGATGTCCCTCCGTCGCCAACAACCAGTGTGGACGGATATGCATTACGATGTATGTACCAATCAGACAAGGAACTTAAGTTTTTCTCATTGCTGACTTCTTGTCCTTCGTCCAGCCACGGGTCCACCTGGCATATACAAAGTTCTAACTTCCCAGACGCATTCTCTGACAGCTGAACTACCCTCCGGTTCCATTTACCGCATAAATACTGGCGGACCGTTACCCGCAGGCGCTGACACAGTGATCATGGTTGAAGACACTCGTCTAATTTCTACGTTCAGCGATCCAAGTAGCCTGTTGGACGGTGAAGAAAAAGAAGTCGAAACCCTCGCACAGGTGCCTGTGGGGGAAAACGTTCGTAAAGCCGGTTCAGATGTTCGAAACGGTGATCTGGTCCTACAGAAAGGTGAAATTATTAGTAGCGGCGGGGGTGAGGTAGGGACTTTGACCTTCGTTGGGCGTAAAGAGGTGAAACTCTTGACCTATGGTGTGACTTTTAAATGGCTGAATACGCATTACAGGTGGAGGTATATAAAAAGCCTGTTGTTGGTCTCCTAAGCACTGGAAACGAAATTATCGATCTCCAGTCACCAAAGGCGCATTCTGGCGGCGGCTGGGGAGGAATTTTCGACACGAACAGACCGTCTTTGCAGGCGCTACTGGAGGGAATCGGTTACGAGGTCGTCGATTTGGGTGTCGTTCCAGATGAGTTGAGTTCTTTGTCGGCTATCCAACTTTTATCTCCATCTCATCGATTTACAGCATAGACGCCCATGTAGCAGCAATCAGACAAGGTCTTAAAAGTACTGATATCCTCCTGACTACAGGCGGGACATCGATGGGTCCGACTGACCTGTTGAAGCCTATCATCGAGCGTCACTTCAATGGGACCATCCACTTTGGGCGCGTTACTGTCAAGCCAGGGAAACCAACCACATTTGCGACTATCCCTTTCGAGAACGAGGTATCAAAACCCATGTTCGCCCTTCCTGGTAACCCAGCCTCGGCCTTGGTGACTTTCCATATATTTGTCATTCCTGCGCTTCGCATCTTGGGCGGTTGGCCGAAACATATGTCCAATCTCCCGCGAGTCCCCGTCGAAGTATGTGTTCCTATCATCGCCTTTGTGTGTGCGTTAACTCGCTTGAATCGTGCTATTGTAGGTGCAGAGTGCGATGACACTTGATTCTCGTACGGAATTCCACCGTGTCATTATTCGCGCTGCTCCAGGCGGTCTCCAGGCGTTTAGCACGGGTGGGCAGCGTTCCAGCAGGGTCGCCAGCTTAAGTGGTGCCAATGGCTTGGTCATTCTTCCACCAAAGACCGCCGGACCTCCGACGCGGCTCGAAGCTGGTGCGAGGGTAGATGCCGTTGTGATCGGGGAACTCCAAATGTTGTAACGTGTAGATGTTGCCAATCAGAACTCTGTAGGTACAAATATCAAACGTCTTGAAGTTGCAAGGAATGGAATCAACTCCGGCGCTTGACCGACACCCCGCACTTTACGGACTTTTGAAAGGGGTCCTCTGACCTCTGTCCAGCCTCCATAATTTCTCATAGGGCGACCCACCTAGAGGTACTGAGAACTATCAAGAGCAAAAGAGTGTGGTGCAAAACTCCCCAATCATCTGAGATTGAGAGCTGATGAATACTGACATCGGATGAAGTATGAGGAAGGGAACGTTTTTATGGTTTATAATAAGGAGCTCGATCAAAAGCACAGGATAAGTGAGCGCAGGACAAGAGAGGAGTTATGTCCCAATTCAACAAGACGGTCATTTCAGAAATTATAAGATAACCTTCAAGAGGCTCAATGTATGGTATTTGGGAGGCTGTCCGCCGTGTTTCCTTCTAAAGACAGCATGGCACAGTTCGAGCAAGGGCTGCCTACGCATGTGGGAACCCTACGAAATATACTGTCCAGTCTCTGGGAAAAGCCGACTCCATGCTTGGAGAGTCGGCATATCGCGGGTGTATGCGCTCTCTGCATTGGCAATTGCATCCTAAGATTAAATCAGAACCACGAAGAATATGTGTTCAGAGCGGTCGCATTACCTCGAGAAGAGCGATGCCTCCCGGGTGTGATATGACATGCTTTTCCTTGAGTTCCTTCAAAGCTTCGAGTGCAAGCTCCTTTTCATGCGGGGAGAAAGCCTGTGTCACGTTTGCACCAGCGATGGTTAAGTGCAAGCATGCGCCAATCCCGACAGTTTCCTGCCTCTGGACCTCGTCGGGGGCATCAAACCGAGAACCAGGAAGTTGTAGACCCTGCAAGGTGAATAGGTATGGGATACGAGAAATCTTCTCGTTCAGAAACCCGGACTTGATGGCAGATGAAGCAAACAGTGCAACAGCGAGGGTCGGGTTGGAAGGGGAGATTGTCGTTTGTTTGGGGATAGTGTATTGTGTCTCATCCAAGGAGTCCTTGATGGATTCAGCTAAGGAATCGAGAACTACGGTGTGTAAGTGAACTGGGCGCTCCCAATAGTCCTCCACCGGGATGTCGATGACGGAGTCAAGGACCACTTGAACCAGATTGGCAAGAGCGTCAGCAGCTTCGGGGTGCTTTTGCGCCACCTCCATGATAGAAGTCGCCAGGCCATCGGCGCAAGCGGTGGTTGGGCTGGATTTAAGAATCGAGAGGACGTCAGCAGAATTGGCGTTTCTGCTCGCGTCGAGAAGAATGTCGGCGAAGCGAGAGGTGAAGACGTCAACTTGATCTATGTACTTCGACATGGTTGGAGGCTGATAATGCAAGAGCGTTGTCGAGGTATATACAGTGGGCTTGATAGAAGGCTCAGACTCGACTGGCTCGAACCTGTTTCTGCGAGGATCGCGGTGGAAAAATCCTCAACAAAATGGAAGGATCAGATGGGAAAAATGAGCCTGATGGTAATGGTGATGGTGTAGCCCACAGACGCTGGAGAACCGACATCGATCGTTCATGTTCATGATGACAGTAGTGAGTAAATCGCTGTCGGCGGAGGTACCGATCATGATGGTGGCTCGGGTCGGAGTTGTGCCGAAAATAGACTGGAGTCCTCAGCTTCTGCCCTGATATCCAACAACCATTTATTTAAATTCTCGACCATAACTGTCCCGATAAGACACTCTTTATCGGTATGTGATAGGTGACTACGCGATTCCGTCGTTATGTGTCAGTTTTACACCCGTTGGTCCCATCATCAGGTACTTGTTCGAAGCGGACTCCGAGAACTTCGTCAATATTCTGCATGCCTCGGTTATAGGGCTTCATTATGATGCTTCCCCCAGTGCAATATAAAAAACGCCCACACTAGAATGGTACAAAAAGGATTCTCGCCCTGCAGATATTTTTCAAGAGCCGGTCTCTTCCAATTTGTGTATTCAACGAATATCTATTTGCTAAATGCATATTCCTCTCTTGCTCTTTGGCATATGGGCATTTTGGGCTATTGCCACCTCGGCGTTACCGATATCTTGTTCGAGAGATGTTGCGGATGCTCACTCACCTCTGCAAGGCGATCTGACGCTTGAGCATGCCATCACTGGTGTGTCCTTCCCAGTGATACTCCTTTTCTTCAAACTTTATGGTGTATCCTGTATCGGTTCTAATATTTAGACATCGAATCTCGAGCTCTAACCGCACCGCAAATCGGTCAGGAGGCAATCAAAGTGCAAGAAGCACAGGCTTCCAAAGCATACAGAAGAACGGGGGGCAGTGGAATAGGTGAAACGGAACGTTTGCAGGTCAAGGGTGCACTGCGGCAGGCTGGAGCCAGGCTGCGAGCCACATCTAATCTCCCCAATAGGCATGCGGTCTATACCACGAACACGGGTGTACCACTTCTGTCCATTGAAATGAATTTCCATGCTCATCGTCGATTCGAAAATCTAGGTACATGGACTGGCAAAGATGTCCGCAAAGCAATCTTCAACTCGTATCTCCACGCAGCAGCACCCATTACAGTCCCTAATGGCTTTCAAGTATGTTGTGTATTATCCTCAGCCTTTTTTCCTGACCATTTAACATTTTCTTGTCTCTACTAGCCAAAAACATTTAACAATTATCGTTACCGCCACACTGTTCATGACAACCAAGGGAAGCAGGTTGAGCATCCAATACCCTCATTGCCTAAAAGCCCTCCCGGGCTTAAGGAATACCCCCTGGAGGCAGGTTCACGCACCGGATTCACTGCTTCACGCAAGCTTGGTCCTGCCCGAGTGATGACAACCTCGAATCACGGGAAGGATGTATTTCATGGCGTTGTCGCCCACGATAGTTCTTATCCGGGAGGGTCTCGCGGTGACCATTACCCAGTCAGTCAACAACCGCCAGTGCAGAGGGCGAGTCCGACCTGGAGGTTACCAAAAGGCTGGTTCAATTGATTTCATGATATTCGACATTTTTGTATTTCGTCTCTGCATCGTCACAGTGATTTTGTTTTTGTCATTTAAGCTTCTCCATTTCCCCAGGGGCAATTGAAGTCATGATAGGATAAGTGCTTTCACCTCATGTTGATGTGGCGCACTTCTGAGAATCAAGCTCTCAAACCGTCATTTGATCGTGGCTGACAACGGAACATTCTCACGCGATCGATACTAGAAAGTTGAACGTCGAAGCTTCGAAGCTTCAAGCTTCAATCCTGAGTCGTTATTATTGATAATGTGAATTGGATCAAGGAAGTCAGGGAAGTCATTTAGTGTACTCGACTACGTATACAGGTTCCAGATATACATTTGAAAATAGATACCAAAACAAAACCAAGAATGTTCAAGTCATGGTTTGACCAAACCGTCAAAGCCACATAGTAGCGCCTTCTCGAAAGAAGGGGGTACGGCAGGTACAGGAATATGACATTGCACACACCACTACATCAGCCTCGCACCCGATTCAACACCGAAGTGGACTCAAAGCACGAAAGCGAGCTGTGGTGCTGCTCATTCTCGTGAGCACCCCGAAGAGCACCTCGCTCCGTCAACCTGAATCAAACGCCACCAGATGAGTTAACATCCGCGCAAGAGCTAGCGCTTCAGAGGGTCGATACGGACACTTGAATGTATGTACTATGAAAAATTCTTCGACCTTTATAAGTGCCGACTGAGTCTGAAATTGAAATGTTAACTCCGCCACACGTGATACAGAAATCATTCATCATGTCAACGTTCCCTACAAGTTCAACTTTCACGACCGTGTTTCCCGAAGAAAGGCTCGCATCATGTCGCGTTTGTCGCGTGCCAACCTGAAAGCAAGAGAATCTGTGTTTGCTGGGGGACCAGAATTATACAGAGGAGATATTCAAGCCATCTGTCCACCGAATTTGGAAGAATGTGTCATGGCGATGGAGGACTGCTGCGAAGAGGTATGGATTGCGTTCAGATGCCTGGGTGTAACGTATACTCATTTGCAAAAGGCATTCGAGGCGCAACAGCTTCTCAGAAATGGTACTCGCGATCTGCCTAGGATGAGTAAGATTCTGGAAAGTCAGAGGGTATGTGTTATGTTTCCTGACATGTTTTGTCCTCTGATAGAACATCAGGTGTTCTTGCTCATCGATGAAGGGACAGTGAAGAAGTACAAGGCAGATCTCGTGGATGAGACCGAACCCGCCATTAACGAACTTATCGAGCGCGCCGAGCAGGGCCTCAAGGCTTTGAGCAAGAAAGAGAGTGCCCTTCAGACCAAGGTACGTTGGATATCTGAGAAATGTTTCCGATGCTGACGGAAACCATGATCATGTGAAGGCGGACTCTGCGAAATCCCGGCCTTTGAGACCGACGGCGATCACAGGCCCGCAAAAGCTGGAAGCGCGTAGACTGCAGATACTATCCAAACAACGAGAGCGGCTGGAGGAAGAATTGAAAGCTTTGGAATCCGAAGTCGAGGCATTGGTGAGTGATTGGGTCACACAATGTAGAACATCAGCTAAAACGCGATATACTGTAGGAGCTCAAGGTGCTAAACTCATAATCTCCACAACACTGAACAACCTTTCTCGCAACCCCTCTGGTTATCATGGTTTACCTGCCCGGGGGACATGATGTGGCCCTCTCACTTGGCGGACAACAAACATCTCTCCCGCATATGACGCGTGGATAGATCCGAGAACTGCGGAGGTGGACAGCCGCCCAGGGATGGCACCGAAATCTACATACGTTCGGTTGGCGCACACAAAAAGTTCAACGATGTCGCACTTTGTGCCCCACCGGAGCGCTTGTCTCAGACTTCACCGATTTGAATTTGTTCCTGCGCGAACTATCAGTATTTCAGTCGGCTTGCTGACAGCACTTGCAAGAGATATATTTTATGGGCATGGGCTGGGTGAAAGCTTTTGTACAGCCTCGAGCTCCAGTGGTGTCAAAAGCTAAAAGTGTATCTGGTTCCTGGATAATAAATGAACATTAATGAATACCCTACACACCGCCTCACCAGTGAATCTGCCGTTATAAGCGGTGGTCCAAAAATACAAAAGGTCTTGTACTATTCGTGAGATTTGCCAACTTGCAACCAACAACCTCGTGAGTAAAAGTTTGTTCTCGCATCTGTCCTTTGTTCTACATCGCCTTGCTTGCAAACTCAAGACAAATGCTGGCTCGCTTCATCTTTCTTATTCTTTTCTGTTGTACTGCCGTCCTTATCTTGCCTGCTTCGATTTATACTTAACGATCTTCCACAGACTGGCCCTTGCCAACTTAAATTCCGATGGGCAATACGAACTCGAGCAAAACTAGAAGGAGCCAGTCGTTTCGGAAACAAGCTAACAGGGGTCCAGGCAGTAGCCTCAGCGATAACATGGTTGCTGCATCTTCACCCGTTGGTCAACGTGGCGTTTCACAAGACACAACCCTTCCTCCCCCACCGCCGTACACCCCCGCCGTCCCTCCCAAGCAAACACGGGACTCTGGTTCTCACCATGCAACTGTTTTCGCATCTGCGGGAGGTAGTACCTCCAGTAATTCGACCGGTGAGAAATAATTTCGAGGTTTTTCTTGCCATGCTCAGATTCTCGACATGTCTGAACAGCGTCTACGTCAATGTCACGGCGGACGGATGGAGAAGATCCCTTGGAAATCTTGAGGCGATACAATACCATTTTAATTGTTGACGATTCGAGTTCAATGAGGGGATCGCTTTGGGGAGAGGTGGGTTCTGTTTCATATTTGTTTCTCGATCGTTCTTACCTCTGAGATCCTTAGGCCTCAGGCGCTCTCGCGGCTCTCGCTTCCAAGGCTGGCCAGTATGACACAGATGGCATTGATATCTACTTTTTGAATTCCCTTCAATTTGGGCAGAATCTCAAGGTTTGCCGAAGAGTTTACCATCTGCTTCACGCATTCATCAATACCGCTTAGGATCCTAGGGACGTTCAACGACTTTTCAATAGAGTAACACCTCAAGGCGCTACTCCCATTGGAACCAAGCTCGAGGAGTTGTCAAGAGACTATTTGCACCTCATCGAAACAACCAATAAATCGGGTGGACCAACAGCATTAAAGAATATCAAGCCCGTCAACTATATCCTAATTACTGACGGAGCTCCTAGTATGTTGTTATCTTCTCATTCATTGAGCTGTATCGATATTTCGGATCGTGTCCTGTAGCGGATGACCCGGAATCTGTCATTGAGCAGATTGCGAGACGGCTCGATCAGGGGAATTTCCCTGTCACACAGGTCAGGAGATGCAAATGCGGCTCTCCTGTTCTCGGGCTTACTTCACACCTATCCACTAGATTGGAATACAGTTCGTACAGATCGGAAACAGCAAGGAAGCCACTGAGTATCTCAGAGAGCTCGATGACGGCTTAGTAGGAGCACGGGTATGTATGGTACACTTATCTAACAGCTTAAAACTAAACTCTTCTGCTCAGGATATCGTCGACACTACCCCATATAGAGGTCAGTTGAATGCAGAGACGCTGATCAAGATCTTGCTCGGAGCCATAAACCGGCGTGTCGACCGGCGTGGCGCATCCGCCGTTCAGTAATCAACTCATGAGCTGATTCACACTATGCTTTTACTCCATCCTATACTGTACTAGTTCATGACAACTGCGATCTCTTTCGAGAGGCTGTCTTGCTCACAATTAATCGTCCATTTTTTCACCCCTTCCGGCTCCTTCTCAAAGTCCTTGACTGTCTTATCTTATCATTGTAACTCTTTATCACTGCTCTCCTTTGTTACATACAATTTATCGACATGTACAGTCAGTTGCTCACCCAATCTTTGGCAGTTCCCCCGCTGTTTCTTCGTACAATATCAACAAGCTCATGATGTACCCATCCGAGTTGTCATTGCACAAGTTGGGGCCGACCGATCGAGGGCTGGTAACCCCCCCATTTCTGACTGGAGGTAACATATTTATGGTTTAGGCTCAAAATTCTTCAAGGCTTCAAGCTGCCCTTCGGGGCCTTTTGTTCTGGCGTCCGTTTCGCCGCCTGTCACTTGTCTGCCTTGCGTGCTTTGTCTGCTTTTGTTCCGCATCCATGATCGCCTGGGACTTGCTCTTCTGGATGGTCCTGTTCCTTTGATTTCGACCTTCTTGCAACCTTCCTGTCATCTTTTGGGCTGAATCTCGAGAGTCCTCCAGTTCGCGGAAGTCTTCCTCATAGGTGCTATGACTCTCTTGGTTTGGGCCTTCTCCATTGCGATTGCTTTCTAGCCGGTTTTCACCAGCACGTTCGTATGGGTCTTGGAAAACATTTCTGTCACTCAAAGGGTTTGCACACGCGAGGCTAATAAGTGTAGCTCTCGTCCATATACATCTTGGGAGCTGGCGACGACGGAGGCAGTTCTTATACTTGGAACAGGTGCACAGACGCACATTCCTGGCTGTAAATAGAAGCGAGGTGAGAATTGAGGTAGGTAGAAGTGGAGGGGATTTGGTGATTTAGAAGATTGAGGGGGAGGGGCAGCTCTGCCGAGTCTCAAGCCACGGATACCGCCTTTTATGCCCCATCAAAGCAGTGCGCTACCATCGATATGATCTGTGGAGAGGTCAGGCGTTGCTCAGAATACGGCCATGGACAGTAACGACGGCTCGCGGCCTCTCAAGCTAAATTTGGCCAACTCCCGTCGCGTTCATGTGTTACTGCTGGAGTGTCACCATTCCATTCGCTTGTTCGCACATCCGCGGCCTCCAGACTCCAGTATAATACTAGTCGCCGTTCAAACTTGCGTTCCCGAAGAGGACCTTTCGCTGCCTCGAG
This sequence comes from Hypsizygus marmoreus, assembly GCA_013433165.1. Taxonomy (NCBI): domain Eukaryota; kingdom Fungi; phylum Basidiomycota; class Agaricomycetes; order Agaricales; family Lyophyllaceae; genus Hypsizygus; species Hypsizygus marmoreus. The sequence continues at coordinate 584,837 of CM024087.1, forward strand.
TGTAATAAAGACTTGGAGTTCTCGACCTCGATTCTTTTACGTTGTGCACTCGTGTGGTGAATCGAAACCGTTTTAAAACATCCATCGACCAACTTGGAAGTGAGTAGTCTGTGAATACGACGCGGCTATTTCGTGGCCAAAATACAGTTTCATGTTGGTTTTGTTATGCGTCGAAGGCAAAGTTGACTTCCGACATCGATCCATCAAGGTATCCGTGGTTCTAACTAGTCTAGATATTTACCGCAATCCTGTGTCTGCCCTCAACGTTCAGCAGAATCAACACTGCCCACGGTCATTTGCAAAAGGCCGTGTACAAATGCAGACGTGCGGTGCAACCTCAATTTGATATCTCCTTCTCCATAGACTCAACCTTGAACCTTCTTCCTAATCTTGAATCACATATATGTCGGATGAATACGCAGTCCAGCTGGACACCTTCATCTCTCGCTTTACTGAAAAACTTCAGGCCAAGGATACCTCTGATCTCCTCTCCACCATAAAGTCAAGTCCTACAACAGCCTGCGCCGAAGCCCTAGCAGTGGCTATCACGAATCTGGCACAGAAACATCCCCTCGAGGTGGACGCATTGGTCCTTCCTATCCATGCTCTCTTCGATGCTCCAGAGGCACAATCCATCCAGGTACACGACTACGACAATGGAAGTGAACCAGTCACTTTCCACTATGTCTTCATACTTCACCTCGCCGAATTCGTGAAAGATGCCTTGCACGAAACTATGTTGCATACACCAAAGCACACGGAGATCACTCCCTCGAACCCGACTTTAGCCACAGCCCTCTTCTCCGCATCCGCGATCAAGCATGGTTTGCTCGCCAATACCAGTGCTCCATACAACTTCACCAGGCAGGGTCTGCAGCTCCCTGAGAGTGGGTTCGACTCTCCTGGTGAGGTCGAGAGGCAGGAGGTTGTCGCCATTGGCGCCTGCTTGCACCTGTACATCGCGGGTGCAACAATGAAGAACAAGCTGTTGTTCAAGGGCGAGGATTTACTACAATCCCTCAGGGCTATTGAGAAGAAGAAAGTCATCTCATATGCTCCAGGAGTAACTCTGCTACGGGTGAGAAATCTGCAAACAAACGAACATCTCGCATCTGAGCATCACCCACAGCACACGATCATTGATGCTGAGGGCGGGTTCGTCCACAGTGACCATTCCCCAGCTAATGTGTGGAAAGAACTTTTCCCAGATGAAGCCTGATATGTTCTGCGACGCATCCGCCGTGTCATGTACGATTCACAATTCAAGGAACCTGAGATTCGGTACATACAGCCAGGGGGACATTGGACTGTTAACTATCGCATGTATTCCTCTTTCCAGAGGGATCACTTTAGCCAAAATCTGTCGCGAACCGTCATCAGAGATTCTGCATTCATTGCAAGAAAGAGCGGCTTGGGTGAGCAACAAGTGCTTCTTACAACGCCATAAGCAGCTCTAGGGGTCGCTTGAATGGGACCTTCTGAGAGCGCGACTTCTGTGGGATCACTGTGATACAATATTAGTTCTTCGATACATAATGCAGAAGCAGACAAAAAAACTTGAAAGCGCACGCACTCCAAATGCGAAAAGTGATCCTACAACCCATCAATTATCCCAGTCTTCGAGAGCGAATGCTAAGACTCCATAAGCAGGAGCAGCCTCTCCAGTACCCCCAGCCAAACTCTCCACACCTCTTCGCAAAAACCGCACTAACCCATCAAGTTCCGAGGACATCTTGTCTAGCCGGCTCTGGAATCCCTCTTCCGCATAAGACACAGATGTGCTCATGGAGAACGAGGGCTCCGGCGCATCCGCAGCTGCACTGAAATCGTCCTCGTCTTCATCCTCATCCGAGGTGTCCTGTGAATCACGCAGACCGATCGAAAAGCCGATGGTGTTGCGACGTAGGCGACGCTGTTTCCGGCTGCGGTGGCGTCTCATTGATATAGACTGTCGCGAGACGTCGAGTGTTGTCGTTGTGTCACCTGCGAATGCGACGAAGACGTCGGAGAAGTGAAGAGCCATATCAAGGATAGAGAGTATGGCTCGGTGGAGGGAGGAGGTCTGGAAGGCGTGGGTTAGATAGGTTTCCGAATGCTCGGGTAGTTATCTTGCTTACGTTTTGTTTGAGGAGACAACGGCCTTGAATTTTGTCAAGACTTGATATGAGAGTCAGAAATGAAATCGAGCCGGTGTTGTGGAGAGGCATACTGATCATCATGCAGTTTGACCATTTCATCCAGAGACTTAGCTTCACGGAATGCTTCATGGAATTTTAGGACTTGTGCATGAATGACCTATAAAGAGCCGTTCACTTTCAATGCGACAACTTTTGAGACAATGGCGGAAAACTGACATATGTTGTCAGGAAATTCAGTAACGTGCTGATATGGAACCTCACATCAACAATCCCATCATTCACATTTCAAGAAAACAACTCACTTGATGAACCAACTCAACCGACTCCTCATCGCGTAAAATACTTTCAGCTCCCCCCTCAACTTCTTCGCTCTTGCCTCTCCTCTCACAAGGATCCTCTCCAACACGCCTTTCGCCCTCCGAATCTGCAACAAAAACAGGAACACCTCGCCATAGATAGCAAGCGCAGCGGGTTGAAAGATGTACGTCAGCGGGAACGGCACAGCGTACTCCACCACCAACCCGTCGATGGCCTTAACGGTCCGCGCTATGGCTTTGTCCTTGTCCTTGGATCCCCGATATGAGAGACGCACGAGTGGCGTCTGTATCCATTCTTTAGCACCACCAACAATGGAGGACGCTTCGACGACGTCGCGGAATGCAGTATTCAAAAAGTGGAAGTCGCCCCAGGATTGTTGGGTGTCCATCTGCAGGATGGTGTTCGCGTGATGGTTAGCAAACTGATATGCAGCTGATCAAGGTTAAGGTTAACCTTGGCAAATAGAACGTCTGTGAAGTGGCTCATCGCATCGCCCCTTCGCATTAAGTACAAGGACTCCATGCTTTCGAGGTGGCTCCAGAGAGCGCACTCATCAATGAGAATGTGAGCGAGGAAAGTATCCGCTGCGTCGCACTGTGGCAGCAGCCTCTCGTATATCATCCGCGAAAGGTTATCGATAGACACCGAAAAGAGCATGCCTTGGCTGGTCTCTTCCCCGTGTTGTTGTGAGGAAGCAGGCGGTGACGTTCCAACAAGCTCTTGAAACGACTGCCACTCCGACGAACCATCTGCCGATGTAATGGAGGACAACGGTACGCCAAGCGCTCTCAACAGCCCAACGGCCTTTCCAGCACGCAACACTGGCTCAGCAACGTGCTCCAGAAACAGCGGGATTGTCTTCTGCCTCTTCTCCACCCCAATGAACTCACCCTCATCACCATCTCCTGCCACATCATCGACCACTTGGACACCTTCCCTCAATGTATACCCTTCCTTCCAAAACTCTGGATCCAGCAGTCCAAGCCCCATCATCCCCAATCCCAGCCCACTGCTCTCGATAAAAAACTCATCGTCGAGCTCCCACACTCCGCTCGCATCCCCCGTGCCCACACCAACTCCTAGCCCCATCCCGTCACGTAGCCATTTCCCCATCATACCCCATACGGGCTCCGCGGTATGCGCGAAGACCCGCAGAAGGGCGGCGGATGTGACATGTTCGCGTCGCTCGAGGTGAGCTTGAATGCGCTCGAAGAGCTTGTCCAATAGCAAGGCGGTGGTGGCTGCAGCCGGTTTCGTTCGTCTTGTGGAGGGAGTGGTAATGGTAGGGTACACCACCCGGACGACGTCCAGAAGAACTTCGAACGTCTGCTCGAACGTGTCATTAAGATCTTTCTCAGTTCCGAGTAGGCTGATTATAAGCCCTGCGTCGTCGTCGCCTCCACCACCTCCCCATGCGCGGCACATCGCTTCTTCCCGTGAAGCACTCCATTTATCAAGGGATCTGATCTCGTGGTCTATGGCATCTGCGAAAGCCTCTCGCGTACGCGTTATTTCCGGCTTTCTCTTCCCAGGGCGGATATGGGTGGTTTGCTGTGGTGGGAGGTTTTGGGTTTGAGTGTCCTCGAAGACAACTGTTACAAAGTGCCGGAGGAGCTGCACAGTCGTTGCTGTATGGCCAAGGGAAGAGGTGATGGAGGCTTGCGCGCCAAGTGAGAGGTGAAGCAAGCGAGGTGTAGATTTAGTTGTCTGGGATGAAGTCAGGAGGGCCAGGTGAGAAGAACCAGTTAGACATACAGTGTACACTCCCTCTCCCCTTTCATCAGAGGCTGAGTTCGTGTTCCATTCGAGCATAATATTCTTCCGACCCTGCATGGCCATTAGTATCTCTCTGACTGCATCTTCTTCATCGATGTACTTCTAACCACGAGAAAATATGTGATCAGCCGTTCAACATAAAGTAGGCTCTCACGTACTTCGTTCTGAATAAAGCCATCCAATATGCCAGAGGCCTCACGGGGCCGCAGCAGTGTACTTAGTGTAGGCCCTGGTCAGGAATCAGCAGACATTCTCTCAATTTGCACCACGTAGGTTGTCCCCTCACCCAAAGTCGATGCATCGCCCATATCAAATGGTTTTGTCTCGCGTACGTCGCCTTTCCACCCTTCCCTCCAGTATTGCTTGGCTTGCAACGCTTCAAACTCTCTTCTATGCGCATATGTATGTGGCGGATCTCGATTTGCGCCTCTTTCCTCCAAGGATACCCCTGCGTCCTGTCCAGAATCTGGCCCTTTGTCCGATCCAACCGAAACGTCATCGAAAGAGTCATCCGCATCCTGATCATCGTCTAGTTCGAGGTCATCTGAGTTCAGAGGTGACAGGGACGGCGTGCTCCACCGGCTATCCCAGTCGAGTCGCTCGCTCTCCTTTTCTCTGTCGTACTGTCCTGTTCCTTTATTCTTGTCTGCTGGTCGACGGACGAAGCCTGCAGGTAGACCGTATACACCCTCCCAGTGCTCACCTTCGAAAGGCTCCTCGGCGACAATATCTGCCCATGTGAGTGGGGCTGGTGGAAGAGGAGGGTTGGCGCGATTGTAGAGGTACAATGACGCGTGGGCGAGGGTTCCGGGGGTTGGGACGGCGGATAGTTTGATCTAGGGAGATCGTTAGCTCGAAACGTCAATGACCTGAAGAAAGACGCACGAGGAGCTGAAGATGATCTGGGAGGTGGGATTTCTAAAATTCATATGATTGTAGTCGAAATCCTTGGTAGAATGGCAGACTCGCTCACTGTGAAGGTCTGATCGAGATCATTTTCCCCTACAAATTGGGCTTTCAGATCCTCGTAACACGTCTCGAGAGCCTTTCCAAGTTCATCCCTCGAGTTTATACGCGCTTTAAGCGCGTGGCTGTTGTAATCTTGAGCTTTCTTGCTTCAAGAAGCCCAGCAGAACGCACCCCTGTATTTGGCGGTCCATGACATCCATAGACACGCTAACCGCTCCCTTGCTCAGCGTCGTTGCCTCCAGGTTCTTTACTGTAAAGTCTACCGCCTCACGGAAGTCCGAAGCTTCTGCTGCATCTCTGCGATCATCGAGACCGGTGACTTGCCTCTGCTTCTCGTCCGCGATCGACGGAACTGGAGACGTGAAAAACATGTGTAGCCTGACAAGAACGCCCGAGAAAAAACTTACAAACCAGGCAAAACACTCAACGCATAGGCTTGAACGACAATGCTTACCATAACAAGAAGCTGGGCCCCTCAGCAGCCTTGTCCATGGATCTCCAGGTCATACTGAAGGGCCAAGTAAAGGAAATAAGGGCACTGTATCCACGCGAACGATCATTTCACCGCTCCGGAGCTTTGGCCTTGATTCTAACTAACAAGTGTTAGAGTTGCGAAACCAAAGTCTTGCCAAACGCCAATGCCTTACTCACATTTGTCCAGCTCAAGTCCAGTAGAGAACAAAGGACGATGCCACCTGTGGCTTCGTGCTGTATCCCGCTCGCATTTCATTTGCGGTTAATCGGCTGGATTGAAGCGGAACTGCCAAAGGGTGATCCAATCGATAATCGAACCCTTCATTCCCTTTGTATCATCAGCTCGAGACGCGTTAGCCCCTTTCTGGAGCTGGGGGAGAACTGGACTAAGAGTTCGTTGACAGAGTTTCATACAAAACGCTTACAAGGTCCGCAATGAGCAAAATTTCTTCTTCTGAACAATTCCGAGTCATCCTGTCGTTCAGACCAACGCACAACTTCAGAAGGTCATGGAAGACTCTATACTCCCGGCGCTCCCTGAATGATTTGTTTGCAAATTTGGGGAAGATGAATACTTGAGACTTACTGGGCCGACAGATCTTCAGGCTGGGGCTTGTCATAAATGAACGAGAGACCTTTTGTGAGGAGGGACCGAAAATTGCAAAAGGCAAAGACTGTGCGACCAAAATGGCGACCACGGTGCGTCAATGGGTCAGAGGTCGTGCTGAGGAGGGCATCATTCAATTTAATAGTGAAAGACAACATCCAATGATTCCGAGCCGCTCACTTTTTTCTTCGAGGGCCGGACTGAAGCGCGCTATCCTGGTGTTCCGTCCGTCGTCTATCAGCGGGCATATTACTGACGTACCGTTCAATGGTTTCGAGTTTCGCTGTATGGCGCGTGCGGTGGTCATTATATAGAGGCAGGTATCGATTTGGTTGACTCGGACTTGCAACATTGGTGTATCGTAGAGACCGTCGGTGCCGCAGACGCGTGAGGCGGCGCTACATAGGTCATTGCATGGCGGGCTGATAGCAAAGAAATGCAGGATAAGTGTGGCTCGGCGCGGAGCTTTCCCGGGCGCAAAGCCAAAGTACCGTCGTCTCAAACGCCAGGTGGCGCATAGACGCTCAATGAAATGGAGTGAGTCAGAGTGATTAATTAGAAAGCTCACCTTGCCTTTCAAAGCATCGAGGAAATGACCGTGTATGATTCCACCTGCCAATTGATGTACAACTAGTACTCAACTAGGATCAATGACAGTCTCTCGGTAGCGAATGACGATCACGGCCATGGGGAAAATGTGGAGTATAAGTAGAACTGAGAAGATGAGCAAATGGTCAGCTCTCGAGTCCATCCCATCCGCTACAGATGCCTGCAGATCGCGGTGCGAATTATAACGCCTTCGGTTACGACCCTTCGGGCCATAAGGCCTACTTGGCTTCCTTGTTCTACGGTCCAAAGTGGGTCCCGCCAGTCGCACCGCAACAATTTGGGGGTCCACCTGAGCCACCTCGTTACGGGCCTCCCGCCAAATATCAACTTGCCTGCCTCCCCAAGGGATGGACCCCATGCCCGCCCCGAGATCTCTATAAATGCGGAGGTCCACTTCCCCCCTTCTTACCTCCGCCGAAGAAGTACAACAGTTCTTGGTTCGCAGCTTTACTATGCAGCAAGAGATTCTTAAATGGTGAGATTCTTCTTGTGCGAGAGATGAGATTTACTAAAGCTACCTTCCAAAAGATGCCAGAAGGCACGGAGAAGAGGGCCACGTAGAACATCCGCCAACATCTCCTGTCGGGTCAGACATCGAAGACATGGAGGAGGGGGAGGAGGAGAGGGAGGAGGAGAAGGAGGAGGAGAATGAAGCGGGCACCGTGACCACCGGCGTGAAGCATGAGGAGAGCCACGGAGAACACGATGCATCAATCGTCTTGAAGGAGGAGTGTTTAGTCAAGAGCGAGTTGTAAAGGCATGATCTCATACTAGTACCAGTTTGAACGGCGTCCACATACCCCATGGGGGGGGGCTTAAAACGCACACGTTTGACGGCTCCGATTGGTGAATCAATATTTGGCATCAAGGTCCAACCCATTGCAACCAAATACTATTAAACCAAAAGCCAAATATGATCATTAGAGCGCGGTGGTTCAGGAATTGGACCACTCCGCGTAATTTGATAACTTGATAATTTGATAACAAGTTCCGAACTAGCCGCGCGTAACCTGCTGAATAGCGGTCTGATTTCGGACTCCCTCCGCACATGGCAATTCGGAAATCATCGATCGCGTCGAAATTCAAGTCCTATCCGAATCTCACATAAACTATTTGACCAAATCAGAAACCTTGCTGAACATGTCCAACCCTCCAGACCAGCGAGTTAACCTATCACTCTCCCTTTTCTGCAATTCCGCCTCCCCCGCACGAGCCAAGACAGATTTATCAGTGCGGAAGCCATTATATACCCACCGTAGCAGACCACCTGCAGTATACTGCGTAAATGAACAACGGATTTCACCATCATGAATCTTGGTGTTGGAGTGCTTGAGGATGGCTGAGGGTATGAGAATCGTAGAGCCACCGGGAAACCTGACCACAATGCCAAGATCCCAAAGGATTAGATGGCCACCAAGGTCGGGATTGAAGGAGCCGAGGGCGGTGATGGCGCACCATCCCCACGCAAGGTTTCCTCGGTCAAGGTGTGGTCTGGTGATCGTAATTGGACCGAGATTAAAGGAGGCGGCGGCGAAAACGCTTCCCGGAAAATTGCGACGGAGGGCTGGCTGATGGCAGAGGAGGGCATCAAAATTACTCTTGTAAAATTTGAAGACATTCGGGGAATAGATGGAGAACATGGCTAAGAAAGAAAGTTATAACTGAGGGGTGGGGGATCGCCATAGAACTTACATGATGCAAAGCCTGCCATGCGAGAAAAGGACTCACTGTTGAGAAGAGCCTCTACAATCCGACCGTTCACATTGGAGCTGCGAAGGTTGCTTGGTTTCTAGTCAAACACTTAGTAGGGAGAGCCGGCGTATGGACATAGAAACTTACCGTCTGCCCCCCTCCAAAGGACACTCCGACGGCTAGCGCATGAAACCTACCCCTCCGGCGCTCCAGCTGCTTCTTCTCCACACCATGGAGCATGGCGCGTGCAACAGCCATTTCACTAGTGGCCTCAGCTACAACTTCATCCCAGCCCGAACCTCGGGGACGCCCTGCAAGCACACCTATAACCCGGCCTTCAACATCAACAATAGGCATAGATGTCCTGATATATAATGGTCAGAAATGTCTGATATGTAGGGACTCGTGGTTTGCAACGTACCTGCCGTCCCACTCGACAAGCTTCATTCCGTACCCCGGCCCTATAAGCTCCTCAACAGTGTAAGCTCTATCAGTTTCTACCGGAGTTTGGGACCCAATCCAGCCGGAATTAGAAACAGGAAGGGTGTTGGGATCAACGTCGGTGCGTAGTGGAGTTGAAGCCGTCCGCCTCTTCCCAGAGACCTGCTTGATCTGCCCGGCGTCTCTTGCGCGTAGCTCCTTTCGCCTTGCTCGCCGCCGACGCTCTCTCGGGGTTAGATGGCCCCATTGCTCGGCGATGGGCTGAGAGTCTGGGACTTGAACTGGTACGTCGAGAGTGCTATATTTATGGGAGGCTAAGTGTGGGACGGGTTGCTTCCAGAGGTCGTCGTCGTCATCGAATGCTACAGAAGGATCGTCGGCATTTTTGGAAGTACGTTCAACGCCATCCTGGAGCAGGCGATCTCGAACGCTGAAGGCAAAATAGCTGGAAACCTGAGAGCCATCATCTCGATCTTAAAAAAAAAATGATCAAAGATGAGTCAGCACTAGCTGGAAGTACTTGAATGGCCAAAGAAGACTCAGTAAACATCATTCATCAGATCTTCAGAGTCCAGGGTCGGCCCTTCATCATCCGCTGCCGCGGCTGTGAGTCCGGGGTCGGCTCACTCAGCTCGTTAAACGTCCGCCTGGAGTCCAGGGTCGGCTCACCCTCAATGTCGACGTCATCGAGTCTGGAGTCCAGGGTCGGCTCCCACCCCCTCGCCAGTGCCACTGAACATAGTACACGATGAAGAGCGACTCACCCAAGTGCTGACCATTCATTTTTGGATCCGCCCGAGTTTGTGGGAGGAGAGGATATGTTCAGCTTTCTCGCACCGACGTCCATACTTATAGTGGTAGTATCGGGCCCCCGGAACTCTCAGACGTTTATTTGTCATATTCGGTCGGATGTGCTATTGAATTATTTTCTGGCGGCTGAGGCGACATCTATTCTTCCGGATATTTCGCCTTCAATTTTATGCGACCATGCGCTGATTGGCAGGGGTGGTTTCGATTTCGATCTGCAGTTCAAGATTACCTTGATCCGGTGCGCGAAACAATCCCGGCATGTCAAGCTCATCGTCCTCTACATCTTGAGCCACCCCTCCACTGTTCGCGGTGCAGTGAGCGCTCTTCTACGACCTCCGTCCAATCCCTGTCGTAAATTGTCTCCGAAAAGAAAGCTCATCCCAATCTACTAACTGCCACTTTTCTGATCGTTTGCAAAGTGGCTCCTCTTGAGTTCCGGCGGCCATCGTCGGTCAGGTACTTGGGCAAACAGAACTACCGTAAAATTTTCTTCCTAAAGGTTTCTGCATACAATCGTTAAATTATCATGCTAAGGGACTGGCAAATCCGCCGGAAAACTTCGATTGCGACCAATCGCGGATGGAAAATATATGCGGCGCAGCTTTTCCTCGTAATTCATGAGCATTCACGTCTCCTATTCAAATTTCGAAGTCCCGTGAGATGCTCTTACAAATTGCCATCCACATTATCGAGAAGGCGTCGTCCTTCCGCGAGAATGAAATTTAAACAATCGGCACGTAGCGTCTATGTTTGCCTACTATATGCGTAGTACAAACCCCGGTTGCCAGGTCACTGGAGGATTTGATTTTGCTGTGATTTAGTGTAGATTCTCTGTGCCATGTTGATATGATGTTGACCCATTACTGCAAGTCCCAGAATCGTTCCGTAATTACAATCACTTTGACCACCACAGCTAACGCGATTCTGTGATGATTTTGTACACGGTCGATTCTGGGCAAGAACCCGCTTTCCTACATTTTGGGGTCTCAAGGGCAGAAAAAGTTGATTCTGCAGCGATTCAAGAAATATGCTCGTTTCCATGATTCTCGATGATTTTGAGGCGTGAAATTGTGAAGCAATTACTTTGACTGCACTAATAAAAATAACAGTTCGAGAGTTAAACCATCCACAGATCATTATTCACTATCGGATATACGAAATCCAAAGGAAAATGACAACCATCAGCTCATCGCCGGCCCGGGGTACAGACAATGTATTTACGCAGGGGGAGCGGTGGCATGGCATGAACTAAATGTGGATCGCAAGCTGAAGTCCAAGATGGAGCGACGAATCAACGCTAGGCGGCCTTCAGTGTTGAGCTCGGGATTAAGAGCATGAGAGCACAACGGTCTACACCTCCGAAGAACGACATGTGCCTGGTGTGGAAAATCCGGGCCTACCGATTTCCTGTGAGTACGACCTGGATAATCACAAAAACAATAACATTCGAATGTTAGCACATAGGATCGAGGTATTCTAACGCACCGGCTGGTACTTGAAGCGCCTGGCGCGCAACAGATTGTGATGAGGTAAGAGCGCTGTCACGCCCGTGCCCTGAATTTGGTGGATAGACTCCCTGGCATCATCACTGTGAGGATAAGACAGAGCAGACGAAGGTGTCGTGTAAAAGGACTCACAGCACGAGCCACCATAAGTAATACTCTCCTTGGCTAATGTGTTCCCATTCAGGGTAGGCAACTCATTCTTATTTATTACTGCCATGCGAAAGCGACGGAGTAGAGCTGTAGGGACTGCTGGTAGCCAAACCCTGTCGCCAAGCCAAGACAGAAAATAAATTGCGTAAAGTCGTTGTACTAGCCAGTGATATGCTTCGTGCTCAGTCTGCCACAAGGTCACGCGGTGAAACAGGTAATCCGTGCGAGGGCGATGTATTAAATCTTGGTCGGCCTCAAAAGCTATTCAACAGCAAATTGGCGAAATAGATAGGGCACAATGCTAGGATGTCTTTGCATTCACGAGCATTGGCGTACAAAAGTCATTTTAAGCCTGCCTCTCACCTATAAGCGATACCCCATACAAGGATAGAAAGCACACACCATATTCTGCTAGATACTCTACCACATCTCCTGAAAGCGCTCCCGCCTAAATACCCTTATTCCATCATCGTCGAAATAAACATTTCCAAGCAGCCTTCCATCCTCGTCAATATGAAGGGCAGCTACGAAAGTGCGTTCATCCCGTCGCGCAACACGAACAGTATGATGCGCTGCGTCGCACGTTGAGGCAGAGGTATGTATCGCCGTGCTAAAAATAGATGATCCAACTAGCGCCAAAACTTCAAGAAATAATACCCACAAGAGAGCGAAATCCAACGGACTAGAACCTAGCCTCTCCTCTAAGATCTTTCGAGCAGCGAAGCTACCAGCAAGAACCTGAAATTTTACTCTTTGCCGGCGTTCGCGCTGCGATTGCAGTTCGTGATGGAACGAAAAAATCCTGTGACGAGGTGGAGCTTGGGGCATAGCGAATGCGATATACTGTGGTAGACTGGTCAAAAGTCAGCGGCGAGGATCAGTGACGAGGTTCGAGCTATATCCTGGATATAGACAGTGAAGACGACGACGAACGTATTGCGATAGGTCGTAAGGTGCGACGCAAGCACGATAGGTAGTTCCTGCCTCGGGGGCGAGATGTCGTTCCAAAAAGGATACGATGCGACAAGTAGCCCCAAAAACACACCTTAAATAGAGAATGAGAGATGGCTCGTACGCAAACAGACGGGTATTGCAGGGACGGCTGTGACGAGATCTTCTCGGGGAGAAGTCCTTGACACCGCGAACGAATTGAATTGTCTTGTTAACCGCTCGGGCGCGAAGGACCCTTCGAATGTTCCCCACCCTCCATTTCAAGCAACAATTCAATGAGATCTGCATTTTCTCATGCATTTTCACTGGCTTCCTGATAGTCCTGAAATCAATATTCTTAGATTGGGATATGGGATTGGGATATGGGCTGCTAACCGTTGGTATCATTTCACTCACTATGCTTCTGAGGTGGATAGATTTTCGGTGTCATGTCAGAATTCCCCCTTCAACTCATTATTTTCACCACTCCCAATGTATGCTTGTGACTTCAAAATCTCACAGAGCATCGGAACTCGTGAAGAAGCTAATTCAGCGATTGGAATGTGATGGCTCACATGGACCCCTTCGTGGCCCTAAAATTATGTCTCTCAGCCATAGGTGACCCTCGTAGTACATTTTAAGTGGTCTCTGCTCCGGTGTAGTGGTCCCGCCGTGACATTCGGATGACTGGCGAGAGAAATGCATTGAAGGTAAGAAGAAGGAACGCTAAACTTCACGGAGTTTCATCAAATTAGTGGCTATTTTCAGCGTTCCTTGATGGTAGACACAAATGGCAATGATCGGAGATCTGGAGCGGAACCGCTCGCGGTACCGAGGCCTCAACGTGTTTCTTCGCTCGCGTGGCAAAAATCCCGAGCCGTCGGGGTCCACAGTGGGCCCTGACTTGGGGCCCCATGGTATTCCCAACAACGTGACATTTGAGTTCTAATCACAAGAAACATGCCATGCCCGGTTCCCGGACTAGAACTTTGGTTCGTCCGAGAACTCAGCAATGCTTGGCTGATTTTGTATCCTGTCCAACACTTTTCAGAGGGCGATGCAACCGGCGGTGCGGTAAATCCTCACCGTTAGTCATAGCTGACGGCAACCACATCAACACTTTCACCATACATGAGATCCAGTTGTACCCGTTCCGTATCTGGATTTGAACAGGCGTCTGCATCGGAGCCGTTGTCTGAATCGCGCTCAGATTCCGAGTCAGAGCTACCCTCAGAGTCCGAATCCACAGAAGTAAAAGAGGGATCAGCCATTGCACTGGCACAAGGTCCAGTTCGCACGTCGAACTCGCCCGACATGTGAGTGAGGTGGCTTGTCACTGGCTGAGAATCCTCATAGGGTTGTGGCAATTCCTGCATGGTATAGTCATGCCCTACGCCGAGACCCCAGTGGTAACGCATGACCATATCGCGGTCGACAAATCTAGCGTCGTTCAGAAAATGGAATTGAGCATGAAAGTCGCTATTCATAGGGAGGGGAGAGTAGTACATTACCTGTTTACATAGTATGCGTTCCAATCCTTACTATCCTGTCCTGCCTTCGACACTCCTTTTCCATAACTGTCGCCGTGAGCCTTCCCGTGGGAGAATCGCGGTATTATATGGCAAGCACGAAGGACATCCTGTGGATCCAAAAAACCAAAGGCCGCGGTGTGTTCAAGTCTGAAAAACTTGAGCTGATCCAACCGTCGTTCGGACCACCCGCGCTGAACAGGCATATCGGCAGTTTCGAACCACCTGATCCACAGGAATTCCATACGGCGAGTTCGGTAGTCTTGTTTCCCGTTGACCACCCCATTATGTATAAGGTTGATGTGATAGATTCCTAGAACTCGACCGTACCGATATTGGTGACTGGATTCTGAGGAAAGAACCATAATATCTCGATGATCTGTTTTAGGGTTAATGGTGTCCTGTGCTCGCCGAACATCGTAGGTGGTATAGTTGATCCTCAGGATGCTGTGCCGATACATCGTATCCTTGTTGATAAAAATACTGCTGTCATCGACGACAATCGGGTTGCCACAATGGGCTGAATTTTCTGTACGAAGAACCTTTTCTAGCCTACGGCCAAGATGATGCTTGAGTCGAGGCAGGAAATCCTAGTTTCGAAACTTCGTAAGTCGTGAAAAACTATTGGCCCGTCCGTTCCCGCAGCGTACCTTGACTGCAGGATCTCCTGCATGAGCACAAAGAAACTGCCCAATGTGGTGAGCATCCTTTTCTGTGGCGCCTATATGATGATGCTCGGACGCCGTCACTGGACCATATTCTTTCAACGACGCGCTGGATAATGATGTCGGTGACTGATTTGCCTCGCTGAGCAAGTGCCGGATACGCCTTATTCGCGCCTGTCGACGTTCGATCTGGGCAAGCTGTGCCCTGAATGCCTTTCTAGATGTTCTTTTATATTTTGCCTTGGGATTGCGATGCTCAAGCTCACCCTCGAAGAGTACAGATGTAAGCAGCTGCGACATCAACGGAGGGCAACAGTGCTTACCAACTCAGTAGAGTACGACTCCGTTGTCCCGTACCGCTTGATCGTCTCAACGTAGTCGCCAAATGCATGATTCTTGTACGTACTGAGGCTGTACTCTTTCCGCTTCCGCCGCGGGCCTTTTACAGGGGCCTCCTCGACTGACGCAGTTTTCGATTTATCACCGCTCGCGGTGGGGAGGTGAGGATCTATTTCTCCTTCGACGGATAAATCCTGACCAGGCGCAACGTCCTTCTGCATATTTGCAGCTGGGGTGGCGTTCGTCGCAGCGTTGTCTTTCTTCTTTGACTTCACTTCGACTGAAGCTCCGGGCCTCTGTTTACTGGCTTGAGCAGAACCATTCTTCCTGGCCTTCCGCAACGCAGTTCGCTCCCTCCTCTCCACCTCCTGAAGTAGTTCTCGAGTCTCAAAGCTTGCGGAAGCTCTCTGGAATGTCCTAAGTTCTTGACCTAGTGCAGTAGTCTGTTCGTCGAGGATAGTGAGCGTTGGGTCACTGTGCATTCAAAGCTTTGCCAATGCATGCCAGTGGGAGAATACGAAAAGCAGGTTCCTAATCTGCAAATCGTGGGGTTCTGGGAAAAGACCTTCAAAGGCTGGAATAGCGCACTGGCATTTATTTGTCAACGACGTGCTGGCGAGGTAGCAACTTTATTACTCACCTGGAGAAAGTCTTCGAAGTCCCTAGCTGCCATATGTTTAAGTTCGGATGCATTGTGAGGAAATCGGCGAATGGTATCTCTTCCGAATGTCGGTATCTGACGAAAACTGGGAGGAATGAATAAAAATGATCTCCCAGAGGATTAGAAAATATACTGCACCGTTTATCAAGTTCGTGAAGAAGGTCGCTGTCAATTGACGCTAAAATGCGAAGGAGGTGGATAAGAGTTTCCTTCCAGGTTCCGATCTCCACCTCATGCATAAGGTCGACCAAGAATAACGAAAACAAGTTTAGAAATGAAGAGAGACGCTCAGAAAAGGCGTTCTTTGAAAGATTTGTCAATAAAAATAAGCAAGAGAATGGCGATAGATGGACTTGCCAAGGTTGGTGTGAGGCATTGCTCGCCGAGAGGGCGTGCAGCATAGACACTGTCCACACTTTCGTTACCTTCGAAGATCGCTTTCCGCGCCGAAGAAATTGCTTCACGGTATGCTTCATCATCGACGCGCGCCAGATCGGTCCTATCCTGTTTATCCTTTGGGGTGCCAAACATGTGGACGTCTGCCATTGGCATTTTGCATCTAGGGCACGGGTAGTTGCCGCCCTGCTTGATGCTTGCCATCAGCGTTCTGCAACAATCATCGCAGGTCAGCATCCCCAACCTGTAATGGGTTAAAATCATACTTTTCTGGGTAATCAGTTGAATACGTGAAGATCCTGGGATAGAATCGGCGTTTCACACCATCAGGGCTACTAATTACGATGCCGTGGGTATATGCGTGAACAAAATCATCGTCCAAAAGCATTTTCCACTGCGCCTGAATCCAGTCACGTCGGCAATGCCTGAGAAGTTCATCGGATAATTTCAAGTCGCTGCCTATAAATTCTTTGGCGAAGTCTTTGAAACCATCCGGTAGCTAGTAGAAGATTCAGTCGATTTATGTCAGGATTTGGCATTTAGATGACATTGTACCTTTTCAAAATATGCCACATGCTCCAGAAGATGATTGGAAGGTTTGCTTCGTTCGTACTTCGAGTCGTTGCCGAATCCCAGATATAGTGGCCACAACTTCGTTTCCCCAGAAGCTGTCAGGTGAGTAGCATCAGACCAAAACATGAGGGCAACGACGAATCGAGGAAGGTTACAACCAGGCTCTCCTGGTAGCTTCTGGATGTCCCGATGCGCTTCCAGAAACGCGGGTGAATTGTATAGTTCTCCGTGTAAACGGACAGTGCTGCTGCCTTGGCCATTTATCCGCCGCCACAACAACTCATACGGTTCGTTGTGGAAATAACGAGTACTATGAGCACTCTCGAGCTTTTCCACTATGACTGACTTCAATGATCGATAGTAAAAATTGCCGAATGCATAAGGCCGAGGTCCTGGTGTCTTCATCCGGCAATTGAACGGAACCTGAATTGCCACTGGCTTCCTGGTCCATCCTGCGTCCTCGTCCACCCATTCCCCATCGTCCCAGTCGTTAGTAGCTAGCTTGCGTAGCTTGCGATTTATTTTCTTCCAATTCGCTTCTCGAACATCAGAGGGCAAGAACGAATCACTGGAAATGATGGCGATCAGCTTCATAAACTCTTTTTGCGACTTCTGTGTACTGCCGTTCCAATACCATTCACCAAGCAAGAAAGATGTCTCGTTTGGATATGGTCCAAAATCCGACCCGCCCGAAGACGGCACAGAGGAATCCTGGCTTGGAAGGTCATAGATCGTGTGTGAGATGGCTGAATCCTCTGGAATGCTCTGCGGAAGGTCATTGTCATAATGATACCGTCGAAAAATGCCGAATTCATCGGGAGGTGAATCCAGAAACCGTGTAGAATCGGTGGCGACTCCTTCCGAGAACTGACTTTGTGGCTGCTCAGAAGCTGTTGGCTCAAGGCGCGGTGAGGCTGAGGGGGAAGGGTTTGTGGGTATTGGAATAACATCGGGAGGTGAGTGCGGGAGAAAGTTGCTCAGCTCATCCTCATGCATCATCAAATCTGTAGTCCTGTAACGAGTGGGAAGTTTGCGACGTCGTTTCGCTGGCGGCGCCTCATCGTCAATGTCCATGTGCGGGTACTCAGGCATAGGGTCATCCGGCATCAGACTACTATCATCCTATATGGACAATCACGGGTTTGAGGATGAGATGGTAACTCATCGCACGAACTTGAACATCACCTCAATCGTAGAAGCTATTACCTGGCTGATAGCTCTCTCTTTTAATTCCAGGCTCCTAGCTTCCTTCACCTTGGCCAAAGCAATGGATAACTCCGATCGACTTGTTCTACAGCTGTTTTGATGCTTCTTGTATGCACCAGGGCAGGTGAATGTTCTTCGGCAGGAACAACGGGCAAGATAACCACTAGTCATCGGGTTCGCCAGCAGGGAATGGGGTACGGGGAGAACCGGATGCTTCCAGGGAGTTGAGCTAATTAACTGTTTCCAAGTTCGAGGTGACTCATTGTCGGAAGAGCCAACTGTCTGATACGGGGTGGGCCGACGGACACAGCAGGCGAGTCAACAATAAGCAGATGACTAACTTGGACTCAGCACCAGTATGTGGCTATGCACCGGAAACGGTGTCGCATCATCTACACTGCGAGCTCGACTCTGGCATCCAGCAGTCAAGGCAGGTAGAAAGCATATCAGATTTCATGGTTTCGCAGATTGGCCATCCATTGAATGAAATTCATTTTCTGATACCACAAGAAGTACAAGCGCGTTGGCCATCCTTCGCTCCAGCATAACAGGCGGGGGATGCAGTATCCCCCTCGAGCACAAAGGGAACAAGACGAATGGTCGTGGTGCTACAAGAAAGCAAGTTCACCGCAAGTGGGGTCACATCAACTTCAAAGCAAACCAACGTCGAAGCCTGAATGACTCACGCAGCCGCTGGGCTAACAAAACCATCGAGGACACTAATAGCTTGCTTCTCGACGCCGATCGCAATGTCAGTGTTCATACTTGAGGTTCCCGTTCCCGGCTGGTGAGGCTCGACCTCCTGATGAAGTTTTGTGTGATAGCAATAAGCTTTCGATCGCAGTAGAAATCAGAAAGGGGAAGTCTCTGACCAGTGGTCCATTCATAAGTTAGGCTTGGTGGTTTCGTGCTCTGACTTGCAAGTTCGAGTACTGAATCTGATCCAGAGTGGTGTTCAGTTCTTCTCCGTGAACGAGGTCAACCGTGACCTTGCAGTGGTCGTCTTCAGAAAGTCTGCCAAGTATTGGAATTTCCCACACGGGTTGGGATCATGATCGAGTCCAAATTGATGATCATGATCGCGCTCCCGCCGCCCAAACTTTCCCGCCCACTGTTTTCTCGTATTGCACCACCGTGACTAGCATACTACCAAATGCATGAATCAATGTGATCTATCCCTGAGTGCCTTGTGCAACTGCCATGGCCTGTTAGCGACTCACCCCTCCCAGTCCTGACCTCCGCCATTCAGGTGATAACCAGACCTCCTTGTCCTCCCGGTCCCCATCTCAGCCCCACTCGGAAGTTCAGAACAGATATTGTTATTGTTATTGTTATTCGATAGGGGACTATCAACGTGTAGGCGTTGTTCTTCCTGCCCTATCTAGCATATCAAATCTTCATCATATTGGTCCATACGAATACTTGCAACCCCCCATACCATAACTTAATCTAAAAGTCATAGTCATAGATAGTCTTTACCAGCTCGGATCCAATACAACGACCGTACGTACTACACAGGCGACAGGTAAATATCCTGAATTCCACTCCCTCGACTTAGCTCCGACCTGCCATTTAGTTGTCAAGTTATAACGGCTTGAAGGTTACTAGCACGGTTTGAGCGGGACCTCCCAGGAACGGTCCACTGGAGCATACTAGTAGTAAACGTTGGCCCACGCTCTCGGGCTAATGACCAGCTAGTAGTTAATATGACACAATATACTTGGGATATGGGGGCTTGAATGATGGTACGAGAATGCCCGCAACGTCCTTCCTTCAATAGACCAGTTTCACTGATGTTTGATCTTTCGATTCTGGGTCGCAAAACTACTGGGTGGGTTATGCTGGAAATGCCTGGTGCACCTGGCCCCATAATGTACAGGATACGTTCGCATCATACATTTTAAACGATAGCTACTGGTTACATACTATTTTACGTGGTAACGCATGAGAAGATGTCACTGCGTTGGCTATCGTCCAGCACATCAACAGGCGCTCCATCATTCGTGAATCAGCCTCAGATCGTCGCGTTCTCTGGCGAACATTTACAATTGTCAAAACTTCAGTCCAGGATAGAATACACGCAGAATATCTAAGTGAAACAAAGTACATACAACAGAGATTCACAAGCATCGTACATCTCTCAATCAGCCATGCAGTGCTCGTGCTCGCTCTGATTGAGAAGCATATGGAGGAAGGCACTTGAAACAGAAACTGAGTTCACGATTTAAACTTGCGATAAGCGCACACATACTGAAAAAATACGATAACTACTCGTTCAGACCACTCTGGTCATGCGAAGCGGAGCAAGGAAGTCATGATCCGGCATGCAACGGTCCTGTAGACTTCTAACTCTCTCCTGAGCAAAACGTTCCTCGAGCGCCAGAAGATTCTCCTCTGCGTCAGCCAACTCGCGTCGGAGAACGACTTGATTATGCTCCAAGGAGCGCAGAAGCAATAAATCTGACAGAGACCAGTATTCTGGAGAGTATGCTGCGTCTGCTGAGGTCCACGCCTTGTAGTCTCTCGCTACAGCCTGAAAGAATGTTCAGGAACTCCAACAGATGAATACAAAGAATATTATAGTCATGCTCACCACATCCGGTCTTCGCTCCGTTTGCTGTTTCATCAACTTGCGAAGCTCGTTCTCCGCAGCGGCAACCTGGTCCCTCAAGCTCATGTACATCTCTAATGCGGCATACCAGGGGGTGTCTCTTTCCTCATGAGTGGTCGCAAACATATGCTTTTGTTCCAAGTAAGATACATTTCAGTTTGAGAAGAAGGCAGGCCTCACCACCGGGAAATCCACTTGACAACAGAAACGTGGAAGGCTGACCTCAGCCGGGACCCCTTCTGAAAGGGGGGGAGCGCTGGCCTTGAGGGGAGCGCTGGCCTCGGGGGGAGCGCTGGCCTCGGGGGGAGCGCTGGCCTTGGGGGGAGCGCTGGCCTTGGGGGGAGCGCTGGCCTTGCTAGCCCTCAGGGACGAAACAGTATAGCTGGACGATTTAGATGCAGTACGAGGTTTTGTTATGGCGGTCGGGGACATGGCATGGGGTGGGTTAACGTGGGGGAACCGGGACTGTGAAGTCGTCGTATGCTTTTCACTGCAATCCACTTCGAGATGGACGGCCAATGATCCGATGCGGGTCCAGACTGTACCGTCACGGTTTCTGTTGGTGCGCTCTGGCGTGCTTCAATGAGGTTAATGTGGTTCGTCTTGTGTTATAATTACACAGATTCATCCAGATTCCACACTTCCAGTTCACAAGGACACATTCTGATTATGACACGTGTCAGATGAAACAGAAATTTTGTCAGCAATATTTGCGAAGCCCGGGCCGCGGCTTGTGACCAGTGTTTTGTGCAAGTTTGCACAGTGTATGTACACATGTAGAGTACAGGTGGTTTCCTTTTTGCATATGTTAAGTAGGTAGCTGGCAGATGCGAGATTAAAAAAATCTGTTTGCCCTTGTTTCATTGGGGCATGTGATCGGCCTAGATCCAGTCCTGCGCTGTCAAATTAGTCCTGCGTGTGCGCTAGAATATGCCATACGAAAGGGTGTCAATTTCACCTCACTGAAAATGACGAGTGAGACGACGACGCGCACAAAAAGACGGTCCAGAGCCATCAAAGTATCGGAAGCGTCCGAAGGAAACAAGGACAAATAGCGCTTAAAAAAATGTTGTGTAATCTCACATGTAAGGCCTCACCGTAAACTTAAAAACATTATTGTGAACATGAGGAACGACGAAATAGGAAAGTTCTTCATTGGGTAGCTCAGTTGGATTCACAATTAAATATGAAGGTGGTCTCTGTGTTCAAGCTCGGGATGGCTCATTTATATCCGGACATATTGGGACCACGCGGACCCATGGAGTCATTATCATTGTTCCATGACACTTGCCAGTGACTCGGAAATACGTTCAGATACTTTGGATAGGTCTAAGGTTTAGCCTGAGGTTCGGATAGGTTTGGGGCAAATTGGAGGGCCGGGTACTTATTGTCTACCGGATAGATATCGTCCGCATAATGCCCTCGGGCCTCACGCGTCGTCACGATTGGGGTTTTGGATCAGGCATATAGGAGGTTTTCCGGGGTCCTGGAGCTTCCGGGGGTCTTGTGTGATTACGTTTGCATCATGGCAGTCATTTCATCTTCCGACTGGAGTCCCCCTCATGTCGAACCCGAGCCCTTGATATCCGAGTCCTGACGCATGATGAGCCAGTCTTAAGTCTTCAGACATCATTCTGACTGAGCAGAAGTACTGTGTTCAATAACGAGGTTTCGGCGCGTGTCATCGAGAAGTCCAGATCTGATCCAATCCGAGAATTGGTGGAGATCCCCGAAGAATGTTGAATCCGTCTATTGTTACCGGTGGTCAGACTGGCATCTCGGAACGGCGGCGGAAGATTCACACCTCCTCTGAGCACTGATGAAACCCCAGAGGGTAATGATGTTCACGATGGGAAACAAAGTTCTGCCAAACAAAGAGGTTGATCAATTTCTCAACGGTTCTTGATCACCTTCAGTTTCAATGCCCAGATCTCTCTCTAGATGCACTGGCACATCAAATGTCATGGCGGACATTCACCGCCATACCTATGCTTAGCCACGACTGAACACCGTGTAACCCGTTCCTGCCTGGAGCTCCTACCAGCATATCTTCAGGTCCAACTGCATGGAAGCTGTCTTTCATATATTACCTTCAATCGGATTGAACGGCGATTAGGCCATCCGTAGGACAGACTTCGAATGAAGTTTGATCTGTGTCATTTAACAATAATGCACTACGACACAGCGTGTTTCCCTGGCCCGGTTATCTGCGAACCTGCGAAACGGCGGATCCTTCAATAAAACCGTGAAGAGGGTGCAGTATTTTTAGCCTTCATCGTGTTCCGACAGACGCCCATATCTGCTGGATATCACATCGCAAGAGCTCTAAAGTCGGGAACTGTAACAATAACAATAACAATCACACACGTTTCGAACGTAGCATATGGGTGTACCTCATTCCAATGAAACGGCTCCCAATGCTTCGTGACTGAGCAGCCGAGATCCAGGCATTGGCATTTTATCGTCGTCGACCAATATCTGTCACATAAGTACCAGAAAGCGTCGAATCTCGCCCCTTCTGCCAAGTCTCAGCAGCAAAACAATGTCGTACCTGCCTTTCCGTGGCCTCAAGCTTCCACCCCACCCTTTCACGCTCAACCGCGAAGGTCGCGTAAGCCCGGCGAACGATTGCAATCAAGTATGATGGACTGATTTCGGTGTTCTGAAAGGAGCTCTTCTCGCGTGAACAACTTGACGAGCTTCGGAGCGCGTCGCACAATAACATTACACTCACGGAAGAGGAGTCACCAGGCTTTCGTACCACGGTACGCGGGACGCTCTCGGGTCCGATAGACCTAACTTAAGGATTTACTATTAATGTAGACTCAGAATACACCTCGGCCACCAACCAGTCACCCTAGCACTGAGCTTCCGAGCTATAATGCGCGGGGTACGTATGCTGTCCCAGATTTTCAGAATAAATGAGTGACCGGAGTGTCTGCATATTAGCCACAGCAGCCATGACCCGCGTAGACGGAATCTATAACCGGCATGGTAATTCACGATTGGCCACAGCTCTCGTCGGCCTCCCGAATATTGGCACAGGCCAAGTTACTGGTCAGCCTCTGAAGAACGAACGAGCAATCATGAACTTCTGGGCAGCCACCCACCACCGACTTTTCAATTATTCATACCCAAGTGGGCTGAAATTGCAATCCCCTGTTGCCGGAATCATCAGAACGCGGGGAAACACAGTGCTTCACACCGTACCCAGTGAGATAGCATTCCTTGATGCGGGGGTACCTGAGGCTGTTTTTACATCACTTACATTCATGTCCCCGTGGCTTCACGTTACTGGATCT
Source organism: Hypsizygus marmoreus (assembly GCA_013433165.1). Classification (NCBI taxonomy): domain Eukaryota; kingdom Fungi; phylum Basidiomycota; class Agaricomycetes; order Agaricales; family Lyophyllaceae; genus Hypsizygus; species Hypsizygus marmoreus. The sequence goes on from CM024087.1 coordinate 608,538, forward strand.
CCAGCGCCGACCCAAACCTTGGGGTTCCTGGCACTAGATGGTAAGTAAATTTTGCTTAGTTTTCGCAAACTTAGGATCCAACACTTATTGTACTGTCAATAGGAAAGACGATTACTTTTATCACGACGGTGAGTCAGTAACCGTACAAGCTACTGGATAACGTGTGGATCGTCCATTAGGTCCTAGGTGGCTTTCCCATCTTCCCCGTACCCGAGGAGCACCCGACCCAGCATCCCCCCGGAATCAATCACCAAACATATCAACAGGACCTCCTTCAAAATTCTCCGGAGGAGGGTCAACTCTTTTCGGCTATGCTCGAAAACGCCAAGCGCTCTGCCTATGTGGTCCCCTTCAGCCATGATCTCTTTGGTTCCATATTCTGTCGGTATTTTTGCCGGGGCACCCGATTTATTGCGCGGTTTGCGACTGGACTGCTTTCAGCGGGGAACTATTATTCCCCTCCGGGGCCCGGTCCTTCAGTACATCCCTCAGAAATTTTTTACCAAAATGTGGGCATAGATCCTTCTTCTGATATCCTCTTCTTTAACTGATGACCTGAAAGTTTGAGGATGCGCTTCAGGTGGTCGCGAGGGAGAAGACAGGGACTATAGCCGAATGGGTGAGTGTTGGTCTTGCGATCACCCCGGAACGGCTCAACGCTGACGGTCATCGATGATCAACAAGGTGATGAGGATGGCAGACGATGGGCACCTTGTTCCCGGTGCTGACAAAGCCGTCGCGTTCTTCACCATACTCCAACATATCGAAGACCACAAAATACATATTTTGAATCCGACTATTGCCTATGTGAGCCGTAATCTGAAAAATAGTGCTCCAAGTTATTGCCTGACGATCTCTTCCTTCAGGCCAACTTACCGTTCCTTGATCCTACAAGAGAAATCTTGGGAAACACGGGCGTCATAGGCTTGAAGATGCTGGTCGACCATATTTTTAATAAGGATCTTGGCGCTCCATGGACAACAATGGCAGAGGATCCTCATGGCTGGTTTCTACAACCAGGAATTGTGGCCACCGGCTATAGTTATGTAAGAATATCATTATATTCCTCGCCTCACAGATCACGAGCTCATGCTCTCTTACTCCAAAGATACATAAAGGGACCCTGGATGCTCTCGAGCATGGTCGACTCATCCAAGCCCTGTCTTCGGATGCCAGGGACAATGCCCTTCGGCGCATCGCACGTCAGCGAGAGCCAGCCTATATTCAAGAAGCCTTCCGGACATCTTGGCATGACACCCGGGAGTTGCAAACTGGATCGAGAGAGCGCGAGTTCCGCTTATTACAGCACTATGCAATCAGGCAAGCCGACAAGCTCCTAGGCAACAATCTCCGATCTGCTGGCCGTCAGCCCGACAACCCCGACAACATCCTGCGAGCGGTCGCCGGACCCACAAAGACGGTTTTTAATGCGCCGCCGGTTATGTTTGGTCTGGAGAACGACGTGGCGCCGCACCCATTGATGGTACGTCTGCATTCCAATGACTTATTTCTCAATGCATCTGTTTACATTTTCTTCCTTCCAGGGTGCCCTGACCTTTGGCACCATCCTATGAAGAACATTTACCTACCTCACGATTTTCTATCTCACGGATTCCGCGACCATGAATGTGTTATCATTTGCCATCATGTATTATGAACATTTCATTTGAATAGTATACTGGACTGTACACTCCCGAAACGACAACTTCAACGTGATTCCGAGTCTATGGCTCAGAAAGCTTTGACGGAACGTTCAACATTCAGGTCTCACTGTCGCGACAGTCGTCCTGTGCCGCCGAGGGCGCATCAGCAAAACTACACTTTCACTTACATCACTTGGCGAAGTCCGCAAGTGGCCGAAGTCGCATTAAGTCAAAAAGATGGCTTCACTTTTCTATGAAGATTGTTTACTGGGGAAGTGAACATGACTTGGCCAGGTCGCGCCGTAAGTGAGTTGAAGTGCATGTTCAAGTAGGCAAGCCCGAAGTTACAAAGCCATTCAGGAGGTTCTTAATTGTTCTCGGCCAATTCTTAACTAAGAGACAATGATCGCGGAAAGTAATTCATTGGTAGTCTACAACATGCAGTATTTACATCTACGTACGAGCTACGAATTGCCATGACTCCCCCTGTCCTTGTATTGTTCTGCATGCAAATACTTCCACCTCCCTTCATGAAAACATCGAGTAGCTCCGAACGCCAGCCTGAACAACATTTATTAGCACACGTAACCAACTGCGAAAATATGGCAAACACATACGAAGAATTGGTTCGTTCGTCATTGGAGGGTGCATTTGTCAATCGCAGGCTCGGTTGGCATGGGGCGGGGATGTCGTGTTAGCATACATTCGAGGACACCACATTGAGATGAGACGAGACGAGAGGTGGGGGGTCGCGCTGGCAGTTGAAGTCGGCGTAGTGAAAAGTGAACGAGGTGAGCTGGGCAGCGGGGTTGGTGTATAGTTTGTTTGACGGGTTGGGATAGGAAGAGGCAGAAAGAGCTGTGCCATAAACAGGGACTGCAGCCGTCGAGTCAGGTTTACTAGACAATTGAAGAAGCCGGAATGTACGCACCTCGATATGCTTTTAATGTACCAACTCTCCGAGACTCCGTTATGTCGCACCGCGTACTTCAGATTGTTCAAACCTGCATTAAATTTGGGCCAGCGAATCGATTGCCTAGTTTGAGCTGAGGTGATGATGATGAGGTAGCGTTAGAACTTGAACAAGACGTTCACTCACCAAGAACACCAGGCAGCAGGCAGGCCACCTATCCAACGAGCCAACTGCTGATAGAAAATGAGAGCATGGACGATTCCTTCGTACAGATGGAGTGGGGGGAAGGACAGGGATACGGTTCAAAGACGATGTTGAAAATTGTTGATGTTGATTGTTTGGCATGCGGCGGAGCTTGAACGAACTTGTCATTTTCTGACGCACTCTTGGGTGGTGAAGTTCCACTGAAACGAGGTAGTTAGTGAAACAATCTAGGCTTATCAACGGTGCAGTGGTTGAAGTTTCTGCACTACGCTGATGTGAACGATTTAACGTGACGTCGGGGGGTTCGATTTCAGTCGCGGACGTTGTTTTTGGGAAACATTAACTTTGTTTGACCGGCTCACTTGAATGAAATCGGCACTTTCACACGCACGTTCACTTGGAAATCCGCAATCAACTTACATTCGACTTGGATGGAGCCTTTGGTCCTTAAGGATCTTTTCAAGTTGATAAAGCTGTCAAGTTGGGTCCCAAGCAAAATCAAGTGGGCCAAGCCTCTGTAAGTGCTACAAGTAAAGTGTAGATTTGCTGACCGGGGCGGCATCCTGCTCATCCGACTGCTCTGCCGGTACGCCCGTCATCTGTCTCCGGATATACTAGTCATTCTATAGCTATAATATCCATCATTTCCCCACTGGTAAAGCAAGGTCTTGTCACGGAGGATGCCTGGAGGGAATCGGCGCATAGCTTGCATCCGTATAACTCGGAGGAGGAGAGCACAGCGGCTTTGAACAGATACAGATCTATAAAGTGTAAGAACGATGAAATAAAACACGATGTTGGAAACAAAAAAGGCACGTACCTGAGCATTTGACTACTCGGGTATCCAGGCTTTGCTTTACGTGCGTTGAATGTCCTCTATAGCATAGCGCGCGGGCGCGCAATCAAAGAATAAACCAGGATAGATTGTACAATGCGAGGCGGAAAAAATGTATCTTGAACAAGTACCAAAGGACGGCTCACTTGTAGAGGTTAAGATGCGGCACATCAGGCAATGCCCAATGTCGCTCACAGTAGGAAGTCGAAAGGCTCACTGACTCGGGGGTTCCGCCGCCCGAGACTCGCCTTGAAGGGACGAGTCCTCCTCAGCGCTACAGAATGGAGGAACGACTGATGGCAGAGCCTGTCTAGGACACTCGATGATCAACCAAGTCCGAAGCGCGGCCGCTAATTCGGAATAATGGCTGTTGGTTTAATAGTATTTGGTTGCAATGGGTTGGACCTTGATGCCAAATATTGATTCACCAATCGGAGCCGTCAAACGTGTGCGTTTTAAGCCCCCCCCCATGGGGTATGTGGACGCCGTTCAAACTGGTACTAGTATGAGATCATGCCTTTACAACTCGCTCTTGACTAAACACTCCTCCTTCAAGACGATTGATGCATCGTGTTCTCCGTGGCTCTCCTCATGCTTCACGCCGGTGGTCACGGTGCCCGCTTCATTCTCCTCCTCCTTCTCCTCCTCCCTCTCCTCCTCCCCCTCCTCCATGTCTTCGATGTCTGACCCGACAGGAGATGTTGGCGGATGTTCTACGTGGCCCTCTTCTCCGTGCCTTCTGGCATCTTTTGGAAGGTAGCTTTAGTAAATCTCATCTCTCGCACAAGAAGAATCTCACCATTTAAGAATCTCTTGCTGCATAGTAAAGCTGCGAACCAAGAACTGTTGTACTTCTTCGGCGGAGGTAAGAAGGGGGGAAGTGGACCTCCGCATTTATAGAGATCTCGGGGCGGGCATGGGGTCCATCCCTTGGGGAGGCAGGCAAGTTGATATTTGGCGGGAGGCCCGTAACGAGGTGGCTCAGGTGGACCCCCAAATTGTTGCGGTGCGACTGGCGGGACCCACTTTGGACCGTAGAACAAGGAAGCCAAGTAGGCCTTATGGCCCGAAGGGTCGTAACCGAAGGCGTTATAATTCGCACCGCGATCTGCAGGCATCTGTAGCGGATGGGATGGACTCGAGAGCTGACCATTTGCTCATCTTCTCAGTTCTACTTATACTCCACATTTTCCCCATGGCCGTGATCGTCATTCGCTACCGAGAGACTGTCATTGATCCTAGTTGAGTACTAGTTGTACATCAATTGGCAGGTGGAATCATACACGGTCATTTCCTCGATGCTTTGAAAGGCAAGGTGAGCTTTCTAATTAATCACTCTGACTCACTCCATTTCATTGAGCGTCTATGCGCCACCTGGCGTTTGAGACGACGGTACTTTGGCTTTGCGCCCGGGAAAGCTCCGCGCCGAGCCACACTTATCCTGCATTTCTTTGCTATCAGCCCGCCATGCAATGACCTATGTAGCGCCGCCTCACGCGTCTGCGGCACCGACGGTCTCTACGATACACCAATGTTGCAAGTCCGAGTCAACCAAATCGATACCTGCCTCTATATAATGACCACCGCACGCGCCATACAGCGAAACTCGAAACCATTGAACGGTACGTCAGTAATATGCCCGCTGATAGACGACGGACGGAACACCAGGATAGCGCGCTTCAGTCCGGCCCTCGAAGAAAAAAGTGAGCGGCTCGGAATCATTGGATGTTGTCTTTCACTATTAAATTGAATGATGCCCTCCTCAGCACGACCTCTGACCCATTGACGCACCGTGGTCGCCATTTTGGTCGCACAGTCTTTGCCTTTTGCAATTTTCGGTCCCTCCTCACAAAAGGTCTCTCGTTCATTTATGACAAGCCCCAGCCTGAAGATCTGTCGGCCCAGTAAGTCTCAAGTATTCATCTTCCCCAAATTTGCAAACAAATCATTCAGGGAGCGCCGGGAGTATAGAGTCTTCCATGACCTTCTGAAGTTGTGCGTTGGTCTGAACGACAGGATGACTCGGAATTGTTCAGAAGAAGAAATTTTGCTCATTGCGGACCTTGTAAGCGTTTTGTATGAAACTCTGTCAACGAACTCTTAGTCCAGTTCTCCCCCAGCTCCAGAAAGGGGCTAACGCGTCTCGAGCTGATGATACAAAGGGAATGAAGGGTTCGATTATCGATTGGATCACCCCTTCTGGGCAGTCGCTTCATCCACCGATTAACCGCAAAATGAAATGCGAGCGAGGATACAAGCACGAAGCCACAGGTGCACTCCTTTGTCCCACTGGATTAGACTGGACAAATGTCGAGTAAGGCATTGCGTTTGGCAAGACTTTGGTTTCCAACTCTAACACTTGTGTAGAATCAAGGCCAAACTCCGGAGCGGTGAAATGATCGTTCGCGGTGATCAGTGGCCCCTATTTCTTTACTTGGACCTTCAGTATGACCCTGACGATCCATGGAAAGGCCTGCTGAGGGGCCAGCTTCTTGTTATGGTAAGCATTGTCGTTCAGCCTATGCGCGTATATCGCCACCCAGGTATTTTGTTTTTCTGCTGTACGTTCATTCAACTGCAGCTCAGTTTCCAGGTTCGGTTTGCGCTATCATCAGCCTCCCAGTTTTCTAGGACAGATACAATCACGGATTCCGAGAATTTCTATCACAGCCTTCTCGATATCCTTGAAGACTTGGACGAAAGGGAAAATGTGGAAGAGCTTGTCAAATGGTGGAACAGGTTTGTGGATTCCTCCGTTGCGAGATTGACTGGTCATGGACCTCGTTATACAGAAAGATATTTCCACATTCGTCACCGGAATCGATTGTTGCTCCGGTTGTGGGAAGTGCTCTAGATCGAATCAAACAAAAGCGTGCCGAAGCTCTGGCTGCTGCTGCTGCTGCTAGTGCAGCCTCCAGCTCGAGCAGGACAGTTTAGGGCACAGGAGATCATACAATACCTAGTCTGTATTTTATCAATATGCTTCCGTCAAAATCTGAATGCCGTTGTACTTAACATGCGCAGAGATATGCGCGATGGGATCGACCAACTCGACTCAGAATATATGAGGGTCTCGTCCAAAGATTCTCAGTCGGCCGTAGATTGTTCCTATTCTGAGGAAAATGTCACTAAGCTCTGATTGCTATCTAGTCCTCCCAAGCTAAGTATTGTAATGACGGGGTAATAAGTCTATTCGCGTGCTAAGTACATCTCCGGGCCGGACTATTTACCATTATTTACTTACATCGTACATCATCATGACATTATATCTTGATTCGCGTGTCTCCTTCAGCGACACGAACTACAATATACTGATTCTCGTTTCTTTCTCGTTCTCTCTTGGTCCGCTCAGAGGGCGCCGAGCGAACCAAAGCTCCCGTCCTCCTGGTTACGGAGTCCTGGGTAGGGTGTCAGCCCGTCTCCCCTAGGCTCACAAGGGCCCCGCATGGGGTGACGACGTCTCTTCGCCCAGAATCACAGGGCTATCATCCGCAACTCCTCCCCCTCGCCGGACGACTATATCCTATCTACGCCTTACTCCCGCTCGAGAGCGCCTTCGTGGCAGCCCGAGCTCTTCAAGATTCGCGCGCCCGAAGTCTCCCTTCGAACGTCGGCTTCACAATGGTGGGGGCACCGCGGACTTCATCCGCCTGCGAATTTGAATTGGTCGACCATTCCATACCCTATTACTCCGCGATTCGCTCGCCGGACTCGACCGCACGAAGCTATCTCGCCCCTCGACGCTTGGCGCAGTTCTTGCTGCCGCGTCCTCCTACGAGCACATCGCCTGCTCGATCCATCCCATATACCAGTCGTTTTCGGTACAGGCGCGATCTCGGAACTCCGACGATACCTTCCACGACATTCACATACCCATTTCATACCCGACTTGATTCAGCAAATGTCGCTCGGTGTTATCGTGTTCCCGCCACGTCATTCCCATACCCGCTTTGTACCCCCGATACCCCTCTTAACGATCTAACTACGTTGGTCCTTCAATCGACTCAGCTACGATAGTGGCTGGACGAGCTCCTCTGCGACTCGTCTCTGCATGGACTTCAGGTACAAAGGTACCTTATACACCCCCCGTACATTTGGCTTGTGACTTTCGACGTGTCAATATCGCTATGCCTTTTATAACCACCGTATATTCTCTCCACGACGACGTGTGAGCGCGCTATGCTGCTGCTCCGTCTCTGCTGGAAGAATGAACTTGTTCCATACACCATACACCTTCCGAGCTACGACACACGACAATGCGCCGTGTCCCCTGCGCATTGTCACAACCTCCGAGTCTTATACCCTTAATGGCCCTTCAGTCTGCTGCTCGATGACCTCGCGAACTACTGACTGCCCCTACGACTAGGCTGCCGGTCCCCTTCAACCGGGTACTCCCTTGAAATCGGTTCTACGAGAGGTGAAACTCGATCCCCCCGCGACGAAAGGTCCCAAGTTGAAGAAGAAAGTCCTCACGCCCATCACCTCGAGCGCAGAGGAATCTGCTGCCGGTGACACGTCGAAATTATCTTCTTCAGCCCGAAGTAGCCCGTCGAGTGCGACTGCTGTTGCTGTCACGAGCGTTCTATACCGTGCTGGATCATCTAACAGTCAATCTGGGTCCATAGTCTCTACGAGAGCGCAGGCAGGCGGTCTCCTTCGGTCGCACCGTCCCTCGCTTCACTGCAGCGCATTTCTCCATCTCCAGCCCCTACCGCATCATCAACTACTGAGCCTGGGACTATCATTCCAGAGGACCCCCGACTTCCCTTCCCCTTGATCTTCGACAACGCTCACTACTCGATTGCACTGGGGGACGAATCCCTACAATATCTGAACCTCAATTATCACTTGTTTATTCCCCGTTGGTAGACGAGGATCCCCTGATGGAATTCGGAGCTGTCGATGGGTTTCTTCCTGCACGAAGTCTAGAAGAATCAACTCTAGTCAGAAACCTCTTAATTAGATGGACGGCTCCACACAACGACCTAGTGTGGATGTCTCTTCGTCAATCTATAATGAACTTTATCAATTATAAATCCCATCCCTCCGGGATAATAGCCTATACAGACGCGACAAATCCTACGCGGACATACTTCGCGCTCAACCAGGGTCGCCTCGAGGAATTTGGACACATTGTTCTAGCCACGGAACAAATCCTCAACGGCGTAGCCCTATACATCTATCGGGACAAGCCAAATCGTTTTAAATTGGATCCAGGCTTCAAGTTCATCAAGCTACTCCGCTGGCATGCCATGCGAGACGAAATTCTCTTTACGATTGAACTACTGCATACTCGTATCTCTATCGCGGTTAAACATATCCAGAACTTCTTCGAAGGCATCAAACGAACCTTCCTCTCGAATGACAACGAGTCCGTGAGCTCTTTAGACTCGACTAGAACCTCTATTCGATCTACCTTCGGCGTCTACACTCCCTGAATGGAGCTCGCTAAATTGTCACAAAGGCCCAATTATCAGACCAATCAATCCAGAAGGAACCCTCGTACAAACCCAAACATCATTACTGGGATCACTCCCTCATGTCCCGGAACAATTCTACCATCATAGGTCTAGCAAGGATCCCTTCCCTCTTGACATGTTTCGACCGCTGAGCCGCGTGGGAAGCTACCACCTCAGTCGGATAACGCTGATCCAGCGACCCGATTGATGACTAGCTCACTACCTCCGCCAACCGCTCCGTCAGTAGAAGGGATGAGTATAACTACTGCTTTGCAGAACAAGAACATCCGGTTCAAGTTACCGTCTTCGATTCCCAGCATCGCTAAGAATCACCCCATCTCAGCCCTACCGGGAATGGGTCATCTTACTACCTTGGACCAACTAAACGCGGCCGCTCAGAATCCCTCGACCGTTCCTACCACCTACGAAGTCAGGAATGGGTGCCCATCGTTGAAGCCAACCACGGAAGGCCCCGGTCCCTCCAATCCTTTTAACGTCCGGGCGATGACTTGAGCGTCAGCGGTGCATATTGGACCAGCTCTCAATATTCAGATCTTTCGGGCAACCAGAAGAAGCGCGAGGACCCGCCTTACATCGGAAATCCTATCAGTACCGTGCGCAACTACCAATCTCAACATGTTCCGTTGGATCTTGGGTTACCTAGCGGAGGTGTCCCAGGAAGAAGTTACCTCGACCAAGCCAATAATTGCGGCCGAAATCCTTTGACGGACAACAACCCTGGTAGAGGCTTATAAGGCGAAGGGCCCCCTGGGTAACAACTACCCGGGAAATGGACCTCCTAGAGACGAACCTCCCAGGGGTGGAATGCCCTGCAATAGATTCCCTAGCAGAGGTCCTCCAGGCGGCGGATTTCCCAGCTACGGACCTCCTGGTAGAGGCAACCCTCCTGGCAATGGACCCCCCGGTGGAGGCAATCCTTCCGGTGGTGGACCGCCAGGTGGAGGCGGTCATGGAATTGGAAACCCTGCTGGACCTCCTCAAGGCAATGACCCTCCTCCCGGAGGAGGAGATAGAGGAGGACCCTCTCCTGGAGGGAACCCACCTGGACCTAACGAGTACCCTAACCGCCGTCCTTATTATGATGATAACTACGTCGAGGAATGGCAGCTCAATCATAAGCTGAGCCTTACCTCTGTTCCCTTCTGGGATGGAAAAGGCAAAACTGCCTTGAACTACCTTAGCGACATGGGGAATCTCCCTCGCCTTGGCGATAGAATGCGACGAGATTTGGCAGAACTAGCTCCCCTTAAGTGGACCGGATCAATTAAATCTTGGTGGGACGTGTTACCTGATGACAATCGGGTATACTTAACCCAAGATTGGCGCGTCATGCTCCTCGCAATCCGACAACACCTCCTCGACGATGGATGGGTTAAGAACCGTACCGTTGAATTCGAAGAAATGAAGTTCCGTCAACAAGGCCACGAGCGCGAATACCCCACTGAATTCCTGGAACGACGAATTGGCTACTACACGTTCCTATTTCCAGACGACGAAGACGGTCTAACCCTCATTGCTCGCGTACTTCGTACAGCTCCCACAGAATGGGGAAATATACTCAATTCGGAAGCTTGTCCTTCAATCTTCATGTTATTACAGACTGCTAAACGCATGAGAGAAAGTCTTATTGGTTTCCGGCAAATCTCTGAAAATCTGCGCGATTCAACCGAGCCTTACGGATCTTCTCGAGCTAGACAATTTCGTAATCGTCCCCGTAACGCCAGTAATGTGGAACTGGATTCCATCTCGGAGGACGATATATCCCCAGATAATGCGAATCCTGCGGAATTTAAAGACGCGCATTACTCTGAGACTGAGGCACGCGGCTCAGGGAGTTCCAAGAAACCCCCTTCGAAGACCTCTTGGCCAGAAGGGAAAATCGTCAGTGGGTATTCCTTTGCTTGTGACGACTCGGTGGAAAGCATTCGTCAACCTAACGGAGGCTGTTACATATGTCCAAGCCCGAAACACTTTGCCAGAGATTGTCCTCACTATGGCAACTGGGACTCATTACGAAATGCCCACCTCATCGATATAGACGTGGATCCGGAGGAAGCAAACCAGGACAGAATGTATATAGCCATGCTCGGTGAAATGAAAACCGACCGTGAAGACTATTGATTCGAGTGAAAATAAGGCAAATAGAGAAGTCCACGTCGTCAGCGTGCTGGAGACGGGAGCCTTTTCCTTACACTCTCGATCACATTACGGAGTCAACCGTCACGGTGACGCGAGAGACTTCGTTGCCGCGGAAGAGTACGAAGTTGAAGCCATTCTGGGTCATCGTACCACGGGAAGAAAGTCGGGCAACCGTCGCCTCTTTCTAGTACGCTGGGAAGGCTATGACAACTACTGAAGACAGCTGGGTATCGGAGTACGACATCCGCAACGCGCCTCTGCTGAAGCGCGAATACCGTCGCATGATCAAAGCCACGTGACCGTTCATCAATCTCAGGCATGCCCGAAAAAGAACCAACCTTATTACGTAGATCTCTTCTCTCGTACTTTCTCCTTCATCTCATGTCTTTCCCTCTGCCTTAACCTCCGTATCTTCTTTTAGTTCTCGCTTTCTCTCGTTGCTTTGATTCTCTAACTATACCGCGCTTTATCTTAATCTTCTTCATCGTTGGCGCTCTTCCGTTTGTCGTTTTCTCTCTACTCTAATCTTTATTTATCTTATTGATCCATCTTAAAGTTCCTTTATTCTTAATCAGTCCTCTCCACCCAACATCCTACCAATCCCGACCTCTATTCGTCAAAAGCTCCCTTCGACCGTCCCATCCTATCGATTTCATTTCTGACCATCGCCTACGACCACTACTTTCCACACTATGGACTCACGCCGATATACCACAAGCCGCCTCGCTAGCTGCCATGGCTATGAAGACGACCCAGTGATCAACGACGCGTTCTCGCCAATACTGCCAGCCTTCTACCAACATTCGGGACGGATCGTATCGACCGCGAAAGGCATCTGGGAATTATGGTCCCCAAACTCATCGCAGACCCCGTTCTACCCAGGGATCCCACCGCCGTCTGCGACATCCGTCTACCACACGGATATCACGCAGCGCAGATACGATGGCCATCTCGGTCGTTTCGACTTCTGCATATCACCTCAATTGTTATCGACAGGACGCCTGTGGCGCGGATTCGTCCTGCGACCGGCTTCTGGATATCAAAAGCTCGACGATCACCCTGAATACGAGCTCGTTCACCGAGTTTGGGACAAGGCTTCGCCTAGTGGACGACTGTTCCCTTCCTTCGTCTCCAAGCTCACCAGTAGAGCGATACAACTCGGCACCGACCCCCTCGTATTCTCCGACATTCCGGGAGATCGTTTTTACCTTTGGAACGACCGACCCGTCGCCCCTAGCGCCGATGATGTCCAGGCGTTATCAGCTATACAGCGATTTGACGAAGCGGTGGATAAAGTTGTGGACATCCAGAGACGTCTACGTGATGCTGCAGCATGGCTGGTAATGGCGAAAATGATGACGACCGATGTAGCAGACTCCTCTGAGGTCTCCCGAAAACAGCCTATTCCTCCGGCAAGCGAAGAATACATCGGCACGTGGGTCAATGGAGCGAACCTCGAAGACGTTACGTGGCTGCTATTCCATGGAGTCCCTTGCTTCCTCATCCATGAGGTGACGCCTTTCGAGAAGTCCAACGATGTACCAGGACCGTCCAATCGCTACCCGTGGGCAAAGACATTCGTTGAAGATACGGAAGCTTTACACCTCTATCCCAAGAACAACGGCTACGACGTCATTGCGGCTCGCCACCCCAATCCCCCTATCAATAGACGCGTCCTACCAATCGAACCAGCCCCACCAATCGTATCCCATCCCGATCATCGTCATCGATCCTCTTCCAGAGCACAAGGATGGCAAGGTCGTCTTATAGGATATGAGACACGAGAACCCCCGGTGGACTGGTCAAACTGGGAAGCGGATACGACCTATGATGTCGCTCCTCTGGAATATGTTAGGCTGCACCCGACTCGCATCGATTGGCTGCGCCCTCCCCCTATCGCTGTCCCATCAGGAAAATGGAGTATCTGGGTCCAAGATACCACAGATAGTGTGGATCCAATACCGTGCATGCGGAAGACGCGAAATAACGAACAAGTTAACCCGGACGACTTTTCGGATGGCCCCTACTATGATAGGACTCATCGGAGAGAAATGTATTTCGCCGCAACAGTAGCTATTCCTCCAGGGTACATCTCTCGGATCTCCGACTTCGGCCTGCCGGCTCCTCGAATGTTGTTCTTGCACGAGGTTAACCATAAAGTCACCAGAGATAAAGCCTCCCGTTGGATGTATTACACCAGACTTCCAGCGGGTAATGCTAACAACCATGAACGGACCCCGTCACCACACCGCCTTCCTCTGCTACATGAGGAAACGAGTTCTCCTGGCTCACCCATTGCCTCTCCACTGTCACCCAATACCGGGACGACGGTTGCAGTCCCCGTTCGACTATCTACGGCCGCGTCCGATGACGACATTTCCCTGGGATCAAGCGACAAGAGCAACAGGAGCAACAGTCCGATGCAAGTTGACCCAGTACAGATGGAGTCCCGAGCAGAGAAATTGACTGGACCCTCACGATGCTTGTTAGTGGCATCCTGCGAAGACAAAACGGAATGGGAGGAATTATTGACTGCTCTCCTGGCGATCCTAGAAGACACGCCGGAGTTGCGCGTCGAACGTATCTTTCATTCCTTGTCAGGACGCTCTCGATCTGTCATGCTCGAAGCCGCTTCCCCCAATAATGCCATTCAATTCAGAGGACGTAATATTGGATCCCAATTGTTACCAGGGGTATCTATGATCTGCGAATTCATGAGCGACATTCATTTCGACGAAGCTTGGGGAAATCGCGTGAATGGCTGGCTGAATCAACCTTCGCCAACCCAATCCACACTCGGGGAACAGCAGTCCAGAGCTCCCCTCCGCCATCATCATCGTTCTCCACCACGAGCCCCCCCGACCACCCGCCGCTACCAATCCTCATACCGTCACTACTCCCCGCGACGTCGATCCCCAACTCCGCCCGACCCATACAGCCGTCATCGTTCGCCGTCGCTACCGCAATCATACTATCCGCGCGCTTCCTGGTCACCATTCTCAGGTCGAGATCCGGAGTCGGATCGTAGGAACACGGATGATCAGAGGTATCGATCACGTAGTCGGTCCCTCCAACGGAAAGGGAAAGGTGTGGAACGTCGGTCTGCGTCCCCACCCAGCGTGCGCGCCAGTCGTCGAACCTCCCTATATCGCAACGTCGAAGAAGCCAGGCCAATCGGCCGTGCCCATCGCCATCAATCGCAGGACACGGCGCCGACGTCCCAAGCTAGCTCTTCGTCGGCCTCAGCCGGCCCATCCAGTACCAGCCAGTCCGCGTGGGAATCTGAATACGTCAATTTCCTAGCAGCGGTAGGCCAGCAGGCACTCGCGAGCTCCTTCCCGTCCATTCCGCTACCCTCCTTGCCAACCGGAAGTCGGACGCGGTGGACGCCATTGTTACCTGTGATAGCCCCCGCAATTACGCAAGGCTCATCCCTAACTCCTGCTGCGACAGCAATATCCATCGCTCCCACCGCCGCTCCCGCTGTTGCTCCAGCCTCCGCTCGACTAACACTTGCGGATCGACTAATAGAGCCGCCTCGCTCGTTACTGGATCGTATGGGACAAGAAGAAGGCGAGCACATCTCAGGTGACCAATCCGACAACCATGACCCCAGCGCTACCGATGAAATCACGACTGGATCCCGTAGGAGGTATCGACGCGGTCGTAGGGCAGGAACTCGGGCACGCATGAACCCTTCACACCCGTGATGCACTTTCCACGCGCGGGGGGGGGGGGGTGGCCACTGTAATGACGGGGTAATAAGTCTATTCGCGTGCTAAGTACATCTCCGGGCCGGACTATTTACCATTATTTACTTACATCGTACATCATCATGACATTATATCTTGATTCGCGTGTCTCCTTCAGCGACACGAACTACAATATACTGATTCTCGTTTCTTTCTCGTTCTCTCTTGGTCCGCTCAGAGGGCGCCGAGCGAACCAAAGCTCCCGTCCTCCTGGTTACGGAGTCCTGGGTAGGGTGTCAGCCCGTCTCCCCTAGGCTCACAAGGGCCCCGCATGGGGTGACGACGTCTCTTCGCCCAGAATCACAGGGCTATCATCCGCAACTCCTCCCCCTCGCCGGACGACTATATCCTATCTACGCCTTACTCCCGCTCGAGAGCGCCTTCGTGGCAGCCCGAGCTCTTCAAGATTCGCGCGCCCGAAGTCTCCCTTCGAACGTCGGCTTCACAATGGTGGGGGCACCGCGGACTTCATCCGCCTGCGAATTTGAATTGGTCGACCATTCCATACCCTATTACTCCGCGATTCGCTCGCCGGACTCGACCGCACGAAGCTATCTCGCCCCTCGACGCTTGGCGCAGTTCTTGCTGCCGCGTCCTCCTACGAGCACATCGCCCGCTCGATCCATCCCATATACCAGTCGTTTTCGGTACAGGCGCGATCTCGGAACTCCGACGATACCTTCCACGACATTCACATACCCATTTCATACCCGACTTGATTCAGCAAATGTCGCTCGGTGTTATCGTGTTCCCGCCACGTCATTCCCATACCCGCTTTGTACCCCCGATACCCCTCTTAACGATCTAACTACGTTGGTCCTTCAATCGACTCAGCTACGATAGTGGCTGGACGTGCCCTTAGCAACACGTCTACGCACGGATTCCGGTACTCGTCCACCCACATACGCTTCCGTGCGCTTGGGTTGCGGGTTCCATCGTATGGCATTGCAATTTCACATATCTCCACCATATACCCTCTCCGCGACGACGCGTGAGCACGCTTTGCCGCTGCCCCGTCTCTGCGGGAAACATGGTCCCACTTCATATACCGTTCCGTGGATCGACATGCAACGACGCGCTCCGGCCCCGCCACATCCTCAGAAGTACCGAGTCCTATACCCCTCATGTTCATTCAGTCTGTTGCTGCCTCACCTCTCAAGCTTTCGACTGCAGCCATGACCTGGCTTTTCTTATCCTCTGAAGCTTGCGTCCTCGAGACCCCGCTCGTCACCTCATCTCGGCTCTTCTTGAACTTCCGTCTTCCTTGTTGCGTATCCTTCGCGGTCACCGTTTCGGTCTGCTTCAGCTCTTTTTCACGAGCTTTCAACCGTTCCCATTTCACAGACTTCGACACCTCGCAGTGCTCAAGCCTCAGTGTCAGATAATGGCCACCTGTTCATTCACCAGGAAGCGACAGCTGCGACATGTTCCCTCCATTCCCCATGATGCAACCTCTGTCGTCCCTTCCGGTCAATATCACCTCGATCTCGAACTCTTGACCCTTGCGACAAAGCTACCTCGATGATGATGACAGCGTCAATTCCGATATGCTGGCATGATGCCCATTGCCTTTTATCTGACTTTCCTTCGGAAGGCCCCCATTCTTCCAACACCAGCTGATCAGCCATCGTCATCTGCTTCACCCACGCACGACGTGTTCCCTGTTGCCCACGGTTCATCGACATGTTGGCGCGGCTCCGCTGCCTCGTCGAAGACATTATCTCTACGGCGACCTGATGCCCAACAACTTTCGCGACGAAATTGTGTCTAGCCGGGCAGGCTGTTTGCGAACTTTCCATGTCTGCAATCATGCTCCTCAAAACTCCTCTTCATGCTCCATCCTCATCAATGCTGGAACCATCATCAAATGAAAGGTGTGGCAAGGACGCCATGATAGTTGACTCATGTCCTATCTTTAGGTATTGCAATAGCCATGACAGACATCGACATGTCGGAGGAAACCCACTACCTTGTCGTTGGATTCTTTGATGCAGACTCCCACTTACAAGGTCGTACGGATTGTTGAGGACATTCTCCTCTCGACGTTTCCGCCCTCTACGCCAGCTCACGCTCAGCTTTGGGTGTTCATGTTTCGCCCATTTATCCAGTATGTCTTACTGCCCCTTTAGAAGCTCGACGACCCCTTCCAGCACCTATCTTCTCCATCGCGGCACCTCGGTAGATTAGTCGGTCACAGCATACATCTGCTCATTCTGTTCGTCCTCGCTGAGATAGCAGCTGCGATCCCTCGAACATTGTGACGTCCTCCAGCATAGCGCCGGAGCGACTCAAGTCCGCCTGTATGGATCCCTTGACTAGACACCGGGAGCCTGATATGCCGTTCCTCCATGCGAGCAGTTCCATCCTCGTTTCGCGCTGTGTTACCCAGAAACCTAAGTTCATCGACATGTTGGCGCATACCCGCTGCCTCGTTGTGGACCATCAAGTCATCAATGTTTTTACCAGCAGTCTCGTGGCGTACACTCTTTTGTCGTCATAGAAACAACTTTCCTTTCAACATGGATGCAATCGTTGTCGTTATTTGGGACCATCTTGGCAGTCACAGATTGATCATTCTTCATGTGTCGAGGCTCGTTGCTCGCCAGTTCGACAAGCGCGTTTCCTTGTTCCTTCGCACTCGGGACGTCCATGGTAGTCTGTCATGACACTGGGACAAGACAATCGCTACTCATCGACATGTTGGCGCGATTTCCGCTGCCTCGTCGTAGGTCTTTCGAAGTGGAGGTTCACGAGGTTTTATTCCTTCCTCGCAACATTCATTGCTATGTCCTCGTTTGCCCCGATACCGTATGATCTCGAATACATCGATACTTTTATTTTCGTTAATATTGTTGGGCATGGTCTGTAATGCCCCTCATATTACTCGAAATTAAGTATGCAAATACATCACGTCAATATCAAGGCGAATCTAGGAAATTCATCCAATTCGACTTGAGTTCAACGTCGGATATTTCGCAACGACGAGACCGTGAGAACATTTTTTCGATACCGTCGTCCGCAACGACTTGTACAAACTCGGTTACAACGATCTCTGCTCTCTATTGAATCTCGCCTCCCGTCTTTGTCCATGATCCACTGAGAGTCTCGAACACCGACTGGTTGATCAGTCGAAGAAAAGCTGGAACTCTGGATGAGGGCTTGGGACGACCCGGAGGTCAGGTATGTTTCCTGCCCCCCGCCGTGCACGGACAACTACCGCGCATAAGCCCTCCAACGAGGCCATTTATTCTTGCATCTCGTCCGGATTGGGCCTGCCTGCGCGTCAGCCTTCGAACGACGCCGCTACACCTGTTCGCTCTCGCAGGTATGGAGAACCATTCGCGTAGGGCCTCGAACGACGCCATTTCACGCATTCTATGCCCCCCAACGAGGTCCATGATTCTTTATTGCTGCTGGGGGGACGAACTGCACAGAACGAAGTTCTACTGCTCCATCACGAGCCTTTTCGCTCTTGCTCGCAATGACGGTGTTCCTAAAAGAACGCAGTTTAAGTCTCGACCATCGGATGAGCGAACCTTCTCAAGGAACGTCCATTTTTGTATCTGGACTTCCTGCAGACGCCACTGGACTACACGGGCGTTCTCCGTTTCGACGTTGAAGATCCCAGAGTGTTCCTCCTGCTCTTCCGCCAATTCATCACTGGTTTCGCCGCTGGGGAGTAACTCAGCTCGAGTGTGCAGACATCGTTGAGGTCGCTGATCACAGCTTCGCCTTAATCTCAAGTGCCCTAGCCTGCGATATCATCTCTGCTTTAATGTTAGAGAACCCAGGGAGTCCTGCGACATTCCAGTCAAGTCGCTCCGAAGGTTGTTTCCTGCACGGAACTCCCGTCCCCAAACTCTATTCAGTTGCTTGCGAACGCTCCGGCCCTTCGATTGCTGGCTCCACCGCTTGGGAGCCGTGGACGATTCGACATGCAGAGCCTCGTGCCATCACGAATTATTGCTGTGCATCGACCTCGTTGAAATGATTGAACGTAATATTCATGGCCGCCATCAATTTGTTGCATTCGGACAACCCTACGCAATAGTGCCCTCGAACGAGACTATTCGAAGTATGCTACACCGCGTAAGCCCTGCGAGCAGGCAGCGTAGCAGGTTTTTCGGACCTCCTTCGCCTAGCGAGATTGAACGAGCTTCCATCTAGGCTGGGAATTTCGCGGTGTGTGTATGTTGGGTGTGTGTGTGTGTGTGTTGCACGGTGCGGCATCTCACGCTTGTCCTTCTGCAGACATGTGTAGATTTACCCTAGAGTTCTCCATCTCAGCGTTTCGGAAGAACCCAGAGCATCCATCTTCCCCTTCAGTGCCTCAACATTATCCTCGCTACCATGACAGTCGCCTGCATAATTTCTAGCTTAAAAGAGTGCATCGTATGCATGGCACGGCCGTCCTGCCTTCCAAAAGATCAATAAGGACCCGCCGTACATTGTGAAAACTGGAGGACAGTTGAAAGACTTCCAGCTCACAGGTCTCAACTGGCTTGCCTACTTGTGGAGCGGGGGGCGAGAACGCAATTTTAACAGACGAAATGGGTCTAGGGAAGGCAAGTCATCTTTGCGACTGCTGTCGCTCACGAACGAGATGCTCACTTCATGTCATCGGAATCCAGATAGTCCAAACGGTTGCGTTCCTTTCATATCTGTTCCACGAAATGCATCAGTTTGGTCCCTTCTTGGTCATCATACCTCTGTCTATGATCATTGCACGGCAAACCCAGTTTGTTCCTTGGGCACCAGACATGAATGTCATTACATGTGCTGCTGCACGCGAGGTCATTCGTACATACGAATTTGGAGCATCAAACAAGAAGCTAAAGACGAATGTACTGCTCAGGACGTACGAGCTGACATTACGGAACGTAAAGGAGCTTGGGGAAATCGAATGGCAGACCCTTGTTGTCGATGAACTCAGAAGCAATTGCATGGGAGGTGGAGTTTGACTGATCCAATAGCTCTCAGGCTCATCGGTTGAAGAACTTCGAGGGTCAGTTATATGAGGCACTTCGACCGTTTTCTGCTCCGTCGAAGCCGCTGATCATCGAAACGCCTTTGGAAACCAACGTGCGAGGTGCGTGGTTGCTCGCTGTCTCTGCGCAACTGGGAAGCCGATGGCTGACCCTTAAATTATGCAGAGCTCTTGTCGTTGATGCACTTCCTTATGGCCGAGAAATGCAAGTTTCAACAATTTTCAGCTGCCACGCATCCGCTAACGTGTTGTCCAGTCCTTTTAATAGTCGCTCTTACCAATAAGTTCGATTTGAATGATGTTGACCACGAGATGACGATCAAGGAGCTACATGAGCAACTTGAGTTGCTGATGCTTCGACGACTCAAACGAGATGTTCTCACATCTCTGCCAACGAAGAGCGAACGTATCCTGCGTGTAGAGATGAGTGCTCTACAAACACATTTCTACAAGAACCTCTTGACAAGGGCAAGTTGACCCTTTGCATGTTCTGTGGCATCGTTTCTTACCATGATCGTCAGAACTTTTGCGGGCTTGGTCAAGAGTGCCAATGGTAACAACAACATCAGTTCACTGAACATTGGTAAGTTACTTGTTACTGCAAAGTGAAGGATGTCGTATCAACGCCGATCATAGCGACAGAACTCAAGAAAGCAACAAATTATTCTTTTTTGCTCGGCGCTGAAACTCGGAGTTTCAACAACGAGGAGACGTTGAAAGGGCTTGTCATGAGCAGCAGCAAGATGGTGCTTCTCGACAAACTTCTTGCGCGGCCTCGCCAAGACGGTCCTCGAGTTTTGATTTTCAGTCAAATGGTTAGGACGCTGGATATCCTGAGTGACAACATGAACCTGCACGGATTGGGTGGCATGGTCTCGCACCAGAAGCTCGAAAGAAGTCGATTGCGCATTGCAACTGACCTGGGTCGCTCGACTTCACCCTCCTTTGTCCCTTCATGCCGGCGGTGTCGGTATCAGCCTAGAAACTGCAGACACAGTCATCATATTTGACGTAGGTCATTATTCTTCAACTCCTTGAACATTGTTTGACATGAACGGCTCCACAGAGCGACTGGGATCCGCAGAAGAATCTGCAAGCCATGGCACACCCTCACAGAATCGGTCAGAAATCTCACGCCAATGGTATCACTTCATGAGCAAAGATGCCATGGAAGCGGATGTGCTCGAACATGCGAAGAAGAAGATGGTGCTGAAATATGCCTGTATGTCTCGCCTTCTTTCCTGTCATCTGGAACTGACTGAATGTATTCTGTTTAGCCATCAACCAGATGGATACTTCCCAGGCACATCTCATCTGAAAAGCGAACACACAGGCCAAGACCCCATAAGCTAACAATCTAGGCAAGGACGAGCTCACCGCTGTCTTGAAATATGGTGCCCAGAAAATGTATGTTTGAGAGTTCCGTCGTTATTTGCCGTGATTCATGAACTTGATGATTATAGGTTCGACAAAGACGATTCGCGGTAAAACAAAAAATTAGACGAGATGGATCTTGATTATATCCTCGTTCGCGCTGAAGATCACGAGACGATGGTAGAGGGTGGCGATGGTGGTACTTCCCTCGGCGGAGAAGGTTTCCTCGCCCAATTCGCCGCTGTCGGTGACGTGAAGAACGATATGAGCTGGGAGGGCATCATTTCAGTGGAGGAGTGATAGCAACGAGAATGACCGGCGCAAAGCAGAGGAACTGGCCAACCAGGAATCCTGCTATCAGAAATGAACTCGTGCATCAGTATCCTACGAAGTTATGGCTGTTGATCAGCCAGCTCCCGCAGCTGCTCCCAAAAAGCCCAAGGCACCTGACCCAACGAGGAAAACTGCTTCTCTGAAGGCGATGGAGCTGAAAGAACGGGAAGTTCGTGTCTTGATCCGAAGCTTACAACGCTGAGGAGATATCAGACAATGATACGACATCATCGTAAATTAGTTATTTTCAGGTCTAACGTTTATAGCTCACAGTCTTACAGGTCGGTGAGTCAAAGCTCCAAGACAATAATCGAGGCATGATGCTCGATGTAGCCAATGAGACCATCGAGATCTGTGCTCAGGCCGTCAAGGAAAGCGAGGATCAGAAACGTGCTCCCGTTGCAGCTGGTGAAACCTTGACAAATGCTCGGAAGAGCAAAGCAGTCTGTCGCGGGGTCCGTAACACAGATGCAGAAACCATCCTGTCGTGCAACAGGGACCTCCGCATTCTGTACAACATCCTTTCTGGGCTCGAGGATCTTTCCAAGTGGTCCATCCCTATCGACGACGTCAGGCCAACACTGACTGGTCGGGAAGATGGGACCGTCAAGACGATTCCATGCTCCTCGTTGGTGCCTACATTCATGTTTTTGGTAATTGGGAGGCAATGGCGAAGGTCCCGAAACTCGGACTTGATGGCAAGCTTTTCCTGGAGGAGGGCAAGAAGGGCGAGGATTCAGCGAGCAGACCGATACCGAGTGCGATTCACCTCGTTCGACAAGGTGATTTCCTTTTGAGTATTTTGTGGGAGTATGACGAGAAGCCACGTTCGTATGAGGGTTCCTTCTGGAACAAAGGCCTGCTAAAGGTTTCGGCCTTCCCTCTCTCGACAGCCTTGGCATCAATATCCTCACACAGCAGCAGCTTGAAGCGGTAGGCAGTAAGTGAAGCTGTGGCCTCCATTGATGATGGCAGCTCGCGGAAGCGTAAACCAAGACCGACGCCAACTTTCACTGATTTGGAGTCATTGAGGAATGGTGAGCCTCTCTTTTTACGGCACCTCATATTCTATCCTGATTTCTTTGCTAGCCCTTCAATGGATGATGATGCAACGAAGGAAGAGTTGTGACCTGTGAAGAAGCAAGTGGTAAGTCGTCACCAACAACACTTGTCATGTATCTTACATTGGGATGCAGAAACAACAATTGTGTTCCTTACATCCGTTGACCACCGGCGCTGCGCCTTCTCCATCTTCGACTCAATCCGAGCGCGCGCGCAAGGCCGTCGTAATGTTGTCAGCCACGATTTGGAAGCAATCCGTATTTCCTGGCGTGGATGCCTTGATCAGACATCGCCAGCACAAATGTCGGCATGAACCCGCTGCCTCGCCGCAGTCCATATTGGTGTTCTCATCTCGCCTTTCAATCTTGCATCGTAATCCCTGGGAACGAATTTGGAACACTTTGGTTTGTCCTGCAGACATCGCTGGATCACTCCGGAAATTCTCTGTTTTAGCGTTGAAGAACCCAAGCATTCCTCTTCACCTTGCATGACATTCCAGTCAAGTACTCTCGTTCGTAAACCGTTTACTGTGCAGATCCATCTCCCTTTCCGCCAACGCTACCTAGTCACATTCGAACGGTTCGTACCTCAGTGATCCTTCCGTTGATGACACCGCTGCTGGGAAGCGTAGAAAGATTCGACGTGCACAGACCTTGCTTCAACACGAACCATCGTCATACCTCGATCTCGTTGAGATTGCTGATTGCGCTAACGATAGCCAGCATCAATTCGTTGTACTCTAACAAGTCGAACAAGTCTTGCGGCTGGAGTGCGTGCGTTCCTCGACACCCATAGGGCAATGATGTTGCATTCGAGAAGGATACCGTTCCACCTCACCTGACTTCATTGAGTCTGATGTGCTTGTGCTTGGGTTCAACGGAGACAACTACACATCAGCCCTGGAACGAGGCTACATTTCTCCCCTTAAAGATCCATTGACCAACGAATGACCAAATACTGGTCTCGTTGAATGCAGTGTTTTTCAAGGCGGACGCTACTGAATCACTCTAGAAGTTCTCCGTTGCGACGTTGAAGAACTCAGAGCGAGACTTTACTCTTTCAGCGACACCGCGATCATGCACAGTCACTCCACGAATCGCCCCCCGCACTAGACCGCTTCCCCATCCCTAGGGGGCATAGATCATTCGACGTATGGAGTCTCATCGTCATGCGGCTCCGCCACCCGTTCGCAAATAGGTCCCTGTGCCCATCCTTTGCTAGGACCATGCCTCTCACACTACGTACTGTGCGGCCCTCCCATCGTTAGCTTCATTGGCATAGCCATCGGGGGAGAGCATTTGGTCATTTGGAAATTTGGCTCAACGAATCTGTGGACACGTGTAGCATGCGACTGTCGCTGAGATTGCTGAATGTGGAGCGTGCTCTAGCTCGGCTGAACCTCGCCTCTTCAATGGCCTTCGCCTTACCTACTCATTCGATATCTTCTACATTGGTGCGCCCTGAGGTCGAGTGAACCAACACTCCCCCCTCCTGGTCACAGAGTCCTGTGCACGGTGGCAGTGTTAGCTCAAGAATGCCAGACTAGAGATTACACCAAGGGTCGGCTCCCAACAAAGGCATTCTCAGAAGGCGACTTGGTTCTAGTTAATCCGCATACAATGAAACTTGTTGACACTAGGCATGGGTCAGAAACTTATCCAACGTGCTATAGGACCCTTCGAAGTCCTGGAGAAAGTGAACCCATTGGTTACCCGGCATGTACCCAATGCATCCAGTGATTGACCTGGAAGATTTAACGTTATATCGGCCTTTCGAGCTAGGGCTCGGGGAGAGAACCTTGATCCTTCCCCGGACCAGAGACTTCACAGCCTCGGAAGAACACGAGGTCGAAGCTATCCTCGGCCATCGCTTCACGAGGAAGACATCGGGCAAAAGTCAATGTATCTGGTCCGTTAGCGAGGTTGCGATGCTACAGCAGACACGCTGGTAACAGTACGATAATTCGAAACGCCGCGCCGCTCCTCCGAGTCACACGCGAACTTGGAGTGAATCATACCACCGTTTACTCGCCAATGAACCTCTTCGACCCCTACCACCAAGGTACAACGTCATTCGTGGTCACCATTCGCCTCGTCTCCGTCGTTTGTCATATCCTCATTATGAGCTCTCAAAGCATGGATTCCCGTAGATACTCGACAAGTCGTCTCGCCAGTGGTCACGGATACGAGGAGGATCCCATCGTTTTCGACGCGTTCTCACCGGTTCTGCCTCCTTTTTGTCAGCACTCTGGACGAATCGTGTCGACTGCGGAGGGTTTATGGGAATTGTGGTCACCCAATTCCGTTCAAACTCCTTTCTACCCCGGCGTCCCTCCGTTGTCTGCTAGTCCAACCTACCACCCCGACATCACGCAGAGGAGGTATGACGGACACCTCGGACGCTTCGACTACTGCGTAGCCCTGTCAACAGATTGCTTGTGGCGCGGATTCGTCCTGCGTCTGGATTTCAGAAACTTCACGACTACCCAGAATACGAGTTGGTCCACAGGGTCTGGAATAAGGCAACTTCAGATAGACGCCCATTCCCTTCCTTCATCACTGATCTCTCCAATCGCGCGCATCGCCTTCACTCCGACCCCTACGTGTTTTCCGACTTCCTAGGCGATCGCCTGCGCCTGTGGAATGATCGGCCTATTGTGCCATGTGCAGCAGAAATCCAGTCCCTTTCCGCCATACGACGATTCGACGAAGCCGTCAACAAAGTAGTGGACGTTCAGCGATGACTGCATGATGCAGCGGCCTGGTTGGTGATGGTGAAACTAATGACAATGGACACCGAAACATCTCCAGAATCCCAGCGGCAGCGTGCTATTCCCCTTGCCAACGACGATTATTTGGGTGTATGGATTAATGGCGCGAATATCAAGGATGCTACTTGGCTTCTCTACCATGGCGTTCCTTGCTTCCTCATCCACGAAGTCACCCCATTTGAAAAATCAACTGACATTCCGGGACCATTTAAGTGTTATCCGTGGCTAAAGAGCTTCGTGGAAGACACCGACATGATATACCTCTTTCACAAGCAGAATGGCTACGACGTGATCGCGGCACGTTACACCAACCCGCCACCCACTAAGACTGCGCTGCACGTCGAGATCGCCCCCCGCCATCACCACACTCCGATCATGGTCAATGTTTCTCCTCCCGAGCACAAGGATGGAGAGGTCGTATCATAGGCTTTGAAACAGTTGAACCCCCCACCGACTGGTCTAATTGGAGAGCTGACACGAAGTATGACGCGGAACCTTTGGAGTACATACAGCTGCACCCAGCTCACATCGATTGGCTGCGCCGTCCTCCCATCGCAATTGCCAAAGGAAAATGGAGTGTTTGGGTACAGGACACTACAGATGGATTGGAACCAGTCCCATGCATGAGGAAGGCACGCAATGCTGAGGAAGTCAGTTCAGACGACTACACGGGAGGACCGTATTATGACAGGACCGAGCGAAGAGATTTGTATTTCACAGATCCTGTCCCCATCCCACCTGGCTACATCTCAGAAGTCGCTGTCTTTGGGCTACCAGCACCGCGGATGTAATTTCTGCATGATGCCAACCACAAAATGGTGAGAACACGTGCCTCGCGCTGGATGTACCACTCCAGGAAATCGCGCAGCAACGGGGCCGGTCGACATGAGAAGACTCCCTCAATCAATCGCCTTCCAAATATGTGTCCATTGAACCCTTGGTGGCGGCACCAAGTGCACCCAGCTCTCTACCAGTAGCCCCGCCAGCTCCATCCACCGTCGCAGTCGCAGCCTCGCCTCCTGATCGACCGGCACCCGTATCCTCCAACCGTAGCATCTCACTCGGATCAAGTGAACGAAGTCTGAGTCCGATGCAGGTCGATCCCATATGACTGGAACCCCGAGAGCTCACTGCAGCTGGACCTACACGTTGCCTGCGAATCGCATCCTACCGAGACGTGCAAGTGGCGGGACACGTTGTCGATATTGCTCGGAATAATGGCCAGTACCCCGGGCCTACGAGTTGAACGTATTCTCTGTTCGCACGATGGAGCAGTTCAAACAGTTATGCTGGAAGCGGCATCTGTCGATGACGCCGTGCAATTCCGAGGAAGGAATCTTGGATCACAACTCATACATGGGTTTTCCATGTCGTGTGCATTCATTACTGAGGATTCCTTCGATGAAGCCTGGCAAAACTGCACAGAGGGATGGCGTAGGCCTGCATCTCCAGCGCCTGTTGCAGCAAGGCGGAGATATTCCGGGGAACCTCCTCACTACCCACATCACGCTATCGATCGCGCGGAGCTGCAATGGTCAACCGCCGTCATCAGTCCTCATTCCGACATTACTCTCCGCACCGTCGCTCTCCATCCCTACTTGATTCCTACAGACATCAAAGGTCTCCTTCACTACGGGAATCGTACTATCCGCGCTCTTCTTGGTTACCGCTTGTAAGGCATGATCAGAGCCCAGATCATCGAAACCCTGGTCGTTGCACCCCTCGCTCTCGGAGTCGATCTCTTCAAAGGCATGGCCGGACTCGTGATCCTCGGTCAGCATCGCCTCTGAGCATACGTGCCAGTTGCAGGGCATCTCCTGACCACTGCACCACAACGCTACCGCTGTCAGTCATTCCCAGGGTCAATGTTCGGTCAATGAAGCCACAGTTGCTCCAGCAGGTCCTTCCTCATCTGCGGGACTCCCGAGTGCTAGCCAGTCAGCCTGGGAGTCGGACTACATCAAGTTCCCCTCTGCAGTGGGCCAGCAGACGATTGCGAACTCCTTGCCATATCTACCCTTGCCACCATTGCCAGCGGGTCACACATTGCAATGGGTTCAGTTTCCTTTAGCACCTGCCCCCAGCTTTGCAGGATCATCAACTGTAGTTTCAGACGTGCCTGCAAAACATCCTCATCGACAGCCCCTGCATCACCTGTGCCAGCTCCACTCTCCCTCGCGGACCGCCTGGCTGAAGCCCCTCCTTCCTTATTCGACCATGAGAGTGAACTGACAGGAGGCCGCAGGAAGCGTCGACGCGGACACAGGGCAGGAGCTCCATTGCGCAGATTGTCTCAAGACCCATGATGTACTTTCCACTGGCACGGGGGGCTCCACTTTAACGACGTGGTTATATTTACGTTCGCGTGCTAAGTACATCTCCAGGCCGGAATACGTGTCGTACATATCTTGACTCCGGTGTCTCTTCACGTTGTTCGAGAGTCACGTACTACAATATATGGATTCTCGTTCTCGTTCTCTCTATCGGTGTGCTCCAAGGCTCGATTGTAGAAGTGTTTTGCCCACGTATGTTCATTGGATTTCACTCGGGCATTCATGTTCTGATCGCCTCGTCCATCTAGACATCCCGGCCGGCTGTCGCTCGCCCTCCCGACCTGTTGCCGCGTGTAACCCCATCTCCCTCCTACATCATTTGGAGGAATGGCACATAAAATCAGCAAGGGACCTCTTTTAACCTTTCGAGAGTCATGGGAGGTGCACGGATGGGCAAAGTCACAACTTGCTCGCGTTCAACAGTGCACTTGAAATTCATCGACAAGCGCCATATCGCAATTCGCCCGCCTCCTCTCCTCTTCAGCGATGAACGGTGTCATTGGAGACACGTTTCTCTTTTTAATTTCTACCAACATCGCATGACTCTTCGATATTCAATTATATACCCCACCGTGACAGCCTTCTCTAGTCTTCAAGTTGTCATGCATCATGCGCCGCAGTGAATGCAACCAGTCATATCGGTCACTATGTCGAGGACGTTTATTAATATCTGCACTTACCAGTGATTGTCCATATTTCCTCCTTACTAACGTTCATTTGCTTTCGCTCTGTCGGACGACATGAAACTGAATGGCCGCTGTACTCACATCAAGCTTTAAACTGACTACTAGGTAGTGGTGTGGGCATACCCCACAGGTATTGAACTTCAAGCTTTCTGCTAACAGCAACTTATATATGTACTCTAAGTCATCTTGATAAATCGTCGAAAGCCAGGTGTCGGAATGAGGCTGCCAGAGCTGCCAAATATTGTAGGCTTCGTGATTCACGGCCGAGATTTATGTTGCCTCTGTCTACGTATTTTATGGTACGAGTATGTGGATTCTTCAAATCGACCACAACATCGAGAGGACGTCGTCCTACCTTGACGCGCAAGAAGCATCATTCGATCTCATGGGGAATGGAGTGCTGAAGGCCGCTGATTCAGCTGCGACAAACAAGTTGTGATGCCCAGAACTTTCAGCCTTGATTATGATGAGCAAATTGTCCAAAAAGATGGAACATTCCTGCCTACTTATTTCATTTTGGTACCCGACTTATATCGCAAGGCCCATTCCGCTACCCAACGTGAACTACCACGCAAAATGACTCAAATAATCTGAATGTGAGAAAAATGACGTTGACTGAGATGTACAGTGATATCAAGGTTTCTTATATAACCCCGCTTTTTACGGATCAATTCCATCCACCTATGTCGGCGCCTCGGGGTTTTCCTGATGTGCTTCAAGGAGAATGTCTTCAACTTCTCAATACGTCGACAGGAAGACGGTCAATGAGTCCTACCGTCCAAGGAGCGGGGTAAATAAAGAACTCTCTCTGGGTGACATCTTTGACATATGACTGATATGTTTTTCCGCCTCTGCCCAGCTCATGTCACCCGGGCTCAAACGTGCACGGGAGCCATACCTCTTCAGGAATGCGTTAACAGGCCTCGTATTGGGTGCCTTCGCGGTTGGAGTCTGGGCGTACTCCATCAGTGCCGTCAAGCAGGACGTTTTCGACGATGTGGATGAGGAAGCACGAGAAATGGCAAGAGTAGGGACGTCCAATGACATGAAGGAAGAGCAGAGGGTTATGGAGGCTGCAGTCGCTGCCGCTGTCACTCCCGAAAGGACGACAACAAGCCCCAGTCCTGTGACGCCATCGCCATCGTCTCCGTCCAATTCCACGAGCCCAGCCTCATCAAGTCGCGGTTTACTCCAATATTTGGATGGCCGATTCCCTCGTCTGCTTGATCCTCAGAGGAAGACACTGGTGTGGGGCGCACCGCCGGTGGATAATGTCGGGAAGATAGGACAGTCGTAGCAGTGGAAGCGATAACTTGACTTAAGCTCAACTCAATATTCACATCCTTTTTTGCATGGCTTTGACATGAAATAACTCGCTAACGATACACAGAACAAACAAAAGTGACAGAAAAGTTACTGACTCGAGCTTAACCCAGCCCCCAAATCCCAGCCTTGCGCACGCCTTCAACGAGCGCATCTACGTTGCCCAACATCGTGCCTAGCAATTCTTTCTTCTCTTCTGTCGTGCGAACCTTTCCGATTCGCCAATCTTCACTTTCATTTATGCCTGCTCGTGGTTCCTGTTCGGCTGGAGGCGTCGCAGGCGTTACCTGTCTGAATTTCCTACAGTCATCTTCCGATCCAGACCCAAGCCTTGATCTAGAGATGCTCTTCGCGGGGGTGTGTCTTGATGGACCACCGACTGCTGACCTCGAAACTTGTGGCTTTTTAGGACTCTGAGGCACGTAATCAACTTCTTTGCGCAACATCAGCAGAGACCGTGGCTGCAGTTGTTGTGGGACCTTAGAGTTCGGAGGGGTTTTTGGTTGAGGCATTGACGATGGCTTAGAAGGTGATGAGGAGGTCGAGGTGGGTGCAGTAGAGACGGAGGCGATGGATGACGTGGAGGAGAATGAATTTGCTGAGCTGCCCGAGGTTGACCTGGAGGTTCCTGACAATGAGGAACCAGCTGGAAAAGAGAATTCCGAGGATCCGTAACGCGAGGAAGGCCGCAACGGCTTGCTGGAAAAGTATGGCTTGGTGGGACGAACTGGAGTTGCTGGCGCTGTAGGTGGAGGAGTAGGCACAACATCTGGACCAAGCCCGTCGGTTGCTGAGGTTTCATCGAGCAGGTAAAAGTATAAGAACTCCAGGCATTTCATCCTGTTTGAGATGCTTGGTTTTTTTACGGTTCGCCAGGTCGCAAATTCGGTTACTCACCTAACTTCCCGTGGAGTACCTGCACGTTTGAGAATCTTGACGATTGCTTGAATACCGCTAGCATCCTCAAATGCCCGGAGGGCAGTAGGGGAATCAACGAGAATGCAAAGCAGCGTGTCCAGAACCATCGAAGACAGCGGTGGCGGTGTCGCTATTGAAGGACGGGCTGAACTTGAAGATGAGCTACTACCAGACGGTGATGGAGAATTCAACGGTGACAGGTGGCGAGAGGTCAACAACAAGTCGAGAAGGACCTAAACGCGTTGATCCGTGAGCACGTTGACGTTATCGATGCACGAGGCACTTGCCTCGAGAGGATACTTTCGACCAAGGTATGTTTTACTCGCAGGGTGATTCAACACGACACCTTGTATCAGCGATAGCGAAAGGGATAGTTGCGATGATAGTTTAGAAGCCTGTGCTTCCCGCTCGCCTGGGGCAACATTGAATGAAAATGAGACACGAACAATGTAGGCGCTCACTAACGGTCCATGGCGCCTTTGTTAGTTAAGGTCTCCAGCGTCAATGTTGACTGAGCAATCCACGCTAGGAGTCTTGATGGCACTGGAAATCGCGTCGTACAAGGATGCGTAACACATGCAATATTCACATACCATTGCACTCAAATGTGTACTGCAATGCAGTAAAATTGTCAAGGGTTTCCGGGGATTCTTTCGATAAGCATGCTTGCGCAAGGTGACGTTCTATAGTCTGTAACGCCTTGGATTTCGATTCTGAAGATGAACGAGGTGATGACAGCTTCAAAACAACGATGTCAGTTCATGTTGGGAAATTCAAATATCAGTCCGCTACACACGTCGTCAAGTGCGTCCTGCAAACTCTCCTTCATCTTCAATAGCGGTTCATCCATCCTGGTCGTCGTGTTGCCTTTTTCCAGGGTCGATGGTTGAAGTTGTTGCGGGAGAAGGTTGTGGGTGCATGTTTATGTCTATTTTCGGAAGCGCGTTGTACCGCACGTGATCGAGACGCGACGGCCCCAGCCTCCGACAGATGAGTTTTTCCGTCGGACCCCCGACTCCGAGTGCTTTCCTCCGCCATGGCCAGGATGTTCCCCAAAATAACTCCTTCGTTTATCTGGTTTTCCTCTCATACACTCATCAGGAACGGCTATGGCACCCATTCTAACCGTAGGAACGAGCCCAGTATCTGAAGGTGGTGCTTTCTGACTGGGTGTTTCCTGCAGCAATGGACTCGGCTCATTCGTTTCGTTGCAAAGGAAACATCACGAGTGCACATAGGTCAACCGGTAGACAAGAGCCTTGATGGTGAGCGCATCGGACTCGAATCTACATAGTATGCAATATCCATGCCCTCTGTAGTAGGATTGGCTGCATATTTAGGAAAGCCTATCCAAGCATACGAGATAATTGGGTCTACTCTGGATCCGGCTGCACAAGTCACGAATAATGTTCTCACTGCAAAGACCTTGCTGTCACCTTTGTCGAAGGAGGAAATCAAGGTAGTGCGTTGCCTGGGGCTTAACTACTCCGACCACGCTGTACGGTCCAGTCAACATCTCGTCATCCCAATACTAACCTCCAGACAGGCGGAAGCCAAGTTGGCTAAATCAGCGTAGGTCCCTTCTGACCTTCTGTACCCAAATGTACTTATGGTATAACTCAGCTTCCCTATTCTCTTCTATAAACCGGTCACTGCTCTCATTGGACCCTTAGCACCAGTCATCATTCCAAGTGTAGCCCAGCCACCCAAGGAGCATCTTCCGGACTACGAGGTCGAACTTGTTATTGTTATCGGAAAGGCCGCCAAGAATGTGACGGAGGCAGATGCACTTGACTATGTGATAGGTTACACAGGTGCCAACGACGTGAGTAAATCAACCTATGTATATACAATTCTAGAAACATGGACCAATCAATGTGTGCTATATTAGGTGTCGTTCCGCAAACACCAGATGGCGGTTTCTCAGTGGGGTTTCTCAAAGGGGTTTGGTACATATGTCTCCTATTTCCACAGCCATCTTCGTCATTCAGTTTTCTTCAGACAACACCAACCCGCTCGGACCTTGTTTGGTATCATCGACCGCTATTCCAGATCCTCAAAATATTTTGCTGAAATGCACCGTGAACGGGAATGTTCTCCAAGACGGAACAACAGCGTGAGATATCCTATATACCTAGCATGGCCGGGACATTGACTTACCCTGCTGATACCCTCTTTGATAGAGAGCAAATATTCAATGTTCGCCAAACGGTTGCATTCCTCTCTCAGGGCACCACACTAGAACCAGGATCCATTATTTTAACTGGTACGCCTAAAGGTGTCGGCTTCGTTAGGAAGCCTCCCGTGTTTCTCAAGGACGGGGACAACATGAGTGTTTGGTTGGGCAATGGCATTGGCACATTGGTCAACCAGGTCCACGAGGAGAAAGATGATTTGAAGGCAAAGCTTTGAAGTTCTTTCATTGATGTAGGGTTCGGGCTCGTGAAGGTGCAGCTCCCATCTTCGTTTCCTGTTATCCTCTGCTTTCGCCATGTTTCATCACACTGCTTCAAAACAATAGTAATGCATATTTTCGGTCAACAGTTTTCGCGAGACAATTGCAACGAGTTAGAACAGCTTTATATTGATACAAAAAATTGTGTCTTTTGAAACAAAAAAGCCGCTTTCCTTTTCATTCCGCACTTACAAACCCAGTCCACCAAACACGATGAGCTTCGTGTTAAGATACTCATCAATCCCATGCGGCCCGCCCTCACGTCCAATTCCGCTCTCCTTGACACCACCGAAGGGGATGCTCGCCTGGCTCAGAATTCCCGTGTTAGCACCGACCATACCAACCTCAAGCCTCTCAGCGACCCTCCAGACCCGCCCGACATCACGCGAGAAGAAATATCCGGCAAGACCCACGTCGGTGTTGTTCGCAAGCTTGACTACCTCATCCTCGGTTTCGAACTTGGTGAGAGCGGCAAGCGGCCCAAAAGTCTCCTCGCCATTGATTGCAGCATCTGCGGGGACGTCCGAAAGGACGGTGGGAATGAAAAACGAGGTGTTGGGGATAGATTTGCCACCAACGAGGACCTGGGCGCCTCTGGCAACAGCGTCGTCGACATGGCGAGCGACCTTTTCGACAGCTCGGTCATGGATCAAAGGGCCATGAGTGCTGAATCACCAGCGCATCATCAAGGGATAGATATATTATTCAAGAAGCGATGACTTACGTGCCCTCTTCAAGTCCATTCCCGACTTTGAATGCAGCGACCTTTTCAGATAGCCGAGAGGCAAAGTCTGCATAGACAGCAGACTGCACGTAGATTCTGTTTGCACAGACACATGTTTGCCCAGTGCCACGGAATTTGCAAAGAATTGCAGCTGTGGAAAAATATCAGAAGATCGTGAAAGACGGGGCAGGCATACGAAACATACCTGCGACCGCCTCGTCAATGTTAGCATCATCAAATACAATGAACGGTGCATTTCCCCCTGCTTCAATTGAGACCCTAGATAGTTTATTTTGTCAATCCCCAAGCGGTTATCTGACAATGTGGTACCCACTTTTTCAAAGTGGAAGCAGCCATGCCGTAAAGCAGCTTCGCAACAGGAGTGGATCCTGTGAACGTCACTTTCCTGACAATCTTATTCTCGCACATTTCCTTTCCAACTTCGATAACGTTCTTCTGAGTCGGGACAACGTTGATAACGCCATTGGGTACACCAGCACGTCGCCCAAGCTGGATGGGTGACGGGTATGACGTTAGCGACATATTATGCCACCTTGACAAATCCTTACCTCTGCGAGAGCGAGAGCAGAGTATGGTGTTTCAGGGGGAGGCTTGATGACGGTCGTGCATCCGGCAGCGAGCGCTGCTCCCATCTTTCGAGTTATCATTGCGGAGGGGAAGTTCCATGGTGTGAGGATCGATCTTAAAGGTTAGAAGTAAGGTGTCAACCACACTGTAGAAGCATAATTTTAAAACGTACACAACACCTGTACGATCTGGTTAAACACAGTATTGGACTGGCTGTGGGGAATGAACGCACCAACGGGCTGTTTGATAACAACATTGCGTGAATTTGGGATCGGCGAGGGAATATGCTCTGTATGAGACTCAGAAACATGCGACATGCAGCGAGATCAAGTTGAAATACCTCCGTAGGTGCGGACAGCCTCCCCAGCTGGAGGGAAGATGAATTGAAGATAGTAGCGACTGAAAATGGAGTTCCTTACCATACCACTGTAATGTCCGATACGTCAGATTGGCTTGTTACACATAAATTGAATAGATCTACCTCCAAGAATGAAGCGGAATACGCGATTTCGCCCTGGAATCGTAAGTCAGTGGGAAGGGATGCATGTTTATCTGGGAATCTCCACTACCTTGGCTTCCGGCAAAATCTTTCCGTTCTCAAGCGTCTGTCGAGATGCCAGGGTCGTGTGAGCTGCGATGATGTCAGTGGAAGCTTTTAAAACTAACGATGAGTCGTCCCAAGTCATCGTGGTGCTCCTGCATAAGCGCAAAGAACTTCATTAAAATGTCGTGTCTATGCTAGACCAGGTCAATCCCGATTCCCAATGAGTCTATGGATGTTAGGACACGAATGGAACGGACGCACCTTCGCAGTGGTTTTGCTCCATTCCGGGAAGGCTCTGGCAGCAGCATCGATGGCTTCCTTAGTCTCGGCTATACCCATATCCGGGACTGTCCCCAGCTCCTCCCTTGTTGCAGGATCTCGAGGCAAACGTTGTCAGTTTTATTGCGGTGCGTCCAGCTGCATGAGGCTCACTGGTAACCACAATCTTCTCCCCATTCTTCGCGTCGATCCATTTACCATCGATAAACCCCTGGAATTTGACCAGAGAAGGATCCTTGAGTCCAAACTAACGTCTGGGTGAGTGCATGGTAAGCAGTAGGGAAGTGAATGATCTACGAACCACTGCTGCTGCTTGTGTGCTTGCCATTCTGAGGAGAAATGTTGGTTTCAGGAATGAATTGGTCTCTCTTCGTAGTGAAAGGTTGAAGGAGAGCGGAATAAAGGTTGGCAAGCGCATTCCGGGTCAGAAGACGAGAAACCGGCAACGTCCTCCAAGTCTAAGATCTGAATTTCTCTCTCGTGACCGTACACAAGAGGACGCGATTGATCGGGAGCACGTGGGTGCCATAAATAGTTCCTTTGGAATTTGTTTTGAATAACTGGAATTGTACACCTCCATCCTCCTCCTACAGATCTTACTATCTGTAAAAAGAATCTATGTACAGAGGAGGGGTGTTCTCTAGTGCTTTTTACCTCGCCCGGATTTTTTTGCCTCCATTGCGTCGAGGAAACCCCCGAGCTCAAGAGCATTGCGCGCCGCTTGATTGATGTGTTTGAATCGATCAGGTCCCAAGTGAATTCCGCCAAAATACCGAGTCACGATAACCAAGACGTTATTTACTTCCTACGTCGGGAAATTCGGACATAAGTAACCTGGAGAGAAGTAGCGAGATAACACTCAACATACTAGAATCTGCAGAAGGTGGGCAAGACGCCCACCAGCTGCTGTCTCCCCGTCGTCGTCGTTATCTTGTGTACGATTCAGCAATCCATTATGGAAACTGGTCTGAGAAAATGAAACCTTGGTGCAGTACCGTTCCGACCTGACATCGCCAGGCATTGATGATAGGATGCGCTGCACGCGATATTCGTCGATCTGTCATCAGATGGTTGAGAACTATTGGGACCTTTAGGTCAAATTGTCAAAGAAGAAAAAACACGAAGATAACGACGGGTAAACGGACCTCAGAAGGATGAGATATCCGGCAGGCCCGCCCCACAAAAGCGCTCTTCCGGTCAGTGATGGGTTCCGCCGTAAATAACTGAAGGCCATCGGGCAAGGTTTTCAAAGAGGCAATGGAAACGGTATCCTCTGGTAACAAAGGGTGCTCCTCGGCCTCAGAAGGGGACGTGATCGATTGTACATTCAGGTGCTCTTTAGCGTCCTCTCGCAGCAACTCTCCAGCTTTCTCCATATTCAGACGGTTCTCGTACCAAGTCGTACATCTTTCCACTACGCTTTGCAAACCATCGAAGACACAAACAGAATCAGGAATCCATTCTACCCCGTTGACGGAGATGAAAGTTCGAAGGACAGATCCAAACAGGGCGGAATCCGCACCAAATGCACCGATGTAGCGAGACAATAGTTGAAGTTGGGGAGGCGATGAAGCTGGGTAGGTAGGCGGTAGGGATATCAGGATTCGCACTGAGATGTTCTCATGAGGAGATAGAAGGCTGAATTTTATTCCCTCGCCGCTCGAGCAAGGATCTAGGCGGCTCACCTGAGTTCAGCTTCGTATCGTATGTTCTCTGCATCCTCGACATTATTGCCGTGACAGCGGCTTTCCTTTGGCTGGCTTTCAGGAGGGTGCCATAGCCGGATAGCGCTGTCGCCGTAAATTGACTGGAGCACTGGATGTCTTTAGGATCTCTGTCACGATATGGCTATGGCCTCTTACCTTCCAGTTCAGAAGCAACTGCCTCCCGTTCAGGATTCTGTCCGAGATCAGCTATGAACGCGGCCACTTCGTCGGCATGGTTCGTAGAGGTGCTGGATGAAGAGGAAGACATACCCAGCGGTACTCCGGGCCGGTGAAGTGATCAAAATATCTGTGACGCTGTGACGAGAGGAACTTGCATCTCGAAATGACTCTTGCGACCGTGGCGTGATACTGTTCAAGTCTATCAAGCCCGTTTATGACTTACACCGCGCCTTAAACGTCTGTTATTTAATGCCAATCACTCCTTCTGTTCGAGTTGTTGTCCGGTTGCCTTGGAACCGTCCAGAGAATCCTCACGTCGACCCCCCTCCAGTATGTCCCATTGTTAAATAAGCCCTTGTTATCCAAGGATCCAATGCACATACTCTAGATAGAATGGAATACAGAAAAGGCCGATATACTTTGGAAAGTTATTGAACGTTCTCGTTCAAATGACAGCGGAGGTCCAGATTGTAAGCACCACCTCTTTTTGGACAGCTTGTTATTTACAAAGTGATTCAGGGAAAGGATTGGCTGCGCATCTCGAAGTTCCTTTGCCATATCTAATATACCGGGTCAACGCCAGGTTCCAGGAAGAAATTCGTGGCCTGAAGGACATCCAGGGAGCGCTGAGCCCTATCGGCAGTCAACCCCCTCCCAAGCCATTCGACGCCACGCTTCTCGCTGAGAACAGACCATCTGCTGCAGGTCGAGCCGGAAGTCGTATGGCTGGCAGCTCTCGTCTTACAGCATCTGGTCGACTTTCGACTCCGCTCGGTGTCCGCGCTCGCCTCAATTCACTGGGCAATAATTCCCCTCGTCCCAGGAAGACAACGTCCTCTTCGACACTGACTCTACAAGGCCAGAAGAAGGCGCATGCTCCATTGCGCCCACCAACTCCGTCGTCATCTGGAGGTACGGATTCTGAAGATGAAGCCGCAATGCGTGAAGAGGACGCAGATAGAGAGGCTGAAGAACAAGAAGCTCTGGATCGGAAACTTCAGCAACTGCAGTCCATGATGACGAATGATGCCCTCGGGCTTGTCAGTTCTCCGCGTCGAAGGGAGAAGGGTAAGGTTGTCGATCGTGGCAGGACAGAACCTTTGTCCCGAAATTCATTGGTAGGCAGCTACAGGCACGATACACTCTCCAGCCGGAGCGCCAGTCATAGTGTATCTAGCGCAAGCTCCCCACAAGGCTCAATACCGGATATCCCCTCACCTCCTGCGGAATCACAGCCTCATTCTCCAATTCCCAGACGCCTGTCTTCCAGCAAGTCCTCAAGCCCTCCAACACTCTCCCCGCGCAGCGCAATAGGACAGCGATATGGCCCTCTGATCGACCGAAGTGTGAGTGAGCAGGGCAGCAACCATGGCTCTGAAGCTTCGAGCTTCAGTGACATAAGTGGTGATTATGACTTCAGCCTATGGTGTACTATCTCTGATTCTCTGGCCCTCGTGATTCTAGATGCAAGCCTATCCGCGTCAGCCTTAGAAAGTGCCCTCCTTTCGAACATTCGTGGCAATGGCTCCCGCCTGTGAGTCATTCATTCAAACTATATTGTATATCATCGCACACACCCACCCCATTCGTCTGTTTTTTTTACTGTACAGTTCGCACTTTGCACGCAGCCGCTTGCTTGGTCGTCCAACGTTATGATTTATGTGCCTGCGCCATTCTTGACACGTGTAGAATATCTGCAGACGTGACGCTGACGCGTCCCTGTACGCGTGTATATACCAGGACGCGTCGGATCTGTAATCAAATCACTCATCGTTCTAGCAATTTCTACCATCCTTTATAAATGAGAGTTTCGTCTTCCTTTTGTCCCCAAAAACGCCGATTGTCTTGGGCTACTCTGATCCGAAGAACCCTGTGAATCGCTTTGTGACAGCCCAACTTAAAAGGCCTTCTTGATTCTAACGCTCTTGCGTTTCACGATAACGTCTGCACCATGGAACTGACATTCGTGACCGATTTGGGGCAATCGTTCGTGGTGGAGATTGACCCAAATATGGAGCTCGAGAATGTGATGGCCTTGCTCGAGGCAGAGGTTGGTTTCTGTTGAATGCAGTTGTCGTCACTCGTCGCTGATATTCCGCTCTCAGTCTGGCATCCCGATCGCAGAGCAAAGCATCTCATACCATGGTCAGGAACTCAGCGCCCCAAAGTCCACGATGAGAGAGCTTGGGGTCGACGGGGATAACGCTATGTTGTTGCTTAGGCGGAAAGTTGCCAATATAGCTGGCAGGTGCGCGCCTCGTCAAATCGTCCTCACTCATTAAATTTCTCATTCGCACAAACAAAAGGCCTGTGGAGCAGGATTCTGAGATGATGCGATTGCAGCTGTTGGGCGATCCGGCACTCATGCGGCAGCTCCAGGAGGTACTTAATCCCCCCTGTGTGTGCTCCTTCCCAACTAAACCCATTCGTCGCCCGCACAGACGCAGCCTGAGCTTGCAGCCGCAGCGCAGTCCAATCCACAGCAATTCGCGGAACTGCTTCGCCATACGCGGGAACGGCAATATTCTGCTGAGCTCGCGCGTCAGCATGAGATCGAGCGACTCAACGCCGATCCGTTCGATATCGAGGCTCAGCAAAAGATCGAAGAGGCTATCCGGCAGCAGGCCGTCCTGGAGAACATGGAGCATGCATTGGAGTATTCACCAGAGAGTTTTGGAAGGGTCACCATGCTTTAGTGTGTCAACGCCACCTCGAAATGACTTTCTGATCTTACTGATACCTATTGCTAGCATTCCTGTGGAAGTCAATTCGAAACCTGTCACAGCATTTGTTGACAGTGGTGCTCAGCAGACCATCAGTAACTTTCCTCGCATTCTACTCATTCGTTTCCTTTCCCTTACCCATACTTCACAGTGAGCCCCGAATGTGCCGAGGCATGTGGGTACGTACTTCTGGTATTGCGGTCTTAGTCTATACCTAATCCCTTTTGTTTAGAATCATGCGTCTAGTTGATCAGCGGTTCGCTGGTATTGCGCGAGGAGTTGGCACCGCAAAGATTCTCGGGAGAGTACATAGTGCTCAGCTCAAATTGTCTGATCTGTTTCTCCCTTGTTCTTTCACCATCATGGAGGTCAGCTTTTCCGAAGTGGTCCTCTCTTCGTTTCCAACTAACTTGTGTAGGGTCGTGACGTTGATCTTCTCCTCGGCCTGGACATGCTCAAAGCCCACCAGGCATGTATTGACCTAGAAAAAAATGTTTTACGTATCCAAGGTCGAGAGGTCCGATTCCTATCAGAACACGAGCTTCCCGACAAGGCTCGTAACCCCGCCGAGCTCGCAGAGCAAGAACTAGCATCATCTTCGGGTCCTTCATCTCGACCTAGCGGACCGGGTTCTGCTGCGCAGTCACCCTTCCCCGGAAGTGGCAATACCCTGGGCTCGCAACCCACTGCATCACCTGCT
This sequence comes from Hypsizygus marmoreus, assembly GCA_013433165.1. Taxonomy (NCBI): domain Eukaryota; kingdom Fungi; phylum Basidiomycota; class Agaricomycetes; order Agaricales; family Lyophyllaceae; genus Hypsizygus; species Hypsizygus marmoreus. The sequence continues at coordinate 649,189 of CM024087.1, forward strand.
GGAGCGCGACCTACGGCCTCTACTCCAGCTACAGCGAACCGTCATCCAGAGGAGAAGATCCGTATCCTGATGGACCTTGGCGCCTCAAGAGAGATTGCAATAAGCACTTTGGATGCGGCTGGTGGAAATATAGACGTGGCGGCATCGTTGTTATTCTAGTCTTTGGAATCCGGGAGACAAAAACATGAATGTATTGGTATTGTACAGTGCTATTGGGTTGTGCTACAAACTTTTGGGTATACAATTTACAAATGAGAGTGTATGAGTTTGGGTATCATATCAGGCTGATTCTTGTTCGGACAAGGCCACCTCTCCAATTATGCATGCCCGCGGAGCGGAGATGTGACCAGTCGCTTTGCATGCGTGAGAAGGCATCCTGGATGTGTTCTGGTCGCAAGGCAGTCCTGGCTTCCGGAGGTGGCAGGAACAAAGTATTCACAGGAAGCGTGTATTCGGCGTCATTATCGGGGGACTCCTCCCTCCTTCGCTTCTCGACGGGTCCGCCGAGACCTAAAGTTTTCCTCTTCCCATGGACAGGCGAGGCGTAATCATCGCGCAGAAAAGCTTCCTCGAGAGACTTTTTGACCGTCAGGCCTGCCAGAGTGAGGGAGCGAACCATTTCAAAGGCCAGGAAGCCGACGATATCGACGGTATCGTCATTGGCTTTCAGATCTAAGTGAGGTGGAAGATTTAGAAATTCTCGGAAACGTTTGGCTATGTTGTTGTTCAATATCTGGGAAAGCCGTTAAAACAGTCTGTACAAACGTACCTTTCCGATAGGTAAATGATGCTTGTCGACAGTCGGAGTAATGTTGATATTCTTCTCTTGTCATTTGCCGAGTCGCTTCGTCTGCTTCCTGAACGGCAAGATATGTTTAATGGTAAGTTTGAATATGTAGCAACTTGTTCATAATATTACCTTGAGTCGTTGAATCGAGGCCTCGTGCGCTTCGATATCATCCTCGTCTTCTTCATCGTCTGACTGATGCCCAGTCTGCCGGAGGACTTCAGAGTAAATGGTGGTTATCTCCCACGGAAGCTTAATGGTGATCTTTTGTGCTTTGGCAGCCAATTTGTCTGGCAAACAAAACCGGATGTGAACGAACGCAGATGAAAGAAAAGTTAAAGACAACGCACCATCAGCACCGTCTTCCAGTGTTTCTACCTCCACACCCCCACCCCCGTCTCCACCGGAGTCCTTCGCATGCTTCCGCACGTCCTTCCAAGACAGATAAGTTCGAAGCCTGTTGACCTTGCCTCGGTCATGTCGAATTAGAAAAATGAGGTCCTCCGCTGAAAGATATCGTGCACCGCGACGGTTCGCAAGAGCACGGGCTTGGACGATCTGGACAGAGACGCGTTGGATAACGTCATAAAATATTGTGGTCAGAGTCTAACTCACGAGTTCAATAATTTGACTCCGAACAATGTCTTCGACAAGATTCACAGTATCTGGGTTTGGGTCTTGAACTTCTCCAAAGACAAACATCTGAGCAGGTATCAATAGTCTGCAGTACCAAATGAATGCGAGTTCGACTGCGTACCATTTGAGATATTTCTTGAGTATACTTGTAATCTCTGACATTGCTGCTCAAAGAAGGATCAGCTACAGTAGCTTTCTTCAATGCAGCCGCCATGGTTTATCAGGCCTGTGCCCGGGTTTTGTATCAGCGCTGCAAAGCGATATAGGAGGATGTAGACAGTATATAGGGCTCTCGCCGCCGATGGCCCCGCCAGATTTGGCCTGTATGCGTGGGAAACTTGCTATCCATTCTGGACAAACATTTCCTTCTCCCTTCCCCTGGGTTGATCACGACCACTCCTTCTGAGTTCTGACCCCAGCTTGCCACTGATCCTCCACGATGACCTACGATGAACCTTTCACCATCCAGACACGAGACGATACCCTCGCGCGCAATATGATCGAAGCCTCACCAAGATACACTCAGCCCAAACCAAGCAACACTGAGAGGAGCAACAGCAAAGCAGTAAAGAAATAATCTCCCAGGACAAAGTCACGGTCAGAAGACTAGCCTACCTGACTGATAGCAGGGTTTGCATAGCCGTGCTTTCCAAGGAGATGACGATTAAGCCTCGCGACTGAGGGCTCGAACCGAACGAAGATATCCGCACGTCGCTGGAAACCGCAAACCACCTAAACTTTGACAACCCAACTGGCTATAAACAAGTCGAGCACGGGGAGGACATGTTCAAGGATATGATCGGTATTCAATCAGGTCACTCACTGCCGTGTCTGGCGCTGGGCTCGTGCAGCTTTTGGTGGAAGAAAATGGAACCACTAAAGGTTCTTTCCACTAGCTGCTGCAACTTTTGATCTCGATGTACACCAAAAGGAACTCTACAGTTTCCGACGAGTCTGATCCAAAGTCCCCAACTTTGCCTTCCTTGGGCTCGGTCCTGGTCGGCTGAAAGCCGTCAATCCCAATTCTCGTCCACTGGAACTTGGGAGCAGGATTCTCAGTGAACGAGGGTTCGGCGTAGTGGGCCCAAAAGATGAAGATCTACCAACCTACATGGTACTCGCCACTTTCGATGCGAAGGCGTACGCCATCGCAGAATATGAATATCTGGTTTACCAAGATGATCCACACTTGTCACCTGGTGCGAAGAGGTCAGAGGACGCCTACATGCAGAACGTCGTTGACAAAATGCCGTTATAAAAGCCGAATGGAAACGGGTCACCCTAGACGGCAGAAGTCCATGCACTCCAAGTTTTGGAACAGGTACAGTGATCAACTTGAATTTTGTTGCTTCCTTCCAAAGGTACTTGATTCTAGCCCGACCATTTCTACAACTGTCTTGACACAGAAAGGCAAAGGTACGTACGGATACTCAGGCGTACGAACGATGCATACAGGAAAAGGTTACACAGCTGGAAGAGGGTATGGATTCTTTAGAAGACGCTTGAACTTCTTCTGCTTCTTCAGCTGTACCAGCCCCCCTACGTACTCGAATAGTTTTCCTTGAATAGCAAACCGATGAAGGTCGACTGCATGAACATTCCGCATTTCCAAAATCTGCTTGTATAGTGACTTCAGATCCGAGACTTCTTCCTCGTTCCGGCAGTTTACAAAGCCATAGTCAACCCTGAAGGACAGAGCTAACGGGCTTTCATCTGCACCTGCTTCCTCGGGGAAATCCGTCATTACGAATTCCTTTAGGAACCAGACAGAACACTCTCTCGACATTCCAGACATGACTTCGGTGAGACTTTTCATATCTTTGAAGGGGTAGAGGTGGATGCTTTTCGAGCGCATGAGTGTAAGGAGTGTCGAAGTTTCGAAAGCGGTGACAAATTCGTCAAATGTGCATGAATTTATTAGCTCGCGATAGTGGCTTGCCAGCCTCATCTCTTCAACAGGAGGGTGGCAAGCGCAGAATCCGAATGAGACCCAGATCACGTCTGACTGAGAAGGAGAGGGATGTTGACCGAGGAAGAGGCAAGTATATAGGAAATGACATTGTTGTGTGGTCTTCGGCAAAACAGAGATCTTCGCACCAATTTGCGAGTCAGTATCGCTCGCAGAACCACCAGCCAAGACCCATGCATGCCTACGAGCTTCTAGAACTTGGTCACCAAGAGTATTGGGAATGGGGAGGGCGATATTCAAAACCCATTCATTCTGGAGGAACCATGGATAATAGCCACCCCTTGACGCGGGTGGTAATGCTTCGTATGATGCTTTGATTTCCTGGATTAAAGTGCCCTTTACTCTCCACTTGTGGAGAACCTTGGGGTCGACGCCCATGTGTAAGAGCAAGCCTGTGTACAACCCACCCAGACATGACTGGGCTTCAGAAGTGGAGCCTCTATCAAACCCGTAGTCTATACGAGTCTGCGGGTGGTCTGGAATGAGGTCATCGCAACAAGCCCGATACAGATAGTAAGCGGTTTTGATAGGCTGACGAGGGTTGCAATCGAAAACGTGGTGTTTCCAGTGAGACGTTTGGCATTGTCGGGAGCAGTACCAAGCCCGAGGGTGAGAACAGCCCGAGCATCTCATGCTAGCTGGCTTTTCTTCTACGCACCAGGCACAGAGGTGCCGTTCAGAGATCGACATTGTGGCAACGTCTTGCCTAGGCCTGCCACCTGGAAGTACTTTCCTTGTAAGAAAACTGGCCAAAACAGATTCACCATACCTTAAGCTTCTTGTTGAGAATGAGTATTGTGTATAGTTTATGGAAGAGAGGCCTGGGTGACTCACGGAAGGCGTTGGTATCTAAGCGTGCTTTGGGCGCTTTGCTTTGAAGGTCTGGTGATCATCTGCACAAAGGCCGCCATTTCGGATATGCTGGCGCTTAAGCTCGGTTTGATAGTAGAATGCGTACAACTAGTGGGCATCAATAGGATTTGCAGTGGGCTTGATGTCATGTTGTGCGCCGGCGTGCAGCGGACTCTAGGCAGCACAATAGGGACTTTCGAAGTGAATTACTGAAGACAAGGCACAAAGGATCGGAGGAGAGCAAAGACAAAGGTAAATACAGCAGATCTCTCAAGTGTCTCTATAAAGCCTGTACCTTGTCCATCGCGATGCTCGCAGGCAGCACGGGTTCTAACTTTTTTCAGTGAAGAACTTTTAAATCATAAGTCATCAAAGCAGAGTATCCAAAGACACGTACCCTGAACACAGTTGGAGAAGCGTCCGGAAATAGCGGTTGGGATTTAATGTACTCTTCCGTAGCTTTTCGCAGATTCAGAGACTTGCGCGCATCCAAGTTGGGTTCTGTCGGCAAGCAATGATCTACCAGAGTTTTGCCCTTGGCAGGATGGTCAATTTGAGCCTAAAATGTTTGAAGCGCACCGTGCCCATCGCGAGAGAGTTGTGTGCTGGTACATTGGATTGCGAAAGCATTAAAGCCATTCGCAGCAAGGGTCAGTGAGATGGCCATGTCAATAGATGTGCATTTGGGTCCTGGGTGTTGTCGCAGAGGGGAGAGCTGAGCGGTTGCTCTATAGACGGCAGTTGTGGTAATCCACAGTTGACAGCCATCGTTCGACGAAGAGCTGTACTGTCACCGAAGCTCTGAGTTCTATGCATGAAGATGGCTTTCATGGTGGTTCCGAATGACTTCCACGTCGCCTTTGACTTCTGAGTCCATCGCCGCGGCGTGAGAGGCAAGTTGGTTTGAGGTCATTGACGGTGGTCGGGCTCGTTCAATCCGATACGCATAAGGATGGAAGGGAATAGGGATGTTTTCGGTCCCAGGAAGGTACTGCTGTACATTGACTCCTGCGACAGTAATTGGCAGTGATCATAGCAGGCAAGAAGAAATGAGTACGAACTGATCAGCAAGTCCTGGTCATCGATCACTGTCAAACTGGTAACGTGCGCGACTCGTACAAAGATAAGGTAGGCCGCATACACAACCCACCACGTCACGTGCCCAAAAGCGTTACTTCGCGTTACATTTGCATATTTCCGGAACTACATTTTTTCTCGCATGTTCTCGGGAAATCAGAAAACAACAATCGATGGGGAAATCTATTCTCGAGAGTTTGTTGTTTTCCGATCTTTTTTAGAGGAAGAAACCAAAATGTAGATCCAAGAATACCGCTGAAAGCAAACCATCAAACAGATCGGAAGAGATAAGATTGCCGCCTCCGAACTTGAAGCATAAGCTACAGAATGACCGCCCGGAAGCATGGGACTCAATTTCATTAGCAGAGAATGCTGAGGGTACGTGACATATCTTTCTCAAAGATTTCCGCCATGATTGAACGAGGACAAGCTCGACAAAGAATGTGATTGCAGCGCGTGAATACTTAGATTCCGAATCTGATGACAGTTGACCATTCGACAGCTCTGCTCACGATGCCGAGATTTGCGACACACTCACGCTGTTCTGATATGATTTTAAATCGCTCAATTTTGACACAAGAAAGTATAAAACGGCGAGGGAATCACTTAGAGGAACAGTTACGATCCTGAACACCTGACTCTTGTCACAGATCAGTAACTCCACGTGACGTGGTGCGTTGTGTGAACGTCCTCTGAAAGGAGGCACGGGATGAGAGAGGAACGCGTTTCGTGATGTGACAAGCACATGATCGGAGCCTCTTGACTTCGTACCACCACCATCTCTTGGATCCCTTACCTTATCTTTCCTTCTTGTACTCCTCTCCTGTAATTTCTTGCGTCTCTCCATCCTTCCTCGCTGGCACTTATCGCTCAGTCGTCCGGGTCTTTTGGCCTTCCTTATTCCTTGGATCTTACTCGGCTAAATCATGGTAGGACCTCCGGATAGGCGAGTGACACGCGCTCAGTCACGACTACCACGCTCTCCTTCTGTCCACTCCTCTACGAACGCCCCGCGCGCTTCATCGCGCGACACCTCCTCCGGACTCTCTGCACCACCTTCTACATCGCGCCCACTTGTCAACAACGCCAAACAACCTGTCAACGGACGTCCCAAACTCGTCATCCCTCCTGTCATTCCGGAATCCTCTCCCGACCTCCCGTTGCAATCTCTCCCGCAATTTTCTGCTGCTCAACATGCCCGCGCTCAGCAATCTGTCCTCGATGCCCTCTCGCGGCCTCACCCCACTCCCAATCCGGACCCCAAGCGACGACGCGTCACTACCCCGCGCTCCTCTCCTCGTCATTCGACCCCTCCTCCTTCTATGCGTTCACGTCCTCGCGCTGGTAAAGAACGCGCTCGTTCCCCGGTAACCATTTCCGTTGACGAGGCGGAAAATATCATTCGTTCAGCGCTTCCACTGCGTCCTCAGCCCGTCGCGGCTGCTGGTCCTTCCCGTCTCCCTCGTGCTACCTTGCGTCCTTTATCTTCCTTAGCTCCCCCTCCCATTCCAATACGTAACCTCCCCATCCCCTCCCCTTCCTCACATCCTTTTGCGCCTCCTCTCTCCCATGCTCCACTTGTACAACCCCACCCTTTACCTCCCATTCCTACTGCGTCCTCTCAGCATCACCCCACCCCTTCTTCCCCTCGTCATCCCACTCCTGCTATTCATCTCTCCCTCGCTTCTCCCACTGCCTCGCCTGCTCCTCGTTATGCCTACCGTTCTCCTGTACCTATTACTCCCTCCTCTTACCTTACTCCTCACTCCCGATCCGTCCCTTTTACTCCAGCTCCTTCTCTTCCTTCTAGTCTTGGTACTCCATTCACGATTGCTACTCCATTTACCATTCCCACTGCTTCGCCTGCCGAAGCTTCCCCTGTACCCAATGCGGAACCTATTACCCTCTCCCGTGCGGAGCTCGCGGCGCTTTTTCAGCGTCACGGTGATCAGGTGCTACAGGACTACACTGCGCGCCTTGCTGCCGTAGCTCCTCCTATTCCTGCTCCTGCTCGTGGGTCTTCTTACACCCTTCATTTCTCCTTTTCACTCACCGTCTTCTTCAGACGCTGATATTCCATTTCCTGTGCCGCAAGGGGGTCACGCTATTCCTGCTGGCCCTCGTATGTTCCGTTGCCTCTCCTTGCTCTTCAACTTCACTAACGACAGTCTTCTGTCCAGGTATGGATGCACCGTTGACAGAGCCTGCGGCACGTAGTCCTGCTAGGTCCCTTCATGCTCCTCCGCCCGCTCATGCAGCGCTCATCGATCCTGATGAAATGATTGTTCCTAAGCGCATTCGCAATGAACTCGCCCGTGGCTGGTCCGAGCACATCCCTCTCGATCTTCTCACGAATGCTGCTTGCCAACGCGCTTCCTTCACTCCTTCTACCTCCCGCGAAACCACTATCTCTACCGGTAACTTTGGTCACCTTTTAGTCAAAGGTCTTTCCTTCGACTGCACCAAGGAGAAGAAGATTTCGCCCATCGAATGGATGCAAGGTGCTCGAAACCTCTGTTATGCCATCCGCACCTGCCTCCTGGCCGCTGGCGATACCGCGCCGGGTGGTCCTTGTGCCCAACTCATTGCAGATGCTTTCCAGACCCACTTCGACTACATCACCAAACGCCATGACTTTGAGGAGAAGTTCATGGTCTACGTTCTTTACGATATTCACGTTCGTCAGAAGTGGCTCACTGAGTCCAGCTCATTCAAAATTAGCGATTTCCATGTCCTCGTTCACCAGAAATACCTTTATGCCGCTGCGACTTCTTCCCTAAACTCTCTGGCCGCTTCCTCCACCTCTTCTGTTCTGCCCCAGCGTTCCTTTCGAGAAGGCTACGCCTCGAATCGTACCAACAGTACCTGGCCACCCGATAATGGTTGGTCAAAGGCTACTCGCGCACCTGCGCGTCCCACTTCCGATCGCCGAACTTGCCGATGCATGTACTGTGGATCCTCCGACCACAAGTTCTCCGCATGCCCTGGCCCCGGTCGTCTCCTCCGCAAAGACGCCGCCGGTACCTGGAAGTCCCAAAGTGGTACCACCTTCTGTTTCTCGTACAATGGTCCGGTCTCTTGTGCGAAAGGTGGAGCCTGCCCGCACTCCCATACCTGCTCCCTCTGCGGCGCTGGAGCTCATTCTGCTCAATCGTGCCCTACGTGATCTTCACTTCCCAGTAACGTCACCTCTCAAGCACTGGCGATGGACCGCGGTCCTTGAAGAAGTAGGTGCTCTAGACGAGTTTCGTGAGGTACCGAAAGGCCTCGAGTTTGGTTTTAGCCTTGGGCTGGAGGATTTCATTCTCGACCATACATTTTCTCCTCCTAATCACTACAGGACACCTGAGCATCATACCTTTATTGTAAATAAATACGCCGATGAAATCAAACTTGGGCGCGTTTCGCCCGGCTATTCACCTTCGCTTGCATCCCATCTCTTCGGCCATTATCGCACGGCTCCTTTGAATGTCTTCGAGCGAACCCCCGGTGGCAAACTTCGTGCCACTGTTGACCACTCCTACCCCCGCAACAACCCCCTAGTCCCTTCAATCAACTCTCGTATTGACACCAAGCGTTTTCAGTGTGCTTGGGGTACGTTTTCCATGTGTTGGCTCCTTGTTGCAGATGCTCCTCCTGGAACTCAAGCCTCAGTTTTTGACGTCGATGCTGCCTTCCGCAACATTCCGACACGTCCTGAGGATCGGACAGCTACTGCCATTCTTATTGATGGTCTCATTCACCTCGATGGTCGTCTCAACTTTGGTATCTCCCCTGCACCTGGGATCTTCGGTTTTATTGCCGATGCCATTGTTCGAATCTACCTCGCCAAAGGCATTGACGCCGTAATCAAATGGGTCGACGACTTCATTTTCTTTCGTTACCCTCGCGGCTTCTCTCGTGGTGTCCCCTCGTTTTCATACGATGAATCCTTAATCTGGTCCATAGCGTCGGATCTTGGCTGGCCTTGGGCAGTTGACAAATTCGTCCCCTTCCACACCTCCTTCACATACATCGGTTTTGAATGGTCTCTCGAGGATAAAACTGTTCATCTCCCAGACGCGAAGCGTTCCAAGTACCTCGCGAAACTGACCTCCTGGTCTCTTGGTTCCTTAGTGAATCTCCAAGCTACGGAGTCTCTTATTGGGACATTGAACCATGTCACTCTCGTTATACCCAACGGTCGATCTCATCTCCCATCACTCTACAAATTTCGCTCATCGTTCGGTACCAACTCCTCTCCTTGGACTCAACATCGAGTTACCCCAGCTGTATCTGATGATATCATTTGGTGGACTCATACTCTCTCGTCTACTTGGTGTGGCTTGAACATAGTCCGTCCACCTTCTCCTCTCAACGTCTCAGTCTTCGTCGACGCCTCTACATCTTGGGGCATTGGTTTTTGGATGAATGGGAAGTGGCTAGCCTGGAAGCTATTACCAGGATGGAAAACTGATGGCCGTGAGATTGGGTGGGCTGAGATGGTAGCGGTGGATCTTGCGACGCGAGCTTTCATCGCCGCCGGTTTTTCAAATTGCCATATCATCCTCAAATCGGACAACACCGGTGTCGTTGGTGCATTGGCTGCTGGGCGCTCCCGCAATTCTCAGCAGAATTCAATTCTTCGGAAAATTGTATCTACGTTCCAACAACACAGCCTTTGGGTCACTACCCAATGGGTCTCGACTTCTGACAACCTTGCGGATGGTCCATCTCGTGGTATATTCCCTTCTCGGAAACTTCTCTTCCCTTTCCCCCCTGCGATACCTACTTACCTCAAACCATACTTAGCACCTTCTGTACCTTATCATGAACTACCTCCATAACTTGTTATAATATATTTCATCATGAACTACTGTCAGCCTCCAACCGTTGACAACTTGTCAGCCTCTCAATATAAATACTCGTTATCCCTTGTTTGTTTCCTTGCCCTATGATGTCTGTCCCCACTTCAATCTCTGATGCCATTGTCCGAAAGGCCACTGCTGAAATCCTATCTGACTTGTCACATCGTCAGCATTTTCAGGCCGTTCCTGCAACTGCTCACCATTCCTCTCTTTCGAAACACCGGGAGCGCATTGATGCAACTATACAGCAAGCTTGGAAATCTTCGACTACCTCCAAATATCAATCTGGTGTTGACCAATTTCTCAAATTCTGCTCCGCTCATGGTATTCCTCTCTCGGACACTCTGCCGGCTTCCGAAGACCTTCTCTGTGCATTCGCCTCATCTTACGCCGGCCTTATTTCTGGCAAAACCATCCGCAACAAGTGCACTGCCATTCGGAGTTGGCATATCAAGAATCATGTCCACTACCTGGGTGACCAACAACTCTCGTATGTTCTGAAAGGCGCTCACAACATGACTCCTGCATCTTCTATCAAGCCCTCGCGCCCCGCCGTAACTGCAGATATGCTCCTGGTCCTTGATGAAGCGCTAAATTCTCATCATCCATTGGATGCTGCCGTTCTCTTTGTTGCCAAGACTGCTTTTTGGGCTCAAATCAGACTTGGAGAACTTCTGCCCACACGTGAACAAGGCTTTGTCTCTTCCCTCTTTCCCACCGGCCTTGATTTCAAACATCCGAATGCAAATGGTTCTCGCGTTCTACACTTGCCGAATACAAAACTTGGTGGTATTCGAGGCGAAGATGTTATCGTTACCCGTCAACATGGTCGTCTGGACCCGATCAATTCCCTCGATAACCATATCAAAGTCAATGGGCCTCTCTCCACGGAATTCCTCATAACGTACCTCAATACTTCCAACCAAAGAGTTGCGCTAACACGACGACGATTCCTCAAGCGGTGCAATGATGTATGGAAAGCGTTGGATTTTCCCACTATTTCTGGCCATTGTTTTCGTATTGGTGGGACAACATATCTCCTACTTCTAGGTGTTCCTCCTGATATTGTCAAACTTCTCGGACGTTGGTCATCGGATTCTTTCCTTCGCTACTGGCGCTCCCTGGAAATCATTGCCCCTCTGTATGCTGAACTGCTCGAACCTGTATTGCGACACGCTGGACTCCTCCGCCCCTCAGCTTAACTTGGGGGTCATCGTTCTCGGCTACGATGCGCTGTTCTGGCTTCGTTCGTCTGGGTATTCTCCACCGATCACAGACCCCCAGGTTCTCAAGCTGAAAGGCCTCTGAGTCCCTCACCCATCACTGCAACAGAGTACGATAGATTGTAGACTTGTACTTAGATCATGAGCCACCACTAGCACGAAATGAACGTCCTCTGAAAGGAGGCACGGGATGAGAGAGGAACGCGTTTCGTGATGTGACAAGCACATGATCGGAGCCTCTTGACTTCGTACCACCACCATCTCTTGGATCCCTTACCTTATCTTTCCTTCTTGTACTCCTCTCCTGTAATTTCTTGCCCACCCACCCACTCCTTTTCTTTTCTTCTTCTGTCTCCTTCTTTCTTATTCTGTTGTCCTGTTTGATCGGGGTATTCTCCACCGATCACAGACCCCCAGGTTCTCAAGCTGAAAGGCCTCTGAGTCCCTCACCCATCACTGCAACAGAGTACGATAGATTGTAGACTTGTACTTAGATCATGAGCCACCATATGCGGCCTACCTTACTTCTTGCACATTAGCACATTTTGGCAACCAGCGTAGTGAAGAAACGAGATGTCAGAGGGAATCATTTTGTTCTTGGCGATGTCACGTGACTCGTAGGCACAATAATTGAGTAACTGTGGCAGTGGTCCTTGGAGGTTCTGGTGATCTGTTTAAAAGGCCGTTCTGGCTAAACTTGTTCTCCAAAGCCCCCACCATCGTCTGAGAACCGGGATGTCCTCTAAGCAATATGCACACGTAGAACAAGACCATGATGCACCGAATGGTACAGATGAACTTCCGACATACGACGACCTTGCCGCTCAGAACGGTCCAAATTCAAGGCCTGTTCTGTTTGGACATGACACTAGGGAGGGCTCTAATACTCTGATTATCATAGGTTTGGCAGGTGGAGAGGATGGATTGAAAAACGGTGAGGTCAAGATCAAGCAAGAGTTTTCGAAGGATCGCCCAACTAACTCAGGCTTACCCTGGCATAGAGCCGCAGAGCGGTATCTTGACGTTTCTCCCGAGGAGCGTGCCCGAAGGAGAGAGCGAGGATGGGGAAATGATGAAATGGTACGGCGTCGCCTCACTTTTCTTCGATTATTATTAACTCAACGCGGCTAGAATGACCGGGGAGCTGGATACTCACAAGGTGCCCCTCAGGTCAATATATCTGTGGTTGCGCCACCATCACTCTCGAGTTTGAGCATTCAGACGAATAATATACATGCGTCGCCGGACTCCCTTGATGTACATACCCCATCCCCTCCGTTACCCCCGTTACCCTTCATCAGCCAAAGACTCGCGCCTACGCACCTGAAGATAAATCAGTTTGGTTCCCGGTTTTTGCCACACACGACATCCCCCATACGATGCTTACTTCCCATAGCGTCTGACAAAATGCTATTGATCGGACACGATGAAGGACTCTCGGTCTTGGATATGTTTCCCCAGGAATGGACGGAGGACGGTAGAATTGTTGTCAAGGGGCCGGACGAAGCTCATGCATATTTGATGTGGCAGGGGGAAAGGCAAGCAGCTTTCTGTTGAATTGCGTTTCTAGATGTTAGACTTAGACACTTCTAGCATTATTCAAATGTCGCTGCTGGAGGTTGAGAGCAACGGCGAAGGGACGCCTCAAGGTGTTGTTCTTGCCCTTGTAGGTCCTGATCCCGACACGCCAGGTCTAAGAGATGCAGATTCGATGCGCTCTCTCCGCATGTACAACTTAGCGAGTTTGACAAGCTTGGCTAAATGGGCTGTTGCACAAAAGGTGAACGGAACACCTTTAATTCTCTTTTTCCGACTCACATTCCATTGTAGGGGGCCCGCCCATTGGATCTACGTAGGCCTTCGAACTGGCAAGTTCAGCAATCCCCGAGCAAACGGCGTAGACCACAGAGCACGATCGCCCGTGGTCTAAAGGCTTTAATTGATTCACCAGGCGGGAGCCATCCACATCATTCACCAGAGCATTCTACTTCGTCATATGATACTATTCTTTCCCCCTCTTCTTCTTTGGCACCTTCAATGACCCCAAGGCAGGCTTTTCCTCGGCGTCTTTCTCCTAATCGCAAGGAGTCGAATGAGTCGAGTTGGGATCTCGTAGACGATCTTCCTTTGCGATGGGCAACAGACTTCGTACCATTAGCTTCCAACGGGTCACGACTCGTGCACACGTCTATCCTTTCCTACGCGCTGTGGAGCGACGAGAACCGAAAGGGAAGAGGGGGACGACTCCTTGCTATTGCTACCAAAACCAATATCCTGCTATACGAAACGCCCAAAGGAGAACGTGCTTTCCGATTCGTTAAGGTTTGGTCCTTCACTTTCGTGTCCGGCATTCACTAATTCTACTCCAGGAATTTTATACCCCTTTGCAACCTAGAAGCATAGCCTTTTTTCAGCAATCTGTACATGAAGTCAATCGAAGTCTTTCAGATGTGGGCACGCCAGGGCGTTTCCAAAACCACCGAAGAACAGACAGCAGTAGTACACTCCGAGGCGTCAGCGATACCTTACGCGCATCATCATCTGCGACTGCCACTCTTAACTATGGGACGCACCTGAGCCTATTCGTGGTCTTCGACAAGAAAGCGGGATGGATACGGATGGCAGACTCTGCCGTCGGAGAAATGGAACTATACGATGCCGGAGGGCAGCAACGTCAAGCCGACACCCCTACAAGCTCCATTCTCAGGAGCCGCATGTCGTTTGAGCATCACTCGCCTAAATGGATCCCTCCCGTTCGCTGTACCCTCCCTGCGCTCAACAAAATAGGCGTAAGCAGGGATGTGCATCTTCTCACTCGCGGGAAGCACACACATATCGTACCGTGTCCTCTGCCTGTGGGTCCATCATCCTACCCTCCCCTGGCTATCGTATCATGGCGCGTGGCACCAACGAGCATCTCTGTCAGAGTATGCGAGCCGCCCCCTACTGATGGGACTTACTCGCCACCGTTCTTGCAAGTTATCGGTTTTGGCGAACATGGCTTGGAGGTTCAAGAGTTATTGTTGTCATTCATTGGAAAGGGGAAGGGGAGAGCTGTCGACCCAGTCGTTGTACGAGCGGAGGACGATTTGGGTGGTGATGCGGGCTTCCTTTGTGCGGGTGGACACTGGGACCAATCTCACTACCTACTCCACCAATATCTGAACCGCTCCCCCTCTGCGTCAAGTTCACTGTCCGGAACCTCTTGCACGAGCATGGAATCGGAGGATTTGATTGAGAAGATGGCGAAAGAGGAGGGAGTGTACGGGTGGTGTCGGAAGGGAGCACAAGATTGGCGAATTTTCTGGGTGGGGGGCTCGTCATCAGAGGACAGTGTTCAAGATAGCGAGGACAGTTATTTCGACAGATGACTCAGACCATGGCTGTCTCGACCGGTAATTTATATAAAGGACTGTGATAGCGGACTCGCTGTACAAAAAGACTAAATATGAGCTAATGTACAAGTAAATATGTAGTGTAAGCCGATGCGAGGAAAACGAGAGTCCCAGTGTTGCGGAGATTAGAATGACAAACAAAAGTGAGGAAATGAGCTTCATGAAACTGTTCAGTATCATCGCAGAGCAAGAAGATGTGAGTCCATGCAATAGGAGGAAAACAGATCGCCTAGCTGGTAGCGTTAGCAGACCGCAAGTTGCTCGAGCCAGCCTGATTCAACCTCCCAGCCGCTTGCGGCTTCCGTATCACTACAAATGACCGCTGGGGTTGAGAAGCCTCCCCTAAGCCACCCAACTCCTCGTCAACAGGCTTATTAGCGAGCTCGGCAGGAGCAGGAGGAGCAGGCGTCCCTTCGCTACTGTGGGCGCGGCTTCGCCTCAAATGGTACCAAGGCTTCTTTTTCGGTGTCGCCTCCTCTAAATCACCGTCATCATAGTCTGCATGGAGCACTGGTGGCCGCAACAACCCTCCGCTGGTCTCCCGTCTGGATGATGTGCCTTGAGACTGGAACGAACTCAGAATGCTCGCATCTTCAATGACTGCAGTCTGAGATTTAGTTCGAATGTGTGACGGTTGCATTGCACCCGGGGGTAATGTCCCGATATCGTGGCGATGGGTTTCCACGTTGGACAAGGAGGGCGGTGGGGAATCATCGCCGTCGTCAGCGAAGACTGGTTGATGTGAACTTGGGTGGCCCATGGACGGGAAAGTATGTGTTGAGCCAGTGGTGATGGCGTATGGTGTATCGATATGAGCCCTTCCGCCCCCTACCCGCGAAAAACCGGATTGTGCCACAGTCGTTGTAGACTGCGACGGTTTCTGCAACGGCTGCGGATTCGACGGCATCGACAAAGGGTTCTCGCTGAGTACTGGAGTATACCCCGTCCTGGGGAAAGGCTGCCAAGCCCCCATGATGAATCCCTCGTCATCGCTGTCTTCCCGATATGGCCGCATCGCGTGCTCTGGCTTCAATACAGATGGCGGACCGCCCGAATGCGTTGAACCTTTTCTTGATTCATTACCCTGGAAGCGAGGGGGGGTTGAAGCACCCCCTATACTCGGGAATGCTGGTGGGATGTATGACGAGACATCGGAGTCACGGTGCTCGGGCTGGGGGCGAAGCTCTGTTGCTTTGTAAGAGTGCTTGCCATTCCGAGGGCGACGTTTTTGTCGTCGTTTACGAGGGCCGCAGCAACCAAGGAGGCCGCAGGCACCAAGCAACCCGCTATCAACAACATGTCTGCTGCGGTCGAAGCTAATTCCACCAATGATGCGAACGAGGGCTTCAACAATTTTGACGAGGAGCATCAGAAGTAGCGCAAGATAGACAAGGGCTAGTATTATTAGAATGCCGTAGGCAACCCACCCCCCTGGGCCAGGTCCGATTGATATCTGAACAGGTGTCAGCTGGCAGTCAGGATCCAAAAGTAGAGCTAGAACGTACTGTGGGTGTCAGTATGACCAGCAAAACGGCCACAACTATTCTCGCAACACAGAACAAGAAACTAATCAGACCCATGCTGGCTCCCGTTCCCCAAGGAAGCCAAATGCTTGTCACGAGGGCAGATACCACCTCGATAACCAGGATGATGATAGCCTGGGCTGTCCCGCTATGCTGTCCAGCACCAATAGTAATGCCGAATGCTAAATTGGTCGCAAACAGAAGGCTGGCAAATAATTGTGAGCCATGACGATAGTGGTTGTACAATGGGCCGAGAGATAGCAATGTTCTTGTTTCATCATAGAGTTTGTTTGTGGTCGTGAAAGTCACTCGTAGCACCAGATGGGTAGGAAGGAGGATGGAAAAGATGGTGAATGAAAGTCCGGCGAGTGCTTTCGAGCCCACAGAGGCCTGATCGCGAGACATTGTCATCTGATACACCGAGAAGATCGTCACAGGGAGATGGAAAAGGAGGAGGATGCGGACAAGGTTTCCGTGGAGAACGCTTCCATGGAAAGACCCAACTTCGGAACGCAACTTCCACCACGGCCGATGGGAGTTGATCCCTCGATCTCCAGAACTGGCTCCAGTTGAAAGAGGTAGCCCAAAGCGGGAAGATGGTCTGAAGATGGCGGTGCCATTCGTATTTTGTCCGTTGAGAGACTTATTCTCGTCAACAGCTGGTGGATCCAATTCCGGTGACTCTTTGATGTTTGAAAAGCCGGGGCTTCGGGTCCCAGTCAGACGTGACACTGTGCCAGGACCTGGATGTCCAGAACCACCTAAAGCTTCGGCGATTATACAGGCGAAGGAATCAACAAGCCATGCGCAGATTGTCACAACGATTGCTGTTCCTATGATCCCAAGGAAAAGGATCAAGCAGATAGGAAAAAGATCTTGCGGTCTGACGCCAAGTGTATGAGCGAAAGACGACAGACCATGCGTAGTATTGTCAGGGAGGGTAAAGAGAGTATTTGGAATTGCGGGGTCGATGAATAAAGGGGAGGCGGGATCACTGAGTTGGTCGGCGAAGTTTGATGGAGGTGAGTATGGTGGAGTAGTGAAAGGATTCCAGTGATGGGACGCTGAGGATGGTACTAGTGTGACGTCTAGGAGTACTCAGTCTCAGACGTGAAGGAAACATGAAGTGGTAACTTACTGTAAGATAATGTTGACCACGCAGTCTGTGTTAGGATAGGATCTTGAAACAAGAGGATCAATGAATATAGACGGGTGGTAGATGAGATTGAGCATACAAATGAAGGGGGGCCATTGAACGGCAACCATCGCCAGGACTGCACACCACTGTGTGTGGAACATAACGTCCCTCATAGATGGGGTACCTGAATTGGGTCACAGTGATAAGTGTCGTAGGTGGGTGTGATATGCATGGGACTACGCACAAAATCGCAACAACGCAGGTGACGTCGCCAACCGCTCCCCACTAATCGCACTCGCAAGAATAAAACCTGCGCTCTGTGCCCTAGACCATATCCCGTGTTCATGACGCGTGATGCCACGACCCCAGGCGGACACTATCCGCGCAAGACCAACAAGTGCCCAATACGCTATTGTCAAAGCAATTGTCGACCAGAATATTATTTTCGCTTGTCCGTATGGGGAGTCTGGCTGTGGATCAAGTGGAGTTGTGGAGACATCGATACAAAGGAGCTCATTGATGGATGGATCCACAGCACGCAGTCGGGTGGTTAGTGTCGTGAGGGCCCGGTGTTTCCCCCAAGGTATGGCCGAAGAAAGGGCAAACGGTCCAGCTGGAATCGGGCAATATGTAGCGTTGACGTTCTCAAGTGCTGGCAATGGGGACGGCGGACGAAGCGTTGAACAAAGATATGAGCTATTGGTCCACGCATCCAAGGTAAGCACAGTTGTTGAAGTGAAAAGAGTTGCTTGTGGAGTCTTCCGTTCAGCGGGGACATTTCACCGGGAGAACATAATTCGAACTTACCAAGACTTGTACTAACGTTGGTGAATCCCAGGATTTCCTGGGGGCTGTTGCCTATCACCGTGAGGTTCAAATGTTTCCCAAACTCCTCGGTGTCGAGGACCTGGGCATATACGGTGGAGATATTAAGCTTTTGTGCTGGATTACTGCTCTGGTCGAAACAGTCCGTAAACTGAACAACCGCAGGTTCAGCAAGGACACGAGGCAGAATGAGAGCAAGGACGAGCGCCACCAGCGATTGGGGCATAGAGAATAGCCTAGACATCGCGCCCGGCAGCGACGAGAGATGTTCGCCGGTTCTGGGCGCTGTCTCGTGGAGTAAGTACTGAACCTGAGAGAGTGGCTCCTGGCTCACACAATTTCAGCCACCTGCCACGTGCTCCGATTACACCCAAATCTGGACATCCGTTATCCACGTCAAAAAAGTTTGCTCCCGCAACTGGTTCATGCTGCGCCATCTTTGCCAATGTCGAGCAAGATCGCTGCAGCCTCGACGCCTATTTCACGATGTTCGTGTCTATAAAGAGGATCGTCGTTGGCCAGGCTGGCAGGTCGTCGTTGGAATTGAGACCCACGCCCAAATCAAGTCGCGTCGAAAGCTCTTCTCCGGTATGTTCATGACTAAATGCTTTTTTTAACTGCTTATTCATGCCTCCTCATAGAATCTCCAACTTCTGACCCTGGTGAAATTCCGAATACCCATGTCACGCTCTTTGATGCTGCCTTTCCTGGAACACTTCCTGTGAGTATTGAAAGGAATCAAACGGGTTCCATCTCACCCGTAGACAGACGTTAAACCAGAAATGCGTAGATCTGGCATTGAGGGCCGCAGTTGCGCTTGAATGTAACATCCAGGCGCGCTCTTCCTTTGACAGGAAGCATTATTTTTACTCCGACCTGCCTTCCGGATACCAAATCACCCAACAGTATGGTCGGGACTTTTCACTGGATTCTCCCGGCTTGGAAGCTAAATATACAGATATCACAGCACCAATAGCACTGGGCGGAAAGCTTAATATTTCCCGACCTGGTAGTCCCACTTTCCCTGTCCGAATCAAGCAAATCCAGCTAGAACAGGTTCGTTCATGCTCTGGCTCTTTCTTCGGCTTTATTCTCTGTGTACCTCACACTTATCCATCTAGGATACCGCGAAATCTACCTTCAACCCTCGAACTCGAACTTCATGCATTGATCTAAATAGAGCAGGAACAGGCCTTATGGAAATTGTGTCAGAGCCTGATCTCCGGTCTGTATGCCTGCCACATGCGGCGACTTCAATATTGAATCAGACATGGAAGGTCACCAGAAGAGGCTGGAGCATATGTCCGTACACTCCAGGCGGTACTACGCGCTGTGGGGTCCAGCGACGGGAATATGGAACAGGTATTTCAACATCTTAGGCTATCCCTACCTGTTCTAACTGAAGATGATCTCTCCCCAGGGGTCATTACGCTGTGATGTCAATGTATCAGTAAATCGTGTCGGACGGCCTCCAGGGACGCGTTGTGAAATCAAGAATCTTAACAGCGTCCGATTCATGATGGCTGCCATTAGTTGAGCCTAAATTCTTCAGCCAAATGAAGTAAGCTCATGGAATTGTTCTCTTGCACCAGTCCATGAAATTAGTCGGCAACGGGCTATACTAGAATCTGCCCCCAACCCAGACACGGCCACTGTCCCTCAGGAAACTCGCGGTTTCGACGAACATCGATTCGAAACGTACAGGCTTCGTTCAAAGGAAGATGCCCCCGACTACCGATATATGCCTGACCCTAATCTTGGTGTCCTTGTTCTCAAACAGGTTCGCCTTGTTCTCTTTGGCTTGCCTACCGTTGACTTATCACATTGCCATGTTCGTCAGGATCGTATTCTCAAAATACGTGAAACTCTACCTGAGCTGCCGTGGGACACACGCAAGCGCCTCAATGACCAGTATGGGCTTTCCGAACGCGACGTGGATGTTCTTCTGGCCGTGGATAGTGGGCGAGAAGTCAAGTATGATGGGGAGATCGGAGATGCAGACGCAGGTGCTGTTGCCTACTTCGACCGACTATGTGCAGGCCGAGAAACTCCGGGGTCTTCGAGCCCAGAGCGACGCGATCCGAAAGTCGTTGTAAACTGGTGATTACCTGTTGTTTCCTTCCTTGCCCTTGGAACTCCCGCTGAATGGCTGCTTTGTCTCTCGCTTTTTTGATACTCCTGGTGGCTTCCATCGTTTCAGGATGACTCACGAGTTGTTGGGCCAACTCGCTGCTAGGAAGGAATCGTTCGCAGATAATCACCTTTCTGTGGAACAAATGGGACAACTTATCGATCTTGTCCAAAATAAAACGATCACAGGTCAGCTCCTCGTTCACCTCGTCAAAAACTTGATAGCAAACATTTAATCCACTACGGTAGGGACGTCCGGGAAAATACTGCTTCGGCAGATGCTTGCAAACCCATCACGGACACCAACGGAACAGGTTGCACAGGAGCTTCAGCTCATTGCCCTATCACAGCGTTCTAGCTCAGCTTCATCATTTTCTGCATCCGCATCTATATCAACCACCACCGATGATGCTTCTTCAGAGCTCCGAGCGCTCTGTGGTGATGCTATCGTCGCCCTTCCAGACGAAGTCGCAGCTGTCAGGAAAGGAAATAAGAACGTCCTGAACAAGATTGTGGGACGTGTGATGAAGAACAGTCGGGGCAGAGCAGATGCGAAGGCTGTGAGAGCGCTCTTAGAGGAACTGATTCTCAAGCAACAGTGATTATGTGGATTGTGGGCTCAGGCGGTGGTAAACTAGCCTTAATTGTAATAAACTTCCATTCTCAAGTTTGACACCCTGCGTGATTATCTATGAAACGATGAGGCGTGGATAAGAATGGATATCGGTGAGTGAGTTAAAGTCCGAGAACTGTGCGAGGCAAATTCAAGATGCTGAAGGAAAATAAAGTATACTGATAATCATCCATAGCTGCAGACGTGAAGGTTTCATGACCAATAATATCCGTTCTGACTTCAGGTGAAAGCCAACCCAGCCCATGCACCAACGGCACCAACAACGGCGCCTCCAGCAGCGGCGCTAAAACCAGGTGACGACTTCTTGCGTTGTGCCTCAACTTTCTTGAACAAGCGCTTTACGGCTGCTTCGTTGTGACCAAGAACAAGCAAAGCCTGGGGGTCCCTATCATCATGTTTGGGCACGATGCGTGCATGAAACCCGATCCTCGACGCGTGCGCATGAATATCGTGAATATCATGGGCGGGGACCATATAGACGGTCGCGTCAGAGGACT
Organism: Hypsizygus marmoreus; assembly: GCA_013433165.1. NCBI lineage: Eukaryota > Fungi > Basidiomycota > Agaricomycetes > Agaricales > Lyophyllaceae > Hypsizygus > Hypsizygus marmoreus. Next base: position 670,722 of record CM024087.1, read on the forward strand.
GAGTGAGAGTAGAGATGAATAAGTCCCGTTGCTCGATGCTCATGGATCGAGCAAGCGGCTGTGGGCGGCGAGCTGGAGGAGGCGTCGCATCCCTTTCGACGGCAGCGGATGTGGACACTTCTAAGGCCGGCGACGCCTCTTTCTTTTTCTTGTTGGCCGAAAGATCAGCTGATCCATGGCTACTGTCGGGTGAAGGGGTGGAAAGCGAGCCAGGCATCTTGACCCTTGGCTTCGGCTTCGCAGGGGTCGCTGCGAGCAGAGTCTCCTGCCACTGCACAACCTTAGTCTTTGTCTTGCCCTCAGAACTCCCAGCATCATCATCTTTGTCTGTATCATCGTCGAACATCCCAGGCTGCAGAAGCCGCTCCACGATTTCCTGTGATTCAGACGAGAGGGACAACAGGGTTTGTGTTGGAGCCACCTGGTTTGACGATCGACGACGGTCGCGAATGAATGCCTTCGTCTCTTCGTCACGTTCACGGGTCGGCGACCTTAGCTGCATCGACCCAAGCGCGTCTGTGAGGTTTTTCTCTCCCGTGGTCGCGTTCGATACATTATTGTCTTTCGATGGCGAATCAACATAGGGGCAACCTGAGCGTGGGTGGCCTGCCCTGGGACGTTTGCATTTTGTGCAAGTAGGCGTTTTACGAGGTGTCAACGTCGATGAATCGTGTCCTCCGGTCGACTTTGCGGTTGGAGTATTCGGTGCTGAGGATCGCAGGGATGGCGGCATATTGCTGGTGCGGTTCTAATGTGAGTCGCTGCTTTACTTACTTTTTAAGTCCGACCTGTGAACAATGAGCTCTCGTCGTTTTTGTTTTCCCTTTGTCCCTTCAACTTGACCGTAGAAACGGAGTTGGACGTTGAGAAACGTCAGTGAAGGAGCCAAAAAGACAATTGATTTGGAGGCTGTGCCAAAACCGTGGCACTCACCGAGTCACCCACCTTCCACAACTCACAGCCCATGGCATTCTTCAACTTGCATTTCAAAGCCTCTATGATAAGATTGCTCCCCATGTCTCCAGATCTCAAATTCTTTCCGGTCGGACGAGACTTGCGGAATCTGCTATCAAATCTGCGTTATCAAAAGTTTTCTGTTATGCTTCCTTTGCGCAGGTTCTGCTCAACGACACACGAGGCTCAGTGGACTCGACGGCATACCACGGGTCACCTTGAGCTTTAGCGATGTCAGTTAAGCTCTGTCGCCTCGAGATCTTGTCCAGTTCGTGCATTTCCATATCTGACGCCACGCGGTTAATGATCAGCAGACGTTTCCCCAGCCCCCTCATCGCAAGACTTTTGATTTCTTAACTCCTTTGTTTCAAGGAGTCCGTCAATCTGCACCATAGTGATCTTCAGACAATCTCCCTCGCACCGGCACGCTCCAAATGGGCATGCGCTTCGGTTCGGGCATCATTATATCTCGCAGGTTATGCCTCCGAACGATCGTCATGGATTGGCCATCCGTGATATCCTGCTTGGGCCCGTTCGTCGGTTCGTCACTCGAAATGTTGATATCCTCCAACTCGGATTTGTCTTAACACGGTCTCAATCCGCGCTAGGCGTTTTACACGATAACCTTGATGAATACCGCCGCATTGCAACTCTAGTGACCCCGCGCCATGAGTGGTACCAGTGTGGTACCCAATTCCGAGTCCGCCGAATAGCCGCAATGACTACCTCCTTCTGAGGACACTTACGACCGGTTCTGTAATTGTTGAACACGACCACGCCATTTAGCAGGGGACGTCGGGCAACGTTCTCCGTAAGTACTCGCGAACCCAAGAAATGGGGGAGCGGCTAACCTTGACAGATGTGGATTGAGACCGAGGTGCGTATGTTTCGAAGGTGTCGCAAAATCTTCACATCGTTCAGCTGTGTATGGATTTCCCAAAAATATTTATAGCATAGTATAATAAAATACACTTTGATGTCTCGAGGCTATACGATAACGAAGCAAATACAAGGGCGATGAAAATTTGTGGCTGACAAGTTGAAGAAATGCAAAAGGATGGAAGGGCAAAGGAAGCATTATATCCCTTCGGATCACTCGCTAGAGACCTTGGTAAGAGACGTGTCCTACGAAAGGCGAACCATATTCCCTGTGAAAATGAATGGATAAATAACCAAGTGACCAAGGCAAAAATTGAAAGGGTAGGCTTTGCATGAATTGCCATTGGGGTGGTTTTGCCTGGGGGTCCGGCCAGATGGCTTTTGAATCCGACTTCGATCATGCACCTACAGGTCCGGTGGCAACGGCAACATTTTCGCCAAAAGGTAGTTGAGGTGACTTGATGTTGAGGTGGTCCTTGGAGGCGTATAGTCCCGAAGCTTCAGATATAGGAGTGACGGATATCGGCATTGTGTTTGGGCCATTTCCTGTAGTAGACCTTAGAGGAACATCGGATGTTGCATTGGAAGACCTGATGGGGCACGCCCTGCAGTCAGGAAAGACCTGTGAGCGTCTGGAGATAATGGTTCACCAACCGTTGTTTCTTCGATGGCTTATGCGGAGAGGTATCGCTCGACTTGCCAGGACCCTTGACGTTACGCAAAGTACCATTCTACGATCAGTGTACTTCGATGGTAAGGAGAACTATCGCATACCTTGACACGTTTCTGGAGAAGCCTCGCAGGACGTTCACCAACATCAAACACGTAGTCAGGCAAACTAGAGCTTCAGTAGCGTCAGCCAGATACTTGAAGGTGAGCTGTAGTATGAACCTCTTGATATGCCGTACAACGATGCCCATCGTAGCCTCGTTAAAGTTCTCCCACATTTTGACGAGTTTTGTGAATTCCGTTGTGGGGTATGAGATGTCAAGTCTCCGTGGACCAACAGCGCCGGCTTTTGAAGCAACCAAGTTAGTCAGTCACAAGCAACAAATCGGATATACCAGCTGATAATTCACGTTGCTTTGGTTCGATAGCAAGGCCAATGTAGAAGGTGGTGGAATACACAACGCTTGCACCTTCCTTGCCTTCGATGTCTTCCTTTTTCCGGTTGAGGATGGCATCCGAGATTTCACCTTGAGCGACTGCGTGAACCTCTTCCTCCGAAAGACAATATGAAGTTTGATCGAAACCCTTGACGAAAGGATGTGCTAGCGTCAGAGAATCGACATACTCAAGCTTCATCACCAATTGTCGTATTCTTGATTCTACCGTGCCAGACCTATCCAACAGGTGCGTTTATGTGCGTCCTCGGTGACGTTGTGTGACATAGATCGACTCACCATTTCATTTGTAATTCTGTGTTGCCTGTCGAAGCAATCACTTGTAGATAGTATCGGTATTTGTGGAAGAAATCATGTTTCTCGAAGAGCTCAGACCAGGAAGCGCTGCCGACGATGACTTTGTCAACGATATCAGCACCTGAAGCAAGGTCAGTAAATATCAACTGAAGATCGAGACGAAAACGCACCTTTCTTGAACTCCTCCGTCATTATCATTTGGGTAGAGGCAGTGACATTGTGAGTGGAGCACATGGCGGGATATGCGGGCGTGATTATTGGCATCCGGTGAGACCTATCTGAAGGATACAGTTTGGGATTCCAAACCCGGACCTGTAAAGGTCCCTCCTCTATTTGTTTGAGCAATACCGGCTGCGGCCACGACCTGTAAATCGCAAGTGGAAGTGAGCAATCATGACATGGGCCAAAGCAAAGAAACTCACCATTGATACATGATGATAAAGAAACGGCTAACAATAGCACCAGCAATGGCATTTGGATATAGCTGACATATTCGAGCAACGAGCATGGCCCACGCCACACCGCCAAGAAAACCGTTGACATTGGAATAAATGGCTCGCCCTGTACGAACGAAACATTGTTATTGGACTAACACCAAGGTGGGAAACGACTAACGTGTGGCCCACAGCTTTATACATCGTAATGAATCACGGAAAACTTGAACATTGGGCACCAACCGCAGAATCTCATCAGTAACGCGTGACCCTATCACAAGTGAGATGAATACAAAAAGCAAAAAAACCATCAATACACACCATTTAAACTTCGGACACATCGCTCATCTAAATTCCGTAGAAGATTATCGTCCTGCAGAGACAAGTCATCGGGTATTGATGAGAGCGCTAAACGTGCCATGAGGAAATCAATGGGTATGCCGGATATCTTGGTCTTGATAATTGGTACATAGGCTTCCGGGACGCCCTAAAAGACGGTTACTTGTAATTGAATAAGAGGCATCCAGCAAATCACGCACTGAAACCTCCATAACCCCTTCGGCCTCTCTAAGCATAGGCTCGAAAATCTCAAAAAAGTCCTCTCGAGAAACATGCTTGGGCACCACACAGAGAGTGTCAATATCACTTCCTGGCCCATGTACGCCTAATCGATATGATCCGAATGTAAATATTTTCCCCCCTGCGGCAGTCGCCGCAGCTTCGGATAGTCCTCGCGATAAAGAAACAGTCCGGACGAATTTTTTCACCAGAGCAGCGACGCGACCCAGTACAATTTCCCTGATAGAATTAAGGACATCCAAAGCGTCAGTGTCATGGATCGGAAATAAAGGGCCGTTGAAGCGATGCACGTTCACCCCCCGAGGTTGGCATGAAGGTAAGTCCCGGGCGTCGAGTACGAGAGCTGGACATTCCAGTGCAAGGTCGGTGGTCGTAGAACCTCATATAGAATGTCTTTGGGCGATATCGCGAAACAATGGATGGAGAATGGCCCTGCAGCCAAGGGGTTGACGGCAGTGCATGGAGGGTGGACGCTCACCTTGTCCGTGCTTCTGTCTCTGTTTCGAAAGCGTTCTGCCTTCTCAGCTCCTCCATCAAGGTCACAGTCACTTCCTTTTCACGTTCGTTGGACGGCGATGTCGAGATTGGCGGTGTCACCCCCAGAAAACTACAAAAGAATTTGTACACAAATAATCCTCATAAAGAAAGCCAACTCACCCAGTTTCGCTTGACATAGTGAAGCGACTATATTCTAAAGCGTTTGACGGTGGATCGAGAGGTGATGTTGCGGATTTGAGAGGCCTATTGAAAAGAGGCCAATGTGTCCGGAAACAAGAGGAATGTCAAGACACAGCGGTGATTCTTAAGCCCTTTCAACCACGTGATCACATACACCACACTAAGACTTGCCCCAGGTGTTCAGAATATTCGATGAAAAGGAACAATGTACATATCTACCAGTAGTAATATGTGGCTGAGGTAAGTATGTACTAGGAATACAGGGATGGATATATCACACAGTCTAGATGGTGGAACACGGTACAAGTAACAACATGGCGAGGTAAGGCAATGAATAGTCCCAAAAAAGCGTACAAGTAGGATGTAAACTGTCCATAATCAAAGAGCGTCAACCGCTTGTATTCGAGAGAAACAAAAATCCGGTCGTGTCTACCAGTATCCTGAGGCGTTTTTCGTCGCGGTGAAATGACGCTTCTCCTCGGCCCGTTTAATCGCCCACTTGCGGATGAACCAGGTCCCGATGGCAAGAGCCAGAACACCTAGGAGGACTCCAATGACGATAGCCGCAATACTTCCGGACGACAAGCCACCATTTGAGCCCAAGTGAGAGTTCCCGTCTGATCCTGACTCACTACCACCAGTTGACGAATTTGACGGGTTTTTGCCGAACGGCCAGTAGTCACCACCATTTGGGGGTAACACACAAGTGAGAGAATCACCATCGGCGATCATCTGAAAGTCTGACTGGAGTGACAATGAGTCGGTCGAGCTCGAATCCATAATAAAAGGCGCAGGTGTAGGAACGGTATCGGTGTCGCTGCAATTAGGACCTCGGGCACCAATGAAAGACGTGTTGCCAATTAAAGAGTTATTTTCGACCGTGAAATTCTGCGCCGACGTGATGGCGATGGAGTAAGAGAAAGCACCGCCGAATTGGTTGTCTGTAACGATACCGCCATGGGTGATATTAGTTCCGAACTTGTCACCGAACCAAGTCCGTGGACCTATTGCAATACCAATTCTTTAAATCGCCGTGAGTATTCAGTGACTGGAGACGTCTTAAAAATCTTTCTCACTTGATAATCGCGCTTTCAAAGTTATTTCCTTTGGTGTCACTTGGCTCCTCTGCATCGGTCGCAAAACCTCCAAGAATGGTGTTATTCCTAACGACGGTTCCCGTGAAGTTGCCGCTGAACGGCTCGTAGTCAACCATATTGATACCTCCGAGAAGAGTTTGCTAAATTTGCGAAAACGAAGGTCAGAAAAGAAGACGATGTAAGAAGATAAGACTTACGTTGAGTACCCAGATCGTGTTGTTGTACACCTGAGTTCCTGGGGATCCAAATAGAACAATCCCACCATCTGTCGCGCCCTGCACCATGTTGCTTCTCACAACGCTGTTGAGGCAACTTAAACTAATGCCATCGGCCCACTCCTGGAATGTGTCCGATCCACATGGCCCGATGTCGTTGTTCTGGACTGTCGCGTTGTTACAGTTCAAGCTCCCTTCTGAAATGTGAAGACACGACCAGCTCCTTGGATCGAACGACCGAACATATTCAACGAGTTGGTCTGCGTTTGGGCCACCCATTTCAATATTTCCACCGCCACCAGTGGGAGGTGCGCCCTTTCGAGTCCCGTCAATCTGAAAAAGTCACATTATAGATATGACTCTTAATCATAGAGCGTGAATTACGAACCTGAATGTTTCTTAGTTTCACGCCAGAGCAATTCCCGCACGTCCCATCGATGGCAGTCGTGTGGCCCTCTCCATTCTCAACAGGTCCATTCACAACCAGGATAGCTCTTTCGTTTCCGGTTGGATATCCAAGAGTACTGATCTCCTGTTGAGGTGCAGCAAATAGTATCGGTGCCTGTATCAAATATTGCTGATTGGGACAGAGTCGTAGAACGTAGCCTGGACCAGAGCTGTTCAAAAGAGTGTTGAGACGGTCCGTTACAGTATTCGCGGGATCTGCGGGTTCGCAGGCTTCCTCCCCACGCGCATTCCTCCTGCATTCGAGTTAGTACAAAAAGGAGCATCTCTGTGAAACACGCGACCTCACCAAATGCTCCGACGCCTGGATGAGTGTTCTGTATGGCGGTTTCTCATGGTGTAATGTCGTAAGGAAAGAATGTAAGGTGGAGCCTGGGAGCGTATTAGGGTAGTATCATATGTAAAGGAAGAATGGGTCAATGATTGGGTCGAGATAAGGTTGTCCGAACCTTACACCTGGCTGAAAGGTATCCGAGCACGAAATTACGGTGACCGGTCACAAGCCTGCAGAACGATGCACAGCGGACAATTTTGAGTTTCCGCATTGAACTTTAATTTCAAAAAGGAAATTTGATGATCAGCCAAACAAAGCCAATCCCGCCGCCTTGACTCTTTTGGACCAGCGGCGCCATGATGTTTGGCCAGGGCACGGTCACATGTCACAACGCGTCTCTCTCTCTCCAGTGTCCACCCCATCACCCAACCCTCGAAAGACTCAAACCGCCTCCCCGCCCCTCCTGAATTTTCTCCACAATGTGGGAAATGCCGCTGGACGACCACTCACCACAACCAAGCCGAGCCAGCTCTCGCCACCTTTCCCCATCGCAGCGCAAGTCGACTCGGCTCGACGCTTCGCCTGCTTGCGGCCGCAACAGTCCCCGCCGTGTACTACAGCGTCACTATCGTCCTCGCCCTTCCTTAGGAATCATGCATTTCAAATCTGTCAGCTGAACTAGGTCCCCCTCTAGCATCCCAATGCCGCCTGTCGCCTTTACAAACTACTGCCCTCCCCTACACTTAGCTACGCATCGCTTTTATCCCGAGTGAAGCTTTACAAGAAACTCGGAGATGGGTGATTGGCATGGCGGGCAGCGGAATACGGTGGAGGTCAAAGCGAGTACCCACTTATGAATCTCTGGGAGGGTTCGTGAGGAGCTGATATGGCGTTGAATCTTGTGTACCCTGCTCACTTCGCACGACTTTCCGGAGACACTTTAGGCTGTGGGCAGCTGGGAATGGGTGGACTGGGCAAGCGACCTGTTTTTACTTACGTTCTCTGCGCGTCGCAGCCGTTCTGCCAGTCAGTTTGTCAGCTTGCTGTACTGTAGTGGATTCTTAATGAAAATCCCATTGTAATTTCGTTTCTCTTGGTTTTTGTTCCATACTATTAATGCGCTCTCAATGGCGATCATCATTTATATGCTCTGAGTGCTGAGAACTTGTCGAGAAACGACTTCACAAAACTTCGCGCACTCCTGCATAGTGATCGCGCCTTTGTTGTGGTCTGCTTGACGGCCTGTCAAAAGTTTAAAATAGAAATTTCCTTTTTAAAATTAAAGTTCAATGCGGAAAGTGAGTAACTCACAGCGGAAGGCGATGGACAATAAACACAAACAACGCTTTTTCGATTTTTCAGAAGCGTTAGCGATTGGTTAGCGACTCTAAAGCTTCAACTTCTTGCCAATTGAGGTTTAACACAAACCAATAAGTCTAGCAAAAGACAGAGTGTTTGAGTAATACAAGAGAATACGAGACATATGCTTATCAAACTTAATATCCATTGCTTCAGAGAGAGTGTGTGTTTGATTTTTTTCCGCCGGCAAGCTACAAATACATCCACTGCCATTGCTTCAGAGACCAGTCTCATTATCGACTCGGACAATTGTAAGTTATGGAAGTCCGAGTCCTGACTTGGTCGATGTTTCGACCTGCTCCCTATTTCGCTGGAATTTACTGGCGCAAGACAGTAAATCAACTTGATAGGAAGCAAGATGGTCCTTCGTCGATTGGGCTTTGGGAATTCGGAAAAAGCGAGCGATTCGATCAAGGACAAGAGTGACAACCAATTAGATGACCAATGAGTATAGACTGTAAGGCTGCGTTCGGACTCAGAAATGCGGCATTTTGATGTCGCATTCTCGAGCCACATTCTTGGCACGTGAGCAAGCCATCACACAATTTCTTTACCGTTGCTCGGTCCATGACATTGTGTAAGCTGATGTGCCTCCCGATCAATCGGTTAACCACTTGATGGTCATCCCTCTGCAATCGGCTCCCCGCCTGCTTGTTGCCCGCTCGTTGTGGGAGGCGATGTCCACCACTTCTAGGGATCGAAGAGGGCATATTTCTTTTGCCAGGCCAATCTAGTATAATAGATATAATTTGTTAATATATTGTGTCTGTTTTTCGTTTCCTTTTTCTGTTCATTCATTGCCCCCCTCATCATTGCCATAGCTCTTCTCGTCGTTGAAAACAGTGAGCGGGGCTTTCTCGTCATCCCCACCCCCTCCCGATAGCTGCTGCGGGATGACTTTGGTCTAGATCCAGTCATCACCGAGACCATCAGTCACATCAGTCACATCAGGCAACTAATAAATCAAAGAAACTCAAAACCATGCGATCATAATTTGGGCTACCATAATAGGCAAGAATTCCCGCTACTTTAGTAAGGGTTTTAGGGTGCTGTACTGCAATTTTCGGTTTCTCGTCAAATGCACGCCAGACGCGTGACTTCACGTGATTCGTGGTCCAGACTCCAGGCCTCACCTTGCTTGCCAGGTCCAAAATGCTACGTACTGTAGTTTACGCTTTGCATGCATTCTCCAGTGCCACGAGGAGTCGACCGGAGGTCGGCGACGAGTGGCGTCTACCTAACCACCCTTCCCTGGCAAAGCAAGGTTGCAGCCTACGTTTTCCGAGGCACCTAGTTATAATAGTCTACGTTTTTTGGACAATGTACATAATGCATATGTAGGGACTTTGAAGTTGACCGTCTGAAAGGTTCCCCAACTCACCTTTTTCCGTAGCGGGCTCTGCGGCGCCAGCGCGCTCCTCAGGTTATGCGACATGAATGCGACATGAAAATGCCGCATTCTTGAGTCCGAACGCAGCCTAAGTACTTGCAATGTAAAAGTGGAATTGCGGAAGCACAGGAGGTCCGAGCTGGGGACTGAATTGCAAGGCAGATAAAGTCGGAAATGCGTCGAAGAAAGAATAAAGCGTCGTCGATTCCCGCTACTTTAGTAAGGGTTTTAGGGTGCTGTACTGCAATTTTCGGTTTCTCGTCAAATGCACGCCAGACGCGTGACTTCACGTGATTCGTGGTCCAGACTCCAGGCCTCACCTTGCTTGCCAGGTCCCAAATGCTACGTAGTTTACGCTTTGCATGCATTCTCCAGTGCCACGAGGAGTCGACCGAAGGTCGGCGACGAGTGGCGTCTACCTAACCACCCTAGGCCTTCCCTGGCAAAGCAAGGTTACAGCCTATGTTTTCCAAGGCACCTAGTTATAATAGTCTATGTTTTTTGGACAATGTACATAATGCATATGTAGGGACTTTGAAGTTGACCGTCTGAAAGGTTCCCCAACTCACCTTTTCCCGTAGCGGGCTCTGCGGCGCTAGCGCGCTCCTCAGGTTATTGGATGGTGTAGCGATAGAATGGCTACACAGTTGTCGGAAGAAAGAACGGAGGTCAAGTGACCAGTGGAAGGATCATTGGATTCGGAACTTGGTCAGAGGTCGTGTGACATCATGCGAGGATACCAAGTTCCACGATCCCTTTGTGAACCATCATCCTCTGCCTCAACCGCCCACCATGGCCACTACCCCGGCCACGATACCCTTCCCAAAAATCTCTCGCACACATCGAAACAGCATATCTGGCGTCTCTGATATGTCTCTCATGTCCGTCCGTGCAACTTCGCTCGACGTTTGCGAATACGTCTACGGCGACAGCAAAGCGTCCATCGATGTGATTGCGCGTTTCTATGAACCTAATGCCAGTGAGCACCCGTTGTGTCTCTTTCGTTCAAACCCTCTTCAACTAATCCATCCCTCAAGTGTAAGACTGCTTTTCTGCATTTCTTCATGTTGTTCACAATAAACTTCCAAGATATGAAAATCCTATTCTGACAGCCACGTCCCGTTCAGTAATCGCCGACATACAGAAGGTGTCTCGCCAGCTAAGCTCTATTGACGTTCCCAGACCTCTTGCCATGTTCTGCACCCTTTTCCGCCTCAAGTTACCGCAGAGCCTGCAGAATGCCGACCCACTCTTCCAAGGCTTACGTGTTTGGACAGAGATTGGAGATATCTGCGAGAATGAGAGTTTCGGTAGGTTACACGTCAGGGTTAGCAGACATGTCTGTGTTAATGGTTTTATTCAGACGGGCACCGCAAGACGATTGTTGAGCACACCCTCAATATCCTGCTTCTTCCAGGGATCCACTGCCACGGACATAGAACCCAAGGAGCCGTAGATTCGCTGGTATCGACGACCGGATCTCCAAGCCTCCAGCCACAACCCCTTCATCCTCCCTCTTCCCTTCGTATCCCCGGTACAGCTATAGCCATTCCATCCCCCTTCCATTTCAAACTACATGTGGTGACTCGCCTGTCTTTCAACGAGCAAGGCCAGGTTACCCATCACAGAGACTTCTGGGATGTAAAAGACGTCATTGGACTTGTACCGGGGGTCTCTTTGGCCCAGTGGGTTGGTACAAGGCTTGCTGCAAAGGGACTGTCATATATGGCTAGAGCATGCATGCACGGGAAACAGGATTGTGGAGATCAGCTTGTTTCGACGACCGACATTGAGAGGGGGGTGACACCCCCGGCGGCCTACGCTGCTTGTACAAAGAACGCGCTTGGATTAGATGACATAGGAATGGCCCCACAGCGGTGACCTGAAGTATATCCGCTCCGGTCTGCGGTGGTGTGGCTTTTTCTTGGTGTTGCGTTGGACGACGATGAAAGCATGGAGCATTGATTGCGTGATGTGTTGTCGGCGGTTTGGACTTTGCCCTTCCTTCGTGTTGCAGGCACTTGGGTCCATGTGTACCGCATGGTCATATGGCCTTTTTAGCCGTAACCTTCGCATGCCTCATGGCTTCGCCGTACTCACGAGCACCTCGGCTTGGGAGAGATCTGGGCAGATCCTGGCACTTTGCGCGAGGAATCACGTTCACAACGCGATCGAAGCTAGTTATCTATGACACAGAAAGCTGTGCTAGGGAGAGTATGACAGGTTGCGAGATTACAGCTATTTGGGTCGAGCGTCTCGTCGCAACTTGGGGACTGTTATCATCCTGATGGCATTCTCTTCGATTTTGGATACGTTGCGATCCCGACATAGGCAGGTCACCATGCATTGCTGTATCTATCGTTTCATTTACACTGTCACTCAGCTGGAATTCTTGTCGAAATATGTCATGAATATTTGGACACTACAATGGCCTGTGGGTGATCCATTGATTAGGTCCCATAGTACCATAGTCGTCATCGCTTGTGATGACCACGAGGAACGCTTGTCCATGTCTGTTAAGTGAAGGAAGCTTTGTATGACATAGATCTCGAGGAAAGCTAAAAGCTCGCAGCATCACGGGATTGAAGAACACATCGGCGGGGGTGACGGTTCCTCCAGAGAACATAACATCTTGAATCTGAGAGAAACCCAAATCGAATTCCCTTATGGTAAAGATCAGGAGATATCAGTGACCTTCGAATTCTTCAATCGGTGCCTTGGGGAGAAGCATGCCACGGAACCATTGGTAGTACTGCGCAAAAGGCCGCAGCTTGTGGCTAGTACCTCCCCAGTAGGAGGCAAAACGATAAACCAATAAGCCCTACTCAACGAGACTTGACCTGAGAGGGAGTGCTAGGAAAGGGTCACAGCGTCTGTGCGCAAACGCCACAAATCGCTGCCTTCGAAGCCTTTGTCTTCAAAGGGCCTTTTTGAGCTCCGAAGGAAACCCTTGTTATTCGCCAGAAACCTACAGGACCATGCCACACCGTGCCCAATACTGCTATTATAGACCAACTGAATCCGAGAATTGTGTACGGAGATTGAGGAACACGAAGGTGCCGCTGGATCTCGTCAGCGGCAGAGCAGCGGGCCCACAGTAATTTAAATTGGGTTCAATATGACATTGTCGTAAGTCCACACCCTTTTCATGGTCGATTCAGGTTCAAGCGCCAAAATGCATATATGACAGACGCAACGTACCCACCGGAGATCTCAAGAGAAGAAGCATCATACACGCCAGATTAAAGGAGGGAATAGTGGGAAGCAGGCCATTGGTGGACGTACAAGGGTTCGTGGACGTCACCGACACAAAAATGTTGCCATCGCGGGCCTAGATTGGACTCTTCACAGAAGAAAGGGAGATCTTCAGGCTACACCCTAATCTCATTTCCGACGCGGTTCTATTCACTACCGGACAACCAATCCTCCTGGCGTCCCGGACTGTACGGACGCACATACTCCACGGAGCTCAGCTATTTTCAGCGCGATAACTGAGAATCTGGGACGAAGTTCGAATACACCGTGGTGGGCTACTTCTCGTTCGTTCTCTTCTACAGCCTCCTTCCGACGTCGACGTACCACCCCAGTTGTTGGATTGCCCTTCTCCCGCGCACCTCGGCGTGGGCAAACACCTTCCACCATACCGTGAACGTCGATACTCTATCGAAGGTCTCTAAAGTAAACGGGTCCTCTATCTGCGGACTCGGCAGCGTCGTAGATACGGCTGCGCGGAGGGCACAAGCTATAATAAAGAATTTCAGTCCGTCCACGGTGTACCTTGCCGCTGGCAATAACCACGGGGCCATGGCCTCCTCTTGTCCGTTCCCCGTCTACCCCCTCTTCGGTGTCTCCTGCTGTATTTAGAGTGCTTCTTCGGTGTTTCATCGTAGTGGAACGGGGGACGAACCTCGACCTTGTGACCATTTCGGTTTCCGCCATTTTGACAATGACATGACTGTTGACTCCGTCCACTGTCCCTTGTATGCTGGCTTCTCACGAAAATGCTCTCCGCCCGTCGTACTGAGACTCTCAAGCTGCTTTTGAAGATGCTAGTTGTTGACTGCGAATTGGCAGATGCATGATACGGCGAGTGATCGCCTGCGTACTGCCTAGAGAGTCTAGGTATCGTCCACGGTCTGTGAATGGCAGCTTGTCAGATCATAACCTGGATCAGTTGCAACTTGCACTTGTACAGGTAAGGTACTTGGCCACGTCCGCACCACAGCGCTTCTTGGAATTGAAACAGGAGCTATACACATATCACCGTAAGTGGGAAGGGTATGACGGGCACAGGCGGGTTCGATGCCGTTATCAGTTCAATAGGATGAAGGCCTTCATGAACTGGGAATTCGGCATGCTGTCCGTTTCGTAAAAATGTACACAGTTTGACAAACGTCCCTTTCTAATTTCAACTTCCTTCCCTCACAAGTTCAGAAGATCCAGGCGTTACAGAGTTAACTGAGGGTCTACGGATGTAATAGCGGCTTCTACCGCTCGTAGTCCACCCCAAAAGTATTCCACAAAAGTTCTAACACCCTTCCTATAGGCACCAACTATTACACGGGGAATCGGTCGGCTCGCGGACGAAGTTAGGTCCCTGGTCTGTGCCCGATGCTACCGAGAGGTTGCATCCCCTCGCTCCCCCCTTGTCCTTGCCTCCTCCTCCCCTTGCACAATGGATATGAATGACGTATTCGGATGCGGGGCGGGGAGACATGCCTGAGGCATCGTCTACCCTGTCGTTCGTTGCGTCTTCCTCCGTGGACATAAACACACAATCTTGAATCCACACACAATCCGCACGCGCCCTTCCATACGGAAGGCACTCACTTGGGCTTGGAAGGCTTGGGAAACTAGGCGGTTAGGTGCTTGCCCGTGCTTGAAGTGGGTTTGGCTAAATAACGAAACGGCCCTGTGCGGGTCTGGACTCACGCTGAGTGAGCATCGAGCATCTGTCGGCTTTTTTGCCTTTTTGATTCCTCTGAACTTGGGGGTCTTGGGGGAAATGGGCTCTTTTACGTCACGGATGCGAGTCGTTTATAGCCTATATCCTCTCGCTACGTGCATACGGTTCAAACGTTCATTCATTGGGCGTTAAACATGAATTGAATAGGGTATGGTACAGCATACTACGTGTTCTTTCAACGTCACCCCCGACTCGGACTACATTCGGGCACACTGTGTATACACACACACCTGGGATTCCCCGGGTATTGGCTTATCGAATTGTTCGTCTCTTCCTTTTCCACCCCGTTTCCCCACCCTAGGCCTCGGCTACCCCCTCATGCGCCACGCGACACGGAATTCGCACATTTAATGTGCCTTCCTTCCAGGCCCAAAAGCCCGACCCCTTCGATTCGAAGGCGTCGTTGGGTGACCGTTCGTCCGTCGATAATTTCGGCGAATTTGTATTCAAATTTACGTTCCCTAATAACGCTCGACAACGCCTGACAACGCTCTCCCCCGGGCCAGAACAGCCAAAGAACAGCATCCGGAATGCCGTTTAGCACTTTTGTGCAGGGACGCCGCAAGCAATGTCGCCATGGGCTGGGGATGAAAGTTTTAGTCATTCCTTTGTACGCGCAGGACGTAGGTAGATGTTGTGCCTCGGACTTCTATTCAACTTCTACAATCTTCACCCCGCTCATCCGTACGAAAGTATCTCACGTTCGGCTCTAAACGGTAAATGCCAAATGGTGTGAAGAAGGGTGCCAGAGAACTTCGAATTCTTTGGCCAGGGATCTCGGTACACTGGCAGGCGATATGCGATAATCGATTTGTGGCCATGGGAAGAGAGGGGGGGCGCGGTAAAGTGGGTTTAGTGGTTTTGTATATAATGCGTAATGTGAAGAGAAGTTAGAACAGGGTGGTGGTGCTTCCCGTGTACTTGGTGTGTATATGTCTTCTAGGATGGTAAAACGGAGAGTTCCACGGCAATACACGCTATGCGCATCTAGGTATACGTGGTACTGTACCGTGGACGTGGCTTCGGGCATTCGTCGGACGAAAAGGACGCGCTTACCGTACCACTCATGTGAAAAGTCAGGAAAAAAGAAAAAATCGAATGCTGTAAGGGCGTCAAGTTTTGAAGTCCTGGGTTCTGGGTCTTGGGTCCCGGGTGGAGGCGCCCGCGTTTGTCTTAAGGCAAGTGTAGACGTCCCGCGGCGTAGTCGTGGTTTCTTTCATTGTGCACGTCGACGTCCCGGCGGCTGTCAAGCCATCGATCGAGACTTGCGTCCAAAAAAAAAGCGAAAATCCCGCATGCACAATGTACGTATGACGTTGGGACTCCCTCTTTTCTAGAATTGAAAACACGCGTTGGAAGGCAATATAGGTATTAGGAAGAAGGAATTCCAACGAAACGGAGTCCAGACAAACCTGTATCGGCCATGTAAACCATATATCGGCCATGGTCGTACGATACTGTATTAAGTGTATATCCCGGGTCATCTGTACGGGTGCGGCGTGCGGCGTGGGTCCATGTGTAGAGCGGTGGATAATTTATGAGCTCGCAATTTTATATTACAATATGAGAAGACGAAACCCGATGGCGCCATGCACCACTATGCGTAACTAATTAGGGGGCGCGTCGCAACCGGGAGCATACTTCTCGCACTCAAATTTCAAACGCGCCCAGGAACGTTTCGGACTCACTACTCAGAACTCAAGAGTAAGCACCGACGAACGGACGAACGAGGAGGATGCGACAAATCGATTCTTTAGTTTTTGCATGCAAGGTAGCTAGGAGTTGTACAAATTGTATATATAAGTACGTGAGCGCCATCGTCGTCTAAGGGGCTAGCTATAGGTGGTGCTGGTGGGAGATTGGGAATGGAGTGAGAGTGAGAGTCGTAGTGGTATGTGGAAGTGGTATAATAAATAAATAAGGGCGTCGTCAACATCTGAGAGACGAGGGACAGAGGAGGAGGAAGGGAGAGAAAAAAGCACAAGAAAAGCACAAACACAAAAAAGGGCAGAAAGGAATAAGTAACGTCAAAAAAAGCAGGTGAATGAGCGGGAGGAAAAAAGACGAGAGAAAGAGGTGAATTGTCCGCGGGAGATCCAAGATGGGAGAAAGACAAAGACGGAGCAGCGATACATCAGGGTAGTTGAGTACAACGTGCAGCAACGCACGGAATAATAAATAGGTACATGCGGGGCACGAGCAGCGGGGGAAGCAGGAGGGGGGTTGGTATCGCGGCCGGCGACCCCAGGTCGCAAGTGGTATGCGGGTCGGTGCGGTAAGGGAGGGGATATATATTTTATGTGTGGATGACGAATAACGATGGCAATGTATGAGATTTTGGTGTCCCCGACACTCTATGACAACGCGGCGACAACGGGAGCAGGACTGCTCGTGATATTGGGGTCCACGGGAGGAAGCTCCGGGAGCGACGACGGTGGCGATGTGACGACGCTTTGCCACCCGGTGGTCTCCGGTTGCTGCATCTCGGATACAGACGACCGACGGTAGTAGTCCTGTTGGGGTTGCCCGTTTGCTGAGCCGGGAGGCGAGGAGTAGTAGGGCACGGTGTGAGCCTTTCGTGGCGTCGGCGAGGGCTGGGGACTCGACTGCATCGACGCGATATCGGAAAGAGGCGCGTTGGGAAGGCGGATGCCCCCATCTCTCGGTGGCGATTGAGAGTCACGGGAGAGAGGGAACGTTCCAGCGTTCGGAGAGTTGAAGGACGTGGGAGGCGCTGAACCAGAAGAGTAGATGGATACTACGCAAAGTTTAGCAGGCGTTCACTTGAACAGGAGGAGACTTTGGTAACACACCATTATCATCCCAGTCGCTTGCACCGCTGCCTGAGTGGACAGAGGACGAAGACGAGACTGAACTCCTGCGCACGAGGCCAAACTCGCGCGGCTCCTTCTTTACGAGAGCCATTTTTGCCTTGGGACTGACGGTACCCTTAGACTGCTTGCGTGCCTTGTTGCCGGCTCGCAGCTCGTCGAAACGCAGGGGACGCGGACGCAAGTGGGTGCGCTCGTAGAGACCGCACTTGTTGCACACGATTTTGCCGGGGTTGAGGGTCGAGCGGCGCCACGACGGTGGCTCTGTTGTGTGGCAGTTGAAGCACCGGCGGCGGAGATACTGGGTCTCCTTGGAAGCAGCATCGTCGGTATGTTGAACGGGGAGCCCGGTATGAGGTGAGAGGTAGGACATGGTCATCGGATGGCAGGAAGAAGACGAAGATGGACGATAGAACGAGGTCTGAGAGGGAACCATGAGGTTCGTGTCTTCAAGTTTGATGGAGGGGTTGTCGTCGAATTCATGGTACTGCTGGTGAGGAGACGAGGACATGGACGGAAGGAAGTTCTCCTGGTGCTCCGAGATGGGCTCGGAATAGAGGGAATCCTGGCGCGATGAATACATGTTTTCCTGCTGCTGTTGCGGCAGGAACGGGGGATAGTGCTGGAGCGGCAGAGGGTCGTCGCGGTCCTGCCTCACGTAGGGGAAGGTTGCCCTGCGGCTCAGGTGGTAATCCTGGTGGCGGTGTTGCTGTTGCTGTTGCTGCTGCACGTGGTGGGACCAGGAATCGACGCCGTTATGGAACGGCTGCGACTCGGACTGATCGAGATACTGTGGCTGCTGCTGCTGTTCAGCAAGGTCGTGATCATAGAGTTCCTGGAGGAGGGAACCGCGGGTGCTGAAAGCAAAGGGATTGGACTGAGGCTGGTGCGGGGTCCAGTACGCCTGCTCGCCGGGCACGACAGAGACGACATTGTCGTCTGGGTTGTCGCCATTGTCGCCGTAGATGCGTGGCTCGATGTCGAGGGCGGGTTTGAAATGGGGGTCATGGACAAAATGCATGTCGTTGGGGGAGGGAGTGCGGGGAGCAGAGGAGTCTGAGTAGGAGGTGTATGCGTCAAAGTGAATGCTGTCCATGGCAAAGGGAGGAGGAGGGCACTCGCTTGCTCTGGTACTGTTCCCGTTTTGAACCCAATAAACAGCCTAGGGTCCATCGCCCAATCCGGAATTTCCATATCGTAGCTTCGGGGTTATCTGGCACGGCCCCCGGAACTGCAGACCCCGGCCACCCTCCTCTCCTCGAAACACCAGCCACGCACGACCAAACACTTCCGCTGTTCTGGGTCTGCCCGGCACCTTGGCCATGCCCTCTGTCCCTCCCACGCACCTGTCCACCCAGCCCATGTGTCTCCCGCCGCTACTCTGCTCCATGCCGACTACAATCGAACTGAGCACACACCGTACCTGGCCAACGAACCCAGATCCCGCGGAAGAAAGGTGCTCCTCGTTCTTCGACGAACTTATCATGTTTCAATACACTGCACAGCATCCATCGTCTGTACTATTCTCGTTCTATCGCCACCCACCAAGTGTTTCCAGTTGAGCGTTTAAGCCCTGTTCCAATCCGAGGTGTTTGTGCCTGCGCCTCAGTGTTACATCTTCTGTTCCATCCCTCCACAATACCTCTTCCCACTCCCCCTTCATGACTAAATATCTATGACTGCTGCGTTTTCTTTCTCGGCCAGGGTCGCCCCACATTCCAGCAAGCTTTCTAAACACCACCGATAGAAACACGTCATCACCGCCTCGCAGTGACTCGTACAGTTCATTCTTCTTGCGCGCTGTATACACACTACATATGTAGTCTATACAGAAGTCGAATTACCGCTCATACACAACTCCGCTTCGAATGGAACTGACGTTTTTCCGTTTCAACGGCACACAAGCAGCCAAAGGGCGCCCTGAAGCTTCTCGGCAAGGCCCAATATACGCAAAATATGTACACCGGGCGCGCACGCGCGCGCGGTTGAACGCTTTTGACGCAAGCGACATTTTCTAAAGAGAAACGAAAGAAGTTAGAACATACGAAACGGAAAGGAAAAGCAAAGAAAACAAACAAACGCACTGCTTTTCTTGTTGTTTCCCTTTCCACTCTCGCAATCCGCCGCTCAGCCACAAAGGAGAAGCCAAGCTGTACCTTTTTTCTTGTGTCATCTTGCGAGATCTAGGAGAAGCGGAAGCATCGAGTTATGTGATTTAGACGCGGTGATCCCTGGGGGTTGGGGGGTTCCTTTCCCTCTTCCCTCCCCCCCTCATCATCATGATCGTGAGTGAGTTCCAAGATACCATGCTAATCTTAGCATGGTGCTTGGACATCGATTTCCTTGACTCTCGGAAACGAGATCAGGCGGGAAGCTCCTACTATTGATTATAGGCCTACTCGAGAACAATGTTTACAAAGACAGGTTGGCTGGGAAAGGACAGGTCGAAAGGGAAAAACAAGGAGATTGCGAAGTAACGGGAACAGTGAGAAAAGGGCCCTCAAGATAGACACTACGGACCATGCCGTACATACCTAGGCCCCCAGTCACATTACCCCACCAATCACATATCCGTCGTGTACAGTCGTCCCGCCGTACTCGTCTCACCATGGAAGTCCAATGTTCAATATTCCATCCATGACTCGACAAGCGTCATAATACCGCTCAGCCCTTCAATTAAGGTGTGACGACACGGATCGCCAGCCCATCCCATCTCCATCAGTGCGGCAGGGACACGGTGATAACCAAGCGCCCACCAGCGGCAGCAGGCAGGTTTGATTCCATTCTCCATGCTACCCCGCTGCATATTACGGTACTGCGGCCGGGAAATTCTGAAGCTAGGAAAATGTGTTTAGACTTGCCGCTTTCAGTGTGTGCTCAATGGGATGTTCTTTGTTCTCTTGAAAGGATAACATTCCCTTTGTCTTCATTCTCTCCAATTCCAATGAGAATTGCGCGCAGCGAAAATATGTCTTTTCATGGTGCGTCTTGTATACGTACATACACTCGATTTTTCCGACATACCACCCGCAACCTGCATATCATCGCCACCCGTCCCGCTGCGAGCGAATTCCTGTCAAGCAGCCGCAGTCGGCATCGGCATCGCGTACGCCTAGACTCAAGCTCCTCCCTGTCATCCGCCCGTGTGACCAACCTTGTCCCCAGTCCGCAGAAAACCCGAACGAGCCAGAACTCACAGGAACCAGGACGGCGACGGCATCCGTATCCGCAGGGCGCATGTGGTTCAGTGGGGTATGTATCCACTCCAGCTCCGTCCGTCCATCCCGTCCCCGTTCCCAGTCATAGCGCTGCTCCTCCCCCCCAAGTCCAAGTCCAAGTCTCGTCAGGGGCGGAGGATCGTAGCGCAAGCCCGAGCCAGAGACATGACGGGTCACGATATGTAATATATACCCATTTGCTGTTAAGGTGTCCGACGGGAAATGAACGTCATGGCGCTTTCAAGGGAGATTAAAGTCGAGGAAGGACGTGAGATGAATAAGAATACAGTACATAATGAAAACGGCGCCACACCGACTCGGACGATGTGGACGTCATGGATTTCGGCCCGATGGTGTGCGGGGATGGCGCGAGAGTAATATGTGCAGTAAGTACTAGCGTTTGGTTCGTGCATGCGAGCCTTTGGAATGAGCACCGTAACGAAAAGTGTGGCCATATGTGAACCTGGCATGAGGTCCTCCCGAGTGACGGGACGTTTCGAGAGCCACGCGAACCACGGAAAGAGGAACGTGAAGCGTCGAGATATGGCCTGAGATGGCGCAAAAAAAGAAGCAAGATCGGTCCCCACCTCCCCAGCGAGACGCGGAAGAAGTTAATCCGTCGTCCGTCCAGAAGCAAGCCGGATGCATAGAAATTTCGCTCTCGGAGCCGCAACGCCTCCGTCCGTCCGTCCGTCCGTGCTTCTTGGAGGGACGCCCTTCAATGCCCTCTCTTATGCTTGAAACTCAACTTGCTTCGTTGGTTTCCGAGCAAACGCTTATAGATTGAAACATGGGCAGGTATTTTCAACGAGGAGAGGGGAATCGGCGCCCACAATATTAGATTCCGCGTATCCGACCCAACAGGCTACAAGCTGCAGCCGACCTTCAGAGTGCGTGTGCGTGCACGGCAAAGCGAGATTCCAGCGGTCCAGTTGAGGGGTGAAACGGCGCCGATCGGGATCGTTCCGCAGGTGTCACGTCCAACGTTCGACACGCTGTACACGACGATCGTCGAACGAGACAGCGGCGCGCTGCACATTGGTTGGTTGGGATGTCCAAAGACCGGTGGATGTGTGCTCGATTTGGCTGCAGCGGACGGGACCGGGCGTCGAATGAAGCGAGCATACTTCGTTGGTTGGACCGGATGGTGGCATAAAACGCGAGCCCCGGATCGGCTGTCGCTGCTCCGTGCGATTCGCACTGGCTTTGCTTTCCTTTATTGTCTGCAATAGACAGCTGAGACTCCTATACGATCGTGCAATGGAAACTGCACGAGTGTGTATTGTGGCGCGTCGGCGGAGGTAGCTCCACCCGAAGCCTTCGGGAGGTTACAATAAGATTAGATTAACGTTGGCGCTGTGCGACTCCATCCAGAAACCTCAGGCCACGAAGCGTGTGTCAGATAGAATTGAACAGACTGAGTGGAGAAATGGAGTCGAGGTTTTTTTGGGAGCGTAGGCTGGGGCGGTGCATTGTATCGTATACCCCGTGGAAACGGGATATTGTCTTGACGTGGGCCGTGGGCTGGATTGCGAGTGCTTCGAATTCCAGTTACGGTTCCAGTTACGGATGCCATATATGGTCTTGGCCAGGCGACAGAATAACGGGGACGTCGGGGGCTGGGGGAAGAATGTGGAAAAAGGTGGAAGAAGTGAGTAGGCAGAGTGTCTCACTGTCAGGATATTTCGGGAAGGAGGTGGAAAGGTAAATTATGGACATTACCTTTGCCTCCGCCAACCTCGAACTTGCAGGACGTAACTTTGTGAGTTACCACACCAGTCGCAGCACAGCCTCAGGAAGCTCCAGTTCCAAACCCGCCTCTGGCCGTGCAGACACCCGAATGGATATGCCTGTCAAGGTTAAGATAGTTGTCACTTGCGACCCGGATAATCCACATATTGTTATTGTTATTGTTATTGTAGTCGCAAAGCGCCACACCCGGGATTAGGCAGTCAGTATCTGGGATATAGGCGTGTCTGCCGAATTCAAGCCAGTCGACCATGCGCACGCTAGGGTACCCTTCGGTGTTGCGGGGCTAAGAAAAGTTTTCGCGAGAGCATGACGATAACAACATATATTTCCAATTTGGACGGGGTGAAGGGATTAAGGAGGTCGCGATAGCGGGGGACGTTTCATGATCACGAAGGTTGTGGTCATGGGGGGTCAAAGTCCAGCCCCCGGCAAGCTTAACCTTGGACACCAAGCTTTTGCAGCCCGATTCAAACAGTCGTGAATTCAAGAGCCGCTCCCGTCCTGGTTTTGGTAACTCGCGCCGCCCCTTGTGTCAGTTGGTTTATTGGTCCCCAAGCAACTGGAGACTCACCAGTCAAGTCATTGCCGGGCTGCCCGTCCTTCAACATTTTGAAAGGTCCATATGGCCATTGCGGATCCTTCGCCGTTCACGTCGAATGTCCAAATGAATCCGCTGTCGAAACCCACCCAAGTCGGGCTGCAATAATCACGCGTTCAGGTCAAGAACACATGGACAGATTAGGCAAGAGGCGGTCGAAAAGAATTACGGGTCGAAATGAGTGTGTGAACGAAGAGCGATCACACCATCTCGATCGAATAGGACCCTGGAGCAACTGGAGCAACGTGGACCCTCGCGAACATATGTACCTCCGAAAGTCCACATCTCATGATCGAGGATATTTCATAATCCCGACTGAGCTCGTCAAAGAACGTGTTCCAATTTGCATCCGCCCGACGCCTCGCCAATGCCGCGGCAAGGCGGCGCGCGCGTCGAAGTTTTGTTCCGGCTGATTGTTTTTTGGATTCATCCACTCGGCACTTGGTGCAGCAAACATGTCTTATTGGCTTCCATGCTCTTACGGAAGCTGGCTCATGATAGGATGGATTGCGGCTGAACGACCGTTCAAGGAGCGAATCCTTCTACAGTGAATAACTTGTTAGTATCTCCCGCATGTCCTTACCCAAGGTCAGCCACGTACATACGTAAAATAGCACGATATAAATCTGCAACCGCGTCGAGCTACATGAAAGGGATTGCGCATGCATAACTGGCAGATCGCAAAATTCAGATATCTGCACTCCAGCCTATAACTAAAACGAAGCTCGTATCGTCGTCTCATGTCACAGTATCCGTGGATTTATCCCGGGCCCCAGCACCAAAGGGGGTGACGAATTGGAGATGTTGCGGGGCTTGATTTCGTCGGGTTCGAGGGAGCCACTCCTGACCAGGTCCCACGGAATGAGTTGAGTGCCATATTTAGAGGATCGCTATCGGGCTGGGCTTCTGCATAAAAGCGCTCAAATGACTCAACCTCCTGGTGCTGCGGCCATCGCGCTCGAGCCTTCTCTGAATCCCATGCTTCCATTTTGTGTGGGTATGATAACCTCGTTCCCCGCCGAGCTCATGTCACAACTCTATGCGACTAAATTGACCGACAGCTAAATCTAAGCGACCGTTTAGCTGCCAAATGTTCTGCCTTCCCGGATATTCACAGGCAGCGGAAAGGGGATATACAATCCAAATATCCCATCAGTACGCTTGCCCCTTGGGAAAGTTTATGTACGCGTTGAGGATCGTGAGTGTTATCCCCAGACGATGGGCATACGTTTCACTATTGACTTGCTCTTGGGCACATGAAGAAAGCTCAATTTGAGTCTCATGCATAGATGTAAAGCCATACCGTGCTTCTGGCCTCCTGACCTCTTGTTGAACCCCTCTCGTGATTCGCGCCACAGCCGTGTATGTATTGCCGCGGTGTCCCAGCGGCAAGTCCGGCTACGAATAGATCTTTAGGTGGATGACGTGCTCCCCGCATCGAAATCAGGGTCAGCTGATAACGGGGGATGCTGAACTTCTGGGAGAGAGAAGGCAAACATTTTGTATTCAATTGCTGGAATAACAGGAGTGTATAGATGTGGGACTCGCCGAGGAGTTCGCATGAGACGAGAACTTTATCGGGAGGTAGGGAAGGAATCCTGCGGTTCTACTGTAGGTGTTATCGTAGACCGTTATCGTTCGGTTCAAACTCAGAGGAACTGGAAAGAAAAGTCAAGCCCTAGCTCAGGCGAGATGACGAGATCATAGAGGACGATGTAGAAGGCGGAGATAAAGCCGACGGAGTCAAAATCACATTCCAGGGCCGCCTACAAACCTACTTAAGCATCCCGGAGAAATATCGTTACGCATCAGGAAATAGCGTACCAACCAAGCAAGACCGTGAAGCCAACGTACAAGCCATGCGTTGAGCCAAAAATTAAGATTCAATGCTGGTCAGCGAGTCCGAGCGGAAACGTGAGGCCGAGGATTGGCCGGCCCACATCGAGAATGACACTGGATGGCACATGACGAAGCCTCGAACAAGTGGTGAGGTCGAAATGCCGTACGTATGAAAGCCCCTGACTCCTAGGGGATTAAAACATGAGGGTGCGTTGGTCCGCAAGCTGACCAGAGCATATAGCGGCTAAGCCTTCAGTGGGGAACACGGCTAAAGGAGGGGACTTCTTCCAGGGGCTGGTACCATGAGCACTCGGGCTTGGCAGAGGTCCAAAAAAAGGACAATCTACGCTCATGAGGTACAAGAATCAAGATCTCCTCGCAAGTCGTTGAAAAAAATGGGCACTAGGTAGCGGTCGATGCCGCATTAGTCCGGAGCCGCGAGTAGACGGCTGGACATATTTTCACGGTATGGGAAAGCTGTCGGTAACATGTAAATGAGTACAAGTCAACTCAGAATACGATAAAATAGTATTTACATCTGGGTTCCACAAATGCCAGGTCACCCATCGTTTCCGTCATGATCAGGTCGACCGAAGGGCACCAAACTTTCAACAAGTGGCTTTGACAGAAGTTCTATGTCATCTCAAAAAGCGGAGATCTCCACATAGGCGACCGGAGAATGACAGGAGTGAAAAGAAGACACTCATGTCAATGCTGTGACATGCCGGCCGAGAGTAAAGCCTGTCGAAAACTAAATCTCCAAAGCAACTTCGCATTTGCATACAGTGCATTTCATAGCGCACTAAGACGACATTGGTATGGAGGAGATCTGAAATCTGCCAGTACTTTGCACGCGAGGCAGAAGCATTGGATTTATGGACTGGACCAGTACTGGCACAGTGTTTGGCATGGAATGGGATTTGGTCCTATCAGGAAAAGGCACGTCGTATCTGTAAGGCTCCTCTAGAGCTTCGCCTAGCTTAATTGTGGGAATGAATGTTGAGCGGTCCAGGAACATGAACGAGAGCATGGAAGATGAACATCTGTGAACATGACTCGGGTTCAAATGTATTCTGCCGGGCCGCCTGTTCCCGCGTTCCTCGGTGGAGAACAATTCTCACGAGTTCGACCTTCTGTCTCCAGTGACCAGTTCGATACCAGTGTTTCCTCGGGATCCAGGCAGGCAGGTCAGTGCCTCTTGCACCACATGTCTTTTGAAAATGCTTCGGTCACCAAAGGCGTGTATCTGTATGAATTTGTTGCCATGAAAATTCTGAACCTATGTTTTCCAGGACTTATGGTGGCTTCTGGATTGTCATCCATTTTGGTAGGGTTGTTCGACGTGAAGCATTACTTCCATCTGCAGGTAAGCAATGATTTTGCTCTTGTATATCTCCATCGTTTATGTCCCGTGTAGCTGGTTCCGCATCTGTCGCGTCACCATCAGGTACCGTAATTCACACTGACCAACGCGTGGACAAGACCCAGCCTGAATTAGACGTTCGCAGTATTGGAGGCTGGCTTTCCACCACCTTGCATTCTCCAATTCAAGTGACCTCTTTGTCTCTGAGCTAGTGCTTTATAATGTCGGCGTACAGGTTGAACGCCAGTTTGGAAGTGTTAAATTCGCGGTAAGCACGTTTCCTCGCCTCCAATTGTTGAATGGTATTAACCTCTTCCCAGTCATTTGCTCTGGTTTCCACATTGTTGGGGACAATTCTAGAATTCCTAGCGCTCCTGCTTTTTCACCGTGTGGGCCTGAACCAATTCGCTATGGGCCCGTCTGCGCTCATATTTAGCCTGCTGTACCAATATTCGAGGATTGTGCCCTCGTCATACAATTATCGCATCTTTGGTATCCCTCTTAATAACAAAAGCATGATATACCTTCTGGCACTGCAGGTCTCACACCATTCTTCCATTGGGGTTCTGCTCACTGAAGACTTTATTTAATAGATGGTGATCAGCCGCCCCCCGGGTTCTATAGCCGCAGCTCTCGTCGGTGTGCTTGCTGGCCAAATCTATCGCTCTGACCTGGCAAACCTAAAAGCATACCGTATCTCACCGACTGTGGTCAAATTTTCGACTCGTTTCCTTCTTCCCCTGATCGGTTCTCTTCGCCCGCCTCGGCGGTCTAATCGTGCATTACCTGATGAAGCGAGAGCAAACAGAGCCACCCCACCTGCTACATCGCCGCAGAATGAGGAAGTCATCACTACTGCCCGGCCCACATCAGACTCAGCCGCGCCGAGGCTTCGCAATCCGACTGCTCCTGCTAATGTGGAGGGCACAGGCTCTGTTGTGAGAGAGTGGGTAGATGAACTGACGGGCAGGGCAGAGCGTGCAAACGCTGGAATCCGAGTACCCCCGGAAGCGGAAATTATCCAGTTGACGGCCATGTTTCCGGACGTTCAGCGTAACGTTATTGTCGCCGCCCTGCAAAGGAGGTGAGTTAATGTCTTATCTCTCTTGACATATTCTCATGCAACGCGATAGCCCCAACATCGAAGCAGCAGTGGAGACCTTATTGAGCTCGCAGTCTTGAAGTGGACATTGCGTCTAATGACATCGCTGTAGATTTAGATTGATACATATCATTATCAAGGGAGCAATCCAAGTGTTTCAGCAAGACAGTATCAACCAGACGTTGGACGTCGCTAACAACCCTTATTCATCACCTTCAAAAGCTTCGCCTTCTTCGTCATCCCCTGTAAATGCTTCAAGGGGGACGGAGTAAAGACGGATCACGGGCTATGAAAATAAGGAATCCAGTTAATAAAATGGGTACGCGCAACAGTAGTTATGAGCATCATACCTTATTGGGATCTTTGACTAGCACGTACTTGCCCTCAGGCATCTTCATGCACATGTCAGTGACAGTGCGAACTATACCCCAACCATTAGCCAAGGAGACATTAAGCTGTGCCGCGAAATCAGTGGGACGCATGGACGCAGTGCTCAGGATGACATGACGCGTGTTATCGCGAGCATTGGCCCGGGAAATGTACCTATAATAGTAACACGTCAGTGATATGATCGAGACGACCCAAGCGAAGGGTAGACAAGGTAGAGTTGAAAGTTGAGCATCCGTATCAAAGAAGGCGAGGAAAGGATCTTGTCCATCACAT
This sequence comes from Hypsizygus marmoreus, assembly GCA_013433165.1. NCBI lineage: Eukaryota > Fungi > Basidiomycota > Agaricomycetes > Agaricales > Lyophyllaceae > Hypsizygus > Hypsizygus marmoreus. The sequence continues at coordinate 698,799 of CM024087.1, forward strand.
ACCCGATCTTCATAAGTTCAGCCCCAGCCAGTACACTTTGAACTGTCCATTTGGCTAGTTTGCAACTGTTATTTTTCATCTCCGTGGCGACAACGGCTCCACGCTGCGAGTCCAGCTTCGAGCGCCAATCCGGAGCACCGCCAGCACCTTGAGATCGAGGGTCGAATTCGTTGAGTGCGCGAATCGTAACTAGTCCTTGACCTTCACGTGGATTGCCTTGTCCAGGCGAGTAGGCATCGACCTCGGTTCGAACGCATATTTTGATGTCTTCATCCTCTGTAATACCAAGATCGAAAAGCCTGTAACGGTACCCACAGGATGCCAAAGGTTCTGTTTCCTCTGGGCCATAGAAGGGGTTGGGGTGGGCAAAATCAACTGCAGGCGGCGGAGGGTTCTCGATCACAGATTGGAATCCGAAGTTTTGGTTGATGTATGTGGCCTCCAAAGAAAGCGAGGTAGCTGTATTGATGGACGCAACCTCAGGTGTCGTTGTTTTCTCGCTGGGATTATTCGGATTGGGAGGGGTAGGATCTTGAGGCGGATCCGCCGCATTTTCGTTGACGGTGACAGTGTCAAACGGACCACCGTCCCGCTTGTCGAAAAAAAGATTATTTCCCTCCCGAACAATCACGATGTCCCAAGGATAGACAGATCTCGGTGCACACATGAGGACACTAAGAATGACATCGGTGGTGTACACCTTGGCGACGTTTTTACCCACAAGCTAAGAATATTAAAAAGGTTAGATGAAGAGCTGTGCATATAATTTTACGCACGTCTTGAATTACAGGATCGTCAGATGTCGTTGTATTGTATTTGATACGATCCACGAGCTGAAGTGGACGTTCTGTTTTGGTGGTGACGCGGTCGTAGGACTTGTCGTAGGCAAACAGCCGACCATATGAATCCCTGAGAAATGTGAGGGGAAATTGGAACATAAGTATTATGTACACGTACAGCTCCTCGGGTTCATCTACCTCAAGCCTTAGTTTAGCCAGGCGATGGAACTCGATTTCTTCAAGCATGGACCATTGAGGGGATATAACCACAGACGACTCGCGTGTGCGATTGTTCTACGAACTGGGATGAGATGAAGTATGAGAAACGTGGAAACGACATACCTTTTCCCAGTCTCTCCAACCACGTCGCCCACCACGCTGGTTCTGACCGCCTCGGCCGCCAGGTCCACCGCGTCCTCCTCTGGCTCCGCCTCTAGCACCATACCCAGCACCTCCTCTGGGAGCTCCCCTTCCTCGAGTGAATGCACCTCCTCTGCGAGGGGCAGCCGCTTTATTGTCCACCAGAGAGAAGGATGATTCGTCTTCGACATGGAAGTAGGCGAATGCACTGGCGGTCCCACTACCAAAAGCCTGGTTTCCATCTCTCCTGCGACCTCCCGGACCTCCTCCACGAGCACTCTGGGCGGATGGAATACCAACAGCTGACTGGCGGTTGTCAGATGATAAATCGTTCCAATCTGCAAATCGACCGAGCTTGTCTGATTTTGAGTATGGTGCGTAAGGAATATCCTTGAATTTGAACTGATCAGGAGTATTCGAGGACGATGGGCCCCAACCGCCGTCGGGATTGTCGTTGATGGGTGGTAGCGAAAATGAAGGCATGTTGGTTGGTGAGCGATAGTTTCTCGAAATTTTTTACCCCAGACGATTGAGAGGCCGTGGGAAAACTCTGGTTGAGTCCCGCCGTCGCGATGAAGTGAGTTCCCTTGTCATGAAATCGCGACCCTTCTACTAAATCTGTTATTTTATAGCGTTGTGAAAGAGATCAATAAAATAAATCAACTCGAACTTGACCTCGGCGTCAGTGGGGCATCATGGCACGATGAATACAAAGATTCAGCGTATATCTTCATCGGTGGTCTTCCCTTTGATCTCACAGAGGGAGATGTCATCACTATTTTCTCCCAGTAAGTCGTTCAGGCATTGGCATATCATGAGGCGCTAACGTTGTAATAGATATGGGGAGGTCATGGATTTGAATATGCCGCGCGACAAGGAAACAGGGAAGACCAGAGGTTTTGGATTTCTTATGTACGAGGATCAACGGTCTACAATACTTGCCGTTGACAACCTCAATGGCGCCAAGGTCCTAGAGAAAACCCTTCGCGTTGACCATGTCAAAAACTATAAGCAGCCTAAAACCAAAGGCGAGGGCGGGGAGTGGGTGGAACCTGAAGAGCAGAGCCTTAATGCGAAGCCGGAAATGTTTATCGGTGAGTTGTCTGTGTTTCAGCCATCACCGCCCTCTGAAAGAATCCACTCGACAGAGGATACTGCCATGTCCGACTCTTCCGCTTCTTCTGCACCCGAGATTGACCCCGAAGATCCAATGCGCGACTACTTACTCTCAAAGAGGAAGGAAGAGAAGGCTCTGAAGAAGACAAAGAAAACGATATCAAAGAGCAAACACAAAGATGAAACACCGGAGGAACGCCGTGAAAGGAAGGCGAGGAAGAAGGAGAAGAAGGCACGAAAACTCAAGTCAGAGGGCGTAAAGGGTGTGGAGGACTTGTTGAGTTCGCTAGCCCGTCCCGGAGGAGCTCATAGACCTCGATCACCACCACCTCGGACACGTCGTCGTCCACGCACCCACAGTCGCTCACCGGTTGATGACAGTCGTGGTGCACGATATGGTCGTAGTCATTCTCGCCCTCGTTCTCCTGGTGGAGATTACGACTCTCGGAGCAGACGCCCAATTGGGCATCCAGATGATGAACGGGATGGGAGTCCTTATGGACATGGGTCACGTTCGAGAAGGACCAGGGGCTATGATTGACTCTTGGCCTTTGAATTGACCCGTGTCAAAAGTGTTTTTCTCGATCGTTTTTCCGTTTGTTTACTATCTCTGCCCCGCTTGCACCAACAGGACAGCTTGCATCAGACTTCTGTCGCCTTTAATCATTGAAAACCTAATTTTATAGGTGACATGGGTATGTTTGGACCATGGTTGTAGCCAAGTTCTTGAAACTCTCTCCACAGAGGAGAAGGGGTAAGACCGGTGGCCAGACAGTTAGTTGCTAATCAGGAGATATTGACATGACAAGCATTCGAAGAGTCTTTGTTACGGGGTGCAAAGTAAAGAAAGAGCTTGAAGTGGAGATGGGTGACTTTAACCCGAATGTCCTTTAAGTAAGGATATAAATGCGCATGCACCCTTAGGTTCGACTTCAAATAGTACTTAGCGGGTTACACGGGAACGTTGCTGTTTAACGACGTTTACATCGCAGTTACGAGGCTTCTTGAATCATGTACATCACATCACCGCTGTTTGAAGCCAGCGATAGAGGGGGTTCGGCTCTGACACCGAGATCGAAGGAGGCCCAAGACGCACAGATCCACGACAAGCGAGGGGGTACGCAGGAGAAAGCCTGGGAGAAGACGTTTATCATGAGAAGACTTTTGGGGATAACATGGGAAACACCATCCCATACGTCGGGATGTACATATTTATGTAAGGCGGGATGGAAGTCAAGAGCCACCGGTGAAAGGATTTCTCTGCAGTTATCACCACGGGACCACACAGGAAACAATCAGAGTCCCCAACCCAAGGCAGAGATAAAGCGGAAGTCACCCAGAGGCCCATGAGACATACGGCAGTGGAGTTTCAAATTTGGCAGGCGTCAGTGTCGCATATCTGTACAATACCTATATGCCAATATGTAGCCAGAATTACGTACCAGAACCTATGCGTCAGAGGAGGCGAAGCTACAGTGTTTAGACGTGTTGGAAGGAGAGACTGGCACAAGCAGCTATATCATCTGGATGGATCAGGCCAAGTATGTGCGCAGTCCTGATACAAGAGTGAAGTCTCTGCACTTAGCTCATGTACTGTACCATTTCAATCAATTCGACACAGGGTGTGACCTGTGACCGCTGCGTCGAATTTTTGGATTCGACATCCACCAGGAAAGGCCGTGACCTAGGCGAAAATTTCGACTTTTCAGTGCTCCAGGCGCCGTTTTTGAGACTATTTCCCCGGATGGATTCGACGGTCACCGGCGGGACATGGGACAGGCGCCGAAATTCGACAAAATAGAGGGGTCCGTGACCCGTGACCGTCGAATTGATTGAATTGGTACAGTATGGCTTGCCACCAGCATGATGTGGACCATTTTCAAAGCTACAAGATTAATTGGTGCCAAGGAATGAAAAGCTGCCATTGTCGAGGTTCAGGACCCTGTAGCGATGGATTCTCCGATGTTTCGTAGGAAGTGTCTGCCAAACGCAACTTATTTTACGTTGCGTTCTTGGGCAATGCTCAAGCTGGTAATTCCTTGAAAGCGAGGGTTGTAAAGGAAGCCACGGCTGGAAAAATCGCCACGCCCCCCTAGAGTATGCAGAGAGAGACATGAATACAAACACCATCTTCAGTTTTTCTAGACTTCAGCGCTGAGCACCAAATCGATTTTGCCAGTACTGGTCGCGTCGGCCAGAAAAAGATCACGAGCAAAGGAAACCAGATCACGGGTAAACATCAAGGATGTAACGGTATGGTCACGTCACATAAATTTTGGAAACTCAGTCTACCAACTTGAAGGTTGGTGTGGCGCGATGGCGAAAGGCTCTCAGCTCTCTCAGCTGAAGTCAGCACTCACTCAAGCTGGTGTCGTTGGTAAACCACAACAAGGCAAGAAACGAAAGCGTTCTGGCTCTGCCGACAAGGACAAGGAGAAAAAGGCTGCTAAACTCGAGGAAATCCACAAGAAGTTGAATCCATTCGATGTCAAGGTCACCAAACTAAAGCATGACGTTGGTGGACGGAAGATCAAAGGAGTCGTGGGGAAGCCTGCACAAAGCAAGCAAGCTGGCATCGAGCAGGTTCGTTGGGTTAATGAAAGCGTGTGGTCTCAGCTAAAACATTCGATTCAGAGAAAGAAAACTCTCCTGAAGGAATTCAAGGAAAAGGACCGTGCCGGAGGAATTGTGGACAGGCGATTTGGTGAAAATGATCCCACGATGAGCCTGGAAGAGCGGATGCTGGAGCGGTTCACCAAAGAGCGGCAACGTGCATCGAGAGGGATAGCCTTTAACCTGGAGGACGAGGACGAACTCACACACTACGGACAGAGTCTATCGAAGTTGGATGACTTTGATAACGTCGGCCTTGGGTTAGACGACGACGAGGAAGAGATGGGTGCGTATTTCACCCTCAATATCGTGCAAGCAGTTGATCTGAATTGTACATATAGGGCAAATTGATGCTGATATCGTGAGGCACACACATTTCGGAGGGTTTGACGATGATGAAGAGGAGTCAGATGAAGAAGTCAGGAAACCATTTTTCTGCCTCCAAGTTGATATCCTGACTTTCATCCTAGCCCGCAAGAAAAAAGAGTAAAGCGGAGGTCATGGCAGAAGTCATGGCAAAAAGCAAGGAACATAAAGTTCGTACGTACGAATGTCTGCCTTCAATTCTATTTCACACGTTTTCTCTAGCTCCGCCGACAAATGGAACGAGACCTTGAAGACAACGTTCGACTGGAACTAGATCAAGATTTCGATGCACTCCGTGATTTAATCTATGCGCCGGATCCCTCTTCCACGGGAAGCAATTCCGTCCCCCTTGGTATTCGCCCAGATGCGGTTCAACCCGCCATATTAAATCTTGTAACGGAGCCAGAAGACTATGACCAACATGTTCGAGAACTTGCATTCGACAAACGCGCTAAACCGAAGGACAGAACGAAGACAGACGAAGAGCTTGCGCTGGAGGAAAAGGAAACGTTGGAAAAGGCAGAACGACGACGTCGGAAGCGGATGTTAGGTTTGGAAGAGAGTGATAGTGAGGATGAGGGAAAGTCTCGCGGGAAACGGAAACGCGGTGGTGATGACTTGGATGATGACTTTGCCGAGGACGTTGACGGGCGGAGCGGCCTTGGAACTGGCCTCCCTGGAGGTACTGTGGCTGGCGACGACGAAGGCGGTTCCAACGAGGAAGCGGAGGACTCAGGGAGTGATGATGTAGATCTGGACGAGGATGAGGTATCTGCGGAGGATTCAGACGATTCCGACAACTCGGAATCTGCACACGGGGAACACGAAGATCTCTTTGAAGCCCCTCAATCTGGTCGACGAAAAGCGCAAAGTCACAGGCCATCAATGAAGGAGCTGCCCTTCACATTTTCCTGTCCATCAACGCACGAGGAGTTCCTAGAAATCGTAGACGACGTCGATGACAAGGATGTTCCAACCGTTGTGAAGCGAATTCGCGCTTTGTACCATACAAGTCTTGCTCCGGAGAATAAGTTCAAACTCCAGGTGAGTTTGGTAATTATTTCTTTTCCTTTTTCGATGTTCATTTTCACTCCAGACTTTAGCGACCGTCCTCATTGACCATATCCTATATATCACGTCACCCCCATCGCCTCGGTTTACTCTCGTCTCGTCTCTTGTCCCTCATCTCATCGCCATCACCCACGCATATCCCATTCAATCTGCGGATTATTTCGTGCAGAAGCTTTCCCTCATGCACAAAAATCTAAAGCGCGGCCTGTCGCGTGGAGCTCTGGATCCAGAAGCGAAAACATGGCCGGGCCTTTCAGAGTTGTCTTTGCTCCGCATCATCGGCTCGACGTGGTCCACCAGCGATCTCAATCACGCAGTTATTTCCCCAACTCGTGTCCTAATTGGAGCATATCTTGGCCTGGGGCGTGTAAGGTCGCTAACAGACATTACAAGTGGACTTTTCCTCTGCACTTTGTTTCTTCAATTTGAAGCTCTCTCAAAGCGGTTGGTTCCAGAAGCGGTCAACTTCCTCATAAACACTATTTTGCACCTGGCGCCGCACCAGTACAAAGCAGTTACCTCGCTCCCGGGCTCTTTCCCATCTCCCGACTTCCGCTCGGAACTGTGTCGACCGCTGGCGCTGAATGTCAAGACTCCAAGTACAATTCTGCCCAAGAAAGCAAACTTAGCCGCCTTGTTCGATCAATCATCAGAGCAAGCTAAAACAGACCTTTTCGCCCTCACGGTAGATCTAGTAGGAAAGTTTGCAGATATGTACAAGGGTCTCGATGGCTTTATCGAGCTGTACGAGCCTATACTGGATATTGTCCAGCATGTTGAAACCGAGAACTTGGCTCAACCTCTTAAGGTCATTCCTCTACCAATCTGGCGCATACAATTCATCTGATTTACCCTAATAGGCGCAGATAACCACACTGAGGGAGATGCTTAAGCGGTTGCTCAAGTTTTCATATCAAGAACGCCAACCCCTTCGTCTCCAAGCACACAAACCAATACCTATACCCACCTACATTCCCAAATTCGAGGCTACTACCTCCTCATACTTGCGCCGCCAAGACCCTGATCATGAAAGGAACGAGGCAGCTAAGCTGCGCAGCCAATACAAGCAGGAAAAGAAGGGCGCTATTCGAGAGCTTCGGAAAGATGCGAAGTTCTTGGCTGGAGTGGAACAGGATAAACAGAGGGAAAAGGACTGTGTTTATCACGATCGCATGAAGCGTGTATTTGGATCTATCGAGGGTGAGCGAGCAGAAGAGAAGGCGATGGAGAGAGAGAAGTCGAGGGAAAAGAAAAGAGCTGGGCGAAAGTAGTAAACCACGATTGTAATGTAATTGATTTTGACGCGAGTCACGCATTTATCACGTGAGATTCCGTTATTAGGTAATCCGCTTTCGGTTCAAACCATTGAGTTAGCCTGCGCTCTCAGCAATATTAATCACAGAGCCTCGAACATCTCAGTCGACGCGCCTTTCCTCCATGCGTATTCGATGACCAGTCAATTCGGTCGCCTCTCGACTTTGGAAGCCGAAGATCCTGATACCCTCAAAGCTTTCATAACTGGACTCGCTGCTGACTTTTGGACAGGTTCAGATCCCATAATTTTAGAACCTTCGAAGGAAGAGGCATGGAACGGCATTCTTGTCGAACTACCGCGTTTTCTGTTCTTCTTGCTCCCGGGCAAGACTCAATGGGATGACCTTTCATTAAGGCTGGATATGGTGGATGCAACACTGGAGATTCTCAAAAGGGCATCTCTTCGGGTAGCTAGAGCTTTTGACAACGCAACGCAAGGCTGCCATGAAATATTGGTCAGGCTTTTGGACCTCTGCTGTGTGTTTGAAATGTGGCACACGCGGAGCTATTGCGCAACTGGAGCCCGCACGCCACTACTCATGAAAGAGACAACATTCCACGTCACGATTCTGGTTCTGCGCGCTATCGGCGACGGTTTAACAACGAATGCAACCGCGAAACTACCGACCTGTGCAACATTGCGAATGTTCGTGGACGAATATCTAAATCTAGCCCAAGGCGCGTCTCATGCGTCCCATTCTTTCCCCTTAAATTTGACTGCAGTTTTAGAAATAATATTCCGAACAGTCACAGAGATTCCCACCACCATCACTCTCTTTAAAGATGCATATCCGTCATCGTATGCGCATGACATGCAAAACGAAAACAAACAACCTGCTCTTGTTGTGGAGGTTAAATCACCATTTCAGCTCAACTCCCTACTTGTTCTTGGTCTGGCTATCATCACTGAGTCCTTCTGCTCCCCGTTGCGCTCAAACCTATTTCTGGCAAATCTGCTGCACATGATACCTGACGCTACACGTCATGTGTTTGACTTCTGTTTGTCCCCGACGTGTAGAGCAACGACCTCCGAACGCGTGAAACTTTTGACCCACGTAGTTTCGAATGCAGCACCATTTTATTGTATGCACTCAGAGCTATCTCAGCTTATGAGAGCTTTGCCATATCGGCTACTGCGGTTCTGCCTGGAAGTCGATCACTCGTTCATGGCGGAAGGTATCGAGTTGGCCCCTCCGAGCATTCGGCCAGTTATTCCCTCTTTTAAGGTCGATGTAATATCTGCGCTAGAGATGTTACGAGCACATTCTCGAAAGGAACCAAGGGTAAGTCCGGCAGCTTCAGTGATACCAATCCTAATATACTCTTTACAGGTATTGCTGATCAACTACATCCGTAGCAATGTAGCCTCCGCTGATATGGATACTTTGGCGGCCATAAAGAGTGCAGTTTTGGAGTTTGACCTCGGCACACAATGTCCTACCCTTGTTTCCGAGGTCGACAAGCGCGAACGAGAAAAATGTGCCCGCTCGGACGATATTGTTGATTGTCCAGTAGTGCCTTGGAGAGAGCGAGTTCAGGCTGCTGTACAAGACGTGCTCCTTCCGATCGAGTTTATTTGGCCCGACGATGAGAACTTCTCCGACGATCAGTTTGCGCAGTGTATCCTCCACCATATCGTTGCCCACATTGAAAGGTGACGATTCAGCCTAACCTTGGTCAATTCCCCAGCTCACATCACTTAGGCCCTTGCAAAATTTTGGGTCAGCTTCTAGGGTGTTGTGCGCCACGAAACTAGGAGAACTGATCTGCTTTTTCGCCCACTGTAACGGATCAGGATGCTCAGTCCCTCATTCTGGCATTGATTTGGATGCATTGTCGCCTGCCATCAGCATCTCTTTGCGCCTCCTTGATGGTCCTGAAGAGGAAGTGACAAGGGAAGTACGGAAACGAACCCTCGCGTCTCTAACTCGAGCTATGCGGCATCAAACTCGGAATCAGCGCTGCGAATCGTTGGAAAGTGCCACACGGGTCATCTACCACGAGCTTTCGTCCAATGAAAGGAGCGTACGTCTATGCGCAGGGTAAGATTCATGGCTCCTACTTCGCGGGGTCATCTGTCCTCATGTCTCATCTATCAGCAATGCGTTGTGTGCTCTCATCCAGCTGAGAAGTGCGATGGGCCACGACCTTGAGACAATATTCGAACAGCTTTACCCTTACTTTGATAATGCCAAAATCAGCGTGAAAGAGACTCTGATCGTATCGATCGGTTCAATGGGAAGGTATGGCTTCGATTCAGTTTTTCTTGCCCTCCTCCTGACTTCTCAACAGGACCACTGACCCGGAGATAGCAGCTCAAGTACTATGCTTTCTGATACCTCAGTTGGGGAATCAAAACCCTGTAATAAAGGGATCAGCATTCATGAAGGTGAAATTGACATAATGTCTTTGAGGTGGATGTTGACACATATTGTCGGGGCAGATTGATGTTCTGAGGCAGTTTGCTGGAAAATCAATCTATTCTCTCCTTGGCCAGCACATTGATAAGGTTGCTCCGTTCCTCGTTTCAAGATCCTGTAGCCAACCGGGGCTTATTCACGAGGCATGTCGCCTTATGGGAATGTCCACCTTGACTTTCATATCAATGACTCGTCTCGCCACATATCCTAAACTTTTTGGTAGCTGTGAATTGAAAGTCCTTCAGCAGATAGCGAGCGACCTCGAGGTGTCAGTATCAGCTTTGTACCTTCAAGAGTCCGCTCAGATCCTTGCCCACGTATTCCAACTCCAAGGCCCAGGACAAACCCAAAGAGCACTCGACTTCATCGAGAAGATTGTTAATGGAAATTTGGCTGCAGGGTCGACAATTACCACTCAGCAGTTGATCAGAAGTTGCACAGTCCCTCTACTTGCAGAACTCGTCGTTGAAATGGGGTACAAGCACAAGACGGCCAACGTATGTACTTTGCTCTGCGTTAATATAAGAGAAATTGATTTTTCAAGTAGATCGTTGTTGCTCTAAATAAGGTCCAGCGTGCCTTGGCTTCCCCGCCACTTCCGGGGCGTACGATGGAACTTGCGGAGCTGGGAGTATTCCTGAAGCCGCACACCCTAGGTTTGATATCCCATCTTAGTGATATGTTGCAGGATATGCAGGGTAAAGTCTTATTGCAACGCAAGCGCGCGATATTGCGCAGCATGGGTACACTAGCGACCTATGTCGGGCGGGCAATCAACAATGTCTCTCCCCAGGTGCGTGTCATGAGTCTGTGTTTAACGTTCCACTTACGAAAGAACCCTCATCCAGTACATGTCTACATTTCAAACCATGGTTGTAATCCCAGAGTTATCCGAAGTGACGCTTGAGAGTTGGCGCATATTCCTGACCGCACTCGACCCACACGAAATAGGACCGTATATTGGGCCGACAACTGCGGCCTTCATATCTTCCTGGTCCACATTTGGTTCAAACGCCAGAGATCTGGCCACACAATCACTGAACTACATCATTTTCGAAGCTGAAATCGAACTGGGACAATATCTCGACGATGTCGTGGACTTATCTATCTTGCCGGAGCTGAATCATCTCTCGTCTAAACTGAGGGAACTACGAAGGTCCTGGACTCCAAAGCAACATCTCCAGCGAATCCTTGACCTCTCATCAAGTGACAACTTAGCCGTAGCTACCCTATCATTAGGAGAACTCAAAAGGTTCATGCTTGCGGAGCAGAGCAGTTTTGTTCGGGAGATTGCTTCCGGCGATATGTTTGACCCGATGGTTGGTCAAATAATGGCTGTCTTACTGTCTGCTGCCTGCCGAGATGGTGTCGGAACAGAGTCCATGAGGCTGCTCGCCTTCGAATCTATTGGAGTTCTTGGCGCCGTCGATCCGGATCGCTTCGAACTGAGCATTAATGACCCAAGTATGGTTGTGCTCAGTAACTACACGGACGAAGGAGAATCAGCCCTTTTCGCAATGCACCTTATCCGAGACCTTCTCGTTGGTGTTTTCCGTTCTACAAGTGACGTCTCCTACCAAAGGCACCTGGGCTTCACCCTCCAACAGCTGCTACGAGTGTGCCAGTTCACACCTGCCCTCATAGGGGCTGGAACGGGAAGTTCCGTTTCAGTCAAAGCACGCAACCGATGGAACAGTCTGCCAAAGCACGTTGTTGAAACCCTTTCCTCTCTTCTTGACTCCAAGTACTCTTTCAAGCCATCGGCAGCATTACACCTCGAACACCCTATCTATCCTAGCCAATCGACGTACAGGGAGTGGATTCAATTATGGACATGCCATTTGATTACCAAGGCATCCGGAAGCAAAGCCCGCCAGATTTTCAGCTCGTTCCCCCCTACAGTTCGGAATCAGGATGCTGTTGTGGCGTACCACATACTTCCGCATCTCGTGCTAAACATTCTCGTTTCTGGTCAAGAGGATGACACTGAAGCAATACGCGTGGAATTGTTGACCATTCTGCAAGACCAGGTCAAGTCTGACAGTGATAGTGCTGCAGATAAGAAATTGCTCAGTGCGCAGGTCTGTGTGCATTCTTGAATGCTGATGAAATGTTTACCTACCTTCACGTTTGTAGGCCGTGTTCATGATCATGGATCATTTGAGCAAATGGGTTCGCATCATACGGCAAAAGGTCAGCACCAAGAAGGCAGAGAGCAAGAGATCTCGAGAAAATCAGGTTGATAGCACCATGGAGGAGCAACTTCTGCGAGTGGACTCAATACTCTCAAGCGTCGACCAAAACCTCGTAGCGAGGGCCGCTTTGCAGTGCAAGTCGTACGCACGATCACTGATGAATTTCGAGAGGCAGATAGTCACCCTCCAAGAGCGGTCTCCTCACAACTCGGATCTTCCTGAATACTACGAGCGGCTACATGAAATTTACTCGTATCTGGATGAACCAGATGGAATGGAGGGAGTTTCTACCCTGATTTTGTCTCCGTCTCTGGAACATCAAATTCGCCAGCACGAAAGCACAGGCCGCTGGACATCTGCGCAGAGTTGTTGGGAAGTGCGGATCCAGGAGTCTCCCGACAATGTCGACTGTCATATTGGCCTTCTCCGTTGTCTGCGAAACCTTGGCCATTACGGTGAGTAAATGTTGAGAGACCCGTTGAATTAAGCTCACAGCTAGTCCACCAGACACTCTCCGCACGCATGTGAGAGGTGTGCTGATTCGTAGGCCGGAATGGGAGTCCGCCCTGGCTGGATTTCACGTAGAAAGTGCATGGATGGTCGGTGCATGGGATGACGTTCAGAATATGGTAGAGCGTTCAAATGCTCTGACCTCTCCGATTGTAATGGCTCGACTGCTCCTGGCGATGCGGGCAGAGGACTCCGAAAGGATAGGAGAATCGATTTCTGTTGCTCGATCCGTGCTAGGTGCTCCAATCACTGCAGCCGGAGTGAGGGGCTATCGCAGGGCTTATGAAGCTGTGTTGGACTTACACCTTACGCATGAACTGGAAGTCATCCACAGCGTTCTTACATCTCTTCCTACAGAATCGCAGACTCGATCTCAACAGCGACGGCGTCAAGCATTAGCACAACTGACTCGCACTTTGTCAGCGCGTTTTGACTCAACCTTGCCCACGTTCAGGACAAGAGAGCCAATTCTAAGTCTGCGGCGAACTGCATACACTCTTTCGTGAGTCACATTGTATGTTGTTCGCTACCATTTACTTAAAGACATTAGTCCTGTACCTCAGCACACCCTCATTGGAGAACTTGGGCGATCGTGGCTTGCAAGTGCTAAGATCGCAAGGAAAGCAGGGCATCGACAAACGGCCTACAGCGCGATGCTTCAAGCTAGACAAAACAAGGCCCGCTTTTCTTTCATGGAAAGTGCAAAACTTGAGAGAGTCATGGGCAAGCCACTAGACGCCATCGATGAATTACAGAGATCAATGCGATTGCTGGGCATGTTGGACGACACTCCCGATGTACTTGACCTCACTATTGATGATGATGAATCGAAAATTATGAAGGCGAAGGTGTGTAGTCCTCATAATTTACAGCGCTTTTGTTGACCGTTGGCCAGGCGCAAGTTCTTCGAGCTCGCTGGATGAGCGAGTCGGAGAGATACGATGTCAATGTGATATTCAAGATCTTTCATAGTGCGATCGAGCTGCGATCAGAGTAGGTCTTCACTTTCTCCTTTCGCTTGTTAATTCTTAATGAGAAACTTCCCCTTAGGTGGGAAAGCGGTCACTTCCATCTTGGTCGCTTTCACGATGAGTGTTTCAAAAACCTACCAACATCTGAACAAGCCACTCGGTATGTACTTCCATTGAATTTGCATGCACCCTATTCACATTATCCCAGTGGAGTGAAGATGTGCCTGTATACCGTTCGAGCTTTCGCGAGGGCAATTAAACTCGGCTCGAAATATGTGTATCAAACTGTCCCGCGACTTCTCACCATTTGGTTAGACATGGGCGAAGATAAACCCACTGCAGGCTTGGAGGTGTTCAAGAAATTGAATGACGTAGTTTCAAAGGCAATCAACAGCGCTCCTGTTTATAAGGCAGGTATTTCCTAGGCCTACGTGCAATGATCTCACTGACAATATATCCAGTGGTTCACTGCGTTCCCCCAAATCGTCTCTCGGGTTGGCCACGATAATCCAGAGGTTTATAAACATTTGTCGAGATTGATAGTAAAGGTCATGGAAGAGTATCCCAAGCAAGCACTCTGGCTCTTTACTTCTGTTGTCAAATCCACCAAACGTAACCGGGAAAAACGGGGAAGGGAGATCTTGGATCAACTACGGGTTTGTGGCAGTCCTCAGTTATCCTCCTCCCTCGTCTCAGCTCAGGGTTCTCGTCATCTCAGAGTAACCCACACAATGCGACTACGGAAATTCCGACTCTCATCAACGAATGTCTTTCCATGACGAATGAACTGCTCAATCTTTGCGACTATCATATAGAAGACAGTTCAAAAAAGGCGATGGGGATGCGCAAGGACTTCCCCCGCCTGGCAGACCTTGGAAAGTCGCCCTTGATTATACCGCTTCAAGAATCTCTGACTGCCAGCCTTCCGCCTCTGTCGTCATCCGAATCCACCCATCAACCTTTCCCCTTGAATGCACCAACATTCGAAAGTTAGTCGTGACCCAGTGCCCACTGAAATGGCCAGGACGTTGATTTTGTCACACAGGTTTCTTTGACGAAATCGAAATCATGCAATCATTGGCAAAGCCCCGCAAGATCACCATTCAAGGCAGTAACGGCCAGGTTTATATGTTCCTTGGAAAGCCAAAGGATGATCTCCGGAAAGACGCCCGGCTGATGGACTTCAATGCGATCATCAACAAGTTCTTGAAGGCAAACTCCGAGTCGCGTCGAAGGCAGCTGCGTGAGTTAATTTCATGCGCTTGAATTCCTTCACAACCTTACCATTCATGGCTGGACAGATATTAGGACATACGGCGTTGTTACGCTCAATGAAGAATGTGGCTTCATTCAATGGGTTCCAAGCACCGTCCCCATTCGACCAGTCCTCATCAAGAGCTATGAGGCAAGAAGGATTAAGACTTGGGTAGCATCTTCCATTCCATATTTCTTAGTCGAGTCTGACTTCGCTCCCCTAGTCGACTGAGATGGCTCACGCATTCCAGAAGATCAAGGAAGCCAAAACCGGTGAAGATGCTGCAGACCTATATCAGCAGAAAATATTGCCCATGTTCGTCCCCTTCGTGTGGCTTGAAGTCTCGGAACTGATTCTCTTCCAACAGGTTTCCTCCTGTATTCCATGAGTGGTTTGTGGAGACGTTCCCAGAGCCAACCGCCTGGCTTGCGGGTCGGATAACATATGCAAGAACGGCAGCTGTTATGTCGATGGTGGGCTTTATCCTAGGGTTCGTTTTCCCTATATCTTTCTCATGGAGTCTTTTATCGACCCATGCGTTTCATTTCTCAGGCTTGGTGACAGGCATTGCGAGAACATCCTCCTTGATATCAACACAGGAGATGTCGTTCACGTTGATTTCAATTGTCTGTTTGAGAAGGTGGGTTCCAGTTGGGAAGACGTCTTTTATCATGCAAGGCCCACTTACTTTGATTCAGGGAAAAACGCTGGAAACACCTGAGCGCGTTCCATTCAGGCTCACTCAGAATATGATAGATGGACTAGGCGTCACTGGCGTGGAAGGTAAGCCTCAAAGATATTCCATCTCAGTTGATTATTCAATACAGTCTTCACAGGCGTATTCCGCATCGCTTGCGAAGTTACTATGCAGCTGCTTCGAGACCACAAGGATTCACTGATGAGTGTGCTCGACGCGTTCATCCATGATCCACTGGTAGAATGGGAAGACGAGAAGCGGAAGCTGGTATGCAGCACCTCAGTCTTCGATGTGCTTCGTCGCTGATTCAGAGGATCTACTAACAGGAACGAGAGGCTGCTTCGCGAAGGAACCACGCAAATCGTGGGGGCCAGCCTGATCCCAAAAATAATATCACAAAGGCCCCGGTAGATCTTCGTATGCTCGCGAAACATGCGCTCAATCCGATAGAAAAGAAGCTGAAAGGGATATATTCGACGAGTAAAGAGAGGCAGGGGAGAGAAATATCTACAAGTAATCTGGTGCAGATGCTCATTCTTGAGGCGACGGATTTGGCCAATCTAGTACGTCCACCGATCTGATTTTTCTTTTGTGGTAGGCTGATGGTTGATTTGTTAACAGGCCAAGATGTATCCAGGATGGGCGGCGTGGTATTGAACATCCATTTTCTCCATCTAATTGCAAACCATTTCCATCGGACAGTCACACATGTATCAGCAACCTTCATGCTCATAATGTATTGTTAGAAGTACAAGTGTATAGTATATTGCGATTGACATTACTCAGTCTCTGCCAGCTGTTTTTGAAGCTTCTCGAGCTCTTTCTCCTTCTCTATCAAGATATTCCTCCAATGCTCCTGCTCCTTCACGATCGCACGCTTAGCTTCCTCCAACCTTTCAGCCTCCTCTTGCTCCATCACGGCCGTAAACTCGGGCACGCCCCCTTTCGAGGCCTCAAGTGATTGGGGGTGTGCGACATGGAACGGCACCGGTTTCTTCTTCGTTTTAGGCAGGGGAGTGACGGGATGGCTCGTGAGGATATTCAGGAAGTTCTGATAGGGATCGTGGAAGACGATTTCATCGTATTGCCAGGAATGGACCGGGCCGGCTTTGAGAGCAGCTTCGGCAGATGGGGCTTGGGGTTCTGGCTCTAAAGACAGGTTCCAGGGATGCAGCTTGAGGTGGTGGTACATTGTGATAGCCTTTTCGCCGGATTCAGCGACGAAGGTGATGCGGATGTGGATGTCGAATTCACCCCATCTACGAGAGGCTTGACTTGAGTGCGGGGCCCCATATGATTACTGGTACGGCTTACCCCGTTTCGGAGACTTCGAAGGGATGCTTGTCGACGTCTTAAATAGTGGTCAAAGTTTATAACAAGCGCGTCCAAGAATAAAGTCTTACTTCGAGAAGGATTGGGATAGGTATCATGCAGTTTGAACGTGACTCGTTTTATGAAGTAGCTCAGGTCGTCTGCTCCGCCCACCTGGTCCGAGTCAGGCGCCGATGCTGCACTGCGAACAGCGACGGTCCATCTGTGCGTATGATCAGGCGTGGGCAGCACGTCGCGCTCTTTTTGAGTCAGTGCTGTTGCAGTGTTGCCATATATTATCGGGCGATATATGCTGACGCCCTAGAGACCACGACGGTGAGCATAGAGAGCAGGATGAACAGAAAAGAGACAACGAACATACTCTGACACGGACGCGGTCGCTGGCCATGGTGGGCGGGACCAGGCCTCGGCTCTCGCTAAATCTCTCCGATAAACAAACTCCGCAACCTTCCGTTCAACGCCTTTCGACTCTTACCACATTCCCCGACCTTTATACACTGCAATGTTTCTCCTTGCCCCCCTTTACAACAGTACAGTGCAAATTGTATGCTGTTTTTGAAGTGCGGCTCATAGTAATTTATATAGAGCCCAACCACATCCTCGAGAAGCAAAGGGCCCTCCAGGTATATAACATATTCTCTTATCGCGAGACACTTGTATTCAACACTCTCCTTGCACCAGAGTGACCCCAGGAAGATCATGTACCGTCTTCCCCGCTCGCAGCTCTACCTCGGTGAGAACATCCGCTTCTACACTCCCCCGCTCAACTAAGATATGTTTGGATAGGCGTCTATGGTGCCACATTCACTGTTGGCATGCTCGGAACTCTCTATGGAGTATTTTCGTTGCTCAGGGTATGTTATTCGTATGGCTTTCATGACTCTGTTGCTATTGCTGACTTGTGCGTCCGTCCAGGGTAAACCGGCAAAAGAGTAGATGGTCTCATAGTCAAATCTGAAATGTCATAACCATTTGCTTCGCTCTTTGAGAAATAACATGCATTGACGTGTTTCTGGCCTTAACACTGGTTAACGGATTAGCTGTCCTTGCGTCGGTCTTCGTGCCTTGCTCATCGCGCGACTCCTCCATGAACAGCTTCATCGACGGTGTGCTCGGACGACGTAGGCAGTGTAACACAAGCACTTCTATCATTGAGCGCCCACACTTGGATGATGGGATGTTTGGATATACTGTAATGCCTATAGAAGACGCGTTGAAGGCAGGTGGTCGATCAGCATCGCAATTCATAAGTACAACAGTGGCGAAACGTGGTCTCATCGTAGATGACATGTGTCCACCAATTGTAACGAGACGGAAGGGATGAATGCGGTGCAAACTGATCAAGGGGAGGAGGACATCACGGATCGTTTGATGATCACTGTGTCCTCCCCACATGACTTGCCTAAACGACACATAAAGCAGCCATCATCACAAATGTTTTTAAGTTGCGCGTCCTTCACGGTTCTCTTCACGCTCTGCTCGAGCAACGACCTCTCATGCCCGCAATGGCCTATCTGGAACGAGCTTTCCAGACCTTTGACCTTGATGAATGCCCAGATTACGATTCCGCGGTGAGCAGAAGGTACGTCCTGTCTGTATCTGATCAATGTCAGAACGGTTTCATGACATTTTCGAATCAATCAGCAATAGCAATGCCACCAGCATTGGAACCAGTAGAAGTGTCCACTGGCCCTCTTCTGAAGAATCATCAGTCCCTCCTCTCAGGTCTGTTCCGTCCGATCCAACATGCCCTCCATCACATCCTCACCCACCACCAGCACATCGCGAAGCCTCCCCCTTCTCCGCAAAGAACGCTATCTCTATACCTATAGCTTACGAGCTGCGAACACTCCGCTGCAGTTTTTGATATCGTGAGTCCTACTACGATTGTAATTTACTATTCCGACAAATGAGTTCCCCCTCAGAGTGGAACCCGGCTCCGGAAAACCCTCTCCCGGAAAATATGCCTTTCGCCTTTCCTTCAAGGTCAACGGGGTCGAACGGACACTCGGCGAACCAGTAGTTCTACGACTCCAGGTCGACCCTCGACGGCTCGACTTCGTCGTCTTGTGAGCACCTTCTGCCTCATGGCCACAAAGAGCGCCCATCTGATAACCCTGCACGTCAGTGTCTTTCCCGGAAAATCAAGCATTCCCGTTGGATCGCTATATTCCCTCCGTATATGGCTACGGGTGAACAACGTCGACCATCGCGTCTTCGCTCAGGACGAGCTCTGGGTCGGGAAAGACTTGGACTTCAACTCCATCGCCGACGCGTCCTTTGTCCGGCTGAAGAATGTGGACTCGAAAGCTCAGGTCTACCACGGCTTCATCGGACGGGCACTCGTGACATTTACCATCCGGTATGCTCGGCCCTCTCTTCTTCTCTTCACAGGTTAGTGAGGACTCACGCGATCCCACACAGATGGCACCGTGTGAGCGACAACTTGTACAAGTATTCTCTGGATTACGATGCAGGCGGAGTTGGCGGCAATTTGTTTGAAGATCTGCGGTTACGCATCGATGGGGATCCTCGCACGGTGACGTTCCTTATCTAGTAAGCCTACCTTCCTCCGTCCCGGTCCACTCTAACACCAACTCATCTCATTGCTGCTTCCAGCGCTGTTCCCATCAACTCCACGCCTGTGGGCGCGTCCCATCGCCTCCGTGTATGGCTCAAGTCGCTCGTCAACTTGTCTACGATCGACTCCGCGACAACGTTCGCACTGCCATTTAATGATTCGTATATATATCAGCGGATCTGGAAGTCGGACGCATTCAAGATCGGCTCACGTCTCGACTTCGAGTCGATGAGCAACAAGGCCATCATGGGCTTTGCGTCTCCCGAGGGTCCACAGACGATTGTCACCACAAGGACACCACCAGCTTCAACGCCACGTTCACTCCCAGAAGAAAAGGCACAAAGGAGTTACCATTAGCTGGCTGGCTATCCCAGGGCCTTTTGTGGTTAAGTTATTAAGGTACACTAGACATTCTAATTCCACGAACATTGTTGTACTTCTAGGATTTCATGTTGCTCGCAGCTTTGTATCCATCTATGGGCATCGTTTTACTGTTACGACTATCACTGCACTCTGTTATAATCTACTGTATCTGTACACTATACCAGTTACGAAGACATCCTGCACTGCTCTAGACTTGGACTTTCGCGGCAAGGAAGTCATTCCACTCCTTCTCACCCCAGCTGCTAGATATATCTCCGGCTACCAACCCATCCCACAATACTGTCGGCGAAACATGAATACTGTTCTGCCTTGAGAACTTGACTGAATATGACGTCAATAAGCCCAGACGACTGTTAACCTTTAAGGAGCCACATACTGGTATACTTGAGATCATCCGTGACGTCGACTCCTCCATTAGGGCTGCCTTTTAGCTTGAGAAGCTCCTTGAAATCGGCGACGCCTTCGGGGGAGATGACTTGCGCCGCGAGCTGGGCGAGTTTCTCGCGGATCTGCAGAGGCGTGAGATTAGAAGCCGGGATGTCGAAATAGTCTTCCTGGTTCTTGAAGAGCTGTTTGGAACGGTGAGCATCGAGTGGAAGATTACAAACGACACGAGCGTAATTACGGCAAGACTGTACGGCCAGAACTTCTCAGGTGCTATCCGTGCGACCTAGCCAATGCGAAGGATGAGGAAAAGCCTTGAAGATCACTTGAGACATACCGCTAGCGCAGATTCATGAGTCAGAGTAGACGCTGAATGCCAGGGTTGGACCTGGAGTCGGATGATTGCCTTGACTTTGCCGTCGTATTTCCCTCCCGCGTCAAGCAAGGGCTTCAGGACCTTGTCGATAGTCAACGCCATTTTGGCACTGTAGATCTATCAGACGGGACATTCACCACAGAGGATAGAAACATTTACCTGTATGGGCAGACATAATCCACTGCAAAGAGTCAGTGATTCTCCTTTACATAGTAGTGATTGATTCGGAAGTGATCGTACGGAATATGTCAAGCGTATGTGGCGCATCGGCACGACCAGCGATGATGAGGGGACGCAGTGATGGCTGAAGGGCCATAGTTAAGCTGTGTTAAAGTGGGGAAATTTGGGTTATAACTTTCAAAGTGATGGAGGATTTCGCGCTTTTGAGGTCATTTCGAAACCTCGATCTAAGCGATCATGTAAGGCGCGTCGTCAGTGCACGTGCCAGGAACCAGTTGTTTGGATCGGCGGATAATGCCAAATACTCGGTCTCCGAACATTCGCTGAACGCACGATCACTTGCAACAGACTTGACCTCTCGGTATCAAATTCCTGGCTCTCTTACTATCGGTCTCCTCGTCAATTTATGAAAACATCTCTACCCCCTGCAACCCACTGATTTTGCCAAAATGCCTATGGACCTCACGACATACATGGCCCAACTGAACGATGCTCTTGTGGCGGAGAACGGACCGAACCTCGCATATCTCTTACGCCCAACGAGCCCGCATGGAAAAGACCTCGTGAAGCAATTCAGAAACCCAACGGTACTTATTTCTTCTCTTATGTGACCGGGGACCACGACGAAGCCTTGCCTCGATCCGTAGCGCGCGGCACTCAGCCCATATGAGGGGACGATGCAGAGTCCATGGGATGACATTGCAATCCAGTATGTTTTGACATGTACACATATTGCAAAGAAGAGATATGGGGAGGCGTTCAAGGAGCAGTCGCAACTCGTGTCGTGAGTCTGAAATTCATGCACGCCGACGCAAGTGGACTCAAGCGACGCGCCAATTCAGGTTCTTCTTTCGATTTTTCACCGAGAATCGTGGTTGGACGTTACCTGCCTTGTTCTCGATCCTCCGTGACCTACGCGATCTGGCATTCGACGTAACAGATACGTTCATCGCCTCGCATTATGTTTCATTGAATGTTTGCTGCAGGCGGACCATCATGCCAAGTACCACGGCCAGAGGAGTGAATGTATGGAAGAGGCGGCACGAATTATCGCAAAGGCCTTCGGAAACTGCATGACTGATAGGTACCCACAATGGCACTCTCTCCCGAACACCCAAAATTCATATCAGCATAGGACATCTCCGCCAGATCAGTCGCGGAAGTGGGGGGTCTACTATGTCGTGGGTTTGGTTCTCAAATGCTATTTTCGGGCAAGTCTTCTCTCCCTCCCACACGGTCTTCTGTTCCACCCCATGATCGCTCGCATTAGGTGAAACGAATATCACTCGCCAAAAACGTCCTTCGGGCACTCGACGCCAACTCCGATATTCCGCCACTCGAGTTGTATCCTCGGTCCCACCAAGTGAGTACCCGACACGTCTTTGCCTATTCATAGCTAGATCTTCTCTGGCTGATTCTGGCCAAGGTCACATACCGGTATTACCTGGGCATGCTGAGTTTCCTGAATGAAGAGTATGCGAAGGTTTGTTTGGATTGTTCTTCCTGATTTTCCAATCAGCTGACGAACGTTTCTCTGCTAGTCTGAACAGGAACTAACTCTTGCTTTTTATCACTGCCATATCGAAGCCCATAGCAATCAAGAGTGCGTATGCGATGTTGCTTCGTTTCTCTCTCTTCCACTTAACCTATCTTCGTGGCAGGCGGATTCTAACTTATCTCATTCCACTTCGGATCCTCAAAGGCCATCTTCCGTCCGCAGAACTGATGGATCGATTTCCCGTTCTTCAAGAACTCTTTTCATCTTTCACTCAAGCTATTCGCATCGGTGATGTAGCAGGTTATGATCGGGCGCTCGATAAATGGGAACGGCGGCTCGTCGACCTCAATTTATGGTTAACCCTCGAGAAGGCCCGGGAGCTTTGCCTGCGTGGCCTGTTCAGAAGAGTGTACGTGTGTTATTCGGCTCATTTCGTAGCATCACACCTCAACGTTTCGTTTTGATCTGGAATAGATGGGTTGCCGCGGAGAAAGGGACGCGGATTCCGATTTCGATGTTTCATTCTTCGCTCAAGATATCAGGAATCGATCTTCCGCTGGACGAAGCGGAGTGTCTTGTGGCTAACATGATCTACAAGGGATTCATGCGTGGGTATATCAGCCATGAGAGAGAAATGGTCGTTTTGGCTTCAGTGAATGCGTTTCCTAGATTAGCGGATCGACCGGCGCCATTTGCGTTGATATAGTTTTCTCATGTTATCTAGCGCAACAAAATGTTTCTGGTAATGCGGGTTTGCATGAGCCTGATGGAATCTTAGTCTCCAGTGTAGGCTCTGGTAGATAGGTGACAGTCGATCTATCGGATATAGAATCTTGTGGTTTTCCATTCCATCATGGCCTACAGAAATGGTCAAGATATCGGGTTCGATTCGACTCTAGCAAGACAGATACAACATAGTTTGTTCGGGCCCGTTGTTCTGTACTGATACCCGGGGTCTCGTTCTACATAGATACAGCGCCAAACCCTCCCGTTGTTCTCGTACATACTTTAGGAGCTTCCCTTTCCTTTAGCCCTTTTCCGCTTGTGAGTTTGAGGCGCGGGGACCGCGCTTGATTCAGCCTTTGGCGACTCGGCGGCAGCAGGAGCTGGTGTTCCCGCCTGCTGTTGTGTCGGTTGAGGTGCCTGTGCTCCAGGCTTGTGGAGGAAGTTGATGAGGAAAGACGCAACGCTTCCCGATATCACGAACAGGAGCCACCGCGGAATCAGGAGGAAGGTTGTATAAATTTTGGTCAAGGCGAATGCGAGGTAGGTCATAATGAATTCCCTACGAATGGAAAACTGTTATGAGGGTTCTACGAGTTTTCACACAGCAAATCATTGTACCTGTCTCCGCCGGGTGCATAGGGTGATGTCCAGGGGGGTGTCATTTTCCAGTCTTCGTGCTCGAGGAACTTTCGCATGGCGCTAGACCTCAGTCGCAATTGATGCGACTTGTAAAAGCGCAGACTCTGCCCGCGGTCTCTCAGGATGACCAGGTACGGCGCGCTGGGAGTGAAACAGCGACTCAGTAACCTGGGAGGGCGGTATGCAAGAGGAGACATACTTCCAGACTGCCCACTTCGTGGTGATGCCGGTGACGTTGAAGTAGTCAATACGACCCCAACGGACATTTGGCAGATCACCCGCAATGACGGTTTCGTTGAAGGCAGTATCAAAGGTCTCGTCTACATATCTAGAGATACCATCCTGCTTGCTAGAAGAGACAGTTCTGCGAGGGTTCAGAGGTAGTATGGACAAAGGTATTGCAAACGACTTACATGACGATAACCCAAGTCCGATCCTTCTCCTCCTGCTCTGTGAGGGGCTCGTTGACGATTAATTCTTGGAAATTTTCGTCCGTGATAAGGGGGACGCGTTCGTCCCATATCTTAGCCCGTTCATAAGCACCCTCCAGCTTTTCAGTGATGTTGATTCCAAGTTTAGAAAACAACGCCACCGAGGGCTGCGAGGACAGGATTTTGCCCAAGTCAAAGTAGCTTGCAATCCCTGAAGGCGTGAGTGGTCCACTCGGTGCCGCCTCCTTCTGTGGTATGGACGTCTGTGCAGCAGCAGGGGGAGCGTCCTCTGTCTGGATTTTGGGCTGGCCTGGCGCCCAACCTTTAGAGAAATACTGGGCGTTGACGGACGCAGCGAAGGCTAACCCGGCCAGCGATAGGACTGAGAACCTCATGGTGGGAGAAGAGAGCGGTGTACGCCGGGTAGCGAGCCTCGTATCTTTTCGAGTTTCAACTTTCAACAATAAACGCGTTGCGTGATCGAGTTCAGGCACTGTCCAGCGTGCTCGTGGCCGTATGCAGTGTACACCACTTGCCTGAAACTGCTTCCATCATTCCAGTCGACATTGTGTGCTGGCGCTGAGACGTGTATTCCATCTCCGTATTTGGTGTATCAAATAGAGACTGCGGGGTCAGAGAGGACGCATCTGGCGGCAATTCTGATCAAAGTATCGCTTGAGCCATATCTTGGAACGACCACACGCCTTGGCGCATCAGAGATAACCCTGGTCGCCCTTCTCATATTAATGGCCAAAATTCGCTGGCTAGGTGTCGTGTGGGGACTGTTGGCAGCATTTCAGTCAATCCCAGGGGCCCGCGCGGCACCTCAGGATGGTGAGTGTTGTACATGGCTTTGCGTGTCATCTCTGACGGTAATATTTGGTTGTTACAGTCCCTTCTGCAGCATCGTTCTATGTCGCGTCACTACCAGACATTCACCAGGACCCAAACCATCCGTTGAAGATATTCGCTGGCCACCTGTCTGCCGACCCGAACGCCTCGAAGGCGAAAAGTACAGATGTAGTCTCCCAATTATTCTTTGTGATGATCAAGAATCGACGGATAGCAGACAGACAGAGGCTGATGTTCTGGTTTAATGTGCGTTGCATTGTTATTTCGCGTCGGAGGGCAGTTCAAACCTGTTCGTTTCTCTGTAGGGTGGCCCAGGGTGTTCGTCTTTTGACGGTTTGATGATGGAGGTGGGTCCATGGAGAATGGACGGGAAGGGCGGGTTTAAGACACAAGAAGGAGGCTGGGAGGAATATACGACTATGGTGTATAGTGAGTCTCTCTACAGTTCTTCTACCAGGAAGCGCTCTATAACTTAGTTTTTTGCCAGTCGACCAACCTGCCGGAACGGGATTCTCTGTCGCCAGCACAGATCGTTATGTTCATACATTGGACGAGGTACATTAATTGTAATTACTTGCAATTGTGCTGTCTTACGCGTTTTAGGCTTCGACACAGCTCCTGGAATTCCTACGCAACTTCTACTTGGTGTTTCCGGAATACAAAAACGTAGATGTACGTTGCTAACTCCTGACCGCAATCCTGGTCTTTGCTTAACGCGTTGCCCAGACATACCTGGGTGGCGAAAGCTTTGCTGGACAGTGGATACCAGCTTTCGGTAAAGCATCTTTGACAATATATATGTTCCTGCTCATTCATTCGTCTAGCCGATGCTATATTAAACTCTCACATGGGCATTCCTCTTCGTGGGGCTGCTATTGGCAATGGGTGGATCGATCCGAGACGGCAATACCCCGCATACTTAGAATTTGCTGTGAAAGTGGGTTTACTTGAGGAGAATTCTGATGTAGGAAATTCATTCCTATGTTGTGCACACTAAGCAACGAGCTCACATTTGTATTAGGCTTGGAAAGAGGCAAAGAAGATCACAGATCACTGTGTAGCTCAACTCGAGAAGATCAAGGGAACTGAACCGATGGAGGTCAAAGAGTGCGCTAGACTTGTAGTGGATGTTGTCAAGAACCAAAACAAAAAGTAAGTTTCTCTTTCATATTCTAACTGTATGTTTTGACAATGTCTGTTTTTAGGGTCAAGGACAAGGATATGTGTCTCAATATCTATGATGTCCGATTACACGATGAGTCTCCCGCGTGTGGGATGAATTGGCCTCCTGATATCCACCCAATCACTACCTATCTCGATGTACGCCATCACCAATTTTATTCTACTCCTATCACTAACATCTTCTTAAGCGTAAAGACGTTGTTAATGCTCTGCACGCAGATGCGCATTCTGGCTCCTGGATAGAATGTCGCAATGCTGTCCACCTTGCATTCCACGAATCTAAAGAAAACGCCTCAGTCACGATCCTGCCCAGAGTCCTTGCCAAGATCCCTGTCCTCATCTTCGCTGGTGACCAGGACTTGATTTGCAACTATGTTGGATTGGAAGCGATGATCAAGGAGATGGCATGGAATGGCGCAACTGGGCTCGGGGTACGTTTGTGTCCACCTTTGGGAGATGTCTCTTACTTTGAATTCGCTGTAGACCGTCAAGACGCAGTCGTGGAACGTGAATAATACTCCCGCAGGAACCTGGGTCACATCTAGGAATCTCACATACACGAAGGTGGCAACTCACCTTCTATTGAACTTGGTTGTTCGTACTAACCGCCTCCAGATATTTAACGCCTCGCATATGGCGCCTTTCGACGTCCCACATGTGACCCATGATATGATCCTCCGGTTCATGGGCTTCAATTTCTCCGCGATATTTGAGGGCTCTGCACGAATCCCTAGCAGCCTGGGAACGGTCAAGAAACCAATCTTCGTTGGACAGGCAGAGGTGAAGCCAACCAAAGTGCCTATTCCTGGCAAGACGCCAGAGCAGGACAAGGCGATGTGGGAAGGTGCGTCGCAATTTAGCCGTATCGTTCACATTCCTAACTGTGTCAATTCTGTTCCTGTAGCTTACTACAATGCTGGCTCCGCTGCTCTAGTTCTTATTCTTATTTTTGCGGCCATCGGTATCTTCGTCTGGTGTCGGGTGCGTCGAAGACATGTTCGACTTCCTATCAACGCAAATGAGGAAGAGGAGAGTATTCCCCTGAATACAAGCAGGAGGATGGACGATGAGGAGGAGGATCCACAGCAGTTCAAGCAGCGGAAGGGTAAGGAGCGTGCAAAGGAGCCGAGTGTACAGCCACCTATATTTGATGTTGGAGATAGTGATGAGGAGGACGAGGGACCACCCAGACACCATAATGATTAGCGTAGGATGGCATATTATTTGTCTGGTTTGACGATGCAGTTTCAGACAGACTACTGGCGACCTGAGGCATTTCCGTTGTGATCGATGGAAGTCGGGATTCGGTCCGTTTTACGTTCCACGTGACTGACGACACTAGAAAACGAAATTCATAAAACATTGACCTCAACAGCGAGGTCGTTGATTGTCATAGTCCATCGACAAGCCATGAGTGCCCCTCGCGATGGTCTGTCCGGTTCTGCCATATCCTCGTCCCCGGATACTGCCAGGGAATCAGTCTTGTCCGGCTCACCAACCCGTAGGCGAGCCAGCGATGCGAGTGACCTCACTCGTCGTCGCCATTCTCCTACCCTAGTCCGCTCATTTGACCCGGAGGCACGGGAGCGGCAGCGCACTATGGATGTCGACATGGCCATGCAACTTTCTCGGGCGCGCAGGGAGACCATCAGCATCTCACCCGAAATCACCCCTTTGCCTGAGCGGAACCACGAAGAAGAGGAGGAGCGCCCTCATATTTTATCGCCGACTGATGACATAGACGAAGAGGCGGCTATTATCCCTGACAACACCTCGAGGATTGACCTTGATGCTCACCTGCACCAAGGTCATGATCCCAGCCTGCTGGCCCACTCCCAGCCGATACATGGACACCAGGATACAAACGCTGAATCGCTTTTCGGCCTGCCGACGTACCAGGCCAATGTCTCGCGGTCTGAATTTGACTTTGGACCGATGGAGCAATTTGCTGCTGCTGAGAAAGCGACTCTCGGGCTCACCTCCCCTACCACTAAATTCTCCCTTGACCCCCTCCGCTCATCCAGACGTATACATGTCTCTCCGCCAGTAGAACCAGAGCCTTCAGCCGAAGCAGGTCCCTCTTCCGAGCAGCCGAGCCAACTGCCAGGCGAAGCCGGAATGGAGGACGCGCCACGCCCGAGCATGAGCATGCGTCACCGCAAGCTCAGCCAGTCCAACACACATCCCCGCACCCATCGCAAGGGCATCGGCGGGAAAATGGCATTGTTCGAAACCCCGCACGACTTTTTCTCCCCGCCCTCCGCTCATGGCACCCCTTCACTCTCCGCTCGGCTCGGCCTCGGGCGTCACCAACACCAGGAACCTAGTTTATTTGAGAACCTAGTCCCTGGAACATCTCCGCAATTAGGTGGCGGTATCCTGCACAGCGGACATGACCGGCCATACCGATTCTCGTTCTATTCAAATTCACTTGCCGCCACCATCCACGCTCGGAGTCTGAGCGAGCTGCCGGCGGAAGGACAGAGCTTTGAGCAGCTATTTGTGGGTATACATACAGCCGAAGGTAATGGTGCGGCAGGGAGTGAGTTTGGGGCGACCGGGGGTGGCGGTATGGGCCCGCCGCCACCCTCCTTTGCTGCAAGTCGGCCTCAGGGTGGGGACAGATTTTCTAATGCTTTCACCAATGGCGTGAATGGAAGCGGAGCCAGGCGGCCTCCTGATTTGAAGATTGGTGCTGGTGCGGACGGTAATGGGGATTCAGAGGACAAGACGTGGTGGCTAGATGTGACAAGTCCCACAGATGAGGAGATGAGGATGCTCAGCAAGGTGCGTCTGATGAACTAGTTGATCTAGATAATCTATCGGTCTGTTACTTATGTTCCGTGGGCTTTATAGGTCTTCTCCATCCATCCACTGACAACGGAAGATATCCAAATGGAAGAAACGCGCGAGAAGATCGAGCTCTTCCGGAACTACTACCTCGTCTGTTTCCGCAGTTTTGATCAGGACCCGTACAGCCCGACATACCTTGAGCCGCTGAACATGTACATTATCGTCTTCAGAGAAGGCATTCTGTCTTTCCACTTCCGTCCCACCACGCACCCTCAAAACGTCCGTCGGCGTATCAAACAACTCAAGGACTACATTTCGGTGACCTCGGACTGGATCTCATACGCACTCATTGACGACATCACCGATGCTTTCGGTCCCTTAATTCAGAGCATCGAGTATGAGGTCGACTCCATTGACGAGCTCGTGCTTATTTTAAAGGAAGCGGAGCAGAGCGACATGTTGAGGCGCATTGGGACATGCAGAAAGAAAGTCATGGGTTTGTTGAGGTTGATGGGTAACAAGGCGGACGTCGTGAAAGGATTGGCGAAACGCTGCAATGAGAACTGGAGAATCGCTCCTACATCTGATATCGTAAGTTTTCGAGTCTTAGAACAAGTCCTTGGTGCTGATCGTAAATTGCATTGTAGGGCTTGTATCTCTCTGATATCCAGGTAGGCATTGAACTTCACTTCGCTCATTTGCGGTACTTATTTTGCTTTTCCTCAGGACCATCTAATCACCATGACCCAAAATCTAAACCACTACGAGAAGATTCTCTCGCGGTCGCACTCGAACTACCTTGCACAGATCTCTATTGAGATGACAGACGCGAACAACCAGATCAACGATGTTCTGTCAAAGTTGACGGCGCTGGGTACAGTGCTTATTCCCATGAATTTAATCACTGGTCCGTCATTCATCTATCTTCTGTTTCATGAAATTGACCTTCTATCCTTACTAGGTCTTTGGGGGATGAATGTCCATGTGCCAGGCGAAGGTGTCCCGGTATTTATGCACATTTTTCGTTCTTGTGAAACCACTGTTCATCACTGTCTTTCTAGGGCTACGCATGGTTCATATCCATTGTGGCGGGCCTCGCAGCCTTTGCATTGATTGGCGGATACTCGACGTATAGATTTATGATAGGGAGATCGTGAGCGCAGGTTTATTTCGGTTTGACGGTAGGATCTATAGACTCAAGTTGCACTACGCTATCGATACACGCATTCTATGATGGACACCCTTATTCTAGACCTGTATGAGCATTTGTGGAGGAAAGCAAAGTGATAGCGGAATCCGGAACATCCTTCGGGATGACTCTGGAGGCCCCCGTTGTCTAATGGTTATGACGTCAGACTTCTATCTCTTAGTGGGTATCTGGAGGTTGCGGGTTCGAATCCCGCCGGGGGTTATTAGATCGTACTAAATACTTTTGAGAGTTACATACTGTAGGTACATGCAAGTCACATCATGAAAAGACCTGGAAGGCTGGGGGCTGGGGGCTTTCAGTACCAACTTCAAGGATTTTAAACAGCTTTCAAATGGTGCACATCTCAAGGCTTTTTGAGAACAAAGTCTTTACAGGTTTAAAAGATGACCAATGACATTAGACGTGCACACAAGATCATCGACAATCACCCGAAGGCACACATATATATATAGCAGGAAAAGCTGGAACACTGGGCCATTAGTATTTATCAATTCCAAGGCTTTTCGAACTAGTTCTAAGTGATGTATCACAATCAAAGTATTTTTTGAAAGCAAAATTGCATTGAGAGCTTGTACTTAAATTACAGCCAAGGTCATTACAATAAATACAACTATATTTTTCTGCACACCATACAGTATTCTCGTACATTTCACCAGTGTCGCCCTTGCAAGCCACTGGAAAAGGAAGGAAAACTCTTTAATAAAGTAGTAGAACCCCCGGCGGGATTCGAACCCGCAACCTCCAGATACCCACTAAGAGATAGAAGTCTGACGTCATAACCATTAGACAACGGGGGCTGCATGCTTTGTTGTGCTCATGACAATATGGTCAGCAGGGACTCATTTAAGGGCATCGCCATCCCACCATCCTACCCACTTCTGAATGTATGTCAAGAGTATGTACATTGGTGGTATATAAACAAGGAAAGGTAAAAGAATAACCTAAAGTACGACAAAGCAAAGCAATCCAACCATGTGCAGGAGTCCCAATACGTATCACTTTACTTACGAGCCCTCAGTTGCGCCCTAAGGTTTCCATTCTCCGTCTGCATCGAGTTCAGCTCGTCCAACAGCGCGATTCTCTGTGACTGTTCTGACATCCGCATCGCCTGCACCTCGTCCTGCGCAGCGTCCAACGCAGCACGGGTCTCAACCAGCTGGCTCTCCAGCTGCTTCCGCACCATCTCCGGTGCAGACGCTGCCTCTTCAGCCAACGTCAATGTCCGAGCACTCAACGTGTTGTTGGCCTCTGTCAGCTGTCGACACGTCTCCGCTTGCTCAGCAGCCAGCATCTCCACCTCCCTCTTCTCATTCTCCACCCGGTCCAAGATATCCTGAAGCTGCTGCAACTCATCCAACCTTGAAAAGAAAGAGTAGAATTAGTACGCTAATATTATTCATGTATGACAGGTAGAGAACTCACATAGCAGCCTGCTTCGCCGCCATCGTCATATTCCTCTCCTCCAGCGTCCGCACCTGCTTCTGATATGTCTCCAGAGCCGTATTTCCCTCCTGCGCAAGCTTCTGCGCCCGCTCCGCATTCTTCTTCAACAAATCATGCGCCTGCGCAAACCGCACCAGCCGCTCAATCAACGCACGATCGTCCTGGATCAGCGCCTGCACACGCGCCGCAAATGCCTCGATGGAGAACTCGCCTCCGCCCACCACAGGCGATATCGGCTGTCCATTCGGGCCAATGTTATTGCGCGTCGACTCGTAAAGCGTCTTAAGCGAGCGCACGTCCAGGTCGGAGAGCGAGGAGACGACTTTGTTGCTGGACCCAACGCCGCCTGGGCTCCCCGGTACTTGCCCGGAGAGCGTCGGTGAGCCGTTACGGTATTGCCTTGAGTGGTTGAACTTGGCGGCGCGTGCTTCGGGAGAGGGAAGGATGTTCCAAATGGGAGTGAGGATTTGAGTGATGCGTTCGACGGAATCTGCAGGCAGGGACTTGGGCGAACGGATGATTGGAGGAGAGACGTTGGCAAGGCTAGCTCGGTCTGCTGAGTAGATGCTGCTCCTGGCCTCGTCTCGCTGCTGCCGTGCATCTTCGAGATCGCGAACGAGGGCTTCACGTTTGTCTAAGCCACTCCTTACATCGCTTTCCAGTTTTCTTCTGAGAGTGTCCCACTCGCTTTCGGCCTTTGCATGGGCTTCCAGCTTGCTATGTACGGTCGCGAGGTGCGTTCCGATCGAAGCCACCAGTCCCTGTAACGACGAGTCCCGCGAAAACAAAACGATCCCGTGCTGCTTCATCAATCCCTGTACAGCATCCAGTCCGCCGTCCAATTCCTCGTTCGCTTTCTGCAAAGCTCTTGCATCCTCCTCTCTCTGCGTGTCCATCTCGTCCTGCAGACGAGCCAGATCGTCCATCTTGTCATCCTCTGCCTCGGCCCTTTGCCGCTCCCAAACCTCTCGTTCTGCATGCCACTGTGCCGTTATTCGTCGTACTTCCTCCTCCTTTTCTTGAAGCATCCTCCGAGTTTCCGCGAGTGCCTTCTCAGCCCCAGCTGCCTCCCCTCCTCTACTCGTTTCCGCTTCATCCAACCTCGCCTTCAATATCTCCGACTGCCCAGCCCGCTCCATCAACCTCGCCCGTTCTTCCTCCCATGCTCTCTTTTCCTCTTTCAATGCCCTAACTTCTCCATCCAGCCCTTCCAACTTCGGCAGTTCCTTCTCCAGAGCATTGATCGTGTCCTCTGCACTTTGCAGATCCAGTCCCATGAGTGTCTCTACCTCTTGTTTCTCCAACCGTAGCAAGGACAATTCGTGAGTCATCTCTGCCTGCTTCTTTCCCGCGGCGGAGAGCGATTCCGTGGCTGCCTTCAACTTCTCCTCCAGAGCCGTGATCTCTGCGGCGGCTTCCTCACTGGAAAGCTTCCGTCGTGGAATAATAGCACCCGCATGTCCTGCAAAGAGATGTAGCCCATCAAATCTGGCCTTTGTGGAGGATGTCGAGACGCCTGTCATGCTAGATGTGGCAGGGCTCATAAGTGTGCTCCGGTTGGACGAATCATACCCTGAATCCTCGCTTGCACCAGCACCACCGCTACCACTACCCATCTTCTTCTCCATACTCCGCACGGAATGAGACAGGACGCCGGCACGGTGTTCGAGCATGCGGCGGTGTACCTCATATGCGCGCTCGGAGACACGCCATAGCTCCTTCTGTGCGGCATCGACGCGGCGGTTCGCGGCTTCGAGCTGCTCCTCAGATTGTTTGGAGAACTTTTTGTGAGCGGCGTTGACTTTTGCGAGAGAGACCGCTGCATCGCGAATCTTGGTTTCGAGGGTTAGTTTCTTGGACATGGCTTCAACGCGGGCTGTGAGAATTTGATGCTCCTACGATAGAAATTATTAATTAGACGCATGCCATCGCAAATTAATAATGAAACGTGCTTTTTTGAGGTCGTCAATCTGTTCTGAGGAGAGGATTTCAAAGTCACGACTGTCAACTACGGCCTGGGAGGCCAAGAGACTGATGAGGAGCTCATCGCGAGTTGTGACGGTAGCAGACGAGGTGCTCCCGCCAGAAGACCGCTTCCAATCTGTTTCAGAATATGACTGGACTAATGACTTGCGCAGTGCCAGCCGGTTGGGTGGGATGCGTGAGGAAGTCGATGCAGGCGAACCGGGATTCGAGCGAAAGTTGGACTCCGGGCTATTGGAGAACGGGTCATCCTCCTGAGATCTGTTTCTAATATGGTCCTTCTTGAGAAAGAGCGGCGGCGTCGAAGGCGTGGTCGGTGACTGAGGCGGCCACGAGGGACCAGTGACTGTTTTGGCGGTGAATGAAAGGGGAGTTACCTGGGCTGCAGGCAACTCTGGGCCAGACGACGGCGGGGGTGAGCTGGTCGTCGCGGCGCCGAGGAACCTGCGGACGCCGTTCATGGCTGGGGTATATGTATGATGGCAAGCACAGGGCACACGGCGACGACGGCAATACAAACCCTAACCCTAATCCCAGTCCACCGTGCCGCGGCCTTGCGTCAAGTCTGAAATCATAACTCAGTCATAACCAACATCCATGTCCGCTTGACCACGCCCATGTCCTTCACTTTCAACTGGCCGCGCTTCTCAGACCAGTTCCACTACGATGCAATCCAGATGCTCAATACCGCCCTCAACAAGGGCAATAAGCCACCCATCATAGCAGATCGTATCGAGGTTGTCGAACTGGAAATGGGTACACAGGTACCACCTTTGCTCTTCTGTCAATACCGTACATAACGCTCCCTAGCCTCCAGAACTGGAGATTCGTGATATCGGAGACCTCACTGTCGACCAGTTCAGAGGCATCTTCCGTCTTACGTATTCCGGAGATGCCCATCTTGTCCTCAAGACCAAAGTTCAGGTATGTTTTCTATATTTAGTTTCCGTTACCACCGTAATGTGCATTCAAAGGCAAATCCACTGAACCACAAACAACCCGATATCCATCTTATGGCGGGCTCACGAGGGATGCTTGCTGCAAAGGAACCTCTCGTAGTCCCCATGCTGCTCCGTCTATCCCATTTCAAGCTCAACTCCTACGTCGTCCTTGTCGTTTCGAAACAAAAAGGCATCACTCTCGTCTTCAAGACCGACCCACTACAACATGTCGACATTAACAGTACATTCGACTCCATTGCGGTCATTCAAAAATTCATCCAGCGCGAAATCGAGGGTCAGCTTCGACAGATGTTCCGCGAGGACCTCCCTTCAATTATACACCGCCTCAGCCAGCAATGGGTGAAAGCCAAGGTTGAGACGCCATATGTCCAGAAACCCCCTCCTCCGTCTGTTGTTCGACAACAGTATACATTCGAAACGCGGTCCACATCAGAAATGACATTCCACAGCATGCCGCCCTCTCCGTATGTCAATGGCATTCCCCCCTCACTTCCACGCCGACCATCATCTCTTGCCTCTGCCTCGGTGCGAAGCAATTCCTACCCCAAACGACCACGGTCTGCCTCCGGCCTCTCTTCTGCTTCCGCTCCCAAACCCAGGCCACTAAAACCCCAACCACCACCTAACCTCGACCATGTCTCCTTCCCTGATCTTGAGAACTTTGACCCAACCTACGGTTTGCGCCCCGAAGGCCTCCCCACCAAAAGCGTTTTCGGTGGATTCAGTAGCCTCTTTACTCCGAACAAAGGTCTTGCCGATCTCGCAGAGGATGACGAGGAGGAAGAAGACGAATACGATGACGATGATGATGGTGCTGCTTCGTTCGATATTGTCAACTGGGATTATACCGTCCCAGACTCTTACACACCAAGTATCTACAACGATGCGCAGGAGAGTGTGGCGCCCGATTCAGAGTACGAAACAATACCTGCCGTCGGAGGAGGGACGATTACA
The DNA here is from genome assembly GCA_013433165.1 of Hypsizygus marmoreus. NCBI lineage: Eukaryota > Fungi > Basidiomycota > Agaricomycetes > Agaricales > Lyophyllaceae > Hypsizygus > Hypsizygus marmoreus. The sequence continues at coordinate 734,376 of CM024087.1, forward strand.
CGTCCACGGATACTACATTCGCAGTCGATGATCCAGCCCTCCTTCGGCGCGCTCTCCCAAAGTAACGCCTCTGCTTCTTCGTCTAAACACAGGCCGCCGCTGCAAACGCCAGGGCTCATGTCACGGCGATCAAGCGGGATATATAATCCTTACTCTGGTGAATCCAGAGGTCAAGGACGATTTGGCAGCAGCAGCACCATAGACGGGTTCCATACCGCACCGCTGTTTGGCTCGACTCCTAGACGTCCCATTACTCCAGATAGCCTGTCACCCCAGCCATCGCGGTCAAGTAGTGGACAGCGCCTTTCCACATCAACGCCTCCCACCGAACACGCCGTGCACGATGACGACCATTACGATCCCTACCACGACACCAACGCACGCAACGATCCGGCCACAGCCGCCATGTACTTACGACCGCCGCCTACCGCCCCCCCCACAACCGCACCATCCTCCCGCCGCCCCTCCGTCTCCTCTGGCTCTAATTTCGATCACACATTCGCCACCTCCGGCTCGCCACCCAACCACTCCCCTCTTTCGATGCAGACCTCCTCGCTCCACCGCACGATGAACGGCAACCCGAAGATTGTGCTCCATCCAGGATTGAACCACACCATCCACCAGCTGTCCACACTCTCGTACTCGAACCACACATTATCCCCGTACACACGCTCCCTGCAGCATTTCACCGTGCGCAGCGTGCCGCCACGTTCCGCGCCTGCGAACATCGCGAGTTCGATGGAGCGGCAGCCAGTCAAGGCGCGGCGGAAACGGACGTTCCGGTTAGGTGGCGCGAAGAAGACTGACGAGCCTTCTGTGGGTGCCACTGAGACTGGCAAGGGAGAGGAGAGTGGGGATGGTACGGCAGCACACAGGACGAAGCTGCCGGGGGAGGCACCTGAGTTTGACGTTTCTGATATGGATCGATACTTCCGGACACGCGAGGAGCATGTCGTCGTGTCGTCTCCACCGGCACCGCCGCCAAGGCAGCTTTCGCCATCGAATGTTGTGGAAGCCGCTGGTGCTTTTAGTGCGGGTGGGAGTAGGAGCACCAGTCCCGGATTGGTGCGGTCTGCGCACCTCCAGCAGCAAATGCATCTGCACCACCATCTACATACGATATCCAAAAACCCCTTCGCCCAGATATCATGACTGTCATGATCATCGGACATTTGACACTAGTGGACGGCAAATCACCTGTCGTAAGCACCTTTGGAGTACCCAGTGAACACCGTTGCTCACACGACACCTCGTTTAAGCATCTGCGCTATTCGAAACCCGTCTAAAGGCCTTTCACAACCGAGGCAAAAGTGAGGGGACGACCTGTCCGTGCACACCTTCTCGTCTTCGCCGCACGTCCCGCCGGCTGTGAAGTCCTTCATTGCTTCTGTGACTTGAACCACTACACCGAAAGTCGCCATGTTGTACCAATGACCTAGTTCATGCTAGGTCTCGGACTGATTCGGATGATTTAACAAATCCGGAGGAGCAATCCTGCCTACCAGGAGAGCCATCCTTCGGACCTCATTATAACATGTGTATGTGGCGCAGAACTATATATTTTGTAGTGTATGCTACGGATAGCATAGTAATTTGCATATACAGTATGTCCAGTTAATAACTTCAACTCTGAAGCCAACCCCAATGATTCCGATTGATGGGATACAGAATTATTCCATGCGCATGGCGATTCAAAACTACCTGCGTGATTGAACCGAAAGGTTGTAAAGTTAATTAGAATATACCGTGCTGGCATATCCACTCGCATCACCCCTATCCCAAACACCTCGCTTCACTTCTTCGATTGGGTTGATCCCTACGGCAAGCGCCTGCCGCTCGTATTGATAGTGACAATGTTGAAGTATTAGATTGTCCAATGAAGAAGCTCTAGGAAAAGCCTTCGCCCAGAATCCTGGCTGTACGGGAATGGCATTTCAACTTTCAGCAGTCGCCTGGGGTATAGTAAGACACGAATACCAAAGAACACGGGAAAGAAAGCATATTTTTTTCAGGAAAGCTGTAGACGGCAGGAGCAGCACTCTAATCGTGAAGTGGTGACATGGTCCGTCCTGGAATGGATTAAGGTGCAGGACCAGTCGTCGGCGGCCGCAGGGATCGCAGACGAAGACGAAGAGGGCCAGCGAGGTTGGAAATGGTGTTGGCACCCGGGTTGGGAGACGGCGGCAGCGGGACGCGCGATACGTCTAGGGCCGGCGACAACAGGGCTGAACGTCTGCACCTTTGGGCCATGCTTGGAGTGTCGTAGCATTCGTGCTCCTGGCGCTCACGCCTGCTCGGGGATGAGCCTCTCCGGGGAGGCTCTCCCATTCGTTGTCTCTCTCCCGGTCATGATCCTTCTCTCGGTCGCGACGCCCATCTTGATCACGCTCCGGCGGGGAACATCCGCCAGACTCAGAGTGGCTGCTTCCTGCGCCTGACGTCGAGCGGTCGACGCGCCGCTGACCAATGCCGATACCCAGGATGTGACCATATCGAAGGCTCTGGCAGCATGTTCAGCGCAGGGCTGAACCCTGCCACCTTCATGGGCGACATGGGTATCAGTCGAGGCAAATATCTGCATGCGATGGGGAAGAATGGTGATCATGATGCCATTGATACTGCTTCATATTGAAGTTAAGCAAGACAAGATGATACACAAGTACAAGAAGTACACGCAGGCAGAAATAACTGAGGAGATGACTTCGACTGATCAGTCAAAAAACCGAACCCTCACTACATCTGCCGACAGCCCTACTAACTCTGCTACCTGCTTATGCTAGCTTGCTAGATCTCCTTCGGGGTTTTCAATGCCATACCCCTGAAGGTACGTATTTGCATGTAAACTGGCGAGGCCAGTGATCTTTGCGACATTGGTTAAACGGCGAAGATTGGCGGGTGGCATTGCTCCGTCAACAAAAGGGATGATTTCATACTTCAGATCGGCATCTTGAGAAAACCGGATTCACCCTGAGCACTGCACGAGTGGCGTTGCAGATGTCTTGCTTGAGTTCTTCCTTGAGTTCCTGCAAGTCATGCTGAAGCTCCTCTTTCACGTTGTTTATTTCTGCTTTGAGGTGTTGTTCCATCGCCTCAAGCAAATGCGCAATTGTAGCATTGCCCTGTGCTAAATCAATGTATATTAGAAAGCCCAAGGCCGAAGAGGGGAGTATGAATACTTGGTATGTCCTCGTATTGCACAAAAGTGGCAAGCTGGATTGCTCGGGCTTTCGCATTCATAGCTTGATTAATCGGAACATGCTGCTGATTGTCGGCAGGAAGCCCTAGTTCAGCGCCGTAAGATTAGTCACTAGTTCCAGGATGAAGGATGTACACTGCGCACCAGCGAGTGCATGCAGCACGGCCGCATGATGATCGGCATTGGTAAAGTTAGTTAGATTACCCAGAGAACGTTGGAGGATAGCGGGCTGTTGTGCCATTGAGATCTCAGCAGGTTGGTAGTTGCGAATGCAAGAAGCGACCGCATTGCAAAAACAACATGTGACGCCTCGTTTCACACGCCTTCTCTCGCATCAACACAATGGTATACATATCTCTAGGAATCAGCCCTTCCCTGCCTCCGACTGCTAGCTACAAGAGCTAAGCGCTACACCTCCGCGTTGATCACGACTCTTGCTGACATCTACAGCTTCCCTCACCTTTCTCCCATTGCTGGCCTCCATGATGGGACGGGTCTCCTGTCGCGCGCCACATTCCCCATTCCTACAACATACTTGGCATGGTGAATCCGATCCTACTTACTTAGATGTATCCCATTCATCCTGAGTCACGGTAAGTCACCCGTCATCTTTGCTTTCAAGTTGAAGACTCCAACTGTGGCTATGTCCTACCTCGGCTATAACCACCAACATAGATCTATAAATAATCACCATGACGTATAGGTAGTTTTCCAGCGTACAAGACCCTGCTCTGAGACGCAAACTTTCATCCCAAGGCCACTCACATTCAATGAAGATGAACTCTACCCAAGACATCGAAGTTAGTTAAATTATCATCTGTGCTCTTCCCTCTCATCCCCACATTCCATACAGGCCGAACCACCAGGCACACCTCAATCCCAGATATTCCCCAATGTTTCTGAAACTGAAACTCAATCTTCCCTCACAATGCCATCCGTCTCATATCCGACGTCGCCAGACGAACCTTGGCCTTCCCAAGACGTCTCCGAAATTGCTCGTTTGCAACGGGCACGAGGCGGACTATTTTTTGATCTAAGGGTTCGTCAAATCATCGTCTGTACCTCTTTCCTCATGACCAGATTCTGTTCAGGAGGGACCGCCAGGTGACACCTCTCAATCGCAGATATTTCCCGTCACTCCTACAATCTCGGCACGCCTTACCCCGACCACGAACACCCGGTTTCATCACCTTGACTGGGTGGATTCAGACGGAAACCGCATTGAAACGAAAACTGACCTCGTTGTCACTTACGCTTTTGAAGAAGAAACAGTGGTGATGTCGTACCGAGGCTTTAGTTACCCGGGCGAGCCAGATGGCCCTTCCATCGAGACCTACAGCCTTGCCCCGCTGATACCATACAAGATTTGTCAAGCTGGTCACCTAACCGATCCTCTTCTTACCATTTTTATAACATATGATGATATGATAACTAGTGCTCGCCGGGCTCCTCTGCGCATCATTGTATCTTGAGGGTCAGTATTCTCACCGAGAAGTGGAATACACGGTTAAATTTACTTGTGGACATGACTGTGTAGACCACAAGTACTGGAGCTGTATGTGCATACTTTTATTTGCCCTGTTTGCCCGTTGGTTTATTTTATTTCTGATTGCTCAATATTGTTGCCAGCGAGCATGTTAATTGCTGGTAAAGTTTGCAAAAGGAAGTACCAAAGGATTGACGCCACACGGCTTTCAAAGAGATGCTTTGTGTACGATGAGCTCATCACCACCGTACACTACATAGTTGGTAAACAGTCCAATCTACACTTACAATACACACCTACGACTTGCCCATCTTATCGTACATTATTATACCCTTCCCGCGCCTCTCGATCTGTAAAATGTGCCAATCCGTGCCTTCTGTCTTCTCTCTTTTATACGTCTGATAGAACCCAAGCAAATTTCCCAACCGTCTTCGATTTTATAGTTCCACTGGCATGTTGAGCAATCCCTGAAATGCCTCCGGATCTGCAGGCATTGTTGCCATCGGCACAGGGACGACTGCCGTCATCGTTGTCGTCGTCTCTTGGAAGTCCTGATGCCAGGACAGGCGATAGGAGCCGAAGATGGCAAGGAAGACAATATAGTCAGCAGAAATCAAAAGGCCAAACGACCATTGATACCCACGTCCACTATACATTGCAACACGACACGACAGAGAGCACATCAGTATTTTCCACACCGATCGAAAAAAAGGAGAAAGCAAAATAGGAATTTGCGAAATAAAACGCACCATGCATACTCGGTAATCGACTGGTATTTTGCCTCGCCGACGGCGCCTGGCGTAGCTCCCTGAAGTCATTATTGGTGTACATCTTCGTGAGCCCCGTGATTGTCGTCGCCTGCGAGCGCAACAGAGCCGTCGGGGGGGATATCACGACGCCCAGTATATCAGGGGTCTTAGTTCCCTTCGGGGGAGTCGCAGGCGTGGGGATGTCGTGTCGGAGGATGTCCTCGATGGCATGGATAGGGAGCGTTAGAGATGTGGGAAAGACGGTTCTAGAAGGAGGAAAATAGGCGTCTTCGTCAACCGTGAGGGACGTGCGGAGGGAGGTGATGGCAGAATGCTTTGGTTCTAGAAGGGAAGAGAACAGGGAGGCTATGAGGGAAGAGAAAGCATCGGGGGTGATGCCACAGAGGGTCGTTAGTTTTGGGTTGTCCTGATCCGGCAGCCATTCAAGGATGGACAGGAGGCTCTCTGCGGTCGGAGTATCCAACTCGCGATCGGCAAATGTCGACAACATTTGGCCAATTTCAAGGCGCAGAGGCTCTGGGTGTAGGAAGGCGGACGGAAGTTGCTTGAGGATATCAGCGACTGACTCCAAGCCTTGAGGGGTAACTTCGCCTTCTTGCGACGCTCGAAGGGCAGTCAAAACAATAGTAAATCCAAGTTCTGGATCGAATGAGCTTGCTGATTGTGCAAGCAAGGTTGCAAGTTTTGGAAGATGCGCAGAAGAATAGTATCCATCAAGCAAAGCTGAAAGACACGTTCCCAATTCCCGCGACAATTCGGGGGTATTGGCGATGGAACTGATGCACCACGACGACGAGCTTGACGTTGGCAGACCAAGATCGAGGATAAACTGAAGGGAGAGATTGACCTGATATTGAAGGACCACCTGATAGTCTGACACGCGCGAGGGATTGGTTAACATATCCAAAGTTTTCGACATCGACTTGAGTTCCTCCGTTAGCAGCCAAGCACCGATCCCAATGACATCGTCGTCCAGCCTGACGAGTCGTTTCACGAAGTGACCTTTATTCTCCGGGTCAAGGAGGAAGAAGAACGATGTCAATTCATCCAGGACATTCGGCAGAACCGACGTGACCCAGTACGCCGGTTCACCATCATCGTACATTGAGTTGGGCTCAGGGAGGATATGGTCGATCATGGTGAACACCTGCAGTAGATGATATGCTGGATCTCGACCGTTACTGTGCCCTGCGTGCTGCAGCAGAGTCCGAAGGATGATTTCGGCTCCATGGCTTCCAGGCTCAACATAAACATCTGGACCAGATAGGCCACGGACCATGTCAAGGCACGCTTGTCGGGTTCCTTGAGCGGCCATGCAAGCCGCGCTGGTTTGAGAGAGTGTCATATCCGCCAAGTCGGTGCAGGCGAAGATGTCGGCAACAGCGATGGTCATGCGACGCATGGCCCTGGTGGTCAGCGGGAAAGCAGGTGCTAAATGGGTGATCAACCGGAGTAGATCGTCAACTGTACGGAACAGCTGGTCTACTACAGCATGATTCATGGACGGGGAAGCAGAAAGGACAAAGTGTTCGTTAATATCTCCACTAACCCCAATAAGGATGTCGACGAGACACGAAACAATTCCCGGGGAGTGCTGTTCCCAGAGCGCTTCAAGAGTCCGCCATTCGCCCTTGGCGCTGGCAAGCTCTCGTTCCACGATGGCTAAAGAAACTCGGAGTATGCGTATTCTTCTAAGGGAAAGCGGGTGATTGCTTGAGAACATGAGCTCCTCTACTGCTGCTGACAAGCCATCATCTGAGACCAGGGCGAGTTTTTGCATTGAAAGCCGTTCATGTTCCGCGATGAAGGACAAAGGCGACTTGAGAGAAAGGATTGCTTGAACAAGGTCGCCATTCAGAACGGCTTGAGGGTCCTCGGCAAGATTGGCAAGGATCTTCTCAGCAAGTACTCCCGACTTTCTAGGTGGGTCGTTGTCTGCTGTGATCCATTCTAGTCGACGAGTCAGTTGACGTAAAAGGAGTAAGTGTTTGACAATCTCAGGTAAAGAAGTCAGCAAAACTTCTAAGGACAGAACAGTATAAACCTCACCTCGCGATAACCATCCACTGTTTGCCATAGGTGGATGATTGCAAGGGCCCGCTCGCGACCAACGTCATTGCCTAAGCTATCTGCCCATGCCAAAACCGCCAAAACGCTAGCTATGCCAATATAGGCTCGGACAAAGGTGATGAAATCGTCATGAGAAGCTATGTGCACCGAATTGCGGAAATACAAGCGGGGATGCGAATGAGGCGTCGGCAGGACAGGATTTTCAGCAAGCTTGGTCAAGACATCGTCATGAAGCATCATTGACTCCAGCCATATTCCCATTGATTGTTCCTCGGTACCAATATCCTTCAGCATGTTCCAAGACCTGTTGAAGTCCCCGCGAGTATTAGACAAAGCATCTTCGAAACACTCCCAATCGCGAATCCGCGAAAACAGCCGACGGGCAGCCATCTGGGTGGGTTTATCAGTCCTCGAACTACTTTGTAAATGACGCAGAGTTTCAAGGAAAGTCTCATTGTTCAAGTGGCGGGCGAATTCGACATTTGTCGCTGCATCCAGAAGATAAAGCAGAATGCTTTCATCCAAGGTTTGTAGCTCGAAGATGGAGTTGATGTCCAAATGATGCTATGCCAAGTATTTAATGGGCGTACTGTAGATAGTATGAGACGTACCAAATATGCTCGAGCTACTCCAGGGTGCTGAGAAGCCGAAATACTGAGAAGTTTTGCAATGTAATACGCTTGATCAGTGTTCTAATCAACGTGTTCAGAATAAGGAAAGGAAGAACCAAGAAACCACCAACTTTGGGGCTTGAAATGCAATTGATAACCCGGCTTGCAAAGGCTGATAATGTCTCGTAGGCCGTATCGACTCGCACAGGTTTGGACGCTCCTTGAATAAATTGTTCAAGGTCTGTGTCCTCATCAATTGGCGCGTCCATATCTGCGTATATGTAAGGAAATTCAGGCAGATCCCACTCTTCGTCAGATGGCTTCAAACAAAACATAAGTTGGACAACGAGTGACAGGGGAGGGGAGTCGGGAATTAGGTCCAGAAGTTGGTTCGCAAGCGTTATTGGTTCAGACGAGTTTGAAGGATCAGCAGCCCTTGGAAGTGGGGTCGGCTCCAGATGTGGGAGGGGTCGCGGCTCATATTCCTTCACAGTTAGAGGCTCTTCCGCAATGACATCCCCGTATATAGCCACAGAAAGCACTGTAAATTTGCCTTTAACGATCATAAGACGCGTCGCATACTGTGTGCTGTTTGTAAGAAGATTGCATGAACCAGAAAATCGCGAACCTCAGCTCCCATGTCTACTGCAAAGTCAACTTGACCTCCCGGATAGGCCATGACGGTGGGAACGAGAGAATTTGCGGCCCGTGCTTTTTCCTTCACATCCGCGTGGGGGATCGTGTGTGCATTTAAGAACACCTCGACAAAGAAAGACTCTGGCTCTGTACGGCTGTTGGCGTTGAGGTGAAGTTCTGAGTCGAATGAGTAACAACATACGCGACTACATCAGGTGCATTGAGGAACGGCTGTGCGCCATTGGGAAAGATTCGAATAGACGATATTCGAATGGGAGCAGCAAAGCGAATAGCAGCAAGGCTGGACTGGCCCTCAGGAGAGACTGTACACCAATGGAGGAGCATTTGAAGCCGAGAAACGATCGAGAATTCCACCATCCGCTGCATTCGGCAAAGTCCGACGCACAAGCGCAGTCCAGCCTCACGCTACTTTTCTCTTGGTCACCTCGGTCTTTCTGCCATGAGTCGCTCGACGACAATCAAGCTTCCGCTTCTTGATCTCTCTGCTGCTGCTTCAAGTCCGACCCTCTCAATGCGAGGAAGAGGCCGCAGTGGAAGCATCGTCAAGGTCGAGGAGGTTGGGGACCGCTCAATTGAAGAGGTGCTGGACCGGAGTGCCTACGTGAATATTAACGCAGATTGGGTCAATGCAAAAGGTACGTGTATCATTTCTTATTACCTATAAGCTTAACGCGCTTATGCCATTCCAACAGGAGCGTGGCTGATACACGTAGTCCTAATATTCATTGGGAAAGTCATTATCGACACTATCCCAGGCATGACGCAACAAATCAGTTGGACAGTCGTCAATCTATTTTATCTCGCCGTATGTATCCTTCCAGCTCCCTCGTGAACCAGGCTCACACGACCACCGCAGCTATCCTACCTTATGTTCCATTGGGTCACTGGTATACCTTTCGAGAATGATCTACATGGCGGGGCTTACGACGACCTAACTTTATGGGAGCAAATCGACGACGGAGCCCAATATACACCGGCCAAGAAATGGCTTTTCTGTGTGCCTGTCGTTCTGTAGGTTTTCCCTTTGTCAGTCCCCTAAACCTTGCATCAACTTAAATCACAGATTTCTTGCTTCAACACACTACACAAATTACAACCCATGGGTCTTTGCCATCAATATTTCAGCTCTGATATTCGTGCTGATACCCAAGTTACCTCAGGTATGCCGTCCACCCTTCTTTTCCACGTGTCGTTCTGACAATCCCGTGTGCAGCTTCATCGTCAAAGAGTTCGTTTCATGTCAGATGATCCATCTGGAATGGCGACACCTGTTACACCTTCATTTCCCCCTTCCGGCACCCAGACACCTCTTTCAGGAGGACTCGGACCTGCGGACATAACTGAAGCTCATTTCCAGCAGCATCCGCCTACAATTTACCGCGATTGACGTGGCGAGGGTTCCCAGTCACTATTAAAGTCGCTATCAATGAAGTCAACACCAACTCATATCCCATGCAATGCATTGTATTTAATACGTCTTAGAACAACCGGAGACTTACCCCCCTCACCCCCTAGTCGCGCATCTATCGCGCTCTTTACTTGGTTATATAATAATACTCATCTACTGCGTGGACTCCGTAGACGCCTGCTTGTAGTGCTGGAGACGCAATCTAGGAAGGTGTTGATCAACATTTAACATCATCTCATTTGTTGGGGCGTACAAGTTGCGCAAAAGCATTAGGATCGTCACTTTTCCAACCGCAGGGATATATAAAGATGCCTTTTCCAAACCGTCTTAGTAAGTATGAAACAGTACTGTGTTTTTTGATTTTCACCTTTTCTCGGACATCCTTTTCGAAGTTTTTATCCGCAGCCACGTTCAGGCAGATGCAGCCGTCCTTGAGCCATTCAGTCTTTACCTTATACGTTGCGCTTGGCACCGCAGACACGACAACGTCCGAAACAGCCAAACATTCCTGCAGCGTATAGTGGCTTGGGTGAACGACGTGACGAGGGTGATAACGCCGCGTAGCCTCAGATTCCGTGGACCGTTCCACGCGGGGACGCTTCGTATATTCCTAAATTTCAGACATCAGTACCTTTCTTTCCACGGAAATTCACAACAAACCGATATATACCTGGATGGAGTCAATGTCTACAGAGAAGACGCGAGCACCATCGTTAGCAAGGAGCGCGGCCAGGGGACGGCCAACGACTTCCGACCTACAAGTATTCATCGCGTCAGGCAATCGAAGTAAGTTTTCTTGAGGTTGCAGACCGGTTTATAACGGTGATAATCCGTCCATACGCGCGGTCACCGTAAGGTAGGATAGGGTTATACACCCTGATATATTCTAGGCTTTTCACGATCGCGAGCGGTGTGCAGGGGATGATAGACTTGACGGTTCCGGGAGGTGGTTGATCGGTGTCGGGGGCGGTGAGCGGAGGAGGTAACGGTGACATAGCTGAGAGAAGGGAGCTGGGTTTTATGAAGCGGATGCTGCAGGACAAGATTCTTTAGCGTTTACTTCAAACTTCGATTGGAGATTCGCACTTGTGATATAAATTGTAATGGAACTTGACGTGGAGGCCCTCGACATCTTTGAAGGGGGACACGATCTATTCATGGATGTAAATAATGTGAGATAGAAATATCATCGAATTATTACCTGCTGGAGGTAATGATCCTGTAGTGGGCGATTTGTTAGGCGACTGGAACCGCTGCTTAAGCTGGAATCACACCTGTTGTACACCAAATATCGGAAAGTAGACCTTGCGAAATTCACAACGTCTATTGAGTTTCTATAGAATAATGTGACAGGATACATACCATGATGCCATCCACACTATCATCTTCATTTGCTTCGATGATCGCCTCTTCCACCCCTTCACCCTCGCTCAAATCAGTCGAAAGCGCGGCTCCCGTCTTCTTCAATACAAACTCGAAACCAAGTTCTTCGCATTGTTTCCTTGTGAATTCCGCATAGTGTTTGCTCGGCGCGGACGAGGTCGCGAGGATCCCGACTAACTTTGGAACGCGGGGGCATTGCGCGAGAGACTCTTTCACCTCGTCGCGGAAAGCGGACGCAATGGGATCCGCTTTAAGGAGAAGCCCCTTTCCCGTGGCGTCTGAAGACATTGATAGCGCGTCTTGGGGGAGAAGTGAGGGCCAGAGGATACAGCTGAGCGGAACAGCATAAAATTTCCCGATCAAGATTAGATTACATATTTATGAAGATCTAATCTAATCACGACTCATCCTTCCTTCCGCGCTCCCAGTCCACATGGAAACGCAGCCGCCAGTAGGAAAAGCTGGAGAAACACCTAATTCTAACTCGGGAACGCGATGTGCATCATAATATGCCATCTAAATCTATTCGCACATACGGTATGAGTCGGATTCAACGAGGCCGTTTCGTCATGAGCTACGCCATCTTCAATTACTTAGGAGCGAATTGAAATCAGGGCAAAGCGCGCCTTCAGTACATCTCCTTCGTGCGAAGAATGCCTGCAACGAGCACGAACAAAAGCAGAATGCCTTTCTGCGCTTGAAGAATATCACATAAGGTGAATTCTCGCCATGCTACATCTTTTTCACGGGATACCCACTCTCCTCGTCCCGTGCCATAGCTTCTTCGAAGTCCAATCCCCCGCGAGAATTGCGAGGATCGGCCCTGATTTCATGCCGCGCCTCATCAGGGAGTGTGAAGCTGTGACGTCTACCAGAAACAGTCCCCGATCTACCCTTTCGAACACAGATGGAGGCTCGACGTAAGGGTTTAGAGCCTGCGCCGAACCCAGTCACTGAAACATCCCCTGCGGTTTTGTTCTTTGGGACTGGGTAATCAAGACCTGACGACACTATCGAGAATTAGTCCTTCATCAGTCAGCTGCAATGGTTGGTGCCACGAACCGGTCTTGGCCTTGTCCTCTGGCCCTATCGTTGTCACGAGAACATCCTTCAAGCCATACTTCTGGGATGTGGGCGACGTATTAAGGCTCTTCTCATCCCAACGGACCGTGCTGGATGTTTTTTGTACGGGCTAGTATTACTTGGCGCTAGATTGATCTCACCTGGTGGAACGATGTGGCTCAAGCGGATCGTGTGCCAGAAGGTCCGGTTGGTCACAACGAACGCCTGAAGGAGAGATGGCATTTTCCATGTTTTCGAACAAGATTGTTGGAGTCAGAGATGTGCGGTGTATGTTATGTCCTACCGTCTTGTATTTATATTGCGACATATATGGTGACCTAATTCGGGAAGGCTGGTAGTTCCTGTTTATCGACCCCCGCTTTCTCTACGGAAAGCATTTTGCAAAGCCGGGCCTCCCGAAAGAGAGGATGAATTCCCTGTTAGTCACCTACTCCCTGAGACTCAGACTCATGATCAGCGCACCAAACTATACAGACTTCAGACATCTGCGCAATCTAAGAATATCCCATTGATTTCCGGGTGGACAGTCCGGTTTGAGACACGGAAGCAAATTTTCCTGTAGCTGTACAGCGGAAGTCGGCTCGGTCCCGGGGGGACGAATGAGACCTGGGTTTACCTCACCACATTTGTGGTTCCAAGGCTAGGTTGGGAATGTTGAGGAAAATATTTATCCTCTGCACCAAGGAATGTGGGCCTTGGAGTGAAACAGCCCATGCGCTGGGGTCTCCTGATGAACGGAACTGAATTCAACTTCGACGGGAGTGTTTTGCCAGGTGAGGTCCAGTTACTCTTATCCTCGGATAGGTTCTACGCATGGGTCGGGTGGGAACAGATCTTGATTCCTAGAATGAATTACAGTATCGGAGCCAGTTTACCTGGTTCGAATGGAGGAGAATGGATATACTGTACAAGTTGAAAGTCCAAACCAAACATCGTCTCACGGCTACTTAGACAGCGTGGGCTATCCCATTGGGCTGGTGCTCTTCCTCTGACGGGAATGCCTCTCCTGAGTTTTCGTCATCATCTTCATCCATTAACTGCGCTGCACGCTGAACCAAATTATTAGTAAGATGTCAGCCTTGAGCTTGTCATTTTTTACCTTCATCGCTTCCGCTTCATTCGAGTAGTGCCGACCGCGAGCGCGAACAAAGGCCGCATGTTTGGCCGCAGCTGTGATATCACGTAAGGTCAATTGAGAAAGCATGAAAGGCACGGTGTCACTCACTCTCTTCGTCCATTTCTTCTTCGAACTCGACTTCCTCGCCAGGTTCACGGGAATCAGCCCTGATCTCGTGGCGTGCATCGCTCGGTAGACTGAAACTGGTACTCCTACTGGAAGTTGCACTTCCAGATCGTCCAGACACCGACCCGGATCTCCCAAGGCTCGAGATTGAAGTTCGGCGTGATGACGGACCAGATGTATCAGCCCCAGTCGATGAAACTGATTGGATTGGAGACGAGGTGGGACGGCCGCGTGAAGGCGGGATATAGTGGCCATCAAGGTCGAAGCTTGGGATCTCTGAAAGGATTGGTTGAGGCGCTTCACTGTGGTTCTGGAGATTAATGCAACTGACCACCCTCGACCTCGTCTGTCAATGCATTATATCTAACATATGGTGTCTTGGGTTCAGTGATCTTCATCAGACTGTCCTTCTGAATCTCGGTCAAGGCAAGGTTCTCTTCATCCCACTGTAGACTACTAATGACGGTGGATACGAGTCAGAACAGCCCGTGCTGAAGAAAAAGGAGCTTACTGTGCGGCAGTGCCCGGAAGTGGTGATGCATTCTTGAGAATACCCTTTGGTTTCGGTTGCGAGGCAGAGCGAGGGAGCGGTGGTAGATGGGGGTGTTCACTGAAGCTGTCCGTAGTCGACATTATATTATGTGAGTGTAATGAGTATGATAGTCCTTGAGATGGTGAGCGATTCTAAGATAGTGGTAGGGAGGTGGAGAAGCACTTCAGCCGTGCCCCTTTCAATCCAAAGCGTGACGAATATTACGTAAGACGCGTCAACGTAAATATTCGCTGCGAACTCGGAGACCAGAAAGATTTGACCGCACCGTATTGTCTATTGATAATCTACTTACTGTACAGACTAGCGCCGCAAGTTATAGATCCGTCGGTGATTTGACGAACAAAGGCACAACCTTCGTGCGTACGAAGTCTTCCAGCGTACCAAATTCAACTCCCAGGTCCGATGTGAACACCTTGGTCGGGAAATCAATAGCGGGATAGAGGCCATGATTGTTCTGGTAAATGAAAGCGTTGGTGACTGCTCGACCGTTTGAATTGTAAGAATGTTGGAGAAGGTCTGAGGACTCACGATCCTTGTGCCATCTCTGATCCGCGTCCGGCCTGTAACAAGATCAAGCACGTTAGATATCAATATTAAGGACATATGAGTGTTCAAACGAACACTACAGTGTGGTGGGTCTCGATGCCAGTTTGCTTCTGAATTTCCCGCGCGACTTGACCCCATGTGCCACGCCAAGAACCAACTGGTTGAATGGTGTGATTCAATGGGTGTTCAGAAAAGGGTTGGCCGGACGAACGGAACGACTCTACAATCGCTAAAGCGGAAGGTCCTAGGTCGCGCTCCACCCACTAAGAGGAATCGTTACTTTGCCACTAACACTGTGACAAGACGTACCAAGAAAACAACCGGCTTTTCTGCATCAACAACGTAATCCCAGGCTGATGGTTGGTTTTAATTGGAGAATGTTTGGCGAACGAGGATAACTTACACTCCAGTTTAGCTCCATTGTCAACGGCCTTCACCAAGGGCCAGGAGTGAACATTATCAATAAAAGCCGGGGTGCCAATGTAGACAGCGGGGAGGCCGATAGATGTGATATAATCATTCGTACGGGCCTTGGCTGTTCGTGTGACATGATTGAGAGGTAGGATAGATTTCGAAGAAGGTCTACTAACCGTCATACAACTCCACACCACCGAGACCCATGTACTCTGGTCCAACATAGGGTAATGTTGAAAATAAGAAAAGCTTGACGTTCGATTCTTTCGCGACATCTGCTTGGAGGACACCTTGCTCATATTCGCCAAGGGTGTTCGTGTAACTCTGATGCCAAGGAGGAATCGTTACACTGTAGACCTACAGTACTTGTAAGATAACATTGACAGGGAATCACCACGTCGAACACGCACCGCATAAGCTCCCTGAAATGCCTTCAGAAGGGAATCTCTGTCCTCAAAATTACCTTGCGCGATCTCCACCCCCTGCTTCTCGAACTCCTGGGCAACTGGGCCGTTGGGATTGCGCGTGAGGACGCGAACATGCCATTTGCCTGAATTGTGGAATGCGCGAGATACTGCGCGTCCTTGAGCTCCAGTACCGGTCACGACCGTCTAGATAAATTGTCCACTTAGCTGCACCCCACGAATGAGTTGGCCGACATACATACGATGATTGGTTTGTTAGAAGACATGCGCGTTGTGACTCAGGAGTGTTTTACCGTCTTCTTTTAGGTATCTCCGAACATCGTTGTGGAGGTCTCCATGTGATGCACAGCCCAGAAATATGATATCAGCATGATGTTAGATTTGCAATGAATTGGGGGCGCAGATTTAGATCGCATCTAGGTGGAATTCGGAGGTTTGTGATCGCCAAAACATGAAGCGGGTGTATTTGGCTGTATTAGGTTCAAACTACGATGCACTGCCATCGGCGATCTACTTTTATGCATCATCATCATGTTTGATGCTCATCAGATTCTGAATTCACGAGCCCAGTCAAGTTCCTGACTCCCTGATGAATTTCCCCATAGGCTGCTGAGTGCTCTTCAGAGTCCAGACTGACATATCAATTCTTCATGATTGGTCCAGCTGGTCCAGCCTTTAACGCGACTTGCGACACCAAACACTACGAAGTCGATTCGAATGAGTTTCCAGTCAAGAGACTTGGTTCGTAGACTCCCTCTATGAGCAAAGGCCTTGCTCATAGAGGGAACGGTCACCGGTCTACTCGGTTCGAAGGAAGCATCATGATGGAAGCTGCATGTCCTTCCAACCAAGCCCCTTCAGGTTCGGGCAACTTGTAATAATTCTGATCGGCAGCTTCCTCCGGAGACATA
This sequence comes from Hypsizygus marmoreus, assembly GCA_013433165.1. Taxonomy (NCBI): domain Eukaryota; kingdom Fungi; phylum Basidiomycota; class Agaricomycetes; order Agaricales; family Lyophyllaceae; genus Hypsizygus; species Hypsizygus marmoreus. Next base: position 751,132 of record CM024087.1, read on the forward strand.
TTTCAACCCAGAGCCACCAGCGACGACACTTCTGCCCCGAAACCACCCAACATGTCAACCATTGAATCTCTTCGCACAAGCCTCGAGACCTTCAAGAAATCCTCGCTTGGTCCACAGCCAAAGGACATCTATGCAGCACAGCACTGGGAGATGGCAGGCGCACATGCCATGCTTGTAAACGCTTTGCTCAATGTGTATGAGGTAAAGACACTTCACCGACCGTCCCCAGGCTGTTCTTACTTTGCTTCAGAAATCGTCATCTGTCCCGCAAGACAAGATTCAAGCTTTCATCGAGTACGCATTGCAATGGTATGCTGCACTCGATCACCATCACCGGTGCGTCAGCTCCAAGTTACTGCTTCTGCCCAAGTGATTGACATTCTCATAGTTGGGAGGAGAACATATACTACCCTCTCTATTCCCCAAAATTCAATACCGACACCATAGTTGCCGAACACGAGACATTTCACTTGGGCGTTGAGAAGCTAAGGGAATACCTCACCTCGTGCCTTCCTGCAGGTACAGCATGGGGATACAGCCAGACTGTAGGGCCTCAAGAGCAACAAAAATTCAATGATGTGCATTTTCGCACTCTAATCGACGACTTCGCGGATGCCCTTGTCACTCATGTAGGTCGACAAGCACGAATGTTGTTGATATAACCGTGGCTAATTCACCTGCTTCTCAGCTTGTGCAAGAAATTGGATATCTTGAACCGGAAAAAATTCGCGCTTCGGGGCTGACTGAAGGGGAAGTCAAGCACATCGCCGACGTGTCAGAAAAACACATGAAATCCATGGTACGCATGCGCCACAAGGGCTTTGACTTGTATTCTAATGAACTCTTGTTGGAAAGCCCCCTTTCACATTCCTCATCTACACTATCATTCACACGCCCAAGGAATCCGGATTTCCTCCTGTGCCTGGGTTTGTTAGGAATTTCCTGGCGCCATATGTTTTCTACCTTCCTAATAGAAGGGTACGTCCACTGCTCGTGCAGTCTCTTCTATCCACATTGATCAGTATCCCAACAGTTGTGGCAGTTTGCTCCTAAACTGTGAGATCTTCTGGAATTGTATGCTCAAGTCTTGTTTTTGTCTTGCATACTTTGCTCTACAATATGGCCAGCACTGTCCCGCATTCAGTCTCTCAATGCCACGCATCCTATGTTTTTCTGACGGTATCGGTATGGTGCTGCTACTGTTCCGTAATCTTGCCGTAAGTGCTATTGCGATCGCATTCTACGACCCAGCCTTCTGTGTGATTTAAAGTGCTCTGCAGCTTTGCGCTTCTGTTAAACTGATACAGTGTTGGTACTATACAGGGAAGTACTAAGTGATCTACGCTTCGTCATATGCTGCGTACAGGATCGTCCTTGTGTGGAGCACATGTAGCAACTCACGGCCCAGCGCTCTAAAGATTATGATAGGGATAAATACTTATCAAACCTCTGTCCCAGTGTTGTGAGTGGTTAGGCCACGAGACGCGATCGTATCTAAGTATTCACTTTGGGATGAATGATTGGGTATCCAGGAGAGTTTTTGCCCTGAATCATCAGTGGTGTGACCTCTGGTACCAGTAACCTTAGTTGGTGAGGCTCGGAGGTTGAGCACAAGCCGACATGACATCAGGATATTCAGCATCAAAGTGGCACTGCGGTTACACTTAAGTCAGAAGGGCTTGCTAAAAGCGGAGTGAAAACTGGACGAACGGCAGGTTGATGGCTTGTAAAGTCGTGTTTTGTGTTAGGAAAAGCACGACGTTCACGAGATTCATTCTGGAGTGGTGTCAGTGCCCCCCATCAGTGAAATCGAATGGAGTCTCACGTGAAGATGGCCGCAAAGTAGGCCAAGCCATCGCGAAACAAGAGGGTGAGGATAGGTGAATCGATTCGCTGGCGCCAGTACTCGATGGTCTTGTACAGTGTCAAAATGAATGTGACGGTGTCATAGACGAGGGGCATTGTCTGGCAATCCCAAGGTCAGTGCATGAGATTTGAGTTGAGGATGTCCTGAGATTACGCTCACCCAAAAACCCACTAGCCAACGCGTTGGGCCGATAGCAACACATGGTATAAGGATACCGGGGCCGGGAGAGGGTGCCGGGAAAACCATGGTTAATGTATATGCATGTATGATCAACTCGGGCAGTATGATGAGTCCAAGCAAACCAGCTACGATCATCGACTTTCCGTACAACTGACAATCACGGAGCGAACAGAAAATCAGAAATATGGTCGGCGAAAAGAAAAATCAGCATACGGCATACACACGGCTCCCCATGATGGTCTGGGACAGAAACGTCGAGATAAGTGCACCAACGGGTTGCCAAAGGAAGACGTCTGGACTGATGCTGTGAGATATCCAAACAATTGCATCGATCATCGTACGCCCTGACTTTTACAACTTTCGACTGAGAAGGCATTGGTTATGGGGGTAGTGATTAAGACTACGACCATGGAGAACTCTAGAAGGCCGTAGTATCTGTTGGCGACGTACAAAACGGAAATGAACTGGAGCTATAGTAAGCTTGCCCAAGACCAACACGAAACGCCAGAGATGCCACATACGCTGAGGTTTCTCTTCCATATCCGTTCGATCTCCTTTGGAAGGTTCATGAAGTAATCCCACCCAAATATACAGAACCTATGAAAGGCGTTCAGATGGCAGAGAACTTTTGTGACACATGAAATGCACTTGCATCCCAACAGTCCACAGCACGACAGCTTCACCATCTCTCTGCCCTTTAGCCAGCTCGGCCGCAGATGGGACCGCAGACATCAGAGCCAAGAATGCGCGTCGCGGCTGTCGGAGGCCACCGAGGGTTGTTTGCTGAATTCAAATGAAGAAGACTCTTTCCTGATCCAACCCTTACTTATACTTTGAGCACGAAAGCGCCCATGAGAAAAACGAACTTTTCATGAGGTCAATACCCAGGTTTTTGATGCGCGAGTTGATGCCAATCTCCATCGGTTGCAACCAAGGAGGAAGATCAGAGATGCATGAATGATGATGCACATGTCGAAATAGGTCGAATTCAAGTTGTTTTTTATTGGCGCACCGTAAGTGGCGTTGTATGCTGAGGTAGACTTCGGTGAGAATATTTCTTAGTATGTTCTCTTCTCAAGTTAAGAAGTAGGCAGTGAACGCGACTCACAGCCACGTATGTAACATGTCACTGTTCAGCTTCGGCTAGCGCCACATCAGAGTACTTTCAATGCATTACCTTCCTGTGCCAGTGCGGTCAATCACGAAAGGATGCGAGATGGAGGTTGCCTTCATGTTACTGGCTTATCGTAATCTGCTATCGATGTTGTGATGACTCCCGTTATTCCGGGCCACCTCGCTCGAGTTCGGCCAAGCAATGGAAGGGCAGTCGAAAGTCACAATCTTGAATCAACGGCGTATGATTAAATAATTCTAGGTCTTGACCAGAAATCGTAAAAACCCCAGATATATTCTGCCACGTGAATGTCTGTGGTCTACGTACGCGTAGTTCAGAGCTCTTGAATTTGACTACATAGCTCATAGGTCGAGGAATGCATATCCACTTAGAAAAACAGTCAATTGACATTCCGCAGATGATATCACCCTACCAACACAGCCCATCCTATCAACACAGCCCATGGAATAAATAGATGAGATAAATAAGCAACTCCCCCCATAAAGCCCCCCGTCATCACACGTACGACTTGACCGTTTCAGTGTTTGCAATGATCGTAACGCCCTGTGATTGCGTCCCCACCGAAGACAACTCATATTTGTTCTCGGGTGCCCTCCACAAAGGAAGCTTTCGTTCTATCTTGAATGGGTCTGACTGAGCCAACGTTACCGCCGATTGCGGTGCACGGAGGTTGAGAACCAGTTTGCACGACATGATGATATTCAACATCAAAGTTGCCCTATCCGTGATTCAGAAATCAGCAACGTGAGTCACGAAGTAAGATGTGAAGCCTTACGGAAGGTTGATAGCCTGCAAAGACGGACTCTGGGTCACAAAAAGGACAACATTTATCAGGTTCATTCTGCTAAACGATTAATCGATTGCACCGCAAGAGATAGATATGGACTCACGAGAAAATGGCGGCGAAATAAATCAAGCCATCGCGGAAGAGCAGAGACAAAGTCGAAGACGAAACATGGTTCTGCCAATGCTCAATCGACTTGTACAAGGTCATTAAGAATGTCACTGAGTCGTAAGCGAGGGGCATTGCCTGAAATTTGAAATGTTAGTCTTCATTTACATCTGCCAATGTCGCTCACATACCCAGAAAGCAACAAGCCACTTTGTGGGGCCTATGGCTACACAAGGTACGACGACATCAGGTGCTGGGCTTGGTGCCGGGAAAACCAATGTCAGGGTGTAAGCATGAATAATGAATTCAGCCAGCATGATGAAAGCAAGTATGCCGAGTATGACATTTGATCTCCCATACAGCTGATAACGCTATTAGCTCATAGACTTCGCGTGGTTGGCAGAAGAAACACTTACAGCGTAAACACGACTCCCCATGATTATCTGTGAGAGGACGGTCGATATCAATGCGCCAACGGGTTGCCAGCGGAAGATTTCTGGTCGGCAAAAGGTCAGAAAGCCTGCGGATTGCAAAGAAATATCAAGTAGAACGGACTGAGGCAAGTTTCAACCGATACCGCGTTGGTTATCGGGGTCGTGATGAGCCAGATAACCACCGCAAATTGAATCAGGCCATAGTACCTGTTCGCGACGTACATGGCAGAGACGTACTGGATAAGCAGGCGTGTTAAATGGCGGTTTACATCGAACCAAGAGCAAAAACCTACGCTGAACTTTCTTTTCCAAACTCGTTCGATTTCTTTCGGGAGATTCATGAAGTAGTCCCAGCCAAATATACAGAACCTGGAATCGGGGATTATCAGCTGCAGAACGGAATGTGGAAGAACAACATACATTCCGACAGTCCACAGGACTATGGCTTGGCCTTCCTTCTGACCCTTAGCCAACGCGGCAAGTTGCTCCGGCGATGGAGGACCAGCTGGGCCATTTGACGACATGGCAGTGATGAAGAGAACGAAATAAAGAGGGGGGGGAGCGGGAATGTTAGTATACCAACTTAAAGGCACCAACACAGCGGGAATTTGGGGCGGGGGATGCTTCCATATTGGTTTAGGCCAGTCGTTTTAAGTCGGTGAAACTCGCCGCTCTTCTTGGCTCTTGAAACAGGACCGACATCGCGATGGACTCCTCCTTCGAGGAGCAGCGCTTACGATAAGTCAGAATGGTATCTTTGATGAAGAAGCATGGGGAGAGCGTCATGGATCACTGAAGTTTGATCATTGATTGGAGATCCGTTAGGCCCTGTCTTTAGTTATGTCGCCGATCAGTTCCTAACGTAGAGCGAATTGGAGTGGCGAATGACGAAGAGGATCACAGATTCTTTTGATTGGTTAGACACTCGACGAATCTGCTGGAGGTAGGTAGAGGACAGAAACAGATCGACGCGAGGGCACGGTCATACCACTCTGTAGGATTCAGACTTTCGTGGTCCAGAAGCGAGTCCTCGATCTTCGGAGGATGAGATAGATACACAGCCCCAAGAGCGCCCTGCTTACGCTTGCTGGGACCTGTTTCAATCGAATTGCAAACATTGGTCCTGAGAAATATCAGGAAATATCGCTCACCTTGATGCACGACGAACCAGATGAAGACCAGTCAGATGACACACTGCTCCAAAGTCTGACCAAAAATGGCTTGTGGCGTGCTCGGTATACGTAGCTGTTTCGACTGCCGTTACAGTACAGGCCTTCTTCCAGGTGACTTTGTAGGAACATATGGCTTTTGCAAACATCACAACCACATCATAATTGTGCCCATTGATGTCTCCTTCTGAGTGCAAGGTACAATATCGTCCTGAAACGAGGAATTTAACAAGATAAGAGACTTCACGAAGTTCATCAAAGACCTCGGGCCTCAGCGGCAAGCAACTGAAAAGCGCGGAGGCGGAGGGCGGAGTAAACAAGCGCAACAAGCGGTGGACTTTTGTCAAACCGTTTTGGCTCACGTTTTGCATCCGTGGGATCAGTGATCGATGATCGATGATCACTGATTGGTCCAAAAGCAAATGACCGGAAGGACGTACGTGATGACCGTCGCGTCTTGAAGAAACGACGCGTCAAGCAGCAATAAATTTTATTGTGCTCCCGGGTAGAGTCAGCAACGTTGAAATGGTCATCACTGGGTGCAAAACCCAATATTCTTTGTCTGAAAACTTGAAAATTATCAATTTCTTCGATACCTTTTGAGTTACAGAGTAATCTTTCAATTCTTTCTGGATCCTTTGCCCGCGGATAATGAGTTACGCACCCAGTGTGCATGCGACTCGGAGAAAGAGGTATCAGTATAACCGATAAGCTGATGCTTTACTCATCGAGGCACTTACGATAGATGGCTACTAACGATCAGTCGGACCACGATCGCACTGGACCCACACCCCGCGACTCCCACCCAAATCCCAACCCCACCTCCAACCCTCCCACATCCCCACCCAACCCCACACAGAGAGCACTTCCACCCCCCGAGCCCACCCCACAAAGGATGCCTTACCTGACTTTGACGATCCCAAGCTGGTACGGCTTATAGACATCTGTCGTTGCAAAATGGCATAGCAAGCACGCTTCCGCCCCGCTTTGGTGGCCATATCTCCGTAAGCCGCTGCTGGGCCTTTGCTCGGACGCGCCGGCACCAACGGGGACAGTGAATGCACCGGACAGAGGGCGCAGGTTACCCGAGTGCTTGCTTTGTGTCCTTCTGGGCGGCTGTGGGGATGGTGTTGAGATGCTATTTTTTGGGGGGTTCGGTTTGTGCGCTTTTTGTTCTTTCTTAGCTGTTCCCCGTAATCGTAGCTCGATGCCTGCTGACTGTGATTTGAATGTTCACATTAAAAAAAAATCTAAAAAATACGCAAATTCTACAAATGTGCGATCCAGAGTGACAACGCACACACAACACACATATCCAACACCACACAGCCCAAACCCACTCCCTCACATCCCCAACCCCATCAACGCCCCGGTCAGCCTCTGCCCCACATTATCCGGCTCCTGCCTCGCCATCTCCACCACACTCAACAGCTTCTTAATCCCAATCTGCAACTTGGACGACATCCCATCGTCGCCCTCCTCCCCAGCACCACCCGCGATCCCCGAGTCCCTCAGCGTCCTCACCGCCGCCCTTCGCTCCTCCGTCGACGGGAACAGCTCGACCTCGCGCAGCACGTATTCGAGCGCCGCGAGGCTCGATATCGGCGGGACGCGCAGTTCCGAGTCGAACGTCTCTGCGAACCCGATGTCTGTGAGGATGGACCGCAGCGAGGACGTGGCGAGGATGAGGAGACGCCGGCCTTTGGGTGGGCGCCGGGCGAAGAGGACGAGCAGGGCTTGGAGGACTGCGTTCGAGAACCGTGCGCCCATGGGTGTCCAGTCTGTTTTTCAACAATTAGCATTATTGAAGGAAGGAGAGGTTAAAAAGGGGTGGGGGAAAGTAACACACCGATTAATCGCTCGATGTTGTCTACGACGATCACGCTGAGCGGGCTCTTGTAGCTGTCGGAGAACACCTTTTGGATCGCGTTGACCTTTTGGCTCTCGGAAAACCCGACCATGCTGTCTGGAGAGATGAGCTTGATGAATGGGAATCGAGATGCCTGCGCGATCGACGCGCCCAAAGCCGTCTTCCCAGCGCCAGGCGGCCCATGCAACAGCACGCTGACGAGCGGTGTGCGCGTGGAGGAACGGACCTGTTCCACGAACAGTTGACCTGACCGCAGTAGTTCCTAACGAAGTAAAAAAACGTGAGTCAACAAAACAACGAAGGGGTCATCGAAAGCGCGAAAGAAAAAAACTTACATCAACGACCGTATCATAATGAATAATCCCATTCTGAATAACCTGCTGGAGCTCCTCCTCCGCCACCCCAAACGCAGGATGCACCTCCTCAAGCGCATTCATAAAATCCGTCCTATTCACCCTCAAATTCTCCACATCGTCCGATATCCCCGCCATCGTGCCCACCTTGACATGTCGGTTGAACGCAAAGCTCGTCGCGCTCTTGATCAAGCCGTTGATCTCCGCGCCGGAGAAGTTCTTCGTGGATGCGGCGAGCTCGGCGAGGTCGACGTCAGAGTCCATGACGCCGTTCGTGCGCATTTTGGCGGTGTGGATGCTGAGGATCTGGTATCGCCCGTGTTCGTCGGGCAGGGAGATCTCCATGTGGACTTCAAGACGGCCGGGTCGCAGGAGGGCTTCGTCGATGAGGTCGAGCCGGTTGGTCATGCCGATGATGAGGATGTTGTTGAGTTGGTCGACACCGTCCATCTATGCGGTATGGGGTGAGTAAGTGGGAGAAGGAGAAAGAACGGGGTGCGTACTTTGGAGAGCAGTTGGTTGACTACGCTGTCACCGACACCGGTACCATTGTTGGTGGATCCACGTTGCTTGAAGATGGCGTCCAGTTCATCGAAGATGATGATGTGCAGACCACTTTCATCCTTCTTCTCTTTGTACTATGTTATGAAATGAGGAAATACTCTGTGAAGACGCAAAAAGAAGAACGTACCTCCTTTTCAGCGTCGGCGAACAATTTCCGGATGTTCTCCTCGGATGCACCAACGTATTTGCTGAGAATTTCCGGACCATTGACGATCTTTGGCTCTCTCGCGTTCAACATCTTGCCGATCTGCCTTGCAATGAGAGTCTTTCCTGTTCCTGGAGGTCCATACAGCAGAAGACCTGGATGGGAATGTAAATTAGCGTCTGGCTGAAGTGAGAACGAGTGTGCTAAACACCTTTGACATGCTCGATGCCGAGTTTCTCAACGAGGCCGGGTGGAAAGACGCGTGAGGCGAAGGCGCGACGGAAGATTTCGCTGAATTCGGTGTCGAGACCTCCGATTCCCATGTCCTGGAACTTGAAGTTGGGTGCGAGGATGGCATTTGGGGGCGCCCTATTCACATATGCACCATGAGTGTATGAAAGCGATGGGTAACTCCAAAACTCACTTTTTGGAACTGGACTTAATCTTGATGGCGCTGTCGGAAGCCTTCATAAAGGTCACATCGGTCTTGTCCATCATGATACCCATGTACTCGTGATTCGGCGATCGCTGTGCGTCCGAAGTACCTCTCCGCTGCTCGTCGGCCAAGTCCAAGATGCTGACAGCTCTCACCGTGGCCTTCAGGTTCTGCCCATGGAACTCGAACACCAAGACTTCGTCAACGGACATCAGGACACCATTGAAGGCCTTGATGAAATTGCGAGCCATCTCGTCTGCAGAGAACTGCTCTGCGATCTCGTGTCCGCGGCGGAGGAAGCCTACTTCGAGGTCGATGGATTGGAGGTAGGAAGGCGCGGCAGGGTGTGGCGGTGGTGGGAGGGGGTCGACGGTGGTTTGGTCGCCTGCAACGGAGAGGCCGATCCATTGACGCTGCATTGCGGATGCGCCGATTGTACCTGGAGGGAGCTTTCCGGTGTTGTCATGCCTATTGGAGGAGGTTAGAGTGGGCATAAGAGAGGATTTCCTGGAACAACCTGACGGTGAGTGCGAAAGCGCCCTTGACGAGAACGTGTTGGCCTTGCTGAAAGTCTGATGGATGGACTATGAGGCAATTTGTGAGTGCGAGAGCATCGCTAGGTGAGCCGACGACTTCGAAGCTAATTGAATTCAGTTAGCAGGGTCAGCTTATGAAGCGACGACGAATATACCTTGAACCAGAACGTGGGGGTGGTTTCCGATAATCCTGCCTCTTCTCAAAGACGGAACGTGAAGGATCGTTGTATGGGGCTGGTGGAGGGTTATATTGAGCTGATTGTGGTGGTGGTAGTCGTGCAGATCTTGGACCCGAAGGCAGGGATGGAGAGGTGCCGTCTGGGATGCGGGCATAGGGTGATCTGGGTGGTAGCGGGGGAGTAGCGGCGTTGGATCTACCAAAGAAGCTCATGATGGGTATGGGAGGAAGGGAGGAAGGTATATCGTGGAGTGAAGGTCGTGGTCGTCGTTCAAAATTAGCGAGCTCACTGCCACCACTTGCGATCGTACAAGTGATTACGTAACCGCAGGCGTCCTTCGTTTTCGACGCCTTCAAGTCGCCTCTGTCACCCATGCCGCCTCCTTCTCCCTCTCCCACAACACCAGGAGACACTCTTCCAGATGAAAAGTCTTGTCAATTGCTCGGCCCCACCGCACTAGTATGTCCCTTCACTTCTCTGCCTCGCCTGCCTCTCTGACATGCTCAGGTTGTGCAAGGTATTCTTGGCGTTCTTGTTATTCTCTCCCTGGTTTACAAGAGACACAGGGAGCCCCAAAAACGTCCATGGAGGATATGGTCCGTTACCTGCGTATATGTCCCCAAAACCGCGTTGATGTCCGCCTGTCTCTTCAAGGCTCTTTGACGTTTCCAAACAAGTCGTTGGCCAGATGTTCGTCCATGGCACCAACGTCCTGCTCTCAGACCTCGTATCCCAGTACACGTCCGGGAATGCATGTGTCTTCTACTTTCTGCATATTCTGCTCGACACCACTCTAGGTGAGGGTGCCGAGTTTGTCCAACCATCCACGGGACTAATATCTATCCAGGCGTCGCGTTCATCTACGTGATTCTGCGTGCCCTCACCCATCTATTCTCGGAGAAGTTCCAGCTCAAGGGGTTCGAGTCGGGAGTTTACGGTACCCCACCAGCCTTCAAATATTGGGCGCGTCAAGCTGCAGTATATGTCCTCTCCCTTTCCACCATGAAGCTCCTGGTCATCTTGATCCTCATCTTATTCCCCGGAATCTTCCAAGTCGGGAAATGGCTTCTCAGCTGGACCCGCATCGGCGACGGAGACACTGTCCAGGTCATTTTGTGCGTGCCACCCCCCATACCCTTGCGGGGAACCCGTCACTGATGGTTATCGGAACGCATATAGCACCATGGGTGTATTCCCCATAATGATGAATATCCTCCAGTTCTGGCTCATAGACTCTATCGTCAAAGCCTCCACCGTCCCCTCGGTCTCCTTAGAAGACGACCTCTCCGATACCCACTCCAACCACGACCGGGAACCCCTCTTCCGCGCTCCATCAGACGACGACGATGACGACGACTCCTACCGCCCCCACGACGTCGAAAACCCGCGCTCCCTCCGTCGACAGGACCACGACAAGCCAGCCACCGGCGCGTCCACCCCCGCCGAGGAACACAAATCCTCCGCCGCAAGCACACCCGACGAACCCGCCGAACATTGCTACCCACCCAGCCTCACCAGCAGCATCTCGTCACACAACACCGCCTCCACCTCCACCTCTGCCTCCGCACCCAAACCCGCCAAAAACCTCCTCAAAAAGGCGAACCGCCGCCCCGCGCCCGCGCCCCTCTCCATCCGCGCACACTCCCAGCCCGCGGTCAACTCCCCCAGCGTATCGACCACCACACAGGAGGCGCTGCCACATGCACCGCTCGTTCCTGTGGCCGCACCTATACCCAAGGCCGCTGCTGCTGTGGGGGATGCGTGGGCGCAGTCGTGGGATGATTCGGATTCGGACGATTGGGCGAATAGGGTGGGTGAAGAGGATTGGACGGGGAGGAGGATGGAGCATGCGAAGGATACGTTGAATAATGCTTGGGAGAGCAATTCGACGATTCGGGTGTCGTAGGAGGATGGTGGGGGTTGTGCATGTGGTGGATATATCTTGTACATTATGAATAGAGTAATACACTTGCATACCTCTCTATTGATCGTTGGGAGTGTGTGGAATGGATGTCGCTTCAATGACCGTAAATGGACCGGACCATTCTTCGTCATGTCAACGATCCTTTCTAGTGGCCAGTCGCTGGTCAACCCATCTCTCATCTGTTCTCTCAATGTCTTCCAGCTTCTTACCCTCAGCGTACGGTGCGGGGCAGGAACTTCGGAATCGGAGTCACTTTCAATTTTGGTCGACCCACGTGTCGATTGACGCGTCGGGGTCGAGAAATTTTGACAAGCGTGCCTCATGACCTCCTGCCCTTGACATTGACACGCCCCCTCCCTCCCTCTTGCCACCTCAACAATGTCAGAGCCCCCACCCACCGACCCAGCCTCACCCAAACCAGCCGCCAATCCCATCGCATTCTCACTCGACACCATCCTCAGCGACGTCCACGATGTCGTCGAGCACCCCGGCACGAACGGCGTTCCCCCGAGTGGCTGGGACGAGGAGGTCCCAGAGACGGCGGCCGTAGAAGGGTACTGTGTAGAGTGTGAAGGTGAGTTGCCTTTGTGTGTTTAGAAAGATGTGACTTATAACCTGGGTGACTGTCGGAAAGATCAGCCTGCACAGGTATTGTGCGAAGCGTGCTCGGATGCGTATTGTGAGGTATGCTTTGCGGCACAGCATAGGAAGGGCTCGAGGAAACGACACGCCGTGAAGCCGCTTGCGGGGCAGAAAGAAAAGAAAAAAGCAAAGACGGAGCCACTGTCGGGGTCTGCCATGCTGGATAGCACGGGCGATGTCTCGGTACGTGGGGTTTCGCTCGTAACGCATTACTCCAACCCGACTCATGTGTGATGTAGATGAGAAATGGGGCAGAGGAACCCAAGGACGATTCCGACGATGACGAAGACTGGGAACGCGTCGCCGTCGTCGGGCCCTCCAGCGAGGTGGTGCTAGGCGCCCAACCCGCCATCGGCGCCAAAGTCGGTGAATGGTTCATCGAACGTGCCAAGTTCATCCCTTTGCGCCTCACGATCGGCGAGCGCAAGTACCTGCGCCTGCTCGAAGCGGCGCTCTCGGTGTCCGAGTACACCGACAAGATCGACGCGATTGGGTTCGGGCTCTCGAAGGCGAAGCGCATCGTGCACCAGATCCGCGAGCTTTGCGCGATCATGTCGGGCTTGCTGCTGTCGGCGGATTATAAGCAGGGCCAGGAGTTGTTCTCCGACCGCGATTTTCAGGCCAATGCGGAGTTCTATCAGCAGATTTTCGAGTTGGGGAGGAGGCATAAGATTATGAATCCGGATAAAATGAGGACTACGTATGGCAAGCTCATTTATCTTCTTCAGGTAAGTTCAGCGTCCCTTTCTTTGTGCTAGACTAAGATTTTTATTTCTTTAGGATAGTCAAACCCCCGAGGTCAAAGATCTACTAAGCTTCTCCTGCGTCCGACCTATCAAAACAGTCTACTTAGTCCTCGAGGAGCACGACGCACTGGACCTCCTGCGCGACGACCTCGTCACCGTCGCAACAAAAGAGATCTACTCAGAAGGTCGCCCCCGGCGGGACGTCCAGAAAGACATAAAAAGCAAAGAACGCGCCATCGAGACCCTCGCGACGCGTTACGAGCGCCGCGGTCTTTCCCAAGAAGCCGTGCGCCAGTGCCTGTACTCCATCGGTGATAACCACGCGTTCCTTAGAGCGAACCGCGACCCGTGCGAGAGGATGATTGGGTACTTGAAAGAGTATTTCCATCCGACGCAGGCGAAGGATGTGAAGAGCTTGGCGATTCGGAGTGGCAGGGAGGGTGCGAGGTTGTCGCATGACCATGCAAAGCAGTTTGCGTATGTGGTGCAGAGTTTGACGCTCTGGAGGGAAATTTTGCATGGTGAGAGTTTGCTGTGCTCCGTTTCTGCCGCGTTGGATTCTAAGCTAAACGCTCTTTTTCTACTTAGACATGTTCCACCTGTGGTCCCTCGCCGAGCAAGACCTTCTCGCAGAAAACGTACCTTACCGGCTACGCGACACTGGACAAGGTCTGAACCGCGTGCAAGCGGCACCCAAGACCTCACGCATGATGCACACCATTCTGCACAAGGCGCAAAAAAGCGTCGGGACATGGATAGGGTCGAGCGTGATCCACATGGGCGACCACAACGTCCCAAACGCGCTGCTCTTCATCGACAAGTACACACAAATATACCGCATCCTCTTACCCATCTGCAACACGCTGGCACAGATCCCGGCGTTGGCGGCGAAGCCGGCACTGCGGTCGTATATCGACGATGAGTTTGGGTCGCCGGAGAATTTGACGAGGGAGATTTTGGCCGATTTCTTTAGGCATGGGTTTGATGGGAGTGGGGCGGATAATTTCTTCGATGCGGGGAGTTGTATTGATGGGCGGTTGACGAGTGCGTGGAATTGGTGTTCGACGCTGGAGAAGAAGAGGTTTTTCCCTGTCTTTTTGTTGACTGGTAAGTTGCACCTCGCCTGTCTTCATAACCTTGGTATTGTCGCTGACTGCGTTGTGTCTAGGATTTGTTGGGTTCGATGGAGAATGGTGATAGAATATAGATGTTTTTTTTTCAGCTTTGTGTGGATAATAGATTTCTTACCCTCATGTTCACGTTGTCGCAGCTTTCCAGCATCAGATATATCTCAAAACAGAATGATTCCATTTCGATATCGAACGAAATCAAAAACCCTCAAGCAGCATTTGCCGGCTGCCCGAGCCCAGCCTGTCTCTTCGCGTTCACGACAACCTCCAATACACCGTTCAAGCCCGACTTCCATGCCTGCAGACGCTTCTCCAGGACCTCCCACTGCTCCTTCTCGAACGTCCGCGCAGTCGCACGCGTGATGTGCAAGCTCTGTGTTGTCTGCGAGAGCTTTCCCCATACCAAGCCAGCCCGGATAACTGGATAAAGAGTTTGCGAGGGTCAGCGATGTCCAAACCGAGCTGTGAGAATTAGAAGTGAACTGGAATCACCATCAATAGCCCATTTTTCGACATCTGCGGAATCGACTTGGAGTGCTTCCGCTACTTTTGAGTATGGTACGTCGTGCCCGACGTGTTTAAAGGCCAACGATGCGAGGGTGAGGAGTCGGATTTTACGCTCTAATTGCGCGCTGTCCAAGTCTGAAGGAAAAGCTGAGTCCCGACACGAGATAAATACAGAAAACTCTGAGAACGCACTGTATTTTTCCAGAGCACCCTGGTGGGATGCCTCCCATGCTTTGAACTCTGGTAGACCGTCATTGAGGAATATTTGGAGGAGGGGGAAAAGCTCGTTGTCTTTTGCGGCGACTACGGCGTCGAGTTTGAAGAGGGGATCAAAGTCGAAGACGGTGGGCAGGCGCAGAGCAGTGGCGATGAGGCTTACAGCGGCTTCCTGGGCCTCTGGGGATGTCGGAGGCAACGACCGGACATACACACGCGAATATTCATATGCAGTTTCTCTGGTAGACAAGAATTAGTTGACGACGTATGATCGAGATTAGCTGGGTGGATCATAACTTACGGTTTGTCTGCCTTCTCGAATGCATCCACGATGGTTTTGAGGAATGCGGATTTCTCTGTGGGGGAGATGTCCCATTCTGAGAGCCACTTTTCGACGTCGCCTCGGGTGAGTTGGAGGGTCTCGAGGTCATCGGTGGAGGATGCGATCTCGAGTAGCGTGTTGTATACCGCGAGACGGAGGGGGGAGGTTCGCGGGATTGCGTTGAAAAGGTTGGATAGGCTATAGAAAATATTTCGAATAAGTTATGGAATATGGATAGAATTGTTATGATCGTACATGCGGTATTTGACTGACTGCCGGTTGGAGGGTGCTGAAGAAATGGTCAGTAACAGTGTCGTGAGGGTTTCTTTTGCTTCTGGCGTCTCGAGAGCATATAGACTGAACAGGTGAGAGTATATCAGGTTGAAAAAGCCCTCGATCTCTGTGGTTATACAAGGTCAATGCAAAAATATTTATTGAACATGTGCATCAACACACCTCGATCTGAACCATCTCCCAGTCCTTTCACCTCAACCAACGCCATAGAAAATATCCGCTTTCTCCGATCCGCATCCTCTTCTAGCGTCTTCTGTCCCTCCTCTGTCTTCAATGCATCTTGGAAGGGACGAATGAACGCGGCGCGTTCCTCTTCTGATCGATTTCGGACAATGTAATTCACGAGTTCTTGGATCTATGGGGAAATCTGTTTTAGGTTTTTGGGCGCGTTAGGTTCTTTGAGACGTTTCCCACCTGCTCCTCGAATGTCCCCTCGGCAAACACTGATACAGAGTCCGTTCCAGGCATGGCGTTGTTGTGAGAGGACCACTCAAAAATTCCAAAAGTCAGAAGCTCTTGTAAAGCACGCGCAAACAATGCTTGATCTTCACCGTCATGATCATCTCAGTCCGAATCATCAAGCCATCCACCACGAAATGAACATGCCCTCCCAACACACCGTGTTCCGGCTTCGCCGAACTGCACACACCACATTAGTTGAACATCAGAGGGAGTCAGGGAATGCTACATCAATCAGCCACGAATTGTTTCCAACGTGAGTTGCACTAACGGAGACACTGCTTGTTCCTGCTCATATTAGCTCATTGAGAAATCGGTCACCTGGAAAAACGGTTGCATTTCCTGCTTCTGAATTATGTGCCATTAGCCAGGATAGTGGGACGCTTAACCGATTCCCGGAGTGGCAGATTGTACACGGTCAACCAGGAAAAACCCATGAGACAAAGTTCCTCGTCAACAGATGAACATGGCAACGAAACTGCTTCTTGACAATTCTTCTCTACAAGTAGATGCTCCACGATCACAATCATCATTCGAAGGAGGGATGGTGACCCAGATGTCGCGTGGGATAAGTTCCTACCAACCGTACTTGGGAAAGTTCAGGTGCTCCCGAACTAAGAATAGTCGTGAGACTGGGTCAATACACGAAACAACGGTGCGCCCCTACTTCTGGGCGCTATTTAATAAACAATACTCACGCGTTTCCGTGGTGTATAAAGGCAAGGCCCTTGTGTCGAAAGACTTCCAGTTGATTTCTCATGAGAATCTCTTCCATCTTTGGATTGCTCTGTGTCATTGTCGTTGCACCTGTCACGGGCAGTTTGGCAGCTCCTCCAAGGCCTTGCGCTTCCAAGGTCAAGGAAGCCGTCGCTCCTCCCCGTGGATGGATCAAACATGGCACTCCCGCTCCTGACCACACTATCGTACTGCGCATCGGACTTCCCCAGCCTGACTTTCATATCCTTGAGAAGCATCTGTACGAAGTAAGCGACCCCTACCACCATCGTTACGGTGCGCATTTGTCCAAAGAGGAAGTCGAAAACCTCGTGGCTCCTCACCAGAACAGCATTGACGCGGTAGACGAATGGCTCGCATCTCATGGCATCAAGGAAAGCGAACTCGTTCGATCTCCAGCCAAGGATTGGGTGACTCTGAAGGTCCCTGTTAGTCTCGCAGAGAAGATGCTGGACACTGTAGGTATCTGATGTTGTCAGGGAAGGCCGGTTGCTAACATTCTCCTCAGACGTACCACGTTTGGGAACATACGAACGGTGACCATATCGTCAGGACCACGAGCTACAGTCTCCCAGAAAACCTCCACGAGTATATCGATGTTATACAGCCTACAACAATGTTTGGGCAGTTTAAAGGATCCAAGTCTACAATTGTCTGGGCAGACGAAAATGATGTATCCGGCGTCCAATCCTCGGAACCGTTTGTCGATCCGGTTTCTGGTGTAGTGGTGGATCCGAGTTGCAATACCACAATTACCATCACTTGCTTGCAACAGCTTTACAATGCTGTTGGTTTCATCCCTTCAGCTCCTGGAAACTCCGTCGGTATAACGGGTTACTTGGAAGAATTCGCAAATATCCAGGACCTTCAGTCATTCTACGCTGACCAGCGCCCTGACGCGCTTAACTCGTCGTTCACATTCTTATCTGTAAAAGGTTTGTGCTCCAATAACTCGTTATCATGTCCTTCGATACCATCATTATCATCGACAGGCGGCCTCAATAGCCAAAACTTATCAGACGCAGGAGTGGAGGCAGGCTTGGACGTGCAATTTGCTTTTGGCCTTTCTCACCCGATCCCCGTGTGTTTTACTCTTTCGCTACCTTTTCTTTTGTCTCCTGACGTCCGAATTAGGCGACCTTTTACTCTACTGCAGGCCGGCCACCGTTCAAGCCAGACATAGGAACACCGACTGATACAAACGAGTTCGTGAAGTTTTCTGGTCGCTATCCTTTAACTGATTCTCACATTGTAGACCGTATACGGATTGGCTTGACTTTATTCTGTCTCAAGAGAAACCGCCGCTATCCATCTCAACGAGTTACGGCGATGATGAACAAACCGGTATGTATGCATCCCATGCCCGTGCCGGGTCCGACCATTCACACAACTTGTTGTCCAGTTCCGAAAAGTTTCGCGCGACGCGCATGTGCGGGCTTCGCTCAACTTGGTCAGCCTATTAATTTTACTTAAAGCCATCAACTTAACTCTGAAAAATCTAGGTGCTCGAGGGGTCTCCCTGATGTTCGCCTCCGGAGACGGTGGAGTAGGCGATAATGATCCGAATCCAGCCACGCAGCAATGTTTTACCAACGATGGTCGAAATGCCACCAGGTTCATTCCCGGATTTCCCGCATCGTATGTGACCTTGTACATCTTTTTGTATTCGATTAACCTTTGGTTATCCAGTTGTCCATTGTGATTTGCCCGCCTTGTGAATAGTTTGTTCCATCGCTAAGCCATTTGCGTAGTGTCACCGCCGTTGGTGGAACGACTCGCGTTCCGGAGGTCGCCGTATCACGATTCTTCTCAGGGGGCGGATATAGTGACTTCGTCAGTCTTTATAATTTATCATGAACTGCTTCGTTGACCCGTTCTCTTCTGGTACGTAGTTCGCCCGACCCGCTTATCAGGAACAGGCAGTTAGCAGCTACCTGGCTGCCCTTCCTAAAGGTACTTACAAAGGCCTTTTCAACCCGTACGTGATGATATCGTTCTTCACTTACTTCCTTATCTTCTAACACCGCATCGAACAGTAATGGAAGGGTACGTTTTTAGGTCATGTTTGCAAAATCAAACTTGACTACCAGTTGTTGCAGGCTTTCCCTGATGTCGCTGCCCAATCCGACCGTTTCCGGATATTTTTGTCTGGACGGCCAATCCTCATTGGAGGGACCTCCGCTTCTTCCCCTGCTTTTGCTGGTATCGTGGCTCTGTTGAACGACGTTCGCTTGTCCAAGGGGCTTCCTCCCCTTGGATTCTTAAATCCTTTGATCTACTCCAAAGCCGCCAGTGGCTTCAACGACATCACTATTGGGCACAATTCGGGTTGTGGTACGACTGGCTTCAATGTAAGCTGCTTATCCTTTGCCTCGTGCTCATAAGAGACAATGTGAATTCTGTCTACTTAGGCTACTCAGGGGTGGGATCCAGGTAAGCACATTAGTTCTCGACTCCCCTCGTCTAGATGCTTAGTTACGTCTTCTTGTTAGTGACTGGACTTGGAACGCCGAATTTTGGGAAGCTTAAGGAGTTGATACTCCCCTTTCCTGGATAACAGACACCTAGAGTAAATTCATGACAAGTAGGACTAATGTGTTTTCAGCTCGTCAAATCGAAAGGCAGAAGAGATGGCGGAGGCATCGCCATTTGTTTCCACCTTATCCCCCACCTTGGACCATTGCAAGCGCTTTATGACAATATAGGGTAAATGTTTCCATAGAACTTCCTGTAACTGCCTTCGCAGTTCCGAATTGGTGGTTCGCCTTGATGAAGACTCGTACTCGTCGATCCTTCCCTCGGTAGTAGTGTGCCGGTTGGTGAATCCCGGCAACCTCAGCTGCCATGCTGCTGCGTTTTTTATGCGGGTCTGTTTGCTCCATTCTCACGCAGTTTCCCTGTCCTTGACATCTTTCAGAGCAAACACTTGGACCCCAAAGACGAACCATACCTCCCAGGCCCAATGCGCCTTCTAGATGCTCTTGACAGCAACATAGCCTCGGTTTTATGCTGTTTTGTCAAGATTGAATTCAACAGAGTTACACTGATGTCCACCGAATCTGACCGAGCCGAATCCTGTCCAACCTCGAATTTCGCTATGTTCTTCTATGACATATATGACAAGAGACGCGATCACGATTTGCGTTCTTTCGTGATAGCTCCTGATGTGCAATTTGACAAGGAGTTTCTGCCTTGCTTCTATAACAGTGTCATCACCGTACTTCGCGCCGGATACTACAGCCTCTTTCACAGGCCAAACCTGTAATGAAGGTATAGGTCGGGTACGTCTGGTTTACCAGTTCCTACGTACTCATATGTCCATTGTTTGCAGACGGCCGCGCCGCGCCGCATGGGTATGGAAATCTAAAAATAGCTGTGAGACCTGGTCATCAAATCACTGCGAAGCGCCGGCGCGTAATTTCTTAACGTGGGATTGAATGCTTCTTACTGGAATAGTACATCAACAGCGCATATGGGTGTGTGGGACCCGTATAAAGGGAGACCAGTAATTGAGCGTCGGTCGTTCGACCCCCAATGCGAAGCTTTTCATTCACTGGGTTGCTTTGTCTTGTTTCCATCGCTCCCTTCTTGAGAGTCCTTGCCGCTCCTCCCAAGGCATGTGCTCCCAAGGTCAAGGAGAGCGTTATTCCTCCTCGCGGATGGACCCAACACGGTGTTCCCTCTCCAGACCAAACCATTGTTCTTCGGATTGCGCTTCCTCAGCCAGATTTTAACCTCCTTGAAAGGCACCTCTACGAAGTGAGCGATCCGAGTCATGCTCGATATGGTGACCACCTATCCAAGGAAGAAGTCGAAAGACTCGTGGCGCCGCATCAGGACAGTATCGACGCCGTAGATGAATGGCTTAGGTCCTATAACATCGATAGAAATGATGTCATTCGGTCGGCAGCTAAAGATTGGGTGACTGTGAAGATCCCTGTCAGCCTTGCGGAGAAGATGCTTGACACGGTGCGTAGCTAAAATTCATACTCAGGGCCTAGAAACAACTGAGGCTTTTCAGACGTACCATGTTTGGGAGCACAGCGATGGTGACCAGATCGTTAGGACCACCAGTTACAGTCTGCCCGAAAATCTCCACGACCATATCGACCTTGTTCAGCCTACGACTATGTTCGGTCGATTCAAAGGACTCAAATCTACGATAGTGTGGCCCGACGAAGCTGAAGCACCACCCCAGCTTAAGACTCTGGTGGGCACTGTCAACACAGCCTCCGGTGCCGTAGTCGATGCGAGCTGCAATACCACGATTACCGTCAAATGCCTGCAGCAGCTCTACAATGCTGTTGGGTTTACACCGAAGATCTTGAAAAACTCTATCGGTATCACTGGATATTTGGAACAATTCGCGAATATACAAGACCTGCAGTCCTTCTATGCAGAACAGCGTCCCGATGCACTTAATTCGTCTTTCAAATTCGTTTCTGTGAAAGGTAGTTAGGTTTGCATAGGAGATGGCAATGTTACTCAGACTTGCTTATTAGGAGGACTTAACGATCAGAATCTATCGCTAGCGGGTGCCGAAGCCAACCTTGATGTCCAGTTCGCTTTTGGTTTGTCCTTCCCAATTCCAGTTAGTCCCTGTTGGCCTTCTCAATGCTTGTGGCATATATCTTACCAATATCTAGGGAACGTTCTGGTCGACTGCTGGGCGCCCACCGTTCAAGCCAGACGTTGGGACCCCCACAAATACAAACGAGTTCAGTGTCTTGTCATTCTGCAGTTGTGTACTTTTCGTTGACAGATGAATATTTGCCCTATAGGCCCTATACAGATTGGCTTGACTTCGTCCTCTCTCATCCAAACCCGCCTTTATCAATTTCCACGAGCTACGGAGATGACGAACAGACTGGTGCGTGGCTTGCTGCAACGATGTTCTACGTTTGACTCATTCTCATTCTCAATCTAGTCCCAAAGAGCTTTGCAATACGTGCATGTGCAAGTTTCGCGCAACTTGGTGCGCCATATCTGCTTCGTTTTCCACACCAAATTGGAGACTGACTACTCCAAAGGTGTCCGAGGGGTTTCACTTATGTTCTCATCTGGAGACGGGGGGGTCGGTGACAACAATCCAAACCCGGCCACTCAGCAGTGTTTCACGAACGACGGCCGCAATGCGACGCGATTCATTCCGCTGTTCCCCGCTTCGTCTGTGTTTCGATATTTTTTGGCTGACCCGCACTAACGTCGATGTGTACAGATGCCCGTTGTAATATTTCTCACTTGTTCGCACATTTCCTGAGGGTAACCAACGTTTCCGATAGCGTTACATCAGTTGGGGGAACTGTCGGCGTTCCTGAAGTAGCTGTATCCCGCTTTTTCTCTGGAGGTGGATTCAGTGACTACGTAATTTCTTACTCGTGGTTTCCGCATAGCTCTCAGCTGACATGCTTTTCTCATAGTTCGAACGTCCCTGGTATCAAGAGAAAGCTGTCAAGAAACATCTTTCCACCCTGCCCAAGGGAACTTACAAAGGCCTTTATAATCCGTAAATTTGTCCCTTTCTTCCTTCCCCCACCCCCAAGCTCATGCTAGCGACCATATCAAAAGCAAAGGAAGAGTAAGTCTACCTTTTTTTCTGTGCAACACAATACTTATACTGTAATCAGGGCATTCCAGATGTTGCAGCTCAGGGTGACCGTTTCCGTATTTTCTTGTCTGGAGTGCCCAGGATGATTGGCGGCACATCCGCCTCTTCTCCCACATTTGCTGGTATAGTGGCCCTTCTAAATGATGTCCGCCTATCCAAGAAGCTCCCTCCTCTTGGATTCTTGAACCCCCTGCTGTACTCCATCGATTCGAGCGCTTTTAATGACATTACAATTGGTCACAACTCTGGTTGCGGTACGACTGGGTTTAACGTCAGTATCTTGTTGCCATTTACCATTCACTTCCTGCTAACTGCCGTTTACGTCACCAGGCCACAAAAGGGTGGGATCCAGGTGTGCCAAGTTGCCGAGAATATTACCGCAGGTTGCTGATGACTTTTTCGCAAAGTGACTGGACTGGGCACACCAAATTTTGGGATTCTCGCAAGATTGGTGGTCCAGAAAGGGCATTAGTATGAATTGTACTGACATGTACAGTCTACAGATGTAATGGGTGACTTCCCGCAGGATTTAGAAACACAGATTATTTTCTAAACTGTCAAGCGAGCGGAACTTGAAAAATCTATTTCTATGTTTCCAAACCGTAGACCAAGTGCACCACAGATACAGAATCATGAATGGATTTTGCTGGTGCCTGGATCCTTAGCCTTGGCTCCTCTTTCGTGTCACGAGAGAGGTTTGAAAGCAGAGAAGCATGTAAATTAGCTGAAATTCATGCTTACACGGCCTCGACAGATTTTGAGCAGGAGACGCGTCCAATCACGTCGGAGCGAAGATGGAGTACCAACGGATTGCTGAACACCCGCACAGCGCGAATCCACGCGTTTTTTGCACGGGAAATCATATCCCGAGGCCCATAATGACTTTCGGTCCTACCAAAGTTTTATCTGAAGGACTGGTGGAGAGTCAAGCACCGTCGTGAGGGATGGACGCGACGAGGATGGTGCATCTCGTTAGCGAGATTGATGAGAAAGTCGGGCGATGAAAGAAGGGTTTAGAAAAAGGATTTAGAACTAGAAGGGGGGTAGGGAGGCCTCGTCTAGATTAAAATCTGGAAGAGGGTGCGATTCAAAGATTCGAGATCACACCTCACCAATATGGCAATCGGCATTTCGGCTGATGTCGCTTAGACGGTTTAGAATTTATTCTACGTTTCTAAATCCTGCGGGAAGTCATCCAATGATGAGCAGTATTTGACCTCGTAAATATACGTTTCGCGACTTCGCGAGGGGAATTTATTGCCGTTTGCATCAAAGTTGGCGGAGCATAAAATTTCGTCAAAATCGACGCTTTCAAAGGTCAACCTTCCGGCCCTCATAACTCAGCAACCACTGGGCAAAAACACAAAAGGGAAACTGTTCCGGAATCGCCTGAATTAGTACTGTTGCGCCCCATGTTTATTTTAATGATCGGAGGTACGGAGAAAATTCAGGTTCTTGAGGGCCTCGAGATGGGTGTGGTTGTTTTACTGTGAGACTGGCCATGCTTTTCTTTATTGTAATGATACATAGTCTAGATATATGTACACTAGAGTGCGCCCCATAAGTAAAA
The DNA here is from genome assembly GCA_013433165.1 of Hypsizygus marmoreus. Taxonomy (NCBI): domain Eukaryota; kingdom Fungi; phylum Basidiomycota; class Agaricomycetes; order Agaricales; family Lyophyllaceae; genus Hypsizygus; species Hypsizygus marmoreus. The sequence continues at coordinate 775,045 of CM024087.1, forward strand.
TTGCACCCCTTGTGCAATTTCACTAGGTAGTGATGATTTCGCACAAGGAATGGGTTTTGAGCCTACATCTCTTGTTATTGAGATGTTTAGAGTTTTATTTTGATCTCTTCGTCGCATTTCTTAGATAAAATAAACTCTCCGCTCAGAAAATTCCTTGGATGAACTGAAAATGACAGGGTTGATTTGCAGTACCTTTTCTCCTGCTCTGGCTCTGGCTTGAGTTTCCCTGAGGTATATAAACTCTTTTACTGTGATCTATTAGTTTTAGAATAATATGTATGATGTGGTGCAATAGGAGGACAAGAAACTGTGATCAAGTCAGTGAGGATGAAATGTGAGCAGTAATTCCCGGCCCATATGTGGAAGATGTCGTAACTTGCCTATGGGGCGCACTCTATTGAGTATATACCTAGACCTACGTGTTATTACAATGAAGAAAAATATGATTAGGATCGCAGTAAACAGACCACACGCATCTCGAGACCCTCAAGAACCTGAATTTTCTCCGTACCTCCGATCATCAAAATAAACATGGGGCGCAACAATACTAATTCAGGCGATTCCGGAACAGTTTCCCTTTTGTGTTTTTGCCCAGTGGTTGCTGAGTTATGAGGGCCGGAAGGTTGACCTTTGAAAGCGTCGATTTTGACGAAATTTCACGCTCCGCCAACTTTGATGCAAACGGCAATAGTTCGCGAACGCCTGTCAAAACCGAGGTGCATTTTGGCGCGTCGCCCAGACCTGTCTGTCATCCCAGCAGCTCAGATCAGGTTAGTCCCTGCTATACTTGCGTCATCGGGCGCTTGGAACATCGTTTTTCTTCGCAGTAGAACCCAGTCTCCGGACAGGGCCGCTCAAGATGCATTGCAGATACGTAGATCAAGTTCCATGGTACTCGTACAGTTTGATGAACCTGGCTTATGATAACTTTTTTGTCATTTGCACAACGGTATAAGCATGTGGTGTACCGCCACTGTCCATGCGACGTAGTGTGAAATTTCAAACCGGCTGAGAGTCCACAGAACTTACTTGCAAAGTGTCACAGTTCATTCGCCCGCCTTCATCAGTTCATGTTTTCAGATACGCTCATGTCTGAAATGCAACCAGCACAACCTCGGGTACGCCGTGGAGTCTAGAATTGACATACAGTCAGCACTGGCAGTTGCGAGCTTTCGGACGTACCGCGATCAATGATGTCGGTGGAAGCGAAGCGATCGCGGCAGCAGCATATGCTGTGTGCATTCATATGCACCTAACGCGGCCTTCCCTTGATCTTGGCGTAACAGTGCTACGTGGGATAATGTACCAGACAAATGGATTTAATGGAGGCGCGTCGTGCTATAAACTCGTTGAAATGTGGAATGAATGCTGATCCACCATGCGAACCCTTTCTTACAGTGGACTGCTCTGCATACTCTCGATTGCTCCGTTCACAGGGAGTCTCGCGGCGCCTTCCAGGTCGCATCCACATAAGGTGAAGGAGAGTATCGTGCCTCCTCGTGGATGGGTCAAACACAGCATACCCTCCGCCGACCACACCATCGTGCTCCGAATTGGACTTCCGCAGCCGAACTTCCATGTTCTGGAACAACACCTCTATGCAGTGAGCGATCCATATCATGAGCGGTATGGCGCCCATCTGTCCAAGGAAGAGGTCGAGACACTCGTTGCTCCACATCAAGAAAGCATTGACGCTGTCGACGAATGGCTCAAATCCCATGACATCAAGGAGGACGAGCTAGTTCGCTCTCCCGCCAAGGATTGGGTGACCTTGAAAATTCCTGTTAGCCTTGCAGAGAAGTTGTTGGATACCGTGAGCATTCTCCCTTTTGTCCCTCTGATATCCAGGCTTCTGACTTTGCATCATTTAGACTTACAGCGTCTGGAAACACGCTGAGAGCGGTGACGAACTCGTAAGAACCACCAGCTACAGTCTCCCGGAGAACATCCATGAACATGTCGATGTCGTGCAACCGACAACGATGTTCGGCCAATTCAAGCGATTCAAGTCCACTATTTCGTGGCCAGAGGATTCTGAGACACCCCCTCAGCTCAAGGCCGTGGCAACAGCTTCGGCCGTGACCGTTGACTCTAGTTGCAACTCCACGATTACCATTCAATGCTTGCAGCAGTTATACAACTTCGTTGGCTTCACCCCTACTAGCAAGGGCAACTCGATCGGCATTACTGGATACTTGGAAGAATTTGCCAACTCACAAGATCTACAATCTTTCTATGCGGAACAACGCCCTGATGCTGTCAACTCAACATTTAAATTCGTTTCAGTGAACGGTGTGTTGGCTTCGAAAGCCTACATTTTCTCTTCACTGATGCATTAGTTCCCCGTAAGGTGGTCTCAACAATCAGACCTTGAGTGAATCTGGCGCCGAGGCTGCGTTGGACGTACAGTTTGCATTTGGTTTGGCGCACCCTATTCCTGTAAGCCTTCTTTTGGAGTAGCTTTCCCCTTGAAGTTCAAGGCTATCAACAGGGAACATTCTACTCCACCGCCGGTCGTCCCCCATTCAAACCTGACGTAACTACCCCGACAAACACTAATGAGTCCGTGGGCTTCCTTCATGTATTGTGTACGGGACTTAACGACTATTTATATTTCGTGCTGCAGGCCCTACGCACTCTGGCTTGACTATGTTCTCTCTCATCCTAACCCACCTCTTTCTATCTCTACCAGTTATGGTGACGATGAACAGACTGGTATGTGATTAGTCACCTAATATCCTACACACTTTATTGATGCCCTGTTAAGTCCCCGAAAGCTATGCTCGCCGAGTGTGCGCAAGTTTCGCTCAGCTTGGTGTGTTACAATGAACCTGCTAAAAGTAAATATCGGAAACTGATGTCGCTGTCCGTAGGTGCTCGTGGAGTTTCTCTGTTGTTCTCTTCCGGAGATTGGGGAGTGGGCGATAACAACGAAGACCCTGCCACTCAGGAATGCTTCACCAATGATGGCCGTAACACCACCAGATTCATCCCTCTGTTTCCCGCGTCGTACGTTTAGATCCACTTTCTTGCGTGCAATGAGACTGACGATCTGTGCACAGATGCCCGTTGTAAGAGCTTTCGTTTTTTCATGTAACTATTGCAGGATTAACCGCCTATCCTTACCAGCGTCACCTCGGTTGGAGGCACCGTCGGTATCAATGAAGTAGCCGTTTCCCGCTTCTATTCCGGTGGCGGATTCAGCGACTACGTCAGTTGCATCCCAGTCACGTCGTCGCTCTTGAAGCTCATCCGTACAATAGTTCTCCCGTCCTTTATACCAGGACAAAGTTGTCAAGGATCACTTGGCCACCATTCCCAAGGGAACATACAAAGGCTTGTACAACCCGTAAGTGCCTTCCTATCCTCCATGACGAGGCTCATCTGGTTTGTCTCCAATAGGAAAGGGCGGGTACGTTTATGTTCGAATTATCCCTGACCTACGTTCACCATATACTCCAGGGTATTCCTGACGTCGCAGCTCAAAGTGACCGCTACCGCATTTACTGGAGAGGGAGAGCCGTCTTAATTGGAGGCACATCTGCATCTTCGCCTGCCTTCGCTGCGATCGTATCTCTCCTGAACGATGTCCGCCTTTCCAAGAGGCTTCCTCCTTTGGGATTCTTAAACCCTCTCCTCTATTCCAAGGGCATCAGCGGTTTCAATGACGTTACCATTGGTCACAACTCTGGCTGTGGAACAAAGGGCTTCAACGTTCGTACATGGTATTCATTACTGGCCATTCGAAGCTAACTTAACATCGTAATTAGGCCACACAAGGATGGGACCCAGGTATTCATAATCTTCCGGTACATGCATATTTTCCTGTTGAGCTTATGGTTCTCTTTCAGTGACTGGCTTGGGTACTCCCGACTTTGGAAAGCTCAAGAAGCTAGTGCTCCCGTTTCATTAATCAGCCATAATAGTATAGTGTACATGAAATGAATACAAAGTTGTTTTTGTGCTGGAAAGCATCTATTTCCGCATTCGTTTTTTGAAGCGTTCCATGACCTGTGAAAGAGAGTTAGCACTTGAAATCAAGTTATCTTCCAACAAGATGGGCGACAAACCAGTTCGTCCGTCGCCATCTGCGTCCTCTCATGACCCGAATGTCGGGGGGCGTCATCCTGTGGGGGCATCCCCATTGCTTCCAACTTGGCATCCCGTAGGATATCAGCGTCGGACTTAGTCTTGAGGTTAGGTCGATAAACTATCAGGAAAATTAGGATATGTGCAATAAGCAACATTTCATAGACTCACATCTTGAAGCTGCTAGGTGTTCCTCGTCGGTGTTTGGTCGTTTACGATCCTGCCGCCCTTCCGCAACTACACGTTTGGCTTTTTCCGTTTCTTCAATATTCTTGAGTCGAGCACTGCGAATAACGAGTATCTATCAACAAACATCCTGAAATGATGGGAAATGCGACACGTACTCCATACCAAGGTCTACTTCTGGTATTGCGGTCAACATGGTCAGACTGTTAGTGACACTGCCTTCTTCTCCTGGAGGTTTCTGTTTTTCGACCTTCCAACGATCTGCGAGGCGATATAGGGCTTCATGTGGATCAAGCGGGCCTTCATCATCGTCAGACTCTTCACGGGGTTGACTGCGTATTTTTAGATTCTCCTCTATATACGCCATCCTAAGCAAGAAAGGTTAAGATCGTCAGAATATGTAAACCATGAATCGGCACGGGAGTGTGCCATGTAAATGAACGCACATATGTTTGTCTACATCGAGAGCGTTCGTCTGTTGCGTGAAATTGTTCGCTCTGACTACTCTTCGGGCTCGTGCTTCTCTCTCCTCCTCATCGCTATGCACAGAGATGAGTGTCAGGCTGCAGTGGATTTGCAAGAGAACGTACTCGACGTCGTCAGCCTGATTTGCCGAAGACCCTTGTTTCAAACCACCTTGCTCCACTTCATCCTTTGGTCTCTTTTTCTTCTTCTTTACGTCGCCCTTGTTGAGCTTGGCGGCATCGATACCGCGTCGAGCCTTCCTCAATTTCCTCAGCTCAATTAGGTCTGCTAAACTAGAATATGAAAAGATGAGGTGAGAAGGTATTTCTAGGCATAGTTTCTAAGCTCTATGACATACGGCATTTTCTCCTCCTCCTCGTTCTCCACTTGAAGTTCTTGTTCTACATCGAGGGGTGGTTCACGAATACGTGGTTGAGGTCTTGTTCGCTTCTTGATCATTGTTGTGGTTCAAAGTGGAAACGAAGTACATATGTGGCTGTGCACTGCAAACAGAAAATACAATTCTTGTTACGAATTCGAAACTACATACTCAGAATAATTGGAAGTCCCAGCAGGAGAAGTGAAATCATGTATGTACACCATACTCGTACACCCTTTCCCTTTGCTTCAACAAAGTCTAAGACAAGAACTCGGGCCCTGTCGAGCCTGGAGTGGGGTACCCTGTTTCTTCTGGAAGGCCGTGATCAACAGTTTCTCGAGGACCTGATGGTGGCTCATCAACGAGAGTACTGCTAACAGGAGAGGCATGCCGGGATAATATAGATTCAGGCGCACGAAGACCGCCTCGCCGCAACCTCGGTGCAGTAGACTGTGCCCTCTCATCACTCAACGCAGCATCAGCGAGGACCTCCTCCATCGTCGAGGGTTCCCTATCCAAGGGTGGGGTCAAGTTAAACCATGGCGCGTTCGGAGGCTCAGGCATGTACGTATCATTGTTGTCCTCTGCGTCGGTGCCATGAGAAACGGATGGTCCGGGAACCTCAGAGCCCCAGTAGCTGTCTGCAGACTCGTGGCGACGGGTGCGTATGAATGGGAAGAAGCGGCGCGTGGCTTGTGAGTTACGCGTCCAACCGGCATCTCGTAGGTCGGGTGCTTCGATAGGCTCTGCCCTAGAGCTCTGGTTGTCTCTCGTAGAAGAACGACGTCGACTGGTAAATTCATTGAAATCCACCGTTCTCGAACGGATGGGCCGACGTATCGACGACTGGCGAGATAGAGTGGTTGTTGGAATTGGGATATAATTAGACATGGACCATGGCCCACTCCGCGATGGCGGGTGGGGTGATAACGGAGAACGAGCATCCTCGGCAGGCGGCGAAGGGCTTGCAATAGCTCTGGAGCTACTTGGTACAACATGTGTACCGTATGCTTCATACAAGTCTGAGTTTATACGGGCACCCTCAATGGAGGTTCCGTTATCAAGCATACGCTCAAAAATATCTTCGTCTTCCTCCATGTCCATTTCAATGGGCGGTGCGCTCAGGTATTCAGAAAGGTTGGTCGATCTCCGACTAGGGTGGTAACGCCCCATAGAACGGTCGCGATATACACGAAGAGGGGTAGCGAGTAATCGTAGGCTTTTCGCTGAACGGTCCGCGATGAGTCTGCGGTCATTGGGAGGGCGAGTGCGTCGTTCCGCAAGTTCCTAGCATAAGCAGCAGGGCTTAGCGCCCATTGAAAAGGGACGGAACTGACGAAGCTCACTTTGACCAAAATGTCAATGAGTGAAGTCGTAAAGGAGTCACCCGTATCCAAGTCATTCACAAAGGTTTCGTAACTGATTGTAGGTTCTGTTTTCTCCAATGAAGACCGGGTGATTGCGCCAGACCTAGTTATAGACATGAGTGCGCGAGCCTACAAATGTGACTTCTATCCTCTGCATACACTAGGGTTTTAATTTTCGAGTGTAATACAACATCGACATAGTCGGGTGTCCTGTAAACCGTCGTTTGAGCGTTTGAGATGCAATAGCCGCCATAGCGCCGTACCATTTTCCCATTTTGATACAGAAGATAGAGATATTTTAACTTAGATAAGTGAAAAGAGACGAATACAAAGGTTGAAAAGCAGACACCAGGATGCGGGGGACGATGCGGAACGACGTTGGCCGCTCGTGAGATGGTGGTCAAGGACAAAGGAAGAATTTATCAAGGCGCCACAACACATGTCAATAAGTCGGTGGCTGGCGTTTCCTTTTTGGGCGCCTCCGAACGTCACCTCGGCCTCCGCGTCCAATTCAACTAGCAGTTACCCGTGCTTCGCACGGTTTAGCAGCTTCAGAATAATGTTCAACTGTAAAGACAGTACCTACGTAGTCACGACTCATCAAGATAACAGAGCAGTTGTTTACCGGTAGCAATTAGCAGTCACTTCCCGTGGCATTTAGCAGTAACGTCTAGCAGTTAACTGTAGCAGTCACTTCCCGTAGCATATAGCAGTCACTTCCTGTACTTTAGCAGTTATTTACCCGTGGTATTTCCTAATACTACCACAGTTTCTTACCCTTTAGCAGTTACTTCCCGTGGCATTTAGCAGTTATTTCCCGTGCTTTAGCAGTTACTTGTGTATTCTAAGGTGGTTTGCATCTGAATCGTGGCTGGCTACCATATATGGTTGCTTACACCACGTGGTCTTCCATCCTTATTTGGTGACTCGCTACCTTATATGGTGGTTTAGGCCACGTGGCAAAAACCGGGGGTTCTTTTATAATATAGATTACTGTATCGACCATTAGCATAGAAAAAACATCACACAAATGTCAACGCGAAACATGTAGAATGACCATCATGTGCTCCCGTTCTCTCCCGCATTCGTACTCTCTGTAGGCTTTGGAGATGTGGGTGCGGCTCGCGCAGTAGCAGGACTCGACCCAGCTCCCTTCGAGTTCAGCAAATCCGAGAAGAATTTCTGTAGGACCTCATGCTGCGTTTGGGGGGTCACAGATCCGCCTGGTATTGGTGAAGCAGGTGGGCGTCCACTTGCAGGTGCTGACGTTCCTATCGGGGCCAAGCCAGCGGGTCGTGAAGTCGGTGTGGTTTGACTGCGGGGAACTCTGCCTGTGTTCGCAGTAGCTCCTGCAGCTCCTCCAATTCCAGTCTCCATCTCAGTCAAAGCGCGTTCCACGGTCGGCAGGTTGAAGCTGCTGCTCCCAAGAGGTCCAACAATACCCGCGGCTGCGCCTGTGAGATCTGCTGGGTTCCGGAACGCACCACGGGGGTCTCGATCTGGTTTTTTCGCGTTCTCGTCGTAGTTTTTAGCCAGGAAAGCTTGCTCGGGAACTGGGTTATTGAATGGCGGGAGAGGTGGCGGCTAGGAAGAAGAACTCAGCAGCAATTTGGGACGTCAAAGATCAGAGTCACTCACTTTTGTACCCTGGTTGGGGACAAGAGAAGAGTAGAGTTTCCTGGCACTTGTCCCCTCTTCATCAGCAGAAATATCTTTCTCCCATGCTTCACCCCACATCTTGGCATCAAATCCGTCTCGCATGACAGATATCTTTCCCCAACTATCCCAGCCTGCTGGTACGACGATGCGGTCACGATCCAGCGTGTTTGGTTTATGTTGGAAAGGGAAAATGTTACGAGTTGGCGCTTGAGTTTCTCCATTAGAAGCAAGTGGAGATGGTGCGGGATGCATAAAGAGTGCATGCAGAGCATACTGCCGTAATATTTGCAATGTTGATGGAACCGTCGTCGTGTAAAACAATGAAGCACCATCTACGTTCCATTTGAGAACTCAGGAGGAACCATTTGGCATCAGAGAAACTCACATTTCAGACATATCGTACGCAGAATTTGCATCACGCCGTCGGTCCGTTCTTCCCATTCTTCCCCTTTCCCTTTCACCATGCTACCCATCCCAGACGCGCCTGCAGCCATATCATTGCCATCGTCAATGAGATCCGCCTTTGTGCATACAACAATGATGGGGATTCCTGCGGAATTATGGGTAAAGGTACCGGGGCCAAGAGGTAGCAGGGTCCCCGACATTGTTGAATTCGCAGGCAATGGGTCAGTCGAAGGCTCCGTATAATGTTGAATGTGTGCCTGCACTGGATATACGTTTGAATTTCAACCACCTTGACACGAAGCAACAGCAACACTCACATCGCTCGCGACCTTCTTCTCTAGCAATTTCTAATTCACGCGATCCATCGCCCTTTGCCCACGTCTCTATCCATTGTAGCCATGTTTGTAGTTCGTCCAAGAAAGCCCATGGACGCGTCCAGTCTAGTACTATCATTATGAGGGTATGTGGTAGCGATTGCCGGGGAGGAAGAAAATGAGGGAGTAAGGCGGTATATGAAGGCGAAGCAGAGGGAACTGTATATACGGACAGCCGTGCTAGGGTGTCTACAAGAGTTACCATTAAGATATCGCTTTCACCAAGACAGCGTCAGTGCTCACCTTCATCGGCATCGTCGCGAACATCAGCGAAATCATATCCAACTGCAAAATCAGTTCGAGCGTCATCTTTGCCCTCGTCTGACACGGGTTTCTGAAGTAAGGCGGATGCAAGTGATGATTTGCCCGTTGAAGGTTGGCCTAACAAGAGGATCTGTTTCGACGGTATTGAACGCGACTTCGACACAGAATCTAGGATAGATGACCACAAGTCCTGCGGGGGAGCCTCTGGGGTCGACGAGCGCGAAATCTCCATCCAGTTGTCCGTCGTTTACGTTCAGTTGAAGCCAAGCACCAAAGAAACGAATTTCGAATTCCGACAGCCTTCTCATCGTCGGCAACAACGACGTGCAGTAACCACGGCGCCCTACACAACCACCACAATAGATCGGTTATCCACGCCCCAGGCGTCTTACTTCCAGGCAATAATGTCCGCCGCGGTCGCTGTTCCCCAGCACAAGCTCCTCGAATCGCCCAACTCCCGATCAATTGAGGTCTTCGACTGGTTCATTACAGCCTCTACGAATCCAATATCCAATGCACCCGACTGCGATGCACTGCAGGCCTCGCTGGGTCTTCCCTTGCCAGAGATGACATTCGGAAGTAATTATCTTACACTGGAACATCGACCCTCAGGGTGGAAATACTCGTTCAATACAAGCTCTGCATTAAAAGCGGTGAAGAATGGAGAGTTGGGTGAAGGGGATGGAGGCGTCAAGGTGGGATATGCCGATAAATGGCTGGAGAGCCGGTAAGTTGTTCAGCCCACTAACGTCCCTTGGCTAAATGGCAGTATATTTAGAACAGGTTCATCATCTCTCCTCCCCATGCCCAAGACCGTGCCTACTAAGCCTTACGACTGGACATATACCACCGTTTATACCGGACATGACGATGTTGAAACGCTCGACAGCGGCCTCACGCCGTCTTGGATTCCAGGAGATCCCGAGAACCAATTGCATGCCATCCCGCTCGCCGAACTTACACGTCCAGATCCCATCCTGTTTTATGCTGAGATACCCTTATTTGAGGATGAGTTGCACGACAATGGCTCTTCCAATTTGCTTGTAAGAATAGTAAGTATACCCTATTCTGATCGCATCGTGGTTTTAACGATTTACTCCTCAGCGTGTCATGCCCACTTGCATATTTATTCTGGCACGCTTCACCCTTCGCGTTGACAACGTCCTCTTCCGCACACACGATACACGGATATATCATTCCTTCGCGTCCAAGCCACCGCTAATTGTGCGAGAAACAAGTGGCTGGGAGGCGCCTTACGATCGCGTCAGACGGGTAATGCAGATCTCTATCGAGAGCTTGTTTTGTATCTAACCATGGCATCCAGCAACTTCCAAAACGCGATGATCTTACGCCACTCACAGACCCAATGTTTATTGCGAAGGTTCTTACTGGTCTACCATCTCAAATATCACAGAAGGAAGGTGCTAATACACGGTGGAGAGGACTGGGTTCGAAGAGTGAGGTGATCGTTTTAAGCTGATGAATGCATTATAAAACACAAAGTGTAGCAGTAGTACAATGTAAAATGTCCTCGTCGAAAGCGTGAAACATAAAGAAGACTACATCAGTTTGGCCTCCCTCTTGGACTGCGAAACCTGAGCAAGCCGCTGGCTCCTGAGCGTCATATGCGTCCCTTGAGCAGTCTTTTTGCTGGCGGCGGCAGGAACAGCAGGTCCGATAGACGACTGTGAAAGAGATATTCGGGTCTCGTCTGATGCAAAACCAGGAATACGAATATTGTGGTTGCGTTCTATATAATGGTCAGATCCGACATATCCTCGTTCCAATGATTGTACTAACCGAGATGCAACTGAAGGTCCCGTACTTCGAGCGAGTCCCCACCTCGATGTTTAGCTAGGCGGCATGCAAAATTGGTGACAGAGTCAACGAACTCGTCAGCGATGGAGAGCAGGAGCTGCATAATAGTTTCAGTGACATTCAATAGGCCTTCAACCACTAGAGACTTACATCCTCGACCTCAGGCTCAATTTTAACATTCGGATCCACACTAGCCACCAAGTCTTGGATCGTCCTCCGCATGCTTTGATCACCGGGTGTGTTCTTTCTCCGTGACCGATTATCGTCTAAGCTCAACATGGTATCCTCTGGTGCTCTAGCAATCTGTGCAGGTGTACCTATGGTATCGCGATAATCAGCAAGAAAGACGAAAGGTGTTTGATCTTGCAACGAACCAGAAACTCTCCCACTAGGTATACCACCTGTGAGCGTTGGTCGCGTCTGGGCCCACTGAACAGGTCCGGGGTTAGTGGTGTTCAGGTTCTGGCTGATGGGTGGGTAGAAGTCTGCAGGGTTCGTGGTGCCGAGGCTAGGAGCGGTTTCGTGACCAGTCTTAAAAGCAGGGTGGGTTGCTGTCCCAGGTGCAATGGCCATGGCCGGTGTGGCAGCCTGCATATAGAATTCAGGGGTAGTTGCTATGAGGAATATGGACAACAAAGGTCACCTTTGCAACGTTGCCTTGTGTTTGGGATTGGCCAACTTTGTGTTTATCGGCAAACTGTTTCAACTGGCGTAGGGCGATATCATACTGTGTTGTTGATCGACTTTCGGACGATAAACATGGCAATTCACTATACCTGTAGGATCTGGCTCTGGTTCAGCTTGCCTTGCTTCACGAGCGTTGCCATGTTCGAGAGAAGGAGTGTCGCCATGCGTTCATTCGAGACCTGTTCTCCTGTCTGGGACTTGAGGAGATTCCCAAGGACACCGATCATATCAACAGGTGCTTGTGCATCGGGAGCGACGGCGCTCGTGCTTGCGGTTGGAGTTGCACTGCTGCTGCTGGCTGCCGCGTTATTCTCCATGATGTTCAAGTACTTCGATTAGCAGAAGTTGACCGTGACGTTTGTCAGATCATCTGTATGGCATGGGCTTGTGAACCAAACAGCGACTTCAAGAAAGATTTTTGCAAATTCTATCCAGAGTCCAGCCACAAGATGGACGTTTCCAATATCCTCGCGTCGCATGCAGCGAAATAGCAAGTCCTCAGTTCTACAGATTACGCAGTGTATACTAATATATACCCTTATAGCCAATCAGTCACAGTCGAAAAGGAGACGCCTCTTGAGGTCGATGCTGGCTTTCTGACCGTCACAGATCTGAACGCAATCGACGAAGAGAGCTACAAGTTAGGACTGCAACTGCTTTAAAACAATAATAGGAACTGAATTCATTACTAGTGATAATCTTGAGGAGCACCTCCAATCCCTTGCCCGCGATGGCGTCCAGACACTCTTCTCCTCCCTCTTCACACTTCCAACTCGCCCCTCCCCCGATGGTCCCCTAGCCCAACTACCTACACCCACAACCCAACTCCCTCGTGCCAAACCATTGCCGAAACCCAAACCCCCAACAAAATGGGAAGCATTTGCTGCAGCCAAGGGCATCCAGCATAAGGTTCGTGACAAGAAGGTGTGGGACGAGGAGAAACAGGAGTGGATCAACCGGTGGGGACGAGAGGGAAAGAACAGACAGGTTGAGGAGCAATGGATCACTGAGGTTCCCCTCAATGCTGGTTCGTTCTCCAACCTTCACTTATCTGACTCAACTTAACCCACAACAATTCTCAGACGCAGACTACGATCCACGAAAAGTTGCCCGTGATGCTCGCAAAGAGCGAATCGCCAAAAACGAAAAGAAACACACTCAAAATGTTTCCCGTGCAAATACAGCTGCCAACCCACGCGACGCACGGAAAAAGGACATTGAAAAGACACTGGCAACGACAAGAATCAGCACTGCCAGTATGGGCAAGTTTGATAAAAAGCTGGAGGGCGAAAAGAAGATCCGCGGTGTTAAGCGGAAGGTCGGTCCCTCTCCCCATCCACGCTTTCGTTTAACTTATGAGCTCCCTCCCCACTTTCGTAGTTCGATCCAACGGAATCATCTGTAGTTAATGAAGCCCAGGCATCCTTGGCACTTCTTTCTCGGATAGACAGCGACGCCAGAAAAACAAGACGGGAGCCACAGCCCGAGGAAAGCGTCCTCAATACACGGAAGGCTGTACGATTCGCGAGCAAAGGTAGAGGCGGTTTGGCCCTTGGAAGGGAGGCCGCTGGTGGACGATCAAGTAGAGGTGGCAGCCGTGGTCGTGGAGGCGGAAAAGGAAGGCGGTGATTCCCTTCATAGGGCTCATGTGTGCCTCGTCGTTTATCGTTTATTCTTCGCTGATAGCCTATGTTGTACTTGAAGTTTACAGTGTTGCTGCCCACAGTCTGGCTAGTAGAAGGGTTCTGCACATTGTGGGCTCTGATGCTCATCAGTATTTTCAGTCAATGGCAGGTTGCCAATACGATGTGCAGTGGCTCGTTGTTTATTTGGTTTAGTGGGTCCAGGTCCATCACCCCCGAGTCAGTGGGCGGCGGGCGCAACTTTTACCTTGAAACACATGGCAGTCGTTGAAGGCTCCCAAGTGCAGCGTTTAAGTTCAGTGGGTGACCGCTAACCTTTAAGTCTAACCGCGGTAGCAGACAATACTTACCATCGGGAGCAGAACAGAGCAAGCTTTTTGTCAACGATGTCGTCTTACGCTGGGTGAGTAGATCTTGGCTTCAATGATCAGCTGTTAACCCTCTATATATCTTCCAGGATTCAATCATATTTAGCGTCAGAAAGCCACGTACCCTGCGTCAGCGAAATTCTCCACACTGTGGCCCCTGATCCGCGTCGCCTAGAACCAGGAGACAATGCCGTAAGACTCAATCCTGCATCCTTGCTTGTCCTTTCGTTCACCGTCCGGGTCTTTAAGCGTGCACAGGAAGAGAATTGCTACATGGTTGCACACGACAAGAAATATTACGAGTTCTTCGACAGTGCTGGCCAATCTCAAACCTATATCAAACGGAGCCTCACTCCCAGCGAGTATCTTGTGAACCGCGCAGGCCGTCTCGTTCTCCCGAAGAAGCCTAAGGAGAGGTTAATGAATGAAGTTGCTGCCATCCGCTACGTTCAGCTTCACACCAATATACCCACTCCGAACATCCGATGCGCGTTTGAAGACCATGGGCGCTACTATATTATCACAGACACCGTCCCTGGCGTAGCCATGTTACGTCTTTCGGAGGATCAGAAAGCAATAGTCGAAAAGGAGTTGGAAGGATATATCAAGGAAATGCATTCGATAACTTCGAAAACCATGGGTGGCACTTCAGGTGATATATGCTTACCGCATCGCCTTGAGAACGCCATATCGCACGAGGACCTGGCAAGTCTGAAATTCCGCGATGCAGACACACCCGAGTTTGTCTTTTGCCACAATGACCTGTCCCAGTATAATGTCATTGTCGACGAAACAACTCTCAAGGTCAACGCCATCATCGACTGGGAATATGCTGGTTTCTATCCTCCCGAGTTTGATTGGCCGTTCTACACGCGGGAAGGGCCATCTGGTGCGATTGGCAATGAAGAAGATGATGTTCCAAAGTTGTTGGCAATAGTTGATGAATGGCGGGTGGTCTAATTTATAGCATAAAGTTCCATGTCGATTTCTCGACATTTTATTACTACTTGTGTGTTTTTGCGGCTAATTGAGTTGTGTTGGATTATCCTGGAGCATCTGATTACGCAGATCTCGTCAATGGCTTATGGCTTGATTTGTGCCCATTCCCGGGGGAGTGGGAGCGCGAACCAATTGAGCCCCAAGACCAGCTTCCTTCACCCGGGTCGAAAGGATGAACAGCCAGCCCCTCGAATCAAAAAATGTCGCTAGCTGTTTGCATGTTACTTTCCAGGACAACATCCTCCAAATTCGCGTCAGCGTTGCCGCCGAGGACTCTTAATCAGGACGAGTTCGCGGATGAAGCGAGTGACGCAGATGACGACGAAAAATACAGCAGTTGAAGTATCGAAACATATGTTGTAGAACTTGAAGGGGTGGCGGGGAAGGATTACTGCAGAGACTGCACGAAATGTGGCTGAAGTGGAGATGGGAGAGATTTATTGGCCCACAATCCGAGTTCTAAGCTCTTGAAAGGCATTGATTTTTCTTCATGTCGACGACCTCTGGGACATGAA
Organism: Hypsizygus marmoreus; assembly: GCA_013433165.1. NCBI lineage: Eukaryota > Fungi > Basidiomycota > Agaricomycetes > Agaricales > Lyophyllaceae > Hypsizygus > Hypsizygus marmoreus. Next base: position 790,263 of record CM024087.1, read on the forward strand.
AGAATGAAAAAAGTGTGGAACAGAACTGGATAGTTTCAACTGTCAAATACAATGGGATTCACAGTTCTACACTATATACACGGTTGTAAGGAATGTGACATTAATCATCCAGAATACGATATTTTAAAGGCATGTACGTGGCCTTCACTTCGTCGAATCGAAAGGGAGACGTTCCAACTTCGCCCGACCATCGTCAAGCCATTCCTGCTTCACCAACTTCTCCTTCTCAGCATAGTACAAGCGATACACCAGCTTTATGGTCCCCTCGCTGACACCTGCTACCGCGCTGATATCCCTCAACGATTTCACCTTGCCCAGCAGATGACAGGCAAAATATATTGCACCACCGGCGATTGAAACTGGACTCCTTCCGTCCGCTATCCCGTGTTTCCGTGCCGCAATGACGATGTCCGAAGTGATGGACTGTACATTCGGCGGCAGGTCAAGGTGATTGCAGTAACGGACGAGGAGGGTTTCGGGGCCGGTTGATGGGGAAGCTGCGGAGCTATGCGCTGATGCACCTGGAGATAAGTTGAAGGCCTGCTCCAGGGCTTTGTAACATTGTCCTAAGACTTTTTTCGATACGTGCGTAAGATTACAGATTTCGCGGAACGTCCGTGGAACATGCGCTTGTCGACATGCAATAAATATACAGGCTGCAATGACAGCGTCAAGCGGTTTCCCTCGGAGGAGCTTCTCTTCATCGGAGCGCTTGTATAGCTGCTTTGCTATATCGCTGATGGTCTTGGGAAGTGAGAATTGGTCACACCAGCTCGAGATATCACGGAAGGCAGTGAGGAGGTTCCGCTCGGTGCGGGAGTTTTGAGAGCGCGAAGCCGCGCGTTGTAGTTCACGCGATATACCTGAGCCACCATCGCGGAAACTGATCACGGTGTCAAGCTGCTCCATGCCTTCCATCAAAGGATCTGACGCTGCACCGACACGCGAAGGATCGTCTCCCTCGTCGTTGGCAAACGTCTAAAGCAATTAACAGATCAAGCAAGGTACGATTCAAGAGAGGGAGAGCCGGATTGAGAAAAAGACTTACACGCCATTCACTTCTTGTGTCAACGATGCGGTCACCCAAGACCAAGCCACAATTCCCGCAAACGAGGTCTCCACTACCAAACTCTTCGACAATATTCGGGTTCGGATCTCTGCATTCAGGGCAAATGAGGCGAACGGCAAGGTCGGGCCCGAACGATGGCGGCTGCACGACTTTCGTCTGCGGTGCGGCGAGGGGAAAAGGCTGAGCGTAGGCCATGTCGAAGGTTGGTAGAGGGTGTGACCGTAGAGGGTGCGAATTCTTGCAAGAGTTTCTGGATGGGGGATGTGTAAAGGAAGTTCGTGTCAAGTCGTCGGTGCCAGGAGCTTTCTGCTGAAAGGGCGAGCGAAAATAAAACTTCTGTAAAGTCTCTGTGCAGCATTGGACACGATCAGTATATTCACGGAGACCTACCAAAAGGTACCAATCCTTCACCAAAGAAACTAGGCCAAACGATACGGTTTGAGCGTCGACGACGAGACCGAGGTGGTGGTCAAAGGCAAGTTACACGACGTCCGGTCCCGGAAGCGGGCGCAACAATGAGTGGGCCGCTGACCAATCGGCCTTTGAGGATAATAAGGACAAATAATATGCTCGGCTCGCTGCATCCGTCGCTCTCTAGTATCATCTGACTCGGACAAGCGTCAAAGTCGCGTCAAAGTTCAATTTCACTTCAAGCCTTTGACACAAAGTTCACCGATCTGGATCTCATCTCGCGTCCTGGCTGGCCATGGTCTAACAAACCACTTCGATTAACGCAACTGCGTGTCCTGCTCCAACCCAATGTGTATCAATTTTCTCAACTCTCTCAGATTTATGCAGACAAGTTCAATTCGATATCTCCTAAGTAATAGGCGCTTTTGATATCCCTGTTTTCTGAATATCGCGACAACCCTCGGACATAGGACGAACTTCTTCCTCCTACCTTATGATATCCCACGCCGATCCGAAGGAGACTCAAGGAGTACCGGCTGAAGGAACCATGCCATCAACCGGTCTATCTCCTCATCGTTACCCGCGTCTCAGGCTCGCTTTCTAAGATACCCCACGATCGTGTCTCTCCATGATAATGTCGAATGAAACGTACCTCCAAAGGACCGCCGACATCTGGCTCCAGAAATTTGCTGCCTACCTGAGCGCTGCCGACCTTGAAGGGGTCATCTCATGTTTCCTGCCCAATGGTTGGCTTCGGGACATCCTCACCTTCACGTGGAGCAATCGTACCCTCTCAGGTCGCGACAAGATAACATCGTACCTTCGTACCACACTTCCGTCTGTTAAAATCTCAGAGGTTACACTCGACGGACGGCCTGGCTTGTCTCCACAAACGAGTGCTATTAATCCGGACGGAGTGGGCAGTGGATTCACGTTCACCACTGATACCGCCCTTGGGCAAGGGTATTTCCATCTCGCGAAAGATGAGTCTGGAGAGTGGAAAGCGATGGTCGTGTTCGTGACAATTCAAGACCTTAAAGGTCATGAAGAACTCGGGCCTGAACTCGGGATATACGATGGGCACACACTAGCATGGGAGGATTTCCATCGCGAGAGGTGCAAACAGATAGAGGAAAAGCCTTACGTTCTCATCGGTATGTTCACATCATGTCTGTGTTCTTTCTATGCCCACTGAGTTACGCACACATAGTGGGCGCCGGTCAGACTGGTCTCAATATTGCAGCTCGGTTCCATAAAATGAAAATTCCATCCCTTGTACTTGAGTCCAACCGAAGAGTTGGGGACAATTGGAGGAAACGCTACCCCACTCTGAGTTTACATACGCCAAGATCCCATCACCCCAGTACGTCCCCCAACCTCACCGTTAGCTCCGATTTTGGTATTCATAAGCCATATGCTCCAGTGCTTTACCAGCCTTATCCTAAGAACTGGCCAATTTTCACTCCTCGTGATAAATTGGCTGATTGGCTTGAGCAATACGTCTCTTCACAAGATCTCATTGTCTGGACCAATTCTCGCCCTCTGCCGATACCAAGTTACGATTTTGCTGCCAAAAGATGGTCCGTAGCCATTGACAGAGATGGTACCCAAGTTATCTTGAATCCTGTACATGTCGTGCTTGCGACAGGTACCCTTGGGAAACCTCGAGTTCCCAAAATGCTGAACAGTGACATTTTTCATGGAACTATTCTTCATGCTAGCAAATATAATGGTGCCCACCAGTTTATTGGCAAACACGTTGTTGTCATCGGGGCCGGAAACACCTCAGCAGACGTATGTCAGGACCTGGCTGTCCATGGTATAGAGGTGACCATGGTCCAGCGGTCCTCGACTTGCGTGGTAGCTGCGAGCTCAGGCGCTGGCATTATTTCTGCATGGCCAGAGAATTGTCCCACCGACGTTTCGGACTTCAAGTTTGCGGCGTGTCCCATGCTGCTCTTTAAGCAATTGGCAAGCTCGCAGGTAGAAAAAGCTTGGGAACGAGAACGCAAGATGCATGAAGGACTGATTAAGGCTGGATTGAAGTTGAATATGGGCAGTGATGGTTCGGGCCCTTTGCCCTTACTTTTTGAACGCTTCGGGGGTATGTCCATCCCACCACCGAATCATCTTTCGTCACATATTCTGATTATTTTTCTTGTCATGATAGGATATTGTGCGTCTCCCAGTTCCCTTCGACGATCCCACCCTCCGCAGGCTAATAGCCCAATTAGGGATCGATGTCGGATGTGCTAAACTCATCAGTGCCGGTAAAATCGCTATTAAACAGGGCGTTGAGCCCCAGGGCTTCACAGAGGAGGCAATTGTTTTCAATGATGGTTCTTCGATCCCTGTGGACGTTGTGATATATGCGTATGTCCTTCTAGTCTTCGAACTGGGGTGTACTCATCACTCGTGCCCGCTAAAGGACCGGATACCATAACATCCGCGATACCATAACGGAAACGTTTGGTGATGAGACGATAGAGCGGACGGGCCCGGTTTGGGGGTTGGACGAGGAAGGTGAGATCAGGGGTAGTTACGGTTTTTCTGGCCATCCTGGGGTGAGTTGATTTCACGGAATGATTCATCCACCTCATTGATATCATCTATGCAGTTATGGTATGGTTCGGGTGACTTTTGGAACTCGCGGTTTTCGTCTAAACAATTGGTAAAGTGGTCTGTTTTGTACACAACGTTGCAGGAGCCTAATTGGAAACTAGTCCATTGGCTACCAGGCGCTGGAGATCAAGGCAATGGAGCTAGGTCTTATGTCAGTATGAAGTGTTTCGACTCCATACCTATGATAGTTGTGGTATCGACCATCAGCTCGAATCAAAAGTACTTTCATGCACTTTCGGCAGCAAAGAAATGTACAGTATGGATAAGACGTTCAGCGAGGAGTGGTTGTGGACAGTCTGTAGAACTGAATTCGACGTTAAGAGATGTATGGACGTGTAAAGTTAGGTTCCGGATTCAAAAAGCACTTTAAGCGGAAAATGGGAGGATAGCATAGACAGCAGTGGGAAAAGAAGACTATGGAGGTAAAATCGTGACTATGGAACAAGAGGCTTCCCTCCATGAGACGTGGAAGGAGATCCGCTCGACCCATTTCGAAGAGGAGGTATGTACGGCGATCTGGGGGAGGTCATAACTGTCTGATTGACAGGAGATACGATCATAGCCAGAGAAGGTGAGAGAGTTTGGCCAGGACGTGCAGGGGCTGATGGTGGAGAGACTGGAGGTGGTGGCGGCGGAGCACGTCTCTTCGATGACGGCGCGGATGAAGATGACGAGGATATCCGCGGAAAGTCTTCTGGTTCAGGGAACTCTTCGTGTTTGCGTTTCTTAGAAGACGATGGCTGGGGAGTAGAGCGAGAGGATGTACTCTGACTCTGACGATGTTGGGTTGACGGGGGCCGCGCAGGGGTTGCTACAGTACCCCATCGAGACCAAGGAGGAGGAGGAGGAACATGCTGGGAGGCAGAGCGCGAAAAAGTTTCCCCAGGATGTGGACGCATTGGAGGAGATCCATGATGGGAGTGGTGGTGGTAGTGATCGGGATGGGGGGCTTCAACATGCAAAGGAAGAGACCGTGGGCTTGTTTGATGACTCGAGCTTGAGCGCGATGCAGGAGCTGTGGTATCCGGCTGCCCAGGAGTGAATGCGACAAGCTCGACGAATAGAGTCTCCTTGACAGGGCCATCCTGTGTTATGTATAATTTGTCCTTGCTGAACGTGTCTAACATCCTTTGAGTATCAACATAGACGTTCTCTGGATAATTATCTTGGGCTAATACAGTGTCAATGTCAACGATCAAATAACATAACACCGAAAGGGCTCACAGTTTGGCTTGACCCGTACGTCGGAGAACTGGTAGGTCTTGCTCTTGCGCAAGGAGCACAGGGGACACATGAAAGACTCGCGGGACTCTATCGGATAGAAGACGCATGCTGCATGATACAACTTTTTACAGTTTTCACAGGCAACGGTGGGATAATTGAGCAGATACGGCGTACGACCTCGACAAATGCAGCGAGTGCCATCTGTCCAATCTACATCTATGTCTTGGCCAAAGACGAAACGAGGGCGTCGTCTCTTTTTAGGACGGGGAATTGGCGGTCGACCAGCGAGAATACGGTGCAAGCCAGCAAGATCAAGGCCGAATGAGACGTCAGGATTTGGCGAGACAGCGAACTGAATCTTGTATAGTTTCCGCATGTAGTGTCTTACTTGGTGAATATATCCTGGGTGTTGGTTGATTGGCTGGGAAGTGAAAGCAAGGAATTGAGCAATGACAGCGGACAATCTGTCCACTCGGTGAACAATTGTTTCTAATTGTTTCCAGTCATTCGAATACCGTTTGGTCATTTCAGGCGCATTGTGAAGGAGATTCGGAAGAAAACAGAAATGCCAGCTGCGTTCCTTGTGGATGGCTCCGTTCCAATGATGATGATCGCAGAATGGGCAAGAACCGCCATTTTTGGCACATTCGCCATGAAATCGCGCATAGCAATGGTCACACTGGACAGCATCCGAAACAGCACCAGGAGGAGGAGGTCGTACGGGAGTGTTGCAAATACAGGTGAAATATTCGTCAGTTGGAGGAAGGTCGTCTTCAGGATTGGTACAATTGATGACATCATCATAGACGGGCTGCCCGTGAGGCTCCCCGTGCTCATGACAATACCACGGAAGGTCCTTGATCCACTGCTCATGCAGCTTCATCTGAGTGTTTAGCTTGTCGAAGGATGGGAGGGCAAACATGGAAAGATGCTTCAATCCATAGGTTCTCCACTGTTGTATGGCACGGAGCATATTGTCCTGATCCTCTTCGTAGGTGTTCCGTAAGACCTTTTCGCATCTCTTCTCGAGATCAAGGGCAATCTCAGCAGTCCGCTTAAGGTCATCAATCGAAGGAATGCTGAAGTCTTTCTCAGCGCGATTGACTAGTCGCATGACTTCTTGCACCGTCGGTTTGGAAGCTGAAGGGTCAGGCTGGAGCCAAGCTCTCGCCTGCTTGTCGAAATCCTTTGCTTTGGCACGAGCTGCCATAAGTCGGTCAATGACACCAAGATCCATCGGAATGGAAGGGTCCATGTCTGCGAACTCCTCAAGCTCCTCGATAGTTTTGCATGGTTGAGCTAGGATGTTTCGTGCGCGTTCCTCCCAGTTATCGCCGGCCTTTTCCCTGGCTTCCAAAAGCTTCAGATGTTTGTTATCGGAGGGAATGTTGCAGCTTCGGGCTCGGGTCAACAACTGGCGAACTTCTTCGAGTGTCAAGGTAGCATCTTCATCTTCCAGTTTTTCCTCCAATTCGCTAGCTAATTGCTCGCGATCCACGATCTTCTCCACCTCGATGAGTTCCTCGAGAAGGACGTTGATGGACGATGCGTCAAGGAGCAGGTGTTTGCATTCTTGAAGGAAGCTGTCCCGCTCCGATTCAGAAGGCGAGGAGCTGAGAAGGGCACTGGCTTTCTTCTTTGTGTCCTCTGCCTGCTGGGCCAAGGTGCGAAGCACGCCAATCTCAGGGCAATCGAATCCAAGGTTCTCGACCTCGCGAAGGAGAGCATATAGATCGTCTAAACCACGGTCAGGTCTATCGCCCGGATCATCCAATGCGATGGGTGGCTCGTTTAGTGAGGGTCGTCCGCGAGGCCTACGAGAACGCTTTCGACTTTGTTTACGGATGATGAACGTGTTTGCAGAATCTACCCATTCGTTGGCCCTGTTTACGCACTTGCGCAAAGATGTGAGCTCGGGCAAATGATAATTGATACGATCTCCTTCAGCAAGTAGAGCCCGGAGGGAGCGCAGAGCAGGCCGGCTGTTGTCGAGCAGCAGCTTGTTAAGCTTGTTACGCCATGTAGATGGTACTGCTGCGCGTTCCGCGACTTTGGCTTGCGTCTCCAGAAGTTCTTCGTCAGAAAACCGTTTGCGTAGGGTGAGTTGGTGAGCGCCACGAGTTGCGCAAAGCAGTCCGGCATGATCGACACAAGCGACGTTAGATGTGCATTGACACATCACAAACGAGAGGTAGCAAAATGCCTTGCAGATCGTGCACTGATATTGATCTTCCGGACGATCCTCATGCTCAAGGACTTCGGGAAGTCCCAAGGATCTGGCTTTGGAGCGATATTTGATCTCTCGATCCGTCATCTCCTTGAGGCTGTCAATCAACCTGGAAAGAGTGTTCAACAAAGGTTGAAACAAGTATGAAAACCCAAATATTACCACATGGCGGTCTTGATGGATTGAGACTGTTGCGTGATAGTGATCAACAGTTCGTCGTGCGAGAAAACTGGTAGTTTCCTGTGTTCGCGGTATCGCTGAACGCAGTCGCGACCATAGGGCAACCAGTCTGGCAAGGCGAAATTTACAGCCTCGTTGAAGTTGAGCTAGAGAGAGAAATGATAAATGGTAATCCATAGTAGCAATGTAGAAATAAAATAACCGACCCCGTGGTTAAATCCAGCATGATAAGCCTTGGGGAAGGTGATGACAAATTCACCAGCTCTCTGATTACAGCCGTAGACGCGTACACCAGCGTCCGTGACGCGCTTGGGGTTCATCAAGGTGACTAGCTGAAAGAGGAGATCAGGTTGGGCTTCAAATAGCTCAGGTGCTTCGCATCTGATTGCAGCCTCAAACTTCTCCGCATCGTCACCGGGGATGCCATACCATGTTTTGGTTTCACCCCAGTGCACTGAGAGAAAATGAGTGTCTAACGAAGAGAAGACAGTCAATGCAACATACTGAAATTGACGCTGTAAGTGTAATGATCCTGAGTGGTTATGAATATCAATGTGATAGATACAGCATAAACTCAATAAACGGACCTCATTATGCCAACAAAACGTCGAAAATGCCATACCCACATAATTCCATGGAACGGTCATTCCAGAAATATCCGATTTGATAAAGCGTAAAAGGGAGTCAGAAACAATGGGCATATTGTTGACATTCCATGGATCCTTCGAGTACGGGTCAAGCGGGTGCGTTTCCAGTGTTGGCATGCCACTATCAGACAATAAATAAAGCAGGCGTAGAGGGAAGAGCTGTTACCGTACCTCCCATGAGTTGTCGAATGCACGTCTGCACCATATTCGACCTCAACAGTGTCGTGCGGTGATTGCACCAGACGCCAGAATTCCTCCTCGACATCGTATTCCGAGATGACCACATCCCCGATAACATTCAAGGTCGGATCATTGAGATCGTAGGTTCTGGTTGTAGAAGTGTCCGGTGCATGTTGTTGCCACCATCTTCGCCTAAACTCCTTGTCGCGGGCCTGGAAACTTGAGAGACTGTGCTCTTCACCCTCGTCAAATCCAAAATCTCCGCCAGTACCAGAGATACAAGTGTAACAGAACCATTGCTCTTTCGGTATGACGTCTAGAGGAGGATCCAGGCAGAACATGTGAAATCCTGAAAAAACAGTCGATGAAGATTTGGTGATTACATCTAGAGAAGGGGCTTACCACAGTCACACCCATCGCAGAGGAGCATGGATTCACCGCGATTTTTCTTGTGACAGATTTCACAGTTTTGCTGTTCCCGGCTTGTTACTGTCGTCCGGGGTGCTAAAAAATTGGTCCGCACCTCAGGAGTCCCTTTGGTATCTTCCTTTGGCTTGTCATAAAAGACAGGGGGTGGAATAATTGGTGAGGGCAACAATGAGCCAGTACTTGTTGGTTTCTTGGATGTCGCTGAAAAAATGTTCAGTAATTATGAGGAGTTTGCGACAGAAAACGACGCACCAGCCTGAGGCTCTGTTCTTGTGCTTCGACGGGGTCTGGAACTCGACGATCGACTACCGTCGCCTTCTTTGCATTCACCGTCATCCGGAGGTTCAGAGAGAGGACTAGAAGTCGCAGTCAAAGGACTAGATGGTGGGCTCGTATCATCCGCAGTTGTGACGGTAGAGCCCAGTCGAGACATATTTCCTGCAGATTGAATATTGATATGTGTCTTCAGTTGAGGGTCGCGCGCAGTTGGCGACATCCCTGGCGAATTTCGTGCGGCCCTTTCACAAAAATCTTCGTAAGGAAGGATTACTCGTGTGTACGAGTTCTTGATTTGCGTCGACAACCCAGGAATGCCACGATATCCGAGAAGACGGCCAAGGTCAGACCATTTCTTGTCCTTCGTAACCTAAGACAATCATAAGACGACGTAATGTGGCGTACTGGTGGATTTACCGCTTCGTAGCCTCCCAATTTTTGGACCTCTTTGCGCAGAAGCCAAAGATCGAGGGATTTCTGGTTGATTGTAGGCACAACAACACGAGATCTTCCCTGTTGTTTATGGAAACGATATAGCTGCTCCAGAAAGTTCAATTTAGCGCGAGATGACGCCTCGATGGAGTTGAGACGTTGAAGCCGAGTTCGAAACCGAAAAGTCTTTTGTGAAGTACTGAGTCAGAAAAGTACTTCACATTGCTAGATTACGTACCTCAGTATCTGTAACAAAGGGCATCTTCCATTCCTCAGGTGGGATAATCTTGCAAATGCCATAGTCCCGTGCCTCCTCCGAAATGGATCGAATATATGCCATCGGGTCCTTAAACTCTTCCACAGTGGGAAAGTACTCAGGACAATCCTCCAGTCCGAATGGTCGAGGCTCTTTGGGGGCGATCCTTGTCCGAGGGGTCGATGTCTTCACCGACGACAAATCCAAGGTCGGAGAAACTGGGATACGATAATTAATGGAATCGTCTCCCTGGATATCGTCCTCGCCTGGCTGTGGCGAAGACGACCTCGCATGATTGTGTAATGCCGCGAGAGCCTCTGTCTTTGATTTCCGGGGTGCCCGTTTCGATTCGCTCGTCGTTGCTTGTTGGGCCTCCCCAGATTCAACTCCTTTCTCGGAGTCTGACTCGATTGGTGTTGCGCCCTCAACCAGGATATTTAGCGATGAGGTGAATGTCGGGACGGGTTCATTGGTGAAATTCGACGGCAAGGCACTCGAACCGGCCTGTGATGGGCTGTCGGCTCCAAACCTTGGTGATTTGCCACGACGAGAAGGGGTGCCGCGGGGAGATACGGTAGAAGGAGAACCGTGCATGCTCTGAGAGGTACGAGCTTGTTTTTCGAGGAGAGTTCAAGCTGTCCTTCCCAGCGTTCCAGCGGTCGCAATGCTAAGAGGGTGAGTGGCGGAGTATGAACTTGGGTATGTTATGCGATTTGATGCATCTAGTGTTGCCGCCGCTCCGCTCGGAGCGGTTGAGCGGCTGAGCTGAGCCCACGTGGAGCTGAGCTAAGCCGGCAATCTGGTGCCGGTTCCGCGCGGCTCCGCTCGCTCAGTCAGCCAGCTTTTGCCAGCTCATAGCCAGCTTGAGCTGTCGCTTTGGGTTCAATCCACCACGAGTAAGTCTCCCAGCTCCTTCATTTCTTATGTCTCATTCTCTCTAGGCTTCCGTAGTTATTCCCTCTGACAAGAATTAGTGATCATTAGGAGTCATATAGGATGTATCTTGGAGTACTGGTAATACAAAATCAACACTTTCCAATCCTCGTTGTCCCTGCATTCTTCAAGACCACATCAACACTGTTGCTGCAAAACTCCTTTTTACCCTCGCCGCATCACGCACTCACAATTGAATTAACTCTAGACCAACCCCGATAGGTGGTACGGCGGCCTCGGATCATGCAAAGCACATGAGGACCACGGTGTCTCAGTATTCTTCGAATGCAGACCTATTGAGCCAGCGGTAGAGGGAAATTTGGTCAGTCCTGCTTCAGTACTGCTATCCCATATTCTAAAGACCCTCAGATCTATTGCACAAACCACAGCACGAACAGTTTCCCCGCGTACGACAGAAACTCATGACCGGCGAACTCACGACGGCGAACTCACGAAATTTGTTGATCTAATTAGATCTTTGCAACCTCAAATTGCAGCCATGCAGCGGCGAACTCATTAGCATGCGGCACATCGTGCATCCCTGTGGACTGTTACGATATTGGGGTGGTGCATCTCCACAACGGGTTCTGACAACGGGCCCGTTGTCGACATGGTACGTACTAATTTCAAGGTACAATTTCTTGCTGAGTGTCGAGGCATTTAGGTTGTTCTGCTGCGGGGGAGCTCTAGGCACCAATAATCATATAAAGTGAGTGTTCCATGCCCCGTTTTTCTTCACCACTCTCTGATATGGCTGGCCGTCGTAAAGCAGCAGCAAGTTCCAAGTCTCTGCCAAATGGAGCCTTGGAGACATCGTTTCAAGTCCAAGGTCAATATCTGACTCCTCGCATTCTCAGCCTTACTCACGATCATCCAGTTCCCGCTCAAGAACCACCCGCCGCTGCCGCCCCTCCAAAACGTCGTGGGCGTAGAACGAAAGCAACAACAAGTACTGAATCTGTGCCGGCTCAGCCTAAGACTCCAACAAATGACCCGTCGCCACGTCAGCGCCATCAGGCAGATCCAATCCTGGCCGAGTCCAGCACCAATGGTGCGTTGTCGGACACCCCACATGCCACTGGGCCGGTACAGGACGATGGTAAGCCATTGAATTCTAGAGACTGTATCTGCTCCTGACTCGGGTATTCCAGCCCATGCGCCTCAGCCGCCAACTGCGTCAGATGTTAATGACCCATTTCTGGATTCCAGCTCTCGTGGCCGTACGACTACCCGGCCCATGTCCACCATACATGAACACCCGGAACAGTACTTTCTACCTCATCAGCCTGAAACACCATTGACTGCTGGTTACGAGACCTTTCCTTCACCTGGTGCTGACAGTTCATCAGGCTCGGAGCCTTCAACTCCTTCACGCCAACCTCGTAATTTTCCTCAACGAACTCGCGGCATGCCACGAGTGGGTCGCCACAGCCCTATTGACCAACGCCGCGTTTCAAACCATGGGCCAGCTGGCAACAAGAAGAGCAAAGCGAAGGATGTCTGGCCATTCTACGAGAGAAAGGGTGATACTCATGAGTGTATCTTCTGCCAGTACGTATCTTCTACATCTCAGTGAAACAGAGGTTCAGAGGTATTGTCAGGAACGAGCAGATAAAAAATTCCAAGCACAAAATCATATCGTACAGCTCTAGAACGGGAACTACTGGGCTTCGGAAGCATCTTGCGGTCGACCATGCAACTACCTGGATTGCGGCGTGTGAGCAACTAAACATCAAGATCACTGCGAAGGTTGCACAAGAGGCACTTCATGACTACCAGAAGTCCAAGGGCACATCTAGCGCAAGCAGACCCGAGTCAGGCTCTTCGCCATCACGAACTCCGTACTCTCCTGAGGCCTTTGTCGATGCCATCATGGAGTTCATTGTGGCTGATGATCAAGTAAGTCTTCGCATAAGTATTTGACAAAGCAACGCACTAATTTCTCGATGTTCTCCAGTCTATCAATGTAATCGAAAGTCCGCAACTTCGGGCGATATTTCTAATGCTCCGTGAGGAACTGAAGGACAGTGACATTCCGCATCGAACGACAATGCGTAGTAGGATTATGGAAGTCTGGGAGGAGCATCTCAAGACACTGGGAGAAGAAATGCTAGTGAGTTCATTCGGTTCCCTCCCTTTCACGACATTAGCTGATCTGAATACAGAACTCGTTGGGGAAAATATCTACAACCATGGATCTATGGAGTGACCCCAACCTATCGCCCTTCATGGCCGTTACTGCTCATTGGATTCAGGCCACCGTTGTGCAAACGGCGCAAGGACCACAGTACGTACTCAAACTTCGTGCTGACCTAATTGGCTTCCATCGTGTGCCGGGGCGTCATGATGGAGAACATCTCGCCCATGCATTCCTCCATGTTCTGGACCGCATGGGAATTACACATCTGGTATGTGTCTCGTTAAATGGTTGCTTTGCCTATGCTCAATAGTCGGTTACCTAGATTGGGTGGGTGACGCTTGACAATGCGTCTAATAACGACACCTTCATGGCAAAGCTTGAAGAAGAGTTGTGTCGACGCAACATTCCATTTGATAGTGTCCATCGGCGTATCCGGTAAGTGTATTTCTATACTTTTCGAGACCTCGAAATTAAATCAAATGATGTACAGATGTTTTCCGCACATCATAAACCTTGCATGTAAAGCAGTTCTTGCTGCAATTGCCAGAGCCTGCGAAGCTGCTGGTTTGGAGGATCCTGTTGGAGCTGTTCGCACGCTTGTCCGCACCGTGAGTACATATTGTTTTACAATTTGATTAATTTATACCCATCTATTGCTAGATTCGAGCCTCGTCAATGCGCCGACAGTACTTTTCGGAAGTGACAATGGCTCTGAAAAAGAAGGATCTACAGTTACTTCGTGACGTGGACACCCGCTGGTCTTCGACAATGCTGATGATTGAACGAGCAATCATACTTTGTGACGTACGTCAGCTAATGATCTCTCGATGCCCAAATTAACCCGTATGTCAGGCAATCAAGAAGTTTCTTGCAAACAATGAATTTGAAGAGCTGCGTAAATACCAGCTGTCTGATCACGAATGGGAAATGCTAAAGACATATAAGGATATTCTTGCGGTGAGTGGCACAAATATATCTTTCATTTTGCTCAGACTGACGTGAGTTGTAGGTCCCTCATGCCTTTCAACAACTACTATCAGCTGAGAGGACCCCGACACTTTGCGACTACATCCCATCATTCGAAGCACTGATACACGTGTGGGCGGTTCACCAGGGCATTCATCCTGAAACCTCCGACATCGTCCAAGCAGGCCTCGACAAGCTGTCGGCATATCAAGATCGCGCAGAACTGGTTCCAGCCTATGTCATGGCTATGAGTAAGTTTTGTCCCATTAGATCATGCTCTACTTCCTAATTTACTCCTAGTCCTCAATCCTACAATGAAACTTAGATGGTTCAGTGAGCACGAACCTAATCGAGTCCAATGGGCAAAAGCCCTGTTCCTCCGTGAGGTAAGCACATCAATCTTTAACTTACGCGGTCTAACTCATGTTTCTAACATACAGCTCCGTCCCTACTATAACGAACTCCATGCAAACTCTACACAAACTCCGCCGCTACCTCAACATACACCTGCACGAGCACATCGTAACGCGACGATGCCACGTGACGATTTCTGGGCTGACGACATTCTTCAACTTGGCCGCATGAGGACATCCCAACAAGCACGTACTCTCGAGAGTGAAGTAGATGCGTACCTGCTGGACAGTCATGAGGGCACGAACAGCGTTAACTACTGGCAGGTGTGTTGTTAGAAATTCTTGTCTCCGTTTACATAATATTTAACAAGATGTATTACAGGAGACGCAGCTTCGTTACCCCACACTCTTTGCCGCTGCAATGGATATCCTCCCAATTCAAGGGTCAGCTGTACCATGCGAGCGTGTCTTCTCCTCTGGTAAGGAGACGACAACCCCACGGCGCAATCGGATCACCGCAGAGCTAATGGAAGCGCTCCAAATGCTCAAGTTTACGTTGCGGAATGGACATCCTCTTAATTTCACAGCAGGTACAAGCAAGGCTGAGGAGCTTCAGGAGCTTGAATTAGCCATGGAAGAGCAGATACTCATTCCTGAGGATATTAATGCATTCGTACGAAGCCTTGCTCTTTGAATGATATTTTTGTCTTGATTTGGATGACGAGCCTCAGCTCAACTGTAAGCGAAGCCGAAGCTGCACGTGAGAGCTGGTTCAATGTTGGCTTAGCTCAGCTTCAGAGCTGGTACATGGGAAAAGCTGCAAAAGCCGAGCCGAGCTGAGCTGAGCGAAGCGGCGGCAACACTAGATGCATCGGCGTGGGTAAGCTTCCCTTTTTAGGCGAAAAGGGTTCTCCCACTTTCAAAAAAAGTCCTGAAGAACTGCTCCACAAGAACGAAAATAATTCACAATACTATGGTCTCTACAAAACGACTCGATTCTCATATGCTACGAGAGTCATCGTATTTTCTGACTCAATGAACGGGACCTTTTTCATCAGCAAAGAACGCGGCCGAACTTTAGTTGTGTCCACGTGGCCCGAATTGCCTTTTCGGACGGAATATCATAAACAATATCTCTCAGTTCTGACTCACTGGGCAGAACGTGCTAGATGCATGTAGAACATATGTGTGGCGCAATTCAACGTATATTGTTCTTTCCCGGGTTTAGGAAGCAAAGTCATCCTTCATTTCAAGCGATTGACGTCAAGGAACCGCCTGCAAGTACGTACACTTTCTTACGCTTTCTTACGACGATCAATGTGCGCTAAATGATATTCATGGGACTAGACCATGAGGTGGAGCCGGTGAATGCCGAGTTAGCACCATACGAGGTGAACGAGGCCACCTCATAGGTAGCGCCGTAGTCGCAAAGTCCTGAATGAACAAGCGGAATACCGCACTTCCTCTGCACAACGCAACACGAAGACATTTCCAGAGTGACCTATATACCTATGTGCTTCTTGTCGCATTTTATATAATGGAATGACATTTTGAACACCAGCTCTCAACTTGGCTGTTCCCACTTGGCGAAAGACTTAATACTAATAATAGACCCCGATCACAATTTCTTGGCTGTCATTCAAAGATTTGTTTCCCCTGCCCGGTAGTCACCCATGCCTGCCACTAAGTATCTTGGTATTAAAGAGTAGCAACCAACGACAATGCATGAGCTTTTGATAACCTCTTTCCCCAATCCCAAGCACCCCGAGGGGTCCGGCCGGAGCCCAGGCCCAAGAACAATAAATTTACAACTCCGCGACTATGGCTGCCTTCTGGACGGGAGGGCAGAAGGAAGGGCCGAACTTCATAAAAACGTAGCCGTAGGCCGGGAGCTCTTCGTGGGACTTGGTCGCGGGCTGAGTACTGACATACCTGATTGTCGATCCAATAGCACCAGACCCTGCCGGGGGATGAAGATCATGTACATTCACAAGAGTGATGGGACAACTATCGAACGGCCTTGTTCTCATCTACAGACCAAGCCGCGCCTCCCCAGTACCGCCGGCCCACCCGGATCATGACGATGAGACCCACAGCAATTTTCGCAACGTCAAAGACGCCGTATGCCCTTCGAGGACCAACGAAGAAAGCGGTGCCGGCAAGCACCGCTAGGCACCACCTGACAGACAGCGCTCGTTCGAATCTGTCGACCTAATCAGATGTTGTATGCGGAGCGATAAAACACATCACGTCTCACCTTTGACGTTCAAAGAGCAACCCGGTGTTCCATGAAGCGAAGTCGACCAACACCAGAAAAGGTGCGACATTGAGGAAATCATGATCCCCATCAAAGGGCGTGGTCAGTCCAGCAGTTGCCAGTGTTCGCACCCAGACAGCAAGTACAGGGGCAACAAGGGGAAGGAGCCAGGTCATTAATAGCAGGAGATGCATGTTGTGATTATGGTTGTCAATACGGTAGTTTTGCACGGGTCCTCGTTGCGATTCATGGTTTTCAATTTCCGGAGGCTTGTCCTCTTGCATATCATCTGTCCCAGTGACGCGGATCAAAGGTATAGGAGCCCTTCCTGGGGTTGACGCAGATTTCAGGAGCGCCAGGTTCCGCGCCGAAGACGCACAGGTGGAAAGATGGATCAGCCAACATCCGAGATACGCCACTTGCCACGGCACGAAGAGAAAGATGAGCGCGAAAATCAATCCCATCGAGACAATAGTACTTCTGCGAACTCCGATGTCCTCTCGACGCCTTGGTCTGTATGAAAGCAATGAGGATATCCATTCGACGAATGAAAAACGGAGACCCTTCGCACCTTCCTAAAACGAGCGCCCATAGTAGACCAACGGGCCATATCAAGGCAGAAAGCACCCACCAGCTGATAAATACCAGGCCGCTAGCAGTCAGAAGCAGCAGGGGAGCAATTGGAGCGAAAAACAATTCTCCGTGAGTACCGAGATAATAATCAACGGGTAGTGGAAGGATGGCGATTACGAAGGAGGCGAATAAAAGCTTTCGGAGAGTGTAGTGGCTGTATGTCGATAATGACTGTTGGACCGCTGGCATTGCTGAAATTATTCATGAAGTGACCGATGCTTCTGAGTGACAAAAGAAATACTCACCGCCGTCACGATCACAAACTCCCCAAGCCGTAAACAACACGACGGCCACAACACCGACTGCCCAACTTACGAGCGTGGTAGGATACCGCGAAGCCCACCGTCCAAGAGTGGCGGACCAGTCGATGCTTATCTCAAATCCAAGCATATTGCACCCAAGCGATGTGGCGTAGATAATGAAATCAAGCGAACGGTGGGGCACAGATGAACCTGGTGGAATATACGGCGCAGGAGAGTGGGTGTGAAGGAGGATGCGGCGGTTAGGTATATTGACTGGGTAATAGTGAGTCTCCGACGGATGGGATGTGTGCATGATGAGGGGGGCTAGGAGAGGGTCTATTCATAGCTCATCAGCTTTACGTCAGGAACAAAGAGTAACTAACTATATTTACCTGAACACCATGATTCTTCTATCGGTCTAGTAGGCGTATATCTATAAACAATAAGAGCATTCGATAATATATTTGGGAACACGAAATGTGTGCGGAGAGCCTTTGAGTCCCGGAAGACTACGTTTGCCCGCCTGAATAATAGAGCTTGGCAAAAAATGCTGTCAGATGGAGCACTCATCATTACGTGGACAAAACTCTCACAAAACGTGCTGGGTGCAGCGATAACTTCATCATCCCGCGAAAATCCACCGGCCACCCACCCACGTCCGTCACCATTTTCAACACGAACCGCTATCCATCTCTTCTCCACGTGCTCGTTATCCAGTGGCGGAATGTCACCCTCAAATACAACAGAACCTTCCGACTCGCCGGACCCCTCATCAGGTACAGGGAATACCTCCCCTGGTACCGGATTCCGGATAAGCTTGAGCAACGAGGGCTCCAGCGGATTACACCTTGGTGCAGCCTCCTGAGAAGCAGGAGACGAGGAACAAAGGTACACCGAGACCCGTAAAGGAGCAGGCTCCTGAGGTGAAACAGGTGGGATAGACCCAAGTCCGACGAGTACAACAGCTTTCAAAGTCGAAGATGACGGAACCCCAGAAGGAACATGCAGCAGGTACGTCCGGAAGCCTCGTGGGCCGTACACCAACAAATTTGACCCTTCATCCACATTCTCGAAGGGTATCTTTTCAGGTGCATTTGTTTCTGGATTTGTCTTTTTTGACGCTGCGTTTGGAAGCGTGTGGCCGTCGCGCAACCAAGTGTCCAGTACGTCGCCTCTGGCACTAGGGGAATCAGCTGCTCCAACCTCAAGTGCCGCTCTGGCAACGCGCCAGCGCACTTGATGACACCAGACCATCTCGCGGTGTCCGACCCCAGTCCAGGCACCCTCCAGCGCAGAGGTGAACACCGTCCGCCGAAACACGTCCCCTTGGCTGTCCATCGGGAGGATACAGGACTCCGAAGGAATCATCATGTCGGTCGCGCCTCCACATAGCGATAAAATGGGAGTCGGGTCTGAATCGAGGGCCTGTCGGTTTTGTCGGTAAATTTTGTCGATGCGGGAGTCGAATCGGGCTGGTGGCAGGACGTGGGGAGTAGACATGGTAATTATGGTAGAGATGTCCGGAGAAGGGAGGAGAGAAGTCGCGACTATGCCACCCATGGAGTGGCCCATAATAAGGATAGAAGTGTTTGCGGGGTATAGTGAGAGTACATAAGTTATTGCACGTGAGGTATAGGCGATTTGTGAATCGAGCGTTGGTCCATGAAAAGCAGAGAGATCTTCATTGAATTCGACTGTAAGGGAAGGAGTCAGACCCTTCAATTCGAATGGAAGGAGAGTGCTCCATACCAGCAAAGAAGTCCAAAGGTTTCACGGTACGCTCAGAGAAGTCTGGCGCGACGACGGATGGCGAGGTATAAAATTGTCTTGTTGCGGATGACGCGATTGAGCGAACCTGATGCGACGATCCTGCATTGCCCGGAATGAAGAGGACTGGTGTACCCTGGGCCTACACAACACGATCATCTTCGCCACGCTTTCACCCTTAGATAATCTTCAATATCTACCTGGTTAGGATCCCAACCAACCTCTCGATATAGTGAGAGAGAGTACCGCCTCGCTAGGGGAGTCCACGACGTGTTAAAGTCACTCTGAAGGATGTAGGAAGGCGACATCCATGACATGCGACATCCTTGTGGCGAAAGGTTCTCAGAAATATCCGAGGTCGCCAAGTAGAACAGCCAGAGTGTAGCAAGGGACAGAGAACCAAGTATGAGTGTGAGCGACGGCGGCATCCCCGCTCGATCCCTGACAGTGTGTGGTTTGGGGGAGAGTCTCGCTAAACTTTGCACGTCGACGTCACAAGCGTTTCCAGGACGACTTTTCCCCAGTCCTTGCAAATAGCAACACAACTCATTTCATTCGTTCGCTCTCATTGTCACCGACAGTTAATGATAATGAAGAAAATTGATTGCTGTGAGCTTAAAATACGAATGCGATAAGAGTGTTACGGTGGGGGCGACGAGTACGATGCAAATGATGATGTAGGTAATACGCGGGCAGACGGAGCAGACGACACGTTATAAATGTGTGACGCAAAGGAGAGGGCAAAACGACAAGATGACGGACAACACATCTACTCATCAGCAGGTGCATCTGCTGGCTCATCCTTAGCGTCAGCAGGCTTGTCAGCTGAAAGAGTCACATGAGAACAATGCTTGGGATACGAAGACGAGAGATTACGAACCAGAGTCTTGCATATCCGAGGTCCACAATGTCAAGTTATCGCGGAGGAGTTGCATGATCAGTGTGGAGTCCTTGTAGCTCTCTTCTGACAGGGTGTCGAGTTCAGCAATGGCATCGTCGAACGCCTGCTTGGCAAGATGGCATGCACGGTCAGGGCTGTTGAGGATTTCGTAGTAGAACACGGAGAAGTTCAGCGCAAGACCGAGACGGATGGGATGCGTAGGAGGAAGCTCAGTGACGGCAACATCAGACGCAGCCTTGTAGGCCTCAAGGGACTTGTCGGCACTGTCTTTGCGCTTGTCACCAGTAGCAAACTCGGCAAGGTAACGGTGGTAGTCGCCCATCCTGATAAACAAATCAGATAACGCACACGAGGGGAAGTGGAGGAACAACGTACATCTTGTGGTAGAACACTTTCGATTCACCAGATGCGGCAGAGGGGATGAGGTGCTTGTCTAGGACGTCGAGGATATCCTCGCAGATTTTGGCGAGCTCGCTCTCAATCTTTTCTCTGTAGCCCTTGATCATCGATACCTGGGCCTCGTTGCCCTTGGACTCCTCCTTCTGCTCGATTGAGGAGACGATTCTCCACGATGCACGGCGGGCACCAATGACGTTCTTGTATGCGACGGACAGGAGATTGCGTTCCTCGACGGTGAGCTCCTGGTCTGACGAGGCGACACGCTTCATGTTCTCGACCATCTCTGAAGACCGGATCAACGGGAGTACACAGATAGATGGACATCTATAGTCACCTTCATAACGCTCAGCCTGCTCAGCGAGCTTGGCGAGGTAGACAGAGTCTTCACGGGAGTCAGGCATCTTGAAGAAAGGGTTAAAAAGACGAAAAGAGCAGAAACGCGTCGCGTGCTCACGTTGATGAGTGGAAGTAACGGGTGTCTGGTACGATGATGGGATGAGCGGGGAACAAGAAGTGCTGGACGTCGGTACTCACGGTGGGGGTTGATAAGCTGGTACAGATTGGGGGATGTTGGAATACTTGAGATAAAAACCAGTCTGGGCAGAGGGTTGGAGTGCACGTGATGTGGGTATCAGGGCAGAGGGTTTCAGTGTGACGGCGTGACCAGCCTTCAGAACCTTCCAAATCTGACGTCTTATCGACCCTTGGCGCAACGAACAATCCTCCTGTGTTTGCTCGGTGTTCTTTTGTTCTTGTCCCCCTTTGCCCAATGCCTTTCTTCATCATTTGTCTCTCCTTTGTGAAACAGGATGAAAGACAATCATTGCCTTGTGCTCGGGTTTGAAACACAACGTTGATGCCAACACCCACAATGAGCCTCATGGCGTCTGTGTTGCGCTCTCAAGCCATCGCCCTGAGCCTTGACCACAGCCAGTTCCCTTCGGGACGCGACACCTTGGCAACCCACCAACGGCGAACTTGCTTTCCTTGAGATTGTTACGTTCGCAAATATATTTTTCTGCTGGGTCACGTGAATAGTAATTGTTTGATCTCTTTCCTCAAATTCTTGTATTTCCCTCTTCGCCCAACCCAACATCCCCTACCGCCTTAACCTTCGTTTTACGCGTCTTTCACGCGTTAAAATCCACAGAACCTCCCACAAATAAAATCTCAGTTATGTCTTCCACGAAACGCAAATCCGACGCGTCAACTTCCGCCTCTGCTAAGAAGGCACGTCTCGCCAACGCTGCAGCCGCCGAAACCGTGCGTTCCATCCTTGCAGATACTGCCCACTTCTCCGTTCCCGAGGGAGAAGCTGGAGTACGAAAGGCATTGGTTGAGCTCGCGCAATACGCCCGTAGCCTTGAGGAAGAAGTGCTGGCTTCGAAGCCCAAGGAGAAATCACCGGAAGAGATTGACGCGGCAGCTGAGAAAGTTCGCGCTGCGGCTAGGAGTGGCATTCGAAAGCAAATGACTGTCAGTTCCGCTTAACGTTTACTTACGCGTCTACGGCAACCCTGACGCGTGTCCTTTCCCCCAGTGGAAACCATCTTGCAAAACCGGTTCTGCCAGGTGGACATACGATGGCGTGTGTGCTGATGCTGCCGTGTTTGGCGCGTTCCTCGGTCTTGATGGGCCTCCGACTTTCAAGACGAAGAAGATGCCAAAGACCGAGTTTGAGGATCTTATTGGCGATTTGCATGTTTCCATTCGGTGTGTATTGCTGCTCCGCTTATGGATTTTTTTGAGGCTGATATTTGATGCTTCCAGATATGATACTCTATCACTCTCATCCGATGTCAATATTCATTGGAAGCCTGCTGAGGGAACCTTCAAGTGCAGTGGGTCCTACGGAAAGTAAATGCGAACTTTGTGCTTTAATTATTAAGGATCCTATTATATTGCTTATTGGTCCATTAATACTATTGTACATACATTTTTTACTTCGTACAATACCCTTCCAATATTGCTCAAAGGATGAACTTCTCAGCTCGACGCGAGTCCGATGAACCGAGAGTGATCGGCACGTTTGATCGCAAAAGTTGATGTCGACGTCAGGCACATATGCAAAGTCCAGCTCGCTGTGACGAACCACCATGTCTGCACCTCAGACTGCAGCGCCTGCCGCTGCTCGCCGCGCTGCTGCCCCGGCGGAGCCAGAAGAGTCTTCCTTTCGTCGGTACTTCGGTATTGCTCAAGTAAGATCTACGTTTACATCACACAGGAGACTTTGCTCATTTCCTGGATTTATTAGCAACTACTTATCGTATGGGTCATAACTCAACTAGGTATTTTGCAGCTCATCCCATACCAACGCCTTCTATTGACTTGGTTCCTCGCTAGCCACGAAATACTTCTCCCAGAAACCAGCAACACCGCACGCCCCTGTCCCTCCTAAGGCTGGTGAAGCAGCTCCCGTAAATCCATGGCTCTTGCCTCCTGCCCATGCAGAACTCGCATGGAAGCTCGGTCAAAAGGTTGACATGCACGTATATATGTCCACCTCGCCCAATGGTGATGTCTTCAGCACCTCGAGATGGCAGAAGGAACAAGATAAGGATCTGCCGTACTTTGTGTGGGGGAATCTCACCTTTGGTGACTGGAAGGCTGCTCCGGTAGCCGAGTTTAATGTCAAGTTCCCTCAGGTATGCTATGATCTGCTAGACGAGCGCTATACCAACTTTTCGTTCTCTTCAGACTGTCCTAAATAACGGCTCTCTGTGGTTGGATGTGTTTCTCACTAAGAACGGTGCCAGCCCCAACCCGCACAACTCGACTTTCAACCCAGAGGATATACACCATGTCCGAAAGCGTGAGTTTCCCTTACATTAAATCAACACGGTTTGCTAATTTCCGTCAAGTGTTGACACCATATCTCGCAAGGATCAAAGTTCGTAAAGAGAAGAAATTGTTAGGCAACATGAATGTCACGGCGGAGGAAGAGCCCGAGGAGGTAAGTTATTCTTGCCCTCATCCTCCTGTCATCGTTTCGCTAAAACTACGAACAGGCGGACCATATAGTCCCGCATTGGCACAAGGTGCGTCCAACATCACGAAAGTTACCATCCAAATCCTTATCTTGTTCGAATAGAATATTACACTTGCTTTAATCTCAGATACATCAACTGTGCCTTACAGTACGCTACCCCCACCCATTCTCGAGCGTATGTCGTCGACTTTTCTATGCATAAGATGCAAAACTGACCGCGTCTCCAGACATCCACTTGGTCCCTGGTGAACGTGATGAAACTGGAACAAAAGGCTATTACAAGCCCATCATTTTCCCCAATGAATTCTGGCATCTCCGGGAACACTACATCGAGCTGAACTCCACAACGCCGTCTCTTCCCGTTCAGATTGTCTTCCAGCCCATGTCCTATCTCAAGTTCCAGATGTTCGCAGCAATCTCGAATGGGTTCAAAGAGGCTGCCAAGGCACAGGGGGCTGGGGCTGGAGCTGAACTCGATGAGGTCAAACGGATGTTCATTGAAACGAACCCTTGGTTCCTCGCCTTGACGGGTTTCGTTAGTATCTTGCACGTTTTGTGTGTCACATCTTTTTATTTTTACGCGGCCAGTCATGATATTGACCCGTGATCATAGGTTTGAAATGCTCGCGTTCAAGTCGGACGTCTCTCATTGGCGCCAAAAGAAGGAGATGGTCGGAGTATCAGTCAGGTGGGGAAATTCCGCGGTTGCCTTTCAGGTCATGAAACTTAATTGGTATCGAAATATCACAGGACGGTAAGTCAGTGTTACACGTACTTGGCCTGGAGACTCATCATTGGCAACGGATAGATTGTTACAAATGTTTTCGTCCAACTTATCATTCTACTCTATCTCATTGACAACAATGAGAACACGAGCTGGATGATTCTGTTTGGTTCTGGCATGGGCGTTTTAATAGAGGCTTGGAAGGTGCGTCATAGGAGTTTTGTTTTCGATGCCTAAGAATCTCGATCTAACGCGCTCTTTAGATAACCAAAGCTGTCGATATCAGCATCATTCCTGCTCCTGCAGGTTCACTTTTACCATACAAGCTTGACATCAAAGGCAAGCTATTTAATTATTGGTGCATATCCTCAGTTTGTAACCCCCCCATTCAGACAAACATGTTCTCAGCGAAGACGAGAAGAAAACACAAGAGTGGGTGCCTTCTTATCACTTCCGTTTCTTTCTCATTGATCCGATTGCGTCGCAGATATGACAAGTTGGCCTTCAAATACGTTTCTTGGGTTGCGATACCTCTTCTGGCGGCATATACGGTGTACTCTCTCCTCTACAACTCTCACAGGGGATGGTACAGCTTCATCATTTCTACCCTCACGTCATTCGTGTACATGTTTGGATTCGTCAGTCTTTTAGCCCCAGGATTTCTTGGTATTTTACTAAACTTGGACTTACCCCAGGCTCAACTTGTCCCTCAATTGATCATCAACTACAAGCTAAAGGTAAGACAGCCGCTAAGTCCTATGTCGTCGGTGGCTTACAATTAAAATCAGAGTGTGGCGCATATGCCCATGAAGGCCATGATATACAAGACACTTTCCACGGTTGTCGATGACTTCTTTGCGTAGGAAACATTCTCATTACCCCGATTCAGCGTCATCGATGACATCCGTCCACTTATAGTTTCTGCATCAAGATGCCGTTTTTGCACCGTCTTGCATGTTTCCGGTATTTTTGTTTTACCCTGCTCATTGTGGAATTTTCATAACACCGGCTGTTTGCAGTGACGACGTTGTTTTCCTCATCTTCCTGTATCAGGTGAGCGGTGTTGTAGGTAAAAAGTGCCTCGTTGACTGATGATAATGATATAGCGCTGGATCTATCGGATTGACCCGAAACGAATCAACGAATATGGACAGGTCATGGCAGAAGGCGCGAACGCAGTTGGCGAGTCAAAGAAAGACAAGTAAACCGGCAACTGATCTGCACCATCGTGAGAGGGGCTGCGCCGGAGCTAAAAAGTACACTAGCGCAGCATGGGGGAGCCCATCCCGATCCTGGTTACACGGGAAATCAAGTAAAGCTATCCATGCTCATGTAACGTATGAGAATACAAGGGCACTTTTAACCGGGTCACTCTGTGGCGTGAATGTTAGGCGTCTGCCGTGTGTCATGGGGTATCACGATGTGCCGCGGGGTAGTGTTCAGCAGACCTCGCAGACCCGCGGTGGATCACCAATGTTCAACATTCAACAACGAATGGGGAGTACATAGACATAGCCTAGACATAAAATGGCGCAGAGGTAACCTTTTGCTAGGGGGGAACATGGATGAAACTAAAAAAATTTGACTTGAAACATATGTAAGTTTAATACATGCGTCTGAGCATTCAGGTCTATATCCAGAATCGTCCGGTTATCCGAGTCGGAACCGCCTCTCCCTTGACCTTCATCTTCCACCACCACGGTCATCTCAGTCTCAGCGCGTTTGCAAAGCCTGCCTATTCCATGGCCGGCGTACCTGCAGACAGTGTTGAGCAGCAGTATGCCTGCAAATGTCTCAATTTCCGTATCCGGCCGATACCAACAGACTCGGTCCCCACGGAGTTGGTTGAGGACCCTAATTTCACGAAAGTATTCGTTGGGGAAGAGGGAATCTCCGTAGTACGTCGCACTGAGCTCCTGAAAAAATTCATAGGCTCATTCTCTGCAGGCCCATACCCAGGTAACAGTCAGGACACGAACTAAAGGGACGCCTATCGCTGGAACTTCGAGATGTTCCCGATATACGACCATCACATGCTTATTGTGCGATTTACTTGTCTATCGCGTCTACCAAACGTATCCTGCGGACGTAGAGGGAAGGGATGGTCCACTTCTCCCAACGGAAGATTGGGTCGAACGCGACATCATGCAGAGCTTAACTGGGTGGATCGAAGTAAACAAAGAATGCCTGGTGAGTCCTTCGCCCATGCCGGTCTCATTTAAATGCGCGAAAGAGTTCTTCTGCATAATTTGACTGGTCTCACAGCTGAATGGGCTAATTGTTGTTTATCTACCAGAACGGGAAGGCTATCGACGAGGCCATGTTATCGTCAAACTACTCCGCGACGTTTGGCCTCTTGTTACCACCTGCCATATCCCCCTCTACGTCTCCTATGCCGATCTTTGAAAGGCCACCATCGCCCGACTCGGTCTCGCCGCCACCGCCACCGCCGAAATTTTTCTCTGGGTTGCGTCCCGTGTTTCTACCGCCCCCGTTCACCCCATCACATCCAGTGTTTACACATCTATCATCTTTAGCAGCCAAGGAGTCTCAGGCCGTCCGTGATGCTGCCGAAGACTTCATGACCGAACAGCTAAAGCTTAAAATATCGGAAATTGAAAAGGCCGATGCGGAACTGAGAAGGAACGTGGAGAGCTTGTGGAAGAAGTTCAGGGAGGGCCTCAGTCACATACAGGAGGAACGGAGCCAGAACAACCACAGACGGCCCTCGACGTCGGGATCGAGGGAACGCTCTGCCCCCAATGGAACGAAACCATCAACGTATGGCAGCCCCATCCCTATTCGTAACTTTGTTCCTTCCGTGGTTTCTCCCGTAAGGAATTCCCCCCCTTCCGTCCCACGCGTGTCTGCTCTTTCAGCATCCCTTGCGACATCATCATTCCACTATCCTAGGGGGAGGGCCAGTCGCACCTCACCCTCACCATCTGGTCGATCAGCATCCGTCACCTCCAACGGATCATCTCAGTCAAACTCGTCCACCTTGATTGCTCCACTAATAACGGAGGGCAACAACAATATTTTGCAGTTCCAGCGAAACATCAACGAGTCCGTGAACACCGCTGTAAGTTATCAGTATCTCGTTAACCTTGAGGAGGACATGGCGAGACATCGGCGTGGGCGGCGTTCGGAGACCCACAAAAGCACAGAAACCACCAGTCAACCTCAGGAAGGTGAACACTCTCATGCTGCTGCTGAGGCTGAGGGTGTTAATGGCGACAAAGCGGACAAGAAGCAGGCGTCGGGATCACAGAACAATGTCGAGAAGCCCAATCCTCCAACGGAAGGCCATGAAGAAGTCTCATCGCCACGTGGAAGAGAGAAGTCCAAAGGAAAGCGTAAAGTGACCTTTGATGTCCAGCCAGAAGTTGTGACTATCAAGAGAGAGGTGAATTCCGACAAAGAAGAAGAGGCATTGGTTAATGAAGATCAAAGAGGTTGGTTGTCCTTTGATTAGGTCCAGAACGTTGTTGATCCAATGGTTCTGTGATAGAAATGATTTTCGACTTTGAAGATACCGATGGGGAAGCCACACAGGAAACCCTTAATTTTTCGCGGCCGACGTTGCAGCTCCTTGAACAGCCTGCAGCTCCGGTTAGGGTACGACGACCCCGAACGCAGAACGCCGCAGGCCTGCCGGGCTCATTCTCCAGTCTACGTCCTACCTCGCTGCCTGCACCATCTCATATTCGCCCGCCAAGGAGCCAACATGGTTCAGATCTATCGTCTCCTTCGATGATGTTGTCTCTCCCCAGACAATCTATATTGCTTCAAAAGGAGAAACCACCCGTGAGTCCAACGGCCAGCTCGTCGACAACGGTAGCCCAGCCTGTCGATAAAATCGATGAGTCACAGAACATCCAGGATGCCGAGATACTGAAACTGGTTGCTGCGGATACACCAAGTCATCGTGGGGCATGGAAACCTGAGGGTAAAGCGTGGCAGACTTTCGTGCGTCGTGTGCCTGGGGCTCTTGGCGTTGGAGATATACCCGAGGAAGGTGAGGATGATGGCGGTGGGGCGTCCGGCTCGGGCCCCGATGCCAAAGAAACGAGTATGGCGGGGCGGAAAATATACCAAGCCGACGAAGAAGGTGATATATCCGCCGACAATTATCCTTCTGACGATTTATTGAATGGATATTCAGATTCCAAAGAGTACGAACCTCCGTTTATAGGCTCGCTACCCATTCCAATCAAAGTCGGCAAGCCATCAAAGCCTGCAGTGTTGACTCTGGCTTCCTACCAACCGACAACTCTGGCTCAATTAGGCGTGAGTTCCCCACCTGCGACGCAGAAGCAGACGTCGTCAACGGCCATTCGGAAAGCAGCATACGCTGAGCGGGATCTCACTCGCGCCATGGACCCTGGCGCGCTGGACTTTGCAACGGAGGATGACGACGAGGATGTGGAAGAGGAAGATGTGGAGGACGACGAGGGTGCGGCGATCGATACGACCGAAGCTGGCGGTCGAGGGCGAAAGCGGGCACTCAAGATTCTCAAAGCGCGGAGTGAAATTCCGGAAGCTGGGATGTGGCGAAGTTTGGCATCATAATCGTGCTGGGAAAAGGGTGTTGGACCTGGGTTTATGCATGGCTTTTCGAAGTTATATATGTATGTTCTCTGTTGCCATAATTGCTGTGACTTTATTTCTTTTCGGGTATATATCAACTTTCATCTGCTTTATTTTCTTTTGCTACCTAGCATGCTTTACATATATCCACCTCCCCCTCGTCGCTTCCCTCCGACGCTGATACTCAACTATCGCTTCCACTTCTGATTGTTGCAATGTCGTGAAAGCTTATTGGCTCTGCTGCACATATCTGTACTCATGATGTGACCTGTATACGCTAATGTTGATTGCTGTGTTTCTAACCCATGCGTTTACGGATGCCAGTGTAAGTATTTAGATGAGCAGTGTGGGATGGTCATGTATATTTTAGTACTTTTAGTATTAAACAAGAAGAGAATTAAAGACTCTAATACGGGTGAAATTACTTGCCATATCTCACTCAACATTCCCGCTCTCCTCAGCGTCCTCATAACGAGAAAGCGACGCCTCCACCTTCGACTCATCCTTCTGCTCAGCCTCGCCTGCATTGGCAACCTTCTCCTCTGTACTCATCGCCTTGGCCTCCTCCTCACAGCGAGAGCATCCACATGCGAACCGCCAGCCACGTGCAAGTTCCTTGCGCCGTCTCTGTCTGCACTCTACCACTGACTCGTCAGGGTGCTGCGTGACATCGACATATGCGATAGACAGCTCGTCGCCCTTCTTCAGGTCACGGTTTGCAATGACACTAATCTCGGCGGTGCCAGAGCTGAAGGATGGACGCGCGGAAGGGGCACATGAGTGGGAGAGATACGAGGACAGGGTGTAAAGGGCGCTTCCGATCTGGCGGGAGGTACCGTACGGGGTGCGACTCTTTTCAACGTCTTCGGGGCGAGTTTCGGGCTCAGGCTGTGAAAAGTTAGTATGTAGTCACAACTGACTGCTTTGAAATTACAGACCTTGTTGTCCCTTCCACCACCGAAGCATACACCAAATGCGTTGTATGCCATCTTCCCGAGAAGAGTGGCGTGCCTTTCATCGGTCACGAATTGTTCCAATCCAGGCAAGGCAGTCTGCAGGATATTCACAAGCAGGGGAAGCTCTTCTGGGGGAGGCTTGACTTCGAGGTACCGGAGACGTTCAAAATGGTCAGCGAGGAGGTATTCGCCACCTTCGGCATCCGTGAAATCATCCTTCTCGGGAGCTTTCTTCTTCCCACCTTCGACCATCTTGGTTGTCTCCAGCGCCACCTGTCTCGCGATGAAGCGAGCAACGAGCTGTGGGGCCGCACGTCCCTCCTTCTTGAGGTAAGCTACGAAGTTCGCTTGTGCCCGTCGACGCGCTTCCACAGCTTCCGGGGGTGGTGCGGCAGGGGTGATCTCCGGGGGCAAAGGCGATTCCGTCGTGAACAGGAGTGAATGGGACTGGGATTTGTTGGAGATGAGACAGGCCTTGGAGCAGAATGTGGAGGAGAGGGGGTTAAATTCAGATGGGAGCTGAATGGACATCGGGGACTGGATGACGCGGAAGCAGTGAGCGCAGTGAGTGCCAGCGATCTGAATGTCGGGGTCCAGAGCGGTGACAACGGGATGCTCCTGAGAAGGAGAGCCGTCAGGAAGTCAACTTCAAGCAAAACATGAAATGAACGGAAACCTTGTAGATGACTTCGCCAGATGCTACATCTTTCGTAAGAACGAGAACTTTGCGTCCTTCACGAGTTTCGACGGCAACGTTCATGGACTTCGGAGGGAATGCATCGTAATATCCTACGCGACTGCCTCAGCTTTCAATTATACCTTCCAAATCTCTACTGCTCACCTTCGACTCGATTTTTCACCTGAGCAACAAAGGACGAACATAGAGGGGGAAAGAGGAAAAAAATGTATTAGAACATATTGGGAAATGATGGGGTAAATGGAAGAACAAGCAGAGATGGGATTGTCGGGTGGCGTAACATCATCCAATGTCCGTGGCTACGATGGACTCTTCCCTCTTCTCGTAGGTCAAAGACATCGATGATTATCGCTTATGATGTGGCAGGGGTCTGAGTCCCCGGGTCGGTAACCTTATCCCACTCCTGAGAGGACGCCTCCGAAGGCGGGCCGCCCCTTGCGGGGCTCGTCTCCTCATCATCATCCGGAAGGCCCCGACCACTCCGACTCAAGGGTGAATCATGGGGTGAACTTACATCCAGGTTGGTCATGTCCATAACCATCTACAATTCGATGGTGAGACTCGACGCGGGCGAAGGATGCCGGAACACATACCTTGAAGATGGGCTCAGGCACGGTCTTTTGATAAATCACGATGAGCTCGACGGGGGACGGATATACGCGAAGCGCCCGGTAGAACGAGATGGCCGAGGCAAGATAAAAGTCGGGACCTATGCAGACATTCGACAAAGGGCTATTTCAAAGCAAAAATTAAGCACACCTTTGATGGCCAGCTGTTCACCCATGGAAACCTGCGACATGAAGTAGGCCTCTTTCTCCTCGGGAGACTGCGGACCCTCCTCATTTTTGACCTGCTCCAGTGCCTCTCGCAAGGACGCCGGGTTGACATCCTTGGATGAAGAGGCTGCGAGTGACTCCCTGGACTGGGCTACGGACTTGTTGACGCGCTTCTTCTCCTTGCCTAGGGAGTGTGTCAGCTTGATGCTGTAGCAATGAAAGGGAAAACTTGCGAAGTTTCTTGCGAAAGTCAACATCGTTCCTGCGCTTGTAGTCAAAGTACGCAGCATAAGCGAGCACACCACTGAGGACAGTGATGCCCGCAATTGCGAGGATGCTGGATGTCCTTGAGTCCATTGTCGTCGTGGATCGGCAACAAACACAGGCGTCATCAATTCAAACTTTTTTCAACCGTTACGTAATCCCTCCCAAAACACGCTAGTATTTCTTGTTCTTTGGTCTAAATTAGAGGAATCTATCTCCATTATCGACGTGAAAGGCTCTCTTTGGACGCTTGGCACCAGAAAAGGCAGCGAGCGCAGCGCTGGTAGCAGGGCTTGCACCTGCACTGACACCGTGCCGGAGTTGATTTGTCGGGAAAAGTACCCACGACCCCCAGCTTGCTCGTTGATCGTGTATTATATCTCTCGTCTCCGCTCTCTTTCCTCCGCTGGCAATGAACAGCGACCAAGGCTCAAAAATTTCATCAGAGCCCCTCCTTTCCACCTCGTCAACGACTATTGACCCCTCCGGTGCTGGTTCCACCACCACAAATACCCTCATCCAATCAAATTCTACACTATCACACCCGGCCAGCACACCGGATCCAAATGACCAGAAGCCCAGCTCCGACCCCTTTCCAGAGTCCAGCGCAGCATCCCAGGGCGCCAGTGGTGACCCGTTACTGCATGAAGTGGCAACAGGGGAGGACAAAGGAGGGGAAGCCGAATTGGTGTTGCAGCAGGAGCCCTTGGCATCGATAAAGGAGGAGGAGGACGTCACGCTCGCATCTTCGAACCAGCAAATAGAACTGCTCGAGCATACACCAGACACCTTGGTCGACGATGGTCCCGACTGGGTTCCTGATGGTGAACATGAAATGAAACGCGTCAAGGTGAGCATTGCCGACAGTCCCGGAACGGTTCCCCGCTACGGCACCATACATGAGTATCACTCACTCTGATTCACCAGGTTTACGAACTTATTGGCGCGCGATGGATGGACCAGGGCACGGCTTTCTGCTTCGGCCAATTCCAGGAGGATACCAGTGAAGCTCTTCTAATCGCGCGTTCAGAACGGAGCTATCACGATATCATTTTATCGACTGCTATTCGCTCGAACGACGTCTATCAGAGACAGCAAGGTGTGTCCAAATCTTCTCGGAGAGATGAATAATGGTCGAATGCGATCTTGACAGACACACTAATCGTATGGACTGAACCTGACGGCGTTGACTATGCCCTCAGCTTCCAAGACCCAGAAGGCTGTCTAGAAGTATGGAACTTTATCAAGGAGGTCCAGCGCCATATGACTGGTGCAGGTATGTTTCGTTGTTCGTAGGGATCCCGAGCTGTCTTCCAACTATTTCATCAGACGAACAACCGACTTCCAGTATATCCTCTTCACCACAGATCGGACCTGAAGAGCCAACATCAGTCACCACGGCAGGCATCATTCGTTCGGGCCACCTACCTCAACCGCAGTTGGGAATCATTGATGAGATAGAGAGGGCAATCAAGTCTCTCGCACGGACGCAGGCAGTGAAGGAGCGGATATGTGAATATATTCAACAAAAGGTGAGTAATTGTTTTATACTTCCTCTCTTTCCATTTTTGTCTATCGACATGTTGCACACCCCATGTCCCGTTATAGACTACATGATGTAACCAGCATAACGATAGCTGATAACATACTTGTATTTTTCCTCTCCTTCATGTTCCTGCTAGGGCTACATCAAGTCGTTGATTGAGGTCATGAACACTGCCGAGGATCTGGAAAGCCTGGAGAATTTGCATGCGCTGTGCAGTATAATGCAGACGATATGTATGTGCTGTACCGCACTTTTTCTTGCTGATTGTACTAAAGTATCGTATCTTTCAGTAATGCTTAATGACCACACGATGTACGAACACATACTCGAAGACGACATATTCTTCGGCGTTGTTGGAATGCTCGAGTGTGAGTCCTTCTCCTCCTTCCCTGTCTATGACCGAATAAAACCGGCTGAAACTCAACCTACCTCAGACGACCCCGACTTCCCTGGCCACAAAGCCAACTATCGCGAATTCCTACATCAAACTTCCCACTTCCACCAGCCCATTCCCATCCGCGACATGACGATCCAACGCAAGATCCACCACACGTATCGACTCCAGTTCCTCAAAGATGTCGTACTCGCCCGCGCACTCGACGACTCCACCTTCAACGTTCTCAACTCTTGTATCATATTCAACCAGATTGACATTATTACACATGTTCAACAGGACCACGCATTTCTTCGCGAGATAGTCAAGCTTTTTGTTGACGAGGAAATGCTCAGTGGCGGTGGTGGAGGCCCGAGTAGTGCTGCCAACAAGAAGACTCCGTTGCCCGGTCAGTCGCAAGGACCAACACCCATTGTTATTGGCTTGAATGGGAATGGAGATGCCATTGCTGCTGATAAGACCTCCGACTCAAACGCGATGGATGTCGACTCAAAGCACCCTGCCAGCCCAAAGCTCACGAACGGCAGCACGACGCCTCTAGCGAATGGCCGTAGCCTCCCTTCCACGAAGCGGTCAGCTTCCTATGCATTTGCGCCTCCTGAGGGACTATCCGAGGAAGACCTTGCCTTGCGTCGGGAGGTGATCATTCTCGTGCAACAACTGTGTGTCATGGGCAAGAATGTGCAACTGGCTGCGCGGATGGCGCTCTTCCGCTCACTCGTTGACCGGGGCGTCTTGTTCGGCGTGCAATGGGCACTGGGCCTTCCAGAGCGGGACGCAACGAACAAGTCAATGATCAGCGCGGCAGGGGAGATCCTCGTTGCGCTCCTGGATCACGACTTAAATGGGGTGAGGGGGCACGTGCTGAAGCAGACAGTGGCGATTGAGAAGGAGCGGGAGGCAGGGAAGCGCGGTGCGGATAAGGCTGAGACCATTCTGGAGATGTCGTGCCGCATCATGGCACAGAGCCGCGATCTGGGCGTGCAGAGCCTGGTCGGGGATGCACTGAAGGTATGGATGGATGTTCCGCCAGGAGAGGGTAGTGCAAACACTGGTGCTACTACTGGAGAGGTACGAAGGTTGAGCCTCTGTCCCCTTGCTGTGTTATTTATACCTTTGTCTTGCACTAGGCTGCCGCTCTTGCGCCCAACAAGGGTCCACCTAGAAAAGACGATCCTGGAACGGAACGATACATGGACTATTTCTATAAGGAGTGTATCGGTATTTTGTTCAAGCCGTTCTACGACCTTCCGGAATGGAGAAATGCCAAAGGTGAGTAGTGTAATACAGTCATTTTATTTGCCGAGGCCGACTAGTTCGCTATCAAGACACAATTCTCCCTCTGACACGAGAGGAAGCAAACCGCTTTGTCTACCTCTGTGAGCTGCTCTACAATTTTGTTGGGCAGCATCATTTCCGCATTCATTTCTACCTGATGTCGAGCAATGTCGCTGTCCGTATCGCGAGCTTGCTTAAAGTCAGGGACAAGCACCTACGTCATGGTAAGCCGACCTTTAGCAATTGTCCTAGATTGAAATTCGAGCATTGCTCCCACAGCTGCATTCCGGATCTTCCGCCTGCTCCTCAAGCAAAATAATCCCAACATACATGTCCAAATTATGAAACATGACATCCTGAAGCCTATTCTAGACTTGACGATCCAGGAATCGCGACGGGACAACCTGTTGAGCTGTTCATGTCAAGAATACTTTGACACTATTCGCAGGGTAAGTATACTCTATCATATATCAAAAAGATATAGAACTGATGGAAATGGGAATTGCATTAGGAGAACATGAAGGAACTGGGCAAGTTCTGCATGTCAAGGCATGAAGCTGAGATACGAACACTCGCAAAGAGTCCGCTTGGTGGTCAACGGTTTGAGCAGTTCATTGCTTGGTGGCAGTGGGAGATGCTCCAACAGAACAAGGAGCCGATTCTTGAGGACTCAAAATCCGACAAGTACGCCAATTACGTGCTTCTTGTCTGAGAAACTGACTGATTTTTTCACTCAGACCCCTGGATAGTCGTGGGTGGCCGCAAGCTCGGGCTCTGGAAGCAGAGGAAGAGGACTATTTCAATGCAGACGACGACGAGGAAGAAGACCTTATTCCGATCGTCGGTCAGCAATGGCCGCGTGCGACAGCAGGAACACCACCAACAACGAACACATTGAAGCGGAAGCGGCGAATGGCCGTGGGAAGCAGTTCGAAGGGATACCGGCCTCCCCTCCGGACGCCAGTGCTTGGACCTTTGGTGGATTATGGCGAAGACGACGATGAGGAAGATGATCGGCCACCTCCTGCCCTCACGAAGAAAACGCCAGCGCCGCAGAAGAGGTCACTATCTCCTTCCCCAGAGATACCTCCTGCGAGTCCGAAACTCTCACATCGTCAGGTGCCTCCGCCCCTTTTATCCTCTGGTCCTCCGCCCAAACGGTCATCGCACGAAGATGACGATGATAATCTATTTGAGGCCCTGGCACGGTCGAATTCGCGGCCACCATCGCCGGCACCTGGTATGATGGCATCGCTAGATTCTTTGAGATCGGGTGAGAAGCGGAGACGAGGGGACGATGACGGGGATGACGAGCTGTTAGAACGCCTTGGGAAGTCAAAAAAGCCGGACCTCGGGATGCAGAAGGAGAGGTTTGCATTTGGAGGTATCGGGCGGACAAAAAATGGGGATGATCCACCGAAGAAGATGAAGCTCAAGTTTGGAGCTGCCAGCTTGGCGGTGGCATCCTCGCCTTCGACACCTTCGCCTTCGGAAACAGGCACGAAGGACGGCGATACAGGGTAGACCCCCACGACTCGTGCATTGTGTTACATATTTTATGTATGGTCTGTTCCACTACATGTCCATTGACACGCCAGGTGTATAGAGTTGATGTCATTTTTTTTACTTATTTTTCTCAATTCATGCTTTCGCGAGGGCGCTGTGGCTAAACGCATGACGCGTCATGTTCGTGGCAGCTTTCCTTCAGACACAACAGTGTTCAAGAACAACGACAGAAAGCATTCAATAATTGATAGTGACTTGCGACTAGCAATAAGGCCTTGGATTGGAATAATTGTATGACTGAATGCCCATGTTGACCTTCGAACAGAGTAACTCAACCCCTACAGCGCCGAGGACGCAAGTAAATGGGAGCGTGAGCAGCTCGGTGACATCTGGGATGACGAACACGTGTCGCCAGTTCGTATGCGGTGGAATACCATGAGAGTGGTTAAGGATGTGACACAGACGTTTGCTGGGACCATTGTTGCTACGTCGCCTGAATTGAAGGATGTAGAGGGTGTCATCGTGTAGGATAAAAGAATCCGTAGCGAGACAGTTGTCAAAGCTCGGCATATAATAAACTGTGGGCCTGATGACAGCAGCTTCCCAGAAATCGCCATATGACTGAACCTTGGTTGGCTTTACCAGGAGGTGCGAGGCATGGTTCGATGCAGCTATCCACGAAGTTTCCAGATCGGAATCATTCAGTCGTTCGCGGTGATATGGGTAGGCTGTGTTTGGTTCTTCCGATTTGGGGGATACACGAACCATCCTGCCTAACTGCATCTTGACCAAGTTTTGGAATTGCTGCTGGCAGTAAGCTTCGAAGAAGCATCCCGCAATTTCATTCCTCGCAAAGTGTGGAGAAAATGCGTTGAATGCATCAATCAACTGCCATGTTTCAGCAGATTGCAGGGTGAGGGCACTCTGCAGAGCGACATGTTCTGTGATAGGTACGATGGCGATATTGTCCAGGCCATATCCCCCTCTCTCCTCGAATCGTTTGAGCAGACAAGGGGGACGTATCAGACAAACGTCAAGGAGGTCTGATTGGCCTAATGATGGGCGGAAGAGTTCTACAGGTAACCATTCCGATTTGACCGTTATGCGCTGGACATAACGTCGAAGCCGTTCAAGCATCTGTGGGTCCTTGAGCGCCCCGAAGCAAATGTATGGGACAGGGCCTAGTTCATCGTAGATCATATCAATTGATAGGAAGTCAGGCTTTTCGAAATATTGATGAGCTCTTGCGTTGAATTAGTATAAGCTTTTTCTTCGAAATCAAAAATGAGACTCACGCGGCGTGTATCTCATGTTTTGACCAAGGATTCATAACTATCACCTTCATATCGGTCAGGACATCTGCCATATGCGACCAAGAATCTCGTGCGGGATAGCAAGAACCGATGATAAATAGGTGTCACACGGCTTGTCATCAACAAGAGGGTCAACATCCGTCATGAACCAAACCGGGTCTACAAAAGCCCATGTCATCTGTCCAAACATATTTGTTGGGCCAAGTTTCGGCATTGTGAAGACCCCTTCGTGCACAA
Source organism: Hypsizygus marmoreus (assembly GCA_013433165.1). Lineage (NCBI taxonomy): Eukaryota > Fungi > Basidiomycota > Agaricomycetes > Agaricales > Lyophyllaceae > Hypsizygus > Hypsizygus marmoreus. Next base: position 828,077 of record CM024087.1, read on the forward strand.
ATAGATAAACAGCGCGTTTCGACACCCAGACGGCAGGAATCCCTTCGCCAATGCGTCTTCTTAGGCCGTAAATGGGCCAGGACCCCGTTTCTTCCAGTGGTACAAAATTAAGTGGTGAGTTCTGCACAAAATGTGACACTGACCGATCCCAGGATGACCAGTTACTGCTGCGCCGAGACACATCTCTCCATCTTTAGGAGTATGCCGGATAGCGGACCCGTAGAACTCCTCTAAATAGTTGTAGATCTGGGCATATTCTCGTCTTATCCAAATCGGCTCTCGCGAGATGTTCGGGATACCAATTTTGAAGGGGAAGCCACAGAGATGGTCGGATTCTGGGTTGGCGTCATACCACGCTTGTTCTTCTTGAACAATGTTATTGCCCCAGTATTTTTTATGAAACATATGCAGACCGTCGTCGGCTGGCTGGGACACCGTATTGGCGTACCAGAGAGGCGTCCTTCCTGAGCCAACAACAGCTGTCAATCCTGTTTCCGGTGATTCAGTACGCGCCCGTCATTGGGGTTAAACCACACACCAGAGGGGTGATCGGTAAGCGAGTCTGAGAAGGATGGTAATCAGCGTGTTTTCCATTCGCACTCGCAATTATTAATCAGCTTACCAGTTCCAGTCAAAATATCTTGGACTGAATCCACATCTATGGGAAGGCAAAAATCAGCAGACTTGTATTCAAATTTGAAAGCACAACTTGCATTCTTCTGATGTGGGTAAGACTTGAACGATGGCTTGAAAGGCTTCCGGTTGAGTGCCAGACAGGACGTCAGCCAACTGTTCCATTGGTTCCAACTTGTTCAAAAAGCGTGAGCAGCTCAAAGCTGCAAAGTTCTGGCGGAATACTTCCGGGCTGATCATATCAATGGGAAAGTCATGGCTGATCTACGAGGAAAGTTAACATATTGATAGTTATACTTGGGCAATGCCAGAATCAAGAAGCGTACCTTCCAAACGGAAATGCGGTGCGCAGGAGGTTCATCCTTACGAAAGAACACATCTACACGTTGCTCTACCATATCATTTTCAAGTGAATCGATAGTACCGTCACTTCGCACATCGACACGGAAAGGACTGGCCCCGTCATCTAACATCCATTCGATTTTGGAATTTCTAGTTTTGGCCTGGAGTGGTATCATAGTAAAAGGCGAACGAACGTGAGTTGTTGAAAGACCCCGCTATGGCAGCCACACATGTTTCAACGCACACGTCATCTGACAAATTCCTCCGAAAAAGGTCTCTCTGTGATCATACGGGAAGAAGATGGAGCTCAGGAAAATGAGAGACACAACGGGCGATAGTGAGGAAGATGATCCACTGCTTGACGTGGTTCGGAGGAGACGATGATGGGACGCGTCGAGGACTGTGACATCCACTGAACGCGTGACGCATCGTGTTTGTGACAAACTCTCCTCTCCCAAACACCACAATGTTCAAGAGCAACGATAGGAAAGTGTTCAACGACGGTGATCCTGTCCAAGTCACAAACCATGGTACCCTCAAATATCCGCATCGACTCAACTTGTGTGTTCAGTAATCACGACAAGCAATTATCATGTAACTCACTCCAGCACAGCTACGACAAACCTCCGCTGTTTGACGTTACCGTCGAAGAGTTCGAAATCTGCGCTTTGGATCGTCTGCGGATACTGGCCGAAATTGAATCGTCCGCAGCGCGAAATCGGACGTGGGATGACCTCAAGACCGTAACGAACGCACAATGCGCTAAGTATCTCCCCCTTCACGCGACGAGTGCTATATCTGTGGACAGAGACGCAGAACGACGGAAGGACCACTTGGGCCATTTCGTATTGAGGCTTGCATTCTGTCGCTCGTGAGCACCTTTCTCCATGCCTCTAATGACTTCCTCCAATCAATATTTGTCAGGGAGGATTTACGACGTCGTTTTGTCAAAGCAGAGACAACATTATTTAAGATCCGATACGATGGTGATGGATACTCGGAGAGAGAACAGTTCCTCAGTTCCCGAGACTTCAACTGGATACCTGTAAGGGAGATGTTATTCCTGTGTGGGAAGGTGGCTGGAATGATCAAACCAGGTCGACGCGACAGAAAAGGCTCAATACCGAACACAGCTGCTGGCATCATACCAAGGTTCCAAGAATGAGTCTGTACGGGTGGAAGCTTTTGAATCAGAAAAGTACTACAAAGTAAGGGCCCTGCTCTTTGCAAACGTACACCCATTCATTCCTCATAGGTGAAGTGGACTCGTGTTCCCGATCTCGTGGAGAGACGGAAGGTTTTTCTCAAAGGCGGGTGGGCATATGTTCCGTCGAAGGAACAATCCAGTATTGTATTTCAAGAATTCGAGGTCCTGCTAGAGAAAGCGCTCGAGGTCAGAACAATTACCATCCCCAATCCTCGATTCTCATTGACTAGATATTCTGAAGCTGACAGCACGTTCTTTACCGCGGCTAGACGAAGACACACGACTAGTCCCAATTCTCGATAATCTATCACAAGGCTTCTTGGCAGGTGTTCCCTCTGAATGGACGGGCTCGGGTGAGAGCACTGGCGATGAAATCAAGGCGGAGATGGTGGATGAGCTGTCCAAAAAGCATTTCCCGCTGTGCATGCGCACACTCCACGAAAACCTGCGCAGAGATCACCATCTCAAGCATTTTGGACGACTACAATATGGACTGTTCTTGAAGGTGTGTGATCATTTCAGTTAAAAGACGACAGTGTGCTGATCTTATATTCCAGGTGCTGGGGCTGTCGATTGACGAAGCCATCGCATTCTGGCGTAAATCGTTCAGCAGAATAACCGATGATAAATTCAACAAGGAGTACAAGTATAACATCAGACATTCTTTTGGTTTGGAGGGTAAACGCGCAAATTATCCTGCGAAGAGGTGAATGCATTCACCATGGGCATATATATAGCCACTAATCGAGGTGAATAGTTGTCAGCAAATCCTGACGCCTGGGCCTTCAGACCATGGGTGTCCATACCGTCACTACTCTCCGGAGAATCTGCAGACGGCCCTCCTCGCGGCCTATTCATCTCGAGGGTTGACGTCCTCCGATTTGCCAGAAATCATGGCGATGGTGAAGACTGATCATTATAACTCTGCGTGCACGCGTGTATTCGAGATAACACATTCTGCGTTTGGCGTTAAAAAGGGCGAGGGTGTCGGGGGCAATGATAGCGTCACACATCCGAACCAGTATGCGGCGAGGAGCATGGAGCTACTCAAGGCGCAGCAGGAGAGTGGGGAAGCCATGATTGTTGAGTGAGGGCCGGCATGTATTCGAACGATGTTATCCTTTCCATTCTACTTTGTACAGTTTTGCATCTGTTGTAGTTTACCATCTATGTTCTGCCTTAGCTTTTCGTTCCTCTTCGCCGGTCTTTGTGTAGCATTCTTCTAATTGACTAGAATGATGCAGCGAACAGAAGGCACTCAGTCATTTGACATACAGGTTGGATCCCACAACAATGGGCCGACTGATGAAAAATGATCCTTCTAAAACTAGGCAAAGAGTTCCTATTACGATGAGCATTTAGAGGTAACATGAAGGTATCTTGTCATGATGATGTACATGATATGTAGTTAGATAATTGAAACGAGAGCACTCCACTGTAGTCTCTCAAACTAACTAAGCAAAAGCGGACGTAAAGGGAAACTAACTAGGAAGCAACTGAAGCAGAATATATATATGGTGCAGCGACGACGATTGGGAGGAAAACAGGAGCAGATGAGAGGAAACGCAGATATAAGTAAGTTGACTCTGATGTATAGGGGGAGGGCATGATGGTAAAGGCGCTATATGTATAATGTTGAGATTGGAGTTGGGAAGGGGAGTTGTAGATAGTGCAACAGACAGACGACAGAGTCCTAAAGCCAAAAAAGCAAACGGCACAAAGATGGACATGAATATAGTATGGATGCAATGGGGTGGAAGGGGGTAAAATGGTTGCGTTCATCGGTAGTACATAGATAGTGCAAATGGCAGTGGAGGAATATATATGAGTGCGTGCGTGCTGTGCTGCGGACTGAATAATATAATGAAATTGAAAGCTTGCGGAGGAAATGTTTTGGATTGCTGCCCATCTCAACCGGCCCTAGCAGCCTCTAGATTGTTGGCAGGTGCAAAACCATTGTGGACGAAATGCTGAGAATGCGAGGATGATATGTGATCACCAGAAGTGGTCTGATGATCGGGTATCGTGTTATGCGGAGGGGGCGTGTTGGAGAGTCCAAACGGAGAGAAAGTCGTCGACTGACCATTGTTCACGTTGGACTGTAAACCAAAGCCGTAACGCGGGATGAAAGCGTTCGACATTGCCGTCATTGTTGTTGCGCCAGAACTACCACCAAACCCGGACCCGGATGAAGAGGATGGATAGAAGCGGGGTGGAGGTGGAGATGACGCATGAAGGTCGGGGCCGAAAGGCTGAGGGCCGGGTGGCGGTGACGTTACGATCATATCTCGACGTAAGATTGCCGAAGCAGCACGTTGTTGTTCCTCGCTTGACCTTGACTGAAATTCCGGCGCGAACGCTGACGGATAGGAGGGGTTGGCAGAGTTTGTCGCCGTGTTGCTCTGCATCTGTTGTTGCTGGAGTGATGGCCCGCTACCAGCACTGGTTGGGGTGCGGACCCCGAGGGGGTTTTTACTGTAGGACAAACGGATCCCACCTTTGACTAAGCCTTTGAGGGTGTTCCCGTACAGGTCATTGAGGGCTTTGGTTGCATAGGCTACGTCTTCGAACTAGAAGGGAAAGTTAGAAATTCATTTCGTAACATAGGCCCAAATAGAACATACCTCAACGAAGCACATCGGGCCATTGCTTTTGTGGCGGAAACATAAACGACGGAACCCAGCCCGTGCAGAAAAGAGTTCTCTGAGACTCTCCTCGAGATGATCCTGTGGGAACCCACTGGGAGGTGGGGCCGTTGGAAGATTGCCCACATAGAGCGTGTTGATCTGTCAAGAAAGGAATTAGAATAACTGTAGCAAGCTACCCAGGGAGAATTCTGCGTACGGGAGGATTTTGATCTACACCATTCCTTGAACTTGCACCAGAAGCCGGGGAAGGGAGTTGTGGCGAGGTCTTTCCATCGTCTGTGTTGACATCGAGCCCACCAAGAGCCCTGGCCATCTCACTGTCAGCTCTACCACCATCGCTGGCGCTTCCGGTACTCCGACCAGTGCTGCCTCCAACGACGCTAGACGCACTCGACTCTGAGGGAGCCATGCGAGAAGCAGCGTACTGTTCGTTGATTCGCGGATCCCGCCGGCTCTGGTCTAAGAACTGCAAATGCTGTTGATGTTCCGAATTGGGCGACAAGGATCGAGGGGGCTCGTCAAAGAAAGGGTTTGAACTTCCATTCACGGGAAGAGGTGGCGAGAACGAGCGTTGAGACGACGAGCGAGGATGTGTGCTTCGAGTTCTGACGTTATCCCAGGGGCCAGGCAACTCCTCATGCTGTCCCTGCGAGAAGCCAATAGCATGCGGGTTCGCGAAGGCGTTGGTCATCATGGGACTTGTCCCACCCACATCATTCTCAGTAGGAGACAGTAACCCATTACCGTTGACGTTGGTCATGTGTCTCGAAGTACCAGTCGTTCCGAGGGCCGGGGTGGCCACAGGACCAGAAGGAACCGAATGGAAGGCATCGTAGGCAGTCGAATTGCCTGCTCGAAGTCTCATATCCTTCCTTCGTCGTTCCCTTTCGTCATCTTCCGCACGCTCTCTAGGACCCCGGGTGCCAGATCCGAATGAAAGACCACCCATAGCATTGATAAGACCGAGTCTCCTCTCTTCATCTTCGCGGTCGGAAATACCCATCCCATTCGTACCAGCTGAATGAAGCTGGTCCTGATGGTCCCTCCACTGACTCAAACGGCCAGCGTCAGCCCCGAGCCCCATAGCTCGAAGTGCACCCAATTCTCGCTCTCTCATGCCGATCATTTCGTTACCACCGACATTGAATGGCTCTGAAATACCAGCACCAATCCCAGCATTCATCAAGGCCTGTTGAAGTCCTCCTGCGCCGGGGACACCAGGTGTAGGCGCTGTAGCGGTTCCGCCAGGAACGGGGCCTACACCTCGCTTTGTGTGCAAATTCTTCTTGGCCATCTCGGCTTTGAGGACAGCGCCCTTGTCGATGTCAACCCTCCGGCCTTGTAGACCATCCCTCGCAAGAAGTGCAGCATCCCTGGTCTTAAACTTGGCAAACCCGATGATTTGCTTTCTCGGAGCCATATTCTGTCCACCTCCCGCAGCGCCGCTAATGAAGTGACCTCCGGTCAAATCATCTCCTGGGACCGTCGCAGGCCACGATGTAATGGTTCCTTCTCTCCCAGCAGTGTCAACGACGACTCCACCTTGATTTACAGTGACAACGTTGTAAGGGTCGTTGGCTCCGTATGGTCCGAATCCCCCAGCCGCTCCACCACTTCTCAGTCCTGCTGAACCACCAGGTCCACCAATACCGCCATAGGCAGTATACTCCTTGTTCGGGATTTTGAGTGTTGCAGCCTCGAAGTCGGGGGAGAAGGTGAACATATTTTGAAACTCTCGTTCCTGTTCATAAGTCTTAGCTGGTTGAGAGTCTGCATAACTAGAAACTCTACGTACCTGCATGTCCTCAGGGAAGCCAACTACGAAGATGGTCGATATCTCTTCACTATTCCCTGCAGGGTTGGGTGCATTGGTCGACGATACATTGGATTGAGCCGTCGATGCACCTGGTGTATTGGCGCTTGTTCCGTTGATCGCAGACGGGACCGCAGCGACAGCAGGTACGTGAGGACCGTACGGCGTTTGAGATGAGAGATGTGGCCCGCTCGGGAAGGGGGCTGAGTAAGCGGTATGTTGGGGTTGCTGCTGAGGCTTTGTGCCATTGATATGGTGAGGTGGGAGCATGGTGGGAGCGGGGTTATAAAGCTCGAGGTAAGACTTTGGAGCATTGCCGTTGAGGTTGACTTGTCCACCACTAAAGTCATAAACCGGGCGGTGCTCGAAGGCCTGCATGTGCGATTGCACTGGCGAAGTCATCGAAGAAGGGAAAACGTCGGCAGCTGAGGTGGGATAATACGAGGTAGGTTCGCGGTATTGATTGGGTGGAGGTAAGCCGGATCGTGCAGTTTGGTGTCGCGGACGTGTCGTATTAGGATATGAATTGAATGTGGACCGATACTGATTGGAAAAGCCGTCAAGCTTCTGCTGCTGCTGGGAGTGAAATTTACGAGCGTCATGGTCGGATGCAAAGTCTGGGTGAATGTGGGGTGCAGAATCAGGTACGGAGGGTGATGAATACATGTTTTGGGGGGCGTAAATGGGGTCTTGAGGATGGATATGCTGGTGATTAAGATGCTCGACGGGTAAGTCCGGGTGCGCAAGGGCCTGCTGGTGTGCGTGCATTGCAATGTGATATGGGACAGATGGAGAGCCGCCACCGGAGGAAGAATTGGAGGTAGAACCGTATGAAGGCACGGGGACCTGTTCGGGGTCAGAAGACGAGACCGGTTCTGCGTCTGCTTGGGCGTCGAGTGAATCTAGGAGAGACTTGTTGATATAGTCCTCGTCGGTCTGGTGGGAAGGGAGTTGGGATGCGATTGAGGCGGCCAGGGTGGGCAAATATGTGTTCGGTGAATAAAAGAGAATATGTGGGATCTAGCACATCAACCAACGGCAGACAAACGAGCGAGTATGCGCAGCCGGGGGGTTGAGGGGTCCGACTATGAACGCGACGGCGGTTTAGAGCGCGTAGGACGGAGATGGAGGCGAATGTGGCAGGAAATATGCAGCGACAACGACGAGCAGGAAGCAGGCCAGCAGCGACGGGAATAAGAGGCGGAGATGTGAGGATGGATAGCGCGACGACGACGAGGGTGCAGAAAAAGCGGTGGGCGTCGTGCTGAACGATGAGCTCGAAGTTATGTGCGATCGAGAGAGGGTATGTGAAAGAAAGTCGGATGGTCCCGAGTTTGGGGTGTCTGTCACATCCAAATCAAATCAACCCAAATACCCCTTTCCCACGCACAGGCCACCAAACAATACCTAAACCTAACCTTAAATATCACGTGGCACAACAAAGACGGCTGGGGTTCAGGTTCAAGTTGCACAGTCGTTCACCATCACCATTGTTCGGGGGTGGATGCGTGTTTGTCGGCGGTGTGAGTCAGCGCTGTGCCCAAGAGACGCCCGCAGGAATAAGAGTCATCACCATCGTCGAGTCAGAACAAAATGTCGAGCTCGCTGCGGCCAATGTGGTGAAAAACAAGGAGCAAGTGTGACTGATGGCTGGGATAATGAGACCACGCGACGAATCCATTGACGAATCTACCCGTCGCCTCCGAGTCTCCGACCTCGGGTTCGTGACTATCGTGACCACGTATTTTCCATGTGTCGCCCTTCTTCTCGGCCGGCGCCCAGAGACTTCCTGTCTTACCCCATCTTACCCCATTCTGGTGACGGACAACGATCTCGACGATCACTCGACGTTTCCCATCGATCCCTCGGGATCCATTAACATCGGAAGCTTTCAACGGGACGGAGGTCTTGTGAATGCACTCCGCGACCCCCGATTTTGCCTTACCCTCGACACACCCGTCTTCAATCAAGGGGTCATTCTTGAAGAGTCTTCTTGCAGCTCTTACATTCCTTTTCAGCCCTCCCTGTCGCACATAAACACAAATCGGGTTATACTGCACATACACGATTGATCGGAGTACAGGTCCTTTTTTTGGGAGCGATGTGGAAGGAGAGTCAGGAACCGCACGGTCTTCAAGTAAAGGGTTTCAAAAGCTTTATTCTCATAGCTACGGCGATCCAAATGACTTAAATGCCAAGACCAGAGATTCTTTAAGTTGAGCAATTCTTTGATTTGGGTGCCCATGTTGACTGAATATGTTCAACGCGTTATTGACAGGTGTTTGGCAAATAATCCCCTGCTGTACTCGCGCGATTGACATAAACTGGATACATTCTCTGGGCGGTCTCGCTTGAAGACGGATGCAAGGTTACCCTTTGTGGACCATGACAGTTTTTTTACAATGTGCTCTACCCGGTACCGATCAAAGTGAGTGAGAGAGGGGATACTCACAGAATTTTACTTCAAGGACCATTGCAGTTGACCATCCAATATTCCTAATGACTGGCGGGCCATACATACCAATCAATGTATGCACCATAAAATCCATTTCAATTTGTCGTGCCCAACTTTCAAGCCTCAAATACTTGCCGTCTCTGTCCTCGGCTCGATTAATTTGGAAATAAAGTTTCCTTTTCTGGTGCAATACAATTTTAGTGTCGCGGACAAGTCGCGAAGCAAAAAGAGACAAAACTCGACGCTACTCGACAGCTTTGAGGCACAGATGTCACAAGCACACATTTACAAAATGGATCAAGCGGAGATTGGCTGCTTGGATGAGCGTCGAGAGGACTTGTCGACGAGAGTTCATGTAGAACTTGAAAGTTAACTAATAGAACGACTTCAGCTGGGGTTATACAACAGTCACAATATGCTGGAACAAAAAACAAAAAAGTGGTTCGCATGCATGTGATTCGACACAAAAGAGAGTAATAGGTGACACAGGATGTGATGCTCATGTCCAGTTATCTGCTCTCAAACCATACGTCAACATTGAAAAGAAAGGCTCCCAGATAGGTGTCCGCAAAATTAGTTCATACACATACACTAAAAGCAGATGACAAAGTTGTTAGAACTCGAAGATGAACAAATACATTAGCCACTCACATAGCACGACACCCTCCCCAACCATGATGATGGCGAAGAAATAAAATTACAGCTACCACAGACAGTCACTCCGATCGGCTCCTACCCGCTACCTCATCTCTGACCCACACTGAGCTCGCCAGATCTCCTCTCCCCGTTCCCCACCATGCATTTGATGGCGAAATCCGAGTCCAGGTGCGACCAAAAATCCCTTCATCCTCGACTATGTCAGAGGCACCTATAAGTATTCCGATGGTAATCCACGCCACTAAAGCCCATGCCAAACTTCCGAAGAATCTGCGACGGGCCCGAGCGTCTGCTTGGGCTATCGAATACGGAGAGCGTGCATCATAGTATGCATATGGCACGAGTGGTTGGGTAGTGATAGGCGTCGGACCAAATAGACGGTGATTGGGAGGACGCCCCGATGAAGAGCCTGCAAAGGGTGATGTTTGTGCTGTAGGCACTGGCAACCGCGAGGGTGGTGGGGGCGGTGGGGGTGATGGGTAAACAGATGCTGGGTCTCTTTCGGAGTATGCGGGCGGACTTGTACTCGGTAAGGCCTTGAAGCTGGAGCTTGGATGCATATGTACTAAGAGGTGGACTGGAGGACACGACGGTGGTGAAGATAAAGTGCGAGAATAAGGAACGAAAGATGTCACGACTTCGCACTGTGTCACATTCCAGCCTGGTCCACTGGCTACCACCACGAGCCGCCACTGCATTGTAGGCCAGCTGCACATTTGAGGCCACCATTTTCATGAAGCTGCTCCATGCGGTGTGAAAGTCAACAATTGCCTTGCACAAGACACATGCGATGATCATGCTGTTAATATACAAGAGTTTGGATTGGTACTCGACATTGTGCCCGTGGAAGAAACGTGACAAGGATCAAATCTATGTATGAACAAGGTTGTACAATGCAACGCCGAAGGAGAGAATAACTAGCACCATGATGAGACAGAAAGGGAAGGTATAGGAAAAGAAGGGCTGAGCATTTGGATACCACGACACGATGCTCACTTGGGTATAGCCTTCTTAATCCATGTTTTCAGGTCGTCCAACTCCTTCGGATTCGTTGTGTGACCCATCCCCTCATAAATATTATAAGAAAGCCCTTTGCATTCTTCCACGGAGTTGGAGATCGGCATCCCGAGTTGTTTTGTCAGGAAATCGGACGAGTCTTTGCAAAATTGGAATTTGACCAAGGGGTCGTTTGAACCGTGACCCCAGAAGACCGGAATAGATGCGGAATTTGGAGACGCCATCTGTAAATGTTCATCAGAGATGGATCAGATTACACCAAAAAATGGCTACGAACAGCCTTGAACTTCGTTCGGAGGGGTAGCCAGCCACTTAACACCGCAATGCCAGCCAGTTTTCTCTCTCCTGTTAATCCTGTCAAGAGAGACATTGCGGCGCCCTGACTGAAGCCACCCAATACGATACGACTAGCATCTATACCAGAATCGACCTCGGCGGTGACGAGCTGGTTAATCAACCTTGCTGATTGCAGCATCCCAAGCTCGTCCTCGTCGGTGTCGAATCCAAAGGAGTAGATGTCAAACCTGAAGGAAGAACAAGGTCGACGATGCCCTGTCGATGGCGGATGTGCATGTTATGAGAGAAACGCACCATGAAGGCATCTCCATCCCCATGTTCGCCTTGACGCTGCGTATAGGCCTGGTGAGATGAATTAGCAAATTATAAAATAGGAAGGCAACGGAACATTTGCAAGAACGCAGATACTCTAACAATCGCATAAATTGTGGGCTGTGATCACAAATACTTACGAGTGAGGAAGTACCCATTTTACATGGGCGAGGTCGGGATCAGTTCGGAACATATCAGCAACTGGTTTCCATCCATGACCAGTGTCTCCTAGTCCCTAAACAAGAGGAAAAGCAGCACAGGGGAGTGGTTGATTTAGCGGAGATCCCAAGATACAACGCGGCAACAGCAGCGTACATGGACGAATATGACAGTCGCGGTGTGCTTGCTGATGGCAGGCACGGTCAGGTACTTGAGTGTTACAGCGGCAGCCATAGAGGGTGATGGGCGATGGGATAGATGAGGGACCGATGGATGCCACAGACCAAGGTACAACGCGGCAAGGATTCCAGCGAAAGTTACTGCAGTTCGAGCTCTGCCCAAAATAATCGATCTCAGGTGGATCGGCATCTACCGGCTATTTATACCTTCGAAACTTTTCAGCGTCGCGCACTTCTGATCTGGGGCTTCGGCTGGCTTTACAGGAGACCACTGCGTAGGTTGACGACAGGCATTCATGGATGACACGGCGCGGCCCGTGGAAAAGGAGGCTGGCCCAAGCGCAATTATAGAACCGGCATCTCAGTTGGATGTGAATCCTGCATCCGAAGCGCCACAGGATGCCGCTCCACAAACACTTTCGAAGAAAGCGATGAAAAGAGCTGCGAAAGCTGAGCTGTACGCAGTGAAGAAGCTGGAACGCAGGGCCAAAGAGAAAGAGACGAAAAAGGAGAAGAAGCGGTTGATCGCTGAGAAACGGGCAGCAGGAGAGCTAGACGAGGATGAGGAGGAGAAAAATAGGCCAAAGAAGAGACCTAGGATCGAGTTCGGTGGAAAAGTTGTTGTCGATCTCGGATTCGATGAGATGATGAATGAGAAGGTGGGTAAATTTCGACTTCGGCCAAAATACCAGGCTCGTTACTACCCTCCCATTGGATATAGGAAATCATATCCCTATGCTCGCAGTTGGCATACACCTATAGTGCGAACCGGAATGCGGCATATCCCTTTTCTCTGATATACACGTCGCTCAATGGACGCACGTTCACTCGACTGGAGGGCATGAATGACGCCGGATACACAAGGTGGACCAACACCGAGTGGTGGCAGGAAGGATATGAACGTCTCTGGCTCGACGATGGCGAAGTGTCTGCTCCAGATGACGGTCCTGTCTCCCAAGGAGGCGTCGAAAAAGAAACGACTCCTCCTCCTGTAGATCAGGCCACAGGCGGCGGAAAGCAGCCTCGACAAAGTGTGCAACAGAATGTCGTTTATCTAACGGCAGACTCCGAGGAGGAACTATCCGAACTGAAGCCTGAGGAGACATATATAATTGGCGGCATATGTGACCATAATCGATACAAGGTTACCTTTTCCTGGTGTTCTTCAATTTTCCCAGTTTTCACCTTCATTGTTGCAGAATTTGTGCCTGAATAAAGCGAAAGAATCTGGCGTCCGTACTGCACGGCTGCCGATCGGACGCTATCTGGCATCACTTCCCACTCGTAAAGTCCTGACCGTCAACCAGGTCTTTGAGATCTTGTTAAAGTGGGTCGAAACAAGGAGTTGGGAAGAGGCTTTGTACTCTGTTATTCCCAAGCGCAAGTTTCAAGGTGGAGCGAAAGGTAATACTGGTTCAGCACCGGAGGAACATCAATCGGGAGATCTAGCTGATGTAGTCGACGGTGAGGAAGCTGTCCATGATAGCAGCACCTCGCCGGTAGTGGTGGAAGAGCAGGACGATAATGTGCGGGTCGGTGCAAGTTGATGGGCAAAGAGATAAACCCCCTTCCTCGTGTGTTGACAGCCACGATGCCCAGGTTCATCCAAATCCGTAAAATGCAAGGGGCTATTTATTATTGTCATTTAGATCGATCTTCTAGGCAGTTGGTTTATGATACCTGCCAATAACTCAATGTGCGGCACCCGCCCCGTGCATAGCGATACAATAGCAGCAGCTCCCGTAGCGCCGCCTGAGTATCGAGTATTTATTTAAATTCTCAGGGAAATAAGGAACCGCAATAAGTTGTTCCCCGTTCGGTAGACCTCTCAGGTGGTCAGGCCTCGGGTCCTTGGATAAAGTCTATCCCTGGACGATCTACGGTCACAGGGAGAGAACTGGATTAGAATGTTCATGTGTTTTCGTCGCCTGATTATGGCAATCATCGCACCTTTTTGGGACAAGGGAACGATCAGACCGGCGGCTGAACTAGGCGGCAAGTTACGGCTAGTCAGCTGAACGGCGGCTAGCTCAAATGCCGCCGGGGCAGCAGAACATGCGGCATGCACAAAACAACAAGGTGAGAGAACACATTCATCACATTCAGTTATTGGAACGACAGATCAGAAGCTTGTATGCAGGGCAGAACTGCGGCCAAGGGCCCGTTAAAGTGCATTATCATAATGGGGACAACGTCCAGATTGGATTACAGATCACAATACCTCCTTCAAGTTCACCTCTCCAGTCCCTCGGTCAAGTGGTTTGGGTTGAGTGGGGGCAGGCTTCCAACCGATCTAAATCGACCGTAAGATACGAGCAAATACTTGGCATAGGAAGCTAACCATGTAAATTATTTGGAACGTAGCTGGAATACTTCCATCTTCATTGCCGTGCATTTCTAAAAGGATGTAAGATGTTTGTTTGGCTATAAATATAGGTGAAATGCCTTTGTAGATCGCGGAAGCAGCCGCCAATGTATCTCGGTGAATGATGCTACGGCTGGGTGAAAAGGTCAAGCGCCGTCTGCACGACCTTGAAGGATACTTACCGCCCAATGACGGCGTTCCCCTCTCCCATATCGGACAAATCTTCCAAAAGCTCCCACATACTTGGGTAGGCCACTTTGACTTCGTCGATGTCGACAGTTAACAACGTAAAACCAGCGCGACCCAACAGATTTGAGACGTCCCGAGTATCTAATTTGGGTGATTACGAGACCCAAAAATTGCTGCTCAGAAATGCACCAACCAGTCATAGGGGAGATATGAGGTGAGACGCCACCCTCCCGTTCTACTTCCGCCAGTTGAAGTGATGTTCTGCAGACCCGATAATGATCAGAAGCGAAAGTCCTGGGTTGAAAGCCTCTTACCTTAATTCGAATAGAGTGTCGCCGCCGAACATAGCCGCAAGGAAAAGACCATCTGGCTGAAGTGCTTCTTTGATTTGGACCAGAATACCTTCATGGAACCATTAAAATACTGGGCCGGAGACGGTATGCTGGATTCGCACCAGGGAGGTCGTTCACCCAGTGCAAACTGAGGCAAGACACTATTGCCTCTTGCGAATTAGGTTTGACTATCTGCAGAAGATTCTCCTCGTCTGCGTGAATTCTCTCAATTTCAACTGGTGCAATTAGATATCATTTCAATTCCACAGGTTTGAGACATGAAGATTGGCAAACCTTCAAACTCAGAGTCTGGGTCCCTGTTCAATGTCATTTCTGCATAATATTAATTTGGTGTGGAATGGCAGTGTCGGTACAGGCATACCACTAGAGTCCACCATGATACTCTTCGCTGTTTTGTCCAGTTCCAAGAGCTTAGAAAAATGACCTGGACCTGATCCGAGGTCGAGAACAGAACTGAACTTTCGTTTGATATCCTATAATCAACGGATGCTCAGTTTAGAGGGTAGGACAGTGAAGAAATCGAAAACATACCAAGAACCTCTCCATCATTCTGTCGGCCACTTCATCGCGGATGTAGTCGACGGTTGCGCTACGCGCCCCTCCGTCGCGTGCTGCTGCTGCGTCTTTCTGAAGCCTTTTTGCATGGCGGTCAAAAACTTGGTACGGGCCCACAGCACCCCCTATCTGAGACGGCGTAGAGGATGAAACGGCCGCGAAAGCGCGTGTTTGTGCTTTACCACGAGCACTTGAACGAGCAACACGGGCGAGGAACATGCGGAAGATTATTCTCACGGCCTTGATTATAATACAGCCTTTCGACGTTGTTTGAACTTTGGCGGATCGCATTCCGACTCGAGCCACCTTTCCGACGATTCCCTTGAACCATCTGGCCACCGTTGACCTGTGGATTTCGCTCCTTTCTTCGTCAAAAACGCCCATGTCGGCCGGGAGACCCACCACTACACTCGCCATTAGTGAAGAACAATACCTTGTCAATCAGGCGCGTATCAAGCAGGCTCGAGCCACCGTTGACAATTTTGCTGTCATGAACGAAGAGGCGAAGCGGAATTATGACTTGCAGAAGGAGCTTTTGAAAAGGATAGAGGAAGGCAGGGAGGCGGAGTACGCGTTTCTCTGACTTACCTTTCGTATTCCTGTTCTGACAAGAGTTGTAGACGTCTTCTCCAAGCTTTAAGGAATGGTGGAGGTCCTTCACCGTGGGTTGCATGGCTTTTAAAATGAATACCCTAATGATCTCCAAAAGGCCACTGGAAATAACTGGGCCAACTCAACAGATGCGTACCGAGTCCGGACATCATCCTCCGCCTCCAAGGTCGGGAGGTGTGGCAAATTTGAATGGGAATGTTCGTTTCGTTGTATCATAGGTAAACGACGGGCTCAAATCGATCTTTAGGCTCAGGCGGGGTTTTACAATCCGCAACCGCGTCCACAGCGGGAGGCATCGGCAACATCATCAAGTAGTCAGACTGCGAACCGCGTGCCACATCGTTCTGTACCTGCGAACAACAGCGGCCTACATCCGGGGACATTCAATATTTCTCAGCAGCAACAACAACAGCGATGGGCGCAAATGCAACTACAGCAACAGCAACAGCTTCAAGGCCAATCTTACGCTCAACGTACAAGGTTCTACGATTCGCAAGCTCCTCCAAATGCCGTAAGACAGGCTATTTCTGCTGTTCGCGGCCGACAAGCATTACCCATGCAGCCGGTGGTAACCCAGACTCGAAACCTATTGCAGATGCAGCAACCTGCGGTTCAAGTTACAGCTTACGGAGCTCCTCCGCCTATGCCTCCAGTTCCTAATTTTATTGGAACTGCGTATAATCCCACAAATGCAACATTTCCTCCGGGTATTTTTTCAATTCATCTGACTATTGGCCCGTCCTGATGTCAGTTATCAAAGCCGCTGCATCAACATCGTCAAGTCTCGCAGGCGCTTTGGACGAGGTATCTATCAGCAATTACGTTACTTCGTGCCATATTTATAATGTCCTTCACAGCGACCTCAAAAACCATCTGCAAACGTTACATCCAATGTTCTTGATAGGCCGCAATTACATTCAAGGCCTCACGAAGGCATTGCTCCCAATTTTCGGCAACTGGCCGTCCCAGCCTCCAGTGCTGCAACAGCCAACACTCTGGCAAGTGCTGCGGCGTTTAAATCGATCCCTGTCCCTGTTGCGTCCGATGCAACGGCTGCTAGCGTATCTCCCACCAAACGGTCCTCACATCACAATGGATCAACTACATCCTCCTCTCCAGCTCCGGCTCCTAGCATTGTTCCTGTCCCGACGGCAGCCTTTATGGCAGACCTGTTAAACACCCCATCAGCTACAGCTCGGCTGAAAAGCCTTATTGACGTGTGGAGTCCCAGTGCACCACCCCACTCTTTCTTCTCACTGGCCGGCTCGCAGATCAAAGTCTACAAGGACCTCAACTCGCACATTTTCTTGGTGGTTCCGGAAAATAGTGAGGCCAAGAAGTTCATGTATCTAGATGTTGGTCAAGTATTCACGAAGGCCGCCTCTGGTATGCATCAGAATGTCGCTGTGAATGTCCCGCTTGTGGGCGCAGAGCAGGCCAAAAGCTACTCGCCTTACAATATCCCATTCTATTCCTCCACCTCCAGTTCTCATGGTGCTCCCATTCCAAATACTGTCAATCAACCCAAACCGTCTGGAAGTGTTCCTCCACCTCCGCCACCATTTCTACCCACCACCTCTACATTGACTCATGACCAGGTGCAGACACAGGCAGTTGTATCCATCCCTCCGGCCGCTCCTCCCCGTACTCCGGCGCAAGCTGACAAGAAACGCCTTGCTAAAGATATTTTGCGTGCTCTGGGCCATTCCCCTCAGAAGCGATCAAGGCCTGCAGATGGGACATCGTCGCCTTCAGCGGAACCTCCAGCAAAGCGACACGCTCCAGAACTGGGCCCTGAAGAGGGCAGCCTTTCCCGGGTTCCCATCGCAAGAACCCTCGAGACCCTTAACGCAAATCCCAATGTAGCTGTCCCTTCAAAATCGCCCCTCGTTAGCCTTGAATCAATCCAGTTTTATCATACGAAGGATTTCGAACCACGCGGGCCATACGCAGACTTACCTGACTCTCATGTGACATCTATATCTTCGACTAAGCCCAGTGGAGCTTCATCTCTGCATCCATCATCCGTACCCAAACCCTCGCCCTCTACGCTGCCCCCCAAGCCCTCAATACCCCTCACATCAAACGCTCCAAATAAAACCTCAATAAATGGGGCAAGCATATCTACGGAAAGGGAAGCTGCTGAATTGAATACACCTACCGACCGAGTTCCCGCTACCACCTACCAGTCGCGGAAGAAAACACCTCTTTTCTTGCCCTCTCCAAGCTCATCGCCACCAGCGAGTGCAGCCCTTGAGACGACACCAATCGCAGAACACCTCTTTGATCTTGATGAAGAACCATGGCCGAGTAGGCAAACTGAGAAGAAACGACAACCGTTTTACGTTCTTGTGCCTCCCCTTCCAGACTATGTTCTCATGTATAAGGCACAGCTATCGAGGAAAAGGAGAAGTCGGGCGAATCATATTTTGGTTGATGGAACTGATTCTGGAATAGAGAGACGAGCCTCATCTAGGCTGCAGGAAGATGAAGGTATGCATCAGTCGAGCTACGATGACCGATGTCTTACCAAGTAGCAAAAATAAAAGACGTTTTTGATATAGATCCTGCGAGTAATGGTTTTGTGAATGGTTCGTCGTTAATCTCAGCCCACTGAAATCTACTCACACACTCCCAGATGACAGTGAACGTGAAGCTGTCCTTTTGTCATGCTCTCGGATCTCGGAACGGCCATGTAAATGGAATGGATGCACAGTGGTCATGAGCTCGGCGGCGAAACTCATTGAACATTTCGCGGTGGAGCACCGACCACAAAGTACTTCAAAAGTAGACCTCACCCTTTAAATTCAGAAAGTAAAAACTGATTTCTTGATCTCAGAATCTTTTCGTATGTATGTGGCAACAATGCGGTCGACGAGAGAGAAACGCGACACAGCTCTTCTCCCACTTACGAAGCCATGCGATCATTCCCTTGCTCTGCGCCTATGGTGGTAAGTCGATGCTTCTATGTATTTACGCGCCACTGGTTAATGTTATCCCGGAGAAGATTGCGAAGAGTCATTTCGCACTCCTCGTCAACTTGCGAAGCATCATCAAGCTGAACATAGCAACGATCCTCCCAAGCTCTCCGCTTCGATTTATGCCCCCGAGTTAGACATGCCGGTTGCCGTTCCCGAAGTTGTTCCTTCATATTTAATTGAGCCAGTGCGACAGGCATCAATGTCGAAAGAGCGGCATGCTGTGATAGGTCCTTGGGTGGGTGGTCATGTCAATGTCTTCATTATCTTTGAGTTTTTCTAATTTCCATGTTCAGGTGCTCCGGAATATCGCGGGGCCTGTGAATATTGAAAAGCGGTATAATGCTGCTAAGCGGCTACAAACATCTGGTGGGGAAAGACGGCGTAGCAACCAGCCATATGATTTCCTCAGCTTTCCATCAACGAACTTTTCGACGACACCGTCTCAACCATCGAGACTGCGTGATCTTGGCAATTTATATTCTGGAGAGGTGTCGGAGTTGGTGAATGATGGGATGGTCCTCTGGCATGTACCAGAGATGAAAGATGAGGAGGAAGATGTCATTCATCTGTTACAATCCCCTGTGGTTGGGGCGAAACACAAGGAGAGCCAAGGTCGAACTGTTAGATCTGATGCATTGGAGCAGAGTATTAGCAGTGATGAAGAGGCTGTTGAGAATATGTTGGCTATGTAGATTCAAGATTGCATAACAATTGATGAAGATCGGGATGGCGACTGGGTGTTCAAGGATGGTCATTGCCAGCGAGGTTCCCAATCTATTATCTAGGAACAGCTGGAGTTGGACTACAGATGTAGCAGATGTACATTTTGTGAACTACTTCATACCTTTTTATACAGGAAGAGTATTGTAGGAGGTTTTGAGTTGCCACCCTAGTTTGCAGCAAGTGATCAATCACGAGGAGTGAAGTCAAATTTAAGGCTCCTGAAACAGCATCCGCTTTTGGTCTGATCCTTGCCGACCATTCGTAAATTCCACCAACGATTCGGATGCCTGGCAGCACTGACATGGCCGGCAAGTATTTTTCTAGGCTATCCCTCGAGCAGTAGCTCATTGTCATGTCTTTCAGGGCTGTTCTATATTTCTTCCCATTCTGCTGATGTCATTCTTTCGGAAATACGACCCATAAAACTCAAGATCGAAGCCTTGCGCTCAATCAACGTTCTCCTCGATGAATTCCTCTACAGCATTCTCAACACCGCGTGCTCTCTATCTACGGACAAATTACGCGCCAGTTTGCTCAGCCTGCTTCCCACCTCGCTTGGAAAAGAAGCACTTTTGGAAGCCGAAGTGGAATTGAGAGCGTATTGGGATCGAACAGGGCCTGCAGACGCAACTGTTGCACCCCTCGAGGATGATTCTAAGACGTTTCATTTACAGTGGGCTTTCGAGGTGGGTTCTTTGTGCATATGACCGCGTCAGCCAAGCCCCGAACTTCGTGATTACAGCTCTTGCGACTCAAATGCGAAGCTTACTCGACTCTGAACGAATCTGATGAAGACCACGCGGCAGAAGGGCACATAAACGATAGGATGAGCGCGGCAGGTGGAATACCTCCGAAGTCGACGCTGGTGGCGCCCGCTGCGTTGTATCTGACGGCTATTCTCGAGTGCGTTTCTTCCCCTCTCTCACTTTTCAACAACTGATCTGTCAATATCTGGGCATGCTTAGAGCCATGTGCGAGTGCGTATTTTGGTGTCAACGCTGCATTTCAAACATTCATTTTTTGCTCCAGGCACATACTTTCGAATGTTGGACGTGTTGCTTCAAGAGACAGTAGTCGCACCACAGCAACAGTTCAAGATTTATTTATCGCGTTATGCGAAGATCATGCTATTTATGGCCTGTTCAAGACCATGAAAGGTTCGTCTCACCGCAGTTCCGCTCGCATGCAGGCAACGTTCATTAACACGGTTCCAGTCTATGAACAGATTGAGCAACTATCAAAGGCTCCGAAAGTGCGACGCAGTAAATCCTTGACACGAAATGAAAGGCCTTCTCGTACATCTTCTCCCCATCAAGATCTGTCCACTGTTAAGGATGGCTCATCTGCGCGATCTCGCCTTTCGTCAGAAGCATCTGCACCCGCGGGACCTATCCCTATCTCCAACGCGGGGTCTAGATCTTCGTTTGACAAAAGTCGCGCCATGAAGATGTTCATTGCCAACAGCAGATCTTCTACTGACCGTGATGGAGAGAATCTGAACGGCCACAAGAAATCCGACTCTGTTCTCAGCGAACACTCCAGACACGTTGCAACGTCCAACGACGGTGCATCGGCGATATTCGAGGTGGGTGCTGATGAGGGCCGTTGGAATGAGCCAAGACACTGATATCTTCTGTAGGATGAGGCCATGCAGCAAGAATTCGATGACCTGATGCGCTCTTCTTCCACGATGGTGGTGTCCCTAACTCCTGATCGGCTGAAAACCATGGAGGTGTGTGTGTCATTTTTTGTTTAGTCAGCAGCTTTTTAAACTTTTTCCCGAAAAAGGCCTACAAGCAAGAAAGGGACCAACAACGCGGTAACCGACGGGTAGTTCCTCTATCATTCAAACCCGAATCTGATTCTTCTATTCCCCCACCACGAGCGACTGGTCGACGACCCTCCCTTCTTCGTGTCGACTCTATCAAAGAGGATGAAGAGGAACTGAGTCCTAAACCACCGCCTATTCCGGTCACTCGCAATCGGCAAACCAGCATCAGTTCTCCTCCAACTTCCACTCCAGCACCCAGCCGCGTTCGGTCGGTCTCTACATCAGGTGCCAGCACTACTACTCGCGTTCTCACGAAACTATCCCGCACAAATACACCTCCCGTCTCTGTTCTTACGGCCTCCGATTCTGCTTCAATGCAGTATGACCGCCGTATGGGAAAGGGGCAGGACCCTTTTCCTCCCCGAACTCGTAAACTTCAGCATAACCGGGAGTCTCTTGACTTGGACGATATCATGGCAGGCTCTGATGATGAAGATTCTTCACCTGTGGCCCCCAAACCAACCAAAGTCACAACACCTAACCGAAAAAGCCCACATGGAGTTTCTGCAAGCACAAAAGATCTCATGGACTTTTTGGCAGAAGGGCCTCCGGACCTGGGCGGACCAGCCGAGGATTTCCATCACCATAATGGGAGCGTGGACCACGGCAAGCCTAAGGGATCTGGGAGATTGCAGAGGATGATATCGAAGTTGTCTTTGGGCGGTGCCGAGCGTTCGCGCGAAGATTCCCTGAGGTCGAAGGTACCACAAACGCCTGTCCGACAGACCCTCCCCTCGAAGTCATCATATGGGAATATGTCGTCTCTAGCCAATCGACCGATACCCCCTCGTCTCCCTCGTCCTATTTCTCCACCTGCTTCACCTGCACAGGACTCCTCAGATGAGCAAACCTTCTCCACTTCTCGTTCACGAGCTGCATCCCTTGTCCAAAGTCCACCAAAATCAGGAGACATCCATCCTGCGGAACCGCCCCCTCCAGTTCCGATCCATATGCATAAAGATAATGGGAGTGTTTCTTCCCACAGGCGACAGCAACAGTCTCCTGTCAATGGCCATGGTCATAGTCACAGAAACGGGTTCGTGGAAGTGTCGACAGCTTCTCCCGTACGCACTGTCAACATAGCAGTCAGAAACGATGGTTTCTCGTTACACTCACCCCTCGAGAGCCCATCACAACAGAACCGTATCCAGCCTAGTCCTACGTCACCGGCGATTCCGACGCAAACTCAACCGGTCCAGAGCCAGACAGTTCCAAGCCAGACAGTCCAAAGTCCGCCAACCCAGAGCCGCAAGCCTCCACCTGTATACATCGAAACAATACCTAAACCACATTTGTCTGGAACAGATGCTCAGGATATGCGACGCCTCTTCTCGAAGGCTACCACGGCTGACGAATGTCGTCTCATTTATGATATGTTCCTTGCCAAGTCTGGCATTGCCATGGAACCCACGAACTACGATGTGCCTTATCCCTCGCCCTCGCCATCCGTTGCGACGCGCGCAATTATACCCGCCGATGCGGCCCTCGAGCACACCTTAGTCGAACTACTGCTGAGTGGGAATGGTGCACCAGAGCCAGTTGCTCGGAGACGCCGAACAAAAAAGCA
The DNA here is from genome assembly GCA_013433165.1 of Hypsizygus marmoreus. Taxonomy (NCBI): domain Eukaryota; kingdom Fungi; phylum Basidiomycota; class Agaricomycetes; order Agaricales; family Lyophyllaceae; genus Hypsizygus; species Hypsizygus marmoreus. The sequence goes on from CM024087.1 coordinate 850,972, forward strand.
ACCGAATCCCGAGCGGGTTGTGGCCGAGTCGCTTTTCAGCAGTAACGAAGGAGAAAGAAAGGCAGGCAATGGCGAGCTCCACGTTAGGAATGGAGGCTTGCAATACAGCGGCAACGGACACATGGACGATGCTGCAGTGCTTTCGAGCCCCGCTAATCCATTACCAATTCATACCCCGGTGTCATCATAGGTCGGAGCCTCTTTATAGAGGGGGTCCCATATCCCTTCGTAACTAAATTGGGTTTTATTTTGTATCGTATGTCACATTCTTTTCTCTTTCATCCTCTCAATTTGCTCTTAAACTTAGCTCACGATTTCTTATATAAGTAATCACTCCATATCATTCGAGTTTTAGTTTCTTAGTCTCATACCAAGAACGTCCACGCGTGGACAGTGTTTCTAATCGTCCCGGGACGAACGACTGCTATACCATTGTAGAATCAAATTGTTTTCCGTGATACTGTCTTGGGCTTGACTAGAAACTTCGTCTAAATAAGTGATTGAGCTTTAAGCTTCAAGGGAGCGTTTGGAGACTGGCTATGAAGAGAGCATTTCTAACTATATTACGGCAGGTGGTAGCAAAGATACAAAACATGCGACGACGGAAATAGGATCCAGGAGATGCTGTTATCGAATTTCAAGTGACACTGCAATGCCCATCGATGCCAGCTCAGCACAAAGGTACCTAAAGACATATGGCACTGCGACCACGTCTAGATCACCGCCTTTGGACGCCCGGCCTAAGATATTTTGTGAAGGTATGGCAACGCGAACATCAGCCTGAGGCCGCTGAAGATGTTGGCCTGTTGCCATTGCTTGTCGTTCCTTCTCGTCCTGATCTTCTGATGCTGCACGACATATTCTGCAATACTCCCCACCAGGCCCCGTTTGTTTTAATGCCTGTGATGAGCCGACCGTCATCTCGCCCAGGCTAATGTCTTCGTAACCCAAGGAAATGAGGCTCCCACAGGTCCGGCACACCCAGGCAGTGGAGTAATCAGAGCAGTTCATCAACCTGTCCTGCAGCAAGAACGATGTGCCATGGGCGATGAGAGCATCGCGCTCCATTTCACCGAAACGTATACCGCCAGCACGTTTACGACCCTAATAGGAGAGATCAGGACTACTTTGACACGGGACTCAGCAATCGCGAAAGACACGCACCTTGACAGGCTGTCTCGTGACAGGATCCACTGGACCTGTTGTACGGACTTGGAATTTGTCTAGCACCATGTGCCGCAGACGTTGATAGTATACAACACCAAGGTAGATATCAGCCGCAAACTCTTGACCAGTGATGCCAGAGTACATAGGCTCGTTTCCATAATAGTTGTAGCCGGCTGCGAGTAGCTGTTTACCGAAGTAGTCGATTGCAGTGTCTTCTTCTGAAAACCTAGTGGGGGGTGATCAATCATCATGGTCATGCCTTGGATTCATTATGGTCGAGCCTACTTGAAAGGTGTGGCATCTTGCGCGAGACCGTGCATGGCTCCCGCCTTACCAGCCATACTCTCTACCAACATTCCGATTGTCATACGACTTGGAAAGGCGTGAGGATTAATGATGACATCCGGCTGCATGCCGCTCTCGCTGAATGGCATATCAATGGCAGGCCACTTTTGAGAACAAACACCCTTTTGTCCATGACGCGAAGAGAACTTGTCGCCGATAACTGGAGCTCGTGTTATTCGGAGAGTCACTTGAATTTTTTGGAGCTCGAGATCTCCAGCGTCACTTCCTGTGAATCCAACTTTTAGGATAAGGGATAGAAGCACACTTTAAGTGACATTACCAAGTAGCCGCACTTCATCAACGTATGCCAGCTCATCGCCCTTGTATTTGATAAAGTTCGTGCGACCGGTGGTGTCGTCGATACATGCTGCCAAAGGATCACCAGAGGATAGTCGAGCACCGATGAACGGCAAGCCATCGAAATCAAGAAAATCACAACATGAGTGAGCCCGTTCGCCCTCTGTTCTAATATCCCTTCCAAACCCAAAATGCAAAGTGGGAGCCGCGTTTGATTTTGAGGCCCCGCGAACATCCTTGAGATCAACGATTTGCGACTTATAGACCGTGCCATAGGTAAATCCACGTTCATGAGCTGATTTGTTCAGAATCATGGCATCTTCCATGTCGTAGCCGGTGTAGGAGATGACGGCCACGATAGCATTTGTGCCGTTGGGAAATGAGTCCATCGCGTATGTGTTGTGCAGAGCAGGACGGACAACAGGACTCTGACCAGTCTGCAAACGGTAGAGCTTATTGTCTGTTCGATGCTTGAGGGCAGTTGATGGGGTTCCCATAGTTTGTTTACCCATCTGAGCTCAATAAGCAAGGTAATCTTTACGTTCAGAAGGTACTACACACCTGACATTGGTAGATATTTCGCGGACTCTGGAAAGGCGGTCAGTCGGTAGGTTGAGGTAAAATGGCACTTCTTACCTGATTGAAGTCTGAGAAAGGTGTAAGATTCGCCAGGATTGAAAGGAAATTCGTCGGATTATGCTCCACGTGCGTTGAGACATTGGCCTCGATTTCTTCGGGAACACATGCAATATTCATGTAGACCTGTTCAAAGGACCCGACTTGGTCATCCCGTCCGTTGGGAAGATATTTGACTGGTCGCATCATCCTAGATTTTGAGGCAAACAGGAAAAGTCCAGGATATTGGCCACCCTTAGACTCCGGAACAAGTCCAATTTCAAGATCGAGCGGTACATCATGCTTCCCTTCTGTTTTCCATATTCGAAGGTTGGTAGCTAGTTGCGCCGCAAGTGCAGGGCGAGCCCATCCAATGACTCGGCCATCGAGCTGGACACACACACTCTTTCGTCCGTCTATGGACGGGGCGAATGCCTGTGTCATGCCATGCGCCGTTAAGAGCGCCGGTATATGTGCCACGGCCAGGGGGGAGGTGACTATCCGACATGTTCTTGACAGATGGTTCAACAAACCGCATGGAGAGCCATCTGGGGTGTGAACGGGACATAGAAATCCTAAACCAGACCATCCTTAGCCAGTGGTCGTTGAGCGACAAATACAAACATACCCCATGCCTCCGGTAACAATTTCCGGACAGTTGTTGTTTTAAGTTCAGCAAAGAATGCACCACGATGAATGCATCGAAAATGACTGATATAGCGCTGCCAGTTCAGCTTTTCTGCCACAATGGTGAATCCTGATGCTTGCTGAAGGTCAAGACCAGTTGGAGAGACCAAGTTTCCGGTGGCTAAGAAATTGGAGAGTTTTCCCCCTATGTCAAAATTTACTCGAGATGTGATCTTCGCGAACCAACGCTCTGCAAGGAGAGAGAAGATATTCAGTAGGCGACAACATTTGCAACTCGCAACTCACTGTCGTTGAAGTCTGCATAACCATTTCGAACATCCACATTGATGTTCGTGCGAATGTTATTGAGAATTTCTTCCATTCGTTCCTTGATGATCATCCCATACAAGGTTCCAGGAAGGAGCACTTCTTGATGTTGCGGCGAATCAGGATTATCTGCGCAACATGAAGAAGAGACGACCGCAAATAGTTTCCGAAGCATGAATCTTCAAAAAGCTTCAGCACGCGTTCACTCCAAGATGTTAGAAGCCTACAGAAGCATCCGAAACTTGTCCCGTGGCGATTCCAAATGGACGAGAACCAATTTTTTGAGCAGCCAAGCACCCAAAGCTGCATTGGTTGAATCTTCTGGTAACCCGAGGACTACACGGAATTTGTCACCCAGATACTCCATACACTGTTCTCCCGTATGCATTGTGAACATTTTGAAACTTCGCAACAGCAGCTCAACGCGATCCGTTAAAAAGGTGTTGTCGTAATCCTGCATCACAATACCTTCAAAAATCTCCCTATCCGAGGCTCCAACAAGAGCTTTGAGCACCAGCATGATTGGGATTACATATTCCTGTTTCCGCCAACTGAAGCGCAACATAGCGCTGCCGTTGGAAAGGTAATGGAGGTTATTGGTGACACTCGTTTGGTCGGGACGGACGCATCGAATTTGGACGGCGTATGGGGTGTAAGAAGGGCCGCGATTGGCAAACGACGGACGCACAAGAGAGATAACATGATTTCGCCGAGGAAGAATGAGATATCGGATAAGTCGCTCATTGCCGTTGATCACAAAATATCCACCAAACTCTTCCGGTTCCTCGTGATGGCGTACAAGATCTGCAGAAGACATATTGCGCAGGTTGCATCGAGCGGACTTGAATCGGGTCAGGACATTTTCTCAGCATAGGCGTATGTCTAGCACGTACGCGAACCATGATGGGCACAAGACCACAGTCCTTCAGCATCTCTTGAGTTTGGCCTTGTGTATCCGTCCAACATAGCTTGATATTCATTCGTCCACGATAGGACGTCAACCGTTCACGAGCCTAGATAGATTTGAGCATGAGGGAAGAATCATTGTTTGAATGCTATCACGGCTGACCTCTGACGGAAACACTCGTCTTTCTAGTGCATCCTTGTCTCTGTCGGGAACCATGGGTCTGGCAATCGTGATTTGTTCAATCCAGACTACACAAAACTATTCAGCGAGGACTTTGCATCAACTAGGTATGGACTCACTTCTCATTCGATTTCCCCAGCCAGACTCAGAAGGGGGTGAGTCAAAGACAACACGTTCATCAATATCCTTCAAGGCCAGCGATATCAATCCCCGACCGTCACCATCTCCTGCAGGCAGGCCAGAGTCATCGAAGAGTGCATTGAAAGATTCGATGTGCGGCGCAACAAATTCATTTAGGATGCTGTAAGTTGAACCATCTTTTGGGGGATTCCTGAAGGCATGTTCCCGCAATAAAGTATTGAATGTAGGGGTCTTTTTTGACCGCGCTGAGCCATCTGGCATGTTGGTCTTGCGTTGAACTCGAGACCCTTACTACCGCGACCTCCAAAAAAAATGCACGTGCGCGGAAGCTAATATGAGTCACGGGGTCGTGGGCATGCGGAGCCTGAAAGACACAAGTTCGCGTTCTGGTCACTGTTAGTGACGATAAGGACAAGTTACTGCCAGTTTTCCCCAGTTCCTGCTCACAGCTTACCCCGCTTCACAGGCAAAGATGTTTGGAGGCAATGTCGCGTCCTCCTGGGGAACACCCCAGCAAAATCAGCCTCAGCAGCAGCAGCAGCCAGGTGCTTTTGGACAGCCAGCCGGGTTTGGGGCTTCTGGTGAGTCAGATACATCAGTCATTTCGCGCAACGTCCGACTCTTAAGCAGCTTTCGGTTCCGCAGGCACAGGTGCATTTGGTCAACAACCTACGCAGCAGCCTCAGGCAAATCCAATGTTTGGAAACTTAGGCGGAACCACCACGCAAAGCACTGGCACTGGTTTTGGTAAGCATCGTCTTTTTTGTTGCTTTCGTTTCCATTTCACTCAATGACATAAAAGGCACGTTCGGTGCACCTGCCACCACTTCTCAGAGCAGCACAACTAATCCCATGTTCGGTGCCACTAAGCAAGCTGGCGGGTTTGGTGGGTTTGGAGGAGGCAGCACGTTTGGAGGAGGAGGCGGAGCATTTGGACAGAGTACAAGCACTCCGAGCGGATCTGGGACTACCGGTGTCTTTGGCCACCCTGCTGCTACGACCAGTAGTGCTTTTGGTAGCGGCACCGGCGTCTTTGGAGGGAACAAGCCAGCCACCACATTTGGGAGCACGACTGGTGAGTTCTCCATCTCATCCTCCCTATCTATACTGACAGTTTCCAAAGGGGGAGCACCATCAAACGTCCCTCCAGTGACAACTGGCTCCTCCAATCCACCATATTCGGTATACCAGGAAAAAGACAATAATACCATGGGAATGTATCAAGCCATCTCATGTATGCCGGCGTATGCGGGAACATCGCACGAGGTATGTCTTGCATCCCATCCATTATATCTATCATTTATTGCTCACCTGCATCCTCAGGAAATCCGATTACAGGACTATAATCAAGGGCGCAAAACCGCAGGGGCGTTTGGTCAATCCGCTGCCTTCGGTACGGCCCAGCCCACCACAAGCATTTTTGGCGCTCAGCCCGCCCAGCAACCTTCCGCCTTTGGGGGCACAACCACAACCGGGGGTTTTGGTGCGTTCGGTGCCCCAGCTACCAACCCAACTGCGCCAGCCGCCACAACTGGCTTATTTGGTGGCGGAGCATTTGGTCAACCTCAGCAGCAGCAGCAGCCTCAGCAGACCTCCACTTTTGGTGCCTTTGGGGCGCCTGCTCAACCGCAACAGCAACAAACAGGTGGATTATTTGGAGGCACGTTTGGGAGCACTGCCGCTAAACCGACCGGTTTCGGCACCTTCGGAGGTGGAAGTAAGTAGATGTTTTTATTTATCCCAAGGGCTTCCTTAACATCGCTTTAGCGACAGGTACTAGCACATTTGGTGGTGGTGGCACTTTTGGGCAACCCCAACAGCAGCAGCAGCAACCTCAGCAACCTACTGGTGGTTTGTTTGGGTCCACGCAAACACAGGCTCCGACCGGTTTCGGTGGATTTGGTGAGCCATTTCATCTCACAAAGACGTACTGTTTCTAACTTGTACCAGGCACTACTGGGACCAAATCTATATTTGGTGGCACGCAACCTGCAACGACCCAACCAGCCACAACAGGTTTCGGTGGCTTTGGGAGTGCCCAACAGCAGCCGCAGCAACCTCAGGCCCAGCAACCGTCTCTATTCGGTGGAGGTACCGGCTTATTTGGGGGAAGCACCCAGCAACAGCAGCAACCGCAGACGACACAGCCTGCCACTACCTCATGTTTGTATTCTCTTCTCGTGTGTACCTTCGTTGGAAACTCATTCATTTATAGTGTTTGGCGGCGGAACTACTGGTCAGACTAGCGGAACAGGGCTTTTCGGTGGAAGTCTATTTGGCGGTGCCGGCCAACAGCAACAGCAGCAGCAGCAGCAGCCTGGTCAAACTGGAGGATTCGGCAGCTTGTTCGGTGGAAGTAAGCCCGCGGCCCCTGCGGGTCAATCATTGTTTGGGGGTTTTGGTCAACAACCTGCAAACCAGCCGCAGCAGAGCCTCTTCGGCAGTACTTTGGGTCAACCCACAGCTCAACCGTCGACACTCGGTGGAGGCCTGTTCGGCGCAAAACCTGCAGCACCGCCACTTGGTATGTCGACATCCATGGGTCAAGGCGGGTTGTTCGGTTCCTCCACTCCATCTGGAGGGTTGTTCAGTACCTCTATCAACGCCCCCGGCGCACAAGGCTCTTTAACAGCCTCGATATCTCAACCTATTGGAGCTGACCTTCCCATCTTCGATATCCTCCCTCCAGGTCCTCGCCTCGTCAATCTCGAGGCCTCGCAAACAAAAAAGAAGGCTGGATTCTTTGTTGATATCCCGACTCGTTCACCCGTGCCCCGTGTTCAACTGGGTTATACACCTGCGAATTCGAAACTGCGTGGATTTGGCTCATCCACATCTATATCTTCGGCGGCGGGCGTAAACCCCTTCGCAGCAAGCCTATCTTCAAGCACCAAATCCCATGCGCTTGCCTTGAGTCGAGTCACCGATAACAAGACACCCACGGGACCAGATGGATTCTTTCTTGGTCGCAGTGCGAGTCCTTCCTTGGGCAGCGGTGGGAGGCAGAGTGTCAAGAAGGTGATTCTAGACAAAAAGGTGGATCCTAGCGAATTGTTCATCAAGTCGGGTGGCTCTCCGGGGCTCCGAGGCAGCAAAGTCATTTTCAGTCCAGCCTTGAGCGCTGCTGTCCGCGAAAAAGAAATGCAAGCTTCCCTTAACCCCCCACTGAAAGGAGCAGAGTCACCCACACCGGCTCCACGACCCCAACGCACACCCAATCGCTTCACTGCTCAGAGCACCCAGCAGCCTCTCACGGATGATGGACAGGACCACGGAACTGCTGAACTGGAAGAGGGCGACTACTGGGTGAAACCGGATCTCGCAACGCTGAAACAGACTGGATACGATCAATTATCGTCCTTCAAGGACCTCAAGGTCGGCCGTGTCGGTTACGGGGAAATCCATTTCCTAGAACCTGTTGATTTGACGGGCTTATCCAAACTCGGGGCACTGCTCGGTGAAGTTGTTCGTTTCGACGAGAAGGAGTGCAGCGTCTATCCAGACAGTGAGGACGCGGATAAGCCGCCTCCAGGCTCAGGTCTCAACGTTCGGGCAAAACTATCGCTTCTTCACTGTTGGGCGGCTGACAAAGCGACACGGGAGCCCATCAAGGACGAGAAGCACCCAACGGCAGTCAAGCATTTGAAACGATTGAGGAATATGAAGGATACCCACTTCGAGAGTTTCGATTTCGCAGATGGGAAATGGACATTCACGGTTGATCATTTCTGACCCGCCAATCGGCGGCCTTTCTTTCCTCGAGGCTTTGTGATAGTCCATTTTTAGGTACATACGGTAGTCTAGGGTAGTCTATATAGTTTCTGGCTCGCATGTTTTGTAGTATTCCGAATTCACTGAGATTGGGCAGCGTGTCATTGGCGCCTATTGGCGGGTGTAGTCGGGTACGCGGTGTATAACCGGGCCAGTGAAAGTGGTGCTTGGTCAGACAAACTCTGATCCCGTGCATGGATGCACGAAATAAGCCGTGCCGAACATGATGCCGTCACGGAGTCTGAGGTGTTTTAAGAAAACGAAACCAGGCGAAACATCTGCACGGTTCTCTCACACCTCATCATGAAGGTAGGTTCCAGTTCTCCTCCTCCTGCTCCTGCTGTTCGCTTATTTCTTGAGTTGTGATAGATCGCAACTCCGGAAGAAATCCACGCACACGCCGCTGCGTCGCGCCGAGGCGCAATTGAGGGCGGAGTCGCCAGCGGAATCGTTGCTCTTGGTGGCTCTTATTATCTTCACCGCAAATTCCCTGGATACCGCCAATTGCCTCTTTCTCTGAAAGCTCTCGGATTAGTAATCGTCGTTGCCCCCATCTTGTCCATCCAGGCTGAACGCCGGGGACTTGAGTACGACAAATCGCAATGGTGCGCTATTATTTTATAGTATAAACTGTTTGCTAACTTTGCCGGGAGAATAGGAAGGGAGAGGGTGTCCGTATTTTGCATGGAAAGCAGGTGGCAGCGGATGAACGATGGGAAGACCTGTCTACACAAGACAAAATCGCGGATTGGTCCAACCGCCACCAGTATAGCATCATCCTTGGTGGCTGGGCTTCGAGTCTTGCCTTTGCTGGTGCTATCATTTCGCGAGACAAGTATGTTTCGTGTTGCTCCTAATCTCTCAGGCTTTAAATGATGTCTTTTAGGTACCAAACCACCGCCCAGAAGGTAATGACGTTTCCATAGGATCTTGAGAATGTGCTGACAAGGTCGTCTTAGGTTGTCCAAGCTCGTATGTGGGCTCAGGGCTTGACCATTGGTATCCTCATCGTGGCTGGTGCTTTGACACAAGCCCAGCGTGCTAAATCAGCTAAACATGTGGGTTGAACTTGTGCTTATCATGTCAATGGTGTAACTGACTCTGTTTCTAGATCAACACTGACCATTCGTGGCGAGACATTGTACGTTACCCCTTTTCAGTCCATTGATAGTATGTCATAAATATCTTTACAGTTGGAACAGCAAGACCGAGACAGGGAGGAGGCTGCACGCCTGAAGGAAGAGGTGACACCGCCGACTCGCCGACTTGGCGCAGCGACATAAAGAACGCCCTCAGGTAGACCAATCCACCTCTATTATTCTCTGCATTGGACACCTGTCTTCGTCAATAACTTGTAATACATATTCCATGCTAATTACACAGTGTACTTTTTGTCCTCGTAGCGCATTGTGACCTTTGGCTACGAGTAATGAGCTCAACTTCATGGGCGAAAATCAAATGACGTGAACGGTGTGCATCACGTGTTTTGGGATCGATATTTTCTTTTCAGAAATTGAATGGCTGTATGATGAGCAAAAGTTTTATGGCTGCCTAAGCCGGTTGGTTTTGACCTCCTTGTAGATGGATTCATTTTCAGAGCATTCAAAGCCTTCCTTGACAGCCATGGCCACACCAATCTCCCTCAGTTTCCCCATCTCTGAGGCCAAACTTGGCGAGATCAACACTCATCTCAGGACCCTGATCCCCGAAGAAATCCTCCAGTGGTCTCTGAGCAACTTGACTGGTTTATACCAGACTACGGCTTTTGGCCTGACGGGTCTTGTTGCCATCGACATGCTCTCCAAACTTACGTCAACTCCTCCACCTCTTATCTTCCTCGATACCCTATACCACTTCCCGGAGACCTATGAACTGGTGGACGATGTCAAGAAGAAATACGACGTCCCGATGCATGTTTATAAACCGAAGGGGTGCAACAGTGTGGCAGAGTTCGAAGCCGAGTACGGACAGAAGTTGTGGGAGACCGATGAGGACACATATGACTTTGTTGTCAAGGTCAGTTCATCTGATCGTGATTCGATGACCTTCCTTAGTTGCATTCTCAGGTTGAACCTGCACGGCGCGCGTATGAAGATCTCAGCGTAAAAGCTGTTATTACAGGACGCCGTGCTTCTCAAGGAGCCGACAGAGCGTCTCTCCAACCACTCGAGATCGATTCCACGGGTCTCATCAAAGTCAACCCACTTTTCCAATGGAATTTCAATCTGGTGGAATGGTACATCAGCGAAAACAACGTTCCGCGAAACAGATTGCTTGACCAAGGCTATCGGAGCGTGGGTGACTGGCACAGCACGAGTAAGGTCGCTGAAGGGCAGGATGAGCGGGCTGGACGATGGGCAGGGAAGGAAAAGACGGAGTGTGGGCTTCACAAAGACTACTTCGCCATGAAAGCGCAGGCAAAAGTTGCAGGTACAGCTCTCCACATGGACATCACGTTCCTGAAAGCTGACATCATTCGGCCCGCTAGCATAATTTAAATTAATTCTGCATCGCCGTTTTCACTCCCAGGCGGCAAGAGGCTCTCTTTGGTACGTCTTTTTTCGAACGATATCCGGCACAGCTCTTCGTTAATCATCCTCCTCGCTTGGTAGAATTATCTCTACTATTGTATCGCTACAAAGGATTCTGTACAATGTGATACACTTGATGCAAAATCGTCCTCATCCAAGCTCAACAAATCGCCTTTCTTTCGGACTTCAACCATTCGAACGCCCCTCCGAATTTCATGCGGCGACAATAACCAGGTCGCGTAGGTATCATGTGATCATCTATCGATGGCTTGTTATTGCCAACGCGTTTGACGGCGGAGTCCAACATGTCCCTCAGGTGGATCAAACACCGATACTCGTCAAATCTTTCCCTTCAAACCGTTATCAGAGAAGCATTGCCACAGTGCCTCGCTCTTAGGTCTTTCCCTACGTCGGTGTTCAGATTTACACATCCATTGGTGGAGACAATGGCTCTCAAGTGAGTGTTATTGACAAGTTGCCACAGAGGGTCCGGCTAATCCCTCTTGACCTCCAACTAGACCTGACTTCGGTCCCAATTCCTGCTTGTTCCCTCCTCTCCCTGAGATCCATTCGCTTTCTGTCAGACAGCAGGTCTTCACGCATCGCTCCTTTTTTGCGCGACCTACCCACATCTTTGAGGATCACCCTGACGATCCTAGTCCTGATAACGAGAAGTCTGTTCCTGCGTTTCCAGTACCATCACCTGGTACTTGTAGAGCGGATACTGACCCTGGCTTCCCTCATCTATCCAGGTATGAACATCTTGGGGATACTGTGCTAGGCCTCTCTGTTACCAGCCTCTTGAACGCAATGTATCCTGGGCTGCGCGTCGGTCCTTCAACTGTATGTTCTCCGACCATAACGGCATGTCCCGCGATCCGGGCTGCCCATGAACTCTAAGTATAACCCCACTTCTTGATTTCTAGAAAATCCGAGCCTTGATCGTCGGAAATGCCACGCTCGCTGAAGTGTTGGTAATTTTGTGACTTGTGAAAGTAGGATCCTCGTCATTAATGAACTTTAAACTTTGTGCAGTTCCTTGAAGTACAGGCTTCCTGATCGCCTGCGATTGCACCCTGCTCAAGCGATCACTCTTCGTGCTTCCCAGCACATTCAAGGTGAGAAAGGAAGTCTGTCTTCCATTGTATCACATCGCTGACGCCATGTTTGCCGAGTGCAGCTGACGTCCTGGAGGTTTGTGTCATTGTCATATCTGTTCAATCATCATCAATCGTCTCATCTTTATTGTTCTGCAGTCGTTCATCGGAGGCCTCTATGTGGAGCAAGGTCTTGAAGCGGTCACACGATGGCTCGATCTTCTCTTCATGCCCTACGCAAAGGCAGCGTATCATCTGGTCCGTCAACAACACGGACTTCCCGCTCTACCTACACCAATGTCGTCTCGACGTTCATCTACGAGTCGCCCCGAACTGACTGACTCTCCAACACTGGTGACCACGACCACAATTGGGCATCTGGCGCTGTTCAATCAACACCTGCAGAAGTCTGATCGCCAAGTCGAATGGATATATTCGGACGCCGGCGAGCTACCAGGCGATGACAGCATAGATCCGAGCGGCTCTTCGGAGGACACAATGCTTCGTGGGACGAAGACCACACCAGTGTGGTTTGTTAAGGTCATGGTCGATGGCGAATTCTATGGCAGAGGAAGGGGCAACACGAAGAAATCTGCCCGTAATGAGGCCGCTAAGGTGGGTCTGGAGAGAATGGGCGTCTTTGTTTGGTGAGTATGGATGTTTGGGAGCCTTCACATCATTCTGGACTGGTCGTTGATGTGCGCTTTGGGATGCAGATGACTGTCGGATGCCCCTGCATGATTTCTCCAGACTTGTGCTGGATAGCCAAGATGTTTATCTAGCTCAAGTGTGCAGAGATTGTGGGTTGGGCGGATCAGCTGGTCTGGATTGTTTCGGAATCTGCTATGTGTTGCTTTCTTCTTACTATGCATTTACTACCGTTGTTTTCTGGAAGCTGAACTTGAAAGTCTTGTCTCTATTCTAGTGCTCTCTTGAGTATAAACATTGAGTAATCGGATGTCATGGTACACCAGGTACCATGAACCACGGTATAGAACTCGGGGTCAGCGTAGCCCAAGCGGGCTGGAGCAGTCGATCTCTGTCAATTCTTTCTCAGGTCACTCTCCAGAAGCGTTTGATAAGAAAGCCATGTGATAAAGATATAGCGAAAAGGTTCAACTCTATTTTCCGATAGATTAGGGTCTGGCAAGCATCCTACGGACAGGGGGTAACCAGATAACGCATGAATCAACGTGCGTATCTGCCAATGATGCGTAGGACGGGCAGGACGAGGTAGGACGAGGTATAGGCGGCGACAACAACGCTACGTATCAAGAGACGGGTAAATGCTTATGCAGACCCGGTTGTGTAAAACCTCCATGCAAAGTAAGCACCGAGGAGACCAAGAGGTACAAAGTACATGAGGCTACGACGAGATATTAGAGTGGACGAGATATTGGAGCATAGTAGCGACGTACTTTGAACCCTGCTCAACAACACCAGACACTCGGGATGCCTGGGCGGCAGAAGCTCCTGACTTGAGCTTAATGTCCTATCCTCTCGTCAATAAGATGTTCGCGAAAGCAAGGAAGAAGGTGTTACGTACACTCCCCTCAAATTCACCAACAAGCATGTCGGGAAGCAAGGCGCGGGCCTCATCCGAATGGCCTACATCTTCAAAGGCTTCTGTAGCATCTTGGCCTGTGGGAGGTAAGGGGGTGAGCACCTGACAGAAGCGCACATGTCGGAACAACTGCCACGTACCAGCTTCAGCAAGAATAACCTCGTCCCCTCCGGGATGCTATATCGCGTTGGTGAACTGGATGCTTTGCATCCTGTTGGTGGTGAACGTACCTCGTCAATGAATTTCGTAACATCGTACACTGGGATAGAATAAATGAGCCGACAAAAACGGGGCGCCTGATTGGTTGACGCGTACCCTTTGAGTGAATTAGGATGTAGAAGCTGTCTTTTGTATTGTGAGCACGGAGATCATCGATAGTGACAGTCTTTGCGGCCATTGTGAGGTAGGGAAGGTGGCGAGGGGAGTGGACTCGGGGGAAGAACCTTCTACGGGGTAGAGAGAAAGAGTGGGACCAGAATATGCTCCCTCCTTATAAAATACTTGCTCATTTTTTCCCACGTTTCCTACGGCCAAGGGTAACTGATGCTTCTGAAATCGTTCGATGGAGTTGGACATTCGTTTTGCTCCGGATCCAGGTGAGCTGGCGAGCGAGGCGGCGTCGGGCCTCGACAGTGGCCAACAAGTCGATGTCGATATGTTCCGTCAACCCCGGTCGCACTCAAAACCAATAGTGTAGCGGGAAAAAAAATGATGCATTGCACAGACGCTATGTACTGGATGTCTACTCGGTTTAGTACTCGAATGGCCATGGGACAAACTGATAACAGTTGGACAGTCAAGCGTGGACCAAGTAATGCCACGAAGGGTCGCTCTTCCACATCACAAGTTGAGGTAACGAAGGCAGTGTGAGCCATGTTCCTAGGCATTCGCGAGTGGGATTCACAGAAAAGGCAGAATAAAGAAAGAAGAGCGAGAATTCCGAAAGCGAAAACAACCTTGAATTGGGACAACCATGGCGAGTTCGAGGTGATGCAAAAAATCGCCATCCTTATATAGCCAGCTATTCAGGCTCCGAACGAAGCAGGACCAAACACTCAAAGTGGCTGAACAGCTGTCGGGCCCATTTGCTTTCGACTCTTACCATCAACACCCATCATTACGGCCAGCGTCTTGTTCGCTGTGTCTCTTCCTTCGTTCTCCCATGGAAACCGAGTCTTCAGATATTCTTGGTAGGAAGACATTTCCTGTCGTGCGCGGGACCCAATCAGGACCATGGTCTGGCCTTTCCTTTGGAGTAAAAGCTGCTTTCGTTCTCGCAGCTCTCCTCGTTCTGTATGTCGTGGGTGTTCGGGCATGGGAAATCATTCTAGTGTGGCGCGAGAAGTCTTACAAACTGTACGTCCTGATGTGCCGCTATTATTTCTCTCAGATCTGATTTCCAGGCATATGCATCGTTCAGCGCAATGCGAAGAAGACATGGCATTCCGGACAATGACCACCGCCCTTTCAATGTAGCTTACGCTGCTGTCGTTCGCGCCCGTCAGGAAAGCGAGGCTGCTTCGAGGAGGGCTAAACTTGAACAGATTTTACCCGGCCAAGATCAACGCAGTGCGCTGCCCGAACAAACCATCAGGCAACGTCAAGGTCCGTTACTAGTTGTTCAAACCCATTGTACTTGACAATCTTATCTTCCCGATCGCAGGTTACCAACGCGCGGCTCAAGCACCAGGTTCAAATGCCATACCAGGGAGATATGCCTTCTCGACTGAAAGTACGATGCCAGCTACATCCGCCAGTGCAAGTAATATGGACCGGTGCGTGCTCAAGACGAGAAAAAGCTTATTAGCGATATGCTTACTAATATTTTCTTCTCTCCAGTGCTCATTCTTCTGCATATTCTATCAACATTGAAGATCAATACAATCCTAATCCTCACATTCGCTTCATGGAACCCGACCTTCCCCCCAGCCCACCGAAAGCTGGACCTTCTCGCCGAGCCAGTCGCAAAAACATTAATATCGTAGACGCCGAGGGACGTAAACGCGTATTTGAGGACGATGGATTTGAGGAGCCAGACCACGTAAAAAAGACAAGGGTTGAAGGCGAGGAATTAATTGATGGCGATGAGGACGCGGAATGGCAAGAAAGACAAGACCTACCACAGCGTGGTTCGAAGCGTGTGCTCGGCGATGACGACGACAATGACGATATCGATCAATCCAAGCGTACGAGAGAAAAGAGGGCCCGGAAAGTTTCACTTGAAAAGACGCCTCAGTATCGTACAGAAGACATGGACATCGATCAGCACGATGATGTTCAAGAGCACAGTTCGATTCTGCGTGGTAAGAAACGCGGCCGTGCGGAGGCTGGGTCGACATTTGGTGGGGACGATGAAGATAGCACACACGAGGCCGAAGAAGAAGATGATGCCAAAGCGCGGCGACACCGTAAACGGAGAACATATGCCAAAAGGAAATCTGATGTCACCAGTACATCGCGTGGTACAAAACGTGATAGGGATATCGACGACGGCGAGAGCGAGCTCGAGAGCGAAGAGGGCTCCACCGTCAAAGTCTCACGCAAGAAGAGGGGAAAGAAGCACGCCCAAACCTCTGAGCATGACGGTGAAGATAAGCGAGAGAGCGATGTGTCGATGGACGAGTCTCAGGCATCGTCTACTAAGGGCGGACGAAGACGCATTGGCGATGAATGGGAGAGCAACGGTGTGAAGTACAAGATTGGTCCCAATGGTCAACGTCTTCGCCAGGCGTTGGTAAAGAAGGCCAGGCAGAAGTTCAACATGGTACGTCGTCTTGTGTAACCGCTGTGACTTTTGACTTCACTGACACGTTGTTCTCCAGCCCAAGGATTCGCAGCACCCTGATCGACAGGCGAATTTGGAGGTCTGCATTGAGACCTGGCTGACCGAGGAAGAATATCGGGAAGCGAAAGACCAGCTCATGCTTGCTTGGCAAGATTCAAACAAGCCTTCTGCTGAACCAGAGACCCCTTCAGCTGAGTTACAGGTAAGAGGCCGTACTAGTTTTTGTCGTACTTCGCTCATTCGTGGCCTGGAAAGGAATCGCCTTCACCATCAACGGCTGCAGGTAAGGACCTGCTCTGGTCATCGACGTCGACCGCTCCAAATCGAGGAACTGCTACCCCGAGACAAACGACACCGCCAGGAACCCCGCAGCCGAAGCCAAGGGACCCCTTCCGTCAGTCAATCGCCACTAACGTTGGCCTTCGTATCAACCCGTTCCAAAAGCAATCAGGTCTTGCTGGAAAGCGCATAGCATCCGCGGCGCGTGTCTCGTCCATTTTCAATGGTTCCAGTGTTCATGCTGGTGGACCTGCTTCACCTGCTTTGTCTGATAGCACAAGTGGGAGTCCCCGTGGACAGAAGCTTTTCTCTAAATGGGAGAAGCAGGATTTGGAGGCAAAAGCTATGATGAAGATGAGGGAAGCGAATCGTAAGAAGGAAGAGGAGAGGACACAGAAAGCTAAAGAGGAGCAGGAGAAGAAGGAGAGGGAGAAGAAGGAACGGGAAGCTGCAGCTGCAGCGGCGAAGACCATTCCGACGATCACTTTCACGAAACCAGAAGAGAGTAAGCCTTCACAAGCGGAGTCCAAGCCGCCTTCAATATCGTTCGGACCCCCTCCGACTGCAACTAGTACAGCGCCTCCCAAGTTCCCCACAACTTCAATGTTCGGTCCCTCTGCTGGTACTCCGTTCGGAGTCACTTCAACTGCTCAACCTAAAGCTGAAGACAAAGCATCGAAGCCCCCCATGTTCCCTAGTCAATCGCAGCCATCCTCAACAACCGCTTTCCCATCCAGTGGTGCTCCACTTGGTGGTTTACCTGCGAAACCGGCCACCAGTCCATTTGGTCCCAGTCAACCCCAGCAAGCCAAGCCACCGAGCTCCTTTTCATTCGCCGCACCTTCCCATCCTACAGCAGCTCCCCCAACCAGCAAGGCTCCTTTCTCGTTTGGTCCCCCGCCTGTGCAGCCATCAAAACCGGAGGAGAAGAAAGCTGGTGAAGCTGGTGGCGCATCCTTGCTATCAAGACTTGCACCTAGCGGCGCCCCACAACCAGCACCTCAGCAGCCTGCCCAAAGCACTGGGTTTTCCTTTGCTAAACCCGCTGCTGCCGAAGCTCCCAAACCGGCTTCATTCTTCAACACGGCTCCTCAGAGCGCATCACAACCACCCACAGCCTCGGCAGCTCCGAAATTTAGTTTCGGGTTTGGCAAACCGACAGGTACTACTCCGAGCGCTGCACCTGCACCCGCGTCGTCATCCTTGAGCGGTGCGCTAGGCGCTAGCGATGCTAAGGCCACCTCACCATTCCCCCCCAAAGCTCCTTCAGTTGAGAGCGCCACCACTACAAGTGGTGGAACGACTGCTCCTAAATTTAGCTTCGGTACACCAGCATCTACATTTGCTTCCCCTGCATCTAACTCGTCATTCGCGACGACGACGCTTGGAGTGAAGCCGTCAGCTCCTACTGCTCCGTCAACAGATGCCGGGGCCAAGTCTGCCTTCTTCAAGCCGGCTTCTCCAATGTCAACCAGTGCTAGCATGGCTAACGCGGGTGCAACCACCACGCCCAAGTTCAGCTTTGGGGCTCCGGCGTCCGGCTCGGCGTTTGGGTCAACTACCTCTCTTGGAGCGAACAGCGCTTCAACGCCTGCTGCTGCTCCATCACCTGATACGTCGGCGAAATCAGCATTCTCGTTTGGAACTGGTGGGGCATCATCATCTAGTCCTTCAGCGTTCGGAACAACAACAACATCGTCATCGCCGTTCGGCTCTGGCAATGCTTTTGGAGGAAGCGCAGCCTCCAACGTCTTCAACACTGCCTCTAAGACAGGCGAGGGATCGAAACCTGCGACATTTGAATTTGGAACTTCATCTTCGACAACAGCTACTACTCCTGCTGGCGAAGGTATTAAACCAATGTTCTCGTTTGCGAACCAAACTACTACATCTTCCTCGACACCCTCTGCATCAGCCACATCGGCACCAACTACATCAGCGTTCGGCTTTGGTGATGCGTCAAAAACATCAACGACCCCCCAGGCGTCCTCTGCTCCTGGACAATCCGCGTTCGGAGCTAAGCCCGCTACTGGCCCCGGTGCGTTTGGCTTCGGCGCTGCAGGGAATAACACTGGTGCTTTTAGCGCCTTCGGAAAAGCTCCCGCTTCGACGGGACAACAACAACAGTAGTGTTGTACTTTTTCTATTTTTCGTTGCGACATGTAAATCAATCAGCGTACAATGGCAGTCCATACCTGATCCATAATACAATTTCGGGGGAAATATTTTGATGAAATTTTGATCCGTTGTCCATAATCGCGTGTTTTCAATTGTCAGTTGAACAAATTAGGGTTCAACGTTCAAGTTGCACCCACACTGACTGCTTGCAACAGGTCGGGCATCTCGACGACGACGTGGGGTCAGATACCGTTGAGTATTGGGGATGGCGTAAATGCTTGCAATTTGCGATAATAGGAGGCTGACAAGGTTAGTTTGTCTCAGACATCTTCGTTGGGTTCTGACTGATCATTCCCCTAGACTAATTTCCTATCCACCTGAGACTACGATCTCCTTACCATACAACTATCTGTCTAGAAACCTACGAAAATGCTCTCCGCGAACGTCACTGAGACACCTCGTCCCCGCCCACCGGCGAAGACACGGCGCTCGGCATCGCTGCTTAAGACCGCTACCCCACCTCCATCGTATGCTGCGGCATTCACTCTCACTCCTGAAGGCAAACCCCGACTAGATACTTTGCTCGGATCGCCTATGCCAGCCACCTTTCAACGAGTAGGTTGGGATACCGGATCCCCTGACCGCCAGGTGTCACCGACCTCTGAGGAGGACATGGAATGGATGAAGGAGAAATCTCAAGAGGAGCTCTCTGAATTGCTGGTGAAGGCTGACGACCTCATTAAAGAACGAGAAACTGGTATATGTCTTCGTCCTACCATATTCTTGGCCGGTGGGCTGACGTGCGTTCGCCTAGAACTCGGAGTAGCGTCGGCAGTGTGCAAGGAACTCTATGACAATAACGTGGCGCTCAAGTCCAAGCATCAAGCACTACTTGCACGTCTCCCGTCCTCGCCGTCTCCATCTCCTTCGCCCGAACCCATGTCACGCACATCCTCCCGTTATAGCATCAGTCTCAGCCGGCCCATCTCCGAGTTCGACACCTCTCCTTTACCGTCCTCCTTTAAAGGTCATGCACGCAAAATATCTGTTTCGAACGCAGAGATCTCTCATTTGGCTGACCAGAATGCTGAACTTCTTGAGAAGCTTGAGAGAATCGAGTCTGAATCATTCAGTGCCGATCAGTCTGGTCGTCGAGTGCTGAAACGATTGGAGAAAGAGATTTCAACTCTCAGAGAGGAACTAGAGAAGACCCAGGCTAAGAGCGAGGAGTTGGAGGAGAAGACCAGGGTTGGGTTTGGGTGGGATTCTGAACAGGTTGTCCAGGAAGTATGGAGAAAGAAACAAGAACGGGAGGCGAGGTTCAGGGCCATGAGGAACCTTGGCCACAATGGTGACGACGAAGGCGGTTCAGAAGTCAGGAACTTTGCACCTGAAGGATCCGTCTTTGGAACTCCATTCTCCTTCTTTCCCCCTGGCGATACACCTAGACGACTTACAGGCACTCCCATCAACCGACAACCTTCTGCACCTGCTCCTTTCACTCCTCATCCTGAGTCTACTTTGATATCTCAATTGCTGGAGAAGATTCAGGAGTTAGAGGAAACCAACGTGCGGATCATCGAACAACAGAACGAAACAACAAACCAGCTCAATGCCATGCAACGTGAAACGGAACATATCAGCAAGGTCTACGAATGCTTCGCCGATGAAAACATAATCGAGTTGGCCTCCGACACGGATCCTCCGCCTGAAAATGGTAACAGAGCTTCACGGGACGAGACCATTCGGTTCCGCAGCTTCAAGAGGAACCTGGAGACTCAGTTTTCTGATTCGCCAAACATGGATGAATTACCTCGATCCCTGAACATATCTACCACCTCAAGGGCACGTAAGTCTGTGGTTGGGTTATTCGATGGTTCCGAAGAAGACAACCGGGGCGGTTCCACTCCCGATCAATTAAGGTCATTCTCCCTGCCCATACCTTTTGCGTCATCGCCCCGTAGTGAGGGTCATCGTTCCTCCCGCTCCGTCGGTAGTGCTGGTTTGGTCTCTCCTGCTCTTTCATCTCTGAGCCTCTCCCCATCTCCAACACATCCGTCGAATCCTTTCAATCCTCCACGCCGCACTCTGGAAGCAGAACTCGGCAATGAGTTTAAAGATGGATGGGGCCTCAGTGCAGGCAACCCTCACCGTCGTACGAACAGCCTATATGATCTGACCCAAATATCTGCTCCACCCTCGCCCTCTCCCTCTCCGATGTCTCATGAACGTTCTCGAAGTCACTGTTCCATCCACGAACCAGATGCCTTGCCTACCCCGATGTCCATGGGAAACAGTGCCCTGCGACTTTCGGTCGAGCCTCCTACTCCTGACAAAGTGTCTACAGCCGGACGAAATCGAAGCGACGGCCCAGGTAATCGATCATTAAGATACCATCGAATGTCGGAGACCGTCAAATCCCGCACGAATAAGTGGGTGGATGGACGTTTCAAAGACACTTTGACAGGGCACGTCAGCACAGCACATGTCGAAAACCTACCAGAAGCTTCGCGACCTTCCACACCCGTGCCGCAGCGTTTGGCGAATGTTTTCGACGCCGTTGTTGATAATGTTTCTGGTCCCGCAGGCCCTCGATCCACGCATGATAGCGAGGACAAGAAGGTTCAGGCAGAGAAAGGCAAGCCCCGGGGGTTGGGTGCTATTATGCTTGAGTTCTGGATGTGGCTTCAGTTCGCGATCATCATATTAGTATTCTTGTGGGCTATGGCGAAGAGAGGTCCCAAGTCGGTGCTAGGCGAGGCAGCACATCGCAGAGCAGTGTCATCGTCGCATTGATGGCCGATTCATGATATTTTTTTGGATATTGCATCATGTAACTTTGCCCATCTATCTCATTTTATACCACAGTACATATGTGCCTATCCTGGCACAAGGACTTCTATTCTATTAATGTTTATCCCTCCACCCAGTGTAACTTGTCCCCCGGTGGCTGTAGCGCTGACGCGTTAAGACGTTTCCGAACTGTTGCACATAATTTAAGGGACCGACGATGCAGCTCTAAGCTCTTCGGTAATCACGTGACCACGCGTATTTGGCTTTGATCGTTTTTGCCAACTTGGAATTTCACCATCCACAAGATGAGCTCTTCTTCGTCAAGCAGTGCAAGTCCTGAACCTGCCCCACCCGTTGCATCGAAGAGGAAAAGAAAGGAGGTGCCGATCGCGGACTCAGACGACAGCGCTAGCGATTCAGACAACTCGGACACAGAATCCACTCCGGACGAACTAGTCTTGTCGCATGCCGAACGACGGAGGCAGAAGAAGGCGGAAAAGCTGAAGGTCAAAGAAGAGGCCGCTTCTAAAAAGCGAAAGTTGAAGGATGGCACCGCTATTCCTGTCCCAGCTGGCAAACGACAGAACTCTGTCTGGGTTGGGAATATGTCTTTCAAGACCACCCAGGACAACCTTAGAACATTCTTTGAAGGCGCCGGAGAGATCGTCCGGATTTACATGCCCACAAAACCTGCTGTCAACCCTGCCATGAAGCCAGAGAATCGCGGGTCAGTCTTAAGATCTCTCTCATGCTTGTGACTTAAATCTTAGTGATCTTCAGATTCGCTTATGTGGATTTTGAAACTGCAGAGGCAAAAGCGGCTGCCATTGCGCGATCTGAGCAGCCTCTGATTGGCCGCAAGCTACTTATCAAAGACGGTGAGTAAAGACGGGGCTCTAGACTTGATTAATGTTCCATGATACTAAACTTAAGCCATGTGCATCATTTAGGGGATGATTTCACGGGCAGACCAGCACCTCCAGGTGCTGATTCGATGGCCACTGGTGCCGGTACCTCGACGACTCATTCCAAAACCGCTCAGAAAATTCTCCGAGCCCAGAAGCAGCCCCCTGCTCCTACAATTTTTCTTGGCAATCTAGGTTTCGAGACCACAGAGCAAGCCATTAGGCAGCTGTTCGAGGCCCACAGAACGATCAAGAAGAAGTCTAAAGATGAACCAGACTCTGATAACGAGGATGGAAAACAAGACAAGCCGAAGGACGTCTGGATACGGAAAGTCCGCATGGGGACTTTCGAAGACAGTGGCCAATGCAAAGGGTTGTTCTACTCGTCCCTTGACCTTCTGTTGTCCCTGCTGACTCAAGTTTGTGCTCTAGATTCGCCTTCGTTGATTTTACATCCACCGAGCATGCCACAGCGGCATTGATCAACCCCAAAAACCATCATCTGAACGGGCGAAAGCTCGTCGTTGAATATGCCAGTGCTGAAGCCGTACGTCGTGGAGCGCCTAAGGTGAAACGAGAGGACGGTGCAAGCAATTATGTACCCCCGAAAAGGCGAGACCCCCTTGCACGCGGTTCCAGGCCTGAAAAGCCTCAAGGGAGACAGCCACAAGATTCATCACGATCTCGGGAGACAGCCGATCAAATTGCGGACTTCACTCCCACTGTTGTTACTGGTGCGAAGTATCGCCAGGGGGATGAACCAGCAAGCAATGGTATTGGTCGAAGAGAGAAGGGTCCCAGAGTGCGCCCAAAACCAGGAGCCGCCCTTGCACTTGCAAAACGAGAGTCTGCTGCCATTGTCCCCAGCAAAGGCCAAAAAATCACTTTCTAGTTACTGCCGATTATTGTTTACATTTTGTGGAATTATGAGCTGATTCTTTGATTTTCTGACTGCCTCCATATCGGCCGAAAACGCCCACCATAGTTGGAATTTTTGTCCACACACCTTCCGCTGCAAGTTTCCGGCCAGTGCATCGCCAGAGCGAGAGAAGGCATAATTGCAGGAATAGCTTGAATATCTGGGTAGTTTGAGGTTGCAGGAAATTCATTGAATCTAGGTACGCTAAGCGAATGTTCTATCCACGAAACTGACGGCCTCATCTTCTTTTAGACACTGGACTCACACAATTCCTCGCTAACTCTGCCATAATGCCCATCGAACGTCGCCAAATGAGTTCTCCAGTCAGAAAATCGACCGACCAGCCCTGCTTCATGCAAAATTTTCGTCCCACTTCCACTGTAATGCGGGAAATTCAGTGCAGTCTATTGAATAACCTCCAAGGCTCCTTGCCACCGAACTTCTATGACTTCACCGAGAACACACATGGAACCTAAGCTTATTGGCCGTTGCCCCCGTCCAGTAGGCCTTAGAAATGCCAGGACCGCGACGACCTGTTTAACCGTCAATGTGCAATTTTAACGACCGGTGTTTTCAATGTTGCTACCCACCGACTGACCGACTGCTATCCCTTACTACCAACGCCAAAATCCTTTAACAAAATCCTTTCCCTGGTACCCGTCAGCGAGCCTTGGAGGCACGCGGGCCAGCACGGTGACAATCTGCCCGGCTCTGGCCTCGAAGCTTGAAGTTCAACGATGGGTGCGTTCATTATTTTTCATTGTGACTCCTTCCAACTGAACGCCCCTCCGCCAGAATTTTTTTTTTCACAAGTCGACCAAGTCTCCTCCACCTGTGACGTTGTTAGACTTTTCTGGGCGTTATTGCAGAACACTCAGCCTCCGATAATGTTCTCGACATCTCCTCCTGGAAAGTCGTCCTGTCTTTCCTTCCACAGATGCAAGGACTTGACCCTTGTTCCACTTCTGTTTACTACCGACACTATTTCCCCCTCCAACGGTGGCCTGGATATCTTCTTCGACAATACAGCCCGCTTTTACTAGCCTGTGCAACCCATTGTCGGTACCACGAGGGTTGTCGCCCCCGTCATTGATTATGATTGAAAGCGCGTCCCCGCGTCATGTGTATTACTATATTTAAATCGCCTTCAATGAATTCATTGCCTTCGGCTGGCTTTGCGACACCCTGGGATTGCCGGCGAGTCACTCGGGGTTTCTAGGATGCTTTAACAGTTATTAACAAGATAAATTTAGCCACGCTGGAAGTATATACTTGTTTAGCAAGCTCACTCTCACTCACTTCGATTCACTTCATTGGCACCGGCACAACAAGGAGAGCCGGTGAGCAAAATATATACTCACGACCGCTGTTTTCCGTTCCCAGCAGCTTGACAATCTATTCTCAAGGTCCAACACAAGCTACCTAAAAGCCGTAGACAGCGCCACAATGCCGAGGACAATGTTCCCTCCCTGACACATGGGGAAAATGTATGGGGTGTGCCCCAAACAAGGCGACAAAAGTCTGATTTTACGGTAGCTTATAGAGTGTGCGTGTACGTACAGTAAATAGTATCTTTCCCGAAGTCGCATCAAATGTATACTACGAAGGAAATGTTAATCAAAGCGAGAAAAAATAAGGTCGGTAACGCTGCGAACGTTGAGAGTTGGACAGGGTAAGTACGTAAGGATACAGAATGTTAACGAGAGTGCAAAGTTGAGTGGTGGAGTCATGACCGGAGAACAGTAGCAGCAAAATCTCCCTTCATCTTCACGGATCATCATCGTCATCCGCCACCATCCCAACTTCGTACTCACCACATACGTCCCACCTAGAGCCCTCGGCTGCTGCAGAGACGTACTTTACGAAACGCATGACCCGCTCGTCCCGAAGGACGAGGAGCAGCCTGTTAAATCCTGGCTGGACGGTGAGGAGGGTGCTGTCTTCCTCCTCCTCGTCCTCCATGTCCTCGTCTGCATCAGGGTGCGGAGGACTCACCGAGCCGTTCCCGTTGGTATGACCATTGGGCGCGGTGTTGTGGCCATTAGTGCCGTTTGAAGTGCCATTGGTAGCTTTCTTATGTGTGCTCGCGCGATAGACCGCTGGGTCGTCTTCCTCGTTGTGAGGAGCCATGTAACACTAAAGAAAGAAAAGGCACTGCTCAGCAGCGCGAACACAAACGGATAACAACAACGACAAAAACTAACCTCCCAACCACCCCACTCCGCTGCCTGCCAGCCCCGCATATCATCCAAAGACCTCACCACAGTCCTGCCGTTGGCCGACGAAGGCCCCTCTCCCTTATCCCGCTCCCGCACCCCAGGCGTCAGCCCAAGCACCACATCCAGCCTCACATCCTTCTCATCGCTCGTCGCAAGGGTATAATCCAAACCAGGCCTGAACCGCCGCGCCTCCGAAGAGTAGCTCAGCGGCAACAGCCGCGAGAGGATCGCCAACCACGCACGGAACGCAGGACTCGGGAACAGCTCGTCCTGCAAGCTTCGCAGGATCGCGTCCGACGATGCCTGTGCCGCACGTGGGCTGACCGCCTCAGCGGGGGCACCTGCCTCCGGCGGGTTCAGCACGCAGTAGCGCCATTTGTGCGGGGGGCCCTTAATGGACCACGAGCCTTGGGTGCCGGCGGAGTGTGGCGGGATGCGACCAGCACGGTCCTCGCCGAGTCCGTCTTTGGTATCGAGCTCGCGGAGACGGGGCTGCAGCGACTCGGCGAGGCCGTTCGAGAGGAAGGAGTGTAGCTCGAGGGAGGATTCTTCGGCGAAGCGGGCGGAGAGGGTCTCCATTGTGCGGGGCTGGAGGTAAACGGGATTTAGGAATTCAGAGAGGAAGCCGATGTATTCTTCTGTGAGGGCGGTGTCGGGGTGCGGAGCTTCGGGTATTTCTGGGTATTGACTGAAGATAGTGGATGTCGAGGCCTAAAAAAAATTGTATTAGAACGGAGATGGTTAGAAGTTTTGTAGGCGGAACTCACGAGTTGGTCTCGCGAGCTCTTGAGGTCTGGGGGATTGATTTCGGGAACGAAGCCTTCCTCTCCCTCTTGTGCAGCATGGAACCATCCACTGATGCTCAGACGCTCCCTCCCATCCTCCCCCGAGCCCCCCACAACCACCTCCTCCACGGAATGGAAGCTCCTTCCGGGCTGGACCTCGAAAAATATAAACTGGTTCCAGCTCGGGGGGACGCTCTTCGACGGCACCGACTCGGGCTCGAGCTGGCCGTCCTCAGACAACTTGACGGGATAAAGCTCGAGCGCGCCTCCCCAATCCTTCTGCCAAAATGTATAGTGCGGCAGGGGCATGTATAGGATGTAGGAGACGCGTCGCGAGCCGATGACATCGTCGTGGTTGAGGAGATGGCAGCCCTTCGTGTATGAGTTCACAGACATGTCCTGCTTTTTGCCAGAGAGCGGGCCGCACCCGGTGACGGCCTGCAGGAACTCGCGGAACTTGGGAGAGTAGAGTGCATCCCGCAGCGTCAGCAGGTTAGGAAGGAGGGAGATTTGTGAGGATGTGAGGTAATTTAATGAAGCCAAGTCTCCCGTTTGATTAACCTGGGAGTTATCAGATATGGCGCTGCGGGGTACAGGAGAGGGAGGACAGCACGAACTTTGTAGATGTCTGTCTCCTTCTCCGTAAAACTCAGTTCGCTCAAACACTCGTCTTTTACTTTTTTGAGGAGCTCGTCCTGAAACAGTTTCTCAATGACAGCGTATTTAAATGGCTCGTTCGCCACGTATCCAGCATGCAGCTTCGCGGTGGCGTTGTGATCGAAGAGGTCGACAGCGAACTGGTTGATGGGCTCCTCGATTTTTTCGGGTTGGGAAGTGCCGTTCGTGGTCGTCGTGCCGTTGGACCCACTGGCGGCTGCGTGAGACGTCTTGAGGCGCTTGATGACAGCGTCGGGCGACGGAGATGGCGACCGGTCGTGTGTGCGGGCCATTGGATCGTCTCTCGATGTCGAGCGTTTAACCTCGCTGGCTTGGATGGTGGTGGTCGTGTGGAGAAGATACCTTGTCCAGGTGATGGGAAGATTATAAACACTGCGACTTTTCCTTCTAGGAAAAAAAAAAGATCTGCGAGGAGGGATTGGGAAGTTTGAGTCGAGAACTTGTGTGTTTTGACCAGACCCAGGAGCGAGACTGATCTGGAATCAATCAAGCCCGAACGCTGCCTCCAGCAACCAACCAACCTAAGTAAGATGTCCCAGCAGCCCCGCCCCTCTGGGCCCAAATTATTCGTCCATTCAGTTAAAACCTTGCTCCGGATTCAGCGCCGAACTTAATGCTAGAGCAAATCCAGGCCCGCCGTCCACTCTCACACCCGCCGGCACCCAGTGAATCTTGGCAGGAATCTTGTCAAAGGAACCAATGATACTGAACGTCGGGATTTTACTGATGTTGGGTCGTTGCGCTTCCTTGCTTCCAGTAAACGTAGTATTTGAGTGAACGTTAACGTTATCGGAGTGTCTCGGTTTCATTTGTCTGTAGCTATGACCATACCCTTTTTCTGACTTTCGTGTATCGATCAACTATATTTCTAGAAAGCCTGCTGGTCCTGAGGCCTGACTAGTACTCCTTCGCCATCTGTCATGAGGAAGCCCCACATATGACAAGACTCCATGATTGAATGGACCCACCCTTCAATTAGCCTTTCCAGCAGTCCTTCGGCGTTACACTGATCGTCCAATCCTGTCCATGCATGTGTTTTCTCCTTCAGAACGTCCAGTAACCAGTTCATGCAATTGCTATCAATAGCTGCCAAATCACCATCTGACCAGTAAGTAGTCGATCTTACGAGTTGAACCTTCTCAAACTGACAGATGCCGTCTTTTCAACGAGAGTGGTCACAAGCTTTCAGTGATACACCAGTGCGACTATGCTCATATGCATGTTGATGAGACTTTTTGATGCTACACCCATGCAAGGGTATATATGTACTGCTGGACTTATAGTCCATCTTAGTGGCTTTTAGTGGACTTGATTATAACGGCCAGTTCCGCAACTTGCGATTCTGCGATCATCCACCTCTTGTCCGCAACTCAATTGGTTTGTCCAATCCTTGTCTGGCTCTCGAGCGCAGAGGCGAAATAATGCAGGAATGTACCGAGGACAATGGCTTTTGTTTTCTTTGTTCGAGAATCCGCGGCCGCTACTTTTGCTAGACATGGCTTCATGGACTGCGAGAGTACTTTTTTTGCTGGCATACCCTTTTGGACCAGCCGTACGTTCCGAGAGGCCTCAGACGACACTTTGACGAGACCCTCTCTCTGCAGCATCTCCTGCTCAGTACTCAACAAGCACAAAAATTGCGGTCTCAGCCATTGAGATACTAGTACTCTGCTCTCAAAAATGACAGCCCGACGTCACCTTAGCCACGGGCTTATTCCCGTGGTCAAGCTAGTTGCAGCAGGTGTTGCTGAAGATACTCAGTTCACCTGTGGATTTCTGGAGTCCAAAGACTCGCGGAACTGGTCTAATGTTGGGTTTTTGTAGGTAGCATGCTATTCGGCTGAGACACGAGCGGCGGTGACCTGGAAGGTGGGGGGCGTTGCACCCATTGGTATAGGTCGGTAATGCCCGTAGCGAGCCGTATCGTATATTTCGCCCAGTAAGTATGCATGGTAGGTTATTCCTCGATATGGGCCGCTCCGGATAATAGCAATGACGCTTACGCCGTCCGGAACAGTAATGATAATCACAATCACGAGTAGGAAATACAATGTATTACCACATTATAACTACTACGACAGGATGGGAGGTGAGCTGCACGGATTTGGGAGGCTGTGGGGTGGGAGCGGCGCCACCAAAGCGGGGTATGTGCGTAGATAAAGATAGGACGGGCTGATGGAAAAGATGGATTCCGACACCGATGAGAAGGAATAGAATAAATAAAAAAAAGCGACAGCTGGTCTGACAGAGGGTGGGATTGTAAGCGGCGAGATCGGGGTGGGTGGTTGCGACGCGAGGAAAAGATATACTGTAAAGGAGGGGACACGCTGGAGATTATAAACATACACAGCCGATAGTCATTGGTACTAAACAGAGAGTAAGAAACAGAGAATGTAAACAAGAAAAACAGAGGGAGAAGGGAACTACGCCTTTGCGTCTCCATCTCCATAGGAAGGCGGCAGCAGACCCTCGTCCATAATAATAGGAAGACATATCGTGCCTGTCCGCGTCGCAGACGACGAGCGCGACTGGCGGCGGTGGCTGTGACTGTGGCGACGGTGATGTCTGTGCAAACGCTCTTGCTGGTCGCAATTGTGGGACGAATCAGACCCCGAGCGTGAATGTTTGCTGGTGCTGGATTCGGGACGCGGATTTCCCTGAGACAGCCATGCTTCGGTGGCGGACTCTCGGAGTTCTCTCGGCAGAGAGTTTAGAGGTACGGGAGCATATACAAGTTCGACGTCCACGTCGTGCGATGTCTGATCATCTGTCATACGACGGGGGAGAAGGAATATCCGTTGGAGGGTATTGGAATCTTCGTGGCGAAACCGAGGGGAGCGCGAGTAGCTGCTCAGATGGGGGATTCTTATGAGCTGAGAATACAGATTGGACACTGCAAGGAGGAAATGAAGCTAAGATAATGAAAAAATTAGGAGACGCCAAAAGGGGTGTTAACTCGGGTGACGCACCCGTATTACGACTACGACGACCATGACAGCAACGAAGGCCAGGTCTGCACGTTCCAGCCACCGTTCACAGTTCTCGAGGTTGAGACCCATCTCTAGCAGATCACGTAAGAGCTCCGGATGGTGCGACAATTCTTCGCAGATGGCGGCACGAGTGGAGACATGGAAAATGGCATATGTGGCGAGTGCTGTTGCGAAAGTACAAAAAGAAAAGTCTGCGATAGAGTAGTCGCGGTAAAAGCGGACTAAGGAAGGTTTGCTCTGAACCAAAAAAAGTTTAATTATTGTCTTCCGCAGGGATGGAAATGGGGGCGCACCTTGATGATGCCCATGAACCCTACGACACAAACAGTCGCAGCGGATGCAAAGTAGGCAGAAAGGAGCCCCCAGATGACCTTGACGCCATCGACCTGCCAGTTATCGCCCGACGCCTCCCATTCGCTCTCTGGCTCCCACTTCAGAGACCGCCACGCAGTCAGGACTTGCACGGCGAGAGCGAAGTTTGTGATCGCGCCGAATACGGTGATGATGAGCGAGGCGGACCTGTTGTAGTCGAGCATTGGTTTTGAGATGGTCGTAGGAGGAGAACAAGGAACGGACCTGTTGGGATAAAGACCGGGCATGGTCATTAGGCGTCGCTGACTCACGTCCACCACAATCGTGAACGACACGGAGATGAACAATCGAAAGACGCAAGACAATTCCTTTTCCGGACTAACAACGTTTCACTCTGCCGAACTTCACCGCCTCGGCTTCTCGGCATAGTTCTAACTTCAGTCAAATACATACGGTGCAGCACCAATTCTATGAAGATCTGCACAGGAAACGTGCAGAAAACATGTCATTCATGAAATGATTTTACTCGGACAGATACACGAGGATCACGCCACCCCGACTGCCCCCGGGGCCCGAGTCTCAAAATACACCAATGCTCAATCGGAATACTCATCGTAATCATAGCTATCGTCCGACTCCTCCGAATCAACATCGTCTCCAGAATAGCTGCCCTCAGACTCTCCCTCGAATTGCGATTCCACATACCCACTCGCCGCGTGCGAGTACCCGTCCGAGTCCGATGAAGTCCATCCCAATTCGCTTTCATCATCCTCATCACGATCATCAGCGTCCCACACGGACGACACCGTCGACATTGTTCCCGAGTAGTAACGTCCATGTCCATATGATCCGTGATACGACGCATCCTCCCGCCCATACCCATGATCATGCTCGCTCCCAGTGCCTTGACTGTATGAGCGGTCCCACCGCGGATCATGGGGCGACTGAGGTCCTGCGCCCCAGCGAGGCGACCCCGCTGCGTACCTGTGTTGCATCACGTCTCCCCCATATTGGCCCGTATAAGAAGGGTCGGGGGCGCGCCCACTTTCCGATGCCTCCATGCGAGAATGGTTCCTCCCCGCGTAAGTCATAGCGGCAGAAGTGCGGCCCGACGATGGGCCGGAGTATCGTGCTCTGCTGTCTCCGCCCCCAAGGCGCACAACTTCCATCCCACCACCACCACTACCAGAACCACGCGACACCGCCTGACTCTGCCAGCTGTCGTCCCCACGTCTGTCGCCGTAGCCGTAGTTTCCAGAATCATAGTATCCAGAATATCTGGCAGTCGTGGCAGACCCGCGTGAGCTTAGCGTGCTCAACGTGCTTCCCGCATCAACGTGCGAGCTCTGCGGGGACCACCCGCTGTCTGCCGAGGACGCGCTTTGCACATCCATCTCGCGGAACGCCCTCTCGAGCGCACGCCGGTCTTCGGACCAGGGATCGCCGTATTTGAACCCGTAGGACAGCATGTCGCGTCCGGATAGTCTGTACCTGTGGATATGATCCATGTAATGCATTGTTGAACGGCAGTCTGGGGCGTGGATACTGACCCACCGTCGTTGTAGCTGCGGCTACGGCTGCTGGAGGGTGGCATAATCGATGGGCTTGGTGTGCTCGATGGACTCTATGGTCTGGTCTTTGCGAAAGGTGCAATGGTTAATCTTTCAGGGCTGGGCGTGCTACAAACGCGCTGAACACACGCGTTCGACCTTCACCTTGGTAAAGATTATCGATGGACTGCTGCCACGTCCCTGTAAAATGAATTTGATTTCGGATCGAAGTCGTGTTCAGGGTCGACACTCAATTGTTCAAGGTCTTTTGTCAATCACTCAATAAAATAGGCTCAAGGATGGAAAAGTTTATGAACATTAAATTTGAAGCTAGAAAGTTCAAGATAGGTAGGTACCGGCCGTCGTAAACTTAGATAGGTATGTAGTGTTGGCTATATGTATCGTGTGTCGTGAGCGTAGGCAAGCCAAATAAAAACGAAAACGTACAAGAAGGAACACGGGGAGTCACAGACACGAGAAGATGCAAACGTTGAACGGAAAGAAAGGACGGGCATATGTACTACAAGGAACCAATAAAGTGAGTTTAGTGCAATTGTGGGGTGGGGGGGGGGAATTTATGGATATTGAGGTTTATGTATGCGTACCATAATGCGAATAAGAAAGAAGACGAGAAACCGACGAGGCATTCAACAGTAGCAGAGCAGATGATATCGACAGCATGGCGCTGCAAAGACAGAAAAAAGAAAAGTGGAAAAGTGCAGTACGTGTTGGTGTAGTAGAGCTATAGGTTTGGAAGGACAATAT
Source organism: Hypsizygus marmoreus (assembly GCA_013433165.1). Lineage (NCBI taxonomy): Eukaryota > Fungi > Basidiomycota > Agaricomycetes > Agaricales > Lyophyllaceae > Hypsizygus > Hypsizygus marmoreus. The sequence goes on from CM024087.1 coordinate 883,639, forward strand.
GAGGAGCGGGGTTCGTAATCATGAGTGAGTATATAAAAAAAGTACCATGACCGCAATTAACCAGAAACCAAGAGGAACTAATCAGAGCCAGGAAACCGAAGAGAGCATGGAGGGAACAGGTCCACCTAATAGTAAACCGCGCCCTGGGGCGGCGCAACGCCGTCCTGAGGATACATCTCGTACTGCCCCATCTGCGACATGTCCATGTATGGAGCATACCCCCCATACGCATCGGGATAGTAGTATTGCGGGTACTGCGGATACGCCAGCATAGCTTGCTGGCCGTTAGCCATCCCGTTGTCAATTCCATCAACCGAGGCATACGACGGCAGCGAGCCCATGTCCGCAGTTGCAGCAAACGTTGGGAAGTACCCGCCCACCGACGAGTCGTCCGAAATCGAACGGGTCGGCTCGAACGCCGTTGCTGTGGTGCGCAGTCCCGAAGGGCGGTGCGAGGACGAGGGCGGCTTCCGACCGCCGGGGACTTGACTTGGGAGCCGTTCTCGGACGGCGCGCGGATCTCGATCCGTGACGTCTGCCGGGGGAAGGAGAATATGGGGGTACCAGTAGTGGGGTCGATGAACCCGTTCATGGGCGGCGTGTGCGAGGCGGAGGGCGCGAGGAAGTCGGGGGAGATGGCAGATTGGTGGTGCATGTGACCCGGCACGAAGGGGACGCTAGAGGGGTGGAGGTGGGAGTGCATGATGGGGCGGGGGTTGTACATTGGTGGAGGGGGGGCTTGTAGGTAGACTGGGCGGCCTGTCGCGAGTTCGTAAGGCATGCCATGCTGATTCATAGCAATGCCTGGAGGGAGAGTTGGTGCGTACCCGTATGGTGATCCATAGACTGGAGAGGGCTGGGAAAGCGGCGGTGTAAACACAGTCTGTAGGGTGGAAAGGGGTGGCGGTTGCACAGCTTCGGGTGGCGATGGGATGGCTGTGGGTTCGTCTGTCTGCACTTCTAGTGAATGCCTCTTGAGAACGGCTTCCTCGGTCTTCGCCGATCGAGCAGGATCAGGTCTTTCCTGCTCGAGGGACAAGTACTCAAGTTGAGATCGAATAGATGAGTCATGCCGAGATTGCGACGATGTTGCGACAGATATGTCGAGATGCACATGGCTGGATGGCGCGGGTGGAGACATTGAGATGCCATTGAGAGTGGCCGCCCTCTTCGGCAGAGGAAGGGGCTTTCTTTGCACGAGTGATGGCCGCACTTTGAAGACTTCATCGATAGGTGTCTCGCCTTGACTACCAGCAGGCTCAGCCGCTTTCTCCTTTCCAGACCGCTTCGGCAGGCGAACAAGATAGGTCCTTTCTCCGAGATCAGAACCGAGCACACTTGCCGTGGCTGGTTTCGTAGAGGGCACTTTGACGAGAGGATAAGACCTCGGAGGAGCTCTGATGACCTTGGGCTGTGACTGTTTCCCGGGAAGCTTGACGACAATGCCAGGACCCTGACCATATCGCGGTTTCAGAGCTGGCTCCTGCTCGAAATAGAGGAACCCTTCATGCTGCTTGGTCCACATGAGCTCAGGCTTCATCGGGTACCAGACTCGTCCTGGAGTTGCACGGGAGGTTCGTCCTGAAGGTGCCACCAAGCCACCACGATTGAAACCACCACGACCTCCACGAACAGCACCGCCACCCCTGCCACCCCGGAATCCACCTGCTGTTTGAAAGCCCTGAACTTGCGGCGAAGCACGTTGAGCTGCACGGCGTTGCTCTTCCTTGTCCCTCAATTCCTCAAATCCATCATGGGTCCATGCTCGTTCGATCGGCGGCAAATCGTGAGTGTCACCTGACTCTGCTTCGTCGAATTGGCCATCACCATTGGGCTGGGGAGAATGTGCTCCGAAGAATCCACCCCGTCCTCTCCCTCGAATAAAACCTCTCCCGCGTCCACGCCCTTGCCACCGACCTCTCCACCAGCCACTCAGGCTGCGCAGGTCCTTATCGAGGAGACGGTCGTCATGGCCCCAGAAGCCACCGACTGTGGGAACGTACGATGGATCGCTCTCGAGACGTTGTTGATAGGCCTGGCGTGCCGTCTGACCTGTTGGACGCCTCTCAAATGACGAGCTGGAGATGTGACGAGAGGTTGAGACGAATTGGACGCTTTCTCTGGTTTCGTTCAACTCGACCTCGGTAGCTTGTGGAGCAGGCAGAGTGACGGTGGCTTCGGGGGCAGGACGCACTGTTTTCGCAGGTTTCTTGGCCTTGGTTGCTTTGCGAGGCTGGGGAACACTAGGTACGCTGGCTTGACCAGCAAAGTCTGCAAACTCGATGACTGGAAGATCCGCCGGGCCGTGGGCATTCTCATCAGCAACCATCTCCGACCAGTTCCCAGCTGGTGTAAAGAAATGCTCTGTCACAGACTCCTTCTCCCGTAGACCTCGATCACCTGGGCTCTGGCTGGTGCTGGGTGTGAAAGAGCGAGCATGACCATTGGGGATGACGTCTTCCGATGCAGGCTCCGTATCTGAGTCAGAGGCAGAGTCAAGAGACGACAGCTCATCTTCTGATTCCGAATCTGTGCCATACTCCCGCTCGATTTCATCATCGCTCCCAAGGTCCCCCTGTGTCCTGCCCCTGCGCCTCACAATCCTCTTCTTTTTTACTGGTCCCTGGCTGCGTGGCTTGAGTGTGGCAGCGTTGTTTGCTGTGCGGATAGACGAGGGTGAGGTAACGGGTGCAGGCATATCGGTAACTAGGAGATAAATGGTAAGAATAGTCAGCAGAATGTTGAAGTGGAAACAGGTAAAAAGCAGACCTTACTTGATGGCGGTGGAAGCTAGTGGAAAGAGTTATAGTAGCTTTGATGAAGAAAATGACAGGATAATTGGTATGAAGGGTGGTTGTAGTGGTGATGAAGGAAGAGAGGAAGATGCAGGGTGGCGTCAAGGCTTTGTCGACGTTGTGGCTATCTTCAGCGGCACCGAACTTTGCTAAGAAAGAAACCGTTGTTCGCACACTGCCGACCCATTTCAAACTCCGAACACGCATACCAACGCGTCACGGGAGACGGCTTTTGACTGTCGCCGGCCTCAGTCCTTTGTATTTCTCTTTTCTCCCTCAGATGGACCCGCAAAACCCTGCCAGTTTCAACCATAGGACTGAGACGCTGTCAACAGGCCGCACTTACCATTTTGTAAACACTTTGGAACCTTGCTAAATCTCCTTCTAAACAAGCGCCACAGGTTGACCAGCTTCCAGATAGCTATGACCCGAAACAAACCCCAACGCTGCTCTGTGTACACGGTTTCCCTGATCTATGGTACATGCTGTAAAACTCAACGTACTTCCTACCTGAGTCACCGGACATTCTCGCTCTAGGTACGGTTGGCGATATCAAATTGGACCTTGGGTTCGCAAGGGCTGCCGTGTAGTCGTTCCTGATATGCTGGGTTACGGTGGTACCGACAAGCCTGCTGACGCGTCCGAATACTCGACAAAGAAATTATGCGTAGACCTTGCAGCCCTTTTGGATCTTTTGGGCGTCAGACAAGCTGTTAGTCTCGTGTTCTGGTTTCGTGGCTACGGATATAATATTAAATTCTCAGGTTGTCGTTGGACATGATTGGGGGGCGTATACGGCTGGCCGGTTTGCGCTGTGGTATCCGAAGAGGCTCCTTGCCCTTATAATGTACGTATTCTCGTCGGCTTATTATGAAAGGTATTTTAAGTATACTAGAATGAGTGTTCCCTACACCCCGCCTTCTCGGATATATATACCCGTCGAAGATGTGGCCAAGCTTGCTCCAAATCTCGGATATCAAGCAGACTTTGCAAATCCAGCTACAACAGCAGATATTGAGGCAAATGTACGCCATCTTTAAACTAATTGTTGCGCCGCATTGAAAGAACTCCAGCTCGAAAGATTCCTTTCTATTACATTCCGACAAGCACCGTCGAACGAAAACTATCTTCGCCAAGGGACACTCAAAAACGTTCTTCGAGCGACGGGAGAAGGTCCTTCCGTCTTAAATGACAACGTGAGTAGTAGTATATCACCGACCTTTGATGACTTCTTGTTGAAAACGACTTATTGTCTCAGGAATTCCAATATTACTTGTCAGAGTTGAAGAAAGGAATGACCGGGCCGCTGAACTACTATCGAACCGCCAAATACCGCTATGACGAAGAACAAGGTTTGGCTCATTTTATAGCGTCCATACAATTATATATCGCTGACAAAAACTATAGCTGCTGGGCTTCCCGCACATCTCCCATCATACCTTCCCGTGCTCTTTTTATGGGGTACTCTAGATAGTACATCGACGCCTTTTTTGATCAGCAAGGCAAGAAAGTTTATCAATCGATTGCAAGATGTTGCGCTTGAGGGAAGAGGTCACTGGATCCTAACAGAAGCTAAGGACGAAGTCACTGAGAGGGTGATAACTTGGCTACATGGACTTACATCTAGACCAAACCATCAAAATAAATTGTAGTACTGTAGTCTTATAAGTACAGTACTCTGGATTCGATCAAGCAATTGAATTTCATTATGATGAATTCTTGAAACTCAAAATTTAAACCTGGTTCAACTTGTATACGTAGCTATCTGGGTATATATGTTGCTTCATGCATGAGGGTGGGTGTTGCAACCATAAGTATGAATGAATAATTCGATTCAACGAATCTTTGCCGAATCGGAATACTAGAAAAGCGGATGTTTGTGCACGTTAGGACGGAAAGTCAATAGCTTGTCAAAGACCTCGCTCGAACTCTCCCAGAAAGTCCAACCGAAATGTCCAACACACCATCGAACTCCAAGGATGAAGATGAAATCCCCCCGCCTCAACGGCCACCGTCGCCGCCTCTCTATACGACATTTGCTGCCCGAGGAGTCCATGTAGGAACCAGCAATCCTCCGTCGACCCTTCCGTAAACTCATGGACCTTGTAATTATCTGTGTGCCTCCTTCACGGACTCGTCATTCTAGCCACCGACGTTTTCTGCATTCAAACCGCGCGACTATCGCATGTCTGGATCCCAGGGGATGACCCATGTTGCCTGGAACTGCGATGGAAAGAAGTTGGCAGCTGTTGGAGTGGACAAGATCACAAGGGTCTGGTTACCTGAGAAGAGCGTGGGTTGCAGATCATGCATTTTCTATATTCACGCTGATGATATAATAGATGGAAACAAGATCTGCCAGCATGTTTTCCGGTGGACACACCGACGATGTCGATTACGTCTCATGGAACCCGACTCATCCAGACCTATTTTGTACATCAAGTCAGAAGGACCGAAGAATTGTCTTTTGGGATGCACGACGTATGGTGCTGAATTTAATCTACAGTCATGGTATGACTGACTGTGGACACACAGAAACTCGACACACACAACAATGTTCGCTAAAAGTGTCACCGGTTCAGACTAGCTATTCTCCTGATGGCCGCGCCCTCCTGTTCGCATCGGCCGGTCACCAGATGTTCTTTTTGACGTTCAGGAAGGATGAAGACGACGAGAAAGAGCAATGGAAACTCTGGGAAAGAGATCCTTCTCGTCCTCCAGTCTGTCTTTCCTCTCTCCCCCTCCCTTCAATTTGCTAATGTTACGTGAACATGTAGTTGACAGGATCAACAGGGATGTTTAACTATGTCGGTGACGGGATAATCCTTACCCATCACTCTGAGCACACGATCCGTGTCATGGATTACCCCTCCCTGGCTGTCAGGGAGAGTCCTGCAGCGCACGTCGGTGGATGTGTGGCTGTAGCTCTCGACCCTCGTGGCAGGTGTGCCGTGATTTCCATTGCGAGGTCCTTGCGTAGCTAACAGCTAACAAAAACCAGGTATCTTGCATCGGGTGGATACGATTCGATAGTCAACATGTTTGATCTTAATGACTGGATCTGTGCACGAACAATAACAGTCTGCGAGTCAGTATATCTCTGGTTTTTCCATCTTGATTCCTTTTTTTCATGTTTTCATATCTTAGGCATAGTATAAATGCCCTTAGTTTCTCTCATGACGGTGAATATCTGGCGATTGCGAACGCTGGAAATTACATCGACATTGTAAGTATTCTCTTCTTTTGTTTGGCACCATCTAAATCTTCGCTCCAGTGTGCAACAGAGACCGGTATTCCGTTACATCGCGTTCCTGCTCTTGCCCCCTCACCAACTGTCGCTTGGCATCCATCCAAGTATGTCATAGCGTACTGCGGGCAAACCAAAATTCGAGAAGGCGGACCTCCCCCCGCCGCCGTAATCAGTATGTTTGGACTCCTGGAATAACTTGTATCACTAGTAGGTTATAGTTGCTGTATTTTTAATCGTTGTTTTGGAGAGAAAACTACTTTCAGTTTTACTGTAACGGTCAAAGAGATATTCGTATTGAGATATGTATGGCATGGAAGTGGCGCACTACATCATCCACGACTCTACGATGACCACAACTGCTCCGGTATGGCTTGGGTGCTTAGGTATATCTGCGTATAGTAAATTTGATGAGAAAGGGAAGCATAGGGAGTATAAAGCATAGGTAAGTACGGAGTTCATCAAGAGCAGCCAATGCAAAAAAAGCTAACAAGCGCGTAGCACGAAGATAGCGAAAGAAGATGATATCAAGGTTCAATGCGAGAGAGAGGATGAGCGTACGAGATGATAGCAAGAAAACATTTGATCAGAGTCTGATGATGCGAGAGGATATACACGGTGATCCGTTTGCGATCTTAAGAGGGTCGCCGGTAACAAGGGTATGGCACAGAGGAACGGAGGAAATCAAGGTAATAAAAATCATCAAGGAGAATACGAGATATGTGACGAGATAAAAAAGTTCAATGCCGGTGCGGAGTATCATATGATTTAATCACGGAACGTGTAGGCGAAACCGGTGTGTTCGGTGGTGGAAGGAGGTCGAACGACCACGTCAGGTAAGACTTCCTGTCTCCGAAGAACGCCTCGCAACTTGCTGGTATCGGACCGTCCAAGCTTCAGCGGCTTCAGATTCTTGTTTCTAGAACTAGTAGAATCCGGATGCGCATTTTCGTCCTGGACAGGCGCTGCCAATCTCGATTTCTGCTTCTTCCCGAGAGTCAAAGGACGCGTCTCAACAACCGCCGGGCTAGCGGGGTTGGTATTGGTGTTGCGGTCCTGCAGAAGGGAGAGTGGACGCAGGTTCACGCTAGGAGAACCTGGCTTTGCGCCCGCGAGAGCCGAATCTGCGTTTGATATCTTGCGCTGCAGTTTGCTGGCCTTGGGTATAAGTGGTCTAACCGCTCGGGTTGACCATTGAGCGATGGCGGACATTGTGGAAGGGGGCGTGGTGGTCGGCTCCACAGCGGGATTTGTAGGTGAGGCGTGATCATCAGATTTTATATAAACAATGCTTGAGCGACGGTTTTGTTTGGGCAAAGGGGGAACGGGTTGTCTTGATGGTTTGTTCGAAACAGAGTTGTGGGGAGTGCTCTGAGCTTGGGGCTGAGCTTCCAACTCGGCGACAAAGTCTTCAAACAGTGTAACTGTGGAGGCGGCGGATGTGGGGGGAACGATGTTCAAGGAGGCCATGGAAGACCGAGCGGTGTCAACACTGTGGGGAACATCAGCGCGTAGCCCAAGAGACCGTGTGGACAACGCGCGGCCCAGGCCAGCAGCACCACTGGGATGGTCTTCCTCCTCTTGAACAGTAAGGAGGTGCTGAGGAATAGTGTTGGGCACAGAATCGCCACCAAACACGGTGTTCCGTCTACCAAGATCGACATTGCTGGGAACGGCAGTGTACTGGCCGACTTTCTGTTCCAGAGCGCCTCGAACGTCCGCACTCCAGTTCGTCAAGGCATGAATGCCGTCCTTGCCTAGGCCCAAGCTAAAATCGTTGTCAGACTAGATTCTGTCACAACCCGTGAGCAGAAGCATACCTGGGCAAACTGAAATGCTTCTTCTTGTGGGACTCTTTCCTGCTTCGCGAGGCTTGAGGGCGACGTCTGGCCGGAGTAGAATGAACTTCGGGAGAAGAGAAATCTTCGCCAAATTCATTCAGCTTCTTGGCAACCTTCTTCCCTTTGCTCTTGCTGAAAGTACCAGGGGCACTCCATTCACTGTCCTTGATCTTCATGCCATCCGTGTTCAACCCAGGAACGAGAAGAGGAAGGACGCCGGCAGTCAGGGCATCGATCTCATTCATGTCGTCAACAGCACCGAAGGAGAAACCAGATGAGAATGACTTTTTATGGGCAAGAGATGCCAAGCGGGCGGCACGGACGCTGGGAGGGGTAGGTGGCAGAGGGAACGAAGGAGGAGGGCTAATGTTGAATGAGCCCCCAGTCGGGGTCTGAGGGCCACTGACAGACGTGACTGATCGGGAACGAAGATGAGTCGAACGACGGGCGACATTGGTCGTTGCAGCACCAGTGGCAGCACCCAGTGCGAGGTTCGCATCGACGGCCTCACGTTTTTCCGGGGAAGAACCAGCCACAACGACGGTCTGAGCAAGGGCGGAGTAGTGCCTCTGTGCAATCATGATCCTGCTTGCAAAACCGAGACTTTCATCGCCGCCGGACAGATGTGAACTGGCCTTGGAGTCCTTCCTGAGCCTTCCAAACTGGGCACTTGTCTCCGAGTGGGGAGTGTTGTGAATGGTAATGGGCAACGACGAGTCCTCACTCTGGATGGGCAGAGGCGGCGTAGATTCGCCATCCTCAAGGTCCTCTTCAGGTGGAAGCACTGAGAGTTTCGGCATCGGGGAAAGCATTCCGACTGCGCGGCTCAATTTGCTCTTGCCATCAACGGCGTCACCGTTAGTGAGCCAGACGTCACCACTACGGCGGCCTTCAACAACTGTAACACTTGTGCTCATGCTACGTTTGTAGTCATGAGACCACTTGAAAGGGGCATCGGTGCTCGCAGGAGAAGGGCCACGCAGAAGGCTGGCGGGAGGATCACCCCGAACATCGAAGAGGCCAGATGGAATGGGAAGTGGCGACCGGAAGAGGATGGTAAGAGCCAACAACGGAGACGACATGGTGAGGGACAGAGTAAGAAGAATCGAGATGATCTGAGATGCAGAGGTGTTCTGTGTAACGGTGATCAGGTAAGGATACGATAGAGCCTGTATCAAAGATCAGAAACAGCAACACCAGAGTCTTGTTATCAAGGCACTCACTAAAGGGACCCAAATAATAATCAACCAACCGAGTAAGCGAAGCATAGAAATATCAATGGTGGTTCCAGGAGGTGCAGCCAATGCAGCGAGGCCCTTCTCGGCTTCAAGACTACCGGGAGCATATCCATACCCACCTAACACTTGAGCGTTTGCCATTTGCGGAGTCGCCGGACGCGACACTGCAGTCAACGCTGTGTGTATGTCAGGGGTGCTGGCATTGCGGATAGTTCCCTCATGCATTGATGCGGGGTAGCTCCACGCAGATATAGTTGTCTGGGACCCATTCGTAGAAGTCAACCAAGAGGTCTGAGAGCCCACTCTTACACGTGGGTGGTCCGGAAGAGGAGATGGAACGTCTCGTCGGAATGGGTCGGGATCGCTAAGAGTCTCAGCGGTGGGAGACAAGGGGCCATAAGGAGATGGGAGAGGTGGAACTGGGGGAACGTTAACATCGTTAGTGGAAGATCCAAACCAAAAAGAAGATTTAGCGGGAATGGAGGGGTGGGAGCCGGTTTGAGGGCGACCTGATCCGTGGCCATGATGAGATGATGCGACGGTTGTATGGTGTGTAGAAAACGACCATGCTGAAATAGAATTGTGACGTGAACTCGCGTTGGATGTGATCCAAGAAGCACCGTCACGAATCGCGTCAATTTCTTCCGTAGCAAAAGAAGGTCGAGGTTTCTCCTCCATCAGCCTGACGGGAGGCCAAGGCTCTGAGTCATCGTTGAGAGCAGCAAGGTTGCGCTTGATGATGACTAGGGTACCAATGAGACATGCGAAGACCACCGTGCTAAGGATAGCGATGGTGGAGGAGTAGGCGATGAGACCGACGAAAAGGCTCGTCAAACCCGCACCGGAAATAACCCCCGCTAGGGCTGTGGAAGTTACTGCGAGGAGCAGGGTAGGTGCCCAGAGCATCCAATGCTTGGTGCCGAACGAAACAGACCGACCCATGCGAACATGCAACAAAGTAATGGATGCAACAATGAGAAGACAGGTTTGCCTGATCGTCATTGCGAACCAGAGCCTGACGGCCGATGCAGGATCGCTTGCATTGGCGTAGTCGGATGGCCCACCAACGGCTTCATTAATCGTCTGCCAGACAAAAATGGACAAGGCCAGAAGATCAAGGCATGCCAACCAGATATGACTTTTGTCAGCGGGTGACAGAGATCGGAATTTAGGCAGTCCGAACTCAGCCTGGAAAATAGATGAGTGAGCAAGCCTAAGACGCATTAACCAAGGTACGCACTGGCGAAACACGTCTGCTCAATGGATGGGGTGGCAAAATAGGGATTACAATGCGAAGGATAACAAAAGCTGAGCATATGAACGAAAAAAAAGCAAGGGCAAGGGCAGGAATAAGAGGGATCATGGTGTTCGATTTCGTTTAGTCTTGAGGGAACGTAGGGTGCGTGGATGCGTAACGGCGTAAGGCCTTCGTTGGCGTAAAAACGTGGACAGCACGGACGCTGTAAGAACGAAACTGGAGCCCGACGGTGAACGAAGAAAGGATCGAAGGCAACCGGTTTTGTTTGGCCAATTATTTGTACATGGTTGAAAAAATATATGGACCCACAACGCGACATCACGTGCCGATGGAGAGGCCGTTCGTGCTCAACGACACCCGTCCAATTACCACTCGAAATTCTACAACCCTCTTTCCTTTATGCCCCCTTTGGGAACTGGAATTCTTGTTCTTGATAGACGTGGACGTGCCCAAAGATAGCTAAGTAAGGACACTCATGATAGCCTCGAGAGCAGCATAACATGAAGTCCATTGGAGCAAGCAATTCTAAAACGTATAGGATAGGCCTCAGTTCTTCTCGGGCTTTCGATAGACCAAAAGGAACCAGAGCTCACCAAAGGGTTCATGGGTCTGTGACATGTCTTCCGCGGTCTATATCTACATAACTTTTCTCTCCGACTTCGTGTTCTGTCTCTGAAGTTTGGTCCGATGACAAAGGGTTGACCCTTGCCAATCTTATTCCACCAAATCTCATGAGAGTCGTGAGCCCACTGGATCTACAACCACACCCAAGTTGTCCCTATGGGCTTCTTTTTGAATTCTGCATTACGATCTAGGTGAGTGCAACAATCAGTGACGACCATTCAAACCTCATCATTGCAGGGCACGTACGACCACGGCGAGGTTCGAAGGGGGCGACGCAAATACATATTTGTTCCGCAATACGCCATGTCCCTCTCGTCTGGAATCGACCCTTCGTTGCTCTAGGCGCCGGATCAAGGTCGCATCAATGATGTTGTGAAGCATGCTTCACGGCTCTCAAAATACGACGTGGGATACCATTTCTCAAAGAGCGGGACACAACGCCAATCACCATATGTACGCGCTCGGCATTAGCGTGGTATTTTGATTTCGCAAGTCGAACCACGTTATCCTGTGCTGCACTCGGGGATCCGAATGATGCGCGTCCATGTGGTGTGCGTACGTATTACTTGGGCTTCTCGAGTATCTTGTTCTATATGAAGGTCCCTGGAACCGATTGTCAACTCTACCCCGCACCTCGCCGTAACTCTACGTCGAACTTCGAGGCAAGAAATGGCTATCACCAGCCTAGGGAAGCTTGTCCTCCTCGCCACTCCCCTTGTATTTCTGTCACAACTGGCCAGCGCTGTGCTCCCTGACGGTCGGCCCCATGGAAACATTATGCGGCCTCCTGGTCTCCCTCTTGTGAACCTGATTAACCCAGAAGCTCCAGTCGTCAGTCGGAATGGAACTGAGCTCCCGCCATACGACACGACCTATTTGTTTGACCAACTCATTGACCACAATAATCCCTCCCTTGGAACCTTCAAACAACGCTACTGGCACACGTACGAGTACTATGAGCCCGGTAGGCTTCCTCATTCCGAGCTTCGTACCCTTGTCGCTCACGAACAAATCATATATCAAGGTGGCCCTATCATCCTTTCGACCCCAGGCGAAGGGAATGCTGATGGTAAGCCCAAGATGAGCCGAAATTCATTCTCCCTTATTCGCATGATAGGCTATTACACATACTTGACGAACAGAACCATCAACGGCCAAATCGGTTTGTTTCTTATCACATCTCATGGCCCTTACAGCGAGAGCTGACATTCTGTGGTTTCGACAGCGCAGCAACAAAACGCGAGCACGATTGTTCTGGAACACAGATTCTACGGCTTCAGCAACCCTCGTCCTGACTTGAGTGTCGAAAGCTTGAGACTCCATACATTGCAGCAAGCAATCGATGACTTGGTTTATTTTGCCAATCATGTTAACCTCCCAATGCCAAATGGTGACAAATTGACCCCCGACAAGGCTCCTTGGGTCCTCGTTGGAGGAAGCTATTCCGGTGCGCACACTATGTTCTGATCAGATAGCGTCGAAGATATCGTGCTTATACTCGGGCAGGTGCTCTTACCAGCTGGACAATGGTCAAGTGAGTTTTTGAGTCGTTTCCGCATCTATCTCATTTGACGCGTAACAGCAAACCTGGCGTGTTCTTCGCTGGATATGCTTCTTCTGGTGTCGTCGAGGCTATCCTGTGCGTCGCAATCCCATTATAACAGCTAAATTTCACTTATCAGCCCTTAAAATTTAAGGAACTTCTGGGAATATTTCGAGCCCATTCGTTTGAACATGCCCAAGAATTGCTCTGCTGACGTTCAGGCTGTCATCGGTCACATCGACAAAGTCTTCACCGCAAAGAACACAACTGCTATCCAGGCTATCAAGGACTCCTTTGGCATGGGTGATATGGCGCACTTAGATGATGTTGCCGGTGCCCGTAAGTGTAATTCCTTATTTTCCCTTCCCCAATCTAAGTGGCTTGGACCTTAGTGCGAAACAATCTGTGGGACTGGCAGTCACTGCAACCCACCTCCGGCCCGGGAGCACAGTTCTACAAGTTCTGCGATGCAATAGAAGTGAAGGACGGAGTGAGCGCTCCTGCCAGCGGATGGGGCCTGCAGCACGCCCTTGCAGCTTGGAGCTCCTATTTCAAGAACACATACTTTGCGCGCAGTATGTTGTTGCGTTGTTTTCGAAGTTTAGCCACACTCAGGTGCTGACTGAATTTCTACAGTCTGTGGCTCTGCAACTGCTGAGTGCGAAAGATACCGATTTGGAAGGACTTCGTTCGCTGACTGAAAACATCATTTTAGGGATTGCTTGGGATCATACGACGTGACGCTTCCATACTGGACCGATATCAGCATCAATAACTCATGGCGCTCTTGGTTCTGGATAGTGTAAGTCCCTATATGGCTGCCATCAGTGTGGCTTAGCTCCAGCTGACCTTTTCTTCCAGATGCAACGAAGTTGGGTACCTCCAGGTTCGAAGATCGCGTTTTGAAGATATATATAAAGTGGTGCATCTGACTCGTGTCCAATAGGAAGGTGCACCTCGCGGACACCCTACGCTCGTCACAAGGCTCGTTCAGCCCGAATACGATTTGGTATGCGAAGTCTTTGATAACCGTGTTAAGAACAAACGTTGATCCTCCATCCCAGCGCCAATGCCAGCAAATGTTCCCGGCTGCGTTCTCCAGGCCGCCCAGGGTACAAATCGAACGCACCAACCGAGTTTACAAGGGCTGGGATGTTAGATTGAACCGCCTGTTCTTTGCCAATGGCCAACGTAAGCGCATATTGCACATTCCTGCAGTCCGTTATTTATGCCTCGTCATTAGGCGATCCCTGGAAGGATGCCACAATATCAGCTGCAAGAATTCATGTTAAAAGCACGCCTCAACAGCCGATCGCGTTGGGCGGCGGTTTCCACTGCTCTGACCTCGGTACCGCGTCGGGCAACGTCGATGCAACTGTTCGTGCTGTGCAGGTCCAGGCGCTTGCATCCATGAAGACTTGGCTAGCTACTTGGAGACCCAACCCGAAGCCGCACGTGTCAGAGGTTGGAGAGAAGAGCGCGCCTGTTTTCGCGAAGCATGCTGCCGATACCCATCAAATCAAGCCCATCAACGCGTTCGTCAAGGGCGTTGGTACTATCTAGTTTTGCAGACGCCGCGTATGGTGTCAACAAAATTACCAAATTTGAATGAAACTGTTTCTGAGGCCTCTCCGTGCATATCCCACCTTCCATGACTGAATATTGACCTCCTAAATCTACTTGTTGCGGCCAGAAAACAGAAGGGACGTTATTTGACTGTGTATTGTTCAAACGGCGAAAAGGCATGTTGGTGATATCATCGCACCATGCAACACCTTCAAACTGTTTTCTGTTTCAAGATATCTCTGGATTTTTTCCTGGCTCGAAACGCTCGTGCTCGCGTGTAGTAGTTATAACGGATTGAGTCTATGGTCTGGAGTTGAGGGGAGAGACTGAATCGCATCGGGATACACAACCAAGGAACAAATCGAAGAAACCAGCCACCTTGAAAACACATCGGTCAAAGTCACAACATTTCAGGAGGCTGCATTGACCTACATCAAGAGACTGCGCCACCTGACAGTTCTTGCCGCCCGCACCCCATGTATCATCGCAAGACTGATAGTTCCAGATATCAACCACTGTTTCTCCAACGGTATGCGTTCCCCCTAGTTCAACGTCGACGCGTTTCCGACTGGTCTGGAATAACTCTGGTTGCGATACGTACGCGATCGTCAGTGCATCATGGAGCGGGGGACCGTCGTTGAATCCGAAGGTGGATTTGTACGCGTCGGCGAAGAAGGTGATGAGAGTCGAGAGCGTGTGTCGTAGGTTTGTTGCGGGCTCTGGAAGGCTTTCGGTCTCGCTGCCGAGGGAGGTGCCAGGCGATAATAGCTGGGCGTGGATCTGCCTCGTTACAATTGCTGTATGGGTAACGTTGATGGGAATCATAGTCTTCTTGACTGGCGCGTCAAGAACAATCTGCACGGCATGAGCTACAAAAGTGTCAGCGCAAACACTCCAAGAGCCCCACATACTTCAAACTCACGATCGCACATAATATTGTACTCCGCAACCGCAGACCGATTCCCCATACCAACCCCTCCCCCCATGAACACAAACTCCTCCACGCCCTCCAGCAAATCCGGATAAACCGCCACAAAAAGCGCGATATTCGTCATCGGCCCCGTCGACACAACCGTCACCTTTCTCCCCGCCGCCACCGCCTCCTTCACGGCCCTCGCCATACCATCCAGCGCACGCACTGTCGCCCCCGAATCGTCTTGGGCGAACCACGCTAGGACCTCGGGGCTGTCGGCCGCGGGGAGCCCTTCGACACCGCCGAGCCCGTCGGGCCCGTGGATCTCTGGATCGTGCTTGGCGGGGCGGAGGAGAGGCTTGGACGCACCGGGGTGCACGCGGATGTGGTTGGGGGCACCGAAGGCGAGGAGGCAGCGTGCGGCGTTGAGGGCGGTGCAGTTGCTTGGGGCGTTGCCGTGTGTCTTGTCGGGATGTGTGGTTAGTGGCGGTTGGGTGAGGAGGGGGAAGGATATTTACGGTTGATATCCCCAGAAGGTGGATGTTGGGGGTGTGTAGGGCGAGGAGGATCGCTGTGGCATCGTCGTGGCCCTGTGCATGATTGCGATCAGTCGGGCACCATCCACACAGAGTTGGACTCACTGGGTCCACGTCTAGCCAGACATATTTCGTAGCAATGGCAGCCATTCAGGCTGGTGTAAAACTAAGCGTTCAGTAGCTTGTGAAGGTGGGATCTCTATCCAAAGATAAGCCATATGCAAGGATCATGAGAGCAGACGGCGAGGTTTGTGATCAGATACGGACATCCGAGGCCTGTGAACCTTGAAGCTTTGACGGTTGAAGTAGAGCGGGCTATAGCTGCCTTTATGAACTAGTTCCAGTACAAGATATATGAAGCATGCATGAACATGAAATGCGCGTGAGTATGTAGTCTATGGATACAGTGAACAAGAAAACAATGCGACAAAAAAGCAAATATCAACATCTACACCGAATCACCCCACAATCTGCATCTGCACAGACATGGACGGATGCATCGGGCTAATACTCATCGCCCCCAACGACTCCCCAAGTCCAAGGTCATCCGTATTCGGTTTGGCAGCGTCAGGCCGGGGTATACTGAGGAACCCGCTCGACGTCGGATCCTCTCTCTTCTCATCACCGTCTCCCGCCCCGTTTTCACTATCCTCGTCCTCATCCTCATCCTCTTCATCCTCCTCGTCCTCGTCTTCATCATCATCAATAGCAACACTGGACCACTCGCGGTATACATCTTGGATATAAACGTTTGATTTGGGCAGGCGGTATGGGTCGAATGGGAAGAACGTGTTCAGTTCTGGGTGGAGGACGATCGACGATCGCGAAGCCCGCACTGTCGATGGATTTGCCTGGCCGCCGCGTGCATCGGCGGTACTGCTTGGTCCGTACTCGGAGCGTTTATTGCTTTCCAGAATGGTATAGCAATAGATAAAATCAGTCGCGTGCGCGACATGTGCGAACTGGTTGACGACGTTGACTGAGCATGCCTGTGGGAGTGGGTTCGATTCAGAAAGGGGTTCTAACCAAGGACGAAGAAAAAACCAAAACATACCCGTAGGGGATTCAAACTCGAATTAACCACTCTCTGCAAGATGCTCAGCTTCGGCATCCACTTCTTGCCTCCCTTATCCGCACTCCCAATCAACAGCTCCTCATCTCCATCCTCTTTTTCCTCCAAGAGATCCCGCCACCTAAAGCAAAAGATCAAAAACACAGCCTGCGCGACTGCATAAAACACCGTGTTTTGTGCCGTCCCGCCCGCCGGATACCTATCCAGATGCGCCCCGAGGAAATCACACAGCACACCGACGACCTGACGTGCACCCTCGCGGTCGACGAACGTCGCGCGGCTGACGAAGCTCCCGATGTACGACGCGGCAGCGGCGCGCGTGACGACGGGGATGAGGGCGTGCGTGGCAGTGGTATCGAATAGCGCACGCTCAACGAGCATGCCCTGGAAGATGTCGGCGAACTCGGGATCGAGGGAGGTGTACCAGAACACGAGGAACTGCGTGTAGCGCGATTTGAAGGTGCGCAGGATGGTACGGTCGAAGATGGCGAGGAGCGTGTGGAATTGCGTGCGGAGAAGGGCTTTGCGGGTTTCAGCGGATGGGGAGGTAGAGGGTGTGGGTGTGGCGGGTGGAGGGGTTGGGGGAATATATTCGGCGGAGACGAGGCCGGATGGTTGGAGGGTTGGGAGGGAGGATAGGGAGGTCGTTCGAGGAGAGTGGATCGGCGAGGACATATATGGGAGAGAGAGGAGGTCGAGTGGGGGAAGGTCGGGGAGCGGAGGAGGGAGTTGAAGTGTCCCAGACGTCGTGATAGACGTGTGATTTCGATGGAAGTGGTCAAATATCAGCGTAAGGATGGCATCTAGCTTTTTTACCATATCCTGAATGTAAGTGACGTTTGTTGGAACCTCAGGAGCCTTGGCTTCATCATCCATATCCCCCGCAGCAGATGATATGTCACTGAGGTTGTCTCCGTCGTCATCGTCGCCGTTTTCAGAATCAGAGTCGTCTCCCTCTTGGCCCACAAGGGTGTCAAATGGATCCAACTCGAAAACATCCTCCTGGACGGGTTCATCCACTTCCTCGAGTTCTTCAAGCTCGACCTGGATTTCGACCTGTGATGCAACTGTCAGCGCCGTAGATCATGTGTGAAATAAACGCAACCATACATCTATCTGGATTGCACGATCGACGATGGTAGCCAGGATCTTGTCGGCTAGTTCGGGGCAGTACACTGACACTCGAAGCAGGTTGCGTATGTACGTAGTTTGCGCGACTTGATTCTGGCGTTTATGAGGAAAGTTACGGACCAGAAGGGGCTGCAACGTGGATGGCAACGTTGGAATGAGAGAAAGCAGGTGTCGAAGCAGATCATGCAGCCTATCATAGATCACACGACGAGTCAGGGGGCTGGACGATCCTTCGGGTAGGCCTGCATCAAGAGCCTGGATGCCTGATTCTAAACTCCCGATGAACAATTGTGTGCTTGAAGAAGGGAACTACGCACGATGGGTGAATCCTTGCGCAATTTTGCCAAGGACAAGGGAGAGATATTCTGGGCGCGCGCTGATGAGCATACCGATAAAGACTGTATATGATTTAACGGTCGCGGAGTCGAGGGTGGTCCAGGGCATGTTTACAACGGCATGCACCAGGGCGGAATGCGTGCGTTCAAGTCGCGAGACGACATGTGAGAGGGCGGAGATCCAGAGGCGTAGTTGCGCTAGTTGAGGTACACCTTGACTGGGCTGTGACTTGTAGTTGAATTGGTTGACAAGCTCGTCGAATGACTCGGTGGTCCCCTGAAAACAATTGCATGTAAGATGAGGGTCGTGTGAGGGACTGGTGTACACTCACGATGGTCTTTTCCTGGAGTGCATTGTTGACAAAGGCAAGGTACATGTCTTTGCGGTACTTTTCATCTTGCTTGACCCTCGAGTTTGTGGCTATTCGACGCGAGACGAGGAGAGATGCAGACTCGGATTTCTTGTGGGATGGCTTGGAAAAGCTGTCGACAGGAGGTTTTGGGTGAGCCATGAGGTCGACAAACCTGGGATTGAGAGCCTTTGGACCGGATCTGGGGGCTCTGTGGTTGAACTGGGAGCGTCTGGAGTGCGGGTCCATGAGAGCCACTGACTCTGCTGATACCGTCTTTTGCCAATCGCGCTGGTCACGAACAACAAATTTTGTGATGGATTACGTCAGGTGAGGTGCGACAAATTCGGTAAAGGCCTCGATAGAAATCCGACTCTTTCCCTCCTAACCACAATGCCTGCTACTTCTACTTTCTCGTCGGCACACAGAATATATGTAAAGTCGCTCTACAAACGCTACCTAAACAATGCGCTCGACTGGACAGTCAGGAGGGACCTTTGGAGGGCACAGGCCATGCAGATTAGGGCAGAGTTTGAACGGAACCGGTGCGTGCCAATGTCCTTTCCGCATGGTGTTAGGTCTCATGAATTATCATCAGCGATGTGCATGATCCCAGAGCTCTAGCTACCATTTTGGAAAGGGCAGAGGAGGAATTGGCTCGCAAGAGACACCCCGATCCCTACATTTGTGAGTTGTAGCCTCAGGGTTCGATGGATACTCTGAAACCATGGACCACCAGCTCCTTTGGCGCCCGGCGGCACAAAATGGTAATGTCCTGCCTGTTTCCTGATGCGACGAAAAGCACTAATCACAAGCTTTGGTTTAGGGAACGCAACACTCCCGTACGCATGTTTCCGTGTTGGTACCTCTTGAATTTGCTGATACGAATGTTCCAGCCTGTAATGGGCCCCCTGTACGACCACGAAGCCGCACCACATCACTAGGAGAGAGGTGTTATATAGAACAGGTTACAGAAAGTAGATATGACATGTAGCTATTGGCAATCACATGTGGGTGACGAGGACACGTGCAAACAAAGCCATGAGCTCTCCCCAAATCTTTGGTCTCTGGCGTCGACCACGACGACGATGAACTACATTCGTGGCGCCGTCAACGCCATCAGCGCGCCCTACCAATACTACAAGGATCTCCCGCCCATCAACCCCGCAACCCTCACCGGCGCAATCGACGTCATCGTTATCCAGCGTCCCACCGACAGTGGCGACAGCGAGCTCGTATGCTCGCCCTTCCACGTCCGATTCGGAAAATGGCAGGTCCTGCGGCCTGGAGAGAAAAAGGTCCGTCGTCTCGTCGTGTTTCTCCTGCTCAGCAACTATATCTGCCGTCCTAGGTCAATGTCTCTGTCAATGGTCATCTAATTCCGTACAACATGAAAATCGGAGAAGCCGGTGAAGCCTTCTTTGTCTTCGAGACGGATGAAGACATCCCAGAAGATCTTATTACCAGTCCTCTCTTGCAACCCACGCGCCCCGAGGAGGCGGGGCCCGGGGAAGAACTCGTGCCTTCCGCACTACCCGAACTGGAGGGAAAGGAGGAGGTGCAGCCTTCTGTTCCCGTCAAAGGTGAAGAGGAATTACGACCGCCGGAGCCTGCTATCCAGGAGCCAGAGTTCCTGGATCTCAATGCCCAACCCGGCGACGAAGCCTACAAGAATGCAAATATAACTCCGAAGCAAACATACAACATTCCTGCCTTTGTACAGAAGTCCTCACACATCACGGTCGACCAACCCGCCCAAGGCCTTCCCTCGCCACCCCCAACTCCCACCCGTCGGCCTGTAACGTATACACCCGAGATGCTCGCGCAGGACCTGCGTGTTGATGAGGCCTTCAAGGCCGCCCGCGAGGCCGTACATATCCCGGAGGTTGAGTATCACCATGGTCAGCAGCACATCACTTTCTCATACCCGGATCTCATTCTGGAAACACAGATATCGCGCTGGACATCGAAGGATATCATTCGCACAGCCGAGAAAGATCTGACCGTACCGTAAGATCCGCAGATGACGAGTCCTTCCCCTCGGGCAGGAAACCCAGTTGCGTGGTTCCGTGATATCACTGAAAGCTGGCACTGACATCTTCCGAACAGGATCAGCGACCCCTTCCCCCGTTCGCGGGTTAGGACTCTCTCATGCTCCTTCCACCCAGGATAAGGAGCCATTGACTCTAGCATTCCCTTCGCATCGTGCCACCTCAGAACCACCGCCTCATGTCGAAGAACTTCCCCAGCCTCCCAACCTTCGGATGACATCATCGCATGACCAAACCTCTGCACCATCGTCGTCGAGACTAGCCGCCCTGTCGCCGGTCCAGGAATACTCGTGGGAGTGGGGCGCGTTCCCACAGCCATCGCCGGTAAAGACGTCGTTTGGGAAAGGCGGGCGCATCGAAGGGAGCTTGGGGAGGTCATGGAAGAAGGGCAAAGGGAAGGAGAAGGACCGTTTGGATTTGTCTGCGTTGGCTGAGGCTACGACTGGGATCAAAGAGGAGGGCAGGGAGAAGGATGAACATGGGAGGAGCAGAAGTGTGCCACCCGAGTTGGACGGAAGTCCCAGTAGGGACAGGCGGGGTCGGGAGCTTGTGGGTGACCATGATGTGTACAATGAGCCAGAAGAGGAGGAAGAGACGGGCGAGGAAGACGAGGAGGAGGAGGAAAACGAGGGAGAGACGCTGGAGTTTGGCACGGGCGGGAAGCTGAGTACGAGCAAGACGGACCCGTCGCGGTTCATCCTCCAGATCGAGGGTAGGAAGATCCCATTCGAACTGAGCCGCGTGTCATTCGCGGACGGGAACAGTGCTGCGGTGGAAGATGTGGGTGCTGTGTCTGAGCCTGAGCCGGAGGAGGGCGAAGATGAGGGGGAACCGAGAGGAAGGAGGAATAGGTATGGCGGCTTGGGTGCAGGGGTAGTTTTTGGTGGACGAGATGAGGTGGAGGCCGCACGGATATTTGATAAAGGAAAGATTGACTTTCATGGATTTTTGGACGATGAGGACTTGGTCAATGATCCGGGGCTTGTGATACGATGGGGTGGCGACCAGTATGTTCTTGAGTTATAGTGTCAGCTCTGTGACCTTGCTCATGTCTCTCGCACATAGATATATCACTCGGAGTGACGGCTCGCCCTTGATGCAAGCACTCGTCATGTGGCGCGATGCTGCTGTTCGACAGCGAGCCAACGACACATCGCGGCCCACCTCCCCTCTCTCCGAAGATGAACGAGAAAGTGTTCGGTCTGAATCGCCTCCACCTCCTCCGACGGAGGACCAAACACAGGAACGGTATCACTACCGGTCAAAGTCGGAACCTCCAGAGAAGCCGCCTGGGACTGGGAAACCGACATCGTCGTCCTGGGTACAGTGGTGGAGCCGCAGCGGGCGCAAGGACAAGCATGCCAACGGAGATATTGAGAACGGTCCGCCTGTGGAGCCGACGACGACGAAGACTGAGCGACCGAGTCTGCGAGGGACAGCGTCGGCGCCTTTAGGGAATGTATGTTCTGTCTCGTATTGCTGGAAGTCACCGCGTGTGAGGCTTACGCTCGTGTTATAGGGCGGCTCCGCGCTTGTGGCTAAGGCGGAGGCATTTGAGATGAAGCGTGCGGCGAGGGAGATACCCCCTGCCGAATCTGCGCCTGCAGGCCCCTCGACGCCTGTTCAAGGACCAGTGAAGGATCTTGCCCCTGCGCTCCCTGCGCCGACGCGGAAGTTTGCAAAAACGCTGCGTCTGACTTCTGATCAATTGGTATGTCGATCGGTGAGGTGGCGGAGGAGAGAACTTTGGCCTGACGTTTTGTCTCCTTTTCTTAAATCGTGGATAGAAAGCGCTCAACTTGAAGCCTGGTGCCAATACCATCACATTCTCGCTTTCCACCTCGGGAGTGATCGCATGTACCGCTCGCATCTTCGTCTGGGATTCGACCGACTTCGTCGTTGTCTCTGACATCGACGGGACAATCACAAAGTGAGCCATCTTTTTCCTTCGACGTGGCCTTTCCACATCTGACAACCAACAAATCAACTTCTCTTTCTTTTTTGTCTTGTTATTTTTCCCACCAGATCGGATGGCTTGGGTCACGTCTTTGCGATGATTGGTCGGGACTGGACGCACCTCGGCGTCGCGAAGCTGTACACGGATATTACCCGGAACGGGTACAAGATCATGTATCTGACCTCGCGCGCCATTGGCCAGGCGGACGCGACGAGGGACTACCTCAAAGGGATCAAGCAGAATGATTACCAGCTTCCGGAGGGTCCTGTCATTATGAGTCCTGACCGGTTGATGGCCTCTCTTCATCGGTGAGTAATCGAGGTTTCGTTTTTGCCAACGAGCTGGCATCTGATGAGAGCTTTTGGTTTTGTCTGTTCTTCAGGGAAGTCATCATGCGAAAGCCGGAAGTATTCAAGATGGCGTGTCTAAGGGACATTCAGCGGTTGTTCGGAGAAGCCTCGCGGAATCCTTTCTATGCTGGGTTTGGCAATCGAATAACGGACGCGCTTTCGTACCGGAGTGTAAACGTACCTAGTGCGCGCATATTCACCATCGATTCATCGGGTGAGGTGAAGATGGAGCTGCTCGAGTTGGCGGGATATAAATCTTCGTGCGTATACGCTCACCTCCGATCCGATGTCTTAAGAGAGACGTTGACATGTTTTTCCCGTGCTTGCAGGTACATCCACATGACAGACTTGGTGGACCAGATGTTCCCGCCAATCCACCGGAAATGGGCTCCAGAATTCACAGACTTCAACTACTGGAAGGTACCCGTACAGGATTTCCCACTTCCTGATCTTTCTCCACCTTCGCCAGCTCTAAGCGCGCGTTCGGACACGTCAAACCAGAGCACTCTCGCACGCTTGAGGAATTTTAGTCTCGTCGGGAGCCGGCAGAACACGATGAGAATGACATCGCCGCCGCCCCAACCACAGCTCCAGCCCACGGAGGAATCCGACCAGGAGCGCAGGACTTTGCATCTGCGGCAGATTTCGTCATTCGAGCGGCTGAGCACGACATTGAGTTTCTTGCAGACGACGCCGGTGGTGAATGGGAACGGGAGGAGCGTGAGCCCTGAGTCGTCATCGGCGTCGTATGATGATTCTGATGAGGATGAGGATGAGGATGGTGCGGAAAAGGGGGCTATTGGTGGGAAGAGGCGGAGGAGGGAGAGGCGGAGGAGTATGACTAGTATGCCTGGGACGCTTGATGAGCGGCACTTTGAGATGGAGGAGGAGGCGGAGGAACACTATGGTGATGAAGAGACTGAGGATGGGGAAGAGGAAGAGGAAGAGGAGGTCGAAGAGGAGGCTGGGGACGAGGCGTTTGATGAGGATCTGCTTGCGGCTGGGGAGATGAAGAACGTGCCATTCTTGTAAATTATTTTAAAGCATGCTACCAGACACTGTTTTTAATTACCAGTAACATAGAGTATTGGAGGCTCCATGAACTGCTATGACGTGGTTATATCTAAACGGGTCAACGCGTTGTTTGGCAATCGGCAACAATGTCAACAATGAACAAAGAACTTGAACTTGAAAGGTGTGGACTTGTGTGGAGGCCCATGAGGCAGGAACCTCTTTAATCATATCCACCACGACCATTCCATCTCTGCTGTATCCATTTCCACACTGCATTTGTTACGATGTCTAGTACTGAATACAACCGACCACATCGTCAATCTGCATTCACGGAAGGTCAAGCCACCCCCAGTGGAAGCCGTGGTTATCAGCCTATGCCCCATCGGTCGTCTTCCTCAACACATCATGTTCCCATAACGCCTGGTGAAAAAAATGTACCCGCTCCTACAGCCACGTTGTATGCACCCGACGGCGATGCCTTCAACGTCAACCCGAACGCGCCATACCTCGAAGGGGGAGGGATCAGAGCGGATGCGGGCCAGGCGCCCTTACCTGCCAAACGTGATGGCAAGAGATTTGTTGGAGGCTTCGCTGCTTTGGTTAGGAAAGCCATGCATGGTCACCAGAGCAGTCCAAGACCGCAATACATTCTTCCAACCACTGCTCCGAGCCCAAATCCCAACCATACATATCCACGACCCATGACTGTTGCGAGCTTTGATGGTTCCCCGCGTGTTATTCCTGCGTCCGCCTCTCAATCCCCTTCATCGTCATCCGACACTGCATACGAGACTCAAGAAACATACGAAACCCACGACGGTGATAGCACTGCGGTAGGCCATGAGGTGGTCCCAGTAGGACATGTTGGCAGCCCCGTGTACGTCGAACCACCGCTTGGGTCAGACTATGCAAAAATGTCCTCTCCGCCGTCCACCGTCGGCTCCTTTTCGTCGTATGTCTCCCGTATCCACAAATTCTTCCATGACATCAATGATCTTCCCTGGGTCGCCGAGCGTGTGACCGTCGACTACGTCCCTGGCCAGTCCAAGCGCCGTCGGGCACCGATGCGTACCGCATCCAATCGACCCGTCATCTCGTGGTATGGTGGCCACCCACACACGCTCAATCACAACCCCATCGACCTCTTCTCCGACTCTTCTTCTTCCCACTTCTCCCAGCAACATCCTACTGTTGTCTTCCAGGTCCAACGTCCAGGCGAGGATAACACAAATATACCATACGCTGCATTGTTGTCAACAGTAACGACTGCACCACCTCCACCTGCGCCGCCATTTGCCCCTACGCCAGCATACGGCCCCGCCAGCCAACTTCCGCACAATGCCCCACCGGCGCCTCCTCCCGGCCCTCCTCCTGAACCGCCCATCCCCACGCCACGGGGACCGCTCTTGCGGCCTATACCTATCCCGGGCTACAGGAGTCGTAGCCATGGTGGAACTCGATACCCAAATGGATATGTACCGCCCCAGCAGCAGGACGCGGTCGCGGCGCAGTTTCCTGACCTTTCCGTTCATCATCTGGGATATATGCCCAACGCAGCTGCTTCTCCGACAGTCGGGGGAGCGGGTCTACCTCCCTCCCGGCCACCCTCTGTACGTGCATAGCAGTCTCAGGGCGGTCTTCAGGACTTCAATTTGCTTCTTTCTCGTGCATCATGGTCTTGGAAGCGCTTTCCTTCTTTCCTTGGCTGGTCCATTGGTGTATACTAGGTGGTAATGTACTTTGCATGGCACATTTGAATGTCATCCTTGCATCCGAAGAAGTGATAATGTGTCGTCTATCGCGCGATATAACCATTGATCGAATGTCTGCTCTCTGGTGTGCTTCGTTAAATGCAGCAACCTGCAGCAACCAAAATGAAAGGTATGTACGTGCGTGTGTCCAAAGGGAGTGAAGGGAGTATACATAAGTATAGTGAGAAGAGAAAAGATAGTTGAAGATCGGCATCGATATTCTGTCATAAGATCCTGGTATTATTCAAACAATCTGCTTTGGGGTCGTCCACCACCGCTGGCTCCATCTAAAAAGATCTTGCTCAAAGGTCGCGTAGGGCGTGGTCTCCTCTTCCCAGTCCGCATACTGCGAATGGCCTGGTCGAGATCTCCCCGTCCCACGGAGAGATTTCCAGCCGCATATCCAGTGGATCTTGCAGGTGGCGGTAGCGAAGCTTGTGATGTTGCGTTGGGAGTCGCCTTTATGGTCTGCGCAAAAACGAGTAAGCCTCGTAAGATAATAGCTATGGAAGTGTTACGAACATCTTCCTGCGCTGGCTCCTCTATGACCACTTCTGGGGCCTTGGGCGTTGAGGCCTGGAGCTTCTGCTGAGCATCGTGCACCTCGAGAGCACATTTCTGCGCAAGAAAGGAGATGGTTAGTATAGGACAGATATGGTGAAAAAATACTTTTCACCTGAAGAGAAGACGAAAATGAAGCGATGAGCCCGAAGAAGTCTTCAGGTTTTGCCGCTTCTGGGGACTTGGGATCCTCGCCGAAATATTCTAGCAGGGATCGCAATTGTTCATCTAGACTGTTGCTCATGTTCTTCAGAGCGTCTATGCTCGAGCTCACTTCCGTCACGAACGGCTGTAACTGAACGTCAGGAAGCTGGGCCATAAATAAGATGCGAGATAGAGTACCTGCATGATGGAGACAAAGCGATCGTCAGAAGAAAACCCAATTCGTTGCAATTCCGTGATTTCAGCTTTTACTTGATCTAAGCCGGAGACCAATGCATGAACAGATTGAGATATCGTTTGAACAGAAACTAAGGGGGGGAACATGGTTTGTGGATATCCCACTTCAAGGACAGAATTAAGACCATACCTCGGGCCGCTGGTTCGAGATTAGGGAGATCCTCGATAAATGTAACAAGAGATGGATCTGCACGCATGAGCACCCGAGCAAGATAGTGAAGCAGAGTGGGACAGTCTGAACCGCCTTTCGCGGTCTTCGTCTCCTTCATCTAGATGTCACGTCAGATCTGAAGAAAGTCTTAACCAGCGTGAATTTAACCTTGAGTAAGGAGTCCAACTGGAAGCCTTGCGCGCCTCCTCTGAAAGTCGATCCATTGAGAGCATTCCCCACAGACAGCACAGCCTAAGGTACATGTTAGGGAACATACAGGAAAAAGTGATTGGGTACTGACCTGTAATATCTGCTTAAATTTCTTCGACGTTCTGAGCTCATAAGATGCGTTGCGCAGGATGTTCAACTCCGGCCGTATCTCCGCAATATCAAGATCAAGCTTTCGACGGTATAGCATGCATTCCAGACGCTCTGAGAGGCGAGGAATAGTCATGATCTACACATTGCTCTTGTCAGCTGGCCTACTAAAATAGGGCAGAACTGAAATTGACCTGGCTGAAATACTGATCTGCCTTGGCTAGTTTTCGCACGTCGTCGAAGTCCTTGATTCTGATTACCTATTGTCATATTTTAGTTAGTTCGGTAAAATGGTATTCCAAGTGTCATCTACAAACCTCTTCTGAAGTCGGAAGCTGCTTACTGATTGCTTTCAGATCGTCAATCGATAATTTCTCGTCGTCCAAGTCCAACAAGGCTCGTCGGATTTCAGGGAATCCCATCTTGATACGGGACAACATAATGGCTGGTAAGGCAAAAAACAATGAGTTTCTTCGACTGCGACCCGAGAAGTTGAGATACAAACCGATATTGTTCGCGCGAGTTATGTCCAAGAGGGTAGTGACATTTTGTTTCCTAGTAGGGCTCATGATCTGGGATGGTGTCGCAGGAATATTGTCAATGGTAAATGTAGCCTCCAAATCCGTCATGTCGAATTGAATATCAAAGGACACATCATTCCATACTGTCGAAGTAAAGGCCGGTTGGCTCAGTTTATTCCAGAAGAAAGGCTTTAGTCTCTTGGCTGGTCGATTTATCTTTGGTCTTCCATTCATCTTGAATGCAGATGGTGGAGGTGGAGGTGGAGGTCCCCTGATCTGATTAGGCGGAGGCGGGGGTGGCGGAGGGGGCGGCGGGCAAGATCCATCTGCTGGAGGGGGCGGCGGCGGTGGAGGGGGAGGGGGAGGTAGTGCTACTGCACCTCCAGTCAGTGGGGGTGGTGGCGGCGGAGGTGGAGGCGGAGGCGGTGGCGGTGGCGGTGGCGGTGGCGGTGGCGGAGCAGACGTATGCTGGTCGAAGCGCCTCGACGACGATGGTGGTGGCGGAGGTGGCGGTGGTGGCGGTGGTGGTGGCGGCGGCGGCGATTGGGAAGCAGACAGTGGCAGTGACGACAACGGCAAATCCGCAAGAGGAGAAGGTACTCTGGGTTCGAAGACACTTGGCGTTGTCATCCTCTTGGGCATTTTAGGCGGTGGAGGTGGAGGTGGAGACTTCACCTTGAACTCTTTTTCTGTCTTTGGCCTGGCCAGTAGTTTCGCATTGAGATCTGCAACTTCTTTGCGCAACGAAGCAAGCTCATCGTCTTTCTGGGTCAACTTCTCGATCGTTCGGGCAACGATGAGATCTGCATCCACTCCAGCTTCTCGGTCGTCCTCTTTGGCTTCCTCCCGAGAGATGAATCGCGTATAGACTGATTCCAAGGCACGTTTGAGATAGACGATTTCTTTATCCTTTATGCCAATGCTGGACTCAAGTTCTCCAGTCTGCAGTTTCGGTCTCAGTTATTGATTTGGTTGAAGAGGTGTTATGAAATCGGTTGACCTTGATTTTCAATTTGGCAATTTCATCCATCAAAGCATTCCACTTTGCTCTGTCGCGCTCTCGCTTCGCGCGTTCATCCTGGGTAGATGAATATCAATGAGTTTGTGAGAAGCAAAAAAAGCAAAACGTACGGCGTCGCGTCCTTCATTTGGATTTTGTGCCTTGAAACGATCAAGCTCAGCTTGAAGCTGAAGAACCTGCTTTTCCTTCTGAACCAGTCTCTGGACTACTCCATGGAAATTCTGGGGCACGCTAAATGAACATACAAGGTTGAACGAGACGTGATGCTCACCTCAGAGCCGCTTCTACCGGAAATCTTCGCTTGAGGAACTGGTATGCTGAGAGGGAGCGATTTCAGCGTATTAATCTCAGCGATTTTCTGATTGAGTTCGCTGCGTAACTCCGTCCTCTGCGAAAGGATTAGCTAGGCCTATCTAAGTTCGAAAACCTCACCTCATCGCTGAGTTCTTCCACCTTGCTCCTCAAGTCCTCCAGCTCCTGTTCTACGATGTCTCTGGAATCGCTTTCTGATGCAGCCTTTACTTCCAGTTCTTGCCCCGTTATGTGCTGAACGGAAGCTGCGAAGCGCTTCATAAATATATACCAGCCGTCGTCACTATATGAGGCGAGATAAAGAGTTCCAGTGAGACCAAGATATAGAAAAGAAGAAACGCCACGTACAAATTATCGAGCAGAGCAGCTTGTTCCACAAAGCGGTCGAGTACAGCAAACAAGTCTGCCTTGAGTTGACTAGGGACAGCATCAGCATATGAAGGTGAGATATACTAAAACACCTACATCCCAACGTCTCGTTGAAGTATTTGACCAAAATGGTTAAGAATCTCCACCATCATAGGATATAGTTCTCCGTGCTGTTTTGCCAACACCACAAGATCCTCGAGCGCAACCTCGGAATCAGACCGCTGTCGATCATGTCCTTTAGTACTTTGGGTCATTAGAGCTCTAGCACGGTCCCGCATATCTTCTTCGTCTTCGAATTTTTCCTCTGTGTAAACATCCAACTGTGTCAATAGCAAGTCTGGAGGCTTGATGTACCGCAAAGCCTAGAAACAAAACCAGGACTTAGTAATTGCATGGCATGTGTCGGCGATTGAAGGTGCGCACAACTATGACTTCGTTCAAACCTCGCCTTCCGAGCTCTTCCCTAAGCATTATACGATCTTCCAGCGGCTCTGGACAATTGGTAATGGCGTTTATAAGGGCCATAGATGCTGTACGAGCTTCCCATGTACCATCTTCCTCGGTGCCAACTCCTGAAAGGCTTTCGGTGTCGGAGTCATTGCCAAATTCTGGAAGGCGCAGGGAACCTATCAATTCTTCGAATCGAAAGGTTTCATCAAATGCGACGCGGTAGTCCGACAATGCCGCTAAAACTGCCTTATGACCATCGTTCAAAGACAAGACACATATCGCTGCAAGAAGCTCGGACGACAATGCTCGCAATTTAAGGGAAGGGGCATGCAGCGAGTATGCAATGTGCGTTATCATGGTTGGCAGTGATAGCACTTGGCTGAAGCCAGGCTAACAATGAAAATTAGTTATGTGAGAAAAGATAAGCTTATACCCGTACCTCCGTGTTCAAGAGCACTCGAAGACACTTGATGATTTCCAGCAAGACGGTGGTCTCCATTTCGCTCAATTCCCGCCTCTTGCCACCCTTGCCCACCAAACCTGCTAATAGCGCTTCAAGTGCATCCAGCCCCTTCTCAGCGCCGACAAACTCTTCTATCCAAACCAGTTTTGCAGTGGAAAGATGGACACGCAATGAAATCAAGTGCTTCACGAGCTTGTTGTCCGGCGATTTACCAGCCCGTAAAGTGTCGACATACCATTTCGGTGATTTGTTAGTCTCGTTGGCCCCAGCCTTCTCACCTGGCGCAAGTTTTTCCCCACCAGAAGAAGCCCACCAACTACCCCACCGCCCACCAGTATTCTGAGGCTGAAGCGGTTGCATTTCCTCCACCACCTTTTCTACTTGTGCTTTGCTTTTTCCCAAAGAGCTTGAGTCAAACTCGCCGCTCGAACGGTTGATGTTAGAAGTTACCACAGGAGGCGCGGCTGTGCTTCCTCCCCACCCGACAATGGAAATTCTACGCAGAAGACCTGCGTCCCCAGTGAGTTGAGGCACCAGGCGGGGTAGTAAGGCCGATGCACTAGATGGACCGTATGATGCGGAGTAAGATGGTTGACCATCATGTCCTGAGGGCTTCGAAGGCGAGGGTCGCGTTTCTCGGTTCTGCGTTAACAAGTATTTCTTGTGGCTAGCGGGTAGTTCATACATGCGGTCACGCTTCTCTCCCTTTAAACCCATGTCGTTCTAGAAGAGAAAGTGAAGATAAAAATCAGGTAGTATCGTAAGCCATATGAGCCTTACAAGCATGTCCTCAAAATCTGCTTCATTGATGCCTTCCGCATTGTCGATCGACAGGTTGGACTTCACAAAATCGTCACTAGCACTATGATTGACAAGTCGTGGCTCGCTGACGCTCTTCCGATTCTCCGATGAAAGGAGGGTAACGCCTCGGGTAGGTGAAGGAGGTGAAGTTGGGCGCAGCAAACCATCGAAAAAGCTCGAAAAACGATTCTGAGATAGTGATCCTCGCCAATCTGTGACCGTCGTCGGACTGTCCGATGTACTCGCTTTCGTAGCGAGTTTCGCGGTTCCTTCATCTTCCTCCTCTTCATCTGATTCCTGGAGTGCTGCACGCTGCCTGATGGTCGATTCTGAAGGTTCAACAGAAGCACTGGACACGTTGCGCGACTTTGAACGACGGTACCATTCTTCAGGCACACAAATCCTGAATACACGTCTTGCGGATCTTGAGAATGGGTTCGGGGAGTACGGAAACCCGACGATCGTGTGAATGATCGAAGATGCAGACAACCTTGAGAGCTCTGCGAAGAAAGTCAAGGCCAATAGGTGATTAACATACAGCAGATGTCGTACTTTCTAAATGGCCATCGACCCATGCTTCTTCAAGAACATATTCTAGGTTGCCTCCACCGGGTATAGGGAGTGATTTCGTTAATCCAAGTTCCTCCATGATGTCGTCAATAAGTTCGTTAACAGTCATAGTTCTAGATATGAAGATCTTGTATTCGTAGCCCTCATGAATTTCTGGGACGCGTAGGAATGTGACAACGAGCGAAAGTTGGGGGTTGAGGGATACCAAGCGGAGGACGGGATTGTGGAGATGGGAGGTCAACGGGAAGGAGGAAAAATGCCGCTGTAATTTAGACGTAGTTGTTGCTGAGTTTACTAGTGGAGCTACAGGTGTGGTGTCCTCGATGATTCCTGCATAGAAGGTCTAAAACACAACAGTGTCAATGAGAAATAAATCAAGACATACCATCTCCGAGGGACTCCAGTTCATTTTCTTCCCAAGCCCGACCACTAGGTTCCGCTCGAATTCTTTGCAAAGACCAACCATGATCTTCGAGATCCCCAAGTATCTCATCCTTCACCTCATCTACCACTATCAAGACATGAATGACGTCTTCCGCGATACTATCCTCCAGAACCTCGGCAAAGTGGACGGACCCAGTGACCAAGACAGTGGGGACAATCAATGACTTTGGCGGCATGTTAGACAAGATAGCTCCTGAGCCTTGTTCGTGGTCGGGAGCCAGTCGGCCCAGCAGAGTAGACGAAACTTTCCAGACAATCCGAAGCAACTAGTATTAGTGTGAAGAATTCATATACACAAGCCTCAAGCCTGAAAGCCCTGGTATTTGGCGTTCTAACTGGCCCGTCCAATGGAGTGCTAGTGGATATGAGAGGGTATGGCTGAGCCTGGAGGCCTGAAAGGTGGAAGTCCGGGTTCGCGACTGACGTGACTATAAATGACCGTCGGTTTCAGTGAGCACCACGTGCCCTGCTGTACGGCGGTTGAGGCTGCACAGTGCAGAGCTGTTCCATCACCTCAATCCGGAACTCAGATATGGTTTTATCCACTTACAACATGCGAACTACTATACATAACGCTGGTATACAATAAAGAAAGCAAACGACGAGAGCGATTCAAACATTAAATACCAGACGTAGACGTCAAGGAGGAACCCTCCAAATCCACCGATGGGTGTACCATGTAATACACGCGGACGTTGTCACCTTCTAACCCTGACGATTGTTGACTCTCGTCATCTATGGAAGGTAGGGATTCTTGGACGTCACCCTTGACTTCGAGGAGATAATTGTCCTAGCACCTTGTCAGCACTTATATCAACAGCGATAACTGAACAGTATCGTACCTTCACCAATTTACGGAGCATTTTTGTGACAAGCTCCTTTTCATACTCGAGCTCCTCTACATCATGAATATCATCTTCTTTAGACTCCAGGTACCAGTCGATCAACTCGTCGCGATCAACACCCCGTCCCGTTTCGCGCTCGACCTCCGAGAGATGCATAATGATCAGGCTTTGCAAAGTAATATACTTGTCATGGGTGATGACCATCCGTCGCTTTGGAGGTGGTGGTGGAGGGGCTTGCGTATCACCTCCTAATGCTGCGCTCCCCGCTCGTGAAGAAGATGCGACTGGCGTTTCTGGTGCTGGCGCGTGTATTCGAACGTTTGCAGGCATCGAGCTCTCTTCCATTTGATCCATGGCTTCTATTTCTTCAGTGGTCATCTGAACATCCTTATTGTCTTCCATGTCATCGGCTTCGTGTGTTTGAGCAGGACGTGTAGTCCCGCGTTCGCCCTCGAGCTCCTCCTCGTCGAAATCAATGTCATCCTGCTCTACATGAATAATTGATTGCCGCAGCAGAGTGTACGCCTCGCGAACAAAAGCGGGGGTGATCTGTTGATCAAGAAGATCAATCCATAGTTTTAGTCCATGAATTAGACATACTCACTTCAGATGTACAGTTCGCTCTTGCAATAGCCTCACTGAGACGGATCATACTCTCCAGCTGTCGCACTGTGATGCGGTAGGAATTCCTGCCCACACCTGTAGCATCGTCTTGTCTCAAGATACGATACTTTTCTACAAGCACGTCGGCAGCTTCCCGTGTAAGCTATTGGGCACTTGTTAGAAACGACCAAGATAGAAAAAAGGAGCTACTTACCTTAGGATTAAACGTCCTTGCATAACGAATATACCGCTGGAGCGTCTCGGTACTGAACTCGGGATTAATTGCGTCATCTTGGAACCGATGCACGTTAACGATGTGCTTCGCAATATTCATGTCAACCTTCTCATCGCACTCGTCAAGGACGACGAAGAATAAGTCGAAACGACTCATAATTGGCGGGCTCATCTGGACGTTCGCTCGCAACGACTTTTTCCTGTCGTATCTTCCTCCTATGGGGTTGGCAGCAGCGAGGATAGAGGTGCGAGCATTTAAGGTTGCATGGATTCCGGCCTTCGCAATAGAGATGGTCTGCTGTTCCATAGCTTCGTGAATGGCAACCTGATCGGAGATATCCATTTTGTCAAATTCATCGATCGCACAGATGCCGTTGTCTGCGAGCATCAAAGCTCCAGCCTCGATAGTGAATTCTCCGGTCTCCTCGTCTTTCACCACAGCCGCCGTGAGACCAGCCGCCGATGAGGCCTTACCCGAAGTATAGACCGCACGAGGTAAGAAAGAACAGACATATCTGTATGCTTTCATGAGTGATTGGTCAATAATTGAAGTTAACAGGGTACTAACTTCAAAAACTGTGATTTCGATGTTGATGGGTCCCCAACGATGCAGATATTAATATCCCCGCGTAGATGCATGCCTTCGGGCGTCTGCTTGTGCACACCGCCCATGAGTTGTAGGAGGAGCCCCTTCTTGACGATTTCATGACCATAGACTGTGGGAGCAATACTTTCTACGAGACGCGAATAGATGTGGTCTGACTCAATCATGCTCTTGAGTTCGTCAAACTCGGGCTCCGTGAGCGATTGGATGAAGGCTTGCCCGTTATCTTCACCCATTTCTTCTTCACCTCTGATATTTGTACCAGCCTGGAGAAAAAACTTCAGTGACTGGCAGGATGAAATATCTTGAACGCTTACCCTCCCATCGGCATCGTGAACCATGCATGCCAGAAATGCTGTCTTGTATTGCAGATCTCTGACTCCGAGGGTCTTCAGGCCCGTAACGCCATTGCCACCTACGCCGCCAGTTGAAGCGCCAGCACCACCCTTGTTTGCTTCTCGCTGCAGCTCTGCCTTGTTACCACCAGGGAGACCGAGTTGACTGACATCAGGTACAACAATGAATGTACCTGTGAATACACATTTGTCGCCAGCTTTCGCGCGTTCGACCAATTCGGAACGGAGGATAACATCGAGTGACCGAGGCATTGACCCTGTCGGAATCTCGGAGGGGTTTTCCTGAATACGAACTTTCTGCCAATCCGTGAACTTCGAGTTGTCAATTTGGAGTTGCCACGCCGTGCGATTACCACAAGTTGGATTGGGACACAGAGCAGGCTGGGAGGTACAGATCGTCAGGATGTACCACGAGACAAATGATGGGTTGAGCTCACTTCTGTGTATTTGAACTGCTGTTCAATATCATTGACGATACCATTACAAACTTCACAAATAAAACTCCCAAAAAGGAGTTCTGGTCGAACTTCACTCGTCCTGGTGACTGTTCCGCTGATGCTCATCAGCGTTCCAATCTTATCCGTCCTTAAGTCCCGGATACCCGATACAAGTGGAAGGTGATAGAATGCGATGTTAAATTCTCGAGATTGTAAATTAGCTGAGTCTGTTGTGGCAGCTGTCGGATTGATCTTCAAGTATTCAGGCTCAAATTCCGTGACAAGGTTGAGAAGGGCGCGGCGAAGGTAGGGTAAGAATCGGTAGTATTGCTTCTGAATCGCGTCCGCGAGCACGTCATCGCGTTGGAGGAGGTGTCCGTAGTCCACATATAAGGTGGTCAGCTCGTATTCACGCATGGTGTGGATCTGCTCGATGTAGATAAGCTCTCCATCAGCAGTATCCGGCACAGCACCATCTGAGCCTGGGGTCGCCGCAAGGGCGACCTCTTCTGTAAATCTGAGATGCAACATCAGGATTGCTGAATAAATATGAAAGGAAAGGGGGCACACACGTCTTGAGAAATGTTTCAAAGCTCTCAGCCACACTCTCTCCAACAGCATCCTTTACTAATGGAATATCTCCATTTTGCTGGCCTCTTGGTCTTCGTCTCTTCTTTCCGGCACCGCCAGCCTCGTTTCCATCTTCTTCTGCCTCGTCGTCACCAAGAGTCAAGGCATCCGTCGTGGGCAGGCGCCGTGGTGACCTGCCCTGTGTTGATTGTGATGGATCGGGTGCGCTGCTTGGAGGCAGCGATGAGCGCATTGCAGGGGGGGACGATAATCCATCGAAATCCATCGTAAATGCTGGGAACAGTCAAGTAGCAAAGGACGCGACGGAAAATTGGCGGTCCGTAACAGTCACGCATTAGGGCAGGTAGTCTCGTGTGTGTGACGATGTGCGCCATCTTGTCACGATATCAGCCTCTCTTACTCCTAACTCTCATGTACGATCTCGACCCCCTGGATCCTGTCTATGTCGCCGAAGTTCTCTCCCGCCCACCCTTTGTTACGATAGATGGGGTCATAAATGTTAGAGATCTCGGTTCATATCCTTCAACATCCAAACCTGGTCATGTTACGCGGCCCCGCTTTCTTTTCCGCTCTGCAGAACTTTCTGGTATTACGAAAGAGGGTACGCCTTCTATCACATTACTATAACTGCTTAGATGCGATCTCTTTTACAGGAGAAAAACAACTGAGGGCGTTGGGTGTCGCCAAAGTCTTTGATCTGCGTTCGGACACCGAGATTCACAAATACAATGCGCCCCAGCCAGAGATCGAAGGCATTCAAATTCACAGAGCCCCTGTCTTTCAGACAGAAGATTACAGCCCAGAGATGATGGCGAAGTGCGTACGTGCCAGCCAATGCCGATTACCCGTACATTGGCCCATTCATGTGATTCTCGCACCAGACGATACCAGCTCTATGCTAGTGGCAAGACTGAGGTGATTCTCTCACTTTCATATACAGTTCCTGTCTGACTATTATTCAGGCTTTCATGGAGCTTTATTCGCAGATCTTAGACCATGGAGGTCGCTCGTTTGGCATAATTTTCCGCCACATCAGAGATCATCCATCCGAGGGATTCGTATTTCATTGTACAGCAGGTAAAGATCGAACGGGGATAATCGCAGCTCTTTTATTGAAGGTATTTATTCTGTGACGGTTGATATGGTATCATGCTTACAAGACTTGATTCCGAAAGCTTGTGGATGTTGATGATGACACGATCGCCAATGATTACGCCCTAACGAGGGTTGGTCGTGAGCCTGCACGTGAGATGATCATGGCTCGTCTCTCGAAGGAACCCTTGTTTGCTTCCAACAACGAAGCCGCCCTCAACATGTTCACATGCCGGTAAGGACAACACATCTACATCGGGAAATTTGCCACTAAACTATGCATAAAGGCATGAAACCATGAAGGCTTTTCTTACTCTATTACAGGAGAAATATGGTGGTGCAGAGGAGTATCTTAAACGCTATGCTGGCCTTTCAGACGAGGACATTCGTATAATCCGGGATAATATCTTGGTCCCTAGTAGTTCTGTCTTCGAGTACTAACTGCGGATTATTAGGAGAATTGTGTATCATTAAGGCATGTTCCCATTGTTCGACATGGTATGTAGATGCCGGTCATCATGGCAAAGCGAATGCGAAGTATGTATTGTAATACAGATGGAAGTCCCCAGACCCAGAATACGAAAAACTTATTTCCGACTCAGGCTGATCAACCTCCTTTGCTTCTGAGCAGGAGCAACGGCCGGGTTCAGAGGAATTGGCCCTGTGCCGTTCTGCAACGGCCCGCCACCTCTTGCTCGAGGATTCAACGGTGATAAAGCACCGCTTCGACCGGGAGGCTGGATGGCACTCGGCGGCGGCAGCTCCCCAGTGACTCTTCTTCGGAGCGGTGCTCGCCCCACTGTTACAGGGCGCCCAACCCGATCACTTCCTGATCCAGTTGTACCGGACATGTCACCATGCTTGTCTGTATCCGCGAAATCTGAATATGGTGCGGTATCCGTTCCTAGAGCCTGCCGTCTGGCCTTCTCGTGTTTCGCTTGAACGGAGCGGAAGTGCTGTAGGAGTTCCTGCCACTTGATCTCATCTCGGCCAAGCTTTGACCTAGTTGTCAAAGGTCCCAAAGTTCTGTTTGATGTTAAATATCAGATGAATTATACTTCAAGGCAAGGTCACTCACGATTTGGGAGCAATGTGGAGGAAGCCTGCAGAATTTACTGCGTTTAAACGATTTCGTAGAGATACGAAGGCCGTGCTTTGAGGGAGAAGCATTAGCAGCCCATACAGACACTTGAAGAGGTGGGGATATCGCTCGGGCTCGAGTAGCTGCAACCGGACATCTGGAGACGGTGTTAGAATACAAGCTGAAGCAACAAACTGGATATCTACATGTGAAGACCGGTGACTCGATCAGTTGCACGAGCTTGTCCACCTGTACAAGCATCGGAACAGTAACCTCTAAGTCTGCACTTTACCTCTTATGAACAACAAGTCAGCATAATCTAAAAGAGACGACTCACAATATATACAGAAGATTTGATGCATGCTCATAGGCTTGAGCAAGTAGACACAAGGAAAAGACGGCAACAGCGTTGTGACACCATGAACGATATAAACTTGTGAACAATGCCTGGCCATCTTGCTAAAAGAGTGGCAGAATCGTCAATTCAAAATGAAGTGAAAATAGCGCGCCGAATGACAAACCCGTGTTTCGAGACTCTTCAGCCGTTTGCGGAAATCCGCAAGTTCTGGTGAAGTGATCAGGATGATGTTCAGCTTTTGCACGATGACGCTCGCAAATTCCAGGTCCTGTCAAAACTATAAGCCGGGAGTTTCGAGGGGAAATTTGACTAGAATTCACATCCTCCTTTTCCAAAATTTCCGCGAACGTTCGATAAATTCGCTCAGTATTGAGATTGAGGCAGAGCTGACGTATAATCAGACTTCCCCGCGTTTCCAGTAATCGTCTATCTGTGCTGAAGAGCTCCAGCAAATTCATCATGAACGCCTTGAAATAATTTTCTTCCGAGCTGGAAGAGATTTGTGCTAGGAGCTGCAGGTCGTGTTTGATAACCTAAATGGTTACTTATGAGAAGACCATTTTCATGTTGTGTTCCGCTGCACTCTTACCTCTTCCGAACTATCTGAAAGAGTTTTAAGCAGTGCTGGGAACGTCCCGTCATCCATCGCAAGAATCTGAATGCGACCAAATGAGTGTCATCCTACATGATTTCAAAGAACTAAAGATGCCTTCTTTGGAGCTTTCTGATGCAGCATGATAAGCCACTTCAATGCAGCCACACGAGTTTCCTCAAACTCGGACAAAAACTGGATCGTGAGCTCGTTGACGGTCGCCTGATAGTCAAATAGGTCGGTCTCCTCTGGTTGTGGTTGAGGCGCCTGGCTACTCTGGCCATTCTGGCTGGAAAATGAAACGGGCGAATGAGGTCGACTCGGTTCAGGCGCCGTTGGGAGTGTTTCGGCGTGTGTGGGGCGAGGTGTCATGGATACATCGACGGCGCTGGTCCGAGCTCTCTGTAGGGGAATTGTGGGAGCTGTCGGAGATTCCGAGTTGAGTTCGGGTGATGAGACATCCCGGGATGAATCCTTTCCGAGTGTTGATTGCCTCGAGTTGGTAGCAGAAGGCGTCGGGGATCGAAGTATTCGAGAGGAGGGTTTCTCAGAAAGTGGGCGTGGCGGCGCCTCCACAGGTGAAGGAAGGTTCTGAATGACGGTGAAGAGGAGTTTGTTGGTGCGTATGGCGGCGTGTTGAATCATTGAAACATGATGGGCCAAGTTCGGTAGGATTGCGGGAACAAATCGTGGCGTAAATGGAACCATGACCTCGTGGTTGAAGTTCAAAAACTCTGCAAGCCATCTTAGGGCAGTCGACTGCTGGATCTCGTCATCTACACAGGATGTGAGAATTGATGCAGAAAGGCAGTGAGACTACTGACGTTCCCCATCCAGTTGTTGCAATAGAATCTCCACGATAGCAGGGTAATCTATCTTGACCCCTTGGCCAGGTATCCAAGCTAGAACGTATAAATAGCCCGTCGTGTCAACTGCAATAAGAGCCTACCTCCAGTGTCTCGGTCGTCGACGTTTGATACATCTTCCTTGGCTGCAAACTCGCTATCATGGCTAGATTGGTAATCGTTATCCGCAATGAAGGCGGCCTTCTCCGTTGTATCCATCGTCAGCTCAGGCAACTTCTCCGGCATATCGACGCGTCTCAGAGATTCAGCGGGTGTGGCAGTCTTGGTCTTTGTTTGTTCTTCAGTCTGCCGCCGTACAATGCTCACGTCGCGTATTTCGCGTAGAAAGTCAGCGAGAATAGTTTCGGTCGCAACACGGACATCTTCGGTGGGGTCCGATAGATACTTTCTGCAATGGAAGTCAGAAGGATACAAACACAGCGGGAAGACTTAGGAGGAAAAGTACACACAATAGACCGTCTAGGAACTCTGGAAGATATGAAATTAGCTCCAACTCGGGAACAGAATCAAGGACATTGATCCAAGACACAAGATAGCTCCGAGTAAACGGGCTAACGACGTAAATGCGTTCCCGCAAAAGAGGTATAAAGTGCGCCAATGAGAACGCTTTTCTTGCGCCAGGGTAGTTCTCGTCGGCGATACCATCAGGGTAAGACACTAGGACACCGCGAGGATCCTCACGTTCGTCGCGCACTTTCTCAGTTTCCGGGTAGAGGGGGATATAGACAGACGCAGATTCCGCAACTATATCTTTCAAGAGTCGATCCAGAAGTTCAGCCCCATTCTTGACTGATAATTCGGCGTCTGCTGCGAGCTGAAACAAATTTGATCAATATATACGTAGTGCGCCTTGCGAAGTACTCACTTTGCTTAAAGCATCGAAGATGTCATTAAAATACACCAAAACCTCTCCCTTCGAGACCTTGGCGATGTTGTATAAACATTCCGCGGAGAAGTACCGAATCCTGTTCTCCGGGTCGACGAAACAATCGAGTAGCGGACCAACGAACTTCTCCATATACGGTGCCACGTCTACACCCAACGCTATAGCAGTTCCGGCAAGGCCGATGAGTCCTCCATTCCGAATATGAAGTGGGTTTGTGTTGTTGCTGAACATGTCAACCAGCTGGTCGATGATTTGGCTGATCCGACGATGGTCCCCCTGTAACTGACATTCCCTAACCTGCCTGTATTAAGAAACGTAGGTCAGGATAGCAACTGAAGTAACTTGAAACTGTGCACTTTTCAAGATCGAGAGCTGCCGCTTTGCGTTTCTCGTATATCTTGTCAATCAACTGTTTCGAGATAGCAGAGTCTATGAATCATTGAATGAGGCCAAGCCCACCAACTAGAATAGGCCGACGTACCCATTGTACACAGATGGCGCGAGCAGAATGACCATGCAGATGACGGCCACGGTGATTGCAAACTTGGACGGCTTGAACAGAAGTGACGCAGTGGTGGCTGTGCTGTCAAACATCCTCTGACCACTATGAACTTCGCGAAGGCAGCTTGGCCTCTCGCTTTTGTCCTCATCACCCCATTTGACCCCTCGCTTTTTACCAACGATTCATGTCTGTCCAACAGCTTCTATGGAAACTACCTCGACGGCAGCAAAACGTTCAGTGTGCTCCGTCCTGGCCTCCCTTGCCTTGAGACATGGACGTCTCAGACACTAGCACCATCTGCTTCGATTGCTGAAGCTATTCGACCGATTCAGCAACTTGTGTGGTTGGAGGAGCAGGCTATTGACGAGTCTCTGAAGGCCCAGACGCGTTCCTTCAGAAACGAGTTCGACGCCTTCCTCGACACCCTGGAGGCTCACACCGCATCTCAGAGTTACGAGAATTTGGAACAGGAATTAATGGACACTGCGCATTCGCATGATGGCTATGAGCTGCTCTACCGGACTCCTACCTCTGCACTCCTTTCTGTCCATCACGACAAAGCCAGGACCATTGATACAATTGTCCCTCGGTTCTGGAAATCCACTCTGCTGCCTACTTCTGCTATACCTTTCCAACCCGTTCCGCCCTCGAGCGTCGAGCACGTAAAACGCGTCCTAGCGGACCTCAAGTTTGACCCCGTCGTCGCTTCCATCGTGAATAACATTTCCGTGGCACAAATGTTCAACGATATCCGGTTCCTCACGGGTGAGGATGGGAAATCTGGTATCGTATCAAGGCACTCCTTCTCCAAAGGTGCATTGACTGCCGCATCCTGGTTGAAAGCGCGTTTCGAGGATACTGGTGCCACGTGTGAGCTGAAACCATTCCTCATTGGCTTTGCGCCCAACGTTGTTTGGTACGTGGTGATTAAATAGTATTGTTCCGTCCTTATCTGAACTACTATCTCTGAGAAGCCGATATTCTGCTCTCACCAATACGTCTTCCACGGTGTTGTTCAGCGCACACTACGATAGCCGCGGTTCCTTTGGAAGCACGCGGGCTCCAGGCGCTGATGACGACGGCTCCGGGACCATAGCTCTGTTATCTATTGCCCGAACAATTTTAAGGAAGGGGATTAAGTTCCATAGCAATGTGGAACTTGTCGCATTTGCGGGTGAGGAACAAGGTCTCCTTGGCTCCAGGGCGTACTCCCGTGAGCAGTCAAAAGTACATCTAAATACCACCTATACAACTCACTCTACTGCATCCAGGCGAACTTCGTGCAGCCAATGCTAACTTGACGATCATGGTGCAAGCTGATATGCTTGCCTATCGAGAGCCGGGCGAACCTCGTCAGCTCGGTCTTCCAGATGTGTATGGTGATTCCCCAACATCAGTTCTGCTCCGGTCTGACATGATTATCAGGATTGGCTCTCCCGTCGTTACTTATTTGGTTGCAAATGTGTCCGCCATCTATAGTCCCGAGTTGCGAGTTGGCTTCACACCTGTTAGTTTTTGTCTCATTCGTGCATCAGCCCTCTAATTACTAGCGTCTGCGTTA
This sequence comes from Hypsizygus marmoreus, assembly GCA_013433165.1. Classification (NCBI taxonomy): domain Eukaryota; kingdom Fungi; phylum Basidiomycota; class Agaricomycetes; order Agaricales; family Lyophyllaceae; genus Hypsizygus; species Hypsizygus marmoreus. The sequence goes on from CM024087.1 coordinate 926,199, forward strand.
GGCGTGTTGCAGTGATCACAAGGTATGAAAAGAGGAGCTTTGTATTGGACCCTTTCTTACCTCAGTTCATAGTCTTTCCATGAGCAAGGCTTCCCCGCGACCCAGGTATTTGAGCGCGCTGGTCCTAGTACGTTTATCTCTACAGTTCTTGCGTCTACAATCCACAAATCACCTTCCAGTAATCGACCCCATGTACCACAACTCCGGTAAGTCCACCTCTGGCCCGCCGCGCATGAGTACACTCTGACTTTAGTTCAGGGGATTTAAGTGAAAGGCTTGGTTACGACTTTGAGCAAATTAGGTCAATCGCCAAAGTCCAGGTTTGTTGACTCTTCCTATGCATAATCTGCGAATTTTGACATCCTTCACAGTTCGCCACGTTGCTTCACACTGCCGGTTATCAACTGTCGAAGTAGGCAGTCATTAAAGGTATTATCTATTCTTACTACTATTATAAATAAAATGCCATTGGACATTCATTATGCAGCCTGTGGGACCCAAGGCTTGACCGTTTAGTACCCTCCCGACCGGCGGATGGAGTTGATCAGGATATCATTATGGTCGCCAGCAGCTTCCCATATGGCGAAGCCTCTCAGGCCAGTCTGCTTGATATAGTTGCCTTTCGCGGAGAAAGACTAACGAATCGTCAATCAACAACCCATGATGGTAAGCACGAGGTAGCATACCTCAGCATTATCGTACGATACCATGACCTCCGTCTTGGAGTCGTAAACGAAAGGCTGTGAGTTAGGAAGAAGGTAATGTTCAGATGAGCCGCCAATGTTGAAATGTCTTGTTACTCACAGTTTGGCTACACTTGTCGTATGACGACGCGATGCCGCTCTTCACAGATCCGTCTTCATTAAGGAAACCTTTCTCGATCAGGCCCCAGAAGTTGAACACACCGCCAGCAGGTTGTTGAACCCCGCAAACATCGGGCCCGGCCTCACCGTCCCAGGAGTCTCCGGTGGGGTGGCTCGTGGCCTCAAACGGTGGGTGTGATGCAAGAGAAGAGCTGGAGCCCTCCTTGAATGCGTTCGCCTTAGTGACCTTGAATGAGTGGCCATACCCCGCGACACCGAGGACAATCTTGTGCTTAGGCATGCCAGCGTCGCTCCAGTTTTTCACGGCTGATACAGCGGATCCAACTTGATTGGCGGAAGCCGCGCAGGTGTCATCGAGGGCAGCATTGGGTCCGACAGTCGGGCTCCAAGAACCATAGAGGTCGTAGTTCATGATGGCAATCCAGTCGAGGACGTCCCCGAAACCGGAGACGCTGGACGAGGGTGTACCGTCTGGGCCATTGAAGGGCTTGATGGCGGTCGCGGCTGACAGGATAAGTGTCTTTCCTGCAGGATCCTTACGGAGCTCCTGAAGGAAGGCAAGGAAGTTCGAGGTGTCGCTCGGACTAATGACATTACATCCGACGCCTGCGCCGTTGGGATATTCCCAGCTGGAGAGATCCGCATAAGAATCGGTTCACCAGCAAGAAATGGTACAGTCTTACTCGAAGTCAAGTCCATCCAGGTTATATTTCTTCGCGAAGTCTGTGACGGTTTTCACAAATGCCGTCCGCTTTTCGGGGGTTGCAACATTTGTCGACCAGTAGCGGGAGCCTGACCAGCCACCAATCGAAACAAGGGCTTTTACGGACTGGAATCAAGGACGTCAGTCAATAGCTACTGCCGAAATATTCAAAAAACGCGTACATGTTGGTGAGCCTCCGCCACAAACTGGGGCAATAAATCGGGGTTTGAACCAGTCAAGTCAAGTGTAGTAACATCGGGAGTGGTTTGCCTAAAACATATGGTGAGCACCTCTACGCTTAATACAAAAGCGTATCGCTCACGCGAAGGCATATGTCAGGTGGGTATATTTGGACCAGCTGACTTTGGAAAGGGGAAACCCGTTGGTGGAATGCCAGCCAGCATACCAGGCAGTGGCGACCTTGTTTGAGGTGCTGAACGTCTGTGGAGCACAAAGAGCGGGGAGGGCAAAGAGAGAAAGGGACACCAAAGTGAAGGAACGCATTGTGGATATTGGTGGTTTACAAGTCGACTTTCGGGGCTGGTCTTTATAGAAATCGAGCGCGGCGGATGACACAAATGCCATCGCCACATACTAAGGAGAGGAAGAAGCTTCATGCACCTCAGATCAGGAAAACTAAATTTTCAACATACATCCGCGGAAGTTCCGCTACTCATGTCACGATTTACTAGTGGAAATGGAGAGTCGCTTTCGTGAAGAAACCCGTTTTCGGCGACATGCCGCACAACTCAATGTGGCGGGATTCACCTACTCGGCCCGTCATTTGATAGCCGATAGTCAAACCCGCCGATCATACCACGGGATCGGGAGTGCGGTCCCGCCCCTCTGGCAAACGGGATGTCAAGGCGCATAGATCACGAAAAACGAAATCATGCATGTCCACGAAGGTAACGTTGACATCCCGTAAGGGTCATACATTCAGTTCAAGCAGTTTCACTAACGTTTACAATCACAGCTCCGTCAGATTTCTCCACAACAGCAACCTTCTTTTTCGACATCGACGTTTTCACGGGATGAGGGTTCTAAAAAGGCGGGAAGAGTTTAGCCGGTGTTGATAAAAACAACGAAAATAGGGTTTTACCTCGAAGATTTCATCCAGCTCCTCTCTAAAAAAAATGGGGAGGTCATGATCTAATGCAGCTTTCGGGGTAAATAACTCACAATGTCCGGCCTTTGGTCTCGACCGCGCAAAACCAAATCACGACACATTCGAATAAATCCCAGACGACATATACGATGTAGTACTGAATAGAAAATAATGGTCTGAGTTTGGAGTGATCGAAGAGATGTTCCCTGCTTACCCTCCACGTTATATTCTTAAGGGCAATTGGGCCGGCATATGTGTTGACAAACGAGGCACAGCTCACGGCAAACGCATACCTACGATGGGCCTTAGCACAGAAAATAGAGGAACACAAGTGGTCACCCACACTGCCATTCCTTTCGCACTGTAGACCATTAATCAATGTCAGCAACTGGAATACTGAACTCAACTTCAGACCGATCAAATGGAAACTGACCGTGTGTTGTAATCAAGACATTCAGCAGGATAAAGGGCTTGTAACGGGGTGTACGCTAGACTGTATACGAAACCGAACAAGACTGACATAGAGATGAAACTGTGGCCGGAGGAATCGCAAACAGGAGTACGCACATATGAAGGCGATGGCGGCATTAGCACCCTGTGGATTGGCACCGTCCGCACCCCACTTTGCAGTACATCCTAAAACATGGGCAGGTGGGTTTAGTGCCCATAATGGATTCGCCGCGGCTCACCAGTCACGATTGCGAGCATTGCAGCGCAGCCCAGTGTTCCCCAGAACCACATGGTTCGTCGTCCGACTGCGTGGTCTGGTCAGTTGCTATAGTGGAGATATTGCTCAGATTTCACCTTTGTCAGTGAGTGACGTCCCAACAAGAGCTCCTCCAGCCGAGATCAGAGTGTTTGCAAAGTTGAGGACAAGCCTCTGATTCTGTGTGTTGGCTCCAGCATTTTTAAACAGGATGGTGAGGAAGTAGCTGATGTGGGTGCAATGAAAATTCGGGTAATATCCACTTATCCTTATATACGCACCCCAGACCGTTGCCAGACCATTGCTTACACCTTTAGTTCAGCGCGAGCGGGTGAAGGACGAGATAAACGACTTACTCCGAAGAAACCCATTAGAAGCATCATGAAAGTTCTATACCGGGCGTTGCGGGTATTGAAAAGCCCAGAATAATCCCACCTAGGATTCTGTGAGATGCAGAAAATTTGAGATGGATAGAAGGGCTCACCAGCGCTTGTCCGAAGCATCTAATTTCACAGCTTCCTCGTACTCCTTCCATTCGAGGAGAACTAAAGGTGCATTCGGATCGTCATTGCCGTGGTATTTGGCAAGTATGTGCCGAGCTTCGTCTTTACGACCGACCGACAAGAGCCAGCGAGGAGACTGAATCGACAAATTTAACAGACAGAAGAATCCAATGACACCTTGAGAAAATCACCTCAGGAAGGAAATATGCAAAGATGGCAAGAATACTAGCAGGTGCGATTTGAATAGCAAGGGGTGCTCTCCAGGACGTCGTGCTATTCAAACGACCAGTGGCAATGGTGATTCCAGCTTCAATGAAAGAGCTGTTAGCCTATCTTTATGAGTTTACACCAATTGCCACACATACTACAAAGAATGGACCCTGAATAATAGAACGCTGCCAGAAGTGACGTTAGAACATTCCAGGGTACACAAGAGAGCGAATACTTACTATTGTATCTTTAATGTGAGTTTATATATCATCAGAAATACAGTCATCTCAACCTCAGCTGGACTTACAGTCCAGTCAGACGTCCACGCCACTATTCAAGGACCTGAGTGTCACTCATGGCAGGACGACACAGTACGTACCTGTGGCGGAGACATTTCAACGACATAGGAAGGTGCCGCTGTGGTGGTGATGGCTACACCAAATCCGAGGACAAACCTCCCTCCAAGAAGGTAATCCGTGTTCTTCGCAATTGTAACAACAATTGCGCCTTATGGTCGAGTGTAAATAGCCGAATTTCGCTCGCTGAAAGTGTATGGACTCACCAATGATAATTATGAAACTCCCAAGAAACTTCAACAACGGTTAGTTCATATGTTATGTCTATTTAAGCCAAGTAAACAAACACACCATGCCACCCCGACGCCCAAACCGATCAGCGACCGGGCCAGCGATTGATACACCGACGATGCTACCTGGGAAGCAAGGTAAACGGCGCTCATCTCGTAAAATGCAAAGAAACTGACCTATCGAGTACTGGGATGCGGTATGAATTTGGACTCTCAATTGTCAAATCTCTGCATACTCACAATTCCGAAGATAATGGCCGTCACCGTACCCACACCACCTCCAGCATCGAGACCATCAATATTGAAGTAGTGAAGGTACTGGCTGGTTTCAAACTTGAGCCACGCTCAACAGACATTGCATGGTCACGTACTCCATTCCATTAACCGCACTCATGACTGCCAAGTTGTTGCATCGTATCTTCAGAGATCAGGACCATGGAAGCTGCTCACCTGAACCATCGAAACCGTTGGACAAGCTACCCATAAAAGCAACCAGTAGAATAGCATAGAGCTGGAAGGATCTCAGGCTCGTTGGGCTGAGCTGAGGACCCGTCGATAATGCGAGGGCATAGTCTGCATTGACAACCTCGATAATTTTTGCATTTTGCGGGACATCTGGTTCCGGGCTCTGTGGGGAGGAAAGTGCTTTCTCGTCAAGTTCATCGGCATGGTCTTCCTTTCCAGTGGCAGACATTTAGGCGAATTTCAGAAGGGAATCCGAGACCACGGCATCTTCAAACCAGTTCTTTTGAAGTATTCTTCGCGGCATCAATAGACGCATGGGGAAGTCGAATAGAATGTGGGGAGTTTTATCGGTTGATCTGAAGAATCACCCAAAGAGTCATACACCATCCTGTGCCCAAGCCGAGTCGTATCTGAATATAACGGTGGGTCGCACACTCCACCATCATCCACGCGGCTTTCGATAAGAGTGGGCATGAGAAAATTGAGTTCATAACGAATAAACGAGACGCACATTGGCTTGGCCATGGAAGTCGGGCTCGTAGAAGCCCACGGAGACTTGTCGGGTTTGGGTCCAGCGATCTAGTACGCGACGCTTCAGATCTCAGAGGTAAGCAAGAGGCAAGTACATAGGCCTAGGTCACGATAGGTTGAGGAGATTGATCCAGAAATGTTATCTTCAGTAGGCGTAATGCGACAACGCTGAAAATTATGGAGGCTCGAAGGACGTCATTTAACATTTAGGGAATTCAATTTATTCCTAAGCAAGTGCTGGGGCCTGGCTCGCTGCTTTCAAAGGAATCAATGGCAGGAATGCCAGATGCGGCTTCAATTTGGCGAACTGTCACGTTATAGTCAAGTTGTTTACTACATGCTGGCCCGGTTTCCCCACAAACTTTTGACACCCGCAAAGTGTCTTCAACCCCTTCCCAGATGGCTCGGATGACTCGGATGTCAATCATAGAGCCATCTGTCGCGCTTGCCTTCAAAAGATGGTTGTCAGACCATGGTGGTGGCTTCCACCCTCATGTGCTTTACTCTGAAGGTTGTCCTACTCCTCAATACCCTCTTGCTCTCCTAATTATAAATCAACTACTAGTTCCATCGGGATCATGTGTTGTAGCAGGTGAAGACCTATCAGGCGATACAACTGTCGTTCGATGCCCGTTCGACCTTGCTGTTACTGAGGATCTTGCTCAGAAGGCTTTACTTGCATTCTTACCTCTCGATGACACGATACGGACTGCCCAATGGTCAGAGCGGCAGTGGATCTCATTATATATATGTTTTCACTGGATCATCAAGGACTCAAGGTGTTATTTCGTCTCTCTCCGCGTTCTTGGCCTTCGACTTAAATCCTAAAGTGCTTTGGCTCACTATGCCTATGTGAAAACATTACCGGCACCTGACAAACTACGAACGCCGCTTCATTTTACTCAACTCGAGCTCAAGATGGTTGAAGGTACAAACCTGTACGGTGCCGCGTTAGATCGAGAACGGGAATGGAGGCGGGAATGGAACGAATGCTACGCTGTAGTTTCAGACGCGAACCCTGAATGGGGCAGCAAGTTTCCTTGGTCAGGACACAGATATTTTCAGTTTGATCTATTTTCACTCTGATAGACAGGGAAGCCTATCTAACAGCAGCGACCTATCTTTCCTCTCGCGCGTTCCCTTCATCCCTTTTATCCCCGACTCCCTCCTTATTACAATCATCGCCCACTACCAAACCTGTACTCCTGCCGGGGATCGATTCATTAAACCATGCTCGTGGGCAACCCGTCTCGTGGGTTGTCTCTCACCCAGATGCTACAGTTGCCGACAAGGAATCGCCGAGTATTGCCCTTGTTCTCCATACGCCCGCGACCCGAGGTCAAGAGCTTCTGAACAACTACGGAGCAAAGCCAAACTCAGAACTCATCCTCGGCTATGGTTTTTCACTCTCAAATAATCCTGACGATACGATCGTTTTGAAAGTAGGTGGTATCAATGGGAAGAAGTGGGAGGTTGGGCGATCCGCAAGGGGCGCGGACGGCTTGTGGGATGAGATTGTTCACTCCATAAAGCACGATCCGGAATCACCCCCGAATTACGAGGATCATCTTGACGCCGCGGGCGCTCTCCTCGATATGATTCAAACATTGCTTGGCCGCCTTCCTTCTGACCAGTGGGACCATAGCCATGTCGATATTCGGCCAGAAGTCGCAATAATGCTACATGATTACGTGGAAGGTGAGGCTTTCGCGAAGTCTATTCTTTCTTTGACCTGATAACATTTTATCGTCTGTTTACACCTCTAGGCCAACGTGACATATTAGAATCGCTGATTCAGTTTGCGCATGAGAAAGAGCGCCTCGCGGTCGAAGATGCCCGTGCTGAGGGGGTGGAGATAGTTCTCGAAGATTGATTATCTTGTACCCGCATACACTCATGTGAAAGGTGCTTCGTCATCACGCAACCGTCGTTATCATGAACCATGCATTCAGAGAACTACAGGCCAGCCCACGTAAACCCCTCTTTCAGTTCAATTTCCTTCTTCAAGCGAATATCTGCCGAGGATGCGGCCACCTTGATCTCGAAATTACCATCTTCTGCAACCCAGCATGCGGCTCGATCGTCGTAGAATCCCAATGCTTCTCTGTCGAGAACATGTTCCACCTTCTTTGTTTCACCAGGCTGCAGGTTCACTTTGACAAAACCTTTCAGCTCTTTGATCGGCCTCGGGAGGGATGACTTCTGATCAGCGACGTATATCTGAGCAATTTCCCGGCCTTCCACCTCCCCAGTGTTCTTGACCTTGAATGTGACCGAGAATTTTCCGTCGGGGGACACGCTGGAGGTTTCGAGCTCGGAATACTCAAACTGCGTGTACGAGAGACCGTAACCAAAGGGAAAGAGAGGTGGGACGTCCTTGATCTCGTAGCCTCGGTAACCAACAAATATGCCCTACAATAATATGAAAATAAACATTGGCGAGTCAGATTTTGAAATGGAGAAATGCACCTCGTTGTAGAGAATCTTTCCGTGCTCTTGCCCTTTGTCTCCAAAAGACGGATAAGACGGATTGTCCTCGAGACGCTCACTATATTCCACTTTGTCCGAGTTGGCCTTTTGTGAGTAGATGCATCACTTACGGGAATGTGAGAGGAAGCTTTCCAGAGGGATTGATTTTTCCAAAAAGCACATCCGCCAAGCCGTTACCGAGTTCATTCCCGCCATAAAACGCCTTCAATGAGAGTTTGACATAGTGTTAGTTCAACATGGAGTTTCAATTGCTTACCTGAAGGACAGTACTGGCCTGGTCAATCCAAGGCATAGATACAGGCGCACCCGATTGATTGACAACCACAGTATTTGGATTGGCAAGTAGAACTTCGTGGATAAGTTCGTTTGTCCGGCCGGGCAGCCTGTGAAATGTCAATACTAATACACCGGATACTATGATCACTTACTCCATATCTGGCCTGTCGAAACCCTCACTCTCCCAACTAAAACAAGCAAAAAAGTCAAATTATGTTTTCCTTGCGTTCGCCAGACTTGAGCTCACTCGTGGTTGAGACCAGTGACGAGGATTGCAACTGAATTACCCGTGAGTTGCAAATAGAGTACCCGGTTGAGTTCCGACATGAGACGCACCATCAGAATCCTTGGCCAACTGGACTGCCTTTGCAATTGCGTCGTCGCCGTCGATCTGTCTGATACCGCCCAGTCGAATGCCGCCCCAACAGATGAATGGTGCTCCACGAGCAACAAAGTCACCATTGCTCAGACGAAGTTCCAGATCATACGTCTGCCCTGCCTTCAAGTCCTTCGCCAGTGTACGAACATCAGTGGTCCCAAGGCCAAAGAAGGAATCTCCTTGGATTGGGTTAGTGCTCAAGTCAAGCACAAGTTTTTTGTCAATGAAGAGGTTCCCAGAGCCTGCGATACTGAGACCTATCTCCCAGTCACCGTCTTCATCTGGGGTGAATTTAGCGGTGTACTGGAAATGCTTAAGATACCTGTTGTTTCGCTGGAAACTGTCGAATCGAGCTCACCCGCATCCAACAAGTCAGATTGACTTTCTCCGCATCCTGTGAGAGGATGTCAGTTACAACCCACATTTCGCCTTCCATCCAGCTTACGATGCCATCCACCAAGAAGCAGTCGGTGCCCAATGTTGATGTACTCCAGACGGCCGGTTTCAATGGACTACTGAAGTCAGGGTTTGTGCTGACATAGTCAGTTGTTGGACATTCGTTCCAAAACTCGATAGTAGCACCCGACCGTTCACCATTCTGTTGAATATAAGGATCAAGAAGTGGGAGGTACTTGTGGGACGTAGCGCCAATTGTGTATGCAACCTCAGCACCATATTCTGTTGCTGCTGCAGTGATACCCTCGAGCGGTGAAAAGGCGTACGTTGACAAAAGCCGCGCGGATCCTCCTCCAGAGGTCATTGCGTATTTTGCGTTGGGCCCGATTACTGCAATCCTTTTGAAATTCTTGTTGGAAGAGAGAGGGAGCAGTTTCTTGTCGTTCTTAAGAAGGACAATTGCGTCGGCTGCTGCAGTGCGCAGCGTTTGGCGAAGTTCTGGAGTATCAATGGATTCCTCTGGGACGTTGAATGGAATGCCGGAATTTTGAGCATGCTTGTAGAGTTCAAGTATCTAGATATGGAATGCAATTAAGAAATCATAGAACTGGGCCTAGTCGACCGAAAGGTGACGCACCTTTCGGACACGAGCATCGATATCACTTGGAAATAACTTTTCGGCGATGAGCGATCGCTCGACCGCTTTTCCACGCATCACAGTGGGTCCACTAAGTTATGACTTGAGCCACAAAAGCAGATTCGGAGAGATTGGGACAAACGGCATCTCCAAGTCTAATCCCGCTTTGATACTCTCTACAGTACTGTATACGCCTGTCCAATCACTCATAACCATTCCTGTGAAGGAACTAATTCATTTTTTTTTGCTGGATTGGTCATATCGGAGTGCCCACCCTTGAAACCCCATTCCTAGAGCAGATGCATTTAATGACTCGTAGCTGCAACAGGTAATTCATCTGGTTAAGCTGACCTTTCTCAAAATGTCGTCTAACAGTCTCTTGTCCTCCGAAACATGAACGCCGTTCACGCGGTTGTACCTACGTTGTACACCACCGTCAGCACATCTACGTTGAGGGGGATTCACACGTACGCGGACATCAGCGCCCAAGGATTAGCATTTTTTATCGCAATTTGGAAAGGCTTGAGGTATATTTCACGGAGAGCTCTCTCGCTGACCTCACCTGAAGCGTGAGATCAGAGTCTCAATAAAGGAAGAGAGATAAGAAGAATGCGTACTGCTGATGGAGAACCTGTTAAATGTGTCAGACGTCGAAGCACGCGTAGATCGCTAGATCAATCACCGTTGAAATTCCTGGTCATTGGCAACGAAGTGCTTGATGGTAGCACTGACGCCTTTTGACTGAAGACCATTGATATAGGCAGCTGCGAGTGTTCCATTCAGGTGAGGGTCCTCTGCGAACGACTCGAAGCTTCGGCCTCCAAGTGGGGAACGTTGGATATTGACCGTTGGAGCCAAGAGAGCATGACAACCTGCAAACTTCATAAAAGTTGTGATCAAATAACAAGACATATCGACCAGCCTTTGGCGCGACATTCGTCGCCTAGAGCTTCGCCAACCTTGCGAGCCAGATCGACATCAAACGATGACCCCAGTCCAGTCGAAGAAGGGAAACAGCTCGAAGGAATCCCGTTAAAGACTGGATCATTAGGGATCAGTATTTCAACGTATGATATTCGATATTCCTCTACATTGAGTTCCACGGACACCATTTGGGCCTGCCAGTATTCGTGAATGAGACAATCGTCGAACGCACAATGAAAATGTACCATCTGAGAACCTCATTGACTGTAAACCAGCCTCTGGAACGGGTTGAGTGTGCCACCAGCCCTAGTCATATGTGAAATCACTGAGATTGCTCAAGAATGGCGATCAGACCAACCAGTCCACTAAGTAGCTTGATCTTGTTTGGCAGTGACAGCTTCGCCAGAGTAGCCTCAACGTCGAATTCAGTCGCCATGTTGAGGTAGTTTAGAGGAGAGAGTGCTTAGTGAGGTTAGCCTATTCATCGCGTCGGAAGTTCCTCGGCTGGGAAGTCACTGGTGGAAGTCATGGGACCGGTGGGAGGATATTCTTGGAGCTTCAAACGTTAGACGTCGAACCGTAAACATGGGAAGATATGCGAGGAGAGGAAATGCGGAAGGACAGTTTTGCCACTGTATGCTGAGTTGCCGACAGCATGCTCCAGTTAAGAAGACGCAGCCAAGTTCAGAAAACAGGCGAACGCGACGCGGATAGTCACGTGCACAGTATTTCAAAACTTTCATGCCGACTTCATCCAAAGACCTCGTTCCCAATCCACCCAACTCTTATCGCAGGGAGCGCTGCAAGAGGGAGGGATAAATCACTTTGATTGTCATAATCTTGTCTGTCTGAATTTCCAGTCTACCATGGCCGTCGCAAGTTCATCAAAGTGCGTTTTCTCGTGAATGTGCTCAGGATTCGAACATTTACCGAGCCGAAATTTCCGCAGAGGAAAGAAACGAGCGAACGAGGAAACACGCTCGAGCTCCTCTTCTCTGTCGCCCGTTCCTGAAGAATTACCGAAACCTAAGAGATGTACGAGACTTCCCTTCTCGATATTGGAATGGAAGACTGACCGCCTGTAGCTAGGCGGCTGGAGGAGACAAGGAAATGCCCAGTCTGCGATGAGGTCATTCCTCTTCGACTTTTGGCAAAACATTCCGAACTAGAAACTCGGCGAGTGGAACAAGTCATACAACAAGTCGGTTCTCCAGATATTCTGTTTGACGATCCTCATGATGGGTACGTTCGTATCTCTAATAAAGTGGTATAGCTTCACTTACTGGACGTAACTACTTCACACAGCCCAGGGCCGAGCTCCCGCAGTCGACGCTCAGCACTCAAGGCACGCAAGTCCTTGAGCGCAATGCATAGTGGGGGCAACAACTCTTCGGACATCTTGCAGAAGGTGGGAAAGACGATCCAGGCCATCCAAAAACATCGGAAACGACGATATGCCAAATTCCGTGATATGGCGCGGGAGGAGGTGGAAGGGAGTGGAAAGGACAGTCGGAGGCGGAGCGGCGATGAGATTGTGTGTCCAGTTTGCTTGGTTACGGTAAGAGGGGACCAGGACGTGTTGGATGCGCATGTGGATGCTTGTTTGGCAAACGAATCCCGGAGGTTAGAAGAGGAGAGGATGCGTACGGAGCAGCAGCAGAGAGCAGAAGAATGGGAGGAGCCAGACATTGCCGATGGTGCTGGGGGCCATGTTGGCGACGTGAGAGGTATGCGAACATATACCCTTCACCTTCAGCTCATCTGAATCATGTACACTAGGAACTGGGTTTCATACTCGGAATCAGCATGAGGAGGACGTAGATGATGAGTTGGACGTGGATGGGGAGGAAGGCTTTGGAGAGCCGCAATTTACGGAAGGAGACATCCTGCCAGTCAATATTTCGCGTTCAGCAGTGGAAGAGGATGTTGAAGTTGAGATAGAGGGTGATGGTGGAGACGAGGCACATCGGGAACAGAAGACACTGCGTGACTTGGTCACAGAAGGGAAGGTGGTTCGAAGCTCTACTGGGGTGGATGCTGTGAAGGCAAAGATGGAAGAAGTCATGGGTGTCGGCGATGCAGACAAGATGGATCTCGCAATTCTGGCAGCTCGGAAGCGCAGCGACAAATCCTCTCTGATAACGGCTCTCGAGAATAAAGTCAAGCAGTTGGTAAGCATAAAGCCTTCGCCTTTCTGAGTCCTTTCTTAAGCCTGACGATACTCCTCTACCAGGAAACAATGCATGTATCCTCGTCGACCTCGTTGCTTTGCCGAATATGTATTGACCCATATACCGAACCTACTGTCTCGACTGGATGCTGGCACACATGTTGTCGAGAATGCTGGCTCCGTTGTCTCGGCTCGACGAAGCTTTGTCCAATCTGCAAACGTATAACGGGTGCAGCTGATTTACGGAGGATTTACCTCTGACCCGATTCTTCATGAGTTAGTTATTTGTCCAATAGTTGTTGTTAATTCTTGCTTTGCTTTCTGTTGTCTCATTATATTCTCTGTAACCATCATATTTCAATTAGCTCACTTGTTGTAACAACTCATGAAGAAAGACTTGAAAGGAAAAGGAAGCGCTCAGATCTGGCCTTGTCGAATCCGCATTTCGCACTGCCAGATAAGCCAGCCAAGGATGGCGGTTACAGCAAGCAGTGACACCACATCGTTGATGGGTGAATCGGGGTACAATCACTTGTACCACCACGACGTATATAATCATTGCTCTCCAGCTCCAGAAAAAGTAACTCACCACTGCACCAGCTTCACATTCAATTTTCACACATGACACGCACTCAGGATAGAGGCCTCGAGAGGGTTGTATTTTAGGTCGTCTAGAGCATTAATATATGTATAGTGGGTTATGTCTCTTCATGCAAGTGGACTGATCAATCTGCAGAGAAAAGATGTGGTGAGAAGGGGAAGGCGAAACAATGGTCGCAACTACGCACTTGATCAAAGAAGGCTGGGGGTTACTCCGCGTGAACCCAACGTAAATAATCAAGGGAATCCAGCCATAGTGAAGGACAGTCTGGAGAAAGAGCGCGTGAGTATGTGGGTATCGTTAGTGTTCATCCGTCGGGTCAACACATACTCGTCCAATTTCGACAACCTTGGCGATTCTTTCCTGTAGGAGCATACCAGCAACATTCAGAGTTCCATCTCACATTCAACCGATGAAGAGACCGACCTTGTTTTCTTCTGAAGGCATCGTGGATGTGCTGGTTTTTTTGAGCGGCAAGAGTTGGAGGCAAGCACGTGGCGGCAAACGCCGAGCAACATTTTTGGATTTCGTCCTCATCTGTATCAGACAAGCCAAGCGAGTCCATAAAAAATGCCTCTGGGTCCCTCTTCTTCAGCGATCCACGTCCAGAGCAATGCACCAGGGTCGACGCCCAATACGATGTACGTGAATAGAAACTATGCGGCTCATCAGCAGCACCTCTGAGCTATATATCTACAGACGAGTGCCGACGAGTGTCACAGTCCATCCTGTCGCCCTGTTCTCCATCCTCGATCACTACCTTCGTCGCACAGATGCTCAAGATCGAGTAATTGGGACCCTCCTAGGAACGCGGACAGAGACCGAGGTCGAAGTCCGTTCGTCGTTTGCCGTGCTGCACAGCGAGACCAGCGAGCAAGTGGCAGTGGATATGGAATACCACAGAACGATGTACGAGCTGCACCATAAAGTGAACCCCAAAGAGGTTATCGTTGGATGGTACATCTCATACTACCGTCTTTTTCTTCATAAGCTGATCTGTTGATTGGTCTAGGTATTCAACAGGATCGAACCTCAACACCTACTCAGCCCTCATCCAAAATTTCTATTCCCAGGAGACAGCACCCCACCAGGCCATTCACTTGGCTGTCAACACTGGTGTTGAAGAGGGTGAGCAGGCCGGTGTAAAAGCATACGTTAGGTGCGTCAACGCCACATCCAGTAAAATCTACATCAGAATCAAACGCGTTACTTTCCTCAGCTCCCCAGTTGGCGTTTTCCCAAAACCTGAAAACTGTGTATTCGTACCTGTCCCTGTCGAGCTTCGCTTCCACGATGCAGAACGCAGCGGAAGTATGCTATTCATTTTTTTACTATCCCACCACTCATGACCTTCCTCCTGCAGTTGATCTACTGACCACTACAGCATCGGCCTCAAACTCTACATCTAACCAACCTGTCTCAGATCTCGAAATTATGGAGCAATCCATCCAGACTGTTTTGCAAATGCTCGATCGCGTACTGGGATATGTACAGGCGGTTCTGGCTGGGGAGAAAAAAGGCGACACGGCCATTGGCCGGTATCTCATGGATACACTGGGCGCCAGCACTGATGATCTGGAGAAGAGTGGATTCAACGCAAGTCTCCAGGTGCGTTATATTCATGGCTTAAGCCTGGTATACAATACTGAGGATCGATGGAACAGGATACCCTTATGATCTCGTACCTCGCGAACCTTGTACGGTCGCAAGCAGAAGTAGCATCCAGATTAGCCCTCGCTGCCGCCTCGTAATGATAACGCACATGCGCCGCTTTGCTCGAAATCAGCTGGTTTGGAACTAGCTATTGAATATGCGGGAATGTTGCAAATCATGCCGGGCAGCAAGGATTTCTCCGAGAGGCCAGGTGTTCGCAGGACCGTGCAATGTTTCGTCAAAATTATTCTCTAAGTCTTCTAGCAGACCTGTGCGTAGGTTCTTGCATCTCGCGGACTCGCCAGCTACCAATGGTCGGACGGCATGCATCAAGCATTGCTGTGCACCGTAAGGGCCGATGTTGTTCAGACGAACTGATGCGGAGAGTAGACTTCGTGCGTGCAGAAAGAGGTGAAGGTATTGTGAACGCTCTGGAGCATGCTTTCAGATCCTGGCTTGAAACAAAGTTACTACTTGCAAACCTAGTGACAGACCAAGGGCAGCAGTCAATGCTCCCCAACAGATAGGAAGATGTCCATAGGTATCCTCTTTTCTGACCATGAGCTTGAATTTGTCCAGCAGAATGCTCATTCTGGCACTTTGATCGCATGCATTGGAGCCCGATTCAGTGGAAAGGGAGGGTGGCCGGGAGAAGCCTTTCGAATATAGGGTAAGAAGAGCCACGCCTTGGGATTTGGAAGCGCGTCGCGCGACGTGATTGAGAGTCATCGTCTCGTATAACTCGTCCAGGGCTGTGAGATCTTTCAAAGTCTTATCTTGACCATCATCCACCTCTGTAACTCCCTCGGGGTGCTCTCCTCTTGTCGCATTTAGTTTCGCCACAACCCGATGCGCATCGGAAACGAATGGCAGGGCAGTGTGTGCATAAGTGGCGAGACTGTCTTGGGCGAAGGAGATGGTGGTCGAATCTGACGTTGAGGCAAAGCCGTGCTTGAAGTATGATTCGAGACCCGAGGACGCGACAAAAGACCCAGTAGGAAGATTGCTGTCTGAGAGGAGCAGCAAGATGTAAGTCTCGTGGTCGTCGTCCATGGCAGTGAGCTCGATGGATGAGGCCGGCAAACAAAGGACGCCGCCAACCGGATCTCGGGCTCCGATCCGAGCGCAACTCTGAGTTTCCCCTTTACATTCTCGGAGGGCCGTGGTCGTCTTCTCTGCGGTGTTAAGCTTGGACATAGGACCTTCGGGGTGTACCCTATCCTATACTTGTGTGCAACCATGAAGCCAGTGCGCACGATCCTCACGGCGCAAACCCCACATCGCCGCCTACACTCAACAATTCATCACCATCGTCGACCTGTCGTTTCAACTGCCCCTTCATCTCGAACAAGTCAATCTCAGAGAAGGTTCAATTCTTCGCTATCTGTACAGGCCAATACTACTCCGCACAGCCCTGAGCATGCCATATTCGGCACTACGCCTAATCATCACCAAAGGCACCCGCACAGAGGTAAACCATCTGTACGGCGTATACATGTATTATAACTGACATAGTCGCCAGAACACAAAACCCCATTAATACAATACCACAAACTGATAGAATCAGGAGTGTTACACGGCGATGACCACCAAACACGGATAATCCAAAAACTACAGGATCTGCACGACAAACTAATAGATTACAAGCCTCCAAAGATACCAGACCTCGCACAGTCGAATTCTTTTGTGCGTTTAACACGTACATTACGGGTCACTGCTTCTAAACTGATTCTACTGTATCCAGATGTCTCGTCTGTTCCCCCGTGAAGTTCAACTACCCTCCTCTCCTCCAGAGTCGGCCCCGAAAGGCTTATACCTCTATGGCGACGTTGGAACCGGGAAAACCATGCTCATGGATCTATTTTACAAAACCCTACACCCATCGATTACACGAAAGCGTAGAGTGCATTTCCATGCGTTCATGATCGACGTTCATAAGCGTATACACGCTGCCAAGATCGCTATGGGTTTCAATGGCGGGGACCCAATATTGCCTGTTGCACGGGACTTGGCGAAGGAAGCTTACGTGCTCTGCTTTGACGAATTTCAGGTGCTGCGAGGATTGTTATTTGTCCGCCCTCCGTTTCTCAACTGAATGTTTAGGTCACGGACATTGCGGATGCGATGATTCTTCGGCGACTGCTGGAAGCGATGGTCAATTTTGGTGTCGTGTGTGTTATGACCTCAAAGTGAGTGGTACCTCCCAGGCGCTTTTTCACGCCGTTATGCTAACGGGCCACAGTCGCCACCCAGACGATCTCTATAAGAACGGGATTCAACGTTCAAGCTTCATTCCTGCAATTGAACTCCTCAAATCTCAATTTGAGGTTACTGACCTGGACTCTGGAACTGGTAGGTTTTCGACATTGTTCTCGTTGACAGTGAGCCCTGATTATTGTGCCAGACTATCGACGGATTCCACGTGCTCTTTCACAGGTTTATTATAATCCTCTCAACGCAGAGAACAAGCGTGAGATAGACAAGCTATTCAAATCTCTCACATCCGCCGATCCATCTGACCCCTCAATCCACAACCGTACCCTACATACCTGGGGTCGTGCCATCAAAGTACCAGAAAGTACCAGCAAAATTGCGAAGTTCAGGTTTGATGACCTGTGTGGGCAGCCTTTAAGTGCTGCAGATTATCTTGAAGTGACCAAGAATTTCGGGACCGTTTTTCTTTTGGATGTACCCAAGATGGGAATGGACAGCAAGGACAGGGTACGTGTTTGTCTCTGCCGCTCTGTATACGGCACATTAATTGCTCATAACTGACATTACGCAATAGGCCCGGAGATTCATCACATTCATTGATGGTTTGTAGTCCTCATATCTGGTATTTTAGCTCACCACTGACTTTTCAACACAGCATGTTACGAGAGTAAAGTATGTCGAGTCCTTCATTGCTAACGCTAAGTCCTTAACAATGCCCTCATCAACAGACCAAACTGTTCGTAACGTCGGAAGTGCCTGTATTCCAGGTATTCTCGGATGAGCCGTCCGCATCTAGCTCGAAGCCGGTCTCCGACCACATGCGGAGCGTAATGGATGATCTCGTGAGTTTGTTCTGCCTCTCCTCCTCCAGCGATGGCTGATCCCACACGTTCTATCAGGGCCTTTCAGGTGATGTGGTTGGCACGAGCTCCATGTTCACTGGAGAGGAAGAGGTGTTTGCATTCGCTCGTGCCTGTTCTCGGCTGGTGCAGATGGGCAGCAAAGAATGGGCAGAAATGGCGGGACATCACTAGGAATAGCAAGACTATTAACACGGATGCACACGGATGACCTATCTGGATCTACAGGGATAATAATATTTCTCATTTGTCGGATTTTTGTACATCATATTTGCTGGCATATAAATTTAGATGACCTCAAGGCTTCAACTTACAATTGATTCATCCCTCTTCAGATCTTCAAACACGACATGATGGTAGTGCCATACATTCCGAAACTGCCTTGTGACTTCTATTCCATGTTCATACTTAGAGGGAGTACAGCCAATGGCAACGACGCCATCTGCATATACGGGAGGACATCAGCATCAAAGTCAAAACAGAAAAATACATTTTGGAACGTTCGCAAAGCGCTCACGCAAGGATTTGTTCTCACAGCAATCGGGCTGACCAGTACTGTTGAAAGTGTAGGGTAAGAAAAAATCCCGGATCGACCGATACATGACGGAGATGGGGCCACAGGTGAAGCCAACGAGGGTGTTGAAGTCCTGGACATCGAAGCCCCAGAGTCCGAGGATCTTGGCGATGGAGGCGCTGCCGGCCTTGTCGACGCTATTGCAGTACTACTGAACGTGGCCTGTGTTGTACTGGCTCCCGGGGGTGGTCCGACGGGTCGATGCGGCGCCGCAGGAGCAGCCAGGACGATGGTGGAGAGAGCAGAGAGCTTGAATTACATTGCATACTGATGAAGGCTTGAACTGTGGGGTGTTCCAGTGCAAAATTCGCTTGATTATTAGTGGTTTTTATCTCGTCCGCGTGTTGACATTCAAATCCCTGCTCTCCCTGCCCTGGTGCTCTGCGACGGTTTCTTCAAGCCATGTTAGGGTCATTGAGAGAGTTGACCATGGTGAATGGAAAAACAGCGGTCAGGATAAGATATGGGAGGCATAGGAAAATGTGCGGCCAGTTGTCTGTGTCCACATCCTGAGAGCTTTTGTAAACGGGATCTACAGAGAATGTCAAGCAAATCACTGTCTCCATAGCCGTGGCGCGTGAATAGAACTTAAAAGTATGTGCACGCGCGGGCTGTATGTTGGTCTCAATCATCCACATGAGGCGATGTCATTGATGGAACACGTTGTCGTCGTATACATGAAAGTTCGATTTATTTTCTCATGATCGTGGTCATGCGACGATATTCAACCAATCTGAACAATGTCAAAGAAACTTGAAAGAAACTTCCGAGTCGGAGCCTGTGTTACTTTTCTGCCTGTCGCATGAATCATTGATCCATCACAAAGTAGATGGGATGAATGATGCACACATCACCTCACTATCATTAATGGCCTCACGTCGAGCGCGCAGCTCAACTGACAAAGATCCAGGAAGAGGGATCGGCGGCTTAGCCGTTGCAAGTTGAATTTGATGAAATTGACTGTAACAATGTGTGTTTGTTTCTATTTTGTATTGGTGCCGTCGGCTTTGGACTAAGTTGGACGTTGAATCGATCTTCTGTGTGTAAGTACCTGTTATTTCGGTGCAAAACCGTTCTTACCTTGTCCAGGACTCCCTTCTTGTACCAAGCCACATATGGCACCTCCATCGAACACGGGAGGAAGTCGAGAACATTGGTGTGGGCGCCCGTGTTGCCATTCAAGAGCGTCGTGAACCTCAATTTTGAATAGAAGGGTTGGAGAGAGCCTGAGACTGAGTGAGGCCAAGGCGCTGGCAAGGCACCGTGCTATAGCTTCACTGTCAATTCTGCCCGAGTTCTGCTAATCGTCCTGACCAGGTGTTCAGCTTTCGACGGCGCGTCTCTCTCTGCGCAACCACCATCTCCATTCTCCACCAACTCGACTGCCAACGTTCATCACCATCCCGAGTTTATATATTGTCCTGGAACTTGCAGTATCACACGCAGTCGAATTCGAAGTTCATGAACGATCAACTGGAACAATGATTCCCGCGGTCACTCTCCCTTTAGCTTTCATACCACAACTGCGGCAAGAGCAGCATCCAGTGACCGGCTGTACCCGCATGTCTTCGAAAGTGTTCGCGGCAGGCTGAATGAACGTCGTCATTCTACCGTCATTCTGCCAATGAATCTTCCCGGGACCAGGGCGAACCCGAGTCGGCTCTCAGCAGGTATAAAAGGAATTCGATTTCACGCTGTCAAAGCAAAAATCAAAATCGATTTCCTCCTGATATGAAGTTCTCCTCTATCCTCGCATACACCTTTGCTCTGCTAGCCTCTGCCTCTGCAACTCGTCCTTCTATATTGGACAGCTGCGGGTCGGATGCTCTCCTGCTCAAGGAAAGCACCATCGAACACGATGGCAAAGTCGTCAAAGTCGCTATGACTTCATGCCCTGGATTTGCCAACCTCACGAGTAATGTATTGGCCGCTCCATCAAGGCTCACCAAACGTGCGGTCATGCAGTGCAATTTAGCACCATCAGCTTGTAAGTATTTCTCCGCTACCCAAGCAACCTCACTAGACTCTCCATCTGCTCCTTGAAGGTACCACCCTGTGCAACATAGTTGGTACCCAACCAAGTTTGCTCGATTGTACCGTCCTTTTATTGACCTTGATCTTGCAATGTAAGTTGCTTTTAGAGTGTAATCGCCCTTTTCACACACCGTTTCAAATTTATACAGTGAACACCTTTACTGCTGCTCCCCTTTCTGTCACAACCTTCAACCTCGGCACATGT
Source organism: Hypsizygus marmoreus (assembly GCA_013433165.1). Lineage (NCBI taxonomy): Eukaryota > Fungi > Basidiomycota > Agaricomycetes > Agaricales > Lyophyllaceae > Hypsizygus > Hypsizygus marmoreus. The sequence goes on from CM024087.1 coordinate 947,248, forward strand.
CAATACGCATTCGCTAATCTTGACATTGTCGAATACGATGTCTGCCACAATTTCGTGGTTAGCACCAGATTTCCTGTAGCACAATGTCTCTCCTCATGATGTCCCCCTTCCATTTACAGGGCTCTCACGGTCAAGGAATTGTTACCCAATGCGCCCTGACCCTTCCATCAGCCGTCAGCGGATCCTGTCTCTCCCTCGGCCTTCTGAATAATAACTGGATTATACAGTAAGCACAATTTCTTTTATCACTTGCTCGAATTAAAATCTCCCGTGGCCATAGGTCCCTTCATTCTTGAGAGAACCTTTATCAGTAGAAAGATTGAAAGTAGGATTGATGCCTGTTTCGTCTATGTGAAGGTACTGTACCGATTTAGAGCGAGAATGCCAAACATCTCTGGGAACTTAAAGAGAAATGACAAGCTGAGTTCACCGCAGCGTCATATTCAGCCATAGGTCAAGGTCATCCGACCGGAACCGATAAGTTCCATGCCCATTTCCAAAGACCAGCCTGTCGCGGTTGAAATACCAGTGTCAATTTCGGTCCATGTTATTTTGAGACAAGAGATTGATCTTCAAATGGCAGCCATGCCGGTGAAGTCCCCGCTCTTGGATCAATCTGTGTCCTGAGAAGCGATCCTTCCTTTCGAGCCGTAACACACCCCCGAATCAACAAGTCCACGAAGAGACTGACGCCCTGGCCCCTGTGTCATGATCATCCACAAGTGCCTCGCTCATTGGAGTATCTGTCATAAAGTGATGTCGCTTCGAGAACTTCTCTTCCTTCTCTCATCTCTTCCCTGCTTGAGCATTTGGTGCCGAGTCCTTGGATATAGTAACTGACTTGGAATGTCTTCGGGCAGCTTCAGAACTATGTTCCACGAATCATCAGCCGAACCCTGAAAGCGACTCGTTTTTATTTCTTCCGTGCAATCGGATACTCAGACTTGCAATGGGCTTGATAAACCTACGGGCCCCTCGAAGCGCACTCAGGACATTTCGATCGGTTATCCAACCCAAACGCCACTGGACGGGATCTGCATCGCGCTAAATTCATTGTCCAGGTCTGTGTCTATAATGGCCTCGCTCTCATCGTACTCTGTACGTGCGATCCATTTTTGGGCTCGGAGATCCCCTTATGGTCCCGTTAGCCATTGGAACTCCACTCAACACGAGGAGGAAGAATGCCACTAAACTTGGACAACTTTTGCGAAATCAAGGACGCGCTTTCGAATTCATACGAATCGCCTCTCCAGTTGCCACGCCATGTGAAGCAAGAACCTTTTCGAGACCTCTAAGTAGAGCCGCAATATCTCCCTTGGCTCCGATGCAATGAGGTCCTCGAAGTCCCCACCAATTTCAAATTGACGAACCTTCATCTTCTGTGGCTTGTCGCGTTCCGCAATATAGCAATGATTTTTCTTCAATGCAACGGCCTCCTGTTTTCCCAAGCCCATTTCTACAGTATATTCCTCGAGCGTATAAAAGCACAGAGCGTATCAGGCCAATCCCTCACCGGACACCTGCAGTTTTCGTTCAGTAAAGCCAAGTCTCATTCTCATCATGCAATTCAAGCTCTCCTTTTTGGCCACCGCTTCTTTCGCTACTCTTGCGGCTGCGGCTCCCGCTCGTCGGAACACTAGCCAGTGCAATACCGGGCCCGTTCAATGCTGCAACAGCGTCGTTAAAGCTGGCAGCGAACCTGCTGCTGGGCTGCTTGCTCTCTTGGATGTCGTCGTTCAGGACCTCAATATTCCGATCGGCATCACTTGCAGCCCCATCTCTGACATCGGCATCGAAGGCGACTCCTGGTAAGACGATTTTCTTTGTTTTTGCCCATTCAGGCCCATTCACCGCACTCCTTATTTAGTACTGCTCAACCTGTGTGCTGCGAGAACGACTCCTTTCGTAAGACGCATCGAGGATTAAGTATCCCTAATTGGTCATCTAACGTGGTTTCCTTCCTTCACTAGACGGCGTCGTTGCAATTGGGTGCACTCCCATCAATATCAGCTTGTAGGGAACTTTGGTTTATGCCAACGGACTAGTAATATGTAGTTGTTTGATTTTTGTCGACGTACGAGACGTATGGGGGTGTGACAAGTGAGTGGCAAAGGTCAACCTGTGTTTTATGATTTATGCAGAACCAGATCTCATGAATGCCACCAGTAGTCAAGCAGACATGGATGCAGGCAGGACGCAGGCAGGACCGAAGCACCCTCTGACCACCGTAATGTTTATTGATTATGGCTTTGAAGCAATGGAACCTAGTATGAATTTCGAGCCCTGGCAAGCTCTCAGATCAGCAGACTAGGACCCTCGGATTCAGAGTCCGGGATAATTGACTACAAATACAATTGATTTTTCAAATGATTTATGTGCATTGTTCATGTTGTGTACGACACGCAAACCTAATTTGGCCTGCTCCTCAGTTCCACTGATCCTCGACCCCTCGCCATGTTCGTTGTAGTCGAGGTCGGTTCACCGATTCGATCACTGTTCTGCTCCTTTCCGTTGTCTAGGATGATCTTCACGACGTCCGTATCAACGGTAGTTCCGAAATCTGTGTCGAGTTGCTGTTTGGAAGGTTGGCCAAGGAAGCCTTGGTGCCCTTGACTGGAGTGAAGGACGGTGAACGCTGGCGAGAACAAAGTGAGAAGGGTTCCGTTCTGGCAGGTGACACGAACTCACAGTCAACCACTTCTGAGAGAGGGATGGAACTGCGGGCGATAGGTTAGTTAACTGTCGCCACTCGAAGGAGAGACAAGATGTTTACGTGTCTATGAATGGCGATGTCAACGTCGAAGATCAAAGACGATCAGATGCGATTGGCTTACCTCCTTCCTTCCATTTCTTGTACTTGAGAACGGTATCGGAATTAGTCCCTCGATCTGCTGAGTTGGGTATGTGAACGTACCTCTTCTGGATTCACGATGACAGTGTATTCATGAGTGGATGTGGAATCAGGCTTGTAAATGACTTTGGTGAGGCTCTTCGTCATTGTGGATGCGATGTAGAGCGATTGAGAGTGTTAACGCGGTGTGAAAGTGGCAAATAATGGGGTAAAATTTGAAGAGAAGGATCGCGTTTTGAGGGGCTTTTATAGTGGCCCGCCCTGCGATGATGTCACTGATGTCAATTCAGTTGACGTCACGCGACCACTGCAAAAAAAGGGCACGTGTCGGCAATGAAGCCAAGGCATTTCCGATGCTTTCCATCCTCCAGAAGGAATGAATATTGTGCGCATGTCATTGTCAGACTTGCTCATTTAAATGGAAGTACCATTCAAGGTTCAATCACATTGTAGAAGAGAACAAGGGAAATAACAGAGAGAGACGACAGGTCTCAGCAGCACATCTTCCCATTGCGTTCCTAACCGGGGCCGCTGTATGACGCCGAGGCCTAGGCCCTGTGTTCAACCTTTGCAATTCTCCTTCATTCTCGACCACTGGAAAGACCTCCTTGAATTCGTTGCAGAAGCATCGATACTTGTCAACGGCACCAGGGATGGCCTACATGCATTATTTAGAATGAGCTTGACTGGAAAAGAAAGTTGAACCGACCGCCCGTGAGCGCACTGGAATGGGAACGCTGTTTGGGATAACTGCCCAACGAGGTCTTCACATTGAGCAATGCTGAGGGTATCATTAAACATAATGGCACCTGAAGGTTGCCTCAGTAACAATTGTATAACAGAAACTTGGGAACCACTGACCTCGGCAGGCTTTAGAATTGATTAGCTCCAACAGCCCTCGGGGACACCAGCGTAAGGCTTTGAGCCATGAAAACTCGTCATCAGGACTGTCTGGACTATGCAACACAGCTTGGCTTCGTATGGGCATGTCTTCCTCTAGTTGTCCCAAGAAAGCTTTCACAACATCGCGAAGTTCGTCGCCTAGCAAAAGCTACGCAAGTCATATGAGCAATCTGTACAAAAGGGCATTCAAAACAGGGGACATATACCTTGTCGCTCACAATGTCTGGGATGCTTTGCAACAGCACTTGTGTGTAGCCGCTACCCTGACATGATTCCTGGGCATCCTCTGAATCCTCACATTTAAGATTTGAGAGATCTGCAAAGCGGAATCCCCAGTCCCGAAATGCTTCTTGAATGTGTACAGACCCTGCCAGCCTCGGCGCTTCATGTAAAGTCAAAAGTAAGGGCAGCAGAGGTGAGAGTGTTTTAATTTGTACGCCATCCACTGAATCCCCATCGGATTTCCTGCTGCATAAAAAGCCAGTGCATATGCTTTTGAGAAAGCGTTCAACACGGACGCGTTCATCAGCCGCATGCTGATCAATGAGTATGAGAGACGGCCCCAACGGAGCAGTTGACTGATGCTCAAACTCTGTCTCCGAATGACCTTCAATCAGGCATGCTATAAACTTGTTGTCAACCTGGTTTATGACGCGAGCCCGACGTAAGTCTTCTTTCTTGAATCGATGTGAGAGAAGACTCGATACAGCATCAACTGTGTTGGATTGGAGATATTGGGAGAATAGCTGTCTTTGCGAGACATCACAACTGTGGGTATGAGGGAGTCGCAACCCAGGCGTGGGTCCGGGTTCGATGCCCAATGAGACATTCAATTTGGGCACCGAGCTCTCCGTGACCTCATATGTGCGATTGGCCTACCAATATAATCAGCAGGGCATACAGAAGAAGCTATTGGTATGCAGACCTGAAGCGCCCTTGAGAGCCAGTCGGGGGGCTCAACCTTATCTGAGTTACCAGCATTGACGTGACAGACGCTGTTTCCCCGACATGGGATCGTCCACCTTGAAGAGGGATGTCTGTGCTCCACGATGCGGTCAGTGGACCCAGGTGGCGGCTCGGCCCGTAGATGAGAGTTCCCGGTTCGAGAATCGACGATGAAAGTTTGTCCAGTATTCCCATCAGTCCACGTAAGTTCCTCCGAGTTTCCATCGTGTGCCTGCTTATAGAGTCAACTTTTTTCAGTAAGGCATGATAAGAGACGTACAGGAAATGCCAGGAAGGCTATCTCGGTTTTCTTGACACTCGGAAAATTTGACATTATTTGCTCTCCGTCACTGATGTCGTCTTTGGGGCTTGTTTTCCTACGTTTGCGAGGAGAAGGCGAGCTTCTCGCAGATCCAGGTCGTTGTGTACTCGTGTGATCCTCGGCCAGAAAACCATGGCGAGTCAGGAAAGACCGGATGGATGACATCAAGAAGGTTACGATAGCATTCTTGTTCTACAACGATTGATGAGCTACTGCACAGTGCAACAATCATTGAAAGTACCTGGAATTCCATGTGAGCTTTCGCAGGTTCAAGGCAATTGTCTATTTCGGCAGATGGAATTGTGAGGTTGAGGACATAGACTGCCCTCTTTTCGACCTTACGGGGGGAACGACGTATATCTAAAAAGAGTCAGAATTAGAATACACAATCAAAAGAAGTCACATACTAGAGCGAGGTAGACTTGTCTCTCCAGCTTCATCAAGAGCCTGTAAAGTCTTCAATATCAAACAAGTACGTAGAGCTCTACGCCTACGTTTTTCGCGAACGTGCTAGAAGAAAATGCCGAATCTATGATGTGATGAAGATCACAGCGAGCAATGGGGTGACGGTTGACGTCTGGAGGAGTTCAGTTCGCATGGAAAGTGGATGAACACTCAGTAAAAGTAACTTGCAAAGAAATTGATATGCCTGTATTACCAGCATCAGTAAAGATACAGTAGTCAGATTCCAATGCTAACCTTAGAATGAGCACCATTTAGGCTGATAAAGCCTTCCAACTTCAGTTCTCCAGAACGCAAGTCGGTCTCGTCGACGTGCTATTGTTTTTTCCATAAGAGGTGAAGACATCCAGAAGCCGATAGTAGCGCACCTCTGTCAGAGCACGCCCGTATAAGTTACGGAAGGCTGCTAAAGTAGATGAGGTCTATTAAATAAATCTCAGAGACGGTAACCGCGGGATGTGCGAGAATCTCATGGACCTTGGGTATCCTCACAATACGTCCTTTTGAAGGACCAGCCTCACGTTCACCTGAGAGATTCTCAAGAGTAAATGCAACGTTCGGAAAAGCCAAAGCATATGTTTCGAGTTCCTGGCGAATAAGCTCGAACGATCGTGCTGGGGTTGGATGGGAAAGTCGGCGGACGGGAAGCTAATATTTCATTTTGAATCAATCTTCGCATGCACTGAACTGCATGAAATGCGACGGACATTGTAAAACGCGTCGCGAATGCAAAGTACAGTGCCTGGCGATTCTCGACGCCATCGGACAGCTGGACCAGAGTAGAGATTGCTTCCTCCCTAGGGCTGCTTTAGTTCCAATGAAAATGAGCTCACGGTTGAACAATTGACCTTGAGGATGATGGACCATGTCTCTCGTGCATTCACTGTGCGTGACGCTATTTCCAAGCAGGATAAGTCTGCGGCAGAAGCTAGTGCTGGGGAACCAATCAATCCAATGTTCACCTCGTTGAAAAGATAGTCTGTACCTTCACCACGAAAGCCAAAGGTCGAGAGCGCGCCGACTGTGCCCTGGTATGACTTCGAGCTTCCTGTATAATTGGTTCTTCATAAAGGAATACTTAGCGTCACAAGATGACAAGACGAACCATATCTACCGCCCTCGGAACCACTTCCTAGGAGGGAAAGCCCATCTTTGCTTATACCAGCCCCATCGTCTTTCACCCAACAGAGCCATTCTTCACAGTCCACGCCAATGTCGATGTGACTTGCGTTCGCATCAAGCGAATTCTGCACGAGTTCGGATATAATTTGCGGCAGCGAGGTCAGAATCTGACTTGACCGAAGTTTTACGCGAGTGGGAACATCAAGTTTTTCTATGGGAGCTTCAGGCATGTGAAGAAATCATGGTTATGGGAGATAGACTGTCATGGAAAGGAGGAGGAAGGTCCCAGCTGGTCCCAGTGCATTGGGTTTGTGATGAAACACGACCAAACATGAATTCACGCTTGTGGCGCATTTCGACGTTGCTGCCTTGGACAACATTACATGTATTATTACATTCTGAAAGTGCCATAGCCTTTGGCATCCCCATCCCAAGTTGTGGATCCCAAATTACGGCCTGTACCGCGGTCCCGTGCAGCAAGTGCAAGTCCCAGTCCCACGACATCTCTGGTATCTGTGGGCTTGATAATGCCATCATCCCATAACCGAGCGGTCGAATACAGTGCGGTTGACTGATCTTCAATTTCGGATTTCAAGGAGCCATGCTGCCCTGGGTCTCTGGTGGAATTCGCCTATCGTCAGTGGTGGCTGCGTAGACAGAGGACTCTATCTTACTTTGACACGGAGGTCATGACCTGCGATAGCTGAGCGGAACCCATAACGGAGACTTTGGCATTCTGAAAAAGATGAGATGAGAAGAGACGCCATAGAGAGATGGCAAATAAACCTACCGGCCACATCCACAAGAACCTTGGCGAGTACTGTTAATAATAGTAAGTCAGAGTTAAAGCATTCGAGCAGCAGACTACTTACAGCACGACCCGCCATTCCTTTCGAAGGGTTAGTACGTGTTAAAAAATAGCCAGACATCAAACTAACCGTAGTTTCCAGCACCAAAGCTTCCACCCACGATGACGGTCAATTTTGGCACATCGGCGCACGCAACTGCGCGGACCATTTTCGCGCCTATACACACTATGAGCCCATGCCTCATATTACTTAATTTTTTGTGGACTGACCATCCTTTGCAATACCACCCTTTTCAGCTTTGGAGCCAACCATGTATCCTGTCGTTCAGTTAGCATTTAATTATAGAGACTTGAAAACTTGACCATACCTGTGACATTGACAAGGAACAGCAGTGGGATCTGGCGTTGTGAGCAAAGCTCGATGAAGTGGGTTGCTTTCAGTGCAGAAGGCGAGAATAGGATTCCATTGTTTGCAACAATTCCAACAGGGTATCCATGAATATGGGCGAAACCCTGCAATTTACTGTGAGCTGGAGATAGAAAGGTGTGGAAGCGAGATGCCATACAGTAATCATCGTTGTCCCATATTCTTTCTTGAATTCTCTAAACCGGCTTCCATCAACAACACGCGCGATGACGTCCCGCATATCGAAAGCCTGTCTGACGTCAGTCCCGACGATACCATTCAGTTCGTGAGCGGGATATAGAGGGTCCTGGGAGTGTTGTGGAGGCTGGAGAGACCTGTTCAGCATCGTTGAGGAACAAAATATTCACAAACTAAACTCACCAATACTGCCTTGCTTCCAGCATGGCCAAGGTCTCCAACGATACCTCTTGCAATGGCCAGAGCGTGTTCGTCGTCTCGTGCTAAGTGGTCCGTCACGCCACTCTCACTCGAGTGCATCAAACCGCCTCCTAAGGTTTCCTCATCGACCACCTCTCCTGTGGCGGCTTTCACCAGGGGTGGACCGGCCAGGAAAATGTGGCCTTGGTTTTGAACGATGACATTCTCATCAGCCATCGCTGGAACATAAGCTCCGCCTGGAAGGTTGATAATTAATCGACTGTGAGTATGGATCCAATACGGAACGTACCGGCAACAGATATACCGTGAACAACGGCTATTTGTGGGATACCAAGTGCAGACATTTGTGCCTACAGGTGAGGTGGGTTTGTTCAGATAATAGAATAGGTGTTTGAATGGGCATACCATGTTGTAGAATATCCGCCCGAAATGCTCCTTGTCAGGAAAGACTTTTGCCTGGTGAGGGAGTGCGGCACCTCCTGATTCCACTATTGTGCCGAAGACGCGTTATTCACGCCGTGTATATTCAAACTCAAACATGCGTACCGATGTATACACATGGAAGACCGTGTTCTCGAGCAACTTCTTGGGCCCGGAGGTGTTTCTTGACCTTTAGTACCTATTGAGACAACACGAAACGGGGGGAGTAACACGACAACATACTGTTAGAGGATAGTAGGATCCACCCTTCACTGTCGCGTCATTCACAACAACTACGCACTCCCGTCCAGCAATCCGCCCAATACCCGTGATAATGCCGGCTCCGGGTATGTCCTCCGAGTACACTTCGTGCGCGGCCAGCGGCGAGAGCTCTAGGAAGGGTGTATGTTTATCAAGGAGAAGGTTTAACCTGAACCCGCGACACTGTAAGCTATGTTCAGAACGTTTGGGAAAGTGCTTTCATACCTTTCTCGAGGGAGTTTCTTTCCCTTGCTCCGCATTCGCTCAGCCGCTTTCACGCTTCCGCCTGCACGAACTTTTGCCATCTTTGTATCCAAATCATCGACCAGCTCATCCATAGCCTTAGCTTTCGCTAAGAACTCCGGGGACGATGTCGACACCAACGATGGGAGGACGGAGGCATGATACGTCCTTCGGGGAACGAACAATACTCTCTGCACTACCTTTTGAAGTATTGGGCGCATCCTATGAGAATCTTGCCGTATCAAGGAGACTTTGCGAAGCGGCGGGGAGATAAAGGAAACGAAAGGAGGGCTTCAAAAATCTTCCTGGGAGCAACCTGGGAGCTGGGGTTCAATTGAACCGGAATCATTGTGGGGAAGGTCCGATCATGATCGGCCGGACCTTGGTCCGCGCGACGCGACGCGTCAAGGTCACGAAGATCAAAACATGAATATGCAATATTGTGCTCAAACTTGAAGTATCTAGGTGCATTCCAACAGAAAGACAGAAAGTAACTCTAAAAATCCTTCCAATCGTCATCCCAATCACTCTTCTTCGCCTTAGCAGCGGGAGCTGCTGTTGCTGTGGTTTGACTCGATGTAGCCTGAAGAGGAGAGATGCCGGACTGCTGTCGACCATGGCTGTATTCACCAAAGAAATCATCATCATCGCCATCTTGGTACAGACCGGAAGTCTCTCCGTCATTATCGGTCGCGATGGCTCCGTATCCCGAGCGCTGCGGCCCAGAAATCTTATCCTTGACCGTGCCAACAACCCCGCCAACACTCTGAGCAACATCTACACCAAATTGTTGCTTCGACCATTGGTTTGCAGTACCTCCCACAGAAGCAGCCCGCTTCTGCGCCTCCGTCATATAGCCTTTGATGCTAGCTTGGAAATTGGGGTCTGTGACCGTCTGAGCTGCAGGTTGGATGACTGTCTCAGACACAACCTTTCCGGCGCCGACGACAGCTGCTGAGAACAGCGACCAGCCTTTGCTCAGCGCACCAAGAGGGTTTTCTTGTAGTTCATTGAACGAAGGCGCCGAATTTGATGACAGCCCATAAGATGGATTTTTCGAAGCTGGTGGCATTGGCGTGCTTCCAAAACCTGTGTAACGACCACCTTGCGAAGGAGGCAAATGATCTGGTCGACTTTCATTCGCTTTCCCGAGAGTTGCGAAATATGTCTCATTTGCGGTTTTCTGATCAGTCGACAAGTCTGGGGTGCCGCGAGGAGAGCCTCGAAATGGAGACGCAGAATCGCTCCTTAGCGAGCTGCCGGTAGCCGTACGGGTAGAAGCGCGGGATTTCCGGAGTCCTTGTGCAGAGGAGGGTCGGTTTGCCGGTGAAGCTGATCTATTATTGAGAGCAGCCGTCCCAGCCGGAGGAGGTGAAGGTGACCATTCCTTGCCAGCCAGTGCAGCATCCAGCTTTTTGTACAAAATAAGGAACTTGAAACGCCGAGTCGGCAAATTACACACCTTTTCACGATACTGCGTTGCAGCCCAGCAATGGTAAGTGTCGTACGGGCTGAGTCCGGCCTGGTATCCTCCCTGGGCTGCAGGGGAATATGATTCCATGAATTCTCTGAACGGAGCATTACCGCCAAGCTGGAGAAACGTTAACAGTCTGAATCAAGACGCGAAGAGGTCTGACGCACCTGCATTCGTCTTATCTGTTCATCTTGCCATGAATCCATCGAAACCGATCTTACAAAGCTGTTTGGACGACAGGTGGACAAGGCATACGAGATATCAGAGCGGGAATACGAACCTTATGTGTACTCCAAAGCCTCGATGTGTTCCAGCACATTGTAAGCATAAAAATATCGCGAAGCTATGCGGAAATTGGTGCCAGCAGAACGATATGGTACAGTATCACCTACCTGAGAGAAGCCCATTGTGGGTTGGGATTGGAGCAGTCGTTGCATGTTTTGTTTTTGAGATCTTCGCGCTTTATGAGTTCGTTGAGGATCTTTTTCGCGGCGACTTGGTCCGCCATTTTCCACCAGGGAAGAATTGGTTTGAGGGAGTAATCACGTCTGTCACGATGAACCTCCGTGCGCCTACACTCATCGCCACGTGCGCAGTGGGTGACTTTACCCGACATCTAATCAGATATGATCCAATGTCCCCCTCAGCGTTGTACACGACTTCGAACGCTATTTACAGGACGAATGGGATGTTTGGCGGGACACATAAAACGGCCTTGTTCAGCGACGACGGTCGCCTCAGAATGGCCGGAAACAATCGCCCAAAACACACGACCATGGAATGTTATGCGCGATACCGAAGTTATGGTTCACCCAAGAAAACGGTATTGACAATGAATCTGTACAGCCCGTGGTCCATGGATATTGCGACAGGAGTACCCGCCTGATGATCATCGTGATTGCATTGGCACTGGAGCATGGATGGTTTCGAAATCGTGGAGGGTGTGAAAGGAGTCCCGATGAGCAGACACGAGATTGTGGCTGTGCTAGTTGTGTTTCCCGTGCCCCTAAGTTGCTGTTTGTCGACGGCGTTTACGCTTCAAAACCTGCAGTAAAACTCGAGAAAACCTCATTGAGTGAACTGTTCACCAAGAAACGACCATATACACGGGCGAAACGACGCAAAGGGACCTGAGCTAAAGTCTGGAGTTGATTTGTTGCCAGAGGTGTGGGTGATCCCACTCTGTCGGGTCGGGCGTATTCTTGCTGTTCGTGGACAACACATCCCACCGTTCTGACCTCCTCGTCGCATCTGCTACCTTTCCTCGGTGTAAACCTCCTCGTCGTGTGAATCTCGTTCTCAAGCTCTGTGCGGCTGCAGCTGTCCGACTCGTACCGATTCTCTCTCTGAAACTTTCGACATCGAACGCACATTTTGGATCCCGCGTAACCGGATATAACATTCTTTACTTCCCATATATCATCCAACACTCAACATCACTCGTCCAACCATGATACAGCAGCTCAATCCTCGTCAAACGAGCTCATCCCTCGCGCCCCTGCGCCAAGTGATCCAAGATGGCCCAGAACAGTGGGGTCAATGGCATGGACAGAGGTTCGTCTGACATGACAATATACTGTTCCCCAGGTTTCTCCGGTGCTTACGTTGTCCATGCACAGGCATTATTCACTCCAAGTCGTTCAGCATCCGTTGCGTGCCCGAATGTGCGGTTTCGGTGATAAAGTGCGTCCACAGTCTGGGGCTTGTCGTATCTTATTCTGGAACCGATCTCGTAGGATCGAAGGCCATTAGCGCCAGCTGCGGTAGCGAAAATGATAGTCAGGCGAGACGACAATACCTATGTGGACGTCGAGTAAGCCACATCGACACCACTTTCTGTTGCATCCTCGCCTTACCATGCTTGCCTAGCGACGTTGATTGCTCATTCTTCTTGGTTACTGTCGACCTATGGTCTGCGGACGGAAAGCATGAAATGAACCTTGTCCTCCACCCGTCGTCCGCGGATCGTTATGTTCCTCCAAATGCTGTCAAAACAAGGCGGCGAGGAACGAGCACTTCAGCACCTCATCAACGTTCGTCAGGCAATCAAACTCCAACATCACAAGCAACGCCTAATCCTACATATTACCGCTCTGGAGACCAGGTTAGAGTTTTCTTGTTTCAAACCACTGTCTTTTCATTCCCTTTACCTCTAATTTCCGAACAGAGTGGTGGGTTGACGACTCCTTCTGTGCCCTCTCAACACGCTGGTTACAATGGCCAGAGCTACTTCCCTCCAGTCTCTGACAACATGAGCTTCCCATCAACTCCATATGGATCCGCACCGCCTGAAACGCCGACATGGGGATACCCCGCTCAAAGCCCTCCGGTCGATCGAAACACGACCTTCCCTCCTCCTATCTTGCCCTCCATACACTCATTCGGACGCAATCCAAGCAACAGCGGACCGGAGTCGTGGCAGCCTGAGACAGATACAGAGGTTCTGCCTTATCGAGCCTGGGGTACCGATACAGCCTATCAGCCAATCGACAACACCTTCTCGAACGCGCAAGTTGATCCGGCCCTTCGAGGCGCTAACTCAGATGGGCGGGACAATTCGGCGTGGGCCCCAACGGAACGATACCACCAAGATGGGCATCCTCCGCCTATTGATACATCGTTGTATTCTCCTGCAGCATATGCGCAGCAGCCTCCTCCACCGCCCCCGTATTATTCATCGAATTTTGCTCCAACTGTTCAGGCAGCCCCTCCGCCGTCTTCGGCGTCTTCAATACCCCTTCCTCGCCACACATACACTCGTACGCTTGTAGGTCCGCTCTCCGCTAATGCCTGCCGCTTGTTAGATGAGCATCGGAAGCCCGGGATTTTCTTCCTATTTCAAGACCTTTCCGTTCGTACAGAAGGTACTCCGACATCTCTCTTTTTGGTATTTCCTTAATTCAGAACATCCCTTGTGCTTACAGGGACCTTCCGCTTGAGATTACGTCTCATGAATGTCGGAGCGTAAGTTCATTTTACTGCGAGCTGAGCATAGCGTCTGAGGCATCTTTTTTTGTTCAGACCACCTGCACCTGAAGCAGGCGCCACACACGTACACAATGATGTTTCACCTGTACTTGCTCAGACTTTCACTGAGCCCTTCGTGGTGTATTCCGCGAAGCGATTCCCTGGTGTCCCAGGTATGTATTACTCATTACAAATATCAGTACTTTGTGTAAGTTACGCTCCACCTCCCGCGACCTAGACACCACCGCCCTGTCCATCGCATTTGGAAACCAGGGACAGAAGCTTCCCCTGGTAGGTCTAATCCACCATTCCAGCACAGCGATAGCACTGACGGACCCTTTTTTCCAGCGCAACCGACATGGGTCGAGCAAGCGTCGTCGACGGGACGATTCTGGCTCTGACGATGACTCCGATGGGGGGTAGTCGGGATGCTTGTATGTGTGTATGTAGTGCATGCGTGTTTGAAGTGTACAGCACTTCATTGGTTTCCATTAACCTGTCTGTTGACAAAGTTTCCTGTAGTCCACAACTATATCCATTGTTATCGCCAGTTGTAGTTCCTGTCATAATCGTCTCCGAGTCGACGCCTTTCTCGAGTCTCATGGTCGAGAACGGCCTGAACAGTATTGGGGTAGTTCTGGTAGATCCTATTCAAAACCTCTCTGGCTTGAGAGGGTTCGTCGTCAGCGGGAGTGGTCTCGTCCTCATCCTGCCCAACCGGTTTGACTAAAGTCCCTGACTCAAGCCGAGAAAGTGCAACCAACAAAACGCTGAGGACTGCGACATGAGGACGCCAGAATGCCCAGATTGGAGTGACTTGGTGGAGAATGTGAAGAGGATGTGCCATGTCCAATGCATATTCAGCATTCTCCCCTTCAATGTCGGTTCTAAACGCTTTGGATGCAGTGAGCTTGGCGACAGTGGCCCTGCGGATATCACTATGCTTAGGCGGCTCCTTCGTGAAAGTGGACCTTACATCGGCGGATGCAGATTCATACAGGAGCGGCGTGCTCGGACGTTTATCCCTCTCCTCCTTAATGTCCAGCTGTGGTCGGTGAAGAAGAACTTTCTCCACTACTTCAAAGGCACGTTCTGGCTGACCGGCGCGCACGAGGGCCACGACCAAATGATTCCAGTTGTGCGAATCGAAGGTGAAACCGAGCGCCTGGAATTCTTTCCAGATGGCTGCAATCTGCTGATGAAGCCCAGCCGAGGATAGAACATCGATGTAGATGGACAGCGGAACGGTCAGAATGTTGCCTTGGAGCCTAGCACGAGTGGGGTCGCTGTCATCACTTTCAATGAAGAACCTGTCTTTCGAGTATCGCAAGCCGAGCTGGAAGATTTCGGGCCAAATTCGGAGGGCAGCCTCAGTGTTGAACGTGCGACGATAAGCATCGAGAACGGCTGTGAGGGTACCAAGGGTGGGGGGTTGTCCGGCCGCAATCATTTCCTGGAACATGCGTTCTGCATCTTCCACCTTCTCCTGCTTTGCATAGGCAGCAATGACAGGGCCATAGATATGCTGGAGAGCCGTCTTCCGGCCATAGGAGGGCGTATCCCAGACCCTCTCCTCTACTGGTGTCCCCATAAGAGTGTTGATAAACTCCTCAGCAACCTTCATACTCTCCTCTGACCGCTCATTTCCATACGCCTTCAAGATAGTGTTGAAAGTGATCGCAGTGGGTTGGATTCCTCGGTCCCGCATCTCATCGTACACCGCCTTCGCCTTAATCTTGTCCCCTACTCGCAGGAATCCCGCCATCAAGATGGTAAGAACATAGACGTTGATCTCGAGCCCTCGCTCGCTGTCCTGCGCTGCAATCTTATCCATTTGATAGAACATATCCGCCGCAATGTCCATCCGGCCGGCATCACAAGCTGACTGAATGAGCAGAGAGAAGGTCCTGTCGTCCGGTTTCACCCTCGAAGCCTCCAGCTGGTTGAAGATCTTGGAGACAATCGGAAAAGGAGCAGCCATCATCACATAGGCCTTAATCAGAGTGTTGTAGACTTCGATGGTGGGGCGGATGTGATGTGAGGGGAATGCATGAATGTAATCGTACGCCCGAATAACGCCCTCCCATGACCCAGCTTCAACATGCGCGTTCATCAAAGAGGTAATCATACGACGGTCCGGGACAACACCTTCCTGGATGGCACGCTTGAACATGGCCTCTGCGCCGACAGCATCTTTGTGGTGAGCAAAAAGCGCAATGACGATGGTATACGTCACAACGTTGGGCTGCACCCTGGCGGCGCGCATCTGTTTAAGGATAGCCAAGACGCCATCCATGTCCCCGCGTATGGCTAGGTTATTGAGGATGACCGTGAAGACGTAGATATCCGGATCAAGACCCGACTTCGACATGATCTCCAACCAGCGCGTTATTCCCTTGCTGTCGCCTCGCCGTGAATGCCCATAGATAACAGCTGTAAAGTGCCTGAGCTTGGGTGAATTCAGACGCGCTCCATCAGGTCCCTCGGGAAAGAAATTGTCGAACAGCGCAGTGGCTTCGTTCACCAATCCTTGCGTAGAATACGCATAGAGAAGCATCGCCGTGTCGTCGTCCGAAACCCAAGAGTTACGCTCCAAGATACGGAAGTACCTTTCAGCCTCCTCGCCGTTACCCTGGCGGCCATAGAGGTAAACGCCAGTTGAATATATGGATCTCCTTGTCCCAGTAGCCGATAGCGAATGAAACATCGTCATGGCGGGTTCAAACACGTTTTCGGCAGCAAGCTTACGAATCAACGCTATCTGGGCGTCAGTCGACGTGAAGAGGCGTTGTTTCTGCATCTCGCGAAAGACCTCGAGCGCGGCTAAGGGTAGCTTGAAATCGCATAATGCCTCGATCATAAAGTTTCCCATTGTTTCTCGACGATCCTTGTCCCATATACTGAGGTTGAGAAGGGACGCGACATAGTCGATTTCGGCAATAATAAGAAACGCATTTCGTCGCATGTAATTTCCCCAACGCGCCGGACCCCCGTAATGCCATTCGCTGGTCCTCTGTGTGAGATGTGATCCAACGATTTCCCACTGCGAAGCGATGAACTTCACAGCTTCGACGTTGTTGCGATGTACAGATGTCGACAGCAGGATGCAGTTGAAGGCAGAGATAATGCCACCCTTATTCTCATAAGTGGCTGGTATGGCGTTTGCATCATGAGCTATTTCGGTTGCCTGCTTCAAATCCCCAAGCAACGACATGGATCGGGAAAGCATGCAGAGTCGCCATTGGTCAAATGGCGCCAGAGCAGTGATGCGTGGAGTGACGGCGTTCAGTATTCCCTGCGTCCGGAGCCCCCAGAGATGTAGCATATCGAGGTCCTTGTCACGGTGGTAGTGGAGCTCGGTTGCGTTGAGAAGTTTATCGGTAAACTGCATTAGCAGCTGAAGATCTATATTGCAGTGCGAGACGGAAAGGTAGGTTTCCCATGCCTTATTCAAATCAACAGTGTCGGCGGGGATACGCGTGATGGTCCGCAAACGACGGATTGCAAGATCTTCCCGCTGTTTATCTGAAGCCGCTGCAGAAGCCGCGAGGTCCGCGAGCGAAGGGGGATATTGGGTTTGGATGGTAAGCTCAGAGGCATTTGAGGCATGCCGCCGTTGACCCCCATAAACCGTGTGTGTGAGCGAGGATTTAGCGTTCGGTATTTGACGACTTCTATACCGTCGAGGGGAACGGCTCGGGGTTGGCGAAAGTTCCTCCATCATCATGAAACGACTTCGGTCTATCACGGAAGCAAAGAGTTACAGAAAGAAGATA
Organism: Hypsizygus marmoreus; assembly: GCA_013433165.1. Classification (NCBI taxonomy): domain Eukaryota; kingdom Fungi; phylum Basidiomycota; class Agaricomycetes; order Agaricales; family Lyophyllaceae; genus Hypsizygus; species Hypsizygus marmoreus. The sequence goes on from CM024087.1 coordinate 964,607, forward strand.
TATACAAGTCAAAGACCACACACCCGAACACCATAAAGAATGTCTATGCGCACAGCTGGACCATTCCTGGCACTGCGAAAGGAAACAAGACAGGTCCGACGTGTCCTCGGCCTTCTCTTTCCCCTTGACGCGTCGAGGTTGAGGTGTGAAGAAGTCAGACACCACAGACTTGCGTGACGACGTTGCCATGACTCGCGCCACCGAGTTCAACGACGGGGGATGTCTCAACGTCGAGCGGCCGGAAACGAGCGTATTAAATATGACTGCTGCGAAAGGTTCGACCATGAGAGACTCGTCGGTCCTGACGAGTACCCAGGCAGCCTTCGATGTACAGATAAATTAGCTACTGTACGTTCAATGACAATTAGGTTATACCTGCAGCAGTTGCGTAGTGGCCGGGAGAGAGAAATGGTCGACAACCTCGTATTCGAATTGCCCGTTTTGCGTTCACTGGCAGAACTTTTCCTGTGATATTTGTGCCTGTTTGATGAAGGCGTTTCCACGTGATGCATCAGTCATTTTGTGGTCTTGATCACAGGGTCTGGACTTGACTCGACCAGGACTGGATACCAGCTGGATACTCGATACGCGTCGTCGATACCCTACCATTCGGAATGGTTAATGCTGTGGAAACTCCTGCACACGAGATCATCATTGCGCGGACGGAGCAAGAGATCCAGCAATGCTACGATGTGGTGCACCGCCTTATTTTGTTACTCTCTTACAGTCCAATAGCCAATCTTACGCCCCCATGATCAGAGAATCGCGGTTTTCCACGTCGAGCAAAAATTCCCTCTAGAAACGGAAATCGATGAGTCCGTTAAGTCTCTCCGTCTCTAGAGGAATTTTACCGTCTAAACGCGTCTTACATAGGTTTGATAGGAGTCCACATGCTACCCATTTTTTGCTGAGGCTTATACCCTCTCTTACGCCAATTGGATGCATTCGAGTGGTCAAGCGGCCAAACACGAGCTATTATAAACTAACTCGACTTGTCGTCCTCCGAGACTATCGTAGTTTTCGTTTCGGACGCGCTCTGGTGCAGACGTTACACGACTGGGCCAAAGCCGACGCGTTAAGCGCAGGAGCAACGGGATCAATACAGGTCATCCTGCACTCGCAGCTACATGCCAAAGGTTTCTACACCAAGTGAGTCGGGAGCGCAAGACCCCCAACTCACACTCAGCTCTGATGGCCGACTTGTCTGTTTAGGTTTGGATATCTGCCTGAAGTAAGTCGGCGTCCGGCATAATGAATTCCTGCTTTCAGCTTAGATCTTGGATCGACGTCAGGGTGCAGAGTTCGATGAAGATGGCGATCCTCATCAAAAAATGGTCCTTCGTCTGCCGTTAGAACCATCAATCAACGTTCAAACATGAACATGACGTATGTAGAGGACATCCTCAAGCCAACCGTGTCGGTAACCATTGAGGGGGGCATGGATATATCGCCGTGACTGGTATCTACGATAAACGTCCTGTGCATAAAAATACAGCAAAATAAAAGCATATGTAGATGTAAGTACAATGTTCGCCATACTCAAAGGGAATAAACTAGATGTAACGAGGACCAAGAAGCAGTTTGCGATGAAGCAACCGAGGAGAAGGTCGTAAAAGGTCGTAAAGCACGTCGTGAAATGAACCTAACTAATTACGAATGGAACGATCAAACCCGTCATCGGTGACGAAGCCCTCGCTCTCGCTCTCAGACTCTAGCTTCATAGTCGTGAACGACGGACTTCCAGGGTGGATGCTAAAGTTGATGTTTGATGATCCATACGAAGCGGAGCCTTCCTCATAAATTCTTCTCGCCGCTTCGTATTCCATCTTCTCCTGCTCAGCCTGAGCGAGGAAAGGCTGTAATGACATGTCAGTCACAGGGCAGGCGATCGAGATGAGGAGACACATACCTGCCGTTCGGCATCGGTCATCGAACGCCATTTCGCTGCGGCAAGAACACTTTGCTTCGTGGTTTCGGTCTCATCACCAAAGATCTCCCGCACCAATTGTGGGTTAGCCCTGATGCGCTGCAGGAACATGAAGTAAGCACTAAGAGGTTTCTTTGGTGCATTGGGATCCTTGATGTTGCTCCTGCGCGACTTGCCGGCCTTGCGTTGGGCAGCCCGGAAGGCATTCTCGCGTTTGATGTCATCCGGAGTCAGGGTCCGCATGTAAGCCGCAAGCTCGCGTTCACGGACCTCCTTGGCAACCAGTGAACGCCGTTTATAGGGCTAGATGAAAGCGAAGAACGAATGAGGATGACTTCACATCTGACGTCACGGGGAAATTTCGTACCTCTTTCTCTTCCACACTGAGGCCTGCGTACTCTTGTCCGGCCTCCTTCGCCGCCTGAGCAACATTCAGTTTCCTTGTCCCAGAAGCTTGTTGTTTCTGAATCCAATCGGTGAAATACAGCTGCCAAGCCGAGGGAGCTAATTTGGGAGGACGCAGGACAGATTTGAGAGCTACATCAAACGAGATATGTGAGAATTGGTCAGGAACCAGGAATTTGGTGAGTGCTCACGACTGTCGTTTGCTTTGGCTGCTGTAGTGGGGTCTTCAAGAGGTGGGCTGCGCTTCTTTCGCCTCACAGTTGCTTCTGGGTCTTCACTCATGCTGACCGATTCTGCGCGCCGGCTGTAAGCCCGAGTCATGGCTGGGACACGGGGTTCTGTGTAAGACGGGGCGCTCGACGACTGGAAAAGTTGACCCGAGGTTACAGACCCACGAAGCGAGGAAACACGTTGCCTCACTGTGGTGTCACAAAATGGAGAGTGACGGACGGAGGGCCGGGGGGATGTGGGTGACCTGAGAGAGCTCGGATTGTCCCAGAGCTGGGATGCCCATGAAGGAGTGTGGAGCGTTGTGTCTTGAGGGGAAATAGAATCTATCCGCTGCCGTTGAGGTAAATAATGGTCCTCGAACGACGATGACGGTGACATGGATCGTGGAAGTGGATGGAGGGCAGCGTATTCGGTCGGTGAGAAGACGGGGCTTCGAGGGAAATGAACAGGGTTTGCAAAGGGGACAAATGACGACGATTGGGGTAGAGAGGAAGGAATGGGTATCGGAGACGTGGGGGATGCCAGGGATAGGTCTGGATCGTTCACCCAGTTGGAGATGAGGAGATGGTTCTCGGGTGGTGGAGAAGCCTTCATGATTCTACCGTTGTACAATCCAGCCGAATCGTAGTACCCACTGTCTGCTGGAGACGATTGCGATACGTCGTAGGCGTAATTCCGCCCGGAAAAGTCGTACATTGGCTTGACATCGGAGTCGATGTCGCTGAACGGGTCCCATGGTGCACGGGGCGATGCAGGAGTGGCAAAGTCCTCAAAGTCGAAGGAGCCAAAGAGCAGCTGATCTGAGTCTGGGGCGGCAAAGGCACTGTTATCGTCAAAGGTGAGCATGGGGGAGTAGGAAGACATTGGAACTGGTGAAGATGGTCGACGGGTTGTAGCGGAGGGCATGGATCGAGGAGAAAAAGGTACGACGCGCGGAGGGAAAGACCGAGCAGCGGTACTTAAGGGACGGAAGTAGATGAGATGCAAACGGACGAGCGGTCCTCGAATCACTTGCATTCGTGACCGGTTTTGGTGACTCTTATTGAATCTACACGTCTCCGAGTCGCACAGAAAGGGGTTTGACGGGTTAACGTCACAATGAGGGTTTCCTATTCCGGGATAGAAGTACCAACAGTCAGTCCTTCCACGAAGCCAATCTGTGACAAGAGCATATGTCGGCGCGGCTGCCAAACAATCCACGGCAGTATTCGGGTAGTGAATAATCAGCCAGAGCGAGCGTCAAGGGGAAAAGATTGTAGTTTCGACTTTGCGATGTTTGTTGCTGGTTCGTTTCTGGAGGTTAGGCTCTCTTGGGATCAAGTTCACCGACCTGCCCTAACCCGGCGCCTCTCTCGATCAGGTATAAATGACCCACAACACTGGCCGCTCTTTGTTTGCGTGTTTGGCTCAAAGGCAGTTGTGACCGACTCCCGAACCGTTTCCATTTCGTGCATGAAAATGGCAATTATACCATCATAGGATAACAATTTCCGGAGAACGGTATCTAGAGCTATTGTACACACTTTTGCCAGCCTGTGACAAGATCCAAAACAGAAGGTGAAGAACAGATAGAAGACCGGGAAGGTACAAATCGAAATCATATCACAAGCATCATGAGTACACATCATGAGTGTCGGACACAGGGGATCACTTACCTCCCATCCCTTCACATCCTTCATGATCTCCTTCTCTCTTGCCAGTGCCGCCTGTTCACGTCTATACACATCACGATCGCCCTCCGCCATGAGGAGTGGAACCAAGTGTATACGGGACCACACTTTCTCCCGCTGGAGCTCCCTGTCAAACCGTCCCAATTAGTATCTTTTCCCATTTCAGCTGCGGACCGAAAGCCAAGTGACAGATAAGCCCAGCGGCATGCGGCCGGATCCTATGGCGCCACGTTTAGCGGTGAGCGGGGTACAACTGGACACGTTCTACGTCCAGCTGACCCAAAAAAGACCACTCTGGCCGGAAGTATTAATGGCTCATACCTTTTTTCGCGATTGCCCATTCCTAGTCGATAGAAGCCGTAGGCGCATATCCCCGTCACGCCGCCGAGGACAACCAGAGATCCTGGTCCACGGAACGGAAGGTTTCGCTGGTACTTGAGGGTGGCAAATCCCCCCGCAGGGGGCATATCTCTGCGCAGATCCGTGTCAGCGAATGCAGAAAGCCTGTGCAGGGCGCAGCGTACTGTCTGAAGGGCACCGACACTAGTAACAATGACAAGTCAGCGTCATATGCACAGAATAAATGGAATAGGGCGCCACATACTCGCAAGCACCCTGTTGTGATCGTTGGCAGTGGTCAAGGTTATGAAACGGCAGACAACGGACAGCGTTTCCTGCGACGTCACGTGACATACTAAACTTAACCCGCGATCCGGAACTTTTCCCAATCCAACAACTGGCAAACGCAGCGGCGCATGCTGAGGTGGAGGTGGAGGTGGAGGCAGAATGAAGTTTAAAGCTTGACCTTGATCATACGTGACGACGCAAATAGGCTGGCTCCGACATTACTACAACGGTGAGCACTGGTGACCTCCACAGGCACTTGATTTTTTTTGTTTGTAGGTACTAGGACTGGAATGTTTGTCAGGCTGTGCCTGGCAGTGGGTACCAGTTGTAATATTGTAAACTGTTCTCCTAGCGGGAAAGATAGGAACAGGGCGCTACACATAGGTTCGGATCTGCCGTGCACTGCATAGGGATATGAATTAAAGATGATATCAATCGAGAGTGAGGATTTGGAAAAGGATTGCAAAGAGTTTGTTGAAAAAGCCATAGGAGGAGTGGCCGAAAAAGGCAAGATATCGAACAATCGAAGCCAGACTCAACGCCAGGCTCGAAATAATTACTCCCGATATACTCGTAGCCTGCCAGCTGTCGGAGTCTTGGCTTTTCTTTCGTCCCCCCATCATGTCGAGCCACCCGTCTCCCGGCCCTTCCACTCAGACTATATCCTCTAGACACAGGCAGAAGCCTCATACTGTTGGCATTGCAGCTGGCGCTGAGGACGCTAAGTATCAGGCAAAATACAAAGACCTCAAAAGGAAGGTGAAGGAGATCGAGACGGTCAGTCCCGCTCTCGTCACAATACAAGCAGTCTTCTAACTTTGCCTCAAGGACAATGATAAACTCCACTTCAAGGTTTTGCAGGCCAAACGGAGTATCCAGCGGATGAAATTGGAACGGGCGTGAGTCGTGTGGGTATTTACGTGTATGTTTCACCGTCTGATCCAGCGCTACCAGCATCTTGTACGAACGCCTCTCGGGCGCTGGGCCACCACTCTCAGACATACAGGAGCGACATGTTATTCCTCCTCCTGTTCACTTAGGACCTGGTCTCCCTCCACTGCCACCCACCCGGTCCCACTCGGGAAGTTATCACAATCAAGAGCCAGCTGACCTTCACCCGCCTCAGGACATACCTGGTTATCATATTGGTTACGACCGCAACTACGTGCCTAGAAATGAGGGTCCTCCTGTGAACACGGTGGCCATAGGTCCGGGTATGGCACCCCCCACTCATATGTCTGGAATACACTCTCCTCCTAGGCGTAATTCGGGCGGCCCAGGACATGACACCATGCGCCATTCTCAGCAGTTACCACCATTGCCACCAGCGCCGCACTTGGAGGGAAATCATAACCACGGCCACTCGCGTTCTCACGTCAGTCCAACGATACATCACTCACACTCCGGGTCCTCGCATGAGCGCACGCGGTCCCATTCGTCCTCCCGCTCTCGTGCTCGCCATGAATCCACGCAACCTTACCTCCCTGGCCACACTCATCCCCAACAGTACCCTGAAGGCTTGCCCTCGGTTCAGCAGGTCCTGCATAGCCCACCTTTGTCTGCACGTGAGACGCGGGAGAGGCAAAGGCGCCAGCCAGTTCGCACAGATTCTCACAAACACGGGCGCCTCGCATCCTTCATGCCGCGTCAATCACCCCCTCCTATCCAAGCTGAAGCTCGATCCAGTCGCGTGCACAGCCATCAACGCATTGGGCCGGGTTCTTACATCAATAGAGACGATCATTACGAACGCCAGCGCGATTTAGACAGAGAACGCGAACGCGAATGGGAGCGTGAACGCGAACAACGCGACCGGGAACGCGATCGAGAACGAAGCCGTGACCTCGGGGGAGGCCGAGACGCGAATTCATCGCACATGGTCTCTCCGCCAATGATGCCACGAAGGAGCCGACCATTGGTGGACAGAGACTACCAAGAACATCATGTTTCTTCTCGAATGCACGAAGAGCAGTACTATCGAGATCCACCCCCGGGCCCAGCAGGATACCCCATGATTTCCCATTCTGGATCGCCAGGTTCAGGCTCCGGTTCAGGCTCCGGGAATGGCGCAGGCGAAGCACCTTCTCGGCCTGAATCACGCACTCACTTTTATGAGCAACCGGAACGCACGCGGTCGTCATCGTACAGGCTACGACCCGTAAACCAGCCAAATGAAGATTTGGACTTTGTCCATGAGGATGGCCGATCTATGTCATCCCGCGATCGAGGAAGTGGTGGTGGCGGTGGTACCTTCCCACCTCCGGAACAAAGTCGTTCTTCTGTGGAATCACGGAAGAGAGCGCGAAACGACATGGATGTTGACAGTGATGACGCTGGAGATGGGCCCGTATACTCGGGTGGGAGGATGTCAGAGGATAGGGGTTCCAAACGCTATCATCGAGAACCTCGTCGGAGTGTTGATAACCAAGAGGATGGCCGAATGGGTCCCCCGTGAACACCCTAGAGCCCATTTGGATGCACACTGTACTTGTGACAATTCTCGGCTTCACCGCCCCGTCCTTCACCTACTTAACTTTCTTTTTTAAACAACTTGTTTATGTATGTGCTCTGTTGTGAAACCTGCTATCCTTGGAAAAACTGCGCCGCTTGGGCTGCATCCATTTGAGGAACGTTCGCTCGTTGGACATCTTGGGATGACTCTGCTTTTGTGGCCAAACATGAGAAGGTCTGCTGACTCAAAAGCCTCGGCAACATTTACCAATGTCCTCCGAAGGGCAACTCGCCGAATGCGAGATATGCCTCGTCAAGAGAACAAATAGACAACTAGTCATTGACATGTAAGCGAGAGACAAGGGATTTGGTCCAGACATCGAGCCTGAAACGATTATGTGAAGATATTCCAAGTCACACAGCCTAGTCTAGAATCCGGGGGGGAACACGAACTGAATAAGCAGAAAAACGGGCGTAACGCCAATGCCAAACATAGGATGTAGAACAACCGCGTCACAAAATCACAGAAGCACCTGCCAATAGGTGTGCACGCAGGGCTGAGTGGGATCAACCATCCCAGGGTCCTCCATTCAACGCACCCGTCCAAGAAGCCGTAGAGCGCTCGTCAGAGTCGGGGAATCGGGTCGAGGGACCCTCGTCGATCGCCCACGCGCCACGCCAGATGGCGGCCTGATCGGCCCAATACGTATTCAAGCTCTGCTCATCCTTAACGGCATACAGATACTGGCGATGCAACGGCATTTTATCCCGACGGTGTTGGAGTATCTCGATCAAAGTATCTTCGTCGTACTCCAACTTCAAGTCCAGAATGACGTCCATGATGCAAGGTCTCCGGCCCAGCAAACCAGCGACTTGGTCAATGTACTGATGTGCATGCCACAGTAGCAAGCTAGCCCGATAACGAGGTGGCAGCAGTGACACGTTACGGCGGTCCGACAGACCGCGGCGGATACGTTTCTTCCTGGGAGGCTGCACACTGATTTGGGTCTCGGTTTCGGATATAGCACTTCGAGTAGACGGCGATGAGGATACCGCAGGACCAGGTTTTTGGCTGCGGGAAGCGGTGGAAACACGGGAAGTCCCTCTGGATAGGGGTGCGGGAGGCACTGCCGATGTCGTGCGGGGCGTGTGGGTCCTTGGATTTGGCATACCATGATCAGAGGCAGTGCGCGCGGAAGAAGATCGCAAACTGCGGCAATGGGCCTTGGGTTGTGACAGTTCGCCGCCATGTGAAAGTGTTCGAGGGCTGGAGAAGTTTGTGAGAAGATCAGCAGACACCATTGATTCTGTGGATCTTACTGCTGTACAGGAGTGGCTTCGTTTGAGGTTCGAACCGTCGAAGTTTGAGGATCCTCAGGGATAAGCATGTTCTGAATGTCCATTGTCAATATCTGTGACATGTATTGGAGGTGGTTTCTAAGTATGTGGCTGACGTGACTTTTTCCATTTTAACGAGGGTTCTGAAATGGACCACCAGGTGCATTCCGAATACAGCTGTGATAACCATAAGCATGCCAGCTTTAGAAACCACAAAGCAGTTCGAAAATGAATGTTCACAGTGACTGTGTTGTATTTTAAGCGCAGCCGACGTCGCCTTCTTCATTTTGCACAGCATGCGCCACGCTGCGAAGAATATGAATGAATGCCGAACGTGTCCGCGGGTTAGAACCTGACATAGGTTACCTTGTGCATCGATTCGACTTCATGTCCCAATTGGAGCAACAATGACTGGTGTGCGTGAGAGATTTCGGGAATCGAGTCAGTTGGAAGCTTGCAGTCACATCATACGAATGCACACTTGCCTGGAAGAAAACAAGGGCGGGGAGACACATTCCAGAAATTTCTTCCCGGCCTTGTTGCAGTCCAAACCTCGAGCGCCGTTTGACTGACAGTGATCGGCGATCTGCCAGTAAAATGATGAAGATGCATCAGAGCTGCGATACGGTTAGTAGGAGTATGCGAATAGAATGGAAAGTAGGGCCGTGGCGAAGGGGAATCTCAGGATTGACGACGTGTGTGTTCAACGTGTAGGCTCAGAGTTGCCTGCCCGGTGTGTGACGTCACGCGACAAACATCAAGTTATTGGCAGCCGTTCCGGAGTCGGCCAATGTTGCAGAATGAGACTTGTGATATTAATACCATGTACAGGGCGGAACGAAGTAAATACTCCGCCCATTCTCCTCGAGATTCTCACCAGTCAACGATAAACATGGTCAGCTGGCAAGAGCGCAAAGTCAGTTCAGGGTCACTATTTCCCGACAGCCTGGTCAAGAGGAACGCACAATGGAGGTTCGCAGCGATTTCCGCTTCGGCTCTATCACCATTCGCAAGAAGTTTTTCCTTGTTGTAGAGAAGCTCTTCCCGAGTTTCCGTCGAGAATTCCTGGTTTTGAGCTTTTGGGAGGGCACCTTTTATCAGTGTTCTGCAAATGGAAGGTAAATTGCTTCCTCACTTTCCACAATGGCATCAACCGGGCAGGCTTCCTGGCAGAAGCCGCAATAGATGCACTTGGTCATGTCGATGTCTAAATTCCATAAGCCATATGATATTTGGAATATACCCGGGACTCAACGTACCGTATTTGGTGGTTTTTCTTGAGCCGTCCAATCGGGCTTCGCTTTCAATGGTGATGGCCTGGGCGGGACAGATAGCCTCGCAAAGTTTGCATGCTAGAAGCACATTGAACGAGGCTGCGCAGTCGATTGGTGGGAACAATACTCACCGATACAACGTTCTTCACCGCTGGGATACCGTCGAAGAGCATGTTCTCCGCGGAAACGAGGCGAAAGTGGGCCTTTCTCAAAAGGGTACATGATGGTGTATGGCGGTCGGAAGAAGTTCTCCAGTACAATCCACATTCCTGTGAGATTGTTACGAATTATTTAGATATTATTTGAGATGAGGACTAACCTCTGAGAATTTCAGTGAAGAAGAATAGATGGACTGCCTTATCGAGTGCAGTCGGGCCGTCCTTGTAAGGATTCACCTCCTTTCCTTGCGCGTCAAACACAGGCGCCGGAGCCTTGCTTGGGTGCGAATAGCCAGTTCGGATTCCACTTGAAAGACCATCATGGCTCACGGCCGTGGAGGGCCCTTGGGCATGTTGTGCATTGGAGGTGGAGATGAGCCGGCGAGCCAGGATTGCTGAGCGAATAGATGAAGTTCTAGGAGTAAACAGAATGCGCGGCTGCAGGCCCATAAGGACACGGGGCCGGGCAAAAGACATGGTTGGTCGACGTTGCCAGCAGCGGCGGAAGGGATAGTTTATGGATGGTTGTGACACGGGAGCACAAGGGTCACGCCGCGTCACGACGATTGCAGCCAATCACATCAGCAGAAACTCAAAACATCATCGGGCTCAATTTCATACGTTCACCGTCCACGTTCACGATCGTCCCACATGAAGTCTTCAATCCAAGCTGCAAAGGCAAAGGCAAAGGCACCGGTGCTTTCGGATCAGGGTGAATATGCTTTACACCCTGTGTCTATCGTCGATCTCACTCACTGAATGGTCCAGCCAGAGATCCAGCAAAACTACATCCGCATGCAGAATGAAATGCAGGCTCTGGCAGGTAAGATCAATGAATTGGAGCAGCAGGGTGATGAACACAGGTGAGTCTTGACCTTCACTTCCACATTTCCGAAGATCACTAATCCTGCGATCGTCAATTCAGTCTCGTCCTTACAACACTCAATGAGACACTGGAGGAAGAGCCGAGTCGCAAATGTTTCCGACTTATCGGAGGCGTCCTCGTCGAGCGGACTGTTAAGGACGTCGTGCCTACTCTCCAGACAACGGCCGATGGGGTTCGTGGACTTATCGACCGTACTCGGTACACTAATACCCTTCCGACAGATACGGAAAGCGATCTCCAACCTGACGGAGCAGTACAAGTCCAAAGAACAGGATCTCGATAGCTTTAAACGGGAATACAACATCCGTCCCGTATAGATCAGGCCACCTATCGTTGTTATCGCGCGTTTCAGCAGACCTATGTTCGCGGTTGGGGACGCTTCTTACGATCGTCGTTATTTAAACGTAATGCCATTCTCGCTCTAGTTATCGCTATAGTATCGGGTGACTTGTCGAAAGCACTGGTGACCACACAGAAATTCCTTCGCCCAATGTCCACGTGCCAAAGCGACGCGCTAATTATCTCCCAAACTTGCTCAATGCTATTCCCGAGATTATCGTGCTTTCTCAATCATCACAGACGCTTGGCTAGACGTGTACAATTACGCATGGTTTCTTGCTTCATCATGAAGCTATGATACGAGGCTTTACACTTTTCGGCCTTTGGTCGCCTTTCTTCCAAGAACGTCACCAAGGCTACGTATACCACATGGGCGTGCCTAAACTTATTCCAACACCGAGGGCTTCATGATCATCAATGCATGAAAATAGTTCTCTTCCCAACCACCACCGACGTGTCTGTTGTATTGTCCCTCCAAGCTTGCCTTGCGCTCGCCCCCGACGCTCTTTTCGTTCCTATCCAAAAAGAAAATTTCCTTGAAAATGCTATTTGCAATCCTACTTTCCTTGCTCTCTCTCACGGTTCTCCTACCCGGTGTCCACGGTCTTCCCAAAAACCACCACCACCACGCAGCGGCACTGTCCAGGCGCGGGTCCCCAGCCCAGATCAATGCATTCCTTTTCGCGCACAACATCATCCGCACCGCGCACAGTGCCTCCGACCTGACCTGGTCCACAGAATATGCAGCAAAGGCGGAGGCGTGGGCAGATCAGTGCCAGTTCAAACGCACGGACGGGTTGTTGAGTGGGGGTACCCCATACGGGGAACTACATGCTGCGGCGACTGGTGTTTTCCCCATTTCCACCGCGATCGGCCAGTTTGCGAAGGATAAAGGTACACATCTCCACTGTTGTAATTCTCCCCGTGCATTTCATGATCTGTCTCCTTTACTTCCGTAGGCCAATATGACCCAGTTAATCCCACATACACTCACTGGACCCAGATCGTGTGGAAGTCCACCACCCAGGTCGGATGTGCACGTTCGCGGTGCAACAACCTGCTCGGCCGCAGCACCGGAACCGCAACATACTACGTATGTTTCTATGATCCAGCAGGAAACGTTATCGGGCAAGCACCGTACGTTCCTAACCCACTCTCCATGCCGAAATTCGATATGTTAACACCTCGTCGCATCCAGGGAAAACGTACAGTTGTGATTCCTACCAGGGCTCCCCCATACCGTATACCTTCACTCGGCTCCCTGACGACTTCCTTCTTTTGGCCTAGAGCCCCATACATTGGTGCTCGCCCCGCTTGACGCCAAAACCAGCACCAACCCTCATTTACCTGGAGTCAGAGACTTCGATCGTCTGGCACTCTTTTCTTGACTTTTCTTGCACTGGAGGTCACTCAGATGATACCCGTTTTCGGAGTCACTTACGCATACCTACTTACATCCACACCAGCATGTATCTTTTCGTTTGCAATCATTGCAGAAATCTTGAACATCTTATTGGCGCTATAATCCCGTCAACGGATCATCACATTCTATGAAGCCTTTCAATTGAGATGATCATACGAAGGTGATCATTTCGAAGGTCTGCCAATAATGAACATGATCTTCGACTGATGGACAACATTGTCGATGTCATTGCGCGGATAACAAGGCCTTTGGATTGGAGGTGACACTGATACATGTACCGACTGATGGGTTTACGTATGTAGAAAAAAAAAAGTACAGTAGGTTCAAACAAATGACATGCAGAGAATGACGCTAGACAATCACACAACTCCCTCACACCCTTTTTCTCCACTCCGGTATCTCTGACACAGGCCAACCATTACGGGCCAAACCCGACGAAACCCGCCGACCAGGCGACAAATCCCGAATCCTCTCATACTCCGCAAAAACCTTCGTGCTATGCGTATGACGACGCGGATGCTGCGCAGAAACGCTCCTCTCAGTCCCCGCGTCTCGTTCCGGGATATCCTGCACAACCTTCGCTTCATAGCTTTCCTTGAACGATTTCTGTCCATAGCGTTCAGCCAACGATTCCATCGTGACTTGAGCCGGGAGAGAACGGCGAGAATGTGTGGTAGGCAGGTTCTGTAAGATACTGTCCGGCAGAATTTTTTCCTTCGCCTTCATGATTATCTTGCCACTCGGTGAAGTGGTGAACATAAATGAGCTAGAGTCCTTCAGGGAGCTTATAGAGATATCTTCGGGGCGAGAATCCAGGCTAGGCAGCATATCAGGGTTTCGGGAATGTGGTGGAACATAAGACTTCAGTGGGACGGAAGAGGGCGTAGATGGGGGTCCGACAGGAGGCAGCCAATCATCTATGCTATGTTGACCACCGAATGTGATCCATTCGTTGTTGCTTTGGGAGGGAACAAGGGCAGAGTCGTCGCGAGTATCGTAGGTTTGGAGATTTTCTTGAGATGCAAAGTTGTGAACAGGGCGTGATTTGGAACTGAGAGAAAGACTCCGAAGATCCGCGAGAACTTCTTTGGACATACTAGGACTGAGATGCGGAACAGGATCCACGTTGTTGGTGTGGAGACGAAGGTCGCGGAGGGGTGAATCCCCGGACCGTAAAACAGGTGTGGAGATATCCCCACTATTGACAGGCACTTGCTCGTGAACTGCAGCGACTTGAACGTTGGCGGAGGCGTGACTACTACCTTCTCGATGGAAGCGTTGCTCGTGTGTCTCCACGGCAAGATCGGCAGCCGGACGTCGAACCGTTCGAGGCGGAGAAGATGTAACCAGGTCGCCGTCGAATGGCGAAATCTCTGCTATGACATCGTTGTTGAGGTCGGATCTCGAATTAGCGGCCGAGGACGGTCTTCCTGATGACCCACGATCATCACCCAGATATTTGCGAGCAGCCACATTGAGACCAACAACTTGTTGCTTGCGTACCATCCGATGAGATTCATCTTGGTTGACTTCCCTGTCGTGATCCGGGCCTCTGGTCCGAGAAGATCTGCTGCGCCGGCCTCGACGCTGAGGAGCATTCCTTTGTCGTCCTGAAGCAGATGGTGGAGGAGCCTCTTCGGTCACGACGGAAGATTCCTGTCTCTTTGCAGCTGGCTCAGTATGAGGTGAAGCTTGTCTTTTTCTCGGCAGTTGGAATGAGTCATCGCGTCCTGCAGTTGTCACCTTATGGTCGCGTTGCTGACTGCCTTCAACATTCTTAGAGCCCAGTTCAGCTGCCCAAGGATCAGAGTCCAATAAATCCCATTCGTTGGCGAGCATAGGGGCAGACTGTCCAGCAGGTGCTGGCTGCCACTCGTTCGTAGGTGCCTGCACTTCTTCCATGACATGTTCTCTGGTTGAGGCATTTGTTGACAGTGTGTGGCTACCGAGAGTTTGCACAGGTGCCGACTCGACGTCTCGGGGCAATCGGCTGCTGACTTGCTTCATGAAACTCTCCTCTTCGTCACGGGACTGGCTAAAGCGATGAAGAAGCGGCTCCTTTCCGATGTGCGGAGGGGGGTCAAGACGTGCGCTTGCACTCTGCTCTGGCTGAGATCCGTAGCTTTCACGAGGAGGGTTCGGCCTTGAGCCACGGCCCCGTGGCGCAGTCGGCACTGGGAAAACATTGTTGTCGCTTCTCCTACCACGACGACGACGCGGTGCTCGGTGCACTTCACTTGATGCATAAGCCGCCTCCTCGTCCTCGCGATCCCGCCGTGGCCTTCGGGGAGGGATTTGGCTCTCAAGATAATCGTTCCCATCTAAATCAGACGCCACTGCCCAATTTGGGGTGCTTGGGCAATGTATGCTGGCAGTGAGCCCGGGAACAGCGGGATTCGCGGGTACGTTACTCTTTGGGACTGGCTTGGAAGGAGTGGGGAGAGGATGAGAGAGGATTTGACTAGCAAGATCAGGAAACTTCATGGCGAGCTGCGGCACGGTGTGTCAGACAATTTGTCGTCCTACGTCACGAGAACTTACATTGGTTGCATCGGCATAAGTGACCACAGGAGGGATGTCAGGCAAAACCTTTTTCAGTTGCGGAGTGGATGACTGGAGATTATGCTTATGAACAAAAGACGGAGGTGTCGAGGGACGCTCTGGGATATTTGGCTATTTGATAACAGTCCAGAGTCAGTAAAGAGCTGCAACCATGCTATTTTCTTACGACGGTGGTCTTAAGCTCCTTGGAAGTCGATGGGAATGCCGCGCGAGGCGGCAACGATTTCGTGGGTTGCCGATCTGAAGCTGGATTCATCACGTTTGGAAATAGTGGGACCGGACTCGATAACACAGCAGAAATAGTCGGTTCCAGCCTCGAAAATTGCTCTGCAAGCTAGACGGAAATTGGTTCACGCCAAACTCGCTATTAGCAGAAAGACTTACATTGATGATATCGGCATCTGCAAATTCTTCGGCCTTCGAACTTTGCCCTTTGAGGCCCCTTTGCTCAGCTGGAAGAGGTTTAGATAAATCCGAGGATATGGATAGCGCAGACACGAAATCTATCAGAGGTTCTTGCAAAGTATCGGCTTGCTCCAAGGTAATGGAACTGTTACTGCTTGAGGCACGCTGAAGTGAATGAATGGGACCCAGCGGCGCAGGTGAGGAAAAACGCTACGAGGGAGGGTCCGTTAGGACGGGAACGAGAACAGGATCAGCATATATGCGCACCATTGGACAGTCATTGTCCATGTTATGACGCGGCACAAAAGGGTTGAGAAGATAGCCTGACGCTTCCTTGTGGTCTGAGATGTCAAAAGTTTCGGGAAGCTCGGATTCAGAGAGGGGAAATGAAGTATTTCCAGAAGCAGCTAAAGCATCTTCGTGTGTTTTGAGGAGAGGTTGGATATCGCTTGCAACCTATGAAGGTAATTGAGATTTGTTGTCAATAAGATGGGCACACATTCTTACCGGCTTTGCTAACCAGAAATCTGAGGGCGGCGGGTCAAAAAAGAAACCTCGGCCATTAGACGATGGTCGAGGAAGATCTGCTGCCAGTTCGCTCCTTGGCTGAAGGGACGAATGAGATCGCCAACCTCGATGACACTCCAATTAGCTAACCTGATCAGACGAAGGGCGTTTCTCTGTCGTCTCTTGAGAAACTACGGGGGCATCTGTTTTGTCCGCGGTGGGCTCATTGATGTTGCCCATGGTCTAAAGGGTTGGTGAATCGGCGGGCTCGCTGTGGGTCTAGAGAAGAAAGGATGCTGGGCTGTGCATGAATACCAGGGATATCGAGATATGGCGGGGCGGTGAGGGAGGTTGGAGGAAGTGGAAGAGGGAAGGAAATAAGGACGAGCTGTCAATGTGAAGTGAATTGTGACAATGAATCGAGGGCTCAATGTGGCTGCAGAACATCTAAATATATCCTGCATTAGTCCTCCTGCACGCTGGAATTCGTTGAAAAACAACGCACGATGAGACCAGTTCTCGAGCAGTCAGGCTGCTTCAAGCTTCAGTGAACCTCACCTGCCCTACCAGCTGCGACATACTGAATGACTGGTTGTCGTTCGTATTCGCGTCCAGGAAACATACCAGCCTGGATTACGCGTATAGCAGAACCTGGTATAGATGGTTTCAGTAGGAGCTAAGTCACTTTTGCAGAAGAGTACCAGTATGGACGCGACCCTGGATTGCCTTCACAGCGCCCCGACGCGTCGGTCCGGTCCATCATGATTCGGCGACGCCGCATGTCCGACATCATATTCCATTCGTTCTCTTGTTGTTCTCCCTTTTCCCTCCTATACCCATAGGCTGTGCCTCCTTCCTCGTCTTTCTATTCAAGTGGACTCATATCGACCATGGAAGGCCCTAGTCAGCGTTCTGCAGACGGATCACCGATCTTCGACTCCCTTGATGTCGACCTCATAGTCAAAGTGCTGGCACATACCCTGTTCGGTCGGGCTTCCATTCATCGTACTAAAAACCAGCCGATTCTGACCCTCTAATAGGCCCTTTCTTCATTTTCTTCGTCCCAATTTTCTACATCTTCCAGGGCGCCAAGTTTACCGACCCAGTCATCGTTTACTCGTTCATCTACTGGGTGGTTATATCCTTGTTTTGTAAGTTGTTCGCATAGCAACTTCTACTGGGCTCACAATCTTGTAGGGTTTGTGAAATGGTACTCCAGACTATACCGTAATCAAGGGAGCTTGCTCTTTGGACCAGGACGAGTTGATTGGGGCGAACAGATCGTCGTGATCACTGGAGGTACATCCCATTCACTATTCCTACGTTTGAAGTGCGGCTCTCCTACAGCTTCCAGGTGCCTCTGGGGTCGGCGAACTATTGGCGAACACAATGGCAGTCAGAAATGTTAACGTGGTGGTTCTCGATACCAACCCAATCGTCACAGAAAATTGTATGTCCTTCGCTCTAAAAATTTCAGTCGTGAGCTGATTGTATGGTATAGATAATAATATTACATACTATAAATGTGATGTTTCGAACTGGGAAGAAGTAGAGGCCGTGTCGAAGAAGGTCATTGAGGATGTGAGTATATTCTAGATTCTCAATGCTCAAATTCCCATTTCCAACAATAGATTGGCGTCCCAACCGTGCTCGTCAACAATGCAGGTGTTGTTCAAGGCAAACTTATCCTGGACCTGAAACCTGAGGACATTAAGCAGTATGGTGCTTCTGATATCCAAAATAACTGTGCCTTATTTTGTCCTTTAGGACCTTCGGAGTTAATACCCTGGGTCACTTTTGGACTATCAAAGCCTTCCTTCCATCAATGCTGAAGAACAAGTCCGGTCATATTGTATGTACCGCTCACTTTGCTATTGTCTGCAGCCTTGTTGACACATTCACAGGTCACGGTCGCGTCCGTGATGGGCTATGCTGGGTCCGCTCAGATGTGTAAGTAGCTTAAGTCTACATCACCTATGTCACGAAATGAAATGGCTCTCGTTATAGCTGATTACTGTGCCTCCAAGGCAGCGGCTATCTCTTTACATGACTCTCTACGATATGAACTCGATCTTCGGTAAATAATGCTTTAGCGCAGCAACATGAAGGAGGCTCACTCTCATCTGCTCTCCAGGTACAATTGCCCACAGATTCGAACCACTCTCGTGGCACCAGGCCATATCCTCACTCCCATGTTCAAGACATTGAGCGTACCGGATCGTTCATGGTATAAGTTTTTCTTCCCGCCAGTCCAGCCTATCACTGTAGTGAAGCGCATCATTGCCGCTCTCGACGAACAACACTCGCAAATCATCATGGAACCATTCTATACCAACTTCGTTCCATACCTCACACACTTCCCGAGTTTCTTACGAGACTTCATCCAATGGGTAAGAGCTCCGGTTGAACTTCTTATACAACTCTGTATTGATGCCTCATACATGACAGCTCGGTTATTCAAACTACGCCATGGAGCACTTCGTCAAGGTGTCTGGGCGGCGTAACGATGAAGGAGATGATCCTTTGAAGAGGCAGTAGACTAATAAGTAGTCGCCACTATCTTATCTGATAACATGACCCTGATTTAATTTCCTGTGCCTGACCCTGCGTGCCCCGCACCTCCATCAAGAGCTCGAAACTCGTGTAGATGCTGTTGAACCCTCGGTCCGAGTGAAATTCGGCCTCTCTGAGAATATCCTATGAACTGGCTCTACGAGTCTACTTCCTTCGTCATTTCGGCCAGTGCCAAGCCCAAGAAACTCGTGCTCGGAACCATTCACGGGTCATTCTTGTTTTCGACAGTCACATAAACCCATTGTCTTTCAATTTCGTCAAATGTGGCACCCACCGGCGGCTGTGCACCAATCCAAAAAGGAAACTATGAAGTCGCGTGGGTGGCATGGTGGTGGTCTTCATGTGCACAATGACACAAAGGCAGTCAAAGCTTTAACAGCTTAAAAGACGCTCGCTCACTTCACACTTGTTACTAACCTTTCACAACCCCCAAAACCTGATCCATAACGCTTCCCTTGCTTCTAAGCCTGGGTCGCCCTTCTGCCTTCAAATAACCTTAACACCTTATCAATTTGGTCGAGCCACTCGCCACACTGACATCATCAAAGAACAGAAATCCTGAAGAAATGGATGAACGAGCAGTAAAATATCTAGAGGACATAGGGTCCACCTCCACGCCAGCCAACTACCCCGCAGTTCCATGCATGCCCCACACGAGGAGTGCCGCAGCGACATCGCGGCGTCTGCGTCGAGCGCCACGCATCACGTGCTCAGGCGCCGACGCGACAAATTTTGACACCGTTGACAGACCACTCGCAACGTCAATCCAACGGGCGTATAAAGCCCCAACGTCGGCGGCTGGCGTGGAGATAACAAACGACACGCTTTTAAGTGAAGATAAAGTACCAGAGGTGCGTTCGCTTCCAGGTCATGCATGTTCGTTGTTCTGATCACATTATTGGTAGCATGAATCCTTGATGTTATTGAGCTCGAGTGGAGAATGTTCTTTAGCACTGTTTCAGACGCATAATCTTAAAGAAGATGAACATTGTTCACGCGTCATTGAAGAGGAAGCTTATACCGGGGATGTGCAAGACACGTCGCAGCTTCAGGCTGCCTCGTGTCCCCCACATTCGGAAATGATATGCCATGAGGAAGTTGATAGCCCTGCATGGGATGTATCCAATTACCTGGTGAGTACGCTTTACACGTTCTGTTATGTGTCCCTCATCCCCATATTCTTTCTAGCCTCTAGATATTGATGACGCATCAGCATGCATTCATGACTTGAACGCCGTCTCTTGGGATGGTAGACGTGACAACGTGCGTGTGTTTCTGGCTATCACTGAAAAACAGTGTATTTATATAACTGCAACAGGAATCTTTGAGGTATTTCTACCGGAACCGACGCAACCTTGTTCTCGATTCCATCACGCCAGACAAGACGCCCCATATCGTGATCACTCCCGCTGAGGAGACTTGGGAAGACCAATATGCTCTCTGGCAAAACAGGATCGACATGCAATGGCCGCCGAGCCTGCGTGTACCCCAGCTCGACATGTCAAGGTGTCGCCTGCCAGAAGAATACATTTATCCACCCGAGGTGGCGCAAGCGGATTGCCCGCCGTCGCCGCCGGAACTCACTGAAGTTCCTGTTCTCGTGTGTCCAAAACCCTTGCATGTGTTCAGTCCCTCGAAATTCCGAGAACTCGTGCGTCCTTTCTCCCACCAGCGACCTAAACTTGGATGCTCATTCCTTCATCAGGTCGAGTCTGCATCAGGTGAACGTCTTGTTCTTGCCGAGGTTGTAAGAACTCTCCAGAGGCAGAAATGCAAGAACGCAGTATGTATTTTCTCTGCCCTGTTTTAGAGCTATGTCGACTGATGCGCGTTATAGTTTTTTGACGCGTGCGTGGTAGCACAAGTATTCAGAGAACGCTACGATGCTTCGCCCGATATCTTGGCCGTTTGTGAACCAGCTTTCCGATGGACAGATCCTGCGGAGGTAAGCAGAAAATCGTTGTTCGCCTCTCCCTTTAGGGTTTGACCAAGTGTTTTTCCGTTACCATTAGCCTGTCCTCGCGATGAGCCGCATGCAATTCGGAGCCACGATCCTTGATTCCGCCTGCCCGTTCCTTGTGCCACACATTGTTATCAATGCCCCCCCTCCCCAAGATCCAATGTTCACCGAGAGTAACCAGACTTGCACCCAAGACCACGCGTATGGCCAACGCCTGATAGTACCGTCTCGCATGGCCGATGTCGTCAACACATTCGAGGACTGGGATGACGCGTTGTCATTGTATTACAACTCATTGGTATATTGTGATGCTGTGACGGACGTGGATCTTCCAGAGAGCCCTCCCCAATCGCGACCCGGGACACCTTTGCCCGAAACCCCCGTGGATGAAGATGACGATCTCGAGTTCTTCTATACACCGCATGGGGAAGATGATGATCATGTCATTGGCATAGAGACTACTTCTGCCTACCCCCGCATCCTTGGCTTCGAATGCGGTCCTGCGGAAGATCTGTGCCCAGAGCCTGAAGCGCTTTCATCGATGACGCGGCCGATGTTCTATATCGACGAGGATGACGATGAGCTTCCTTCTCTCGATGATTGGTAGACGCGCCGAGAGTAATATACATTCCTCCCATTCGCTATCTCTTGCTTTCGCCTTCGATACCATCATTGCGCACGATATACCATGCTTTCATCTACATCACGCATTTATACATACTTCAAGCCATACATATTCCAATTGTAAATTATAAAATTCCGAAGTGATAGAACGGACAGAAAAAGAACGGAACGGAACGCGGAGGGAGTGAGCCGCGATAGGGTGAGGAGTACACCCCCGGGTAGAATGACTCAAGCGCCGCAGTCGGACAAGCTGCTGAGGCTAAGAACACCAGTGATAGTGGAGAGCATCAAAGTATGCTGTGATCCACCGCCCAATAATACAACATTAGCACGAATTCTAGAGCAGCGAGTAACACGGGGACTTTACGTGACTCGAGTCATATGAACGTCGGAATACCACAACACAGACAAAAAGTTACAGATACAAAGACAAACGTGGGTAAGGATACAGCGAGATAAGCAAGCGAGATAACGGTATGGTATGTGTGTATAGTGACGAATACAGGCTTCGGGATGAAAATAGGATGTGACGATGCGTATAATGCTGTACCAATAATGGACGCTCGTGATGCGAAAGTAGATATCCACGTCAAAAGATATATAAGATATAGAAATTCATGCCGCTCCAAGAAGCGTTGCCTCCTGAGGGGCTGCGGCGAAGCACCGTTTTTTTTAGCAGCTGCAGAGCAACCGTTGCGCACGAAGAGCATGCCTTTTATCGACCTGTCGTGATAGTGAGCGAACAATTAGCGTTATGTGATGTCATCGACGTACCAGTAGATTGGCGGTTTTGAAGGTAGAACTGTACATATGATTTATTCCATTTTCCTCGAGGACTTGGGAGAATCGGTTGACCAGACCGTACTTGTCTAGAAACACAAACATCAGGTTAGAGCTTAGGTTCAGTCTGTGCATTCGAACATTGCGCATACCCAGACCGAATCTTTTGAGGTCAATCTGCAGACATCTCATAACGCCCCCTTCAGAGTACACGGCGTCCTCCGAGTCGGAATCATCGTCTTCTTCTGACGGCTGATCCGGGGCCTGTCCGTTGATAAGACGGTTGTCTGCCGCGTCCAATTCTCCACTGCAGATGACCATATGTCGTTCGTTCGGCGGAAAGAGCGTGGAGAGAATGTGAACGTCCGCGGTCAAAGAAGAACCCTCTGCGGTCCTCGTGTAGCTAAAGAATGGCACTTGGGGCGCATGTGCGTCTTGCACCGTGGGACCGTTCCCATTGGGAGTTTTTGGAGGCAAGGCAGACGAACGTGGTTGGATCAGGTGTACCGACGGGGGCTTGGATGGAGGAGGGGATGTTGACAGATCATGCAGGTCAGAATATGAAAGCGAGGCTGAGGCTATCATAGGGGCATAGGTATTTGATTGGGGTGAGTGCGACAAGTAGCCGTCATCTTCACCAGAAGACGAAGACGCCGTGCTAGCAAATGATTGGCGCCGCACCATGGGATTCACCTCCGGTGAGAACTCGAAAATCGGCGTTGAGGGGTTTCGAGATGGTAGGAAAGGACGGGTAGAAGACGAGGTGTTGGGAGTCCGAGCCGAGCTCGGGGGGGAAATTAATTCGGGAAAGGCCACAAGTTTGACTATCTTGAGGCCCCAATGATCAGCCCCGAGCTCATCCGATAGGCCAACGCACGCTAGATCGGAAGGAAGAAGTCGAACCTCTCCAGTCGTTGGTGAGTACGATTTCCGTCGAGGAGAGGGCTTGGTTTCAAATAGCTTGGTCATCCCGGAAGAGCCTTGGAATTCCCTCCACACTGGTTTCGAATCAGGGGAGACGGACTCGGGGTCGGTTCCACTCCTAGCACGAGTATACACTGTGTCGGAAGCAAGCTCTGTCGTAGAACGGAAGTCGTGGATAGATGACCGATCTCCAGAGTCCGTCGGGTTAACAGGTAACGCATCCGTGCCAGAGGAATACAAATCAAAGCCAGCAGCAGCTAACAGGCTCATAACTTCATGAAGGCGGGACTCTTTGACCTGTGGGACCGATGAGGTTCATAACCGTGCAAGTACAGCGATGGACATACAAAGATGAAGTCGCTCATGTACGATGACTGATAAAGAATGGAGATCCCGGCAGCAGCGAGAGGAGCTGAGACCTCATGTACTCGCGCTCCGGAATTGTCTAGGAAGCTCGCGTTTAGCGCAGATTAGAGGATGGATTGGTGGTGCACACCGATCTGGTCATTGTGCGAATCAACCTGAAGCACGCTCCACTTCTCGTAGGAAATTTCGACGGGGTCTATGTCATGACCTCTCGATAGTTTTCGACCCGATCCTGAGTTCGAGCGAGAACGCTGCCGCTGCCGGTCCCTCCGTGCAATTGGCTCAAAGTCTTCAAGGACACTCTCATCAGCGAAAAGACTGAGCTCAACCTCGTTGCAGGTGACGTTCAAGAAGGTGGGATTCGGCTGCAAGATTTGCTTGAGAACAGGGTGGGAGAGCTGGTGCAGACGTGAACGAGGTATATGGACGAGTGACAGAGATGCAGGGAGATGAGCGATTGTCACCTGCATGGATATGGTCGAAGTCAGAGGGAGGGAAAAATCCTGGCGAGTTTTGAGAACGGCCTGAGGCACAGTACCTAAATAAAGTCCAGATCTGGGACCCTTATCTTACCCCTTTCAGCTATTTGGTAATAATAATTTACTTACCGGCGCGGTTCCGGATCACGTGGGACCCAATCAAATTATCTTTGTTTCCGTCCACATCCAATCGTCTTCTATCTCAAAGCTTGTCCAATGGCTTCCCTATGCCCTAGCCACGACATTCTTATAGCAACCCACTTCATGTCCTCAATCACATTAAAGATTACCATAACCCAACAATCCTCAATATCTCTTTACGTCTGGTATAGCACTTCGTCAGTCAATCAGCTGTTGGGTATCAGGGTCTGGATTCTGGAAGAGCAAGCGAATGATGTTTGTTCAGATTCCATGGTCCGTTACGCGAGGTTTTTAAAAAATCTAGCTGCCTGCTCATCGACTAGAAGGTTCATAACCGTCGATCGGCGCACAAGACTCCAGGAGCAGTCTTACGACTTGGGAGCTTATCGAGGGAAGGGTAGGTATCTGTGAGCCTCACGCTTTCGCGACCATAATCAGTTGTTGCGCCGGACGTAGCGTTTGATCCTGCCTCGATCAGCGTGCCCTTGACGCCACAGGGCGAGTCAGGACACCCAATGAATTCATTGTACAACCTATTCACTCTTTCGACCTTCTATCGTGACACATATCGAGAAGGTAACCACGTTGGAGAGCTTAAATCCGCTGGACCTTATTCTTTTGCTGTTCACCCTCGAATGCTCCAGTCCGACCTCGCCGCGCAATCCGTGTTTTTCCTAGTCTTCGTTCCAGACGTCAAACAACACTTGTACCCATACGTCTTGCCACATAACCGCCGCCTGCTGATTCTTGGCTAGACTTCGGATGGCGCTTGTCACCTTTCGTCCAACCCCAAGTTTGTTGCCTCGCAGGATTTTGATTGGGCCATTGAAACTTTTCTATGCCATACCACGCTAGCTTGTAATTTGTCAGGACCCTGTTTTTGCTGGGGTGTGCAGTCTAGGGCGTCGATTTTTTAAATCTCGGATATCTAAGTAAGTACGTTACTTCTTTGCGCACTGATAAAATTATAGGGCACGGACGTCGCATGTGATAAACCCTTGCATAATGATACAACAGATCGCGCATTCGAGTCACGATGTTATCTTCCCCAGTGATGTGGAGGCGTCTGGAGGCGTTCACCGCGTCAGATGTCACTTCTAGAAACCGGGAACACACGAAATTTGATATTTAGAAACCAGCACGCAAGATCATCTGTGAAGCAACATGTGTATATTTTTTCACGAGTTCTGCATGCCCATTGACTCGGCTCTCATTGACACCATCGATGACTGTCCACCGTCATACAAGTTCATTAAGAGATGTCGATTTGCAGATGGCCTGAGTCGAAGATATGTTTACAATACATTTACTGTATTTCCGATGCTCAGATATTGAAAAACAACAGTGGAGGACCGGGGTGGTGTGTAAGGTACAGCAATCGAACTCGGATAAAATGGTATGGCGGAGAGATGTAAATGGAAATAATGATCGAGCATTAGAGGCGAAAAGACAAGGAGTGGAAGGAGTGGAAGGGAGCCTAGAAGATCCACAGTAGTAGGGGAGGAAATACGTACGTATGTGTGTCACGGTAAAATACAATTTGAAGAAGAGCCCACGAATAATGATAGGTAGTATGCAGTACAGGACAAACCT
Source organism: Hypsizygus marmoreus (assembly GCA_013433165.1). Lineage (NCBI taxonomy): Eukaryota > Fungi > Basidiomycota > Agaricomycetes > Agaricales > Lyophyllaceae > Hypsizygus > Hypsizygus marmoreus. The sequence continues at coordinate 990,251 of CM024087.1, forward strand.
ATCCGAAACACAGAATCACCGGAGAGCCGCGGTCTCATCACGGTCACTCGGGTCTGCAATACATTTTCGCAGTGGTCGTGCTCTGGGTGAGCTCGAGGCAGGCTGAGCCTTTGTCCGTGAATGGGCAGATTGCCTCGAGTACGCGAGAGGACGGGAAGCCGGGTGGGTGGTGGCGCGATGATTCCGCGTTGTGGGCTTAATGGGAGACTGCGGCGATATCGCCACAGGCCTCCTTCGAAGGTGATACCGCGTACTTGGATGGGAAGGGTTAGGCGACAGGCGGGTTGGGGATTGGTTCGACGACCGTGGAGGGGGACGCAGGGTGGAACCATGCTTTGGTGTGTGTGATAATTTGGAAGAGGTACCGACGGTCGAGGGATATACAGGGGAGGTTGGAGGGTCAGACTGAATCGACGACAACGACGACATTGGGCTCAATGGCCCAAGCAGGCCGGCGCGATCTCTGCGCTGCAAGAGCCCTAACCGAGGTAGGAAGCCTTTCTGATCATCGCATTGAGAAGCGCCATCAGGCTGTGAGGCCTGCATGGAACTGTTACTCTGGTCGGTCCGCTGTATCGTACCATTGGGTGTCATAAGAGGCGTGGTGATGTATCTTGCTTCGACGCTTTCAAGAGGCATTTGGGAGATCTGCGATTCCCTTGGTTGCGAGGTCGCATTCGAAGATTGAGACGGGGATTGAGAGTCTTGTTCGTAATCGTTTAAATTCATGAATCCTCGTTCGCGTAAGGGCGGGTTCGTGGTGGATGACTGTTGAATGTCCGGTTCGGTAATCTCGCGTTCCAATTTTGCCTTCTTGGTGAAACTGCTCACTTGCCCCTCCCCGGCCTTCGAGCTACTTGACTCGGCCTCATCTTCCCCATCCCTTGTGACACGTTTTAGAGGTCTTGAGACGCCCGGCAGAATTTGGCGTCTGTGGAACGCCTGCACTGGGGGTAGGGTACTTTCGTAAGCAAAATCTCTGACTTTGATACCCAGTATTGCTAGCGCATCCGCATGTGCTTGACTTTGGGGCTCGTAAACTTGGGGCGCGGTTGAAATAGGTTTGGACGATATGGCTACGACCATGGACGTTGAGGGCAAAGATAATGTTGTTGGGGACTTGGGATACGACATAATATTAGGACAAACTTGAGTGCGTTGCTCCGCGCCACGTTCTTGACTTACGGTGAGAAGAGGGGGGGGAATCCGTGATGTGGGCTTTTGAACGATTGTGGGCGTGCCGGTGTCCATTTGAGGCAGGACCCTGTGCTTGCTGCAATGACTCGAGCGCTGTCAAGCTGCGCGATCACACGAGGTGTTCGTTCACAAAGGAGCAGGCGATGCTGCTGATCCTTCGGGTCCTGGACGTCAAGGCGAATAATATCGATGAAAGGATGTGAGTTGAAAGGAAAGAGATCGAAATTCGCCGTCGGTTGACAATGGCCTTGTTTTCAAACAAACACAAAGATCATGTGACTGGGGACAGATGACACCGCCAAGGCTTCTTTTGGATTGGACGACACGCACAATAAATATCTGACCACGATTGCACGTATGTCCGCGCTTTTTTCACATCAGAAGTCATCTAACGCGCTCTAATAACAGGGCTCAACACGGTACATATTGGGATCATAGTAATGTGTTATGTCTTCTAACTCATCTTCGTACCAGGGAAAAGACAGAACTCCGACGAGAGTCGTCTGAACGCTTTGGAGCCTTACGCTGCCACCGGGAATGTTGCGGAAAGCTTGGAAACCCATCGCAGCTATCGTAGTTGTTGGTACGCCGGCATACCTATACTACGCATCAAAGTCCGAGCATCACCAGACCTTCGACCTCGCCGTCAAGGTCAAAGGCGCCGACGGAAGACCCGAAATGGCGAACAGAGCACTCCCCCTTTTGCCCATGAAGATCCTCGAATCCCGCCTCCGTGAATATGCCACAGTGAGTGGCCATACTCGACCAGGAGGACCAATATGGCGCTTTGCCACAGCCGCCTTGGCTGCAAATGACCCCATGGAAGATGCGAATGCACAGCAGATTGTGCAGAGGGACGAGTCTGATCCATCCGCACCGGGAGACTACCTATTTTTCGCTGTTATGGATGGCCATGGTGGTAGAGAAACATCTCAGCTCCTTTCACGCGTTCTCATTAAAGCCGTTGCCCTCGAACTCTCCAACCTTGTCACGAACCCCGAGGCTGAATCTCCATTGGGCCTTTTAGACAGCGTAAAATCACTGATATGGTCGCCATCGACCTCGCCCATCCAGGCTGCATTGGATGCTAATCCTCAACGAGTGTCGCGAGTCATCCAGAACGCGTTCGTCAAGCTGGATACGGAACTCATCAATGCGCCAATCCAGATCCTCGCGAACAACCTTGATGCCGAGGCTCGGAAGACTAAAGTTGTGCCCGATCTCAGTCAGCATCCTATGGCGCTTACGACCATGCTCCCTGCTATCTCAGGTTTGATTTACCCAAGTGCTCATTATTCGTTTCGTGACCTAATAAAATCATGCAGGTAGCTGTGCTTTGATGGCGATATTTGACACTGCTCATCGTAACCTATACATCGCATGCACCGGCGACAGCCGAGCTGTTGCGGGCGTCTGGGAAAAGACTGCTGATGGAAATGGACAATGGCGGGTGGATGTTCTCAGTGAGGACCAAACTGGACGTAACCCGAATGAGCTTAAACGGTACGAGGAGGCAAATCTTTCGATGCCCTCTGCATAATTTTATCACGGACGTCGTCACGCAGGTTACAGTCGGAACATCCAAAAGACGAGGCAGATTATGTGGTCCGCGAAGGGCGTATACTAGGTGGGTTAGAGCCAGCTCGCGCATTTGGTGATGCTCGATATAAGTGGCCTCGCGCCATCCAGGAAACGTGAGTGGTCATTTAACTTCCCGCATACATAGCACCATACCCAAAGCCTTCGACTGCAGACTTAGTCAGGTATTTCTTGTTGGTAATGGGCGGCCGTTGCGGTCACCCCCATCACTATTCAAAACCCCACCTTATGTCACTGCAAGTCCTGTCGTGACGCATCGTAAACTCTCCTTCTCCGACAATTCTGAGGATTCGTCTGAGAAGACCATGCGCTTCCTCGTCCTCGCCACTGATGGTCTTTGGGATCAGCTCAGGTAGAAGTGCAGCTTCCTTCTCTTTCCAGAAACATAGCTGAACTCTTCCCCAAAGCTCAGAAGAAGTCGTCAGCCTGGTCGGTGGACATCTCGCCGGTTTGAAAGGCACCATTCCAAAGTCCGATCTACCTGCGCTCGTCCCCACGGTTTCCGCCTCCGCAACTATCGAAGGGAAGAACAAGAAGAAGCAGGCTGGCGCTGGGTCGTGGGCTTTCGCTGACGACAATATCAGTGCACATCTGATCCGCAATGCGTTTGGAGGAGGCGACGAGGTGTACTTCCGACGCTTGCTCAGCATTCCTCCGCCGTATGCTCGAAGATACAGGGACGATGTTACTGTAACTGTTGTATGGTGGGAGGATGGCAATGAGGATAATGCCAGGATTGCCTCGATTACAGAAAAGGTTAAGGCCAAGCTGTAGTATTATTATACAGGGATATCCTTCGGTTGTAGATGTACTCCCGTTTTAGTGGCTCAATATTAATATTAACGTTACAAGGCTATCGTGACAACAGTAGTCGACTCATACGTCCGTCATGTGTAGATAATACTCATCAAACGCCTCTTGGTCTCCGCCTGTATGTGCTGGACATATTCTTGCGGCTAAACGGACTCTCCAATGGTTTGGCATAGCCACTGGACCGAGATTGTATGGGGAATGGTTGGCGAGCATCGATCTTTCGGGCCTCAGAGATGTAATTGTACGATTTCCGCTTCTTGGGATTTGTAGATCCATAAAAACTCTCTGCTGGAACGGGTGGCGATGAAGGGGGTGGGGCAGCTGGGGATGATTGTCTGGGTGGTGAGGACGGCTTGCCCGATGCCAGAGGGGAAGACGGACGTCCGTTATTGATTTCCTCAGGCTTGTCAGAGTCGCTGTCACTGTCCGAGGCGTAGGCATCTAACTCTTTCAGCGCAAGCTTTGCTGCGGCGGCTTCGATTTTCTTCTTCACCAGAACCGCCTGCGGATCTATCCCATTCACTTTTTGTCGCTTCGGGTTCGAAACGTCGCCATTTACAGTCGGCGATGGAAGCAACGGGCCAATGAAGGGCGCTGAAACCTTGGTTCCTGTGTCTTCATCAGCATCTCCCGCCCGTTCATCCTCCCGCTCCTTCCTCTTCTTCATCCCTGCAACTAGACCAGGCTTCTGGATCCCTATCGAGGGGTTCATGGCAGCCTCTAGCCCCTCTCCCTTCTTTCGAAGATAAAACAGCATGTAGGCGTTCTTCTTGTTCACAGGAGGACCTGGAATCATAGTGACCGACTCGTCATTCATCTCCCACCAATTACCATCCCTGCTCTTGACGAAGGCGTAGTAATGACCCGAATTCGGCCCTCCCCCTGCATGGCAGATGACACCGTAGAGCGAGTATGTTGGTCCATAGTGGCCCTCGCTCATGTAAGGTTGCAATGATAACTGTTCATCGTATTGAACATGATGACCGATCTTCCTGCCCAACGGTGAAAAACGCTTGAGATGCACGGTGAGAACAAGAGGTGCCTCGTGCAGTGTGAATCGTTTTTCAGCAACGACATGCTTCTTGCACCTATGGCCATCCGCTTAGGAAATTGTCGTGAGATCAGGCAGGTGATACTTACTTCTCGCACTTGTACTTGTCGGCGCCTTTCAGGTAATCAACCGCTACGAACTTGCGTAGAGCGTCCCTCAACATGTCCGACTTGTGAATATCGATACTGAGGTCCAATATTCGATCGAACGTGTCGCTGTTGTATCCGCAATCATGGCAAGTGACGCGTGATCGCAATTGACCGCCGAAAATTTTGTGTACCCAGGTCGTGTCCGCGAGTTTTGGGTCTGCTTTTCTGTGTATTTTTGTGAGCGGGGACAAGAGCCGATGGGACTGGGAACATACATAGAGAAACCAGCCAAACAAGATTTCTGTAGGGCGTCAATTGCATAGCGAAGGAATTCATGCGAGTCTTCTTGTCTACCCCTCCGCATGTGTTTAGCAATCACTAGACGATGTTGGAGTCAGAATATACGGTGAGTGATGCATAAGGACGTCGTACACACCTTGAAGTTTGTTGGTTATTACTGTCGGTGAAAAAGTGGATTTTTGTGCATGGGACTGCACTACAACGGACCTCATACTACAGGACATGCAGAATCCTTTATCAACCCTACCTGAAAAGAAGTCAGCGAATACCGGAAAGTCTGAGAAGGACCACACACATATGTCTTTTTTATGGTTAATCAAAACGCGAAGCAACGGAGGTGTATGCAGTAGACATTGCAAAGCACTGTTGAGAAAGCACGTATTTCCACTATTATATAGTCCATTGCCACGATTACACGTATCGGGCCATGTAGAGTCGATGCCGCCCGGGAACAAGGAGACGGTTTTAGGAGTAGTTACTGGGGCGCTTGTAGATTTAATTGGTGTTGACGCTGGTGGCTTGGGAGGTTCATGGCGCTGAAGAGACCCGTGACTAAGGGAATGATTAAACGCGACAAGATGGCTTACTTCAGGCTTGGAAGCTCTGGGTGAGCCGTTGATGGGTTCGTATTTGCCAGGGGGTACAGCTAACGCGCCCGACGAAGAACCCTCTACAAATTCGATTGGAGGGGGAAGCAAGTTGTTGAATGCTTCCTTGTCTCGTGCTGGTCTATATTGGAGCGGCGAATCGTCCGAGACATGGGACGTAGAAAAGGCGGGCTGGGTGGGGAGAAGCGGCGAAGCAAGCATCATTATCGAGGCCAACCGGGGCGGCGACAAAGCAACAGGAGATAACTTGCAGCGTATGTGGGGCCAGCGATGAAAACGAGGACGAGCAAAGATAATCAGGACGGCGACGAAGAACAAGTTTGGCAATCAGAGCGGTAGACAATTTTGTCAAATCGCACTCTAAGTCTGGTCTTGTTTGTTTCTGATGGGCATCACCAAATTGTGGCCACTCCGGATCCGCTCATTCATGCTCATACCATGTCCGTCTTTCTTCGACCGCTCTTCAGGAGGGCAGAGAAAAAGTTTCTAGGTAACCTACCCTTTCTTCTCGCAACCCATACACCACCATACCAAGAGCGCACTCTCGACGCATGTCTGGATGGCTTGAAGTCCGGAACCACACGGCTGAATATATCTTTGCCCACTTACCATGGCAAATCGATTTTTATAGTGAATCTTCTGTCTCGAATGCCGTCGCCTGCTTTAAATAGCTCTGCTACTCGCTCCCTTGTCGTTGTGGACAGCACCACTGCGATGGAGCGACTCGCTGTTCATTTCGCTGTTTTATCTCCTTCGTCGACGATCGGGTTAGAAGACGGCAACGATAATAAGTGTCGTGGAACATGCAACATGTAAATTCCTGTTTCCTATGATTCTGGTTATTTCACCAACCCATCAGAGTCATCGCAACTTCAGGCACTTTACGAAGCAAAGCGCGTTTGGGAAAGTTCGATCTCTCAAAATTGAAAGCTGTTATTATAGATGTGGACCCTGAAGCTCTGGAGTATGCCTGTTCTGTTCTGTGCAGAGTCAACATTTGATTTCACGTTTGCAGCTACCGCCTGCTATCGCATTTCCAGCCCGAACTCAAACGCAGACGGTCAAAGAAGACTAAGCAACAAATACCTCCCCATCAGATCGCGATAATTGGCCTTTCGCCATCTGACCTTCCGGGCATCGCAAATGAGGCGTCTGGCTCGATATACCAGTGTACTATGCATCCCCACAGCATGCTGGAAGAGATGCAAGAACAATGGTATGTTCCGTTGACTACTCTCAAACTTACACTTCTGATCAGACTCAAGGTCCTGCGAACCTCGGTTCATATCGATAGTTACAGTGATGGATCTGAGACGAGTGCCTGAAGATCATGAAACAGCCGACTTTGTAGCCCCCTCGTTGGCCGTGGCTATCAACAAGCCAACTGTGAATACCTCCATCGTGGAGGCTTGGTCTGATCATGCTGGTAGGATAACGTCGTTTCCCTCAAGTGCCATATTTACGTTCCATGAACGTTTGACTCTAGCAACACGTAAATCCACAGTTGTGTTTTGTCTCGACGCGACACATGCAGAGGCTCTTGCCCGTGCTTATGAGAATCGCGGGTTTGCAGCAAGATGGATATCTCCAGAAACACGCGTCGAAACTCTCAATGATATTATTGCAGATTTTAAGTCAGGTGTCTTGCGTGTACTTATAACTTGCGGTGAGTACCAAACAGCAATGAAGATTCCACGCGACAACTAAAAATGTTCAACTAGACATATTCTTTCAGGACGCTGATATACCAAACATTGATTGTGTAGTCATCGCTCGCCCGACGCTTTCGCGCGACACATTCGCACAAATGGCGCGTATGCTTTGCCAATTGCATGATGCATCTCTTGATGGACCTTAGATTCGTTACGGAATGCAATGTTCTCCAGACACTGGGAAAGAAAACTGTCTCGTCATGGATTTTGTGGATAGCGCTCCACGAAAACTAGGCATAATTTGCACTGCGACCATGTTTGGACTGGACCCCACTGAAGTCGCAATTAAGGGCAAGTACAGTATTAGAGGATCAAATTACCGAACGAATGCGACTAATATGTAAATCCAGATGAAAGTGCGGAATCGCTGAAGGAACTTGCCCGAAAAGTCATGAGTATCCCTCCCAGGGTACCGCCCTATGAGACTTTGGACAATCCTTTTTCCTTGGTGGATGGCGCAACTGGCGATCCTCGCCTTGCCGAATTAAGCGAAAATGCCTGGGTTGCATGCGGAGATGACCACTACTCTTTGCGATGTTATGAAATGGGTACTGTTCTTATATACCCAGTGAAGACTGACAAAGGTATAAGGATGCTGGCGGCTTTCATTTGGTCCTTCTCATTTCTTTTTTGGCAGGCCTCTTCTTTGAAGCTGAATATATCAGCGATGACGAATCTGTCGAGAAAACAACACTTGATATCTTCACAAGGAGTCTAGCCAGTGCAATCAGAGATTGTGAGGAGTACGTCACTAAAGAAATTACTGTTGCGGGCGAAAGAGTTGGATCTGCATGAGCCCTCCGTTAAACACACCCAACTATCCGCGCGATTGATTTGTTAATACCAGGATCCCTCGCTCAGCTGAATGGCGAACGGAGCCCGCTACTCCTACACAGAAAAACGCAATATTGAAATCGTTGGTAAAGTGGAGCGAGCTGTACGATCCGTTCGCGTTGAATGCGGGGGTTGAAACGGTCTTTGACATGACTAGAGGTGAAGCCTCGAATATCATCACTCGTCTGAAAGCTGGTGCTATGGTGCGTCGTCCTGTCTTCTCTCAAGTGCCTCCTGATTATATCCAACACCGTCAGCGACGATACGAACGCAAGAGGAGGGCGGCGACCTTGCAGGATGAGTCTACCCAAGGACAAGATTGTCCCATGCTGTAGGATTGTTGAACGTCGTCTCCTGATGTGGCGTAATGTATTTTTTTTTCACCATGAACTCGGCATCTATGACATCTATTTTTAGTGCTGAGTGTGGCCACGGTATGCACCAGTGACGTCAGCATCAGTGAGACGACGTCTCGGACAGTACTAAAGTAGCGGGAATATAAAAGGAGGCACCTCAGTTTTCCCCATCCCCAAAGCACTCTATCGTCTCTCTCTGCGAACTTGCTGTCAACTCTCTGCTTGCGAACACTTCAACATGGATTCAGGCGAGTCCTATCGTCTTTTCCCTCGTCTCTATCACACTTACCAAATCTCCCATGTAGACGCTCCCAAAATCATCCAACAGGTGGTAGACACCATGCGCCTACGTCCAGATCTTTTGCGCGAGTCCCTCATGATCAGTTTCTTTCCGCATCTATACCACACTTACCACCTCCCATCTAGAACTCACTCCTTTTGCCCTCGAGTGCATGGCGTATGCTAGCGAGCGCCAAGCCCCTGTCTCACCCGGCTCTCCCTGGCCCACGCTGAGCGACGCATCTCGTCTCTCCGCACTCACCCTCGTCTCGCAAGGCAGCGGCGACACCACCATTGTCTCCACTCACGCAGTCTCCGACTACGAGAGGGACTGGTACTACAGTGGAATCACCGACGATGGCGATCACCCGCTCCTCCTGTACCGTACGGGATCAGACAGGTATCCGTGCATCCCGCCCACTGGCAGAAACGCCAACCAGCCCACCAAGTCGCTTCGTGGAGTTCACGGCACCCCACTTAATAAAGTCTGGAGAGCCGTCGGTCCCCAAGTCAGCGGGCTCGTGAAGAAGGCTGTCAAGACTCGCTACTCCATCGATCCCGCCCGCTTTATCACCCACGGAGAGGACAAGGACACTCTCGGTCCCGTTGTGGTGTGGATTGCCGTCTATCCCGGCTCTACCTCAGCCGACACCGCCCACGAAGTCTCCAAGGACATTCTCGAACTTCTCAAGCGGAATGGAGTCGAGGACGTTGAAGTAGAGTGGCACGAGGCGGTCACGGAGAAGGCAACTGGTCCGGCCCTTCTACGCATTGTCGGGAGCAATCACGCCACTGTCGACGTTCGTCGTCATCTGACTACTGCTCTCGGTATTCCCATCGCTACCGCGGAGAGGGAGGAGGAAGCTGCCCAGGGCACCATCGGCTTCTTCTTCCATGAAAATCGCGACAGGAGAGGCATGCCCAGCACCAAGGTTTACGCTGTCACTAACCACCATGTCCTCCGCAAGAGGGATGAGGAGAAGTACGAGTTCAGGGGCGCTGGCACACCTCGCCAGTACGTTCGAGTCTGCGGACTCCGGCGCTTCCAGAAGGGTCTCAACGAGATCAGGCTCGCCGTCAGTCGCCACAGCACGCTCACCGACCTCTACACCAGGGAGATTATCAAGTTTGAGGAGAAGGAGACGAGTCAGGACGAGGAGGAGGCGGAAGAGGACGCGGAACAGCTTCGCATAACTCGACAAAAGTTGGACGAGGAGAAACGGGCTATCGAAGTTCTCGAGCAGTTCTACAATAACCTCAAGGCGCAATGGTGTGATATCGGGCTGCGCATCATCGGCCACGTTCACTATTCTCCACGCATCTCCATCGACGTCGAGGGTGAACGGTTTACCGAGGATTGGGGCACCATCGAACTCCTCGAGGCGAAGTTCAAGGATGAGTTCAGGGGCAACGTGGTGGATCTGGGTGCGTCTTAACTTTTCTTTCTTCTACTCACCTCACCCACAAAAATAACCTTTTTGCAGGGACTGCGATTCCTTCCGACAAACTAACGGAAATGATGTACTCACGGAGTGACGGTAGGCCGGGTTTCAAGTATTCAGAGAACCGTCAATTTAGGATCAACGGCGTCGTCACGCGAGAGCAACTGGCCAACTTCGAGTTCGATAGTGAAGACCGGTCCAGCTTCATCGTCCTCAAACACGGTTGCACTACAGACCTCACTATTGGTCGCTACGCCGGCCTCGAATCGTTCCTTTGCGACGAACACGGCGTCGAATCCGTCGAACTCGCCATCTACAATTACGATAAAAGATCGGGCCCGTTCTCAGCCAAGGGAGACTCTGGCTCCCTCATCTTCGACGACCTTGGCCGCATGGTTGGCCTCCTCCACTCTGGGAGGTTGAAACGCGGCGGCTTGACCAGTACTCACGTCACGTATGCTACCCCTGCCTGGTGGGTCATTGCTCGCATCGTGGAGAAGTATCCGCACGCAGACTTCTACCGCACCGGCTGGTAAAGACGAGAATAACAACGTCGGGCTCCCCCATCTCCACACGCCTTCTCCTTTCTGCGACTCGTTCTCGCTTCCTGGCGCCGGTCATCTATTGGTGGTTTTCTTTTGGGGTGCAGACGGACGTCACCTTGCTTGACAAGGTCCCACCATTGACCAACCGACAATTATGAGACCTGTCAAAACCAAAGCCAACCAATCAACGAACACCGCCACCACTCTCTGCCTTTCATATCCGAGCCAAATCCAACTTTTTTTCAAGATGCCGGCAGCGATGTTTATAGAGACTTTCAGATACAGTTTCCATGAAGCCAAATGTTCGTGGCCACCGCATACTTAGCAATTCCAATACATGTTTGGTCGGCGTTTTGATATCGATGTCGCTATTCCCCGTTTCCTTGTGCTACCCCATCCGTGATCTTATGCTTTTGAAGCTCCTCTTCTGCATCTCTTCGTCCATGCCCTGGCCAGCCGGGTCTTGCAGCGCAGCAACCGATGCCGGGCACTACGGAAAGCTTGTTCATAGTGAAAGAAACGATGGCATAGCTAACCAAGCAAGGTCCGAGTCGCCCCAAGGCGGCCCCTAGTTTGATCATTGGACGAAAAAGGGCGATAAAGGTTCGTCTCCCTCTTCCGCGTTATCTTTTCGTACTCGTAGCTGACGACGTCGAAGCCTGGTCATTGGCGAGCCGTACTACAGCATCTTCTTCTGCGACCTCTTACCTTCCACTATGTCCCTCACTTTTTCTTTCCTTGATTGTTCTCGTTTCTTGGGCTCACTCTTCCCCCTTCCATGACTGTGACGTCTTCTCCCTCCCTGACTGCCTTTTCTCTCATTTTTCAACTGCCTGTTATCTAACCCTTGGTCGTCGGTTCAGACGCATGTCTCCAGCGTTGATTCGCTGCCCACGTTCGTCCCTTTCTTCCGTCTTATTCTTTCATGCTGATGGTTGACCGATCTTGACGTCTAGGTTTTGAGCGTACCTGCACGCTTCGTTTTGTTCCTTCGACTTCGTCTCGGCTCTCTACGCTCGTTATCTATTGGCTGGTTGTCGGCGAAGTTGGGATGCCTTGACCGGTAAATCGCTGCCTCGGTTCGCTTCTCTCCCCTCACCTCGTGCTCCCGTACTTATAACTAACGACCTCGACAGTCTAGGCCCTGGATTCGTGAACCCGTCGTTTCAGGTACGTCTCTCGTCCTCTTCTCGTTTCTCGGGCCGTGCAGCTAATAGCTCTCGTCGACGGTTCAGGCTTTGGACTCGTGCTTTCGTCGCGTCGATTACCGGAGCTTCTCGTTTGACACCTGTGTCAGCTAATTTCATCGAGCCGTCGCTCGCAACCCCTCCTTTCCCCGACCGCCTTCCTTCCCAAGCAGGATGGCGACCGACCCACGATGTATTTAGGGAGACAATTTATTATAACCAAGTCAGGAATGTCATTATGGTAAAGGGATATATGGGGGTATACCGAAAATGGAGGAGAAGGAGTGGTATGTATGTTCGTAAAAGCTAATCGATACAGTATGGCAAAGAGTCCGAAAAGAAAGAACAGATTGTGAAAGGGGAAGAACAGAAGAACGGATAAGAACCCGTGGAAGTGCCAGACCTGGGAGGCATACTGTCGTAAAACTAAAAATCTATCCCTTATGCAAATGAAGAAAGCCCGAAAATAATGGCGTCAATATCCCATGGGGACATCAACTGTTTCTGGCTCTGCCCGAAACTTGAGTCTGTGCCAGAGAAAAGACCCGGCAAGGGGGGCATGGGAGGAGGGGTCGACGGAGAAGACGATGAGCCGAAAGTCCGTTCATTGGTGTTATCGGGAGTCCGAAGGAGTTCGTGGCGGGAGGGCGCGGGAGAAGGTGTCGCGGAGTAGGTGAGTTCTGGAGGGGAAGATGGGCGGGAAGATGGGTCAGAATCAATTGCGTATAGGCCTGCTGTGGGGAGCGCTGGAAGCTGGATCGTCGGTGTCGGGTACCAGTTGTCATTAGGATAAGAGTTCGTAGGGTGCTCGGCGATTTGTGGGCCCATCTGATAATTAAAGTTCGCATTGGTGTGATCTGAAGAATGAGTTAGACGCATGGGAAGTAACGCGTAGAGAAATGGACGAACGAGTGAGATAGGCAACACCATTTGAGTACGTCACGCCTTGCAGGATCTCCGTGGGGACGACCTCGAATACTTGTTGGCTAAGGGACCTCCGTCTAGCGGAAGCCTGCTTGGGCAGCATGGGAGGCGCGAGACCATCGACGTCGATAGATACAGGGTTGATGCCGTGTTTCCTCAGATGAAGTGTAAAAGCCGAGCGACGCTTGATGCTAGAACCGACGCGTCAATTGTAGAATTAAAAATGGAAATAGTCAATATGTACCTTGATTTGCAGTCAGGATACGGGCAGCGGTAAGCACCGAGTGTGCGATGCGTCTCTTTGCAATGCCGAGCGCGGGAAGATGGGTCGCCGAAGGCGGCCTTGCAACCGTCCATCCCACATGCAAAAGGTTTGAGTTTAGAGCTGAGCATTATTTGCGTGAGTTGATGAAAATATGATGCGACACTTTGAGAGGACGTACTGTACGTTCCGATGCGTCTTCAGTCCAGAAAACTGTGAAAATGATTTTCCACAGTCACTGCACTTGTGAGGCCTGATGATGTCGCCAGTCAAAAGAGGACACGACTTGGAGAGAAATATCAGGCGAACTTATAGCCAGTATGAAGGTGGATATGTCGTGTGAGGTCTCCTTTGCGTGAGAAGGTCTTGTGGCAAGTTTCACAAGTCCACTTTGAGGAGTAAGAAAGGGCGGCGTAAGGGAATGGCGGAAAGAAGACTTACCGTGGAAGTCATGCCGATTTAAATATAACAGATTAATTAATTCAGCTGTTGTCCTGCAACACTGATGGTGTAAAAGAATATGGGAGGAGAAGAGAGGGAACGAGGGAAGAGGGAAAGAGACGACCGGACCAAAGTGAAACACCAACTCCATAGCACCTCTTTTTAAAGGTCAAGAGAGCGCCCCGTGTGCCTTCTTCCGAACACAAAGCGGGCAAAGATGAGATCGAAAGGCAAACCGTCTTATTGTCTTTGGACTCCATAGTCGATGCGAAAGACGCCAATCTGAAAGGCCGTAAAAGGCAACGCGCGACATTGAGAACCGCCCCAGGAATCCAGATCACAAAGTCTTTGTTTTTGGCGCCCAAAGAATCCACAAAAGGGCAACTAATTTCAAACGGCATCTTGATTAGAGGGATGATGAATAAAGATTTTAACAAAGGAAGAAAACCCCGACATACCGTCAGATCCAAGGCAGATCACCGATCTTGTTACGCCCACGTGGCGGGGCGAAGCTTAACATCACCCGACGCGATGAACAAGGATTAGTTTGGGATTAGTCCTCGCAGATTGCACAATATCGGTCAACTTTTCCCTACGTGACTTGACGATGGCAAACGAAAATTCAAGGACAAGGTACCAGTGCGGGTAAGAAGTTTAAAAATGCCTCCATAGTGCCGTGGTGAGGCACTTATCCCGATGCCTTAAATTCTTTCTGAGCTGCACTATTCCCTCCTCCATCCAAGATTCTGTAAAGGCGATAAATCCGCCGAAGTAAACGGACACATCGTTACCCTGAAAAGAAACGACGCCTCGAAGTCGAAGCCTAATCCATAACTATTCCGCTGTTTTGAGCAGTCATCGGGGTATTTCTCGAGTGCTCGGCGTGGCGGAATTGAAAAGATCAGTTCAATTGTAAATCTGAGGAGGGCGGCGGTCACGACCTGAACAATGTGACCAAGCATGCAGCACGAAAAGAGAAAAAAAACCGCGCCTCTCGACGAACTGGTCAAGTAGCAGTAACCAGAATCACTTAAGCCGCCCTAAGCCGAACAGTCACAGCGGGCGGAGTCTTCAGTTCCTCCTTCATATTGGGGGCACTGAACATACCTATGATTCCACGCCAGATGGGAAAAATTTTCGGAATAGAAGACTACGGGGGAGGAAGGGAGAGGGGAAGTTGAGTATGCTTTGATCTGGATCGTTGGGATGGGAAAACGGTAGGCCAACGACACCGTCCCTGTCCAAAGCCGCTGAAGAGTTCAGAGCAATTCCAGAGCTAGCAAGGAAACAACGAACCTCGTCATTGACAGCGCATTCCGGCTACCAAATGGCGGGAAGACGGTTTGCCCTTAGAATTAGCGACCGTCGACATCCATGACTGGCACCAAGTCAAATCCCGTCATATCACACACTGACCTCACTTCAGACTCCTTGGAATATTATGCACCAAAGAAGAGGGTTGAAATGCAGGCAATCCTTTCATGCGGAGCAGTTCACAGACAGGTAAAAGGAACGCACATATTGTACTTAGTTACCTAGGCCAGGACCTTGAATTTTTTTAGTGATCCTCTCCTCCATCCACGGCGCCATAGCCCATAGATCTGACCAAGTAAAGGAAGCGTATTGCTGACGTCCAGGTCCAATGACCAGATCTAAGTCCTGCAGCGGAAGCCAGTCACCAGACAAATCATGAGTATGTGGTCCGACTATCTGGGCGATGATCCTGTTGGCCTTTGATCAAAAGCCGAACGAATTGCAGTACAATCAGACTTACATGAGACCACCCACCCATCGCAAACCTTCCTCCTCGACCTCGCCTGATCCCAACCATCGTTTGTCACCACCGCCCTGGGTATAGAATGGGTAATTTGCATGCGACAGTGCAGGAAGCGGATGAACAAGACGAGTGTACGTGGTGGACGACGAGCTCGCCGCTAACGTGGTCATAATTAGGACATGTAAATTAATAGACACGAATGGTCCCGACCCACAATAAGAAGGCAGGGAAGAGTCCAAGACAGGGTAAACGCCATGGTCGTCGATGAGACGGCTTTCTCTTGATGAAGGGCGTCTCTGGGAACCAGATGTGGGACCCAGAGTCTCAGCGGTGATGCCTGGAGGATGCAGGAACATATGGGCATTTGGATTGACAGTCAAGGTGCTCCTTGGTCTGTTCAAAGTTCCGAACGCAAGAATACGAATGTCGGCGAGCTCGAGAACAAGCTGTGTCCTCATAAGAACAATTAGTATACATTTATGTTACATCCGAAAGTCATAAACAAACTCTGATGCGCGTCTCGAGGTGCGAAAGATTGCTTTGAAGCCTTCAGAAACAGTCAGGGTTGTGCCCTCTTCCTCGACAAATACAACGCACTTCATTTCATTAAATAGAACGAGAGGATTGAAACCACGGGACGTGATTTCGAGTTCATTGGCCGAACCATTGCGATTCAAGACGATATACCTTGTCATATCAGGTTCGTTGTCCGCATGAAGATTCAAGGGGGTACCGACTTGGTCCAGGACTCATCTGCAGTACAAGAGGTTCCACTCCGGTGGGAGACACGGTAAAGCATCCTGTTCAAAAATGTTTGAATGATAATGAGAACGTTCAAAAATAGGAAGGATTAACTTGAGGTATGCCTCTTTCCAGCTTCCGTCTTTCTTCCACCTTCGCCATCCTGGAATAAACCGACGATTAAAGCATTCTTCCCATTCAGACGACTTGAGGTTGGGAAGAGTGGCCTCGTAGAGAATGAACGATGGAGAAGCTAAGCTCAAGATCTCGATCCAGTTTTGACGTGGAACAGTATGTCGGACACTGAGATTCTTGAGAGCCTCTTCATATTTCGTGGAACGAAGGTTTCGCAGTATTGGTCGTCGCCAAGGGTTCAACGAGGTATCAGATGCTATGTCATAGAGTCTTCGGGACAGGTAGGATAATGTTATCAAGGATTCGAGGTCGAGCTCGCCGAGAATATCTGCAATGAGCTCTACAGGAAGAGATTCAAAGGTCATGGTCGTGCGTGGCGGAACAAGGGTGCTGTGAGGTGAGGGTGAGACTTTTGACCATTGAGGATCATCGATCATCGGTCGACGGTGATCATGTTATTTCCCGACCATTTGGTCCTTCCGAACTGACGATCAACTTCTGCTTCCGAGTCGTTCACAATAGCGAACATACTTGACCTATGGGAGCCCGCTTCTGATACATAAACGACTTTACGGTATGCATGTGTGGAATGAATAAAGGTTCCAATAAGTACGAGCAGCAGTCTTATCTGGCTTCACCACACCTAGTTCGCGTTGCTTTTGAGGGTGCCTTCGACTGCCAACGACCTGGCTTCCTCTGTTGCGACAGCCAAGCTACGTAAATCACAATCAGAAGATGTCGTTCTCTGACTAGTCTATTAATTCCATAGCAGGCTTTCCGTCAGCGGAAACCATGCTTCGGTTTCATTTCCGCGGCAAGTTGTACCATGACCTGAAAGTAATGGGAAATAAAACAAAGCCTCAAACCTTCGACGGAGCAACTAACCTATGCCCACAATACATGTATAGCATGTGTCACCCGAGCTCTATATACGGAGCCAGGCATCCATTTTGCACCGCAATTAGATGCTGAATGGCTATTTTGGGTGTCGATTTTTTGGCTTCGAGACTTCGACTTCGCCCCTTTACTCGGTGGTAGGGTTTTTTACTCTCGTTTTTACATATTTTAGTCCCCACCACTCCCTTCTGTTTCCACCCCTTTGGTTTGCGTCGCCCATGCCTTCCCCCCATCCTGGAGAGCTCAGCAGTCAACCCTCAACTCCTACCCTCAGTCTTCTTCATTCGCCGTCGTCTGGCAGGTTGTACCGAGAAAGCTGGGTACGCGTTCATCACTTCATCACTCTCGTCACAACTTCACACGATTTTATTATCTGTCCAATAGCACGGCTCAGAGACCCCCTACTCCGTGGATGGCTCGAGGCTCAGCACTCTCACCGACAAGGTCTGTTTTTGCAAACCTCCACCTTTTAAGTATTTTAGCTCACATCCGTTGCAGTTCTCTCTTGCACCGGATCCTCGGCTCTGGGGTTCTGATTTATCCACAGACTTGATTGAAGCAGACGACGCGATTCATAATCCTGATGTTGAGGTGGAAAAATTGGACGACAAGCGTAACCTATCATTTTCGCGGAGAGGCCTGGCGAATCTGGGGTGTCTAATTTTGCTTTGTGCAGGATTCCTTACTCTCTTGTACGTCATCTCCCCTACTCAATAGTATCCTGGCTGAGCAAGATGTTAGCATTGGATATCCGGTAATATCATACCTGCGCAGGCGCAAGAGCGGGGATTCTCCCTTCAATATCGGTGGAGTAAATTCGACAGGCCAGGTTGGCTGTCATTCTTTTATTCATCGCATGTTAATTCAGTGGCTTTTAGGTGCCGTCGATAGGAAATTTTGGGGTGATTGACTTTGATACTCCGAAGGATGTGTATACCAAAGCGTCATATAAAGATGGCTCACCGTTGAAACTTGTCTTTTCGGACGAGTTCAACACCGATGGTCGCTCGTTCTATCCCGGTGATGATCCCTATTGGGAGGCGGTTGATCTCCACTATTGGGTTGCTGTTGTCCCTTTTGTATGACTTGATATTGAAGTCTGAATCTTTCGAATAGGCAACTAACAACTTGGAGTGGTACGATCCTGCGGCAGTGACAACGGAGGATGGTTCCCTGGTCATTACCTTCTCTCAGACGTCAACTCATGGATTGAGTTATCAAGGAGGTATGGTTTGAATTACCCTCGGATCACCCGTGCTCATATTTTCATACAAGGTCTCATTTCATCATGGTAAACAATAAACCGTAGCTCTATTCACCCGTCTCACATTCCACACAGGAATAAATTTTGCTTTACTGGCGGCATGATAGAGGCATCGGTTCAACTTCCTGGCACCAACAATGTTGTTGGCATGTGGCCCGCCATCTGGACCATGGGAAACCTTGGACGCGCAGGATATGGGGCGACGCTGGAAGGAATGGTAGGTGCATAAAAGTCTATCCCCCTCGTTGCTAACGATGGATTTGCGATCTAAAGTGGCCGTACACGTATGATTCATGTGATGTCGGCACCGCACCAAACCAGACTTTGAACGGCCTGCCCTATGCTGCGACCATAGATGGTGACAGAAGTTACAACGATGCCTTGTCCGTCCTCCCTGGGCAGAGATTATCCAGATGTACATGTGATGGCGAGAGCCATCCAGGACCCAAACATAGTGATGGCACCTATGTTGGACGAGCCGCACCCGAGATTGACATGTTCGAGGCTCAGGTAGAACAGTCTTTATTCCGAGCCTACCTGAATCAAGCTGACTTTATGATTAGGTCACTGGGCATCCTAAGCGCGGACAAGTCTCTCAATCGGCACAATTCGCAGTGCGTCCATGAACGCAAACGCTCGCTCGTATCTCAACATTTATGGATACGTTTCCAGCCCTTTAATCGCGCCTGGATCTGGCAGAATACCACAGAAAATATGATAGTCCCTAACCCTTCAATCTCACAGCAAAACACGTTCATTGGAAGCGCAACTCAACAGGCTACCTCAGTTGTAACAGACACAAGTCAGCTCTGCTATGAGCAGGATGCCGCGTGCTACTCCGTTTATGCTTTCGAGGTTTGTCGTGAATTTACATCCCAGTAAACCGCTCGGTCTCACATGCCTACAATAGTACAAACCAGGTAAGCATTAGCTTCTTCTGTATTCAGGTCATTTCATTTTCTGGTTTGTGAACGTCATTTTGGCTACAGGTTACGATGATGCTGTGAGTTTCGTTGTTGTTGTACTATTTTATCATTTTCTGATCTTTTCATAGTACATATCATGGGTTTCGGAAAACCAAACCTCTTGGACGATGAATGCAGCCGGCGTTGGACCGGATCCTACGGTGGAGATCTCCGCTAGGCTAATACCCCAAGAACCAATGGTATGTTATCACCAATGTTTCCCCCCGTTTTAACCGGCTTCAATAGATACACAGTACATGATTGTCAACCTTGGCATGTCCAAAAACTTTGGTACCATCGATTTCGAACATTTGACGTTCCCTAATCATCTTCGAGTGGACTACATTCGAGTTTACCAGCCACCCGATGCAATCAATATCGGATGCAATCCCAAAGACTTCCCAACGGAGGATTACATTAACCAGTAAGCCCATCGGCTCGCAGTTGGAAACTAAAATTCACTCCGTGGCCATTCCCGCAGGTATATCTCCGCTTACACTAATCCCAACCTCACTACATGGCGCGGTGAATTTGGCCAGCCCTTCCCAAAGAACTCATTCCTCGAGTCTTGTTAATATCTTTGTTTAATCTTGAGCCTGAGACTTTTGTATCCGCCCTATCGATTTCGGGTATTCTAGTTGTATGTACCTTATTTAGAACTTGCTTTGCCTCTAAGTTGTAGCCTATTTCGTAGTCCAGACCACACCTCCGGACATCAGACTTACATATACCCGTTTACACACCTACAGACTTCGATATTCCTCATGTAGATGATACTTTTTTACACACCCATCCAGTTGACTGCACGTCGAACGTTATATTCTCTTCTATCAGGAAATTCTAGATAGTGAATGTCACATATACATTGCTTCCAAGATCTTGCGAGATACAACATTGCGTGATGATAGATACAAAGGGCCAGGTCGACGTACGTGTTCTCGCAAGGCAGTGTCAGGATGTGGGCTTGACCCAACCTTTCTTCACAGCATAGACCACAATTTCGCCGGCGCACGAGGGACTTGGCGAAGGCGAGGGCTTTGAGGGTAGGGTAGCCTGCATTTTCCTTCGTCCTGTAGTTTTCGGACCAGACCTTGTCTGTGTCGGAGCAATAGAAGCTACACATTGCCCCAACCATCGATCGATGTCAATGAGGCAGTCATAGCAATCCTTCTCGGTAAAGGCAGTTGTCTCATTTGGTGATTTGCTCCGTGATGCCGGTGGAGGTTTTAAGTTCTTTGAGTGAAGAAGCTTGCGGGCGAGGTAATGGAGCCACTAGGGTCGAGAACATTAGATCAGCAGGGTACAGGTTAATGAATGAGACGGACAGAGCGCAACATACCATAACATTTGTGAGCGGATTGAAGTCATCCCATGCGCCTCCGTTATGCTCCTTCATAATACGATACACATCAAATTGGTAATCGCCTTCCAAGTGAGGATTAGCGTTACCACCGATAAGGAATCACTTGAGATAACCTACCTTCGCCCATGAACACCTCATCATCGAATGGAGTCCAATGCACCTTCTCTCCACCCGCACCATCCCCGGCATCCATCCTCGAAAGCCCCAAATCAATCAGTGTAGCTTGTACTCCGTGGGTAGGATCATCCATGGCTATACGCGGCGCTTTTGGAGTCGATCTCGAGTTCGGATTTCGCGTCCGGAGCGGTAGCGCTGCTGGCATCTGGAGATTCTTGACCAGAATTTGACCCCAGTGAAGATCTCGATGCTAAAGCAGAAATGATCATGATCGATAACGAGCCTGCGTGAGGTCGGAGATGTGCATACCTCGAATGAGACTAACTGCTCGGCATGTGCCAGGGACTTCGCGACTTGCCAGAACAGGCTACACGCCTGCCTCCATCCCATCTTGCTCGCATTCACGAATTTGTATGCTTCTAGATCCGGGCCGCCGTTAGGAAGGACGATGATCGCATACACTTGGGAGACAAGGAATTTATCTGCATTGAACACGAACCAATTTGAGTAAGTCAAGGGGTTTCAAACATGGCATTCACGTACCAGGCCGCACACTCTCGGAGCCTTTCTTCTGGTCATATTCATCCCAGAGCCGTAAAAGAACTTCCGGATATTTACCTTTGACAATGTACGTTTTCAATAGCTTCACAAAGCCATCGCACACCTCGCCCATCGCACGCGTAACAATCATCTCCTTCAACACATCCTTTGCGTCACTCGGCGCAGGGCCGTCTTCTTCTTCCATGTTATTATTTTGCCGAACTTGTACTCTGCCTGCGGCAGCAGCTGTTTCATCCCTCAATGGTATGACCTTGAGAACAACATTTCCGATCCCAAACACCTCGGAGTAACTTGCTTCTCCGATTTTCCTGAAATGAGAATCGTGCGGTGAATTACCGTCCGATTGTACAACTGGATCGAAGGGAAATGTTTCGATGAAGGATGAGAACTCGATGGGTCCGCAGGATTCTTGGTGGCATTCTTCCAGAAGTGGTCGAAGATACTCAGGAATCTCGGGCTCCGGAAGAGAAGAGTCATCGCCACTGGAAGAGCCTGTGATGTTCAACTCCTCAAAGTATAATGAGAGGTCGATGTCCGTAAGTGTAGGAGAAGGAGGGGAGGGCGGTTCAAATAACGTCCGACGTCCTCCGCGTCGTATCGGTGTAAGCTGACGTGGCCGAGTCACTGGGGAGGATATATATTGATAGTGTGGGTGAGCGAGTAGTGGCGCAGGCGATTGTGGTGGGGAAGGGGTTGCGGAGACCTGTAGTAGGGGGGGTACTTGGCCTGAGTTGGAAATGGCCTGTAAACGGTAGGGTGCCGGGGGAATGACAACTTCAATCAGGAGCTGAGATGAACCAGCCTTAAGAAGGGCCGGGGGCTTCGACTGAGAAGAGGAGGTTGTTTTTGGGAGCACAGGCGGTAACGGGTTGGCCTCATCTTCATCTTCAGAATCATCAGAGTAGACAACTGTTCGTCTTGCAGAGCGTTTCGGAGGCCTGAGTTTCTCAACGAACTCTATATCATCATCGACAACGTCTGCCAAGCCGAGACTGCGTTTTCCTCGAGGAAGATGATTGGGTTGGGGAAGAACAGCGTGAATTATGGGGTTTGCTTCGACATCTGTTCGTGATACTCTTCTTTCCTGTCTCAAAGTTCTCCCTTCATTATCTAGCACCATGATATCAACGTCCACGAAGGGGGAGAAAGGTTTGTTGAGTTTCAGAGGTGTTCCCTTGGCAGACGGTATTCGTCCTCCACGGGGCCGTCCCATGACGGCTGGTGAACCAAGAAGGTTGACCGGAAAATGAGCTAACGGGGCTCTTGGGGTAGTGGGTGCAGCATTCTCCTTCAAGCTCCGGTGCTTAGCCTTAGGCTGAAGGACAGGTGAGTCTTGGTTGTGCGCCTCAGACTCAATGATTTGAGCAACGCGTGTGCGTTTCTTTGCCGGCGAAAGAATGGGTGACAATCGCTTCTTTCTACTAATGCGTATGACCTTTGGGGATGGCGTCCTTGGCCTGGCGAGAACGGCGTTTTCGCGTCTTTTCATTTTGGAAACGAGCGGGGCGAGCGGAGGTGCAGGATCCATATCATCGAAGATGTTGGGCACAGCTTTCCGTCTATCTCTCTCCTCCGATACGTTCACGATGCGCTGGTTACGTTTGCCATAGGAGTAAACCTGCTTCGTCCGAGTGCCGAGCATGGTTGTAGAAAGTGCAACGAACAGTAGTAAAACTGTCAGTGCAAGCAAGATTGAGCTTTCGCAAACGGTGGCAGCAGATGATTTAAATTTGTGGTTGGCACAGCTCGCGCGTTAAGAATGAGTAGATGGAGGAGATGTCAAGAACATACGACGATGGTGGTCAAGCCCTGTTCTATTTTGAGAAGTCAACCAAGACGCGACACATCACGTGGTGACGACATCGCCACACAGCCACAAACAAACGCGTCCGAAGTCTTGGCGAAACAGAATTGAAGGGGACCACCACCATGGCTCTTCCGGAAAGTTTACGCGTTTCCATAACGCCACCAGAACTCGAGCTAATTTCGTCTCAACAACTCGTTGAAATCATACCCTTGATCTCCATGGAACGAACCGCGTTTATCTCGGTACATATCTTTCTCGCGCGATGGTTGCTAGAGCTCAAGACTCTCAGGGTGCATACGGACCTCTAAGACCCCCAAACAAAGCTAAAATACCAATATGGATGGCTCTGAACTTGAAATCGAAGAAAAAGTGTCATATCGTCCCGCCAAGTTGGCTTAACGTTGGTAAGCTGATGTCCGTTTTTCTCATTCATACTGCGGTCCGTTAACATCCAGAAAGACTATCTTCAGGACCGTTTAAATCGTGAACTGGCAGAACCCGGATTTAGTGAACTTCCTTTCCGCTTCACAGAGATTTCCAAAGTTTTGCTTGATGTGTGCGTCTTTGAGTTTCGCAGAGACCCTACTTTCATTGATATTATCTCTCATCTGTCTACCTTAGTGCATCCGACGACCTAGAAAACCCCGACAAGATACGTTCGCTTCTGAAAGATCTTCGGGAAGCCAGACAGGCCAAAAGTCGAGAAGGTCTCAAAGAGCTTGATCACAGCGATCTCAATGTGCGTGCTTGTCCACCCTGGAAATTATATTATATTCTAACATAAGGCGATAGCTTCCAAATCTCTGTTCCATGGAAATCAACGAAATTCGGCCATTCTTTGTCCAGGCTATGGCCTTAATGACACAACTGGTCCGACAACCAGCAACATCTCCACAATCAGCTTTCGAATAGTTCCCTTCAATCTTCAGTCTTGTATGTCGGGTGTCTTGTAGCCATAGCTTGTAATCTAATCCACAGAACTGAACGCGCTTCATGGATTGCGATGAGTCAAACAAGATGAAAATGAACAACGATACACGATGTGTGGAGAGTGCGTATGTGACATTATATGAAGACATGATAAATCGCCTGTGAGCAGCAGGATGGCCTCATCATTATTTTGCATCCAATTTTTTGAGAACCAGAGCGAGTTGTCGCTTCACCTCCGCGATTTCGTTAATAATGCAGGCTTCACTCGACTGCATCGCTAATCAGCAAACATTTTTAGGGATCGACGTTCGTAGCTTCTCACCTGCTGGGTATTGGGGAACAATTTAATCAGCTCCTCGAATGGTACCTTAGTGATCCTAAGGCCTTCAGAATCATCCATCTCAGGATCCCTGTTCTTCGGAGAGTCAGCATCGCCCTCTTCATCACCCCGAAGCCAGTTGTTCATCCACGTGTGCTTCTGTCGATCGAAGGTCGCCTCGGAGAACGCGATGAATGCTAACGGGATGAAGAAAATAGTGACCATCACATAACGGTTCAGCTGTTCACGTGAATTTGTTTAGATTAAGAACACACAAAGAGAAGCTAGTCTACCTTTGCATATGCATTCGCGCTCAGACGAAACTTGGGGAGAAACCTGTGAAGGACTTTTAGATGGAGGCTGACCCTCGATTAAGGGAGACTCACTCGAATGGTGCAATAAAGACCATCTCAATGAGATTGAATGGTGCGGGGTAGACAAACGAATCTGGCGCCCTGATCATACCAACCGTCTTTGCGGCGAAGAAAGCCAGATATTGTGCTTCTGCGTCATCGACCACCTGGCGGAGGGTGCATTAGAGAAGAGTGTGTGGTACCACAATTGATAATACTGACGTCCGAGTAAGCCGAAGAGAACAAAGAAATGAGGACGTTCAGGAGAATGAGGGCAGTTACGGTATTCCACCTGTCGTTGCGTTAAATATGATGTGGAGCGGGGACAGCGTTCGACTTACATGTAGTATAATATGAGGCCGGGTGGACTGATGTGCTTTTGTTTCAGGGGCTGGTCAAGTGATGAATAAAGAAAACAAACCTTCCCGAGTATTTCTCATAATTAGGTGCTCTGGACCAAAGTCAATTCTAGAATCATAAACTTGGAGCTTGATGAACCCACTGTAGCAGTGCTTGGACCAGAATATTTATAACCTGACGAATTCCTGCATTAATATCTGACAGACGACAGCATTCAGAAATAATAGCCGTACCGCAGAGGGGCCTTCCACAGCTCCATCAGCTGCATCCAATGCATATAATCCTTGAGCAAATCCAATAGCGAGGACAGACAAAAGCTGTTAAATTATAGTCAGCGTCAACGTAGCGGGGAACGGACGAGAGACCGACAGCAAAGAATATCCCGGACTCTTTCAGCATCCGTGCGACACATATTTGCAAGGTACCGATGTATCTGGATAGAATAAACTGATCAAATGGGGGGTTAAAGCCGCAAAGAAGAACCACTCACTTGAATCCATCGAAGACGGTGATAAGTTCTACAACGCCACGTTGAAGTCAAGGCCATTCATAGGAGATAAAGTTACGTACTCATCCTGCATGCATTCTGTCAGGATACTAGCCAACAAAGATGGAACCAACGCACCAAATGACAGGGGAAACAAAACTCAGAACTTGGAAGCTTCGCAGCCGCATCGTAGCAGCTTCGTCGCCGACAGCTGCAAACCCGATAACACGCAAGGTAAAAGCTGCAAACAGAAGAGAATCGGTGATAAATGCGACTACGTTCCAGAACGAGAACGCCCGCCAGGTGGAAAATCGGAGTAATGAATAAAACTGCAGGCATATGGTGAGTGAGTGCCTGAATAATACTCTGCTGGCATACATACTTTGTGCGTGTCTAAATGAGGATACATGAGAATATAACATTGATCGTGACCAAGAAGACCCTACCTTCAATGAGAAATGCAAGTGACATAGTGTACAGGATGATTTCCCACTCATCAAACGACATGTGAGCATCGCCTAATCGCTCAAGAGGTTCCCGAACTGTGCAAAACGTGAGCACATGCGAAGAAAAAAAAGAGCGAGGATATCACCTGCTTGAGAGTACGCTAAAAGGAAGGAAAGCCATATTATGATACGGAAACTATTCTGATACCTGGCGCAATTGTCAGCCGAATTTGAAAATGATAGATATTGAAGACGTTATACCTGGGCACCGAAAGGCGCGAAGCATCCAAGTGACCCCAGAAGGTATTCACCCGAGTGTCGGCATATGGTACATCTTTAAGGTGCTGTCAACCAACATACAATATAGTAAAAGATGAAAGCTCACAGTCAATATCATGGTTTTCATTGTTCCTCTGAATGAGATCACCGACCCACAGGGCATTGACAACTAGTGATGGCGTGAAGTTCTCAACTATGTATGATCAAAACCAATTCTGCGAACCTTCTTGAGCTTCACTCGAGGAGAGGAAAATGGAGCTGTTGATGAGAGTCAGAAATCAGAAGTCAAAAGAATGCAACATTTTGCACCAATGAGAGTCAATGGCCATCTCGAGAGCGCTAGACATGTCGCTTGTGTCGCCGTCGACCTGTGTGTGTCGAAAACGAGACGACATAATTGCAGTCAGTCTATCCGGGGCCGATATGTGCACAATTTTGCGGGCGAGCACTTCGCAGGCGATGGCTGGAAATAATTTGAAGGAGGTCAATAACCTAAAAGGCCGATGGTCAACCAATCTACCTCGTCCGACGTTTTCACCATAGTCTGCAGGATTGTGATTGGCATCCCACATAAATTCCACTCTCGCGCGTAGAAGGCAATAGGGCAACTATGTCATTTCCAAAGATATTATCAGTTCTCGACATTTCCTCCAAGTAATAATATGACGCACTGCCTCCACGAAATCCCCGGCAGCTGCTTTGTATGCAGAAATCACTTGCGGGGTAATGACCCTGCTGGTGGGATCATCGAGACTGTCGCTATCAACCTCCACGGGGAGTAAAGTAAGTGTTAGAGCACGAAGCCGTTTTACTAGTTCTGTAAATAGTCCAATTTCAGCTTGCCAGCAGACATAAAAATGGCGTGCATACTGGTCAACGTGTCCGGTGATGGCTTAACGGACAGGACAGATATCATAGAGGCTTCGTCCCCTGCTTCTACGGTTGCGTCCGACATGGCTAAACGTTGAACTTGAAAACCGTTCAAGTTGAGCGCTCCTGTTTAAAAGGTGTGACATTCTGGACGTCATGCATCAATTATTTACATCATGGATCAGGAACCCAAGGCGTTTGCCAAGCAGGGCCAAATAACACCTCCACCCTCCCAATATGCCGGTGAGTCCCAGGACAGGTTCATTTTCAGCATTTTCCTCATCAAATCCAGGCTTATCACTCGTCTTTCAATGAGGAACCCGATGTCAGGCAGGTGGGGAATATGTCCGTGCTTCCAATCAAGACGAGGATTCGTGGTCCTGCACCTGTTGGTGAGTTCATCTCGCTGCGGAAGACGTTCTCGCGATATCCACTCATTTAACGTCTTCAGCCGACCCTTCAGAGCCAGATATAATAGACGAAACCCTCGATCTCTTCCGCGCCAACTCTTTGTTCCGTAACTTCGAAATCAAAGGTCCAGCAGACCGCACACTCATCGTACTCATTCTATACGTCTCCGACTGTCTCGCGAAGCTTGGAGGCGCGCGTACAGTACCTACCCAGATCGAAGCATCAAAATCCCTCAACACGCTATCCGTGGAAAGCTTTGCAATTCCAGGCGATGCCAACTTCCCTTTGAACGCCCATTACGCCCCACCTGCCAGTCGATCCGATAGTGGTGCGTAGCGTTTCTTGGTTACGCCACATGTATTCATCATCCATCAGATTATCTGCGGCAATATTTGACCCAAGTACGCCAGGAATTGGCTGCTCGGCTAGTGGAACGTTTATACGCTGATGGAACGGGCACACCGAGCAAATGGTGGATGTCTTTCCAGAAGAGGCGGTTCATGAACAGGAGTCTTGGTAATTGAGGTAGAGCACACACAGACACACTTGATGGATCATAGCGAGGAGGAAAGTGGAATGTGAATGTAAAAATAGTGAAACCCTACGTCTACTTGCGCCTCCGCCTCTCGTTGGGATTCTTCTTTCCGTACCCGATCTGTGGCAAGTCTCCATC
Source organism: Hypsizygus marmoreus (assembly GCA_013433165.1). Lineage (NCBI taxonomy): Eukaryota > Fungi > Basidiomycota > Agaricomycetes > Agaricales > Lyophyllaceae > Hypsizygus > Hypsizygus marmoreus. Next base: position 1,018,645 of record CM024087.1, read on the forward strand.
CATCCCTGAAGTTCTCATAGTCCTGCCCTTGCCACCACTGCCAACACTGATCATCTCAGGAACCCAATCAGGATCCATCCAACTGCCGACGCTCGCAGCACCAAGATTGCCCTCCGCCCCTCTCCCAATAATACCCTTCAACATCTTCGCCTCCTCGCGTTCGTGCTTCCCATCTGCTCGCTTCTTAGCCCTCATATATTCTAATTGATCTTCCCGTAGGATCAAGTTGTCGCCGGCCCCTTTCTTTGCAGATCCCGCTTTGGGTTGAGGAATGGAGTATTTGGTCCCTCGGATTTTGTATTGGAAGTTTGGCTTGAGGTGGACCTGCATCACAGGCGCATTCGCAGCAGCACCTGGAGCTGAGACGGTTACTGATGCCCGCAGAAGTGTTGGGTTCCCGCATGAGGGACAGAACTTCTTTGAATTGTCCTTGCAAATTCTGCAATCCGCTCGATCAACTGGTCTGGTTTTAAGTGATGGGCTTCAAAACTTACTTGAAGCATGCATGGCATCGCAAAACCCAGCTCTTGACCTTCTCTATTCTCTTTCCCTCCACACCGACGGGGTTTAACCCCATCTGCAACAAGACATTTTGCATTGCGAAATCGGCCGTCATGCAGCCTGCATCGATCACTTCATCTGCTTTACGCTTTCCCTTCACCCCAGTTTCAGGAAGCAAATCGAGTGCCCGCGATTTATGCAGTGCAACATTGCTGGGTGTTATCCACTCGCCTTCACCGTCGTCCGAATCGGAAGGGTCATCATAGATCGGCTCATGAGATGGTTTTTGAGTGGGTGGAGATTGAACAGATTGTGGCGCCGAAGACTCGTCTTTTAGTGGTTTGAGTTCGACATCCAATGGCTCTAGAGTCTCCTGTTCTCCGTCGTCTTTGGCCCCAGCCCCAGCCCCATCCTCGTGCGCAGGGATTTCATCTTCGCCTTTTCCTTCTTCCGAATCGGCTGCGTCATCTTCGAGTGGTAGGTCCTCCGAGATCGAAGAAATCTCTTCGACGGCGGGGGTTAGCTCTAGATTTTGCTCTGGCTCGTCCTTGGTAGCATCCTCTTTTTGTGCAATCTACTATCCTTCTGTCAAGCCAGAGTTTTGAGTAAAGTGTAGTGGACATGCCTCGGCGGAATCCTTTTTGGCCTGCTCCTTGAGTTTCTTTCCTTCTTCGTTCAGGGCATATGTGAGAGCGAGAACGCAGATATCTGGATGTGACAAAACACTGTAATCTCCAGTTTTCTTGGCCCATTGGATCACTGTGATGAATGAATCTGGGAATAACTAGCTTTTAATTCAACTTCAGGACTCACCATGAGCCAAACTCGCAGCATCAGGCGATCGTATTTTCACGTTCACGCCAGAAGTCAGTCCCAGACGTTCGAAATGTTCACGAGCGCGTTTATCTTTCAACTCATCGAGGACCTGAGGAACAGTCAGGTAGGTTTCGGCCAAACCACGAAGAGGTGATAGCGAGAGCAGTGGGCCAGCATCCAGGACGAGATTTTTGCATCGCGGCGGTTGGGAAGACATGATAGAATTGCTACAAACAGCGATCTCGAGCAATGAACAGGCCTCGGCTGAATCTCTCGACTCAAGGCTGAATGAAATCGCGACGGCGATGAGATAAAAATTGACATCACGTGGAATCTCGATCACTGTGTGGAGGTCGGCCGAGCGGAACGTAATTGGGTGTCCGAACCACCGAATCGATTGTGCTTAAATCCTCCGTTTCCTCTAATACCGAGTCTAATCAGCTATGGCCCCAAGATCGTGAGTCAAATGTATGCATTCGCGTCTCCGACTGACCAAGACAACAGATTCCGCATTGTTCTTCTTCCCGGCGACGGTATTGGTGCGCATGTTCTTGGAACTAGTTACATCGTGCACATTTCGTGACGCGCATCTGCAGGCCCTGAGGTTGTTGATCAGGCCGTCCGTGTGCTGGAAGCCGTTTCAGCAGCTTCCTCGGATTTCGAACTCAAACTGGAGTCCCATGATTTCGGAGGCTGTGCAATTGATTCTCATGGCGAACCTCTACCTCCATCTACGCTGAAAGCATGTCAAGAAGCTGATGCTATCTTGATGGGTATATACATTTCCATTGCATTCATGGGCATAGCGCTGACACTGCACAGGTTCCATTGGTGGTCCAAAATGGGGCGTAAATGCGAAAGTAAGACCTGAATCTGGGCTCCTGGCGATTCGCAAAGCCCTTGGCCTGTACGCAAACATCCGGCCTGCAAACCTTGCATCCGAATCTCTTCTTGAATACTCCCCACTGCGTCCTGAGGTCGCAAGAGGGGTGAACATCATCGTCGTTCGAGAACTCATCGGTGGCGCCTACTTTGGGACGCGGAAAGAACAAGGCGTGGAACCGGATGTCGACACGGCCTGGGACACGATGATCTACAGCGTCTCCGAGGTTGAGCGGATTACCCGTGTTGCCGCACAAATAGCCTTGAATGCAAATCCCCCTCTGGAAATCCATTCAATCGACAAAGCAAACGTCCTCGCAAGCTCACGTTTGTGGCGAAAGGTCGTCACGGAGACTTTGACGAAGGAATATCCTCAACTTAAACTGCACCACCAACTTGTCGATTCGGCCGCCATGTTCATCACTTCGAACCCGAGAAAACTGAACGGTGTTATTCTGACAGAGAATCTGTTCGGCGACATGTAAGCTCAGCGCAGTGTCGTTGTCAACAATATCTGAAGAAACTACTAGCCTTTCGGATCAGACAAGCGTGATCCCAGGATCCCTTGGGCTTCTTCCTTCAGCTTCGCTAGCTGGTGCCCCTTCAACACCGTCTGCCGACTTCAAGCCCACTCCCGGAATTTACGAGCCAATTCACGGTTCCGCGCCCGACATTGCTGGTAAAGGTATCGCGAACCCCATCGGCACCATCCTAAGCGCGGCCATGCTCTTGCGGTATTCCTTGGGGCTCGATAAATCTGCGAAGGCAATCGAGCGTGCCGTACAAAAAGTTTTGGACACCCCAGAGATCGGTGGACTTGGATTGAGGACTGCCGATCTGGGTGGAAAGGTGACCACGAAGGAGATCGGCGACAAAATTGTGGAGGTGTTGAAGGGCCTTTTGTGAGTCAGTCTCGGGAATAAAACAATAAATGAATTGTATGATAGTACAACGACAGAGGTTAATGTACACACTGGGGCTGTGTTTGTCCCTTTTGATTCCGGGGTTTCCCCCTACGGCCAAAATGCTTGTGCTGACTTCTCTGTGCGGTCATCCTTCGGTTCGAAAGCCCGTCGATTCACACTTGGGATGGCATGACGTTATGCCTAGATACAGTATCTCTCCACAGGCCTCTTGATTCTTGTCTCCGACCTCTAAACTTCGGACTCAACATTTTCTGAAAAAAGAAACACACAACGACTTGTTGCTCTGTGGGGCACATCCTGATGCAAACACCGCCTTTTGTTGACGCCTTTCTACTTCCAAAGCTACTTCTCTCAAAATAACTATTCACATCACCGGCATTGTGCTGGCCTCTTGTTCACGGCAGTTTACCCGAGTCACCTTTTTAATCTCGGTTTTGTTACGAAAGTATATGTAACTTCTATAGCCCAACCTGAAGGCGACCATACCCTTCCCCGTGTAATGACCCCTCTTCCATCCAATGCGAATGCCTCGAGTCTTGTTATCCCTGACACTCGGCACCTGCCCTCGCCACTGTATTTCGTCCGGCAGTATTCTTTGTCCTGGATCAGGTATTCAGTACCCCTCCGGGCTGCTCTCAGCAAAGCTGTCACTCATCTCTCCTGCCGGCGCATCCCGACTTCAGCAGACCTTTTGCTGCCTGAAGGTACTCTTGGCGCTATCCTGACTTCCACGAACTTTATCTGGCAAGACAACCAGGGAAGGAAGCACGAAAACCTGCTTTGGTTGACACTGTCTACAACTCTGCCTTGTGTCTGCTCCGTGGTGACCGGTAGGTATATCTCAAGGCCTGAATAGTTACCTTGTTTTTCACTGTGACGATCCCCACGACAGATCTCACTCTTTCAAATGGTTCCCATGCTTTGCTCGTACTTGGTTCGGTCGAAATTGAAATCGAACATGTCAATGTTGGATTCTATTCTGATGTTGATGGAAGTCGCAAAATTCTGGGATTTGACGTCCTCGTTCAGATTCTCCTATATGCAGTGGAACGCGGCCTACAGCTGAGAATAGAGGAGATAGAAGAGAGCCACCCATTGTTGATAAAGCACGGAACATCCAAGACGCGGCGGGCCAGCTCATTGTATGTTGTGGGTAAGCCTGGTCCGTGGTGGGTTACCCCCAGTTGTTTCGGGTTCTTCGACTTGCATTTTCCAGGGCGAATTGGTTAGTGCGCTGAACCCTCCATTGCTCAGTGCATACTCTTAATTGCTATCGATAGACGTTCGCCAAGACTTGCGCCACATGGTCCTGTCGAAAGGTTAAACAGTTAAAACTAATATCTAGTCTGTCCTTACACATCTTGTCTCCATGTCTATATTTTTCTCTATGGAATAACAATGAATTATTGTCCGTCTCTCCTTTCAAGATTACAATTATTGCTAGAGGCGCTGGGGCCTGGCTCGGACTATAACCTTAGGTCCAAACAGCAACAAATACGATCTAACGTCCAACTTTACTCCTCGTGGTTTGTCCGTTCCAGTCTTTTGCATGTCCTCTGCACTTCCTGTGGTCCTACTGTGCCTCTATTAGGCACTACTAACCTCATTCACAGCCTCTGAGTTGACACATTTCCATTTCCATCTTGTTAGCGGGGGAAAAACTGTACACCAACTGCAACGCGCTAGCCTCGTGTTCTTACAGGCCCCCGGAAGCTCCCCCATATGTTTGTCCGGAAGTTAGCATATTTGAGGGCCAAAATTTCGATTTTCCTTGTCCGAAGTTAGCATATTTGAGGCCAGTTTCGAGCAATCCTTGTCCGGACTTAGCATATTTGAGGGCCCATGAAGGACCCACCAAGTGAGCGTCCGGTCTCGGGAGAATTCTTGAGGTTGTGTTGTTTTGGGCTGACTTCCGGCCCATTTCTTGCTAAAACACGCTAAAAAAGGCGCACGTTAGTGCGCCGCGATTCTTGTCCATCTTGTAACGCGCTGTCACACACTGTGACCCTGCCAAAATCGTGACATCCTTGTCCGACTTAGCATATTTGAGGCCCAAAGTTAGCATATTTGAGGGCCGATTTTCGAGAAATTTCCGGACAAGCATTGGGTGGAGCTTCCGGGGGCCTGTTCTTACATTCACACCTTTCGAGTCAAGACCTGAACCTGTGCCCTACCTCGTAAAGGGAAGGTCCTAAGAGCTGACCATCCTATAAATCGTAAGGCAGAAATCATGGACCATCAGATTCTCGAATCCTGCACCCCCATTCATGATGGCAGCTGCTTTTCTGTTCGCTACCCTTCTTCCGTGGACGATCATCATTGCGACTCCTAAATATATTCCCCCTCACATATTACTCACTCAGTTTGCCTCTTTTTGGCTGCGCAACGCGTGGACATATATTGTTGGCGCATTACGCGCAGCCCTGTCTGACATCCCCGTCCTCCAACACCATCTAATCCCGGGAGGGAATGATAGCCTTACACTCGCCTTTTTGGACCTTTCCTGGGACGACCCGTATGGACCGCGACGCAGTGGACTGTGGATCATCCTTTCCCTGAAGCGGCAGGGGTGGTTCTGGTCCTTGGTTACATGTAGGTACATATCTTACGCCGCTCATGGCCACCTTGTTTTCACAACAATGCCAACAGTTATACCTGGAACAAACGGGACCACCTTTTATCATGTTTTAGGTTCAGTTTTGACCCAAGCAAGTTTCCACAACGCCGATTTCTATCCCCCACATGATAGCAAGCGCCGGACCTTTGGACCCCATCTCCTACTGCGTTATCTGCTACGTTCTATGGAGGTAGGAGTACAGCTTCGCGTCGAATGTGTCAAAGAAACCAAGCGAAGGAAAAGAAAAGGGAGGAAAGGTACCAAGCATGTGGTCCACAACCTTTACCTGATAGGCCTTGGTCTGGAGACGCAACGGCTTGGGAAGCTAGTCCAAGCCCCCCCACTCTCGACGTCAGTGAATGACATTACCATGATATTTGAAATTACCGTTAACTTTACGTTCAGCTTCCCTCCCTATGGACAATAGTGGTCCTAGCGACAAAGTATCATGTCGTGCGCCACACCCCATTTTTGTGCATTTTTAGAATTCTATTGTCTCGGCTGGGTGTTCTTGTTTTCCTTGCACATCCGCATCGTGTAACGTGAAAGCATGCTTGTATTCTTTATAATTGTATGATAAAAGTGTTGAATTTCGTGTATAAGTCAAATTTTTGAGTCCGGTCAAAACATAAAAACGCCAACGTCCTTTGAAAATCCTCAAGCCCTTGTTCCTCACGAATTCGTTGTCCTCCCAACATAAAAAATGCCAATGGCGGCATCATCAGAACCTGAAGCTCTACTTCCCGAGAATCATGCAAGTTCTGGAGGGGATGTATACCTGCACCACAAAATCCGACATCAAGATTTGTAACAAAAGGAAAACGTCCATCGCACCTGCACCCAATTCCTTCTGCCATTCCACCCCATGGGCGTGGTGAAGAACTTTCCATCAAGGGCGATATTTCCAAAGCCGCCAAACTTCTTCTCGTCGCTGCTCAGCACGACCTTGTACTCTCCGGCTTCCTCAACGCCAACTCTGTAATCGGTGAAACTTTCAGTCGGGTGGAAGTTGAAGATGAAGAGGAGGCCGGCGCGTTCATAAACGATGACTTTGTCGCGTTCGTTTTTGAGTGACACGTAGGCCTGGAAAGAAAGGGGTGTGTGTCAGCTATTGCAAAAGGTGCGTCATCTAAACCAGATGGGACGTTTACTTGAGGTGCTTCCAGCCAGCCGTATTGCCCTGCTAGGTTGTTCATGGCGCTGTCGAAGTTGTTGAGGTACCTGTAACGGAGCATGGGGTCGTCGACTACGTTCCACTGCCGGCGAGCATAGTGGAACGAATTGTTGTTTCCAGCACGTGGGAAGTCAAGCCACTATGGATGGGCAGATTAGACAGAAACTCGAGGGAGCTATGGCAAGTGACATGCTTCGGGATGCCCAAACTCGTTTCCTTCGAAGTTCAAGTAGCCTTCCCCACCCAGGGAATGGGTCAACAGTCTGCGAGCTTATAAGCTGCGTCACGGTGAAGGAAAGAATGAGAGAATTACCGAATCATTTTGTGTAGCGCCAGTCCCCGCGAGATGACAGGAGTCATGGGAGTCAAATCAGACATGTGTGTATCTTTGGAGTAGGTGTCATTGAATGTTTCGAGAAGATGATAAATTATTGACAACCTACACATTTCTTTATCCATGAGCCAGAACGCAAGAGTCTTATCACCGACCAAGGCTTGGTCATGACTCTCACAGTAAGCAATACTTTTCTCTCCATAGCGTCTGTTGGTCAATGTATGGACGATGTTCGACAAGTCCCACTCGTCATCAGCTTTATGCTTGAGAAGCTTGATCCACATATCGGGAATGGCCATAGAAAGCCTGTAATCGAAGCCGACGCCTCCTTTGTCGACGGGTACACCAAGAAGAGGCATACCAGAAACATCTTCTGCGATGGTGATGGCAAAGGGATACAGCGAGTGTATCGCGTCGTTAGCCTGTGAGGGAAGAGAATGGTGAACACAGGAAACGTCCGAATGTAACGACTTACCAGCATGAGGTAGACAATCGCCTCCAAATCAGCATTGTCTCCGAAGTATTCATGATATCCACCTGAGAAACCTGTCCCAATTCCATGGTGCTTGTACATCATACTCGTCACGCCGTCGAACCTGAACCCATCGAATTGAAACTCTTCCATGTAGAACCTAAGATTGCTCATCAAGAAGCGGAGAACTTCGTGCGAGCTGTAGTTGAAGAGTCGGCTGTCCCAAAGTTCGTGGCGTCCCCTGCCACCTTCGTGGAAATACAGATGGTCCGTGCCGTCGAATTCGTTGAGCCCATCGAGAACATTTTTGCATGCATGAGAATGGACGACATCCAGGAGCACAGTCAAACCCATCCCATGGGCAGTATCGATGAGCTCCTTGAGGTCTTCGGGAGTGCCATAGCGAGAACTAGCAGCAAAGAAGCTCGTCACTTGATAGCCAAATGCTAGATTCGGTGTTCATTAACAGTTGGTCTCTCAGAGAGCCACAAGGTGACGTACATGCATAGTATGGGTGCTCCATGATAGCCATGAGTTGAATAACGTTGTATCCAAGATTCTTAATACGAGGCAGAATATCACGCGTAAACTCCTTGTAGGTGCCCACTCTTCCTTCGGACGTGGAAATTCCGACATGCGCTTCGTATATTCTTATATTGTGGGCCTTTGGCGGCCTGGGGTGAACGAATTTGTACCTTTTCGATTCGGGTGGATTCCAAAAGCGCGCATCGTAAACGGGAGAGACATTCAAGTCCTGTGTGACGCGCCTGATCCAAGCTGGCAAACGTTCGATCCGTTGCCCAGACGGTAGAACCATGGATATCTAATCAAGGATAAGCAGGACCATAAAGTTTTATAGCATAGCATACTGACCTTGAGCTTGGAATCGTGAGGGATCGCACATACTCCGGGGGAAGTAGGCGGGAGAGTAATCTCCCAAACACCAAATGAATCTTTTTTCATGGGGTGAGAGGTCCGGCTCCAATCATCTTACCAGTAGAAATGACAGGTGGTTGTCAACGTCGTCAGTTGGTCGACGATAAGAAATTGAACTCACTGAAGTCGCCTATCAAGTTAGCCTCAACTGCATTAGGTGCCCATTCCCTATATACAACCTCCCCGCTCGGTGCAACATTGAGACCAAACTTCAGATACCCCTTCGTGAAATTTTCGTAGCCGCCTTCATGCTGCTCGATCGTATCCTTCCACTGCCTAAAAAGATCATGGCGATGGACAATAGCAGGAACGTTGGGCTCTAGATATCCATCGAGCTCAGTCACGACTTTGGGATCGAGGGGCTTGGTGGGCATGAAGAAAATTTGCGGGTTTTATGATGGTGGTGCAAAAGGAAAGAATGTTCTGAGTCCCCAAGAATTCAATTTCATGAACTTGAGCCAATCTCGACCCATGACGTCATACCACGTGTATGTTGAAGTTTCTAAAAAATGAGTACGCCGTATGCTCCTGCACGCGTTTCTTTTGTAGAAGCGGTTGAGGAAACCGTGTCCACCAGTCACAGGAGAAAATCTCCTTATCTGAGAGGGGCAAAGTGGCAGAGCGACAGAATATTCGATTCGACAAACTTCTCCCGAAATGCGATCCGAGTTGCGCGATGTCATAGTCAGACGCGTCGTCTGGACTCACATGCATTTGACGATATAATGCGAATAGGTGTCCTAAGGTGTCGTTAGTTTCGTTTCAAATGAACCAAGGAAGGGCTTCAGGATTGTATGTGATGATGATCTGCCAAACGATGGACGCCATAATGTTGTCCTGCCAGTGGGACACGGATATCGCGTAGCTGGGCTGACGGTTGTCATTTGCGTATTAAATAACTATTACAGGGGTATCAAACCTCGGCAGCTATGAATCGGAAAGTCAAGGTGTTCTGACTGGGTTCGAAGGTACACTAGATCGAGCAGTAGGTGGCATGAACGATCTCCTGCAAACCAACGTCAGAACAGTCAGACCTTTCCCAAGGTTCTGCTCACCGGTTCAATACAAGCCCTTTGAGAGCTCGGACTTCCCTCTTGAATTCATCCTCTGCAGGGTTGAGGGGGTTGCTGTTGATGGGCATGTATGCTGCTGCATTGGACGAATGGCGGTAGGGTAAGTAAACCTGAGTACTTATGTACCCGGTGAAATCGGCGAGCGACTGGAGGGTATATTGGAAGGAGCTTTGTTTCGTGCTTGACCCCTTGGGCATGGAAGTAGACAGTGCGGTGATAGATTTTAATATTGGAGATGGTTCGACGGGAGTGGGAGCGTTGTATGCCCACCGTGTCGGCTTTTGGCCGTCGAGTTCTTGTGATGAAGAGTTGGGCGTTGGCACAGAAGCAACCCCTGTAAACAAGGGACAAGTCGAAAGCGTCTCCCATAATTTTTGCTGAAGAATGTGTATGTGTTTAGCTAAATTCCCATGGTAAGCACGTCCTGTACTCACCTCATGAGACAATCCTTCTTCCGAAACCAACCAGGGAATTTGACCCTCCAGGTATCTAAATAGCTCTTCTGTCGTAGGTTTTGCAAGATCGTGAGCTTTTCCTTTACCACAGTCCGCTATCCCACATCTAATCAAAGTAATCGGAGGTACACTTTGTACGGCAGGATTCTTCTCCCCTAACGTTTTGAGTACCTCAGGAACTGAATTACATGCAGCAAATGCATCTGGCTCCTTAAATGGTTCTGGTCGTGGGAGGACGGAATAAGATTCCGATTGAGACTCTTTCAACGACGCTATTGATGTGGAGAGCTCGCGCAAGAGCGAAAGGTGATGTAATTTGATGGATTGTCGCGCCTGTGAGGTACGCGTTATCCGTGGAAGAAGAAAGCGCTGTAATAAGTTTCAGTTACCTGCTCGGAAGGAGTATGCGAGAAAGACGAACGTAGTATAGGAAAATAAGGGCTGCAGACCCTCCCGTCAGCCATGAGAATAGCCGGATGAGGCCTAAGAAAAGGGTTGGAAGGTTCGAGGGAGGTGGCTGTGGGTATGTTCGTGGTGGAATGAGGGGTCTCTGTGGAGGCTTGCGATTGTCCAGGTAAGATGCGCATGCCTGACTATGTAGAACTACAAGACTTACGAGCTCACGCAGAAGATCATCAATCTCCGGCGCATGCAGGCCTTTCTCAACCAGGAATCTCCGCTTCTCCGAGATGTCTTGGTGAATTATTTGTGGTGACTGAAGGAATGTCCGGGCGCGAGAGAGGAGCTCGCCACGGTCGAGTGAACTTGGTGGCCTCTCGGATGATGTTTGAGGACTAGGACTGGCAGTAGAAGATCCACCGTCCTGCGGGTTCCCGGAATTACTACTCTCTGCTTGTTTCTCGTCAGGCATGTTAGATTATCCGCTAAGAAACCTGGATGAGAGGGCTCGTTGAGTGCTAAATTCAGGTGGAAGCGGGGTAAGCCTGGAATTGCCGGTCACCTGACTTGTTTACACTTTGACTTTGACATTCTTTCACGCGCGTTGGGAACAGTTCTCCCGGATGCAGGGGATGCGCGGCGCGACTGCATTCACCCTTGAACGATGAAGCTTGGGACCGTTGTCTCTCAGATTCTCGCTCTTTGTATGGTCTGTGTAGCCCAGCTACACCCACTTGAACCAGCTCAGTATCAAAGGCTACCATCTCTACGAGAATCTGCGCGCATTCAGAATGCATGGAAGGATGAGCGGGTTGAACGAATACCAGCGTTGCTGAAGAAATATAATATGGACGCATGGCTCGTGAGTCTTGCAAATGGGCCACACAACACGGACTCTTATCCAGCTTTTCGTGGTATGCTAGATGAGCCAGCGGGAGCACGCAGAGGACACTATCTGGTGGTCTATCAAGAATGCCACTGACTTTGGGGCACACCGGCGAACAGTGACACTGTTTCACACCAATACTTCCTCGCTAGCCGGTAAACCAAATCCCGTGCTCTGGGTCGACAACACTGGCGCAGTCTGGCCTGAGCTACTTAATATTCTAAAAACATACCACCCCAAACGTATCGTCTTGAATGTCGACCGGCACATTGCGTTCGCAGGCGGTCTGAGTGTCGGTGAAATGGCTGTCCTTAATATACAGCTGGGCGACCGGTGGATGGGATGCACAGTGAACGAACCAATGGTTGCGGTGGAATTTGTTGCCAGCCGTGTCGACGGACAGCTGGTGTATTATCGCAAGATGCAAGAAATTGTCTGGGCCATGCTAGAAGAGGGCTTCTCGCACCAGGTAATCGAGCCTGGCAAGACGACTACCGAGGTATCAATGCTCGTACTCCTTTTACTACGACCCAGTTTTTCCTGACATCCATTACAATTTAGGATTTAGAATGGTGGTTTCGCGAAAGAATGCAAACTCAGAATGTGACGACCTGGAATCAGCCCAGGGTTTCGGTCATTGTCGAGTCCTCGTTCCCTGGATGGCAGGGCACGCAGGACGTCATCGAGGAGGGAGACCTCCTGCACATCGATTTTGGCATAACGGCGATGGGTCTGAACACAGACACGCAACACATGGCATACGTCCTTCGCACAAATGGCACTGCTCCTGAAACCGATGCCCCGGAGAGCTTGAAGACAGGCTTAAGGAAAGCCAACCGGATGCAAAACATCTTGTTGGCCAACATGCGAGCAGGACTGACGGGGAACCAAGTTCTCCGCATGTCTTTGGACCAAATGAAGACCGAAGGTATAGAGGGTCAAATATTTTCACACCCCATTGGGGATTGGGGACACGATGCCGGCGCAGTCATAGGTAAGTCTGGTGCCGTACATGTCACCCGAATTGAAGGACGAGGCTAATGGTCGTAGGTTTCACCAATTTACCAGAATACGTACCAGTTCTTGGCGAGTTGCCCATCCTGCCAAACACTTACTACAGCATCGAGCTCTATGCGTATCATTTTGTACCGGAACGCAACGAAACACTGCGGTTTCGTGTTGAAGAGAATGCTTACTGGGTTGCCGCGACTGGATCTTGGCAATTTGTTCGAGGACGGCAAGAGAGGTTCCACCTTGTTGACCAGAGAAAGAGGCAAAAAACCACGTTCATTGTTCAAGGAGTGTCATGAATTCCAATGGGAAAACTTTACACTTACACGGAGGAGGTCAATTATAAAGAGGACCGGGAAGTCAGTAGGGTATGCCTTTTCAAAGCGATGTAATAACATTCCAATCCATGTAGTAAAGCCTGCGCATATTGATAAAGAGAACTGAATATTGAAGATTGAAGATGACACCGCAAACAATGTCTAGAACATGTTCGCCAGCTTGCTAGCAGCCTCTCTTGGGTCTAACCTCGGCCTCGTCGGCTGTACACGCACGGAGCTCGACATCTGGTGGGGTTTGATGTGGCCCAGAGGGTCAAAGCCATTGCCTTGAGGAAGCTGGCCGTTCATGCCATTCAGAGGTCGCGATGGGGAATTGTAAGCTGCTGGTACAGCGGGCCTGCTGAGCGGGTCATATTGGAGCGGGCTGTCAGTTCTTTGCGGACGTTGGGTGAATGTAGAGGAAGGTGATCCAGGAGGAGGAGCCGTGTGCGGGGATTGAGTAGGCTTTATGAACATCGACTTCGTTCCATCAACGAAACGGCCACCGAGTGGAGGCTCGTCTAGTGGTGGTTTGGCAAATGTGATCTGACTATAGGAAGATGAAGATGGGCCAGCGCCGGGACTCTGAGGGGGATTCGTGGAGCGGAACGAAGCATGGGTGGGCGCAGGCGAGAAGGAGCCTCGCTGAGGTTGAGTGGAAGAGGCCGATAAGGGCTCTTGTCGCTGCCCAAGAGGTCCTGCAGGCGAAGATAGAGGTCCTGCAGGCGAAGATAGAGGACCTTGTGGGAAAGCGTTCTGAGCTGGTGGGCCTTGGGATGGATAACTCTGGATAGGTGGGCGTTGAGGAGTGGGTCCAGGGTTGCGAGATGTATGAGGAGGGTTTGGCAGCTGCGCTCGGTTCTGCTGGAAGCCATTAGCCGTCAGGCCAGTTGGAGGAGGGCGAGGAGGCGGAACATGATTATCATTATACTCCTCCAAAGGTGGGATTACTGTCGGCTTGGGGACACCATTGATAGCTGGTACAACTCTCTTTGCAGCATTGCTGACATCGCCTCGGAGGGCTTCTAGCTCTCGAAGGAGTTGTCGCTCGTACATGATGGAGGAGCGTGCATGTTCAATCAATGCGGTCGTGATATCATCGTTGGCATACCGGTTGTGAGTTTTGAGCGCTTGATGGAGATTCTGAGATATTCCTTCCGCGCGCTTCGCAAGCACTTGCTCGTATTTGTTTGCCTGAAGCATTTGTGAGACCAACTGCATTATCAAAAGACAGTGACTAACCTCTTCCATTTCCTCCAAAGCCTCATCTACGCGATCAGGCCGTATGTTCGAACTGGCCTTCAGACGCTCGATCTGACGCCGTTTCGATATTGTCGTCTTCACAGCGGTTTGGTATTCCTCAAGCACGCCTGTACGCATCAACAAAGTCTCTTTCGCAGATCTCGCGTTCATTCCTTGGTATCCAAGAGAGTCCCCGACTACAACACATTCACTGATGGCTTGAGCGTGTCCAAGGTCCGCTAGACTATGCCACGTTCGACCGATCTTGCGGAATGCATTGCCAAGCGGAGGGTGTGCCTCCGTTGTGGCGACGTTTATGAGCTTATTTCCCATTTCCACATGCGCCGCAGCGAGAGCTATATTCAAAATGTAAACGCGTGAATGAAGATATTAGAGAAAGATATCTGACATTTGCGAGCCAGAGCAAGCTTATCGACCGCTCTCGCGGTGTCGAAGAACTGTCCCTCCAATTTCGTAAGTTCAAACCGAGCACGCTGGAGCTCCTCGTCCTCGTCCGGTACACCGCGCTTCAAAATGCTAAATCCTGAGGACGTCTTGCGCCGAGGTTGCGGGGTCGGTTGATAGCCAAAGTCATTCTCGATGAAAGAACGAAGATCTTCATCATGCAACAAGATGGGGTCTTCACAGACCCTTGTGATCCAACGCTGAAGCATGATTTTCACCAAACGGTCATCTTCCTCATCGGTGGGTGCAGACGTCTGTGCCAGCGGCAACGCAGGAATTATGGTCTGCGGGTTGCTATGAATGATGGACTCGTAAAACTGCTGAAACTCGAGGTACGAGCGCGACACATTTCGATACGTTGTCCCCGTAAAATTCGAGAGATTGGTCTTCGGTCTTCGTCAGTTGGATGTACACCTTTTCATAGTAAAGACCTACCTGAGCATCCAGTTTGACCAAGATATCTCGTCTATTCCTGTCCAAGCCAGTGATCCTCACTCTGAGATATGGCTCTGGCTTCTCATATTTGGTCCCGTTCGAGCCGACAGTGTCCCGGGGAGAGATGAGTCCAGTATCGGGTTGACCATATATCTGGGGCTCCTTTCCATATATCCCTGGCGCGGGACCCTTGTCAGGCGTCTGTAGGACAGGAGTTGAAGCCCGCCGCAGGTTAGGAATGGGTTCGTTGGAGTGAGGTGTCGTGGGCCAGGGTGGAACGTCGTCTGTTCCAGCGAATATGGACGCTGTTGAATTGAGAGGGTCGAACATGTCTGCGGCGTTGGCGTCGAGAATGGGGACAGCACAGGCTGAGCTTGCACTTGGCTTGAGCACAAGATGCAATTGGCAGCTCACAACATTCGCGTTACGTAACATGCTTTGATTGGCCTGCGTTATACTCTCCACTAACGCATTCTACGTCGCGAGCAATGGCAGAAAAACAGGCGCAAGCGTGAGTTTTTATACCTCAGGATCAAAACACCGTCTCATCGTGCACGTCCATCCAGCTCTGTCAGGAAGCGATTCACCATTGAAGGTCGTCATTCATTATTCTCTCCCACAACTATACCGAGGATGATTAACGCCGATATGCCAGATCTCACATACATGGGAGACTCGAAAGACACTCTCAAACTCTATGTTAAGCTCAGCACCGATGACGAAACCAAACAGACAGCTGCATCCTCGAGGAAAAAGGCAATACCGGCATGGCGTGATAAATTGTCGTTGTGAGTGCTGGCTCTTTTCTCCTCACCTGCCATCTTCAATGCTATTCTTTTTAGTGACGTGCACGAATCTTCGACTCTCAGGGCTCAAGTCTACGCGAAACACCGCATTCTGCGTGACGAGTACGTGGGCGGAGCTGAAATACAGGTGGCAACCTTGCTGGCGCACACAGGTCACTTTCATAACAGTAACTCTGGTATAACGACTAATATTCCTCCAGTGGAACCGGTGGAATTGAAGCTCGGGGTGTCGATTGGTGCTTCGGATGCCAGATTCAAGGGCGATCGAGGCATTCTTCGGTTCACGGTGCATGAAGAATCGACGAGCGCGCTGGGTACTCTCCTCCTCAAGACACAGGACGACATTGCCGAGATGCAGGAAGTACCTTGGGCATTGTATCTCAGCGGAACTGAGACCTTCATCAAAGCTGTGAATGCAATCTCGATGGTACGCTAGCTGTTTTTGTAATTGTCTTTTTCAGGGTGACCCGATGTTCTTCCAGCTGCATCCATATACCCAAGTCGCATGGGGTGTCTTGTCCATGGCCTACAAGGTGAGCAGGAATTACCCGTCATCAACTTTCTAAGAGCTTTCTTTCAGGCCCTCCTTGCGCAGAAATACCGAGACGACGATATTCGTGATCTCGTCGAGTTCTTGACGAACATCTTCATCTTCTTGCAGGACGGCGATGCACTCAAGGAGATACACGAGTACTTCACTGGCTTCTCCACCACTGATCATCAGATCGATTTGCCCGGAAATATCCAACGTCAGATCGACATTCTTAGTTTGATATTGAACCAAGCGACGGAGTGTGGATACTTCATCCACAACTATACAAAGGAGCATATTGTGTGTATGTTGCCTGTCTGTCTCCCTCTTGCCCATTGCATGCTTATTGTCATTTATAGGGTCCCGTCTCGTGAGGGATTCGGGGAACGGAGTCAGTTGTCAGATACAGGAGTACAAGGACAAACTCAACGACCTCAAAGCCGCATTCCAGAATCACGCGATCCTTGAGATTGAGATTACAACATTCAAGGTCCTTGGAAAGGTGAACAACCTGGGTGAGTTCATGTTTCATGAATGGTTTCGATTGAACTCAATGATTTGTGTCTATAGCTGCTCAAGTGGACTTCAGTGAAATGTTGTACTCTAAAGGCGCTACCTACAATCCTGAGAAAGGGTGCCTCCCGTCCACTCGCCAAGGTATTATTGACGAGATTGTTGGCTGGGTTAACTCTCCGGCTGATGAGACTCCCTGTCTCTTTTGGCTGAATGGTGTTGCGGGCTCAGGCAAATCTGCTATTGCCCACTCTGTAGCTAGACGGCTTTCTGAGCAGAAGCGGCTTGGGTCTTTCTTTGGCTTTGATTCTGGCAAAGCTGACCGAGGTCCTGAGTACCTCTTTAGCACCATAGCTCTTGATCTGGGTGACCTAGATGTGTACTGGAGATTGTCTCTGTGGGATGTGATCAAAGATGCTCGAGCCTTACGCTCTGATCCTTCCGTGCAGAGGCAGTTTGATAATTTCATCCTGAAACCTGCCAAGGCTCTAAGCATCTCTGGACCTCTCTTGATAGTTATAGATGCTCTGGATGAATGTGGGGATCCTTCCTTGCGAAAATCCATTTTAGCTGTCTTGGAAAAAAGCCTGCCAAGCTTGCCTTCTAATTTCCGGGTGCTTCTGACTTCTCGTGCTGAAAATGATATTGTAAAGGCATTGCAGAATAAGCCTCATATTCTCTGCAGATCTATGGATGTGATTGATGTTGGCACTACCAAGCATGACATTTCTGTATTCTTTGAGACCAGGCTCTCTGACCTTTTAGATGAAGACAAAACCTGGAGGAGTCAGCTTATATCAAAGTCAGAGGGCCTATTTCAATGGGCAGCTACAGCTTGTCTCTTTATAGAGAGCCCCTCTGTATGGACCTCTTCTGAGAAACTGGAAATGCTGCTCTCTTCAGATGTTTCTAATCTGGATCTTCTATATATGAATATTCTTCAGAGGACATTTCCTTCAGTTACACCAGCAGCCCAAAAGCGCATAAGGAGCATTCTAGGAACAGTAATAACTGCTCAAGAGGCTCTTCGTCTTTCAGCCTTGTTTGAGTTATGCCCAAATACCAAACCTGATGTTGTTAGATCCATTTTACAGCCACTTGGGTCACTATTGAGTGGTGTTACTCAGGATCATCTACCTATCAGACCACTGCACACCTCTTTTCGAGACTTTCTAATAGATCCACAAAGGAGTGGAATCTTCTCCATTGATCTTCAAGAGTCTAACCAGAGTCTTTTGATGAGCTCTTTCAAGATTATGAAGGCTTTACATTTTAATATCTGTCAGCTTCCAACATCACATGTCTCTAATGAGCAGCAAGAGAACCTAGATCTCAAGATTAAAGAGTTTATCTCTGTTCAATTAGCCTATGCTTGCCAGTATTGGGCCATACATCTCCATGCCACAGCTGTTAAGGATAATGTGATGAAGGAACTAAGTGCATTTATGCATACAAACCTTTTGTATTGGCTGGAAGCCTTGAGTTTGCTAAAAGCAATGAATGTGGCTTATCAAGCACTACCAATGATTGATGCTTGGGCTCAGGTATGGTATTTTAATGACTACTCACTTAATATTGAACTCACTTCTACTTTAGCAATCCAATGAATCTATTTCAAAGCTTTGTCGGGATGCTCGACAATTTATTGGAATATTTGGAGCTGCAATTGCTTACAGTGCTCCTCATATCTATATCTCTGCTCTTCCTTTTGCACCCAAGAACTCCATGGTATCTCAGATTTATAGTCCACAGTCTACCAAAACAATCTCTATTGCTCATGGTCAGGTCAAGAATTGGCCAGCCATTCAGAATGTTTTTAAGGCCAACAGTATTGTAAATTCTGTTGCCTTCTCTCCAAATTCAAAGTACATTGCCTGTGGTACTGATAGTCAAAGAATCCACCTCTGGGATGCAGAAACTGGCATGGTTATTAATGATGCTTTTCAAGGTCATACTGATGTGGTTTACTGTGCTAAGTTTTCACCTGATGGGCAATATATTGTTTCTGCATCTGGTGATGAGACTATTTGCATCTGGAGTGCAAAATCTGGGGCTATTGTACATGGTCCTTTAAAAGGACATAGTGATGAAGTATATGCTGTTGCATTCTCACCTAATGGAAAACTGGTTGCATCTGGATCAAGTGATAGAACAATCTTGCTTTGGGATGTAGAAACTGGAAAATTAACTGGTGATCCTTTGAAAGGGCACAAAGATGATATTCTATCTGTAGTATTTTCTAGTAATGGCACTTGTCTCATCTCAGGTTCAGCTGACTGTATTATTTGCATCTGGGATGTTGAGACAAGAACATTAGTAAAAAAACTGGCAAAGCATACAAGGCAGATAAATTCTGTGGCAATTTCAAATGATGGGAAATATATGGTCTCAGGGTCAGATGATGGTCATATTTGTGTTTGGAATGCCTATACATATAAACTTGTTCTTTCACCTTTGAAAGCACACTCTAAAGCTATCTCAGCATTGGCATTTTCACCAAATAGCCTGTACCTTGCCTCAGCCTCTCGTGATAAAACAATCTGTATATGGGATGTAAATACTGGTACATTGATATCTGAACCAATAAAGCATCATACAGGTCCAGTTTGGTCTGTTGCTTTTTCACCTGACAGCACAAAAATTGCTTCTGCTTCAGAAGATGAAACAATTTGTATTTGGAATGCAAAAACTGGAAAACTTATAGTTGGACCATTTGTTGGTCATAGTGAGCCAATCTATTGTGTTCATTTCTCTCCTGATGGCCAGCAAATAGTATCTGCCTCACTGGATCAAACACTCCAAATTTGGAATGCAAATACAGGAATTATTATTCCTGGAATATTTAATGGGCATTTAGATTGTATCAACACTATAGCCATTTCTCCTGATAGCAAGCTTATTGTGTCTGGATCTAATGATAAAACTCTTCAGGTCTGGGATAATGAAGGAAATCTAGTAGCAGGTCCATATACTGGTCATACAGATATTATTAACTCTGTTGCTTTTTCACCTGATGGACAATATATTGTCTCTGGATCAGATGATGAGACCTTCATTGTATGGAATGCAGCAACTGGTGAAATTGTTATTGGGCCAATTCATAGAGAAGATGCTTGTGTAATGTCAGTTGCATTTGCACCAAATGGCCAATATATTGCTTCAGGTTCAAATGATGGAACTATTTGTATTTGGAAGGCAAAGACAGGCCAGCTTGCTATTGGTCCATTGACATATACAGATGATATTAATTCAGTTGCTTGGTCACCTGATTGTAATCATCTTGTCTCAGGCTCTAGTGATCATAAAGTTATTGTCTGGAATGTACTGTCTGGCAATATATCATTAGGACCACTTGAAGGCCACACAGATGTTGTTTTTACTGTGGCATTTTCACCAAATGGTAGATATTTTGCATCAGGATCTCATGACAACACCATCATTGTTTGGGACACTGAAACTGGAAATATTATATATGAACCACTTGTAGGCCATCTGGATGAAGTTTATAGCATTGCCTTTTCACCTGATGGCAAACAGCTAGTCTCAGGTTCCTATGATAAAACAGTTCGTCTATGGAGCATTGGAGATGAAAAAATTGTCAATGATTTTTCCTCAGTAGAATATATGGATAGTATTGATGCAGTCGGCATTTCTCCAGGTGGACAGTTTATTGTAACAGGATCTACCAATGGAAAAATTCATATGTGGGATACAAAAACTGGGGTGTTAATCAGCAGGTCTTTCCAAGGTCATCAAGGCTCTATTTCATCAATTGATATTTCTCCAGACAGCAAGCTTATTGCATCTACATCAGAAGATGGATTGATTATTATATGGGACACTATCACTGAAGATATTGTTCAAAAACTCCAAAAAACAAACAAAGATAATGATGAAGCTTGTGTTATTGAATTTTCTCCAGATGGCAAATATGTTGGCACAGGGTCTTATGATGGAACTATAATTGTCTGGGATGTCCAAACTGGTGGGTCTGTTGTAGGACCACTGAAAAAACACCAAGAGGAAGTTAACTGTCTTGCATTTTCACCTGATAGTCTGCTTATTGCATCTGGGTCAGATGATAATGACATCTACATGTGGAATATTGAGACAGGTGCCATTATCATTGGACCTCTTTGTCAACACTCAGACCCAGTAACCTGCCTTGTCTATTCTTCGGATGGCCAATATCTTGTCTCTGGGTCTGATGATGGGGCTATTATTATTTGGAACTCAATCACAGGAGACATACATGCTAGCTCATCTGAGAAACACAGTGACTGGGTCATGTCAATGCAATTTTCTGCAGATAACACCCAAATATTCTCTTGGTCAAATGATAACATTCTCAAGTCTTGGGACACAAAAACAGGAAATATACTGTCATCTTATTCAGCTCAAGGAGAGACTGGGAAAACATATGATGCTGCAATCACTGCTGATGGAAAGCATGTTGCAGCAGGCAGTGCAAATGGGATGCTTTGGTTCTGGGATATTGATGATCATGCATCTCTGCCGTCACCTCGCAACACTGATCCTTCATTGACTCTGGGCATTCCCCAATTTTCTGGCAAAGTTGAAATGGATAATGGATGGCTGATGGGTCCCGATGCTGAATTATTGCTCTGGGTGCCACCCTGGAATTGCATGGGATTGTATTGGCAGCAGAAGGGTACACTTGTCATTGGAAAAAGCTATACACTGCTTGATGATGCCAATTTTGTGCATGGAAGCTCTTGGAGTCTTTGCAAAACTAGAAACTGTAAGCTTCCTACTAATATTACATTTTGCACTTGCTAATGGAGAATTAGGAATGCATGTGCAAGGAGGGGACCTGTTATCAGAAAATCAATGAGAGAGCACTACTTAGCCTCTGACATGGAAATTAGAAAGGCCTGGCATGGATGGACTTTTAGTATACTAACTATTTGACATTTATTACTGTAAAGTAGTTTCTGAATCACATCAAATTGAAATTGCTAAAGTGTTGGGAGCCATGGCATCACAGCAAAAGGTCATACAAGTTCAAGTTTGAGTTATGGGAGTGCCCAATGCCTGTCAGGCCATCTTCCTTTGTACATAAGTATCTGGCTCCTTAGATTCTTGGTGAGAAATTGTGACTACTCTCACAACAAATCAAGCAAAAGATCTGTTCTGTCCCAGCATGGAACTAATAATCTATGTGTAGAAAAACCATAAATAGGGTATTATACAGAAAGTCAATGTGTCCATAGGCAGCGGCAGTGAGGCACTAAAGAAAGGTGTCCTGAATATCCCGAAACAGTCAGTGAAGAAGGGAATGATGGTCATTCATGTCAAGGTGCAGTGCAATCAGGTATTGTAACATCCTTGAGTGTTCGACTGCAGATGATCAGTCAGTGTCAAGAAGCCAAATCCAAGAGTGGGATATGTACTCAGCATTAAAGAGACCCCACCACCCCTGTAAGTAACAACATGTTAAATTCCAGCCACGTTCGATTCAATGATAGACACAAACCTCAACACCACCAAACTGGATGTCCTAGGAAGAGAGCAGTCAGCATCAAGGACGACTAGTAATTTAATAATGTTTAAACCCACCTTCCATTCCTCGTCAAAGAACTGTCAAGATACATGAGATGAGTGGGGTTCAAATGAGGAGAGAGTCACAAAAGCCTACCTCAAAGAAAAAGTAGGGAATGCCGTTATCATTTGCCTGACAAACAAAATTGTCGATGAAAGCTTGAAGGCCAGCTACGGACGCATCAGAAGCTCCATTATTCGCATTCCCGGCGTCGGAAGATTTCTGCGACACGAGACTATGAGTTGACGTCAAGGAGATAGGAATGAAGACATACCGTGGGCCAGCCTGTCTCGGCAATGTACATTTTTGGCTGCAGTGCTTTGATTCATTTCATCGTTCACACACCAAGGAAAATGGACCGACCTTATTAGGCAGAAGCGCCGCTGGTTGCACGTTGGTTTCTTCAAAGAATGTGGTCACCCACTCAGCAGCTCCTTCAGCGGTTGTATTTGCGAACCATGCGTGCACGTTAGACAACTGATATGATAGGAGTCAACGAGTGAGAGGCCGTCATGTAAGAGGTTGTGCCTACCCCATAGTCAACCGCGCTCAGGACGTCCGTGCTGAAAAAACTGCCAGCATCTGAGTTACCGACAGGGATGTCCTTGGATAACGCCAGACTGGCGAGCATGTCCCGTGTGTCCTGTATATCAGCCAAGAGGATGGCAGCGCCTATAACAACGGTATAAGTGATGCGCGGACACTCCATTGAAAGCACCCTACCCTGTTTCCCGATTTCGCCATTGGGATCAGTCGCATCGTGTTCGGTGAGATAGCTGGCGAACGACTTGTCAGTACACGATCACGGGTAGGATATGTTGATTCATCTCGTCGTACTTGAGCATAAATTCATTCCCGACAGTAACACCCCCGATGTGGTCAGTCCCATACGTCTGAATAGCTTCCTTGAGAATGTCACGCTGCCTCTCATAGGCAGCGTGGTCCGTCGGTACGACGTAGTTCCCAAGGAAAACCTGGATGTCGACCTTGGTCTGTTTGATGGCTTCAAGCTGGTTGGAAATTAATCACTACCATGATAGGTATACATTGTAAGCGACTTACGACGAGGGCGGTTTGGTTGCAGTCCGCGCCGTAAAGACGGATGCGTGTTGTGAGTTGCGACATGAGCTATGGGGGGTGAGCAGATGCAGGGATAGGGTGTGGGAGGGTAGGTACCTGTATATCCTTGATGACGTTTTCTGAAACATACATGAGATATAAAGAAGGTGAATTGACGCGACGGCACGGACGCACCCAGCGAGTTCCCACATTCCGGTACCAAAGATCCTTCAGGCGTGTAGGCCAATCCATAGAACGACTTGTGCAACCTTGGATCTTTAGTAAATACGCTCGGGTCCTTGCTGTTTCCTTTGCTTGACGAGGATGAAGACGAAGAGCCGCCGTTGCTCTTGTTCCTATTCGAGATGATGATGCCAGCAGCAACCCCTGCTCCGATCAAAACAACGAGAACGAGGATACTCCCGATGACCTATGTACCCAACGCTTAGACATCGCCCACCTAGCACGACAAAGTGAGCGGGACGTACAATCCATTTAGACCGCCGTTGTCTGGCTGCGTTCTTCTCCGAAGAGTATTGGTCGAGTGTGTGATAGTGTTCGCCCATGATTTCAAACCAGGGAGTGAACGGTGTAACGAGTGGTGGGAAGGTCGCACAAAGCGACCTTGTTGGCGAGGAGGATGTGAAGTAGAATGGAGTGAATCACAGGCCTTGTTGTGCGGAAGTTGGATTCATAGTGTTTTTGATGCGCTGAGTTCCAGTCGTAGCCAGATGACCAGACCTCCAAGTTCAATCATTTCGCTTGGCATTATTCACGCGACAACGGCATCATATACGCTTTCCGCACGCTTGAAGAGGGTAATTCAACCTGGGTAGATCATGGGGACATGCTGAAAGGTTCAATAAGGTGTACAGGTTCACTGTGAACGTGAAGGAGGAGCAGGGCCGATTGAAGGCAAATTATAACTTTGAGCACCGCCACGGATATATTTTTAGCAGGCAACCTAGACTCTGCAAGTACAGAATGGGGGCGTTATAAGATTTGGTTAATGTAAGATAAAGATAAGATGGGTTATGCACATCTATAATACACAAGGTAGTCCTTGAGTTTTCCGATGAGGGTGCGAATCCAACGCCCACAACAGCCAGCGATACTACGCGTCCGTCTCCATCATCCACAGGGGCAGTATGTGACCCATCCTCACAACTTTCGTCCGCAAATATTTATCAAGGTCTTCACCATGGACTGCGTTCCCTCCAATGAAGGTAGCGCCCGTGACTCTCTCATGCTCCTCTTCGTGTTGCACAATCCAAGGAGAAGTAGTCTCCATCGTTGGCTTTTTGGCAGCTAACTGAGCTTGCCTATTTTTCCAGCTCAGGGGGATCATCGACACCCTCTCAACGACCTTCACGCCCTCCTTCTCCAGCGCCTCCACTTTATCCGGGTTGTTCGTGAGAACACGAACCCCCTCGCTGATCGCACCAGGACTAGCCGAGCCCCCGAGCCCCAAATCGCGCAGGATGGCGCCGGCAATCTCATAGCCACGTTCGTCTGCCTGATGCCCAAGCATAAGGTTGGCAGTGACGGTGTCGTGGCCCAGGTCCTGGAGGTTGTACGCGCGAATTTTTGACAAAAGTCCGATACCCCGGCCCTCTTGCCGGAGGTACACGACGACGCCACGTCCGGGTATCGTGGTGGGGCCGTCGAGGCGTGATGCCGAGGGGATGGGGATGGGCTGAGAGATGAGGCGAATGGCCTCGTCCAGCTGCTCACCGCAATCGCATCGCATGCTGCCAACGGTTTCCCCGGTGAAGCATTCTGAGTGAATGCGGATGAGCGGTGACGGAATATCTTTATTCAATTCGGCAGGTTTTGGGGTTTCTACTGATGGGTCGAAGGCGTGATGGGATGTCGCTGAGAGTCGGCCAACGTAGGCACCCCGAGTGATACGATCCATTTCTGTTTCGTTCTCACTCCAGACTGCATCCAAAGTCTGCGAGCGGATGGCGGGCGCTACGATCGGCCCGGGCTTGTCGGCCAGTTGAGCTGGATCAATGACCATTGCAAGGTGCTCCTTCGAATCACGGTTGTTGTGGTAAAGATGCAAGAAGGCGGGACCATGTGGGGTTGGTATGCGGGTTCGCGCCATACATTTGACCTCGACGGGGGGAAGCGCGGGTTCGAGCAGAGCGGGTAAAGACTCCGCTGCCGGCGCTGTCTTTGGCCGGGATTTGGCCTCGGCAATATGAGGGGACGACGGAGAAATTAGAGACGGTCTGCGTTTCTTTACATGCTGGATGTTATCTGCCAATTTGAGTGGATCCGTCTCATGCTTATATGGGTCGTTCTCTTTGCCGTTCTCTGGGACGGCACTGGGAAAGCGCTGCCTCCGAGGGGCCTGTCTGCTAACATATTTGAACCGCCTGCGCTCGGGTTTTGCAGATGGGTCTGCTCCTGTGAACTTTGTCCAATCCCAAGACCCTTCCGCCTCGGGCAGCATAACGCCAGGGAAGAAGTCGTGGTGGTAGTGGTTCCGGGTAACGTTTGGACCCGACGCTGCTGCCGCCGCAATCAATAGGGGGTCGAGGGCAGAATCGCGCCTGGCCAGGACATTCTTCGGGGTAGGGAGAGTGGGCCCGGTCAACATGTCGAGGAGAGCAGCGTCGGAGTCGTGGTCGCAGCCGGCAAAGTGAGTATGGTGGAGAACCGAAGGCATTTGGACGACAATGTATGGGGATGGTAAGGAGTGGAGAGGTGGTGGGTAAGCTGTGGGATTTATGGACGAGCAAGTCCGATGGAAGTCAGAGGAAAGGATGAATTCGTCAAGCATTCACATGCGCCAGTGATCTTTCAAATATTGTTACCCCGGCTATTAGAAATCGATCGCCGACGTAATCAGGGCCGACTAAGCCGAATGTCCAAAATCAGCCAACAGCGCGACATCACCATCGTCGTCGAGCTGGCAGTCCGCAGTCCCCTCGAGCCCGTTGCTGGTTGCATCGTTCATTCTTTTCTCGTTATTGCTGTCGAGGCGCGCACATCGCGACATGGAATAGTTTCCTTCTTTTTTTCTGCTTCTTCAAGATGCGCCTGAAGTGGACCTTAATTTTAATGTTTCATTTTATTCCCCAGTATGTCTCGCAATGGCATGCTTGCACGCAATCCGCTGATGACCTCATTGCAGCATTTTAGCACCGCCAACTTCAACAACACCAACACATTCACCAACACTAACTAGGCACATTACTTCCGTCCCTCCGACCCATCCCTATACTTACAGACCACCTATCGTTCACCCGACTCGCACGCACATTCCCTTTGGCGGCACCGAGCACCGTCCTCCAGGCCCTACTCGTACCAGGGGCCCTGATGGCCCACACCGTCGTCCTGCACATGGTCAAACTCCCATCGTCATCTTCTTTGAAGTTTTCTGTGGTGTCCTCGCGGTAGCACTCTTCTTTGGCGCCCTACGTTTCTATAGATCCTATCGGAAAACACCTCGCCGTGATCGAATATTGAATGTGATCAATCGACATCGGTTGCAACTGGAATTGGAAGAGCTCCAACGCAGACCCCCTACGAGAAGATTCTCTCTCCAAGAACCTGCGCCTCCGTATCTTCCACGACCACCCTCTTATGACGGCTCTCCGCCAATTCAACAGAACGGTAGAAGCCATTATGCCGAAATTCCGAGTTCGAGTCCTCCTGATTCTCCGGTCATATCACGTCGATCATTGCAGGGGGCTGATACTCTGGCTTCTCCAGACAATGTTCTCCTCAATCGGTAGCATGACGTTGCATCAGAAGCGTCGCATCTATCCCCGCATACCCGTGCTCATTAACAATGTGGCCAATCAGACTTAACGTCTGTGGAAAAGAACTACAAGCGTGTACAGTGTACTTGCTTGTGTTCACAATTGCATACCCTTGATTTGGGCCGCAGGGGCTCCGGCACGGCGGTCAGTGTTCGTGAAACGGTATGGGAGTGTCCTAAAAGACCTTGCATTTACGACAAAAATGGACTTTTATTATCTGGGTTTGATCATGCTTTTGGATTGCTTTTGGGCACTTACGGACCTTGTTGTTTAGATGGAACAGATGCCATATGTAACCATTATTTACTGCTACACACTCACCACATGAAAACAGCTACAGTATGGACTTGTATCCATCAATCCTCCACTCGAGATCCGATCTTTTCTTTTGCTAGTGGTACCTATTAGTCTCTTTGGTCCGTTGACTTGTCGCTGCGTTGCAATCTCATGCGCTCTCAACTGTTCTCAATCATGAACATGCCGCACTCTTGTCGATGTATCGAGTGTCACCGTCTGGAAATACAACTAGATGATGATATTATTTATACCGCCGTACATGTACAGTATGTTTTGTATAACAATACAGGCATATGCTCGTCCTATGCTACAGGCTATAGTCACCGTCATCTTGACTTCGTAACGCGGTTTGTGCATGTTGCAAACGTCATGCAAAACCTCGCCAAAAGGTTGGAGAAATGTTTCGCTTGACTCCCGGCCAGCCCACAGGTTGCCTTGAGCTTTCACTCGACGTATTTAGCCAGATCCAGGTATCCCGCTAGCAGGGATCCAACTTGCTGAGTCCCTACCACCACGATGGCGCCAAAGGCGGGATCACCGAAGCAGAACCCACCGAAGTCGCCGAAACCACATGTTGTCACGATCGCGCTTGAAACAGCTAGCGTGGCTTTCAGTTTGCTGTCCCTATCCCTCGTCCTCTTCGCATACGAACGCGCATTGGTTCCTCTCTATGGTTCTGGCCCAACGACATTCCTGCTCAACAAAATTGTGCTCGCCACCGTCTTTGTCGCAGCGGTACACCCATTCGATGTTTCCGTGACACGGAATTGGCTGTATGCCGCGCTCGATCTGTCTGCTGCCCCAAATACCGCGTATTGGGTCGCGGTTTATACGTCTAGAAGAAAGGACCCGGTTCTTGGTCCAGCTATCACACATGTCGTGACTTTGGCACCGCTGGTGTTCTTCCTGACGACTTCGATTTTGGAGGCAGATGTGAGTGCATGAAGTTGTAGATGAAGTTTGCTCTTATAAGCTGATTCGAACTTTGGCTCGTCAGCTGAAGCACAAACGAAAGAAATGGTCTCGTTCACCACTCGGTTTCCGTCTCGTATCCGCAGGGCTCACCTACATTGTTGCAACCCTGCTATCTCAACGCCTTTGGTCTAGAGCCTCCTTCCTCAATAGCATTTCTGAAAGCCAAATTGTACGATGGTTCCCTCAAAAATATCTTATTGTGCTGATCTTTTGACCCGTAGTTCCTGACTCTAGCTGGCGTCGCATGGGCACAGTGGACATTGAGATATCCCTTCCCTCCCGAGCCCCAGAAGAAATCGAAACGTTCCCTCTCGCTGACACCGATTCAGACCAAAGGCATCCTTCTCGCTGCTTTCGCCGCCTCCTGGTATTTCATTGCTCGGACCCTATCCTCACCCGTGCTTCCGCATCCCTTAAAGGAGACGTACACCCACCCATTAGTCCCGCTGCAAATCCACTCTTCCGTGCAGTCGACGACGGGACTCATTGTCGTCGGAGAAGCCTTGCCTCCGCCGGATTACGATGGGGGAGAAGACCAGGAAATGCATTCCGTCAGGTATTTGCGTGCGTCGCATTCTATCCTCGGTGGTGTCTGGATGGGTGCCAAAGTGCATGCATTGGATGATGAGCCCCCTGTGCACGACTCTTTTGGTACACAGCTCGGGGACTCGATCTATGCGACATTCGTGCTGCAGGAGGCGGTTCGCCTTATTGACAGCACACAGAAGGGGAAGGCTGGGTTATGGGAGAATGGTCTTATTATGTCAGTCTCCTTCAACCCGTGTTCCCTACCTAACGCTGATAATCTTGTGTGAAGTGGGCTCGGAACGGGTATCTCAGCAACGGCGTTCAGTCGACATGGAATCTCTACGACGATTGTCGAAATTGATCCTGCAGTGTATGATGCAGCGAGGACGTACTTCGGCCTGCCAGATCCCGGGCCTGGAAAGGTGTTCTTGGAAGACGCTAGGCCCTGGGTTGCCAACCAACGGGCAAGTATCCAAGCCGGGAATAAAGAGGTGCTGTACGACTTTGTTGTACATGACTGCTTTTCTGGAGGAGGTGTACCTGAACACATCTTTACTATGGAGTTCTGGGATGACCTCAAGGCTGTGATCCAGCCAGACGGTGTTGTTGTGGTTGTGAGTGTTTGACTGCAGGTTGAAAAGATTTGCTTTGAGCTAAAGATTGGGCAGAATTTTGCGGGGATCATGAAGACCGAGTCTACTAAAATGGTTTTGCTCACGCTGGAGAAGAGCTTTGGCCAATGCCGCGCTTTCCATGACCTATTTGGCGACTTGACAGAAGACAAATACGACACAGACTTTATCAATATCGTGCGTATGACCCAAATCCAGCTACAAGCTTCTTCGCACTCCATTTCTCATCCCATATCCCCAGGTCCTGTTCTGCACATCGTCAAAAATTCCATTGACATTCCGCCGCCCTCGCAGATCGGACTACCTCGGATCCCCCTTGCGAAGGCACGTCCTAGACTCCTTCCTCTCACGCGAAATCAACCTCGACCTCATCCGTGACCCGACAAACGAAGAAGAGAACAGCGAGTATATTTTAACGGATGCTCATAATCCCCTGGGCAAATTCCAGGAAGAGCAAGGGGCACATCATTGGAAACGTGCGTTCTCTTTGAATGCAGATTTCGACACGTTGCTGACTGGCTTGCAGTAATGAGACATGTATTGCCGGACGTGCATTGGGAGACTTATTAGGGGGAAGGTGGCGTCTAGAGTTGTGACGAATGTAATGTAATGGCCTCATGATGTAAATGTATCGAATTCTATTCACTTGTATTTTGGTTGCAAACGCTTTTGCCAGCGCCAATGCTCTTCACAAGCTCAAGCATAGACGCGTTGGCAGATAGCCACGTCCATTTGACCCTGTAGACTGTAGTCAACGTTTTGAGTTAACGCCGCAACGCGCCATTTTGGTGGCGGGTGGCATAACTGGGTTGTTCAGAGATACTGCTGGAAATAGGAGTTTCTCTTCACCTTCATGTCTGACCACCTGCGTATGTCCTCGCCTGTGTCATCCTCACCAGGCCGTACGGCCACAATCTCAAGGCCAACCTGGCCCTGGCAGGTGTCATCCCTTCGCTCGCCAGCCGGTGGCTCAACCTCTTCGACTGGTTCTTTAGACAACCGACACCGTGACTCCATTTCGAGTTCGTTGCGCTCTACAAACACCTCTGGCATGCATTCCAGTTCGAGTTCTCTTACGTGGCAAAAGCCAGTCATGAGTTCCAAGTCGAGGGCTAGTTCGACGGTGGGGAACATTCAAGACGACACCACTCGACAATGGTCATTCGTGGTATGTTTCACTTTCTCGGTGCCTGCTCGCTATTTTGACTGTGTATTTAGGGTTTCGATTGGGTGGTTCGCGACGTTCATAAACTGAGAGACTTGGTTGAAGGCGTCGACGCAACTGCGGTGGATAATCCAGACTTCGAGATACTCAAGCAGTCCCCGATGCTCGGCGACAATAAGTTTAAGCTCGAAATCGGTGAGTTTGGTTCATACATTACGCGTTTTTTCCATCGTTTACGAAGCCCACTTATAATGGATAGCATTCACACCACAAAGTGAGGGCGCCACCGAGACCAAGCCGACACTGTCTCTCTACATCACATCTTTAATGGTGGATTTCGCCCATGCCGACTATGAACTATCCGCGTCTATGATGACAGCTATCAAATGCCAGGCAGACCGTCCTGGTGAGCGAGGGTCTCCGCCGGAGTGGATATGGGACTTTTGGCAGATGGACTGGGTGTTCCGGCAAGAGCACGAGGTTTGGGGTACGCGTCTTTCTCCTCCTTTCGCGTTTCTTGTGCTGAATACTGTATCTTGTAAGAATGCCCGCTGCCTCCTCTTTCTGCCCTCTTAGAAAACGCGAGAATACGCGAAACTGACTCTTTCGTCATCTGTGTTCAAATTCATTGCCCCTCTGGACCGTCCTTTCCGCAACAGCCTTCTATTTATTCTGTTCCTCGTGATCTTTTGGATGGGTTGGAAGCTTCGTTGGATAATGCCAGTATGTCCTTTCAGAATGCTTCGCGAATTTCGCTTTCAATGACGATATCCCTTCAGACACAGGAGATGTGCGCTTCATTTGCCTCGAGAGGATGACCGCGGAAACAGAATCTTCGCCCACGCTTCATCCCCCAGATGCCGCAACCCCGACAAGTCTCCGTTCCTCCTCATCCTCCTCAACTTATTCTCCCTTCTCGGCGCGAATAACTGCCCGCAAGCGCATAATCTACGCCCATTCCGACATCTTGACCAGAAGATCTGAATATTTTGCAACAATGCTTGCATCGTCATTTTCGGAGAACCCGATTCTTGTTCCAGGCGAAAGGAAGATCTACACCATAATCGTGGAAGAAGCCGACTTCGAGACCATTTATTGGTTGCTGAAGTTCTGTTATGCCAATTGGCTGCTCTTTAAAGAGCACGACGATCCTCGCATCGCTATGGACGGTATAGGCGTAGGCTGGAGTGCAAAATGGCTCCATTCGCGCGGCGGGGAGTGGGACTGGAAAACATTCTATAAGGATGACGGGGCGGCATGTGATACCAGGAGCGTAACAAGCGGAGGCAGTCGTCCTTCGGTTGGCGAGCCTCGACGATCTGCTAGCAAGCCTGCCACACAAGCACCAGTCAGCCCTTCTGCTGCTGGGACAGTTCCCTCCATCGTGAAAGTGGGGGCAACAACTCCGTCTCGTACCGCCAGCGGAAGTTCTTCGAGACGAACGATACCCCCCGCGCAGCCTTCCTCTAACGTAGGTGCCGGCGGTTCAAGCAGCGTGTCTCGTACCAAGCCTGTGCCAGTGCCGGTCGCAACCAACTTCGGACCATCTGGACATTCTGGGTATCCGGTATCTCCCCGCACCGGAAGACAGCATCCTTCAACTTCAGTGTCCGTGCCGGATCCTCATCCTCACCCAACTCCCGCCCCCAGACCTGCTTCTGCTCTATCGATGTACCAAGTTGCGCATCGGTACGCGATGCCTGGTCTGGCATCACTAGCATTGGAGCACATGATGTCCACGATCACGCCTCAGTCCAGCTTCGCGCTACTCCTTGCGACGTCGGTCTGGGAGGATCTACACTCGCTTGTTGAGGTCCGTTGTTTCCTTATCTGTTCCGAAACTCTGCTGATATGGACGTGGTGAAGGATTACGTTGTAGAGAAATGGGACGAGGTGTCTATTTCTGAAGAATTTGAGCAATGCTGCCAAGAGGTCGCGGCTGGAGAGTAAGTTTAACCGTTATTGCTCCATGCGTTGAGGACGCTTATCTCGATATGACAGATGGGGCGCAGAGGGAGGCAAGACTCTCTTAAGCACCTTCCGTCGTCTTCGTTCTCCAAATGCAGTCTGACGCCTTCCACATTGGCGAAAGCAACATATCCAGCATGACTTCCAATTGGCCTCCAATGTAATATATGTAGCATTTATCTTTCATATTGTATTATGGCAATCTGTTCGCGTATCTCAGTCTATCTCCCTTGAACGTCGTCTGATAACTGTACGATCGGCATTGCCCGAACACCTTCTGGGCCTGCTGAATATCCATGGTCGAGGCAATCATGCACCTCTCTTGCGAGCAACACCTCTCGCTCCCACCATCATGTTCTCACTCAGAGCATCGCGCCTTGCTCGTCCTGCTTTCAGACTCACGAAACGATTTCTCGCGACAGGAGCTGAGGACGCACGGTTTCGTATACCTGTGATCGACTTCAGCAAGTTCCGCGAGGCTACTGTCTTTGATGAGCGGAAACGCACAGCAGACGAGATAGTAACAGCTTTCAAAGAAAGCGGGTTCGTGTACCTAGCAGGCCATGGAATCCCGGCAGGTGTGTATTCGCCTTGTGGACGTGCTCAATCTCCGTCTAACCCAAATACAGCCACCATCCGGAACACCTTTGCAAAGGTCTGCTTATCGAGTTCGAACGCGTTATTGACGTGCTCAACGGGTGACCCCATTGCAGAGTGCAGAATTCTTTGCGATGCCGTCAGAGACGAAGGTACCTGTCTTATGAATTCCGACAACAGAAAATAAAACATATGGGCTGAATATCCTATCTCGCAGGACAAGCTTGCATGGGAAGATCCACGTTCGAATCGCGGTTACGTGACAGTTGGACGCGAACGTGTTACGCAGTCAGCGGATCCCGATGAAATTGCTTCTCTTCGCGCAAAGGCTCCCGACTTCAAAGAGTCAATGGAAATTGGACGAGATTGGGATGCCGAGTGGAAGAACCAGTGGCCCGCAGAGAAAGATGCGCCCAAGTTCAAGGACACTATGCTGGAATTCTATCAGGTCGACTTTTGCTTTTCATTCACATTGCACTTATACTGAGTCCTTCTGCTAGACGTGTCATGACCTTCATGTGCTTGTTATGCGGTCAATTGCATTAGGTCTTGGTCTTGAGGAGAATTTTTTCGATACGAAGATCAATGAGCAATGCCACAATTTGCGCCTCTTGTCGTACCCGCCCATCAAGACCTCCTTATTGAAAGGCGATGGTCAAGCACGAGCTGGAGCTCACAGCGGTGCGACTATCGTCCTCCTGTTTATAGCAGGAGCTTTGTTGACATGAAAGACTGCAGATTACGGTACCCTGACCTTGCTCTTCCAGGACTCGGTACTAGATCTACTTTCCAACCGTTCCTACTGCACTTACTTTTTACCGGCAGGTTGGAGGCCTCGAGGTTAAAGACCCACGGACTGGTGATTTCATTTCCGCGACACCTATAGTGCGTTCAGTTTCTCTATAAGCATTTCGATCATTGCGTTTTGACAGCTGATTTACAGCCCGAAACAATCGTAATCAATGTTGGAGACTTACTTGCTCGTTGGAGTAACGATGTCCTTCGATCAACTCTTCACAGGGTAGTTGCACCACCAGCGAAGCAGATCAGTGACACGGAGGGCATAACGCCTGCGCGCCAGTCCATCGCTTTCTTCTGTAACCCGAACTTCAGTGCAGAAATTGCCTGCTTGCCGAACTGTGGACAGGAAGCAAAGTATCCTCCAGTCAATACCGGGGACTACATCGTTGGTCGATTAGCGGTAACATATACATGAAGAAATTTTAAAATCCTATTATGGTATCGTCAGTCGGTATAACGACTTTCTGGCATTTCGGATGCTGCATGATCATCTCTTCGTCAAGAACAGGATTAGGCAAAGTCATCATCCTCCTCGTCCGATCCTCCGAACACGAACTCCTTCTTCTCCTCGTCAGTCCATTCACTGATATCCCAGCTATCAGGGCCACGTTGAGGCAACGTCGGGCAGCCAGACAAGTATTGCTTATACTCCTTCCAGATGCGCGAGAGCGCAAGATTAGAACTGGGAGTGGTGCTTCCTCCATCGAACCACGGTTTGTCGTTGTCGTCGCCGTCGGCAGCATCCTCCTCAGCTTTCTCCTTGATCCTCCTCCTGACCAACGCCTGGTCTTCTTTGTCGAGGCTCTTGATCCATTCCTCAACCCGTGCCTTCTCTGTCGCGATGTCGTCCGCAGATTTGTCTTTGAACAGCTTCTTACCGATTGCCTTGCAGAATGCACTGTAATCGGCTTCGCATGACATTTGATTCATCGCGTCGCCCCACTCGGCGACGTTCTTGAGGAATCCTTCCAGAGCAGGGAAGCTCGCCGTGTTGAGACGACCTCCTTTCTCTAGCCCACGCAGCAAGGCTACCACCAAGGCCCCATAAGCCCTGTTGGTTATTTTAGTTCGTTCCCCGTCATCACACACTATAGTCGCAAAGATTAGATCTGAGCACCAGCAACCAGAGATTTTCATACTTGGCCAGCAACTTTCCATATCATTGAATACCGTCAACGCTTCAAGAAGGCAGTATGCTTCGTCGTAAGCCTTCTTGGCTAGCTTGGTATGCGTCGCGGTGAGGGTTTTGTCCACAAGATCAAGGACTGCGTAAGGGTAAAAGTCTAATGAAAAGGATCAGAAAAAGCGGTAGTAATAAGGGACGCGTTGTGGGCGCGACGCGTCGAACACGCACCATTGTAAATATACATGTCAAAGGCATCCGGGTTTCTATTCGCAGCCTTCTTGAGCAAGTCCTCCAAAATTTCCTTGCCCTTGATGGACATGAACATCTCGAGATTGAAAAAGACATAACCCGGAGGAATGGCACCCTGTGTCTGTTAACCATGAATTTGGGGAATATTTCATGACGCACTCGAGGGAAAAGTCACCTTTGGTGGCATGATGAGAAAGATACGGCGCGTTCTGGGGGTGAAAAGATGTAAGGGAGAGGCCCAGACGATCTCCAAACTTTTATATTTACTGGAGCGGAAGTATTACGAGAGAAAGCGTGCCATTCAATATGTAAATATCGGGTTAGCGTGATGAGACGGGGGCCACTAATTTATTCGTTTGATGAACTCCATTTGGTTGACTGGGTGCGCCGAAGTTCTGTAGGTATTGCAGGTGTATGTCGATGTACGTGTAATTAATGGAAAACCAGTGTCACAGTGTAAACAAGACGAGGTAAAAAGTCTGGTGCAGCGCGAAACTTGTATCTAGATATGTAGGTAAAATGCGTCAGGGACAAGGCTTCTCCAGTGCTCTTCATTTCTTTCTGAAGAGACCTAGTGTATGCTGTCCACCACATGACACGGAGACTGCAGCCCATGCACCTCCTTCCTTGCGAACGATGATCCGTGGCGTCCTGACCTCTTCATCAGGAACACCCAACTCTCCCTGAGTGCCTTGACCCCAGCAGTAAAGCGCCCCACCCGCAGTGACAGCCATGTTATTGTGAGGACCTGAAGCGACGTGCACGATGGGATCATCAGGATCCGGGAACGTCACCAGAATAGGCTCCGCCATGAAGTCGGGATCGAACCTGTCTTCGAAGGCGGGGTCATCGTCAGCTACCCCGAGCTGCCCAGCATTGGATCGACCGCACGCATACACCTTTCCCATCGATGTCAAGAACAAGGTGTGATGATTGCCTCCCTTAATTTGGACCACGATGTCGTCACCAAGCTCTTTCTTGCTTAGGCGTCTCACTTTCTTCGGCAATTGCACGACAGCATCGTCTGACGATTCGTAACCCGTACCAGTTTGACCCATGCTGTTGAGGCCCCATCCCCACACATCGCCCTTATCGTCGACGGCGAAAGAATGGAATGAACCGGCACCGATTCTAACGGCTTTTCGGGCACGAGTCCCCAGCGTAACTTTTTCTGGAACAGTTCCATGAATCTTCCGGCGTTCGAGAACTTTTCGCCCAAGCTGGGCTTGCTCGCCTGCTCCCCATGTTAAGATGTTGCCGTGAGTCGTGAGTACCAGCACATGGTTGGCTCCAGCAGCGATGGCGGACGCCTTTTCTGCATCACCTGGCTTGTGTGGAAGCTCGAGGATAGGGACAGGGTGGAACTGATGTTTCAGACCACTTGAAAATCCCAGGGATCCTTCATTAACCTGTATAGTGTTCAGTATTGACACTGGATATGTAAATGAGCCTTGGGCTTACCCTGAACGAACCCCATACCCGGAGATCGCCATCTTTGCTAAGCGCCGCACAGATACTGTCACCACTAGCGACTTGGACGGCGCGGAAGTTTTCGTCGACCAACGATTGAAGTGGATGAGGTATGCTCGTGATTTCATCCACGTCCAGGAATGTATCGGGATATTCTGGATCGGGCACGTTTTGTGTAATGCGACCAAGGGCAGCATCGTCATTGACACCGCATGTCCAAACCTCAAGCAGAAATCAGTATAGAGTCATCTAATGGCAGGAGGAAAACTCACAGTCCCTTTCTCATCGATAAAGAGTGTGTGAAGGCCACCAGCTTCAATGGACTCGAGACCCGCACCTTCTTCGCCAAAGGTGCCCTTTTGCATCTCCTGCTCAACCCAGGGATTCTTTTTGGGCTTATCAAGCTCACCCAAGACATCCGGGCCCATACCAAACTGGCCAAAATTGCCTGCACCCCAGACAAAGAGGGACAGCCCAGGCCGTTTGTGCTCAGGAGGGACGGGTAACGGGTTGAAGTAAGGCTTCGATTGCGGCACAGGAGCGTGGTGAGCTTCATGGACCGGAGAGAGTCGTGCATGAGTTTTTTTAATAATGGTTGTAGTCGCCTTTTTGGTCGCAGTAGCCTTGGAGACTGGTTTGCGACTTGCGGCGGGTACGGGAGGCTCGTTCTCTGGTTTCTGAGCAGTGGTTTTTCTCGAGCGTTTGGGAGGGGGTGAAGGCGTGCGTTGTGGAGATACAGCGCGCCTTTTTGTCGGATGGCTCTTGGATCGGAGAGCGGCCTTTTCCAAGGGAGTGGGTGCAGCCTCCGAGGGAGGCTTGAGAGATGTTGCGCGGGTAGAGCGACGAGGAGGCATTGCTAGAACGGATCTGCCCTTTGGCTGATCAATGATAGATGCGCAGGAAATTAGGTGCACCGGGAGATGGTGGTGGAAATGAAGAGAGAGGTTCCGCTGCCACAGCTGGACCACAGATGCTTCAACCGCGAAAAACTACACGTGACCCACGCGTTATGGACAGTTGTTTACGTCCCTCTTCCTTCAACTTTCGATAGAAGGTCACCTCAGTCAGCGGGAGCTGTAATGCTCAGACCCTCTCAGGCCATTAAGTAATCCGGGGAAATCACCTTGAAGGTCTGAACTTGACGACCTTGTTCCGTTTCTGGTTTCTGGTGACTACCAGCTGCACTGTTCCTAGAACATCTATGCATGTATCCTTAATGAGCTGAGCCGTCTCTAGTTTACGTTGCCGATGTGGTCCCAGCACACGTACGCCTCGGGGAGTCCACAGGTTTCCTCCGCAATTTGAAATAACGAGGGATGGCCTCCATCAGTCTGCGTTTCCTGTGAAGCGTGATTGACAGGGCTGTGTTTTTCTCTCTGATTTTTTCTTCCCTTCCATTCCTTGACTCGGGACTATCTGACCCAGAATGGTTGACAGGGGCCGAGCCATTCAATTGACAGACCGTTATGGCTTCCTTAGGATGCAACAATGACTCCAGGAAATGATACTCGTGGGAGACTGGTCTATCGCTTCCGTCAATGTGCCAATACACACCGCCTCTTGACGCGCAGGCCCGGTACCCGTTGTTTAGCTCGTTAAGGCCAACGGCGAGCAGCCAGTGCGTATAAGCCAGCGTGAAAATGCCCATCTACAGTGTCTACGACCTTCCCATTCTCATTCCATACCTCCGACGATGGACCCTCTTCCACAGGTAGCTATTTCTTCAAACCGCGCAGTCTTGAGCCTTGCATTTCCAAACGCTTTCAGTCAAGGCACTACTGATTCCGGCCCGCCAGCAAGCGTCGAGGCTTCAGCCATCGCTTCATTCTTCCCGAGCTCTTTACAGCATATTTCTATCTATCTGGGACCTGATCTTTGCGCACTTGACGACTTCGCCCTTTCCTCAGCGTTGCAAGGCATTGCGAGCCGTTGCCCATCCTTGAAATCCGTCTCGGTCACCAGCTATGCCGAGACGTGGACTCCAAATCGGGCATCCCTTGTGCAAGGATTGATCCCTCCTTCCATTATACAATGCACAATTCGCATTGTTGATCCCGAAGGCAACTCTGATGCCTCCCGCACGCATAGTGTCCGTCATTCGCAGGTCATCCAAACCTCCCGTGCTTCATTGCCGTTGGGCCGCATTGGAGAGCCCTCTATGGCGACCAC
This sequence comes from Hypsizygus marmoreus, assembly GCA_013433165.1. NCBI lineage: Eukaryota > Fungi > Basidiomycota > Agaricomycetes > Agaricales > Lyophyllaceae > Hypsizygus > Hypsizygus marmoreus. Next base: position 1,057,812 of record CM024087.1, read on the forward strand.
TCTGTGCCGTATCCAGAATCTTAACGAATTAATCCTACTTCCGCCCGACTCTCGCGCCTCATACCTCCAGGATGCCGATAAGATACTGGCAGCGCTCACCCGAGAATTGCCATCTTCAAGGAACCTCCGCAAATTATCCCTTCCACTCGACATGGCGTCCGACCTCCATCCTCTCCTTTACATCGTTTCAGCACTTCCGCGTTGTGACAATTTAGAATTCAGCCCACCTTCAATCCATACACCTTCCCTCTTCCCAATCGTCGCTGCATTAAACCATGGCTTTGATGGCTTTGATCACTTACGCAGAGTCTGCCTTCCTGCAGAGGTCCTATGCGACCTCCTTGGTCAGAGTCTGGGAGCCCTTCAAGGTCTCCAAGAACTCAAGGTCGTGGTCATGTCGTCCCCCATTTCCAATGACCTATCCTCTCCTTCGGTGGGTCAGTTTCGCCAGTTACACACGCTGGAGATCATTGGTAGCTTTTCCGACCTTGAAAAGGCCATCCGCGCATTCGTGCGTCGCGGGGAGAATGTCCTCAAGCGTGTCTACATTAACGCCAAGTGCCTTTCTCACAGAATCGAAATGAGCAACGCCATCGAAGCAATGCAGAGGCGTTGCCCAGGAATTCGAGAGCTAGGCATTCGCATTGACAATGTTCATCCGATGGAAAGGTTGGACTGGGTCGATTTATCGCAGCTTCACAAGTTCCAGCTGAAGGACTTCGTCATTCAGCACCCTCGCCCATTGACAATCACAGACAACGATGTCAGGCGTTTGTTGACAGCTTGGCCACGGGCGAGATACGTCTCGCTTAACCCTCTGCCGTCACTTGGTTCCTGGACCACTCCCAGCGGAACAAAGCCTGCCTCCGCCACATTGAACGCCCTGATTCAGGTGGCAGAAAGGGGCGAGGTACTCCGTCATTTCGGTATTCACCTGAACTGGCGCATTCCTCATGCTCTTTACCAGAGCCATCGCCCACTTCCAAGTCTGAGGAGGTTGGATCTCGGGTCGTCTGGTTGCGACAAACGCACCGTTGCATTGATCAGACAGTTGTTCCCCAATGCCCAACTTTGATGGGGAGCTCTTGTTCTGCAAATGGACGCGTTGATGCCATCCGTCCCCGTTACGTGTTTTCCTTGAACAACATCATCTCTGCATTATTCAGTCTTTCGTTCTGTTTTCCACAACTGCATTTCCATCCGCACATTCCCTCTGCTCTTTTTCTTGTTTTGATCTCTGTTTCCCATCGCTACTCTCTGATGATCACGAACACTCTCACTCAACCACAGTACTTATATCTTGTTTTTTCTTGTTTTTCACTGCTCTCCTCTGCATCTCCACATCAACATTCATTCTTTCCATCTCATTCCTCGCTGACTTTGAAACGCTATAACTTTGTCTCCGCACGTCATCCCATCCTACAGCTTGCTCTATATTAGTCTATATCGTTATCCAGACCAGTTAGTTTTCCTGCACTATCGTTATCACGAATCATTTGACTATCGCTGCAGAATACATAGCCGAATTTCACAATCAGAATCAGCCGAACGCGTCGCGTAGGACCACGTGAAGATTCTCAGAATCTCTTTCCTCATTGCCGCACGACGCACTCTGAGTGATGCGCTACCCTGCCTGGAAAGCAGTGTCGGCCAGACGAAGCGCCACAGGTGCATTCGTTCAAAGGGTATGTCTTTGATACCTGAAGCTCCGATCTATTCGACGAATTTCTTTCGATCAGAGAATGTTGCACCAGGCCCGATATGGTTGTTACCCACCTGCGAGTGACATCGAGGAAGGGAACGAGGAGTGAGTTAAGCTCGAGTGCTTTTCTCTACGTATCTCATTGGCCTTCTCTAGATTCACCGTTCTCAACCCTTCCACGGGAGAGAGTCTGTGCAAGTGGGTCCTTAGCTCCGATGTCATCCCCAACCCGTTCACATTCCGATAGAGTAACATGTGCATCTGAGAAAGTGGTCGGTGCCGCAATAGACAAGGCTCAAGCTGTCTACGCGTCCGGGATATGGTCAAAGTCACCGGCCATTCACCGTTCGCAGGTTCTCTCAAACCTTGCTCGGGCTCTCGAGGTGCGCATCCCGGAATTCGCGAAGATCGAAACACTTCAAACTGGGAGGACGATACGTGAAATGAACGCTCAGCTTGGTCGACTTCCCGAGTGGCTGTGAGTTTGTCTGTTGAATCTTCGTGCAACCTCGGCCTTAACTCTTTAGTGACTATTTTGCTGCCTTGTTGCGAACGAATCAGGCTTTTGTGGCACCCACACAAGGGAAATTGTTGAATTATGTGCAAAGAGTACCTCTTGGAGTTGTGGCACAGATTACGGTGAGTTATTTGCCAACATGGTCATTTGCATTTTCCTCTTATGACTTTTACATGAAGCCATTTAATCATCCGCTTCTGATTGCGGTCAAGAAGATCGCACCTGCATTGGCAGCAGGAAATTCTGTTGTTGTGAAGCCGTCAGAGGCGAGCAACCTTCGAGCGCCATACTGGCCTTCCCTTATGTTTGAAATTCACGCAGTTAGCTCCCATTACTGTACTCGAATTCGCAAAATTGGCAGAATCTGTTGGAGGTATGTGTGCCTCGGAAATCAAGTCCTCCTAAACATTTATGCAATGATGTAGTACCGCACGGGGTGCTGACTGTTCTTCCTGGGTACGGACCAACAACGGGAAAAGCAATAGTCACCAATCCTCATGTCCGCAAGGTTGACATCACGGTCGGTACATTGCTTGTTTCATGAAAATGTTATCTGAGGCTTTTCCAAGGCCGGCACCCAAACTGGGCGGACTCTTGGTAGCCTTGTAGGTGCCAATCTCGCTGCATTCACTGCGGAGTTGGGTGGTAAAGTGAGCGCAAATATTTTCAACGTTGTCGTCAAAATCTCACCATCTTCCCCTGTGAAGGCACCCATCGTCGTCTTCAACGATGCAGACTTGGCATCAGCCGTAAACGGCGCAGCATTCGCCGCCTTCGTGGCGTCTGGCCAGACTTGCGTGTCGGGTACCCGGATTATCGTTCAGAACGAAATCTATGACAACTTCATGGATTCCTTCGTTCGAAAGACAAAGAGCATCAGGCGAAGAATGGGTGACCGTAAGTGTTGTTTTCATTAAGGTTTTTGTCCTTAATCACATTGTCTGTTACGAAGCGATGAATCCCAAGTCTACGATGGGCACAGTCATCTCACTTCACCACCTTGAACGGATTGAGGGCATGATTAAACGAAGTAAGGGCACCATTGTCACAGGCGGGAAGAGGATAGATGGCACATCCGAGCTGGATGGTTTTGATTTCTCGCGAGGGTCGTTCTTCCCCCCAACCATCGTCGCAGATATCACTTCTGAAGATGAGCTGTGGAAAGAAGAAGTTTTCGGTCCCGTTATCGTTGTGCGGCGGTTCTCTGTATGTTTTGGATTTGCCTTATGGCGGTTCGATTACTAACTTCTTTCTCCAGAGCGAGAGCGAGGGTGTTGCTTTGGCTAACGATTGTAAATATGGTTTGGGTGCAGGAATATGGACGTCCGATTTGTCGCGAGCACATCGTGTTGCCGCGGACATTGAGACCGGATTATGCTGGGTCAACACGCATCACCGTAATGACCCCAGCTCCCCTTGGTATGTGTTCTGAACTTTTGGACTTCGGGAAAATCTCATCCCATTCCAGGGGTGGCATGAAGGAAAGCGGGATTGGAAGAGAGAATGGGCTGGAGGCGTTTGAAGCTTGTAAGTGGCTGATATAGTAGTGATTCGATAACTTGAACTGAGAATGATCTTCTAGATTCTCAAAGCAAATCGACGATCGTAAATATTGCGACGACGGAGGAGACGAGACAGACCGATGATTGGTTTTCTGATGAGACCGCCGGACGTAGATATGGCTAGAATGTTGTACAAGCTTTCATTTATTTGGGGCGGGGGTATCGTACAAAAGCAGTCCACATCAAGATGAATATGCTCTCTACTGATTACAAGGTATGTAGTACAAAATGGGTCCTTCGAAGATCATGTCGTTTCATAAATACATATGTGCACTGATTTCTTATCCTGTCGTTTTAATCGCTTCCTCTCTTTCGCGGGTCTGAAACGAGGAATGGCGGAGTCAGCATAAGGCAATTAAATGCATCCGGAGAGCGTTACAGACCTCTCCAACTTCTACTGGTGGTTCATCGACAAAGTCGGGAACTTTGTTTAGGTCTGCGAGGTATGAAGCGCCTTCCTCTTCCTCTTCCAATTGGAGAGCATCGAGTTCTGTGCATATTGAACGCCTTCATCAGTGACAATTACAGGCGGAGCTCCTTATTGACTTACCAGCCTCAAGGTCTGCCTCATCTATCTCGTCTGGCACAGCATACGAACGACCCAACGTCTCCTGTATTTCATTCGCTTGCTCCAGCAAGTCTTCCATGTCATAATGCATATTCTGGAATCAAATCAATGGTGTTATTGTCAGCATTTGAACGGAGACACGCACCTCAATCTTGTCGATATCTATCTTCCCATATTGTTTTCGCATCTCCTTGTTCGCAATCTGCATAGCATCCATAGTGGCCATCGTATTCCGAAGATTCTCGGTAGTCAATGCCGCCGACTCCATGTTGAATGTCTGTTGTGCAAGCTGGGTTATCTGTGCCTCGTACATCCGCTTCTGCTTTAGTGTCCGCAGCGCTCTCTGCTGGATCGCGTCCTGTAGCGTTGATACAGGTCGGCATTGAAAGAAAGGCAAAACGAGGGGTCGACTGTACCTTTCCAGGGCCGGGACGCAACTTGCTCATTTGTTCCTTATACCGCGCGAGTTCAGCATCTAGCTTCCGGACTTTGACCTCGATCGAAGCCATTCGTGCGTCGGTCTACGATAGAGGTTATGAGTGCCGTCTGGATGAAGACTCGTCGGTACTGACTGATGCGATTGCATCCTGAAGATTCGGCTTCGGCTTCTTGCTTGAGGGTGCTCCAAAAAATCGATTCATGGTTGTCGACAGAATCCGATCCGAATGGGTTGGTCACGGTTAGTCTCCCGTAGTCAGACCAATAATATCACGTGTCTTTATGAGGGGAGAAAGGGCGACAGTGATATTTAATGGTCTGATTTCACGCGCGCCCTTGATACCGCGGTGCGCCTATTCAACTTCAAAAATCTCCTTATAAGGCGATTTCCCACGGCCCTTGCACTCTTCCTCGAAGTTCCTCAGCAATCCAAGGCTTCAAAGCCAATGTTCCCCTTCGAAAACTTGGCATGACGCGATGCCACCTCCGACATATAGATCTACTTTTGTGATATAGGTGGTTTTCCGACCCAAGTTCCAATAGGAGGCCCGAAATTTGACAGTCATGAGCCGATTTCCACCTTCTGATAATTGGAGGCCTTTGCTCACAGGAGGGGCCTCTTTGATTGGTCTCTCACTCACAGATTCCTTCCGCCGCCTACCCTCCTTTATGTGACGCCCTTCGATACCTTGTGGCCCCTACAGTACGCGCACAACATTGCCGTAACCTAGCGCAATCATGACAAACATTCCATCCTCATTAGTTAGGAGCAAGCTGTCTCGGTGGCCCTGGGAACCCTCAACGCTTTAACTTTAAAGATTTACCGCTGCTTTTCACCCTATTCTGCGGTCAATAGCCATCCCTAGCACCTGCAGAACAAAGTCGGCTGTTTCTGAGTATTTTTGTACTTGTTCACTCTTTATTGGGCAAAAAAGTCAATGTTGAGATTCCGTAATACCATGTACTTCCTATTCTACATTTTCACTATCTATTTGCACCACTGGCGCCATTCAGTCGCGTCGAAAGCCCTTGAAATGGGGACGCGACGGTGTTTTTGTGTATCACGTGGGGTCATTTAGCCGAATTTCCGTACCACGGTTTCGACCATACACGTAAACACAGACTAGGTCACGGTGGAAGGGTCGATGACGCCAAAGTCGGACGCGGCGCTGTATCGGAAGCTTTTGCCAAATATGGCAAAATACCGCCAACATGTTCGGTTCCGGCTTCTGTCGAAGCTGTTGAACGTCACCAACGTACTCAGTATTGGATTTTTTCTTATCAAAAAGTAATCTGGAGCATGGATATAAAGGTGTCACCTTGTTCTCAGATTTCAATGTCATTCTATGGACCCTTTTTCGGTGTTCCAGTCCTCGTTAGTCACGACACATCTGAATCACCTGGTTTGACTGTTTGCGGGAGGTTCAGACTCACATTTGAACGAGTACCGATCTCTTGCCTCTCGCCACCATGCCCTTGGATCAGATACAAATCCAGGTGAGGCATTATTCCTGTGTATCCTTGCCATTGTCCACTTACGCTCTTATGCAGAGGCTTTGCGGCCAACTGACTGGAATTGAATCGCCCTCCGAATCCAAAATTCTCGAGCTAAATCGCGCAATCGCCCAATGTGACACCAAATCGCTCTTAGACCCCATTTTGAAAGTTCTGCTCTCTCTTCTGGATGTAAGCAAGCTTCCTTCCGGGCCGAGTGTGTCCTCAGAGGACCGAGGGAAAAGGCTGCAGACCGCACAACTCTGCCTCGAAGTCCTTGCCAATACCTCAGTACATTTCAATCGCGATTTCCGCCAAGACCTCCTTTCACGTCTGACCGCATTCTGGCCGACGACCTTGTTGTGGTTGGAGCTGATCCATATGCACTACATCGCACTCGGGGTCAGACAACCGATGGCGGATCGCTTCAAGGCGATTTCGACTATTTACAAAGTGGCGACGCTGCATGGCAAGGACCCTGGTCTCAGATCTCGCATGGGGTCCAGTGAACCATTCATGAAGATCCTCGTCAAGACCTGGCAGTTCCGTTCCCAGCACCCCGCGGTTGACGCGCACCAGCCGGTCACAAGGACGCTCACTATGTATGTGCGCTGTCATTTCAGGCCGAACGAGGATGGTCTACTCTGGAACGACCGCAATGAAAAGCAATTCATTCGATGGATTGGTGGCACCGAGCGAAGTGTTGCCGAAGCTGCTTTGGAGCCTTTCGTCCACCCGTATGCTGGGGAGCCGGACACTGCTGCAGACGCGGAATTTTTATCGCTCGTGTCGGCGGGCAGGTCAGACATGAACGAATGTAAAGTGGCCCTCTCGCTGCTGATGTTGCACTCGCCGCACCGCGTATCGTCCAGTATTGTGAATGGGATGCGGGTACTCTCAGGCAGGACACCGGTGGAATTTTTTGAAGGAGCCGCGGCTTCGTATGCGTACCTCAGAAAGGCATTCGACATGGTCAAAGCTGAGGCGTGGGTTATATATGCTCTCGAAGGTCATCTTCTTTTGGCGTTGCTCGAGACGGATATTCATCTGGCACGGCTGCGGAGCCAGCAGGACCAGAAGTTCTACAAGGATATAGTGAGGCAGTGTTTGTACCTTCTGGGGGATGCTCTTCCACAATACTTGGCCTACCGTTCGGTTGTCCGCTTGGCGAAGGAGAAGATACAGATGTACAATGAGGAGCAAAACAATCGATGGGATACTCAGATCGCTTTGGGGAAAACGCTATCTTCGCCCTTGTCCAATGCGTTGGCGCATTATTTGAACTTTCTTGGTCAGAGATGGAATATCCTCAAACATGTGCCAAATACGTACCGCAACACCTTTGTCTGTGATAATCCGCCTGTGCGTCTGGTCCCCGCGGTCCTTCATGTCTTGATTTTAATATCATAATTTCTAGTGCTCCAAGACTGGCCAGGAGAAAGACTTCAAAAAGTGCTCGAAATGCCGCAAGGCGTTCTACTGCTCAAAAGAATGCCAAACATCGGATTGGAAAGAGCATGATCACAAAAATTCCTGTCGTCTTCTTCAAATGAACAATGCTCAACTGGGTACATTTTCCCTAGTCTCTCTTTAGTGCAGGCACTAACTCACGCGTAACCGGAACACCGCCAGATGATGACCTCCATAAAGACAAACAACAAGCACGTTTCCTCCGTCGCCTCATCAACTGGCAAATCGACCAATGCATGCCGCTCATCAACCAGTACGCGCGCGCCATACAGACGAATTGCATGGTCGCCACGCTCGACTTCAGCAAAGTGCCTGTCGAGATGCGCATTACCGCGTATACGGATGCACTGCCGTACTTTGAGGACGCGTATGGGTGGGAGGAAAACGCGGAAGAGCAATGGCGCAAGGTCGGGAAGACGCAGCGGGATCACCCTGGGCAGCTGTTGATTGTGGCGCATAGGATCCCGAATGGGTGTGTTGGGCATATGGCGATGACGACGCTGAGGGTGGCGGTGGATGGGCCGGATGGGGGGATTCGTAGGTGGGTTGAGAATGGGAGTGCGGATGGTGAGAATGGGAACGCGGATGGTGAGAGCGGTAATGCAGATGGTGAGAGTGGGGGTACGATTGATGAGGTTGATTGATTCTAATTTTATTTTTGCGGTCTTGGTTGTAACATTATCTGTATTATAACTTGTACTTGTACTTTATATGTGATTTTGGTAACAATGATTTTAGGTGGCGCATTAGGCTCGGACACTTGAATAAACGATGAGGATATCAACAGTGGTCAAAACAATGTATATCGCTATCACTATCACTAGTGATACGGTATTATACGGGATGCTGAGGTATGTATGTATGTGCGTTGAGATATGTAAACCCCGAAAGAAAAGGTGTTCCGGACTTCGCGAGATACCCTCATGAGAGGAATCCCCGAATCGCACCGCCGACATTCAGTACATCAATTCTAAATGACAATCAGATCAATACATCTCTCCAGGATCCTGGAGAGAGAAAACTTACAAGAAAGTATCATGTCCCCAGACGCCCCCAAGCTCATAATAGCTGACACTATTATTCCCCGCCATCCTCAGCGCATCCGCAACCTCCCGCTGCTGCTCCACCGTAAACAGTATATCGCTCTGCACACCCAGAACAAGTGTCGGAATATTCGCAAGCGGGCGTAGACCCTGTGCAAGGGCGGAGAGATGGGGTGGCGGGTTGAGTGGCGGTGGGTGAGACTTGGAGTGCGATGTTTTGTGGAAAGAGTGCTGGATGGCCTCGGAGGATGGAGGCGGGAACCGGGGGGTGGAGGGTGTGAGTCGGAGTTCTTGCAGTGCGGGCTGAGTCATGTCGAAGAGGTCCATGGCTTTTGAGATGTAGATGAGGGAGTTGGCGTCGTATTTTAGGCAAAATTGTTCGCCCTGGATGGTCGAGGTGCGTGATTAATGTGAGGAGAGGTTATAAATGCAATTGGGAACTTACCTGATGATCGAGATAGGTTTCGATGAGAAAGTCCGGGCAGAGCGTTGGTATTCGTGTTTTTGAGTGGTCGTCAGAGGGCCGGGGTTGGACTTGGCGTGCAAAGCGCTGATCCCATTCTGGCCCTGACCGGTATGTGATGGTGGCGATTTCTGCAAAAATAATTAGGATACAGCGGCAAATTCATCAAAGAAGAGAACGAACGTCTAGCAAGTTTCATGCCAGTATGTGGAGGGAGGCTATCATAATAGAATCCCTTGTTCCAATTAGGATCTGCCATAAGAACTAGGAAACATTACATTAAAAACGAATTCAGGGTAGAGGAGCAGGGTAATCACCACTTCTCTGGGCATAGCGCATGGCGACAGCCGACGTGCTGCTACGCGCGGTGCCGCTGATGCTAACGATCTTGTTGACGCGGTGAGGTTGTAGCCATCCTGCTGCCAGACTTTGCATGGCACCCATGGAGCACCCCACGCTTGCGTATAACTTGTCGACTTTGAGATGATCAAGAAGACAGTACTGGGCGCGGACCATGTCGAATATCGAGATGATCGGGAATGTAGTTGCGTAAGGCCGGCCAGTGGTGGGGTCAGTTGAAGAAGGACCTGTGGAACCATAACAGCCGCCGAGAACATTGGTGCAGATGATGAAAAAGTTGTTTGTGTCGAGGGCCTTTCCTGGGCCAATGAACTTTTGCCACCATCCATCGGCAGGGTTGATCGGCGTGGCCGCGGCATGCGACGATGCAGACAGGCCGGTCTGTAGCAGTATGGCATTGTCGCGGGCAGCATTTAGTGTGCCCCAGGTTTCATAAGCAACGTCAAAGGAGGGAAGAGGCGTCGAAGAGTATGTCAGGGGGAGTGGGTGTGGATGGTGGTAGACATGGTAAGACGCCGGGTTTGGACGCTCATATTCTGGTTCGGGGCCTGATTCCGTGCGTCTCTGCGCAGACGTCGACGATGATGCCCGAGAAGATGCTTTTAGACGAGATTCACGGGCAGCATGGGCGTCGACACAGGGAAAACTAGGCGAGCACGACGAGATGGGTCGTTTGAAGCGCGTCAAACGGGGTTTTCTGGCGACAGACGCCAGGACGGACGGCGCCGAGCGCTTGAGAAGGGCAGACATGGACGTCGAAAACAGCGAGCTCGATTCATCTTGACGTAGCTTGACTTGACGTTGAGTGATTGAGAGCAAAAATTGCGTGCTCAGTGCTTTCAGGACCCCGGTATGTCCGATCCTCGTCCGGACGGATTTGACCCATAAAACGGCTTCACGTCAGATCCAAAGTGCGGACGAATGGTCAAATCTTGACGTGATGTCCGATCTTCAAATAGTACATGTACCATGGTAAATATCACGTCCGATCCTATGTGTACAAGTGAGCTGACACTTTGAAAACCCTGGTCGGTTCGTGTGTACGAAGCCACCCGACCAGTTTCGATGTCGGATCCTACGAGATCAAAGTCTCGAGGACGAAGGGGAAGCAGAGGATCGTGCATCAAAATGTGTACAGACACGGTCTCCCAAATTCGTACACATAGAAGTTCAAAGTCGCTGCCCGAGAGACTTTGCTGCCGGAATTGGGCAGATCCCATCCGCCGGATTTGACCGAAGTGGGCATTTACGCCGGGGTCCTGACCTCACTAACCCTAACCCTAGTATCAGTGTCAAATTCGCCAGTTCTCGGTCACGGTTTACACGAAACATTGGTTCCTCTTGATGCTGGTGTGCATGTATTCAAATGGCTGTTGTACTCGCTGCAAATCCTAGTCTTTCAACGACCAAAGCAATACACGCGTTTTCGACCAGCGTGTCCTCGTCAATCCATTCGACGGCCCAGCTTTCCGTGTCAACCAACACCTCTACAGCACCCAGCTCATCCGCTTCACACACTCAGAGTCTCTCGAAAAAACGAGCACGGCATAGCTTGAATGTCCTGGGGAGTATCCCGAAGGATGTGAGCAGATGACCTGTCCTATATACCCGTGCCTAACACGTGTCCGTCGTGCGCCTGTAGATATCTGCTTTGATTCGTTCTCACAGCCTTTCTCGCAGACAGCAAACTGAGCAACATGTACGCTCTCGAAAATTGTCTGGATGTGATCATCGATTTATTTCTTTGCAGCAGGACCCACATATCGATGCCGGTGCAGCTGACATGGTTCCCGACGACGACCGACCTTCCAGAAAACCAAGGAAATCGGAAAACAGAGTAGACGCCTTTCCCTTTTACAACTTTTCTTTTTTGACTCTGATCATCTCCCTTCAAAGCTGTACAATTTTATCGCCCGTTCATTGACCCGTTCACGTTCTCGATCACGATCACGCAGCGGTCGCGAACCGGACGACGAACCCGTGCCGGACCTCCCAGACAGTCCCTCGCGTATGAGTAACACTGGGCATTCCTCTTCGTCCAAGCCCGTCATCCGGATCCAGTCACGGCCCCTGTCTTCCACCACCACAGCCACCAACACAACAATTACCCCTGGTACGCCTCGCGCGAAGAAACGACCTCCATCCGCAATCCCCATTCCCGACATGTCACCCAAGGTCGCCGATCCCTCGGATATCCCTTCATCACGTCCACCAACTCCAAAAGCCTCTGCGACACGCAAAAAACTCCATAACCTCTTTGGCATCCCCCTCTCGAGCCCCAGAAAGTCGTCTTTCAGTTCCTCAAGACAAAGCAGCCGGAGACCTTCCTTGGATGTTATACCACCTCTCCCTGGGCAGGAAAAGAACAACGACATCGAAGATTCCGACCCCACTCCAAAAGCACTCAAATCACACCCCCACTTCAACTCCCGTCCAGAAAGCCCAAGCCCAACTCCGCGCACCAAGATGACACACAACCCCAGCAATAGCAGCACAGGGACCTCATCTACGTCCGCGTCTTCCCGGCTCCAAAAGTTCTTCACTGGAAACAAAACACCGTCTGCTCCCTCTGCAGACGCAGTCTCCGGCCCAATGCGACGCCCCTCTGCCTCCTCGCATCTTCGGCACAACAGCAACAGCACGAATGCCAGCAATTCACCCACCACGGATGCTACCCCAGCATCTAGAACCAAGGCCGCCACCGGCTTGATGGGCCCGCCTCCTGTCCCTCCGCGAATCGTCCATGTGCCCGCGACGCCGGACAGGCCCGGCACTGCACCTCAGATTGCAGCGTCGTCGTCAGTCGGACATTCCTCGCGGAAGAACTCGGTGGATTCGGGATACAGGTACCCAGGTACGGGTGTTGGGAGTGAGAAGGGGAAGGATAAGGATGTCGGCGTTGGAAGTGCGAATGGCCATGCACGGCCGAAGATGAATGTTCCACACAGGTCGACGAAGCATGGGAGCTTTGACTTTGAGCGGCCCGGGTGGAGTGCGGCGGTTGCGATACAGCGGACGGGGAGTGGTGGGACGATGAGTAGCGGGACTGGGACGACTGGGGGCTGGGGTAGGGGGCAGGAGGGGGTGCTGAGTGGGGTAAGAGAAAGTGCGATGGGGCCTGGCATGGCGGGGGTTGGGACGTTGCAGCGTGAGGTGTCGATGAAGAGGGCGAAGGATAGAGAGGAGATGGTGGCTAGAGCGAAGGAGGGAGAGCGGAGAAGGCGGCGGGCAGAGGCACATGCAGCGATGGGTAATGTTGAGGAAGTGAGTGGGGAGAGAGAGAAAGCGCAGCGACATCTGCAGCCATCACCACGGACGACAACTCCGGATGGAAGCGGTGGTGCGGGAACATCGACATCTGCGTCGGGCAAGTCGTCGAGCTGGGGCAGAAAGCGGGGTGCTTTGTTCCCTGGCGGAAGTACAGGAAATAAGAAGCTGACTTCCATCGGTATATCGCATGGGCCGTTCGCGTTTGAGCCACCAGTGCCATCGCCTACACGGAGCACGGGCAGTGTTGGTACAAATGGCGGGCAGGACGCGCCGTTGTCCGTTTCTTGGGCTGGAGAGAAAGGCCGAGGGAAGCGGGACCGCGAACGGGGGAGGATGAACCAAGAGTTGGAGCGGGAGAGGATGAAGCTGAGGGAGAAGGAGAAAAGGGCGACGAGCGCTCATCGCGGGGACCGTCCACCTGTGCCTGTACCTCCAGCTAGCTTCGGACACCGATCTGGCTCAAAGGGCCGTTCGTTGGATCTTGGGCTCGGGCTCGCGTGGGCGCCGACGACTGTGAGAGAGGACGCGTTGTTACCTAGTTCGCGATTTTTTGAACGTTCGGTGAGTGGATCGTCATCCGTTGGTGGACGCTCCGGCGGTGGGAGGTCTGCGTCGGGTTCTACGAATGGCGGTCATGAGACGATCGAGGAGGAGAAGCAGAGGTCCGGGATTGGGAGAGAGGTCGCCGAGGTATTTAAGAACGCCCTGGATGATGCTGGATATGCAACATTCAAGAAATGTACGCTGCATTCCCTTTTTTGATTATGTGTCCTTGTGGGCGTCTATTTAATTCCCGCATGATCCGTTGTGCCATCCATTTCATTTTATGTTCTGTTCTTGTTGGGGATTCGGCGACTGACTGAGATATCTTTTTCCCCATTCCAGACGTTCATCGGTTCGACGCACATGATATTCCTTTCGACGGCCCGATGGGCATAGTGGCGCGCGTCGAGCGTTTATTGATGACTGCGCCTGACCTCAGCGAGGAGGGAAAACGACGCCTACTCGACAGTTTCGTCCGCGTCATTCTTCAGAACTTATAGCCCCTGGGTCAGGATGCCCATCGCCCGACTGCACATCTGCTGTGTGGCAGCAGCCCAACCACCCTAGATGCCAGGCTGCGTCTCTCTGTTCTTCTCTCCACCTTTCGGAGAACCTTTCACCCGTTCATCATATTTTCCTAGATGTGCATGGAAGCGGAAACATACATTCCTACCTTATCCCTTCTTCATCCCATTCTAGAGTCCTCCACTTCGTCTTCTTCTTTTGGGTTTTCGGTTCCTTTTTTCTTGGTCTTCGTGTGCTAACGTCTAACCCTGTAATATTCCCCTTTCACGTTCCGTCTTGTGTTTTTGCCAATCATGCCACCCATCATACTACGACCAGTGTTTCCTCCACCGGTCATGACCACAATCTACGCTTTGCAATGCTATCTATCACGATGTTCACTCATGTTCTTCTTTCGATGTCCCACCGTTCTACGTATAATGTTTTATATGTATCTCCATTATCCATAGTTGATTAATGCACGCGCTTCTATATGATGATTTACACGACACGGCGAGAGTTTTGCCTGTTGATGGCGGATTCTACCTACAAGATGGTATAGAAAATAGAAAATACAGCGAGCAAGAGGCTCGGAAATAAAGCAAAAAGGCCCCAACTGAAATGGCTGTCCAACTGCTCCTAACCACATACACATCTCTTTCGACTAAGTCGCTGGCCGCAGCGCCCGCAACCGTTCAGCTAGCTTCGCATCCTCTTCGCCAATCTTCTCTTTCGGAGCCAAGTCCGGCATTTGACTGACCTCTTTCGATGCGAGATCATGCTGCAGCTCGATGTTGGCCTCTTCGGCCGTCTGGCGTAGAAGCTGGTCAATCTGGTCTTGTGGAGTCGATGTGGCTGTCGTGGATGACATCGCTTCTTCCATGTACCCAGTCTGGACGTCGAGATCGGCGAACTGCGATTCGAATTTGTCCATGACGAGCGAGATCTGGAAAGAAAGTGCAGTGATGGAGATCAGTGGGGCAACGAGTGAAGAGTCGCATGCCATATACTCACTCGCTCGAGGTTCATACCCTCCATGGCCCTGTCCATCCCCCGCACGACTGATGTCATGTTCCCCGTCACTTGGCGCATCGTTACGGCCGTCTCGACACGACTTGCAACGGCGTCTATGCGACTTGATAGTCGTAAAAGGTTCAAGGCCTCGCCCTTCTTGCGGATGGCATTCGAGGCATATATCCGTGCACCGTCGTTGTTTCCTTGTTGGAGCGCCTGTGGATATATTTGAGCAATGACACCGGATTTATTCAGCATCAACGATCCCGTACCTTCTTCAGGCGAGCCTTCTCCGAGTTCTCGTCTTTCTGAGCCTTTTTGGCCTGTCGACTGAGAGTCTTTGCTGTGAACTGGGGGTTGCCATTGTTAGCAAGAGTTATGTGATGCTTGATCGGGTACAGGTTCTCACCTTGAGTTGAAAGAGAGTTTCTGCGCAGAATTAGCAATGAGTTGGTAAAAGGAGTGATGTTCTCTCACTCTCGAGATTGCTCATGACTGGAGCGCTGTGGTCGGAGGTCAAGAGAGACGATGAGCGCAGCCTCACCCATTCAGGGTTGCCACACGTGATGTCAGTTTCCACGTGCGCGACGCGACCCTTAGGCTTCTTGCAGAAAACCCTTCCCACCAGCGCTGATTTCGCTGGTCACGAAAAGACCGATAGCGTCCATGGGCTTGTTGTACTACATCAGGTAGACTTTGAATAACGTTTTAATACGATGCTTTAAGGTGTCACTAACCTAATTTGCAGTTATGTCGCCGTCCTAGCTGCATTTGCTTTCGTCACACTTTCTCTCGGTCCGTCTAATAGTACTCCAGCCTTATCTGCTTGTCGAACTAACTTTATCTCTCAGCAAGCGGCCTATTATATGTATCAGAACTGATAGAGGAGCATTCTCGACTTGCCAAAGTATATGGGCAAAGGGGCATCTACGTACGAATGAAAGTTGCTTTCACGATTCTGCTCGCTGAAGTCTCTTATTGCACCAGGCTATAATAGCCCTTCACGTTATTCTGTACTTCTCGGAATCTCTCCCATTTGCTCAGACGGCATTCTCGATTACGTGTCATCTCGTCTACCTGCAGAATTTCTCCGCCACATGGCCCATCATCTCCCTCACCTCGCCCTCCTTCATTGCCTCTTGCCTCTTCGTGATATCAGACCATTTTTTGTGGTTCTTCTACTTCGCTCGAATAACGCAAGAAGCCAGACACCACCGGACGTACCGCGGCCCAGCACCTGAAGTTCCAGGATTCACCGAAATCGCATCGTTCTTCGGAATGTGCGTTTGGCTTGCACCCCTGTTCCTCTTCTTGAGTCTCAGTGCAAATGATAATGCGCTTCCGGTCTCTGCAGGTAGACATCTATGTTGTTCAGATGGTATTGAGTTGTATACTGACTGGACTTTCCGCAACAGCCGAACCTGGGTCGCCAATAGGAAGCTCTTCGATGCAACATGCACAAAGTCGCGTTTCGCTCTTCCGCTCTATATTCTCACTCGACAGTTTACCAAGAATACGACCAAAGGCATCTCGAAGAAACACATCAGAAGGCCTTCTCGCGCCACACTCACCGAACCCCCCGCGATCGCCCCTTCCTCCCCCTTCGCCAACCACGTCGCGATATAGTGTTCCTCCACGCTCCCCTGGGCCGAGGCTTCAAGCTCAAGAGCAGGACGTGCCTAGTCAAAACTTCAAACTCAGCTCTCCACCCAGACGTACAACACCTGTGCGCAGGCAGACTAGTACTGCTTTTAACCAGGCGGGGGATGGACTCGGACTTGGTCTGGGATTAAGGAGAACCCCGAGCTCGAGTGGAATGGACCAGGATAATGTGTTTCGGTAGATGAGGCCCGGTTGTACTTATCTTGCGGTTGAGAACCTCGTGTTTTATGGACAGCACCCCTGCACCCGAGCGCAGCCTAAGATCATTGCATACGCCAGATAATAGTGTGCACTAAGATGAACATTTCTCCATCAGGAAACCGGTGGGACGCCGATATTCCCAGATGCACCTGACACTGGGAACTCGTTAGTGTGACAAATATATTGATACACTTTCAAAGTTGATTTAATAGTCACAGTTTTGAGAATCATCCATGGGGTGTCGTTTTTTGATTGGCTCATGATTTTGTATATGGTTGTTCAACATGTGACACCTCTCCACCGACATGATCACCACTTGGCAAGACTACGATCTTTAATTCAGCTAAATGACCTGGTCTGGTCTTCATGGTTATAATGGAAAGCAGGACAGATGTATATCCTGAGCAAAAACTATCTCCATGGCAGGAAGCTTTCCGTAACAGGAAACTCAACCTGAGCGAAAAGATAGCGGCTTCAATTGTTTCGATGGATCGTCAAGGACTTCCCTCAATTAATGTACTAAAAGCTACGGTGGGTGCTGCGCACATCGGTATAGGTTCCCAGTATGACGAACCCCGATTATTTACTTGATAGAGACTGCTCTGGATAATAATAATAACAACGATAACAATATCCTACTAGGAAGGAGCATTTTGACATAATGAGCACACTGATGACGACAACGGGCTGAGACTAGCATTTTGCCGTGGTTCTGAAGTATCACCAACCAAGTCAAACATGACTGCACTAAAAATGTAGCAGTAAGCCCAACATACGAAACAGCAGATTCAGGGGAAGTCATTTCTCTTACATTATGGAGGCTGAGGTGGTTGTAGATTCTGGATCTGGGCTAGATCCACTAGGTAAATTCGCTAGTCCAGATCCCCCATTGCCATTGACTCTGTCTAGGCTGTTTCCATTTAATGACATCGAAATCCGTGAGCCATGACCAGCAGATTGTAAATGGGCTTGCATAGAGTGGTGCGTTTACCTGACCAGCTTAGCTAGTACTTAGGCCTTTGGTGTCGTATTGTTTAGATTGATTCGTGGCATTGGCGGTGCGCAGTGCCACACTCCCTGTTTGGCATGCTGTTATCCACCTAAATGGGATTGGCCCTTGGGCTTAGGTTGGGCTTAGGTTGAGCGGATCTCGGATCTGATCACGCGGACGTCGGACCAGCGGGAGTAGCCTGGGCCCTAGCTGCCGCCGCAGGATACAATATGGCAAGCCAGATATAGGATTCTAATCAATTGCTGAGGATGTAGCCTGCAATTGCTAGTTGCTAGTCATAGCTATACGGATCGCGATCACGGGTTGCCCCATACATTTTATGAAGCTCGAACTCTTCAATGTCAATGTCACCGACCTCACCACCACCATCCTCCTCGTCCTCACTCATCGTATTCCTATCCTCCCAAACCCAATCGTTGTCAAAGTCAGCTCCGTCATCATCGTCGCCGCTTGTACCTTGAGGAGCGCCATCAATGTCACCTTCAAGAGCTGCGGTGCCCACAGCATCATCATGCACAGAGTCAAGGTCATCACCCTGCGCTCCGTTCCCGTCATCCCCTTCCCTAGTTTGTGGTTGATTCAAATCCATGTCACTAGTTTGGTCCAAAGTGTCTGGCAGAGGCAGAAACAATGGTTGTTGGTTCACATCTGGCCCGGCGTTGGGCCTCATATACAGGTGGCCAACGCCCAGTCCCCAGTGAAAGCGCATCAGCATGTCACGATCAACAAAGCTGAAAATGCAGGCCAGTCAGAATATAATAGTCTTATATCAAATTCCCGGTTAAATGCATACCGATTTACATAGTAGAACATCCAGTCTTTGGAATCCTGAGCGATTTTTGATAATCCAAGGTTGTCGAGATGTAGCTTTCCAGATGAAAATCCTGGAATAACATGGCATGCACGTAATACCTGTCCAGGATCAACAAAGCCAAAAGCTCCTTCGTGATTTGTGCCAGGAAACCTTAGCTGATCAAGCTGTGCTGCTGACCACCCCTTGTCAACAGGAATGTCGTTGACCAGCTCAAACCACCTGACCCAGAGGAACTCCATGCGATGGACCTTGTAGCTTATACTTCCATTGACCAAACCACCATAGATCACATTAGCATGGTAGATTCCAAGGACACGTCCATATCGATACTGATGGCGAGGGCGGGGCGGGCGAGTTGTTCTGGCGGCGGCTCTGGTGCTAGGAGGGGTGGCGTCGGCTAAGAGCATGATGTCTTTATGGTCGGTATTGGGATTGATGGTATCTTGAGCTCGTCGTACATCATATGTTGTATAGTTGATCCTCAGGATATTATGCCGGTATATCGTATCCTTGTTGAAGTACATCAAAGAGGGGTCCAGAGCTTCTTGGTTTGCATTATTTATACTAGTAGTGCCCGTAGACGCCGTTTGCAGTATAGCTTTGAGTTGGGGTAGAAGGTGGGCTTTTAGCTTCTGAAAAAATCCCTGGCAATGCAGACCATGCCTTCGTCAATACGTCATTTAAAGTTTAAGACAGTCATCGAAATACCTGAGTTGCTGGATCGCCCGAATTAAGCCTTAGGAAAGTTCCTATGTGTTGTGGGAAGTTTTCAGAAACACCGATGTGATGATGGCCCGTAGGATCACAGATAATTGCACTCGGGTTCGGACTAGTATTGAGCAAAGGATGAGAGGCGGGAAGATTTTCGCGAATACGCCTGATTCGTGCTTGTCTACGTTCGATTTGCGCAAGCTGTTTTTGAAAAGCTTTCTTGGATGTCCGCTTATATCTTCCTTTCGGCGTACGATGTTCAAGTTCTCCCTGTTTGTAGGCATCAAAATAGGTATGTTGTAGGTAGGAACATTATGAAACTTACAGATTCTGTTGAATAGGAGTCAGTGGTTCCATATTCTCTGATGGCCTCGACGTAGTCAACAAGAGCATGTGCCTTGTATGACTTCAGGTTGAACGTTTTTGGCTTCCGTCCTGCAGTTTTGGGTTTCGCGGGGTCGCCAGTTGGAGCTATTGTCACGTTCTCATCGACCATCATGGTCGTGTTAGCCATGCTCGCACTGGCCAACGCATCCACCCCGTTCCCATTCCTGCTCCCGCTCGCCACATTCACATCTCTTAATGCTGCGATTGTCGTCATCGTCGTGTTGGCCACGCTCACACTGGCCAATGGATCCACCCCATTCCCGTTCTCATTCCCGCTCGCGCTCGCCACGTTCCCACTCGCACTCGACAAAGTTGTGCTCATATCAGTCACATTCTGGATGATCACATCGGTGTCCTCGATTATGTCTAGTGTTTACAGGTCCGGTCCATAGGACCGAAAAAAAGACCGGAACCGGACCGGACTAGACCGAAAAAGACCGGACCGCCGGTCCTGGTCTTTCAAATTTTTGAAAAAAAGACCGCGGTCCGGTCTATTTAATTTTTTTTAAAAAGACCGGCCAAAACTGGTTAAGACCAGTTGTAGACCGGTCTTTTTGGGCCTAAAATATACCTGAATATAGCCATCATAACCCTCCTAATAGCCCACAAAAATTACAATGAGCAATATTTCAAAATTCAACTTTATGTCTCAAAGACTGTTACATACAAAACTAAGCAAATTGAGGTTGTAAAGATGTGTTGACACATTATTTTCGAAAATAATATGACATCCAAACATGTGCAAACAGTCTGTGCATGGTCAAAACATTTCAAAATGTGATTCAATTTGTCTTTTAAGCTTGCTTGTGCCCTTATTTCCTTAGATATTGAAGTATTTCATTGTTTAAAAGTAATTCACATGGTATATAGGCTGCGTGACATGCAAAAATATATTTTTTCATCAAAGACCGGTCCAAACTGGTCAAGACTGGTCCGGTCTATTAAAAAAACCGAAATAGACCGGTCCTACGCGGTCCGGTCCATGGTCCTACCATTTTCTAAATTTAGAAAGACCGGTCCGGTCCATGGTTGCCTTTTTTGGAAGCAAAAGACCGGACCGGACCGGACTTGCAAACACTAATTATGTCTGGAGAGTCTGGCTTCCCTTTTCCTTTCACATTTCCGATTCTTTTCTCCTTCGCTTTTTTGGCCTTTTTCGCTTTCCCGGAGCCTTTCGCATTGGTCTTCCCTTCCCCCATGCTGGGCCCAGCGGGTTGGTGCACATGTCCAGCAGATGTTGCTGCCGCTGTTGCCGCTGCGACCTGACGTCGCTTTCTGGCTGCTGCCTCCCGTGCAAGCTCCCGTGTTTGGAATTGGGGGCAAATGTCATTTTGAAAGATGCGAAGGTTATCTCCCAGCTTCGTTGTTTCTTTATCCTGTATGACTAGAGTCTGGTCACTATGCATTCTAAGTTTCGCTAGTCCATGCCAATACGCAAGATGAAATAGAAGTCGTAGAATCTGCGAATTATAAGGCTCGGCCAGAAGTCCTTGGAACACGGGCATGGCACACTGGAACATCCATGGACCTGTCAACTCAATGCGTTAAACAAAATAAAGAGGTAACAACCTGTAGGAAATCTTCAAAATTTCTGGCCGCCATTTGCTTCAGCTCCGACACATTGGCACAGAACCTCCGTATTGTGTCCCTTCCAAAAGTAGGGATTTGCCTGAATCTACTTAGATGTTACTTTTGGAATTCTACACTGTGCCTGATGTACATACCGTTTGTCAAGTTCATGCAGAAGGTTCTCATCGACGGCGTCTAAGATTCGGAAAAGGTGGATAAGAACGGCTTTCCAGACCCCGACCTCGACTTCGTGCATCAGATCGATAGCAAATATCTTGTAAAGATTAAACCCAAATTTGGAAAGCCGATCAGAAAAGGCATTCTTGAGAAAGTGTGGAATCAATTCAAGTGACTTCTGACAAGTCAAAGATTCATACCAATGTTGGCACAAGCGATTCAGGTTTGAGTTGTTGTTCTACGTATGCGCTGTCCACTGCAAAGTTTTTGAGATGTATCGCATCCATTGCCAATGAGATGTGATGCCGTCTACTATGATCGTCAACTCGGGCTAGTTTTTGTCGCTTCTTGCGGTCTTGTTTTGTACCAACGAGATAGAGTTCGGACGCTGGTATTTTACAACGAGGACATGGACACAGCCCCATTTGTCTGACACCGGCCATGAGAATTCTAAAGTGGAATGTCACTTGCTCAGAAGATACTCGGTGAAATGTAAAATAAGCGTAGATTGACTCACTTCTCTGGGTAATCTGCAGAATAAGTGAATATTCTTGGGTAAAAACGTCTCATCTGTCCATCGGGACATTCAACAACCACGCCGTGCTCATATGCATGAATAAATGCATCATCCAGTAATAACCGCCACTGAGCATGTGTAATCTCACACTGACAATGGGCCATAAATTCTGGAGGTATCTTTTTCTCTTCCCCCATGTATTCAGTCACGAAGTCTTTGAAATTGTCTGGTAGCTGTAGACAAAATAATAAGTATGATAAGTATGATCCAGTTGCTATAGTTTAACAACATACTCGTTCAAAATAAGCCACATGCTCGAAGAGGTTGCAGCTTGGTTTACATCGCTGGTACTTTGACTCATTACCAAATGCCATGTAAAGCGGCCAGAGTTTTGCATTTCCGAAGTTTGTGAGATGAGTTGCATCTGACCAAAACATCAATGCTACTATAACTCGGGGGAGCTCGCAGCCTGGCTCTCGTGGACTATTCTGCAGCTCTCGATGTGCGACTTTGAATGACGTCGATGAGTAGCACTCTCCATGGAGCTGGATAGGGTCAGCCTCAGAATTAGGGCGCCATAGCAGATCAAAGGGTTCGTAGTGAAAATTCTTGTGTGAATTTCTCAGCTTGTCTTCAATAACAGACAGAAGTGGTCGATGGTAAAAGTTTGCTGCCAAATAATCACGAGTTCCTGGATTCGCCGTAAATCGATGGAAAGGCACCTGAATGGTTACTGGCTGCCTTCGCCATCCTGCATCTTCATCTGCCCATTCACCTTCATCCCACTCATTAATAGCTAAGTGGCGGTTGATCTGTGTCCAGTTTGTCTTCCGAATGTCATCTAGAGAAAATGCGGAATCATTAAGGATGCTCAGGAGCCTTTTGAGGTCATCCTGCGACTTTTGTGCACCACCATTCCAGTACCAGTCCCCGAGCATGAAGGAGCTTCCATTGGGATATGGATGAAATGATGAGCTCGGTGGCGTAGGAAGAGGTGCGGATGGCAATGAAGGCGCGTCGGTAATGGGTATGTCAGAGACATTGCATATATCGTCATAGTACTCTGGATCATGGACAGGAAGTTTGCTTGACCCATAATATCGTCGAAAAAGGCCAAAGACATTGCTCGGAGTCTCAATGTATCGATCCATATCAATGGGAGGGTCGTGAGGGTCACTTCCCCGAAAGTTGGTGTCAGCAGGGCCTTCATTGTCCTCTGGTAGATGGATGAGAGCTGGATCAGGCAGAGGGATTGGTGGGACCGGCAGAGGGATTGGTGGGACGGGCAGAGGGATTGGTGGGACGGGCTCAGGTAAGATGTCTTTAAGCCGTTTATCGTGCATTGCAAAACCCGAGTTATGAAGATGGGGAGGAAGATTGCGGCGCCGTTTTAAAGGTGGCCCTTCTAACTGCTCCACTTCCGTGACATTCATTTGGGCAGGGGGATTGTCTATTGCGACCATTGTTTCATCAGTATCTGCCTAGGTGTATGTTTAGTATTGTAGGGAAGGCAGATAAAGTTGTAATAGCTACCACGTTGTTGGAGTGAGACTTTGGAAAATGGGATAGTCCTGGTAGCAACTGTTCATCTTGCCCCAGTCGTCGTTTTCTGGAATCTCGGGCCTTTTGCAAAGCCGCAGAAAGACGATTCTTGAACGAAGGACATGAGTTCTGGTGGTTCTTGAAAGCACCAGGTGTCGTAAATGCCCTGTGGCAAGGACATGTCATACAAAATGCCGCTGTACCGTCCATCAGCAACTCCAAGATGGAAGATTAAATGGTGTTCAGTGGATGTTGAAACATTGATCAACTTGAACGAGCCGAGCCGAGCCGAGTGACAGCCCAATGCAGTTTCGACACGAGTTCAGACTGGAAGTTCAGAAAACACTGCATGTATCAGAAGACAATGGCCATTGTTCTACCTATGATACGAGAGACTCTCACATGCAAAACATTAGAAATATAATGCTGCGCGCTTTTCTTCACTGTTGTTGTTTGCTGGTCGGCCAATCTCACTGAATGACTGTGTGCCTCTCTTCAACCCAACACTTTGAAAAGACTACTTCCTGATGATGAGAAAGAGCTCAGCATTGACTTACATAAAAGCAGCCAAATTGGCTTACTATGCAACGGGAGGTGTTGAGGTAGGTTTTGTCATCCTCGTCGTCTTGTCGTGAGGAGAGGACAGTGGTGAGGCATGTCAAAGCCGTTCTCTTCATCATTGGAGACAGATGAGGAGTGTGGAGGCCGTTGTCCTCATCGTTCGAGACGTGACTGTGAGGTGGGTGGAGGCCATCGTCCTCGAGGTGGATGAGGAGCGTGGAGGCCGTTGTCCTCTTCGTTCGAGACGCGGCTGTGAGGTGGGTGGAGGCCGTCGTCCTCGAGGTGGAGGAGCGCGAAGGCTGTGGTCCTCGTCATACCAGACATGACTTGACTTGGAGGTGGGTGAGGAGCGTGGAGGCCATTGTCCTCGTCGAGGGGCTCCATAGACTGTCATCACACGTCTGGGCGGTTGCCGTGAATACCCCTCCGATCCAGACACGGAAGCACGCGAGGTAGATTGAGCATGTTTTCGAGGATGAGGCGATGAGGCGAAATTTCTTGATCAAAATCCTTGGATCGATATATTTCCTGCTCTGTTCCCCGTTGGCGGTCACTCAGGTCTGCTTTCCATGCCTGGCGTTGTTGGTAAGGTGAATGTTCTCGATGCGGAAGTGGAGAGAATTCACGACGAGATGAGCGGTCATGATGTGGAGAATTCACGACGAGATGAGCGGTCATGATGTGGAGAATGGATGTAGTGTTCCGAGGTCCAGTTAAATAGACCGCATTTTAGACTGAAACTGGACTGAACCAGACCGATGTAGACCGGACTTTCGGTCCCGGTCTATGTGTTTAGAAATATTGTAACCGGACCGACTTGAACCGGTTGAGACCGGTTACATTTGAAAGTCAGCCTTAACAAAAAAAACTCGTGTCTCGGAACATATTTCGGGTTTTTTGGGCTGAGTTTCAATTTATTTGACGTGTGAAAAGTACCAACATGCGTGAAATTGATGAATCTACATTTATTTTTTCTGTATAGGTCACGTGATCACGTGATTCAGTCGCGTCTCAATTTGGTCGACGTGTCAGACCTCAAAAATGTGCATCAAAAATAGTATTTGGGCCATAACTCCCTCAATTTTGACTTAATCAATGAGTTCTAAGCTGTTGTATAGTGTTTATATACATATCTAACCCTCTGATGTGACATCTGCTGCTGCAGGAGGTGAAAAAAGATGGATGCGTGAAAATGGCTTTGGATGACGGTTGAGACCGGTTATGTAACCGGTTAACCGGTTTCCCGCGGTCCGGTCCATGGGTCACATTATTTTGTAACCGGCCGGTCCTAGGTTCAAGCTCCGGAGGTGCAAAAAACCGGACCGGACCGGACCTCAGAACACTAAATGGATGTGAATGGGAGAACATCGGCGCGGGTGAGGAGAAACCCTGGGAGATACGACCTCTCGATTCTCTCCATCCCCTGTCTCTGGGGGGGAATTTCGTGTGCTGATAAAGCTGTGTCCTCGATGGTATCCGCTCGAGCATCTGAGGCAGCAGAGCATCTTTCAGGCATTGTGGAGATCTCTGGGACACTGCCAGTGTTAGAATTCGCGTGCCCATCTGCCATCTGCCACGCGGGAAGAACGGCCCCATCCTCGGCTATTTGATATGAATCCTTCATCGTCGTCGGTTCTCTCGTATGTACTAGGACGTGCTTTAGTGAGGGGTCTTGGTCGAATTTGCGTCTCGGCATTGGCAGTGAATGTTTTATTCAAAGAACTCTGCAAAGTATTCTCTATTCTCGAAGTTAGAAACACACATGCGAATGAAATTATGGGGGCAACCCACCATGGTCTTGGATCTCACGCGTCCCATCATCCTGGATGCGGATTTCTTGTTTGACTTTGATGCAGAGCCTTTCTTCTTGCTTGTTGCTGCGGAATAGTCAGAATTGTAGCATATATGTGGCGACGGATTGTACTGACCGTTTGAAGATTCAGCCTCCAGCTCAGTCTCCACTAATGACTAGTGACGGCTTAGATGTATTGTCTACTTTCTTCACTTTTTCGGGGGGCTTTGGGAGTTGGCGGAAGAGGAATATCCTCCACAACGTTAGCAGTAGAGCGTGTTGCTCGTCAAGGCGGGTTCGACATTTCCTCAAGCTGGGTTGGATTACAGTAAGTATAGAGAGGAGGAATATCAGAAACTGAACTCACCTGCATTTAAAGCGGCGACGTGACCATATGCAATGTGGGCGAAGTTAGAATGTGGCCAAAGCACAATGGACCAGGCAAACAAAGCCTAGTCAAAGTGGAACTCAGTTACCCCTGAGGGCGAACAGGTGGAAACCGATGCTATTGTTCGTCAAGTATAGATATTATAAAGGAAATATTTGGCCGATTGCAGAGCAAGAGTAAGTATGAGTCTGGAACATGATGATTGTGGGTAAACAGAATCATGCTTTGGGCGAAATGAGGCGATGTGGTACAATGGCTGCTCGACTGAAATAGTTGAAGAAAGACTGTGTATAGAACGTTGCCAGACCATTTTTGAGCGAGATGATGTCGGCTTCCGAATGCCGCCAAAGTGGGCGCTCAACAATAGAAGTCAGCGACAACGGACACCCTACCCACGTCTTCACAAGATTCAACATGGCCAGAAGGTAAGGAGCCCGGTCTTTCGCTAGTGGTGCCGCCAACCCCTTATCTCCAGATGAAACGTCCGCCACTAGGAGCGAGCCGCCATGGGTTCCAGGGAAGCAAGCCATGACGGAGCGCTGGCGCTCATCGATGTTGTTGTGAAGTCGGCTTGCTCGTGAGTCGAGAGCTACCAGCTCAAATCGAAAATTCAACTCAAATAACTCCCACAAGACTTCTCGGACTATATCTTGTGTGGGGAGTATACCACCTTGGAGCTGCTGCCCACGCCAAAAAGTCGCGTCACCAGATGTTGCGGTGAGCTCAATGCCTGCTTCGTCAAGACAGGCACCCAGTAGCTCTGCCACCTGTCGACGCCGCTGATCAACAACGCGGGACCCATCCGCACTGTTGTTCTCCCCGCCAAAATTAAGCAAAGTCCGCCAAAGTTGCGGAGAAACAGGGAGCGCGGAATCGTTTCCAGAGGAGAGTCGAAAGATAAGTGCTTGTCGATATTTCAGCCAGTTGTGAAGATATTTTGCTATCTTCACAGGATCAACGACGCCAAGGAATAGACCGGGATCCGGGAAAACGTAACCTGCATCTGAGGCACGTCCAGAGGTGATCAGGTTACGGCGGTCTCTGTCGACACGGGCAAGAGCATCACTCCATGCAGCGATTGGCAGTGGTGAGAGAGGACTGACGAGTTCAAGAAATTTGTTGCGGCCGACAATCGGAGCGACCCCTTGGGTCTTGGGATTCTTCTGCTGATCTAGAAAACGTTAATGTCAGATTTTGCTCGTCATTGGTAATGGAAATAATTGTACATACACGGTCGGGTCGCAGAGGATGACGAGTTACTGGAACGTAGGGGCCCCAGTCCGCCTGAGGGAGCAGAAGCTGACGCGGTCGTTGAAGGCCCTGAAACTACCGTTTCGGCGAAGGGATTAGGATAACCAACAATCTTCCGTGCCCAAACGCCGAATGCGTGATACTTTTCAGGAGAAGTAGCTGGACCAGTGAAGAACACATGGTACGGAGGTATGGCGTCCTCAAGAACAGCCCATGCTTTAGGTGAGAGTGGCGAGACAACCGCATCAACCCGAGTGGCATGAAGATAAGTGAAGGACTTCACTATTCACACAGGTAGGCCGGCGCAGACAAATTCTTGAACTACAACATCGTCGAGCACATAGGCCCCGATAGTGTGGGCGACTGAAGTTGCAGGCGGCAGTTGTCCGGTCATCATGGGATGGTAGATATATAAATAATCCAGATGAGCAGTGAGCTCAAGAAAACATCGTTGGAGCAGCGCAACCCCGAACTGCATCTGACGGAAACTTGTCGGTAGAGACTCCAGACGTGAGTACGCGTGATCCAGGCTGGTTGCCAACGACAAGACAGGCCGCCTTTTGTCTGGTGAGAAGCTAGAGTCCTTCCTGAACAAGTCCACGCGCTGCTGGAGGGGAAAGATACGCTGACGGAGTAAAGCCAGATGGGTAGAATCAAGTTTCCCTAACCCTGAAATAACATTGGAGCTGCAATAAATGAAATCATTTCTGGTGGGGATCCACCACATAATTGCGAGCGGGTCTGTGTCGTATTTCGGTTGGCGAGGAATGGCGTCGTAATGACAAAATTGAGGTAAATATGGTTGGGGGCCAACCAAATAGTCGTCGTCTGCGAATCGGCCGTCCTTGCGAACACGCGTTTCCCGATTATGCCCAAACGGCGGTGAATATACGTGCGCCATGTTGGGACTAATAACAAAGTACCGGCCATCCTTGATTACTGACCCCACTCTCCCATCAAACGCGGTGCGAGCTAAATCAACCATCAGATGTACGAACAATACGGTCAAGCGGTCAAGCCGGAAGCACTTACTTCCTTCGAGGCCCTTCTTATGGAGCAAGAGATTATGATTTTTGGCGAGGTCTTGCGCACTAACATGAGCGACATCCGTGAGCGGCATTCTGTGAATAGAGATTAGAGTTTGAGTCAGACGACTTGTAGATTTACTGACTCGATAGTTTTATTCTTGAAGCAATTGGATAGATCGATGGAATATGAAGTGCCGAGTCAGAATCCTGTTTCCCGAAACAAGATCTCTGTCAGGCACGTTGGTAAACAGTGTTGAGACTAGCATAGACCGAGCTGTAGACGAAATTTGAAATAGTAAACTAGCAGACGACCCACAGTCTATTCTGCCGTCAAAAGAGAACCCACAGATGACCCAAAGTCTAGTCTGTGTGTCCTCGCAAGACCGACCCAAAGTCTAAGTCTTGTGGGAGTGACCCAAAGTCTAGCTCCCAAGAATAAAAGTAAAACAAATGAAGCAAACCTGGCAAGGGAAACCGTCGTTGAGGTTAGGTCGAACGGACGAGGAATGACCGATGTCACGGTGATGGAGGTTGGGTGGAGCCTGGAAAAATGGTGTTTGTTTACAGTTCGCGACTTTGCCAAATGTAAACAACTCGGATGTCAAACAACCGTGACTTCCTGTCCGAAACTTGAAACTTGAACTCCACGCAAGATCACGTCTGAGTCACGTCTGAGATGTAAGTTCCCGCTCACTGGCAAGCGCTCAAGGTCAACGCTTGCGCTTACCTGGACGCATTGCAAGGATCTCTCTTACTCTCGTGGCATCGACGAAATGGACCCGGCTCGTTCGGACATCCAGTGTTGACTTTGGGTCAGCTGGCATTCCGCATTCAATCGCAGCAGAATAGACTCTGGGTCGTCTGCCATCCCCTGAAATGAAATGGACTACGGGTCATTCGTTTCACCAGCGTCGACTCTGGGTCAGCTGGCATTCTGCGATACAGCGTTACAGAACAAACACTTCATCGTCAATGTGGATGTGAGTGATTCCTTTCGTCTCTCGTCATATATTTCTGACCTAGCCTGCCCAGTCAAGTCGTTGTATCGTACATTCCGACTCTATACCTGGTCAGTTTCCCATCCCTCTGAATAATCCCCCTCACTGACCAACATTCCACAGAACGACATTATGGCATGTACCTCAGCTGCTCCTGTGACGCCCAACGGCACGTCTATTCGATGATATAGGTGTACTCCCGTCCTTGCGTCTCCCGCCACTCCCGTCGCCTCCTTATGTCCAATCCATCCACGTATTCCAATCGCTCTTTACTTTCCCCTCGGTGTTTGATCCTCGTTTTTTTTCCAACCCCCCTGCCTCCGGTTTACCTGGCATGATTTTCACTTCAATTTTTGCTGTACTATCTATTCACTTTCTGGCACACTTTCATACGTACAACGCCATTTCATCCTAGCGCCGCCGCCGCGACTGCGACCACGCATAAATTTAACTTTGGCCATCATTCATGCTAGGCACGCACGTAGCCCTTTTTGGGCAGCTGGCCATCGGCCACCTTCCGCGTCGCTGCAAAACTGGATCATAAAGCTTTGATAATCCTGTACCAGTATCAACCACACCTGCAGTATGCCCCCCTCTCGAAGAAAGACCTGATGAAGTCTCCTTCGACAGTATGCACCTTCGGGGCCCCCCAGTTACTCACCACCACCTAACAACCAAAAACCTCCGCCACTCATTCTTCTGCCTCATGGAAAAACCTTGGTACAAAATTACGTTCTCCCCAGGCTCGCTGGGCAGGTTGGTTTTGCTGGGGATCGCCCTCAAGATGGGCGATTTCGTTGCGCTCTCATCGCCGACAACGATAGTCACCCTCCACCAGAACAGGATCTCGACAACAATCCATTCATTCACCACGAACCTGACCACGAACGATGTCGAGAAAGGGAGAAGCAGTGGCAGCGGGATGTTATACCCCAATTAGTTGACCATACATGGAGTTGCTGAGCGCGACAAAGTCTCTCAGAGACCCATTACCGCAGGCTACCGAGAGTCCATGCACATGTGGGGAACCCGGACGAAACTGATAGTGAGTGGCATTAAATCGCAGTTTCTCCAATCTGACTGACATACCACTAGCCCTGGAACGGACGTCTATACATATATGTCTCTGCCGCCCTGCGGCTCGCCAAATGCTTGATCGTGGCTTCTTCCCCTCAGCGCCCTCAGCGCCTCTTGCACCAACGTTGGCTGTAGACCTCAAAGTCCTCGATTTCGTTTCTTCACTGTTCGTCCACGTCGCTCCCAACAATACTGCTTGGTGTAAGACCGTTGAGACGTTTCTGTTCAAGCAAGGCTATAGATTAACTAATACGCATACCACGAAGGTGTGTTCCCCTTCTGCTCGCTTGCTTGGCATGCTTAACACTCCTTGATGACAGGATTCTCTTCGCAAACGATTCAGCAATGCTCTACTCTGGTACAATGCACTACAGGATGCAACAACACGACATGTCGACACTATTCTCCAGCATGCTCCTCGAATCCAGTTGGTCAATCTCAGGTTGGTAACAATACTCCACCTCACATATACGATTCCATCATTCCATCGAGAAAGGCTACTGTTGAAGACGTCGAGGATGAGGACACACCACGTCCCGCAAGGAGCACAGCCACAACAGATTTACCAGGGACTCGGCATCCCGACCCCACCTCCTCCTCGTGTTAGGCCTAGTGACCAAGTCCCCTCTGTTTCTGTGGTAACTTTGAAAGTCGTGGTAGGTCAACGTTGCTTCTGATATCCAGTGATCCTAAATCATTGTCTATATAGGCCTGATGCTATCGTGTACATTGAAACATCCGGCCGCCGAAGAAACCTGCGCCGTCGTCAGATACTGAGACGCGAGCTCAAGCTGTCCTAGCTGTCCTGACAAGAGTGGCAGATAGGCTGGTTGGATGTGAAGCTGCTGACCAGGACAAGATATGGCCTGGCATGGTCCGTTGTCTGTTATCCTGTTATCGTAGTGCTCATGGTCATAGGACCTCATGTGGATTGAAGGGAGAGGAGTCTACGATGTTACTGTTGAGCTTCAGACAGAACATTGTTAGGTTGAAACTTACAATTCGAGATCTTAGCGAATGGAATTGGCCTTGACCGGAAAACCTCCTTGGAGCCTCAGGTTCAGGAAAAGGACATAGCCAGCCTCTAGTGACCTGACTCGAGTATGCATCGGTGGGCCTCCAGAGTGGTAATCCGGCCCGATGTTTAACTCCATTTTGTTAATCGCTCAAAGGCGTCGTTCGAACGAGTGAAAAGAAGTGGCGGAAGGAGTCTAAACCAAGATATATCTGTGACTTCATATGATAGTGTTCTTGGAATTCCAGAATTCCAGAGGACGATAAGCAGCTATGAAGTTCATGACATTGGTGTTTTTTCCTGTCTTGACGCGTCCAACTTGCGCTCAACAAATCAATCGGTCATACATTCAACCACGTGACCCCACATCCCATCGATATGTTTTCGTGAGAGACCGTGACGATGTGGAGACCGCAATGCTGAGCACCATGTTGCAATGTTATCAGAGAGTTCATTGAATAAAAAGTACAAGTCAGAACAAAGTAAATAATGTCATAGGTCAGGACGTCAGAGCAGATGTCGATGTTAAATGGAGGTCAATGTTAAATGGAGACGTTTACACCAGCAAGGTCCAAGGTTATGAAGTCAAATGCATCCTCCATCTTCCCCTTCCCCTTCCCAGCAGCATCCTTGCTCTGCCTGTGAGCGGAGAGATGAACAGACGGACTCTTCGGACTCTTCTGTGAGCCCTGAGTGTCGATTGCTGTTTCCGCTGTCTCCATGGAAAAGCGACGACGAGATGGAGAACTAGGAGAGCTGCTCGTTCCAACGCTTGCATTGGATGAAAGTTGTGACTGATATCCCGAAGTGTCCAGGTAACGGCGCCTCAAAGCGGCCGGAGGGAAAATGTGAGGCATGGGCACCATGGGAAACCCGTCAACGGATCCGGCTTTGGCATTAGCATGGTAGTGATTGGTAATGAACTTTCCTTCAAGAGCAAACCTCCCCGCAGACAAGTCCACTTCGAGCTTCAGAAGCTCAACCTCAAGAGTGGCTTTCTTTAGACGAGCAAGGAGGTTGTCATGTTCCATCTTCCGCAGCGAATAAAGGGCGCCACCATTCATATTTGTCTGTGACAATGGTGCAGAGTCTCGCACAATGGAAGCATGGCTTGTAGAAATCAGACGATCTCCAGGTCCCGGTACTGCCTAATCAGAAAGTCAGAGAGACGTGCGAGATGTTTGTCACGGAGCTCAGCTTACAATAAAGGTGTCCTTGGTGGCCTTCGTCTATCAAGCCCAGCCATGCATTAATGCCAAATCAAAGCAAAAGGAAATCGGGTACAAACATTACGCCTTTCGTGGTCTCTCTAATACATCAAACATTGTAAGCCATTGTCCGTTGTCCATATGAAGGAAGATGCTTACGATGCTAATGTTCCCTGCAGCTTGCTGTTGCTGCTCCTTCGCCCGTCCTAATGCTTCATATGCGAGGCTAATCATGGTCTCCCTAAGAAGCATGAAGTCCCCGTCATGCAACAAAGACCCTTCCATGGCGGAGATTTGTTGTGAAACATCAAGTAAATCCTCTAGCTTGGAATAATACAGGGGATCCCTGACATCCATAGGTGCAGTGGACAGCAAATACTAGAACGAATAAAATGTCAGAAGATCGTTGTTGCATATATGACACAGTAAGAATTACTAATGGGTAATTGATCATAGTTTGCGTAGGAATTGACTCAATCTTCTTGGTGAAGTACAAATCCCCATGAGTAGACGAAACTGGATGGTGAACGCTGGCCATGGTACAAGACTGGGAGGAGAAGGAGGAGAATTGAAAAAGTGAGATGTTGATGGAACTAGTCAAATAATGTACAGGGAAAGAGTTGCGCGCCAAAATAGTGTTGGTGGGGTTGGATGAAAGGTGGCCGTGCGCCTTAGTTGGAAGTCGCTCTTGTGGCTCTGCATACGTTGCAATTCCCAATGCGTCTTTGATGGAGCGGAAATCGCCGAGTGATACAAGCACCGAAGATTTCAAGATTCTGTGAGTGTTGGAAGATCTGAGACTGTCAGATTTATGATTCATATGTGAGTAAAGTTCAATAACAAACCTTCAATACATGTAGTTGTCCGTCTGTCAAGTTGACTTTTGAAACATACATCCATTAGGCCAACACAACGGATATTGCGGATATTGTGAACCATTGTGAACAGAACCAGACCTAGGTAAGTGACCATATGACAGAAAGACGAGGACGGTAAACAATGAGAAGATGAAGACAAAACGAGAGGTCACTGACGTTGGGAAATGCAAAGAACCTATCATGATGGTGGAGATGATCGTGGAGATATTTGACCTGTCATACTTGTCACTAGAATAGGAATGGGCCCCAAACCGGAATGGGTTCTTGGCATCTTCAGACGGACCGCACGGACCGTCCCGGAAAACTGAAAACCACTGCCGTGACCGTTGTTCAGCGCATTCAGCGCCCACCGTTCTGGCAGCCCTCTGTCCCACTGTTGACAATGAACTTCATAGACTGGTCCTATCTTACTTGGAGCAATAATGTTCAATGCAATGGTTGGAATGGCATGATTGGCATATGGCATTGCTTTCAAATAATGGCATAATAGTGCGTTGTTCCTACTACTTACTACTTCGCAGTCTTTAGACACAATGGCTTACAATGTCTCAGTAAAAGATGCCTGTTGAACTGTTGAATACAATGGTTCCTTTTCTTTTTGTTTTGGTTTGAAGAGATGAGATGTGATTTCTAATGTCAACTGCAGGTACGGTTGGACGTACAATACTTAGTTTTCTCAAGACATGGTTCTAGAAGTAGAAGAAGTATGAATCTGGTAGTATCGTGGGTTTCCTGTTCGTTCGGGTGTCATGGTTTCTCCGTATCCTTGGTAAGTCCTTCATTTTGGGGGCCTTTGTCTGCTAACCATGGCGTGATGTGACACTCAGTGTCAAGACGTGCTTGTGCTCCGGCTCTAGAAGCACAAGAAGCAGATTTTCTGTGTCGCCGTTTTGCTGGTTTTACTGTTCTTAGTAAGTCCTTCACATCCGGTTTCGGTTTCGCCGTGTTCTTTTTCGCCGTGTTCTTGGTAAGTCCTTTCACATTAGTGTCTTATCTGCTATTTTAAAAGTCTTATCTCCTTCTTTCATTAGTTTGTCCAAGTTGACGAAACGACAGTGGCCCTTGTATGGAATGTCCAGTAGATCTCCACCCTCTCTTGTCATCGATTGCCAGCTTTTGACGTAGAATGTAACGCCCTGCCGGGGAATTGAACCCTCGCACAGGAAAACCTGGAACTAGCGGGGATTGAACCCGCGTCGGCCATGCTAACCACTACACCATAGTCCCACGTTACCACTCATGTATTGTCAGCCTGCTTGGCTCAAGTAGACAGGTCACATGAAACCCTGGGATTCAACTAGAGGCGGTCTACTGCCCCTTACATACCCCCTCACATGACCAGTCCCGCCTGGTCACTGATACTGTATGCTCCCATTGTAGCCTATCCGGTTGCAAGCAAATGCCATCGGGTATGCAGGACTTATAATGCCCCGGGTAAGGCCCACCGCTCAGACAGGGACCCAGCTCGGGTATGCCCAATTGGCCTGGTCGCGAACTCAGATGCCACTGTAGTTCCACCAAATGTAACGCCCTGCCGGGGAATTGAACCCTCGCACAGGAAAACCTGGAACTAGCGGGGATTGAACCCGCGTCGGCCATGCTAACCACTACACCATAGTCCCACGTTACCACTCATGTATTGTCAGCCTGCTTGGCTCAAGTAGACAGGTCACATGAAACCCTGGGATTCAACTAGAGGCGGTCTACTGCCCCTTACATAGAAGCTGCCACCGTTCTTTCTTCCTCTTTCCAGAAAGAAGGTTTCTTCCTCATAGGATCTAATGCTTGGACTTTGACTTTGCCCACCGCCGTGAATGTTCTCTTCTCATAAAACCTCCAACAGAGCCCAAATAATTTCATCTCCCATCTCTCATCTCTCTAAGTCTTCTCACATCCTCTCTCACCTTTTCCACGTCTAACTTCATAACTTCATGTCTCATCCGCCTTGGCCAGGCCACCAACCTGGCGCATTAGATGGCGCAGCCTTAGCTGCGCACGCATTTTTAGCACAAGCACAGGTCAGTAGAATTCTTCTTTTGTAGCTAGAAGAAGCCAATTAATGTTCATCTTTACGTTGCAGTATGGCCAACTCCCTATCGGAACTGATGAGAATCCATTTGACAGCGACGAAGTTTATGAAGGTGAGTGTGCATATGGCCAGGCCACAGTAACAAAGTCTGAGCCTTCGATTTAGAGGTGTATTCACAGTGGATCAATCCTGATGGCGGTGAAGATCATTTTGTACCGAGGACCCATCCAACGGAGCAGCCACTGCCCACCCATACCACCTGGCAAAACTTGTTGGATCAGGCTAGCCAACATACCGCCCAACATTATCCATCTTGTCCGTCATCGTATCTATGGGATGAATTTTCACTAATTATTATCTTTATCAAGCTTCCAGCCCTCCTGCCTCAGGCGATGGTTTTTCTCCTTCTTCTCCTTCTTCTCTCTGGGGTGACAGTCCTCCCCCTCCCCCAAGCGGTGGTTCTTCTCCTCCCCCGGGCGGTCCACCTCCTCCTCCTCCTCTAGGCAGCGGTCCACCTCCTCCTCTGGGCGGCGGTCCACCTCCTCCTCCGGGCGGCGGTCCTCCTCCAGGCGGCGGTCCTCGTGAGTGTAGCTTCTTGTCATGCTTTTCTCTCAATAATAAAGTCAATCTGTAGTGAGACAATGGGCAGAGCCCCAAGTCCACCTTACTGGTTTTCCTGAATCGCTGCGGAACGGCCTTCTATACTTTTTCAAATCGTATTTCGAGCCTCAAGGGATTAATGGATTTCAAACGATTAGCCCGCGTTGGTTAAGTGCACCACCAACGAGTTCAGTGTGATCATTATTTCACTTCACTATAGTATCGCTGACATTGTAATAACTATTTTATTAGATTTAGTCATGCATATTGTGAGTAGAATCCATTTCAAGGCCATTGTCTAGTTTCATATGAGCTTACTTATCTAGCCGTTGTCTGGTATCATGACCTTCGTAAACCCCAATGACAGACCCGATCAGCAAAATGACGAGCATCGTCCACCTCTTCAACAGCTTCAGGACGAGCAATTGGTTCTTTTGTTCTTATGGTATCCGCTGTGGAAAGAAATTTGCCTCAACGTCATATATGTCATCCAGGTAGCATCGTCACAATAATCTCTCACCTCTTACGCTAACTAATTTATTTTTATCAGGTTATTGTTTTAAACACTCGGTTTGACCTCATCCCGATTGTATTGAAGGCACTGCTACAACAATACACCTATCAAATCGGACTTTCTATACTTGCTCGACATCGTCTTGTGGCAGACATCCAATATATTGAAGAAGTCATCGCCATGCAGCACCCACAGACCCAAGGTAACTGTTTAACGATCTTTTATATTTTGGTACCTATTCACAAGCTCTCAGGCAACAACAACGACGACGTCGATGATGATGACGTCATTATGGGAAATCAAGAAGATGATGTCTCCATTGCTCCTCAATGTCCACGTTCTCCACCCGTACCAGGGGGTCGACCTCACATAATGCAACACACAAATACTCCACATATTGCTCAACCAGTTGTCGTCCCTGCTCAACCTGTCAACCCTTTTGTGGGGTACGATTTAGGAACTATCTCACACTCGTCCAATGCCTTCATGCGCCATGTTTGTCATCTATCTATCTTGTTTAGTGTGAGCGGGCTAGCTAATATCTATTTTAGATTATGGCCTGTTATACTGAAATAAGTGAAAAGGCCTTGGACGATCTCATCTATTTAGCAGACTTTTATCTTTGTAATGGATACTTTGGCTCCAAACCTGAAGTTAAGACGGTCATCAAAGAGAAAAGCGATACGTTCCGTCCATTTTTTAAAGTAGGCTCCCAATTTTCTATCCATTCCAATGATATCAAATGTGTTTGTAGTTTATGAATCCGGACGACCCAACCGATATTGTGCCCAGAGGAGACATTCCTATGAATAGTAGCCTATTCATCATATTTGCTTGTTTCGGGTTTCTCTCATTCGGATCTACGGACCTTTGTGTTCGTGGCAGTCATATTGGTCAAACTCACCATCTTCACGATAATTTACTTCCCAATGCTGCTGCATTGGTATGTATCCTGTTATTTTTCACTCTATTATCACTTACATTTATTTTAGTTGCTCTCAATCTTGCATTTCCTCACTGAGGAACGCGTTCTAGCGGGATCATACAACTTGTATAATCCGAAAGAGCTTAAGTTTAGGCTGACTGGCAATCCGGAGGCGCGTCGTCGATATACGGAATTATTTCTGCACTTCGTTGCTCATCAAACCCTGCTCAAAACCAACTTCCGGCCATATTATGATTATATGGTATATGGTATTCTGCAGGTCACAGAGAAGATCGATAATGTTCTGCTTCGCGGTGCCATTCCTTCTCCTTCCCTAATCGCTACTACTCTTGTCGGTCACGGCCCTGAGTCCTCCACGACACGCCCTTTTTCTTCGTTTACAACAACTTCTTCTTCTCAGGCTCCACTTGAAGGCAGTACTGACTTGCCTATTCATCCGAACAAACTCGTCAATTTTCCTTATTATCCGCAGGAGATCTTAGGATGTGCAAAGGCAACTGTCTCTGTCCTGGATCCCAGAGTCTTTCATGCCCAGGGCGGTTTACTTCCATAGACTTTAGTGGACGGGACGGGACGGGATGGAGGGCAACGGGCGGTCATGGTGGGCAATGGGCCATCAATACATCGGTATATAGGTATTCTTGTGTTCTTGTATTCTTGTACTTGTGACTTGCAATCAACGTGTTTTTTGTCTCAGACAAAGCGATTTATCATTTGAATCATTTGAAGTAACAAAGAATGCAAGTGAATTAACGAATTAACGAGGGGAAGATATTATTCTATACGGCAAAGGCCTAGCAGCTATCGCCTCTGCTCTTTTCTGTCTGATGCGCTCAAGTGCGCTGCCTTGAACAGGTGCAGGCACAGATTCAGGTGAAGTATGCGGAAAGATCTTTCTGCAAGTTCATTTGTTATCAATATGTAAAAGTAAAGTGAATGAACCAACATACTTGTTCCACCAAGCCAGCAGATGAGAAACTTCCTCTTGCTCTTCGACATCTTCTAACGTATCAAGCAGGCTGTTGTAGAACCTTTCTGAGTCTGTTACCATGTCTGTCCTCGAAAATGTATTCGCTGAAGAGAGGGCAAAGCGAACCTAAAAATTATGTTATGCGAATTCGGAAATTGGATTCAAGCAGCTGTACTTACTTGTGTTGCAATGTAACAAAGAGAAGCAGCTGTAACTGCAGTCATCCCGTGGATGCGTGCGTTGCCAGCCTTGCTTGTTTTTGGGTCCTCATCATCAACTGAACTGGGAGATGTGAAGACGTGTTTGTAGGCCTTGGAAAATTATAGAATTAACAAAGAGATAATTAATGAAGAGATAGAAATTGGTCTCACAAAGACAAGAATCTGATTTTTTAGCAACCCATTCCATGGATGATCTGGGTCGTATTTCAGATCGGCATAGAGAAAAAGAGGCCATTGATCGCCTCGAACATGCATTTCTCCTGTTTTCAGCTTTTCTTGGATACTATTTGCATATAACATCTCTAGCGTCTGTGAGAGGTTGAAGGAGGAAATATTACCTGAGAATGGACCAATCCAACCCTGTTGGACACAAGAGTGAGCCAGTGCGCTCATGATTAAAACCACGGTCAAATTTGGACCTTCGGCTTAAAGGCGGAGAGAGGGATTGACGAGGTGGAGTGATCCAGTCCACAATGGCGCTCTTCATTCCTTTTGTATCATCTGCACAAGAGGCATTGGCCCCTTTCTGGATCTAAAACATAAAACATAGCACGGTTACTATTTATTGGACATATAATAAAAGATGGATTTACCAAATCTGCAATCAGTCCCACTTCTTCATCGGAGGCATCTAGAAGCCTGTCATGAAGACGACAGAGTTTGAGGAGGGCCTGATAGACCCTCCGTTCACGACGTTCGCTAATAAATATAATAAATATGTCATGTTCATTCAAACAAACTATATGTCGTAAAAATGGAGCTCACCTGGCCGTAGGCAATTCATCGTCAGGTGAGTCATCACCCTCACCCTCCTCACCCTCTGGGGGGCGCGCGAGCCCATTAACAATAAGAGCCTTAACATTGCAAAATGCGAAAATTGCACGTCCAAAGTGTCGCCCATGGTGAACGAGAGGGTCTGCAGCCGTACTATGTAGTAAAATATCAGTCTCAGGATAAGAGATGGAATGATTTCTGCAACTTACTTTTTCTTTCTAGCGCCAGAGTGAAGAGCATCGTCAGAATGATTTCGTTGGCGCCGACCAAGGGAGCTCATAGTGAATAGTGAACAGTGTAGATGTGGTAAGATGCTATGGAGGATCTGAGGTTTGAGGTTTGACATCTAAGCTCATTAGTATTGCCTTGGGATCCAAATCCCAATTAGTGAAACAAGTCGCTTCTCGCATTCGGCTAATTTGAGAAACTAAAAGCGTCTCCGTCTCGCTCCGCTGTCGGATCTACGACTCTGAGTAAGTATACCCGTCCGCAGAAGAAAAAAGGCTTAACTCTGATTTCGAAAGAGTTTTGCGTTCGCCTAGTTGTGCACTGCATAGTTTAAAAGCCTTGATGTTCAGAATGAGGTTGCCATCTCCACTCGCCTCGAGACCCCTATCAATAATCCTCATCCTCATCTTCTCAGCTATACCACCATGCAATCTGACCGTGGTGCAAATTATAACGCGTTTGGTAGAGATCCCAATGGACGTTTAGCTTTCTTGGCGTCGTTCTTCTACGGACCAGAATATATCCCAAATATCACCCTCCAACAATTTGGTGGTCCACCGGAGCCTCCACGATATGGCCCCCCAGCCCGTAGCCAACTGAGGTGTCTGCCTGTAGGGTTTGAGCCTCGACTCCCACCAAATTTTCTTGATCCCGACGACCCCGAGGGCATCTCTGAACCACCTTACCTTGACCCGCCCACGGTGTTTTATCCTGATATGTTTGCGGCTCTGCAACACGTTGCTAGATTCCAACAATTTATGCCAGGTACAGTGATTTTGATCTCAATGCATTGTAGTAGTGCTGACCGCCTCTCATTCTCTCGTTCTTTCAGAACCTGAATCAGATGTCGAAACTGATGTCGACATGGATGAAGATGACGATGACGATGAGATGGATGGGAATATGGATGGTGTTGTGGAAGAGAACAAGAAAGACGATGGCGAAGGAGATGAAAAGGACTTGGAGGTCGATGAGGACAATGAAGGACAGATATCTGATAACTAAAGCATCAACCAGTCAACCATAAAGACAACGAACTAGACTTAGGATTTTTGATAGACTTACTTGCTTGCTCAATCTGTTTTACCCTTAATGCGAGAGCTTCTTCGCGCACCAATAGTTGCCCCTGCCTTATACAGTCTGTGTACCTTCGACTTATTCCGCTTGGATAACTCCGGGAATCCTGGAATGTCTTCAGGGCCTTCATGGAAATGTTTGAGGTGATTGAACACCGCTGGGGTGATGCAACACCAGTGCCGCCATTCACTTTAGAGAGTCAGTGTGATGACCACAACAGAGGCAGAAGTACGTACATCACTTGTATTTTCCCTTTCCTCTCCTTCGCAATACCCAAACGTAGCTCTCCAACTCCAATAAGAGTCTGGTCTAAGAACCGAAACAGAATAAATGGTCAATTCAGGTTCCACTTAGAATGCGATGACGTCTTACTGCAATGTTCCTTTGGGCCTTTGCATCTATTTCTCCCGCCCAAACTGACATTGATTTGGTATTGAGGAGGTAGTACGTGAGGTAGCGTAGACTCGGGAATCACCTCAGCAGAGGGCTGCAGCATATACAAGGGAATGGATGTCCCGACTTGCAAAAGCACGGGATTCCTGCCACCTACATTGGCGCTAATCCATGTGGTATTGCTAGGGTGCAGCGAATGAGATTGAGTCTCTGCGTGAGCGGGAGTGGCGGAGAAAAAAACTGGTGGCCCTAGCTCCATGATTGTCAAAGAAATTGAAGTCCGGAGGGAAGATCTAGCTAGAGCATGATGATGAGGCTGGCACTCCGAGAAATCGAATGTGAGGTCACGTGGTTGAATGTATGACCGATTGATTTGTTGAGCGCAAGTTGGACGCGTCAAGACAGGAAAAAACACCAATGTCATGAACTTCATAGCTGCTTATCGTCCTCTGGAATTCTGGAATTCCAAGAACACTATCATATGAAGTCACAGATATATCTTGGTTTAGACTCCTTCCGCCACTTCTTTTCACTCGTTCGAACGACGCCTTTGAGCGATTAACAAAATGGAGTTAAACATCGGGCCGGATTACCACTCTGGAGGCCCACCGATGCATACTCGAGTCAGGTCACTAGAGGCTGGCTATGTCCTTTTCCTGAACCTGAGGCTCCAAGGAGGTTTTCCGGTCAAGGCCAATTCCATTCGCTAAGATCTCGAATTGTAAGTTTCAACCTAACAATGTTCTGTCTGAAGCTCAACAGTAACATCGTAGACTCCTCTCCCTTCAATCCACATGAGGTCCTATGACCATGAGCACTACGATAACAGGATAACAGACAACGGACCATGCCAGGCCATATCTTGTCCTGGTCAGCAGCTTCACATCCAACCAGCCTATCTGCCACTCTTGTCAGGACAGCTAGGACAGCTTGAGCTCGCGTCTCAGTATCTGACGACGGCGCAGGTTTCTTCGGCGGCCGGATGTTTCAATGTACACGATAGCATCAGGCCTATATAGACAATGATTTAGGATCACTGGATATCAGAAGCAACGTTGACCTACCACGACTTTCAAAGTTACCACAGAAACAGAGGGGACTTCGGTCACTAGGCCTAACACGAGGAGGAGGTGGGGTCGGGATGCCGAGTCCCTGGTAAATCTGTTGTGGCTGTGCTCCTTGCGGGACGTGGTGTGTCCTCATCCTCGACGTCTTCAACAGTAGCCTTTCTCGATGGAATGATGGAATCGTATATGTGAGGTGGAGTATTGTTACCAACCTGAGATTGACCAACTGGATTCGAGGAGCATGCTGGAGAATAGTGTCGACATGTCGTGTTGTTGCATCCTGTAGTGCATTGTACCAGAGTAGAGCATTGCTGAATCGTTTGCGAAGAGAATCCTGTCATCAAGGAGTGTTAAGCATGCCAAGCAAGCGAGCAGAAGGGGAACACACCTTCGTGGTATGCGTATTAGTTAATCTATAGCCTTGCTTGAACAGAAACGTCTCAACGGTCTTACACCAAGCAGTATTGTTGGGAGCGACGTGGACGAACAGTGAAGAAACGAAATCGAGGACTTTGAGGTCTACAGCCAACGTTGGTGCAAGAGGCGCTGAGGGCGCTGAGGGGAAGAAGCCACGATCAAGCATTTGGCGAGCCGCAGGGCGGCAGAGACATATATGTATAGACGTCCGTTCCAGGGCTAGTGGTATGTCAGTCAGATTGGAGAAACTGCGATTTAATGCCACTCACTATC
The DNA here is from genome assembly GCA_013433165.1 of Hypsizygus marmoreus. Classification (NCBI taxonomy): domain Eukaryota; kingdom Fungi; phylum Basidiomycota; class Agaricomycetes; order Agaricales; family Lyophyllaceae; genus Hypsizygus; species Hypsizygus marmoreus. The sequence goes on from CM024087.1 coordinate 1,101,057, forward strand.
AGTTTCGTCCGGGTTCCCCACATGTGCATGGACTCTCGGTAGCCTGCGGTAATGGGTCTCTGAGAGACTTTGTCGCGCTCAGCAACTCCATGTATGGTCAACTAATTGGGGTATAACATCCCGCTGCCACTGCTTCTCCCTTTCTCGACATCGTTCGTGGTCAGGTTCGTGGTGAATGAATGGATTGTTGTCGAGATCCTGTTCTGGTGGAGGGTGACTATCGTTGTCGGCGATGAGAGCGCAACGAAATCGCCCATCTTGAGGGCGATCCCCAGCAAAACCAACCTGCCCAGCGAGCCTGGGGAGAACGTAATTTTGTACCAAGGTTTTTCCATGAGGCAGAAGAATGAGTGGCGGAGGTTTTTGGTTGTTAGGTGGTGGTGAGTAACTGGGGGGCCCCGAAGGTGCATACTGTCGAAGGAGACTTCATCAGGTCTTTCTTCGAGAGGGGGGCATACTGCAGGTGTGGTTGATACTGGTACAGGATTATCAAAGCTTTATGATCCAGTTTTGCAGCGACGCGGAAGGTGGCCGATGGCCAGCTGCCCAAAAAGGGCTACGTGCGTGCCTAGCATGAATGATGGCCAAAGTTAAATTTATGCGTGGTCGCAGTCGCGGCGGCGGCGCTAGGATGAAATGGCGTTGTACGTATGAAAGTGTGCCAGAAAGTGAATAGATAGTACAGCAAAAATTGAAGTGAAAATCATGCCAGGTAAACCGGAGGCAGGGGGGTTGGAAAAAAAACGAGGATCAAACACCGAGGGGAAAGTAAAGAGCGATTGGAATACGTGGATGGATTGGACATAAGGAGGCGACGGGAGTGGCGGGAGACGCAAGGACGGGAGTACACCTATATCATCGAATAGACGTGCCGTTGGGCGTCACAGGAGCAGCTGAGGTACATGCCATAATGTCGTTCTGTGGAATGTTGGTCAGTGAGGGGGATTATTCAGAGGGATGGGAAACTGACCAGGTATAGAGTCGGAATGTACGATACAACGACTTGACTGGGCAGGCTAGGTCAGAAATATATGACGAGAGACGAAAGGAATCACTCACATCCACATTGACGATGAAGTGTTTGTTCTGTAACGCTGTATCGCAGAATGCCAGCTGACCCAGAGTCGACGCTGGTGAAACGAATGACCCGTAGTCCATTTCATTTCAGGGGATGGCAGACGACCCAGAGTCTATTCTGCTGCGATTGAATGCGGAATGCCAGCTGACCCAAAGTCAACACTGGATGTCCGAACGAGCCGGGTCCATTTCGTCGATGCCACGAGAGTAAGAGAGATCCTTGCAATGCGTCCAGGTAAGCGCAAGCGTTGACCTTGAGCGCTTGCCAGTGAGCGGGAACTTACATCTCAGACGTGACTCAGACGTGATCTTGCGTGGAGTTCAAGTTTCAAGTTTCGGACAGGAAGTCACGGTTGTTTGACATCCGAGTTGTTTACATTTGGCAAAGTCGCGAACTGTAAACAAACACCATTTTTCCAGGCTCCACCCAACCTCCATCACCGTGACATCGGTCATTCCTCGTCCGTTCGACCTAACCTCAACGACGGTTTCCCTTGCCAGGTTTGCTTCATTTGTTTTACTTTTATTCTTGGGAGCTAGACTTTGGGTCACTCCCACAAGACTTAGACTTTGGGTCGGTCTTGCGAGGACACACAGACTAGACTTTGGGTCATCTGTGGGTTCTCTTTTGACGGCAGAATAGACTGTGGGTCGTCTGCTAGTTTACTATTTCAAATTTCGTCTACAGCTCGGTCTATGCTAGTCTCAACACTGTTTACCAACGTGCCTGACAGAGATCTTGTTTCGGGAAACAGGATTCTGACTCGGCACTTCATATTCCATCGATCTATCCAATTGCTTCAAGAATAAAACTATCGAGTCAGTAAATCTACAAGTCGTCTGACTCAAACTCTAATCTCTATTCACAGAATGCCGCTCACGGATGTCGCTCATGTTAGTGCGCAAGACCTCGCCAAAAATCATAATCTCTTGCTCCATAAGAAGGGCCTCGAAGGAAGTAAGTGCTTCCGGCTTGACCGCTTGACCGTATTGTTCGTACATCTGATGGTTGATTTAGCTCGCACCGCGTTTGATGGGAGAGTGGGGTCAGTCCTCGTCCTCGCAGACGCCCACGACAGCCTCAACCACAACGACGGTATGGGAGGAACACGGGGAGAAAGTGGCACGCGCTGGATGCACAGGTATGCCCCCTCGACCTGTGTTTCCAGTCCCCCGCTGACGTCGTCCTAGCCGATGTCCAAACGACGATGAACACACGTTCGTCGACGTCCAAGCTCAACCTCAAATCGGCCGCTACAGGACTACTCTTCGAAGGGACCCCCATACCACATACCCCGGATCACTCCTGTCCGCCATCAAGACACCTCGGTCCAATGACGCAAACCCGATAAAACCACGCCTAACGACGGCTCTTCGACCCCACCCCTCAAAAACAGCAATATCTAGTAGCGAGATCGTCAGTAGGCGTGGAATACGCACCGGTGGGAAAGCACTACCTGTCGTTCCCAATCCCGCTTCCATACATGCACGCAGTTGGTGAGATGGGCACAGCGGAGTGGGGAGGAATGGGTGGGGCGAGAGAGGGGTGCTTGGCGGCCCGCTGAGAACGTCGCTCTCGCAACGTCAGACGACGAACGAACGGGTTCGTCGTCGTCCAAACTCAATCTTCTATCTATTACTACGAGAATATTCTACCCCCTGCACCATACGCTCCCCAGCTACAATCGACCCTACTCACGCGTCTCCCAACTCCTTTCGCCCGTCGACATGCTGCAGTCAGCAGTGTCCGGGTCGACGTCGAGAAGACGACACCGCCCCTGTTTATCACTGCTGGAAGAGCTGTCAGTACGTACGAGCACGCCGAACGATCAGCCGGAAAGGCGTACCGCCTTTACCCTCTACACGGCAGCTGTAGGGTGGTAAAACTGGTGAAGAACTTCAGGTCGCACAACACCATCCTCAAGTTCCCAAATGAACGCTTCTACGAGGGCGAGCTCGAGCAGTGTAGGGATAAGAAGACCATTAACGCGTTCCTTGGATCCTCTTACCTCCCGAACAAGGATTTTCCAATCGTGTTCCATGGTCTTTGTGGGAAGGACGACCACGAGGCATCATCACCCTCGTTTTTCAACATCGACGAGGTTCTCCAAGTCAAGAGCTATGTGGAGCACCTGCGTGCTGACTGTCGCTTCCGAACGAGTGCGTCATTCCTAACCATTGGTTTTTTTCTTCCACTGGTAACATCGAATCTCAGCTGACAACGACATCGGAGTGATCACACCATACAACGCCCAGTGCTGCAAGATCCGGACGGCTTTGCGTGGAGTAGCGGATGGCGTTAAGGTTGGCAGTGTTGAAGAGTTCCAAGGCCGGGTAATTATTGATGCCCTGACATATTATGCTACAAGTTCTAACTGAGTCCTTGTCTTCAAGGAACGACCGGTGATCATTATCTCGACAGTGTGAAGCAGCACAAAATTCGTCGAGTACGATCTTAGGCATACGCTCGGTTTCGTCGCCAACCCCCGTCGCTTTAATAGCAAGTACCTATTGCACGAAGTTCAGCAAGCACGTCAGGGGAGGGGGAAAATCCATGCACCATGTCATCCGGGCCATAGCACGCACCACAAGCAGATACACACCTTCGCCAACTACACCAACTAGCAGGATGGACACAAACAGACTGCACACACCGTCGAGGAGCGCAATCTATGAGCGGGGAGCGGGAGTCAGTATGGAGACCTCGCGTCAACATCAATATGTGGATAAATGTACCCTGTAGAACAACGCCACCCCCGTGTACTGCCCACGATCTACAATGGCAGTCAGAAGCCACGGAGGACGAGAGGAGACACGACGCGCACACACCACGATCCGAGCACCGACGTCGTGCTGGGTGTAGTCCCGAAGCCATCGTATCGAGGGAGACAACACAGAGAAGATAGGAGAGAAGAAGAAGAAAGAACGGAGGAAAGGAATGGTGAAATCGTAAGCATCCCCCGCCCCTTTTTATACGTGCTCGGCTAACGGAAGATTCCAAGCAGCCTAGGATCACCGCTCCCCTTCGCCTCAACCCTATCGCACAACGGATATGGACCGAAATTTGCAACGCAACGTCTTTCCGCCGTGCCAAGCCATCCGAACATCGCGAATGCCGGAAAAGCATTTGTATGCAGGGCCATGTCCCTGCACGTTATTGGGGTGTGTGTCTGTCTGGGTCCGTCCATTTGGGTGCGGCGGAGACGAGACTCTTCGAAAACGTCTCTGGCAAAGTGGGGACTGGAGGGCTCTAAAATTTTGGGAAGGATGCATGCAGGAGGGATGGGCACCCCCCACCCGGGACGATGGGGAGTTGGAAGGTGCGACGGAGGAAAGGAACGGACACCGGACTCTGGAGAAAAGTACGTACATCTCCTCCGTTCCTGTTTCGCATTTCGTGGTTCCCAGGCTAACGTAAATCTGTTTTTCCCAGATGTCTTTGTTCTTCGCTTCTGATAGGGAAGCTTGGAGAGGTGGGTACGGGGAACGGGATACCTGTACATCGGTGTACCCTGTACTTCCCACCTCCCGCTATTCCCTCTCCACCACCCCTACCGTTTTTACCACATCATCTCCTTCCACTGCTGCGGACACTCCGCCTCCCCGCTCGATTCTCAATTCCCTGGTTTCAATGCAACCTCAGCAGATCCAACCCGCACCGGTTAATCATGATCGTTAGTGTTAGTGTACGATGAGCGGATCATTATTATCTATCCTCATCCTTGTGACATGTCGAAGCCAAAGTACTTGTATCCATGTTTAGGTTATTATTATCTTAAGCTTATAGGAGGTTCTGGTTGTTTCTGGTCGTTTCGTGGCGTACATGGCAAATATTCTGGACCTTCAATCGACCAAAATGACGACATATCTATGAATATCTGTTTTAGTAGCCGATGCCAGTAGCCGGCCCCACTAGCATCATCTCTCAGCTCTCAGCTTCTCCGCCATCTAGGATTCCAGCATGCCAGAGCAACCCAATCGTTCGGGGTTGGGCACATATCATCAACCGCCGGAAAGGCTCTACTCGTAGGATGTCTGACAAACCTCTATGTAATTATGCTCCTCTCTTTCCGACGCTCCTCAATCTAACACTTTGGCTTTCGGAACCAAAGTTGTTCTGGGGCTACATGCAATGACTTTTCCAATGGGATCCGAAAACAAGGATGTTCCTACAGTTACCGTCGATAGGAAGGCATTCACTTGGAGCAGAAGTCCTGACCTCTCAGCCACAGTCTCGTCTAACTATTCTGTTTACGGTCCCGAGGTCAGGACTGGGAATATCTTCTCGACCCCGGTCCTAGTGGGGAACTATTCTGTCAAACTCGGGGAAAGTTGATGATTTTAGCAGCTGGACATGTGAGCCTGACATCCCTCTGAATATCATAATTTGAAACTAACTCGAACTTCCTCCCAAAGCATGCTGTTATTATCAGCTTCGCACTCGAGGGCCATATCAACGGGATGTCAAGGGAAATATATGACGAGATCATCGCCCATGACATTCCAGGTCCAGATGAAGACAGAGGAGAATTAGTTCGCTCTTTCCTCATTCCCGACCGCTTCACCGTGCCAGGCTCGTCGGACTTTACCCCTAGAACGATCAATATCTACTGTGCTTTTGTTTCCCGAGACTGGGTCTGGACTATCGCAGACTTCTCTCGATTGCTTCGGCTCCACATCATCAGTCGTGATCAAGTTTGGGACTCGTTGACTTCGATCTCAATACTCCTGTGAGTGATTACCTATGATTCTCAGGATGCCAGGCTTGCTGATGTGCTTCCCATGAGGCAGAAATGGTCGAGCTTATTCAGTGCGTTCAAGGCGGTCCTGATTGGGTATCTGAAGTGGGGCTTGCAGAACAAGCACTTGATCAATGGCGAAAATCAATTACGCAAGGATATGAAATTTGGCAGGAACGTGTTCATAAGCAACAGCTGAAAGAGGAGAAACGCTTGAAGAAATACGCAAGAAGAGCGAGCCACAGTCAACTTTCAAGGTCGAGGGTTACTTTCTTCGTCGCCGTAGTCGTCGCCTTATGTACGTGATTACTTGCCATTACTCAGAATGAATGTGAACTCAACTAAAGCACCGACCCCAGTACTTTGGAAAGACATGGGCCACAACCACCACCTTTAATCGGCGCGTCAAGTCAAGCGGTTCCAAAACCACATTCCAGTCCACCCATTATCCTGGATATATGCAACAATGCCGGTAATGCCTTCAGCGGATTTGGTCGTCACACAGCGAACGACATCTTGTATCAGCTTGCCATTTATCCCGGAACACCCGTGCACCTCATTTGCATTGACGATAGCCGTTACGAAGAACTGAAACGACACCTCCACACATACATGGCACAGTTCTCTTCTGCCAGATACCTTAGGGAAGCGGCCTCTATTTCTAATAAGGCGAACCCATTCGCATTTAACGAACGGTCAAACAAGATCTACACATCGATGTATATTGACGTTTTCCGGCGCACACAAGTGAAGGTACCCAGGTCGCTCTATAACAGATACGCATCACTTGGGTTATTTGACCCTCAACACACTATCGGTGAGATCTCATTTCATTTCCTCTGTGACTGGGAACCATTCACAGTGCACTATTACTGATTTAACTATTACCATATAGGAGAACCATATCCTGCTAACATGGCCATTGACTTATGCAAGAAAGGGAGTAAATATGTTGGTGTCAACTTTCACTCCAAGCCTCTTCGTGCCTATAGCATCATCACTGCCAAGACACCTCCTGGTTGGACCGTTGTGAAAACAGTTCGTATTCTACTGTATGACACTTTCAATCCAATTAATTTACCACCACAAGGGCCCAGTCACCAAGGATATTTCTGATTATGGATATGCTACCACTATTGGTCTGGCCCAGTTCCGCGAACATCTTTTGAATAGGATTTATTTATCAAGGATCTTTGGCAACAAGCATCACGAAAAATACAGAACTATTCGACAAACTATTCGACGCGGTGGGGAGACCACGTATGGTATAGCTCTCACCAGTAGAGTTTCAAGTCTGGCAACTAATGAACTGCTCTATTGTAGGAACATACAGGCCGAGGGGGGCAGACCATCGCAAAAGTACCCGACCTTGGGTACTCTGAAAATGCAGCTCCTTTATGGACGAAAAGTTCTGAATCGATTCATGAAGTAACTTGTAGCTATAGACTTGTACAATATAAAATGATGGTTTGAACCGATGTTTAACTCCATTTTTGTTAATCAGCTCAAAGGCGTCGTTCGACGAGTGAAAAGAAGTGGCGGAAGGAGTCTAACCAAAGATATATCTGCTGTGACTTCATATGATAGTGTTCTTGAATTCCAGAAATTCAGAGGACAATAAGCAGCTATGAAGTTCATGACATTGGTTGTTTTTTCCTGTCTTGACGCGTTCCAACTTGCGCTCAACAAATCAATCGGTCATACATTCAACCACCGTGACCCCATCCCCATCGATATGTTTTCGTGAGAGACTGTGACGATGTGGAGACCCGCAATGCTGAGCACTCATGTTGCAATGTTATCAGAGAGTTCAATTGAATAAAATACAAGTCAGAGGCGAAGAGTAAATAATTCATTAGGTCAGGACGTCAGAGCAGATGTCGATGTTAAATGGAGGTCAATGTAAATGGATGACGTTTTACACCAGCAATGGTCCAAGGTTATGAAGTCAAATGCATCCTCCATCTTCCCCTTCCCTTCCCAGCAGCATCCCTTGCTCTGCCTGCGAGCGGAGAGATGAACAGACGGACCTCTTCGGACTCTCTGTGAAGCCTGAAGTGTCGATTGCTGTTTCTCGCTGTCTCAATGGAAAAGCGACGACGAGATGGGAGAACTAGGAGAGCTGCTCGTTTCCAACCGCTTTGCCATTGGATGAAAGTTGTGACTGATATCCGAAGTGTCCAGGTAAAGGCGCCTCAAAGCGGCCGGAGGGAAAATGTTAAGGCTGGGCACCATGGGAAACTCGTCAACGGATCCGGCTTTGGCAATTAGCATGGTAAGTGATTGGTAATGAGACTTTCCTTCAAGAGCAAACCTCCCGCAGACTAGTCACAGTCCACTTTCGAGCTTTCAGAAGCTTCAACCTCAAGAGTGCTTTCTTTAGAACGAGCAAGGAAGGTTGTCATGTTCCATCTTTCCGCGCGAATAAAGGGGCGCACATTCATATTTTGTCTGTGACAATGGTGGCAGAGTCCTCGCACAATGGAAGCATGGCTTGTAGAAATCAGACGATCTCCAGGTCCCGGTACTGCCTAATCAGAAAGTCAGAGAGACGTGCGAGATGTTTGTCACGGAGCTCAGCTTACAATAAAGGTGTCCTTGGTGGCCTTCGTCTATCAAGCCCAGCCATGCATTAATGCCAAATCAAAGCAAAAGGAAATCGGGTACAAACATTACGCCTTTCGTGGTCTCTCTAATACATCAAACATTGTAAGCCATTGTCCGTTGTCCATATGAAGGAAGATGCTTACGATGCTAATGTTCCCTGCAGCTTGCTGTTGCTGCTCCTTCGCCCGTCCTAATGCTTCATATGCGAGGCTAATCATGGTCTCCCTAAGAAGCATGAAGTCCCCGTCATGCAACAAAGACCCTTCCATGGCGGAGATTTGTCGTGAAACATCAAGTAAATCCTCTAGCTTGGAATAATACAGGGGATCCCTGACATCCATAGGTGCAGTGGACAGCAAATACTAGAACGAATAAAATGTCAGAAGATCGTTGTTGCATATATGACACAGTAAGAATTACTAATGGGTAATTGATCATAGTTTGCGTAGGAATTGACTCAATCTTCTTGGTGAAGTACAAATCCCCATGAGTAGACGAAACTGGATGGTGAACGCTGGCCATGGTACAAGACTGGGAGGAGAAGGAGGAGAATTGAAAAAGTGAGATGTTGATGGAACTAGTCAAATAATGTACAGGGAAAGAGTTGCGCGCCAAAATAGTGTTGGTGGGGTTGGATGAAAGGTGGCCGTGCGCCTTAGTTGGAAGTCGCTCTTGTGGCTCTGCATACGTTGCAATTCCCAATGCGTCTTTGATGGAGCGGAAATCGCCGAGTGATACAAGCACCGAAGATTTCAAGATTTCAAGATTCTGTGAGTGTTGGAAGATCTGAGACTGTCAGATTTATGATTCATATGTGAGTAAAGTTCAATAACAAACCTTCAATACATGTAGTTGTCCGTCTGTCAAGTTGACTTTTGAAACATACATCCATTAGGCCAACACAACGGATATTGCGGATATTGTGAACCATTGTGAACAGAACCAGACCTAGGTAAGTGACCATATGACAGAAAGACGAGGACGGTAAACAATGAGAAGATGAAGACAAAACGAGAGGTCACTGACGTTGGGAAATGCAAAGAACCTATCATGATGGTGGAGATGATCGTGGAGATATTTGACCTGTCATACTTGTCACTAGAATAGGAATGGGCCCCAAACCGGAATGGGTTCTTGGCATCTTCAGACGGACCGCACGGACCGTCCCGGAAAACTGAAAACCACTGCCGTGACCGTTGTTCAGCGCATTCAGCGCCCACCGTTCTGGCAGCCCCTCTGTCCCACTGTTGACAATGAACTTCATAGACTGGACGGTCCTATCTTACTTGGAGCAATAATGTTATGCTCAACGCAATGGTTGGAATGGCATGATTGGCATATGGCATTGCTTTCAAATAATGGCATAAACGGTGCGTTGTTCCTACTACTTACTACTTCGCAGTCTTTAGACACAATGGCTTACAATGTCTCAGTAAAAGATGCCTGTTGAACTGTTGAATACAATGGTTCCTTTTCTTTTTGTTTTGGTTTGAAGAGATGAGATGTGATTTCTAATGTCAACTGCAGGTACGGTTGGACGTACAATACTTAGTTTTCTCAAGACATAGTTCTAGAAGTAGAAGAAGTATGAATCTGGTAGTATCGTGGGTTTCCTGTTCGTTCGGGTGTCATGGTTTCTCCGTATCCTTGGTAAGTCCTTCATTTTGGGGGCCTTTGTCTGCTAACCACGGCGTGATGCGACACTCAGTGTCAAGACGTGCTTGTGCTCCGGCTCTAGAAGCACAAGAAGCAGATTTTCTGTGTCGCCGTTTTGCTGGTTTTACTGTTCTTAGTAAGTCCTTCACATCCGGTTTCGGTTTCGCCGTGTTCTTTCGCCGTGTTCTTGGTAAGTCCTTTCACATTAGTGTCTTATCTGCTATTTTAAAAGTCTTATCTCCTTCTTTCATTAGTTTGTCCAAGTTGACGAAACGACAGTGGCCCTTGTATGGAATGTCCAGTAGATCTCCACCCTCTCTTGTCATCGATTGCCAGCTTTTGACGTAGAAGCTGCCACCGTTCTTTCTTCCTCTTTCCAGAAAGAAGGTTTCTTCCTCATAGGATCTAATGCTTGGACTTTGACTTTGCCCACCGCCGTGAATGTTCTCTTCTCATAAAACCTCCAACAGAGCCCAAATAATTTCATCTCCCATCTCTCATCTCTCTAAGTCTTCTCACATCCTCTCTCACCTTTTCCACGTCTAACTTCATAACTTCATGTCTCATCCGCCTTGGCCAGGCCACCAACCTGGCGCATTAGATGGCGCAGCCTTAGCTGCGCACGCATTTTTAGCACAAGCACAGGTCAGTAGAATTCTTCTTTTGTAGCTAGAAGAAGCCAATTAATGTTCATCTTTACGTTGCAGTATGGCCAACTCCCTATCGGAACTGATGAGAATCCATTTGACAGCGACGAAGTTTATGAAGGTGAGTGTGCATATGGCCAGGCCACAGTAACAAAGTCTGAGCCTTCGATTTAGAGGTGTATTCACAGTGGATCAATCCTGATGGCGGTGAAAATCATTTTGTACCGAGGACCCATCCAACGGAGCAGCCACTGCCCACCCATACCACCTGGCAAAACTTGTTGGATCAGGCTAGCCAACATACCGCCCAACATTATCCATCTTGTCCGTCATCGTATCTATGGGATGAATTTTCACTAATTATTATCTTTATCAAGCTTCCAGCCCTCCTGCCTCAGGCGATGGTTTTTCTCCTTCTTCTCCTTCTTCTCTCTGGGGTGACAGTCCTCCCCCTCCCCCAAGCGGTGGTTCTTCTCCTCCCCCGGGCGGTCCACCTCCTCCTCCTCCTCTAGGCGGCGGTCCACCTCCTCCTCTGGGCGGCGGTCCACCTCCTCCTCCGGGCGGTGGTCCACCTCCTCCTCCGGGCGGCGGTCCACCTCCTCCTCTGGGCGGTGGTCCACCTCCTCCTCCGGGCGGTGGTCCACCTCCTCCTCCGGGCGGTGGTCCTCCTCCTCCAGGCGGCGGTCCTCGTGAGTGTAGCTTCTTGTCATGCTTTTCTCTCAATAATAAAGTCAATCTGTAGTGAGACAATGGGCAGAGCCCCAAGTCCACCTTACTGGTTTTCCTGAATCGCTGCGGAACGGCCTTCTATACTTTTTCAAATCGTATTTCGAGCCTCAAGGGATTAATGGATTTCAAACGATTAGCCCGCGTTGGTTAAGTGCACCACCAACGAGTTCAGTGTGATCATTATTTCACTTCACTATAGTATCGCTGACATTGTAATAACTATTTTATTAGATTTAGTCATGCATATTGTGAGTAGAATCCATTTCAAGGCCATTGTCTAGTTTCATATGAGCTTACTTATCTAGCCGTTGTCTGGTATCATGACCTTCGTAAACCCCAATGACAGACCCGATCAGCAAAATGACGAGCATCGTCCACCTCTTCAACAGCTTCAGGACGAGCAATTGGTTCTTTTGTTCTTATGGTATCCGCTGTGGAAAGAAATTTGCCTCAACGTCATATATGTCATCCAGGTAGCATCGTCACAATAATCTCTCACCTCTTACGCTAACTAATTTATTTTTATCAGGTTATTGTTTTAAACACTCGGTTTGACCTCATCCCGATTGTATTGAAGGCACTGCTACAACAATACACCTATCAAATCGGACTTTCTATACTTGCTCGACATCGTCTTGTGGCAGACATCCAATATATTGAAGAAGTCATTGCCATGCAGCACCCACAGACCCAAGGTAACTGTTTAACGATCTTTTATATTTTGGTACCTATTCACAAGCTCTCAGGCAACAACAACGACGACGTCGATGATGATGATGATGTCATTATGGGAAATCAAGAAGATGATGTCTCCATTGCTCCTCAACGTCCACGTTCTCCACCCGTACCAGGGGGTCGACCTCACATAATGCAACACACAAATACTCCACATATTGCTCAACCAGTTGTCGTCCCTGCTCAACCTGTCAAACCTTTTGTGGGGTACGATTTAGGAACTATCTCACACTCGTCCAATGCCTTCATGCGCCATATTTGTCATCTATCTATCTTGTTTAGTGTGAGCGGGCTAGCTAATATCTATTTTAGATTATGGCCTGTTATACTGAAATAAGTGAAAAGGCCTTGGACGATCTCGTCTATTTAGCAGACTTTTATCTTTGTAATGGATACTTTGGCTCCAAACCTGAAGTTAAGACGGTCATCAAAGAGAAAAGCGATACGTTCCGTCCATTTTTTAAAGTAGGCTCCCAATTTTCTATCCATTCCAATGATATCAAATGTGTTTGTAGTTTATGAATCCGGACGACCCAACCGATATTGTGCCCAGAGGAGACATTCCTATGAATAGTAGCCTATTCATCATATTTGCTTGTTTCGGGTTTCTCTCATTCGGATCTACGGACCTTTGTGTTCGTGGCAGTCATATTGGTCAAACTCACCATCTTCACGATAATTTACTTCCCAATGCTGCTGCATTGGTATGTATCCTGTTATTTTTCACTCTATTATCACTTACATTTATTTTAGTTGCTCTCAATCTTGCATTTCCTCACTGAGGAACGCGTTCTAGCGGGATCATACAACTTGTATAATCCGAAAGAGCTTAAGTTTAGGCTGACTGGCAATCCGGAGGCGCGTCGTCGATATACGGAATTATTTCTGCACTTCGTTGCTCGTCAAACCCTGCTCAAAACCAACTTCCGGCCATATTATGATTATATGGTATATGGTATTCTGCAGGTCACAGAGAAGATCGATAATGTTCTGCTTCGCGGTGCCATTCCTTCTCCTTCCCTAATCGCTACTACTCTTGTCGGTCACGGCCCTGAGTCCTCCACGACACGCCCTTTTTCTTCGTTTACAACAACTTCTTCTTCTCAGGCTCCACTTGAAGCAGTACTGACTTGCCTATTCATCCGAACAAACTCGTCAATTTTCCTTATTATCCGCAGGAGATCTTAGGATGTGCAAAGGCAACTGTCTCTGTCCTGGATCCCAGAGTCTTTCATGCCCAGGGCAGTTTACTTCCATAGACTTTAGTGGACGGGACGGGACGGGACGGAGGGCAACGGGCGGTCATGGTGGGCAATGGGCCATCAATACATCGGTATATAGGTATTCTTGTGTTCTTGTATTCTTGTACTTGTGACTTGCAATCAACGTGTCTTTTGTCTCAGACAAAGCGATTTATCATTTGAATCATTTGAAGTAACAAAGAATGCAAGTGAATTAACGAATTAACGAGGGGAAGATATTATTCTATACGGCAAAGGCCTAGCAGCTATCGCCTCTGCTCTTTTCTGTCTGATGCGCTCAAGTGCGCTGCCTTGAACAGGTGCAGGCACAGATTCAGGTGAAGTATGCGGAAAGATCTTTCTGCAAGTTCATTTGTTATCAATATGTAAAAGTAAAGTGAATGAACCAACATACTTGTTCCACCAAGCCAGCAGATGAGAAACTTCCTCTTGCTCTTCGACATCTTCTAACGTATCAAGCAGGCTGTTGTAGAACCTTTCTGAGTCTGTTACCATGTCTGTCCTCGAAAATGTATTCACTGAAGAGAGGGCAAAGCGAACCTAAAAATTATGTTATGCGAATTCGGAAATTGGATTCAAGCAGCTGTACTTACTTGTGTTGCAATGTAACAAAGAGAAGCAGCTGTAACTGCAGTCATCCCGTGGATGCGTGCGTTGCCAGCCTTGCTTGTTTTTGGGTCCTCATCATCAACTGAACTGGGAGATGTGAAGACGTGTTTGTAGGCCTTGGAAAATTATAGAATTAACAAAGAGATAATTAATGAAGAGATAGAAATTGGTCTCACAAAGACAAGAATCTGATTTTTTAGCAACCCATTCCATGGATGATCTGGGTCGTATTTCAGATCGGCATAGAGAAAAAGAGGCCATTGATCGCCTCGAACATGCATTTCTCCTGTTTTCAGCTTTTCTTGGATACTATTTGCATATAACATCTCTAGCGTCTGTGAGAGGTTGAAGGAGGAAATATTACCTGAGAATGGACCAATCCAACCCTGTTGGACACAAGAGTGAGCCAGTGCGCTCATGATTAAAACCACGGTCAAATTTGGACCTTCGGCTTAAAGGCGGAGAGAGGGATTGACGAGGTGGAGTGATCCAGTCCACAATGGCGCTCTTCATTCCTTTTGTATCATCTGCACGAGAGGCATTGGCCCCTTTCTGGATCTAAAACATAAAACATAGCACGGTTACTATTTATTGGACATATAATAAAAGATGGATTTACCAAATCTGCAATCAGTCCCACTTCTTCATCGGAGGCATCTAGAAGCCTGTCATGAAGATGACAGAGTTTGAGGAGGGCCTGATAGACCCTCCGTTCACGACGTTCGCTAATAAATATAATAAATATGTCATGTTCATTCAAACAAACTATATGTCGTAAAAATGGAGCTCACCTGGCCGTAGGCAATTCATCGTCAGGTGAGTCATCACCCTCACCCTCCTCACCCTCTGGGGGGCGCGCGAGCCCATTAACAATAAGAGCCTTAACATTGCAAAATGCGAAAATTGCACGTCCAAAGTGTCGCCCATGGTGAACGAGAGGGTCTGCAGCCGTACTATGTAGTAAAATATCAGTCTCAGGATAAGAGATGGAATGATTTCTGCAACTTACTTTTTCTTTCTAGCGCCAGAGTGAAGAGCATCGTCAGAATGATTTCGTTGGCGCCGACCAAGGGAGCTCATAGTGAATAGTGAACAGTGTAGATGTGGTAAGATGCTATGGAGGATCTGAGGTTTGAGGTTTGACATCTAAGCTCATTAGTATTGCCTTGGGATCCAAATCCCAATTAGTGAAACAAGTCGCTTCTCGCATTCGGCTAATTTGAGAAACTAAAAGCGTCTCCGTCTCGCTCCGCTGTCGGATCTACGACTCTGAGTAAGTATACCTGTCCGCAGAAGAAAAAAGGCTTAACTCCGATTTCGAAAGAGTTTTGCGTTCGCCTAGTTGTGCACTGCATAGTTTAAAAGCCTTGATGTTCAGAATGAGGTTGCCATCTCCACTCGCCTCGAGACCCCTATCAATAATCCTCATCCTCATCTTCTCAGCTATACCACCATGCAATCTGACCGTGGTGCAAATTATAACGCGTTTGGTAGAGATCCCAATGGACGTTTAGCTTTCTTGGCGTCGTTCTTCTACGGACCAGAATATATCCCAAATATCACCCTCCAACAATTTGGTGGTCCACCGGAGCCTCCACGATATGGCCCCCCAGCCCGTAGCCAACTGAGGTGTCTGCCTGTAGGGTTTGAGCCTCGACTCCCACCAAATTTTCTTGATCCCGACGACCCCGAGGGCATCTCTGAACCACCTTACCTTGACCCGCCCACGGTGTTTTATCCTGATATGTTTGCGGCTCTGCAACACGTTGCTAGATTCCAACAATTTATGCCAGGTACAGTGATTTTGATCTCAATGCATTGTAGTAGTGCTGACCGCCTCTCATTCTCTCGTTCTTTCAGAACCTGAATCAGATGTCGAAACTGATGTCGACATGGATGAAGATGACGACGACGATGAGATGGATGGGAATATGGATGGTGTTGTGGAAGAGAACAAGAAAGACGATGGCGAAGGAGATGAAAAGGACTTGGAGGTCGATGAGGACAATGAAGGACAGATATCTGATAACTAAAGCATCAACCAGTCAACCATAAAGACAACGAACTAGACTTAGAATTTTTGATAGACTTACTTGCTTGCTCAATCTGTTTACCCTTAATGCGAGAGCTTCTTCGCGCACCAATAGTTGCCCCTGCCTTATACAGTCTGTGTACCTTCGACTTATTCCGCTTGGATAACTCCGGGAATCCTGGAATGTCTTCAGGGCCTTCATGGAAATGTTTGAGGTGATTGAACACCGCTGGGGTGATGCAACACCAGTGCCGCCATTCACTTTAGAGAGTCAGTGTGATGACCACAACAGAGGCAGAAGTACGTACATCACTTGTATTTTCCCTTTCCTCTCCTTCGCAATACCCAAACGTAGCTCTCCAACTCCAATAAGAGTCTGGTCTAAGAACCGAAACAGAATAAATGGTCAATTCAGGTTCCACTTAGAATGCGATGACGTCTTACTGCAATGTTCCTTTGGGCCTTTGCATCTATTTCTCCCGCCCAAACTGACATTGATTTGGTATTGAGGAGGTAGTACGTGAGGTAGCGTAGACTCAGGAATCGCCTCAGCAGAGGGCTGCAGCATATACAAGGGAATGGATGTCCCGACTTGCAAAAGCACGGGATTCCTGCCACCTACATTGGCGCTAATCCATGTGGTATTGCTAGGGTGCAGCGAATGAGATTGAGTCTCTGCGTGAGCGGGAGTGGCGGAGAAAAAAACTGGTGGCCCTAGCTCCATGATTGTCAAAGAAATTGAAGTCCGGAGGGAAGATCTAGCTAGAGCATGATGATGAGGCTGGCACTCCGAGAAATCGAATGTGAGGTCACGTGGTTGAATGTATGACCGATTGATTTGTTGAGCGCAAGTTGGACGCGTCAAGACAGGAAAAAACACCAATGTCATGAACTTCATAGCTGCTTATCGTCCTCTGGAATTTCTGGAATTCCAAGAACACTATCATATGAAGTCACAGATATATCTTGGTTTAGACTCCTTCCGCCACTTCTTTTCACTCGTTCGAACGACGCCTTTGAGCGATTAACAAAATGGAGTTAAACATCGGGCCGGATTACCACTCTGGAGGCCCGCCGACGCATACTCGAGTCAGGTCACTAGAGGCTGGCTATGTCCTTTTCCTGAACCTGAGGCTCCAAGGAGGTTTTCCGGTCAAGGCCAATTCCATTCGCTAAGATCTCGAATTGTAAGTTTCAACCTAACAATGTTCTGTCTGAAGCTCAACAGTAACATCGTAGACTCCTCTCCCTTCAATCCACATGAGGTCCTATGACCATGAGCACTACGATAACAGGATAACAGACAACGGACCATGCCAGGCCATATCTTGTCCTGGTCAGCAGCTTCACATCCAACCAGCCTATCTGCCACTCTTGTCAGGACAGCTAGGACAGCTTGAGCTCGCGTCTCAGTATCTGACGACGGCGCAGGTTTCTTCGGCGGCCGGATGTTTCAACGTACACAATAGCATCAGGCCTATATAGACAATGATTTAGGATCACTGGATATCAGAAGCAACGTTGACCTACCACGACTTTCAAAGTTACCACAGAAACAGAGGGGACTTCGGTCACTAGGCCTAACACGAGGAGGAGGTGGGGTCGGGATGCCGAGTCCCTGGTAAATCTGTTGTGGCTGTGCTCCTTGCGGGACGTGGTGTGTCCTCATCCTCGACGTCTTCAACAGTAGCCTTTCTCGATGGAATGATGGAATCGTATATGTGAGGTGGAGTATTGTTACCAACCTGAGATTGACCAACTGGATTCGAGGAGCATGCTGGAGAATAGTGTCGACATGTCGTGTTGTTGCATCCTGTAGTGCATTGTACCAGAGTAGAGCATTGCTGAATCGTTTGCGAAGAGAATCCTGTCATCAAGGAGTGTTAAGCATGCCAAGCAAGCGAGCAGAAGGGGAACACACCTTCGTGGTATGCGTATTAGTTAATCTATAGCCTTGCTTGAACAGAAACGTCTCAACGGTCTTACACCAAGCAGTATTGTTGGGAGCGACGTGGACGAACAGTGAAGAAACGAAATCGAGGACTTTGAGGTCTACAGCCAACGTTGGTGCAAGAGGCGCTGAGGGCGCTGAGGGGAAGAAGCCACGATCAAGCATTTGGCGAGCCGCAGGGCGGCAGAGACATATATGTATAGACGTCCGTTCCAGGGCTAGTGGTATGTCAGTCAGATTGGAGAAACTGCGATTTAATGCCACTCACTATCAGTTTCGTCCGGGTTCCCCACATGTGCATGGACTCTCGGTAGCCTGCGGTAATGGGTCTCTGAGAGACTTTGTCGCGCTCAGCAACTCCATGTATGGTCAACTAATCGGGGTATAACATCCCGCTGCCACTGCTTCTCCCTTTCTCGACATCGTTCGTGGTCAGGTTCGTGGTGAATGAATGGATTGTTGTCGAGATCCTGTTCTGGTGGAGGGTGACTATCGTTGTCGGCGATGAGAGCGCGACGAAATCGCCCATCTTGAGGGCGATCCCCAGCAAAACCAACCTGCCCAGCGAGCCTGGGGAGAACGTAATTTTGTACCAAGGTTTTTCCATGAGGCAGAAGAATGAGTGGCGGAGGTTTTTGGTTGTTAGGTGGTGGTGAGTAACTGGGGGGCCCCGAAGGTGCATACTGTCGAAGGAGACTTCATCAGGTCTTTCTTCGAGAGGGGGGCATACTGCAGGTGTGGTTGATACTGGTACAGGATTATCAAAGCTTTATGATCCAGTTTTGCAGCGACGCGGAAGGTGGCCGATGGCCAGCTGCCCAAAAAGGGCTACGTGCGTGCCTAGCATGAATGATGGCCAAAGTTAAATTTATGCGTGGTCGCAGTCGCGGCGGCGGCGCTAGGATGAAATGGCGTTGTACGTATGAAAGTGTGCCAGAAAGTGAATAGATAGTACAGCAAAAATTGAAGTGAAAATCATGCCAGGTAAACCGGAGGCAGGGGGGTTGGAAAAAAAACGAGGATCAAACACCGAGGGGAAAGTAAAGAGCGATTGGAATACGTGGATGGATTGGACATAAGGAGGCGACGGGAGTGGCGGGAGACGCAAGGACGGGAGTACACCTATATCATCGAATAGACGTGCCGTTGGGCGTCACAGGAGCAGCTGAGGTACATGCCATAATGTCGTTCTGTGGAATGTTGGTCAGTGAGGGGGATTATTCAGAGGGATGGGAAACTGACCAGGTATAGAGTCGGAATGTACGATACAACGACTTGACTGGGCAGGCTAGGTCAGAAATATATGACGAGAGACGAAAGGAATCACTCACATCCACATTGACGATGAAGTGTTTGTTCTGTAACGCTGTATCGCAGAATGCCAGCTGACCCAGAGTCGACGCTGGTGAAACGAATGACCCGTAGTCCATTTCGTTTCAGGGGATGGCAGACGACCCAGAGTCTATTCTGCTGCGATTGAATGCGGAATGCCAGCTGACCCAAAGTCAACACTGGATGTCCGAACGAGCCGGGTCCATTTCGTCGATGCCACGAGAGTAAGAGAGATCCTTGCAATGCGTCCAGGTAAGCGCAAGCGTTGACCTTGAGCGCTTGCCAGTGAGCGGGAACTTACATCTCAGACGTGACTCAGACGTGATCTTGCGTGGAGTTCAAGTTTCAAGTTTCGGACAGGAAGTCACGGTTGTTTGACATCCGAGTTGTTTACATTTGGCAAAGTCGCGAACTGTAAACAAACACCATTTTTCCAGGCTCCACCCAACCTCCATCACCGTGACATCGGTCATTCCTCGTCCGTTCGACCTAACCTCAACGACGGTTTCCCTTGCCAGGTTTGCTTCATTTGTTTTACTTTTATTCTTGGGAGCTAGACTTTGGGTCACTCCCACAAGACTTAGACTTTGGGTCGGTCTTGCGAGGACACACAGACTAGACTTTGGGTCATCTGTGGGTTCTCTTTTGACGGCAGAATAGACTGTGGGTCGTCTGCTAGTTTACTATTTCAAATTTCGTCTACAGCTCGGTCTATGCTAGTCTCAACACTGTTTACCAACGTGCCTGACAGAGATCTTGTTTCGGGAAACAGGATTCTGACTCGGCACTTCATATTCCATCGATCTATCCAATTGCTTCAAGAATAAATCTATCGAGTCAGTAAATCTACAAGTCGTCTGACTCAAACTCTAATCTCTATTCACAGAATGCCGCTCACGGATGTCGCTCATGTTAGTGCGCAAGACCTCGCCAAAAATCATAATCTCTTGCTCCATAAGAAGGGCCTCGAAGGAAGTAAGTGCTTCCGGCTTGACCGCTTGACCGTATTGTTCGTACATCTGATGGTTGATTTAGCTCGCACCGCGTTTGATGGGAGAGTGGGGTCAGTCCTCGTCCTCGCAGACGCCCACGACAGCCTCAACCACAACGACGGTATGGGAGGAACACGGGGAGAAAGTGGCACGCGCTGGATGCACAGGTATGCCCCCTCGACCTGTGTTTCCAGTCCCCCGCTGACGTCGTCCTAGCCGATGTCCAAACGACGATGAACACACGTTCGTCGACGTCCAAGCTCAACCTCAAATCGGCCGCTACAGGACTACTCTTCGAAGGGACCCCCATACCACATACCCCGGATCACTCCTGTCCGCCATCAAGACACCTCGGTCCAATGACGCAAACCCGATAAAACCACGCCTAACGACGGCTCTTCGACCCCACCCCTCAAAAACAGCAATATCTAGTAGCGAGATCGTCAGTAGGCGTGGAATACGCACCGGTGGGAAAGCACTACCTGTCGTTCCCAATCCCGCTTCCATACATGCACGCAGTTGGTGAGATGGGCACAGCGGAGTGGGGAGGAATGGGTGGGGCGAGAGAGGGGTGCTTGGCGGCCCGCTGAGAACGTCGCTCTCGCAACGTCAGACGACGAACGAACGGGTTCGTCGTCGTCCAAACTCAATCTTCTATCTATTACTACGAGAATATTCTACCCCCTGCACCATACGCTCCCCAGCTACAATCGACCCTACTCACGCGTCTCCCAACTCCTTTCGCCCGTCGACATGCTGCAGTCAGCAGTGTCCGGGTCGACGTCGAGAAGACGACACCGCCCCTGTTTATCACTGCTGGAAGAGCTGTCAGTACGTACGAGCACGCCGAACGATCAGCCGGAAAGGCGTACCGCCTTTACCCTCTACACGGCAGCTGTAGGGTGGTAAAACTGGTGAAGAACTTCAGGTCGCACAACACCATCCTCAAGTTCCCAAATGAACGCTTCTACGAGGGCGAGCTCGAGCAGTGTAGGGATAAGAAGACCATTAACGCGTTCCTTGGATCCTCTTACCTCCCGAACAAGGATTTTCCAATCGTGTTCCATGGTCTTTGTGGGAAGGACGACCACGAGGCATCATCACCCTCGTTTTTCAACATCGACGAGGTTCTCCAAGTCAAGAGCTATGTGGAGCACCTGCGTGCTGACTGTCGCTTCCGAACGAGTGCGTCATTCCTAACCATTGGTTTTTTTCTTCCACTGGTAACATCGAATCTCAGCTGACAACGACATCGGAGTGATCACACCATACAACGCCCAGTGCTGCAAGATCCGGACGGCTTTGCGTGGAGTAGCGGATGGCGTTAAGGTTGGCAGTGTTGAAGAGTTCCAAGGCCGGGTAATTATTGATGCCCTGACATATTATGCTACAAGTTCTAACTGAGTCCTTGTCTTCAAGGAACGACCGGTGATCATTATCTCGACAGTGTGAAGCAGCACAAAATTCGTCGAGTACGATCTTAGGCATACGCTCGGTTTCGTCGCCAACCCCCGTCGCTTTAATAGCAAGTACCTATTGCACGAAGTTCAGCAAGCACGTCAGGGGAGGGGGAAAATCCATGCACCATGTCATCCGGGCCATAGCACGCACCACAAGCAGATACACACCTTCGCCAACTACACCAACTAGCAGGATGGACACAAACAGACTGCACACACCGTCGAGGAGCGCAATCTATGAGCGGGGAGCGGGAGTCAGTATGGAGACCTCGCGTCAACATCAATATGTGGATAAATGTACCCTGTAGAACAACGCCACCCCCGTGTACTGCCCACGATCTACAATGGCAGTCAGAAGCCACGGAGGACGAGAGGAGACACGACGCGCACACACCACGATCCGAGCACCGACGTCGTGCTGGGTGTAGTCCCGAAGCCATCGTATCGAGGGAGACAACACAGAGAAGATAGGAGAGAAGAAGAAGAAAGAACGGAGGAAAGGAATGGTGAAATCGTAAGCATCCCCCGCCCCTTTTTATACGTGCTCGGCTAACGGAAGATTCCAAGCAGCCTAGGATCACCGCTCCCCTTCGCCTCAACCCTATCGCACAACGGATATGGACCGAAATTTGCAACGCAACGTCTTTCCGCCGTGCCAAGCCATCCGAACATCGCGAATGCCGGAAAAGCATTTGTATGCAGGGCCATGTCCCTGCACGTTATTGGGGTGTGTGTCTGTCTGGGTCCGTCCATTTGGGTGCGGCGGAGACGAGACTCTTCGAAAACGTCTCTGGCAAAGTGGGGACTGGAGGGCTCTAAAATTTTGGGAAGGATGCATGCAGGAGGATGGGCACCCCCCACCCGGGACGATGGGGAGTTGGAAGGTGCGACGGAGGAAAGGAACGGACACCGGACTCTGGAGAAAAGTACGTACATCTCCTCCGTTCCTGTTTCGCATTTCGTGGTTCCCAGGCTAACGTAAATCTGTTTTTCCCAGATGTCTTTGTTCTTCGCTTCTGATAGGGAAGCTTGGAGAGGTGGGTACGGGGAACGGGATACCTGTACATCGGTGTACCCTGTACTTCCCACCTCCCGCTATTCCCTCTCCACCACCCCCTACCGTTTTTTACCAACATCATCTCCTTCCACTGCTGCGGACACTCCGCCTCCCCGCTCGATTCTCAATTCCCTGGTTTCAATGCAACCTCAGCAGATCCAACCCGCACCGGTTAATCAATGATCGTTAGTGTTAGTGTACGATGAGCGGATCATTATTATCTATCCTCATCCTTGTGACATGTCGAAGCCAAAGTACTTGTATCCATGTTTAGGTTATTATTATCTTAAGCTTATAGGAGGTTCTGGTTGTTTCTGGTCGTTTCGTGGCGTACATGGCAAATATTCTGGACCTTCAATCGACCAAAATGACGACATATCTATGAATATCTGTTTTAGTAGCCGATGCCAGTAGCCGGCCCCACTAGCATCATCTCTCAGCTCTCAGCTTCTCCGCCATCTAGGATTCCAGCATGCCAGAGCAACCAATCGTTCGGGGTTGGGCACATATCATCAACCGCCGGAAAGGCTCTACTCGTAGGATGTCTGACAAACCTCTATGTAATTATGCTCCTCTCTTTCCGACGCTCCTCAATCTAACACTTTGGCTTTCGGAACCAAAAGTTGTTCTGGGGCTACATGCAATGACTTTTCCAATGGGATCCGAAAACAAGGATGTTCCTACAGTTACCGTCGATAGGAAGGCATTCACTTGGAGCAGAAGTCCTGACCTCTCAGCCACAGTCTCGTCTAACTATTCTGTTTTACGGTCCCGAGGTCAGGACTGGGAATATCTTCTCGACCCCGGTCCTAGTGGGGAACTATTCTGTCAAACTCGGGGAAAGTTGATGATTTTAGCAGCTGGACATGTGAGCCTGACATCCCTCTGAATATCATAATTTGAAACTAACTCGAACTTCCTCCCAAAGCATGCTGTTATTATCAGCTTCGCACTCGAGGGCCATATCAACGGGATGTCAAGGGAAATATATGACGAGATCATCGCCCATGACATTCCAGGTCCAGATGAAGACAGAGGAGAATTAGTTCGCTCTTTCCTCATTCCCGACCGCTTCACCGTGCCAGGCTCGTCGGACTTTACCCCTAGAACGATCAATATCTACTGTGCTTTTGTTTCCCGAGACTGGGTCTGGACTATCGCAGACTTCTCTCGATTGCTTCGGCTCCACATCATCAGTCGTGATCAAGTTTGGGACTCGTCTGACTTCGATCTCAATACTCCTGTGAGTGATTACCTATGATTCTCAGGATGCCAGGCTTGCTGATGTGCTTCCCATGAGGCAGAAATGGTCGAGCTTATTCAGTGCGTTCAAAGGCGGTCCTGATTGGGTATCTGAAGTGGGGCTTGCAGAACAAGCACTTGATCAATGGCGAAAATCAATTACGCAAGGATATGAAATTTGGCAGGAACGTGTTCATAAGCAACAGCTGAAAGAGGAGAAACGCTTGAAGAAAATACGCAAGAAGAGCGAGCCACAGTCAACTTTCAAGGTCGAGGGTTACTTTCTTCGTCGCCGTAGTCGTCGCCTTATGTACGTGATTACTTGCCATTACTCAGAATGAATGTGAACTCAACTAAAGCACCGACCCCAGTACTTTGGAAAGACATGGGCCACAACCACCACCTTTAATCGGCGCGTCAAGTCAAGCGGTTCCAAAACCACATTCCAGTCCACCCATTATCCTGGATATATGCAACAATGCCGGTAATGCCTTCAGCGGATTTGGTCGTCACACAGCGAACGACATCTTGTATCAGCTTGCCATTTATCCCGGAACACCCGTGCACCTCATTTGCATTGACGATAGCCGTTACGAAGAACTGAAACGACACCTCTACACATACATGGCACAGTTCTCTTCTGCCAGATACCTTAGGGAAGCGGCCTCTATTTCTAATAAGGTGAACCCATTCGCATTTAACGAACGGTCAAACAAGATCTACACATCGATGTATATTGACGTTTTCCGGCGCACACAAGTGAAGGTACCCAGGTCGCTCTATAACAGATACGCATCACTTGGGTTATTCGACCCTCAACACACTATCGGTGAGATCTCATTTCATTTCCTCTGTGACTGGGAACCATTCACAGTGCACTATTACTGATTTAACTATTACCATATAGGAGAACCATATCCTGCTAACATGGCCATTGACTTATGCAAGAAAGGGAGTAAATATGTTGGTGTCAACTTTCACTCCAAGCCTCTTCGTGCCTATAGCATCATCACTGCCAAGACACCTCCTGGTTGGACCGTTGTGAAAACAGTTCGTATTCTACTGTATGACACTTTCAATCCAATTAATTTACCACCACAAGGGCCCAGTCACCAAGGATATTTCTGATTATGGATATGCTACCACTATTGGTCTGGCCCAGTTCCGCGAACATCTTTTGAATAGGATTTATTTATCAAGGATCTTTGGCAACAAGCATCACGAAAAATACAGAACTATTCGACAAACTATTCGACGCGGTGGGAGACCACGTATGGTATAGCTCTCACCAGTAGAGTTTCAAGTCTGGCAACTAATGAACTGCTCTATTGTAGGAACATACAGGCCGAGGGGGCAGACCATCGCAAAAGTACCCGACCTTGGGTACTCTGAAAATGCAGCTCCTTTATGGACGAAAAGTTCTGAATCGATTCATGAAGTAACTTGTAGCTATAGAACTTGTACAAATATAAAATGATGGTTTGAATGACTGAATCACTGCACATTACTTAACTATAAGTTCTGGAAGTTGCATCGACATACTCTGCTTCGAGTCTGTGTGTGGAAGAAAACATACTATTTCTCATGTCACATGATTCTGCGCACGGACCATGACACAGAATATAAAACGATTTTGACCTGGTGTCGTTTTCCCTTGATCTTACTGCCAAGGGATGCCTACTTGCCTGCACACGACTGGTATTAAGGTGCCAGGTCTATTGTGTCTGAGGAAGTGTTTGAGCGCACCCGACATTTGTCAGTGCCTTCTTCGAACTTCGAACTTGTCTTATTGTCCTGGCTTCAATTTCATGGCGGTCTCTCATGGTGTTTGTTGTCATTGTGAGTGGTGAGCGAATATGTGTGGCGGTGGCTTAACTCATGTGTTGCTTTTGCAGGAAGGCTGACTGTAGTGGTTGCCTGCATCGATCTTTCTGTGATCCTTTCTCTACCGACTAGTTGCTGCGACTAGTTGCTGTGGTGCCGTCATTGTGAGTGGTGAGAGAATACATCTAGCAGTTGCTCAACTCGTGCATTGCTTTTGCAGGAAGGCTGACCATAGTGGTTGCCCACGTCAATCTTTCTGAGATCTTCTCTTTACTGACTAGTTGCTGTGCTGGTGTATGCTGTCTGTGCCAGTGCCTATGATCGATGTCGCCTTCATATATTATCATGACCATGGTTGTTACATGATCTGTTCCCTGTCATAGTGATACACCTGTAGCACTTTTTGTGAAATCGCTTGTTCCCCGGGCTGTGGTAATACAACATAGCAGCAACCTATGCTTCTGGAATTTGTGCAATGTGGATTTGTGCGATAACACGTAATTTCCCACAACATGGTTGTGCAAAACAATGGGAGGACAATTCCGACATTAGACTCTGCATAAGGGCTTGCATAAGATAATGATAGGTGAACCCCGACATCAGCCTCCAGATCACAAGCATTAGCAGAAGGTTGTGCGAAACAATGGGAGACGACCTCCCACATCAACCTCTGGATCGCACCTTGGATCAGGAGCTTGTGCAAGATAATGACAGGCGAGCCCCGACATCAGCCTCCGGATCACAAGCATTTGCGGAAGGTTGTGCGAAACAATGGGAGACGACCTCCCACATCAACCTCTGGATCGCACCTTGGATCAGGAGCTTGCGCAAGGTAATGACAGGCGAGCCCCGACATCAGCCTCCGGATCACAAGCATTTGCGGAAGGTTGTGCGAAACAATGGGAGACGACCTCCCACATCAACCTCTGGATCGCACCTTGGATCAGGAGCTTGCGCAAGGTAATGACAGGCGAGCCCCGACATCAGCCTCTGGATCACAGGCATATGCGGAAGGTTGTGCGAAACATTGGGAGACAAGTCCCCTCTTTGGCCTCCCAATCACACTTCGCCCCTGTTTACTGTGGAAGTTGATGGATGGTCATTGTTCATCATTAATCACGGGGAACCATTCTCCAATGTGTCGTCATCAATCCATCATCAGAAATGTGAGAATAGACCCATTCTCACCCAGAAGTTGCCTTGATGAACTCCATCAATTTCACCTATCTATACACATTCCACCTTAAAACTGTTGTTTTCAAGTCCCGACATAAGAATATTCGGGAATACTCTCAGGCTGAAAGGGTTTGACGATAGTCACTGCCGTTACAGGGTTGGGTATGTCCTGCCAATGAGTGAATTTGATGACAGTGTGAACCATTTTGTCTATTCATGTTGGACTTCATCGAGACTGCCTATGAATACATATGTTCAGAAACCCGGACATCGTAATGGTATGGATTTCCTCGATTTTTTGCCATCTCCTGACATATCTTAGTATCTGATTTTTCATTCGATTCAGTGATGTCCAAAAAGTAGTCGGTGTTGAGTATGTTGGCTGTTGCCAAACAAATAGGTCTTGACATCACCATGGCTTTCAAGACGGGTTGCTTGTTCGCCTGAGCTCCCAACACGCTTCATGTATTTGTATCTTGGGAGTAACCCTCGGGTCTTGTATCTCGTTACTAGCTCGCATGACGATAGACTTGGAAGACCTCCGCGGGCTCTCGTGTTTCGCGCCGGGGAAGCTAATGCTCAAGCCGTGGTCGAATTCCTGCCAAAGAGTGAAATTGACCTGGCAAACGCCATCCGTCTCACGAATAGGGTTGTGAAAGGCTGTTTGGGATTGATATCCATCGAAAATGGTGCGTTATATATCGCTGCCTGTGAGCATTGCCAAGATATACCGATTGCCACACAGACATATTCCTCGCTCTCGTTACAAGCGCGACTGAAGTGGGGAACACGAGACCATCTGGAGAAAAACCGGAATTCGTAGCAAGAATTCACGAGGTGTCTTTCTATAGCTTGACCTCTTCGACATGGGACGATCTCTCAGCAGTCAATGAACTCCTGGTAGGGCCAGACGCCAATGATGCTCCTTTGATCAGGGACTATACGCAATCTACCGCTACTCCTCCAGGTTTCGAGCATCCATGTCTTCCATTGACAAAAATACTCTCGTCAGGGTCTTTTTACTACGCTCTTGGGTCTCCATGGGACCTTTCTTCAAGGCTTGTTGTTCGCTTGACCCGAGATGCCAAATTCATGGGCGATGTTGGAACTTTCGATGAGCGCTTCGTGTGGAATGAGTACATTGTTCGAAGTTTACTTGACTTCCGGGAGAGATTGGACTTCCATGAGCGCGAAGACCTGGATGCCTGTCAATTCATAGTATGTCGTCGCCTAACAACTCCGGGCCTTATTTTCACCTACGATTTCAGATCCTTGCGATTCAAGGTTATGTTGGGGTCTTTACCATGGCTCTACCCGCTCCGCCGACAGATGGTGCACCTGCAATTGCAACGCTTTCACTGATATCCAGACTTGGATGGAAGCGAGCAGGTACCCGATTTAATACTCGTGGGGTTGACGATGACGGAAATACTGCAAATTTTGTCGAGGTGTGTTTCCCTTCGTCCCTTCTTAGTCCAGCTGGCTCTGAGACACTGTCAGACGGAGACAGTGTTCAGTACCGACCAGCACTGTGTTAGTTATGTACAGGTTCGCGGAAGTGTACCATGTATGTACTTCATTTTGAATATATTTTTCATCCCATTCAATAAGCCGTACTTCTTTGTAGTATTCTGGGAGCAACAAGGTCTACAAACATTTGGCCAACGAATACAAATTACGCGGCCTCACGCATCGCAACCTGCCTTTGAACGCCATTTTGCCCAGCTAATGGAAGAGTATGGCGCTATTCATGTCATCAACCTCCTCGGAACAAAAGAGAACGAAGCCTCGCTGACTAATGCATATGCCCGACACCTTCACATTGCTCGTAGAGCCATCGGCGATAATCTTAGCATCACACACTTTGACTTTCATAATGCTGTAAGGATCGGTGGGCACGACAGTGTAGTTCGTGATTTAACGTATGCCCTTCATATTTCCACTGGTGAGCTTTGAGTCTGACGTTGGACAACAGACGTTTAGAGAGCATCATCGATCATGTGGATAAGTTTGGCTTTTCCATGTGTAATACTGTCTCGGACGACATCGTTACGGACCAGAAGGGTGTCTTCAGAACGAATTGCCTCGATTGGTAAGTACGTCTCCTCCTTCTGCATCACATGCCTTAACTTGTCATGCAGCCTAGACCGGACAAACTTCGTACAGGACATTCTCTCTCGGACCTCATTGGAACAATATCTTCTTCTGGTCCGACGTGAATGGGTGCAATCCAACACCTTGTGGTCTTATCACCGGGAGCTCTGGGCCGAAAACGGTGACGCACTATCCAGGATTTATGCTGGCACGGGTGCTCTAAATACCAGCTTCACGCGCAGCGGAAAGAGGACTTTGGCAGGTGTGAAATGTGTGACAATGTTTCGTGCTACGTCTGCTAAGTATGTCTCTTTTTCAGGCGTACTTTCTGATGCTACAAAGAGCGTTTCGCGAGCATACATCAATAACTTTCAAGATAAAGGCAAGCAAATTGCAATTGACATGTTCCTGGTTTGTTTCGTCCGTCCCGTATCGGAGAAAAACTTCTGTTGACATTTGTGACAGGGAAATATGAGCAACCAGCGGCCTGTCACTATTTTCGATCCTATTCATGATTCTGTACGTGCTGCTCTGGAACAGAGGTGAGTATAATTAATACTGTTCGCAATACCTATTCATTCTTTGTTTGTATTCAGGTTGTCAGAATACTCCACTACAAAACAATGCACCATCTTCGCAGGCACTTGGAACCTAAACGGAAGGGTGCGCCCTTCTATTTCTTCCGTGTCATTCCTCGACTCAAGCATGACTTACTTACAAGCCGCCTTCTGAGTCTCTATTACCTTGGCTTTTTCCACGGGAGGGTAAGCTCTAGTTATTTTCACACTGTTTTCAAACTTCTTACACTCGGTGTAGGTGTCAATGAGTGTGTCATTTTCAACTACTCCCCTCACATAAATGTTGATACATCACAGCCCCGATCTGTTTGTGATCGGCTTCCAGGAAATTGTTCCCCTGACAGCCCAACAAATTGTGCAGACTGATCCGGAAAAAAGGTGTGTGTCTCCACATCAACTTCTGCCCACCATCTAATGGAGTATCCAGACGGGTATGGGAAAAACAAATACTGGACACAGTTGATCGCCGCCCCAACAAGAAATTCAACTACGTTCTCTTGCGAAGTGAACAGGTGATAGTCTTCTCTTCTCCGAGGAAATGGCGCACCATCTGATATGTCGCCGTGTAGCTGGTTGGAACGGCCCTTATCGTACTTGTGAAAGCAGAACTCACCGCTGTCATTCGCAATGTGGAAGCTACTTCGCGAAAGGTCGGTTGACTAAATTTTGTCCCATGCCATTCTAATCCTTCTTAGACTGGCCTCCGAGGAATGTCTGGCAACAAGGGCGCTGTGGGTATTCGCCTGGACTATCATGACACCAGCTTCTGCTTCTTGACAGCTCACCTTGCCGCCGGACATTCAAATGTTGAGGAACGAAATGCCGATTATCGAACGATTGCCCATGGACTACACTTCCAGAAAGGCAAAACAATCTCAAGCCATGAGTAAGCCCCTTCATTGCCTTCTTCTGTGTGTTGAGCGATGGCTGAGAAATAAAATAGCAATGTCATTTGGCTGGGAGACATGAACTACCGAATTGACCTCGACAATGACACCGTCCGAAATCTTGTAGATGCGAACGATTTCGATGGGCTGCTCACCGCAGATCAGGTCCGTCTTTCAGTAACCGCTACTTCGTGGCGCTTAACACAGATAATATTCTAGCTAAGGCAAGTGATCGATTCTGGGGTGGCGTTCGCTGGATACACCGAGGGGCCATTGCTATTCCGCCCAACTTATCGGTATGATTTCGGGACGGATAATTACGATACAAGCGAGAAGATGCGGATACCAGCATGGACCGGTAAGGGGAAAGAACGTGTCCATCGTATCGGCAAATTGACATTCTGACAGATCGAATACTTTATCGCGGTGGCCTACTTGATCTTTCGGTATATTCTAGAGCAGAATTACGAGGGTCTGACCATAAACCAGGTTAAAAATTTCTGCTCTGCACCATCAACTGATTTTACTCACTGAGGTCAAACATCAGTCTTCGCGTTATTCCGCGCTGAAGTTCGCATCATCGACACCGTGAAACGGCTCGCCCTATCTCGATTATTGCTTGAGAGCATAGTTACCACGGCACCGGGGGAGAAGTTGGATGAGAAGCTAGCTGCTCTCGTGTTCCACGCCGACTTCACTGAACGTTTGTGCTATGGATTTATGTTCTGGAGTAATTCTTGCTCACAATCCTTCACCTCGTTAGTTCCACCGCCTAGTTCTGACGAAGTGGCCTGGTGGGACAGTCCAGGTAAGGATCTACTCCATCCTTGGGTCCATCAACATCTGATCAAGGCTGCAGAATGTCCTGGCGGCGTCCTGCCTCTGTACGAGTTCCAGACTATGCCTGCTCACCACAAGGCGAATCCTTTTGATTCTCCGATCGACTCACCCTTATCCTCGTCACCCACATCGTCAGATGAAGAGTTGTATACTGATGCACTCTCTTTGCAAACGCCTATGGCACCAGTGCAAGCGACGAGAAAACCGCCACCTCCACCCCCACCATCTCGTTCTTCCAAACCTATTGATACAACATGAATGCCTTGTCTAACGGCTGCCTTCAGCTTTGATCACCGCTGTTTTGCTCACAGAGATATTGCACATTTACAGATAACAATTACAACCCACTAGAATATATTACCAGAATTAGATCAGACCTTGCTTTTTGAGGTCCTCATAAGTCTTGCGATTGTACACATTACCCTCATCGTCCTCAAGCTCTTCCATCGTCTCCTGCTCGAAAATTTCGTGGCGGCCCTCCTGCTTGAGTTTTTCGGCAACTAGAAAAACGAC
The DNA here is from genome assembly GCA_013433165.1 of Hypsizygus marmoreus. Taxonomy (NCBI): domain Eukaryota; kingdom Fungi; phylum Basidiomycota; class Agaricomycetes; order Agaricales; family Lyophyllaceae; genus Hypsizygus; species Hypsizygus marmoreus. The sequence continues at coordinate 1,133,096 of CM024087.1, forward strand.
GTGTAAGTAGACGTGATAAGAACAAATGACAAAAAATACGAACGCGATAGAGCATCTTCGATTCGTGTGATCTCATGGAAATGTTTTGTGTTAGGGAGGCCCAGTGCACGCATACCAAAGGCATGTCTTGATTCCTGCACAAACATTAGTTCGTGTGTCAACTGATGAAAGTTGGGTTTTTGCGTACTTGGAAATGACGGTCGAAATTTTTTCTTCGCCAAAGTGTTAGCGGTGACTGTTCGAATGAGAGGAAAGGGAAAAACACACCTTCCCATATAAACATGATCAGAACAAATTTCACATCGATACTCCACACCAAGTCCATGAAGCTTATACAGCCAGTAGGGAATTGGCTTCCCGTCCCATCCAAGTGGGAGTTTGAGGGGGTTGTAAATACGTTCCTCCTCTTCCTCTTCCTCTTCGGGACCATTTGTACTTGCATTCGCTGGAGGGGGTGGTGGTTTTGCCTGGTCCAGCAATTCCTGTTCTCGTTCCCGCGCCGTGAGGGAGAATCGTCGTTCGACATTAGATTTGGTTTCATTGATAGTGGGGATTAAGGGAACAAGCAAGGCAGTGGTTAAATGTGTGAGGAGTGCGGAGTGACGGAGTCTGGAGTTGGCAGTAGATATCGATGTGGATGGAGCAGGAGTTGAAGGCGCGCCATTAGGATTGGCCAGGGGTGTGCCCGATGTTTCCTGTTTCGCCACTGCTTTGACGTGTTTTTTCGAAGTTAGATGTGCATCATACACAGTCTGCTTAGAATAATGTTTTTGGCCTTGCATTGAAATAATATGAATTTGAAGCCAAGCGTGAATTAGGGATAGATACGTACATGCTGCACACCAGATACCCGCGGACCCATTACCATTGGTTTGGGCTTTGGGTTTGCTTTCCTCCCAGTCCGAAATTTCACCAGCTTCCCACTTCTTATTGAACTCGACTTCTGCCTCCTGTTGTTGTGTGAGGATGTCGACGAGCGGTTGTGTCCGCTTCGTGAACGACAACAAGTAGCTGTGCAAATTTTGGATGTAGCTGACACGCGAGCATGTCAGAAGGAGTAGATAATAGGGGGGTTGAGGATAAATTGCGTACGTTTCATAATCCTTTGTGAACCTTGTCTCTTTGGGCAAGTCTCGATGAACAGGTCCGTCTTGGGCGGCTAGGAGGAGGTCGAGGTATTGGAGGTATCCCGGTCGCTTCCCAATGTTTTTAAGGTTGCTATAAGCCGTATGGTTTGCGTACAAATCAACATATTTCCCGTACGCCTCTTCGCCCGAAAACAACAAGGATATGGCTAGAGCGAGAGAACATTGAGAACATTGAGTATGAATGGACGTCAGGAGAAAAACGTACGGTCCTCGTACTCTTCATCGCCGCCGTCTTGCTCGGGCTCGTCGAGAAAGGCTGCAATCTCGAGGTCAAACCCTCCTGGGACAGAATCAGGGTACTTGCTGTGGTGCTCTTGGATTTTCACCAACCGCGAGTAAAATTCCGAGAGGTCGGTTTGCTGCGCCGGGGCAGACAGCAAGTCAATTTCCTGCTTCCTCGCGTCCTCGTCCTGGTATAGAGAGTTCAAAGTCAATGCTCTGGACGCGATGCGGTCAAGCATCTGAGCAGCTTTGTGTTCCGTTTGCAGTCTGGCTTCATGGGTGGGCTGATTCCTCGAAAGGAGCGTATATAGTCCCCGTTCAAATCGTTCCTGCTCTTCGTGAGTTTGCCGCTGGATTTCGATGATTGAGTCCATGGTGGTTACGAGTGAGTTGAGAAAGAGATTTCTTCAAGTCCAACGCAGGAAAGGTCGAGCTTCAAACTCCGACACTCTCAAACCAACCACCTCAAAAATGGCTGGCATCATCCCAGGAGACGAGGTATCCGTTTATCACATTCCCTTATCTGCTCTCTGTCCACTAATCTTCATTATTTTGCTTCAAGAAACTTGTGTTTGAATCCTCCGAGGCTGTGCCTGTTGTCTCAACGTTCGACGACCTCGGTTTGAAGGAAGACCTCTTACGCGGCATCTATGCCTACAGTGCGCTTTTTCTCGAATGATTACTATTATTGGCCCTAATGCTACCGTGCTACAGACTTCGAAAAGCCTTCTGCTATCCAACAGCGAGCCATTTTGCCTATTACACAAGGCCGCGATGTTATTGCTCAAGCGCAATCCGGTACTGGTAAAACGGCAACATTTGCCATCTCCATCCTCCAGTCCATCGACGTCACGGTCCGCGAAACCCAAGCGCTCGTGCTCTCACCGACCCGCGAACTTGCGACACAAATCCAGTCCGTCGTGCTTGCTTTGGGGGATTATATGAACGTTCAGTGTCATGCATGTATTGGCGGGACCTCGATTGGGGAGGATATCCGAAAACTCGAATACGGCCAGCATGTTGTCTCTGGCACCCCTGGTCGTGTTTTCGATATGATTCGGCGGAGAAGTCTGCGGACACGCAACATTAAAATGCTTGTTCTCGACGAGGCAGATGAACTCCTCAACAAGGGATTCAAGGACCAAATATACGATGTATACCGGTACCTCCCTCCTGCAACGCAGGTGGTGCTTTTGAGCGCCACCTTGCCATACGATGTCTTGGAGATGACAACAAAATTCATGACTGATCCCATACGTATCCTTGTGAAGCGTGACGAATTGACGTTGGAAGGTATCAAGCAATTTTTCGTCGCCGTGGAGAAGGAGGACTGGAAGTTTGACACGCTCTGTGATTTGTATGATACACTCACCATCACGCAAGCGGTCATCTTTTGTAACACCCGGCGAAAGGTGCGTCTATCCACTACTCTTTGCTGGGTATTTTTCTGACCTGTTTCAGGTGGACTGGTTGACGGAAAAAATGCGCGCGGCTAATTTCACCGTCTCGTCAATGCATGGTGAGATGGCACAGAAGGAGCGTGACGCGATCATGGCAGAATTCCGTGGAGGCACTTCGTAAGTTCTAGGTCTTGTTATACCTAACACTGGTTCTTACCAGAGTTAACTTCTGATGCATGGTTTCCATAGGCGTGTGCTTATTACCACCGATGTCTGGGCACGGGGTATAGATGTGCAGCAAGTCTCTCTAGTCATCAATTACGACCTCCCAGCGTATGTCCTATCAAAGATCATCTGGACTCCCCTAACTCCGCCACTGCATTCTTAGAAATCGTGAAAACTATATTCATCGTATCGGCCGTTCAGGTCGCTTCGGAAGAAAGGGTGTTGCCATCAATGTATGTGCTACACTTGGTTCTGGACAACTGTTGCTCACTTCCCTCGTCTCAGTTCGTGACGGTTGACGACGTACGCATCTTGCGTGACATCGGTTTGTCTAGTTTGTTTCTCCTTTAGTTCACGTGCGCTAACTCTAAGAGTACAGAACAATTCTACAGCACACAGATTGTAAAGTTCCCCAGCCTATGTTATCCCACATTCGCGTTGCTGACCCTTCTTTTTAGGACGAAATGCCTGTTAATGCTGCAGAGCTCATCTGACCTATCAATACGAGTCACCATGTATTCTGTAGAAGCATCCATGGCACCCATGGTGCATATCTTCACTGTTATGTACTTTATAGTCTATTCGTACAGTTCTTGTAGCTGAGCTATGCCCGCTTATGGGTTCTTCCTAACAAACGCGTATCGCATTGTCCATGAGGGTCTACGATTTTAATTTCCCGAGATGGCAATCGCATGTTACATGCTTCACTCAGGAAGCAGAAAGCGAAACGTTCGCCGATCTTTCTAGGTTGATTGAAGAGAAGCGCTTGCTAGCCAAGAGGGAAGGGTTTTAATAATTTTTTTCTCTTGATGGAACCGCCTGCAGATTGTATCCAGCTCACGCGTCTCAGATAGAAGGGATGGTACTTAAAACGAAAGGGCCTTTTCCAGCATCCCGACATGGCCTATTAAATATTCCCTTCGCTGAGGAGCATCGCAGCTCGGTGTGTACCCACGATTGAAAAAAAAAGATGTCGGGCACATGGGCCAGTGGGTTCGGGTGCCATCGGCAAGCCTCTTGTTGCTCGACTTAAGCGTGGATATTCATATGCTCCGTCTTTTCCTCCAGAAATTGGTGGGTCAAGCTACACGAGGTCAGCGTTAGGTTGACCGTGGATGCATAACAGTGATAGATATTGGTCCCAATTATTTTACACTTCCAAGGGAGCTGGCATAACTGTCCAAGAATATCGGAGTGAAGAAGGGTTCCCGCATGTGAGACATCTTGCATCAGTGATTGAGATTAGGCGGTTAGAGTGGGTGGGATGCCTGGCCAAAGAGCGAATTCTGGTTTGATTAACGGTCCGGGTGGACGAATCTGGAAGGTTCGTCCATGGGGTGTGCTAGCAGGGGTGCGGTCCTTCCTAGTCTTCTATCGATACCCATCCAGGAGAGTGTGTAGACAACCGTGTGGCGGCTTATCTCAGGGTGGTAAATTTCTTCGATCGACGGAAGGCGGGGGCTGTGGGATTATTCTCTCCCCATGAACAAAGTGTACACGCGAGAATCATCAGAAATTTATCGACGGCACCAGCGATCCCTCTCGGCGTTGCCGGCAGAGCAGCGCAGCGCATGACCTTGCGAACGACTCCTATTATGATGTCGTGTGGTGCGGCGTTTCGTAGACGAGAGTCGATACCACCCCAAGGTTCTAGCCGAACAGTGGTAGCTCAGGCGGTTTACCCTTTCACCGCCGGGTGCCAGAAATACACGGTGTGCAATCCTGAAGCTCTGATGGCGGGCAAATATTTTTTGTGAGTATGCAAATGACGAAGCAAGGGAATTTGCTCGGTTCACACCGAAGCATGTAACAGTGTGTCCCAAAAATTTCGTCGAGGTTTCTCCACGATGACTGTCCGGACTGGTTCCACATCCAGGCTGCGGCGAGAGGCCTGAACACGGTACCAGTTACAAGAAGCACGGATTAGAGGTAACCATATCGATGAGACTCACTAATGACAGAATAGAACGGACTGGCCTCTTTCCTTCCCAGATCAGTGTTGGATAAAGAATTAGAGTGAGACTCTTGGCGATAATGCCATCCGCAGAACACAGAGCTTTGGGTTAGCCCTGCCAATCGCGACTTTGAATGTCAGCAGCGAAGACAGCCCTGGATCGAAGCCCGAGCGTTTCAACCATCTCCGGACGGGCCTCCTTCACACAAGAATGCCCCGAGTATAGCTTAAAAAGAGTCAAAATAGCGTGGCCTTGTCTCACGCCATGGATATGCCGAGGGAAGGCCCTGCGAAGGTAGCGTCGCAGACGGCAGCTGAACTGGATCCCGCATGGCGTCTCGAACCACTCGACTTCACATGTACGAAAGCAGACGGGAAGATTTAGCATGATCATATGATCACGATTTCATCCCTATAGTGAACCGACAGCAATAAGAGGCCAGACTGTTGTATGCAGATATGGACATCGCTTCATCGTGGGGGCTGAATCCAAATTCCCGGAAATGCGACGAGGTCGTCGCATCACATCGCCGTCCATTCGGGGGATGGGTGGGGCTTGGGCTTGACGATCGTTTTGGGCCCGACGATCGTTTACAAGATACAGGTATGATGCTTCCAGAGGTAATCCCCGCAGTCATTACCCAGCTCCGATACTGATAAGTTGTTTATCCTGGAGTCAACGCGTTTTATGTGTCACACGAGACAAACAAAACTTTTTCGACTGGCGATCCTGGCTGGAATCCCGTCACCGTCCCGAACGATTCCGTTGAAGAACGTGCCGAGTGGTCTGCATCTTCTTTACCTTAACGGGAATCATCCCCCGAAAAGTTCTTGGGTACAACCCAACATTACCAAGGTCAAGCAATACAGTCTTCCGCGGGCAAGTTCGTGCGGTGCTGTCATGCGCTGAATTCCGAGGTGGTAGCTCCTAAGCCAGTACTATAAAACGGCTTGAGCCTGTGGATATACTTCACATTCCTCCTCAGCATGTGTTACTGGCGCAGGTAAGTCGCAAACCCACCAAATAATGCCAGCATCTCACCTCGTTATGAAATAGGGTCCGAAATATATATACAAAGTGAGCTTCCGCCTTCTGTCTAGCAACTCTTTTTTGACCTTGGTATCCAGATGTGGCCACGGCGTATCGCTGGTTTGTCGTGGTGCCTCTGCCTTCCGACCTGCTGCTGACGCATTGCGTGCTATCAGCCTGACGAAGAGGTGACATCATATAGAGACACTGAGTCGTATCTCGATTAACTGACAGTCTTTCAGATAAAATGCGACTTGACAACGTGTAAATTCAGTCCAGCTCACCCGAAGGACTGTCAACCGCCGCGATGCTTACAAATATGTTGGCAATAGTAGGTCACGTCGTCTCCTAGACGGCAGTCCTGATCCTCAAAGTTTCCAAGCCGGCAATACCCACAGCAGTACTCACCCCACGTCGATAAATTTTGTCCGACGTGTAGTCCCTCGTAGTCGGATCGATAAAGAGACAAGGGATAAGTCAGATGTATGATGATGGCCGCGGAGATGATGGCCTCGATTCCAATGGATTTGAAACGAACGCGCCAATTAGATACACATGATTGGGTGAAAACGGACGCCTAACTTTGTTGCTCTGATAATTATAAAACTCTCGTCAGCCCGGGTCGGAGTAAAAGTACACGGTCCGGCTCTGTAGGCCAGTACCACAAATAGATTGACTGAGCGAATAGACAGGCAGCTGCGATAACATACTACAGGATTGATTAATCATCCCCGATGTCGTGCTTTTTCTTCAACTGCGCCAGCTCTTCTTCGCGCCGGGCTAAGTCTGCCTTTGCAGCAGCAGCGTCTTGCTTCGCTGGCATGTGGTACAAGACGACAATGTAGCGCTCCTGTAAGTGGAAACCATTCAAGTGGTCGAGCGCATTCTTGGCCTGAAGGTAACATTTTGAAACGTTAATTGAGGTGAATGGAGTCATAGCAAACTTCGACGTACGTCCATAACATCGTCAAAGACCACAAAGGCTGTCCCTTTCGTTTTTTGTTCGTTCCCTATCCGTATCTGGCGAATGCTGCCATAGCGTCCGAACAGGTCGTACAAGTCGTCTCCAGTAATTTGGTAGTTTAGGTTCTTGACGAACAATATACGGTTAGCGCCGGGCGGGAGTTTCGTCTGTATATCACATTAGAGAGAGCACCTATTCAAGTGAAAGAGAAATACTGACAGTTGGTCTCGCGAGCGCCATCGCGGTGTCAACGTTGTGAAAGACCGCAAGGTTTCATTGTTTGACGATGCGTGGCATTAGTCACCGATACCCACTCGACCAAATACACAGTACCTTGTTTATTTTTAGGTCAGTTCGTTCCTCCCGCCAAGGACTTCAAGTTGGGTAAAAACATAATAATTGAGGAGAAATGAGATGTCCAACTAATCCTACAGCATGGCAGGTAAAAGTAAAATCAAGGAAAGTATGCCAACATATCCTGGTGGCCCGATCATCGCCATTTTGTCCGCCGATGCCCCACTCGTGGTCCCAGCTGCTTCAGTCGGTGAAGCGGCCCCACCCAAACTTGAAGAATCAGACGCGCTCGTTTGAGCAGTGGAAGGTGGAGCAGTCGCAGAAGGCGCAGCGGCGGTGGTAGATGTGGAAGGTGGAGCAGTCGCCGGGGGCGCAGCGGTGGTTGTAGATGTGGAATCATCTGGGCCCACAAGGAAGAAATTTCCAGCCACCGGACTATCCAAATTGACTGATGTCGCAAAGGTGCTCAAATTGAAATTGGTCCGAGGCGTGGAAGCATTGACAAATGAGAGCGCGGTGTCGTTGAAGTCAGCAGGCTGTGTGTATACGACCAGAACATAGCTACGAAGGCGTAAATAACGGGATCACCCCGGTGCGAATACGTAAAATGGATGACATACCGATGTGGTGGGGAACCAGCAGGAGGCGTCGGCGGGAAAAAATCCACGAGGGCCGCGCTTCGATTCACGAGGAGCGTTGGGTTGGATGAAGTGACATTCACATGGAAATCTCCGCCCAGGAAGTGAAGGAATTGGGAAACACTTCTATTCTGAGGGGTCGGAGCATCGGGATCGACCATTGCAAGCACGAAAGTCTCGTTGGCGACCAGGCTCGTGCTGTTGGATATGAGAGAGAATCCAGGCTCGTTCGCCGTTTCTGCCGAGTACCTTTAATTTAGATATCCAGAAAGAGCAGATGAGAAGGTGCTCCTACGAGCTTCGCTGAAAACGGCGCCCGGGGTAACGTTAAGTGACTGATTCGCTGTCGAGGCTGAGAATGTGATGTTCGCAAGAGCTGTCGGTGCGAAAGATGGAAGGACATCAGGCACGATTTGGGCTTGTGAGAAGGCCTGAGTGACATTCGTCAGAAGTGGTGAGTTTGCCTGGGCCAGAACTCTGGGCAAGAGGGAGAGCACAAGGATGGGTACGTGTCGCATGGTTCGTGGAAGTTCTGCGGAATAGGAGCCACGAATTTATAGCACGGTCTTTAAGAGCTGAGAGAGTTGCTTCCACATTTATGAGAATGATATCATCAGAGAATCCGGGAAGCAGCAGAGAGTTTTTATGACGAACGGTGGGCCAAACGCCAAAAAGGCAAGTGGACTCTCAAGCAACGTAGTCATGCAGCCTACGGTCTGGCATATTTCAGTCGTCCGCAGTCAAAACCAAGTATGGGTTCAAGAAATATGGGTTCAAAAAATATCAATGTTAAAACATAGACTGTCCAAGCAGATCTATGAAGCAAATGTCACAAATATCGACATAACCACATGATTTGCTTTCGTGAAAATCTCACCCCCCAGCGCCACCCAGCGCTCAGTCTCGGAGAATGGCTGTATAAGCACCGACGCGTTCGCTGAAGGATCATATCGAGGAAACTGAGGATCACGTCGAGGATAATGATCTATAATGATCGGGGAGGGCGGAGTGATGGTGGCCGCATGATGAAACGAAGTGATGCTATAGCGACCCTGGTACATCTAACCGATGGATCACTCACTGACTTGTTTCAATCACCTCTTGCCATTCCCCACTGAGTGCTGGTCACCCTCCAGAAACCGCCCGGTGCTGGTCACCACCCAGAGAACGCTCGGTGCTGGTCATCGTTAGCAACAACCTCCCCAAGCCATCGATGCACCCAACCCTCGAAAAGCTCAAGCCAGTGTTCAAGCTCAAGCTCCCAGATGCATTCTCCAAGGCCCCTAAGCAGCCGCTGGCGCTCCCACGCAGCCTCCTCATCCTCATATGCCTCTCGCTCTTCGGTTCGTGCCTGACGCTCATCATCTCAATGCTCGACCTCGGGTACCTCTCCATGTGGCTGGCTCCCTGCGTGGCGATATACACCCTCATCTTCCACATCGGCACCATCCTCATTGCGCGGCGTCCACGCGTCCCTGACGCCCCGTCGTATTTCTCCACAGCCATCTTTTGCGGATATCTCCTCGCCCTGATCTGGCTCGTCGCGTTCATCCTGACGCTCCTGGTGCTGATGTCGAGTCAGGTGGCATACCACCAGGTTCCATACCTACGGCAGCATGGGCTGCCGTGTACGGTGCATACGCAGCGGATCCAGGTGTTTTTGACGGTGTATGAGGTGGTGATGGTGGGTGGGTTCGCGGTGAAGGGGCATTCGATTGTGGAGAGTGAAGGGCCGGACCCGCATAACTGGAGGTATGCAGAACGTGCTTCGGTGTGTGGTATTTTGCTCTTCTGACCCAGCGAGAGAGCGTTTATATTTTTGCTTTGCAGCTGGATGTGGAGTCCGTGATCTCCTTGTATGAATGAGGTGGTATTTTTAGGTGTAGCCTTTAATATGGTGGTTTCTTGTGGCGAAAGTTCTGTTGCAACTGAGTAGAGTGTGAACATTCAAATTCAATCAATCATTCGTGCGGGAAAGAAGATGTCGAAATCTGCATCGAAATGGACAATAGTGCTTCGTGTTCAAGGTCATCTTGACTATATGAAATGAGTGATAAATATCTCTTAGCACACACCAACGTCTGCGCCCAACCACCGTAACGTACATCCCATCTCCTCCATACATCCTCAACTACTTTGTCTTCGACGGTTTATCCCATCTCCGCATCAGCCGCTCAACTTCGGCACACTCGTTCTCCCCCCTGACACATACAACCGTTGCCTCATTACCACCCCCAACCTTGTCCGGTATTATGCACTTAATATCCTGCGCGTCCGGACACGGGCACTCCTTAGGACTCGCAACGCAGTCTAGCGTCGCAGGGCAGAGATACTGCGAACACGATACTAAAATACAGCATCAATCACTGCCTTCCATGAACTTTAGATACATGAATACGCACCGGCCTCGACCTGTGCAGCCCACTGTGCAGACCCCGACCGCTGCTGCTGCTGCTGGTGTTGTTGGCCGCCAAACATGTTGCCAAAGAATTCAAAGTTGGCTGAAACGAGGCCAAACGCGAGAAATAGGATAAAGGCGACTGTACGAGACATTTTCTCGCTGGGCTGGGGCTTGTGAAGGTCTGGATGATCGGGTGGACTTGCGAAAGTTTTGAGATGATCAGGGCGACGTGTCAGTCACGTGAAGTCAAAATCAACTGTCCTCAAGTTTGGCTGACAATGTCAGAGGCTCAGAGCCATGGGACTGTGGAAGGCGTTAGCCTCCACAAAAGGAAGAATAGAGTATATTTATACGGTACAGGTGTACCGCGAGGGCTTTATGGGATACAGAACACAACGACGGGTCCCTCGTGCGTAAGTACAAGAATAAACAAATCAAGATAGGTGAAGATCTAGCAGAAAGATGAAGGCATAGACAGTATGTAATGGCACCAGCACGACATATGTAAAAAGAAAAAAAGGAAATCATGTCGGGGTCGTGGATATTCTGAAGTCTGAATATATAAGTGGAAGAAATTTGAAAGGGTTTAGATATAGCAGAGGAAACTTGGTGTCAATTTGATACAGAAGGTAGATTGCGGGATGGGATAGGTTGTGCGACGATGTTGTTGGAAGATTGAGAGGGGAGGGGATGGATATGAAGCAAGAAAAATGGCATGGTTTTCCGGTTGAAAGAGTCGCTGGTCCGTTTCCTCAGAGCATACTGAAACTGTCTTCTTCGTCATTCTCAACCTCATCCACCTCTTCCTCGAGCATCCTCCTCATCGCCTTCCTCTCCCTCTCCATGAGCTTGGGAGTAGACCCAGTGGTTGCCTGCACCAGGGTAAAAGCGGCGCGACGGGGCGTCGGAGTACCACTGGGGTCCTGCTGCTTCTCGCCGTAGATGGTCTTCTTTGGAGTGGCTGGCATGGACTTGGCCTTGCCAGCCTTCTCCACCTCCCGTTTCTTGGCGTCGGGAGATAGGAGCTGCGACTTGAGCTCGGTGTTGGGAGCTGTTGCCGCCTTGCGTGGCCTCCTACGAGGCATAATGTTTTCCTTTATGGCATCCACGTTGTCTTCAAGAGGCTCGGACTGCTCCTCAAAAGGAGCTAGTGACGAGTGTGGATCGTAGTACACACAAAATCCAGGATAATGGACGGACTGTGGGTCTGAGAGTGGCGGATCGTCGAGAGGCTCACTCGATGGGGGTGGCAGGGCTGAACTCGATGGTTGGCTGAAGTAGTCGTGCATCTCCTGGTCCTCTCCAGGCTGGCTCGAGAACGGCCGAAGCTCGGGAGACCGTGAAAGATGGTTGGTTGACACGGTCGGGTGCACTGGAGTGGCAGGCACTGCTATCGGCCTACGAGGGCTCTCTTGATGGCATTTCGGTGCGCCAAAGTCGAGTTTCCTGGCAGGACTGGCGGGGCCACTGAGGACTTGGGCGAAGCGAGCGCTGCTGGGTGTGCCGCGTGCAGAGATGGGGGTCTTTATGGACTTTTCGGGAGAAAAGATGCCCTCCTCGTTGAGAATACGGCGTTTCGCTGGACTGTAGAGGTTGGGTCCACCGGGCGAGAGAGGTCGCTTATTTGGGCGGGATTTGACGGGGAGATTGGGATTTGGAGGAAGGAAGAGGTCGATGGGCAGCTCTTGCAGGGGACCTCGACGCATGGCTTAGATTGAGGTAATGGAGGGTAATCGCGAGCAACGAGGTAGTCCACAGTCAACGAAAATTTAATGAAACAATGGCCAAAATCAACACGCGGTAACCGCATGTTGCCTGTCACTAACAATACAAAAGTCACCCCATGCGATGTGACATCACGCGTTCAATTACTAAAATGGTAAGCTACTTTTCAAAATTTCACACCCCAACGGGCATCACAACATCAAACACCCCTGTTCCTGTCAGGTTCGGTCGCCCCAGCACAATGTTCCCAGACGGCGTCGTCAGATCGTCAAAGTCCCCGTGTAGCGTCGCCTCCGACAGGAATGCCATCGTCGTCTCGTACGATGCCTTGAGCAGCGGCGACGGGTTTGTCGAGATACCCTTGCGATTGAATGGCTTGTAACCACCATCGAATGTCTAACATACGCGTCGTGAACATCACTATACAACCAGTGGGGCTTGCAACGTACCATGTAGTCCGCGATGAGCTCCAGATGACGTCTATCGACCTGAATATTGTACGCGCCGAACACTCCACCCATCTCCTTCAAAATAGCAGCGCGTGCCATCTCCACCCCGTAAGTCTTGAGGATTGCGTAAATGTCGTTGGAGTAGATTTCGTCGTCCTCCAGGATGCTTTCATCAGACGCGGCAGCGAAGCTCCACATCCCTTGTAGGTTTGATCCATTGGTGGTAAGCTGCGGAGCAGGGGAGTGAGTACATCAAGCAGGCTGCAGATCAGACAACAACCATGTGGCGCACTTTGATCTCAGGTTCTTGCCCCTTCTTGCTATCGTCTTTAACCTGGAAGCACTCGGTGATACCGGGAATCTCGCGTATAATCGTCGCGCGACAAGTCCGTTCCACGATCCCGACAAACAGCAACTTCGGCATGTCCATTCGGAACTGTTGGCCGAGATGTTGAGATCACCACAAAAACTCAAAAACTCAAAAATGACAAACCTCGAGTTGGAACTGACAGCCGGATTCCGTGAACCCGAACGAGGTCGCATGCTGCACATGGCTCATGAATATATCCCCGATCTTCTTGACCTGGCTCTTGAACGACGCGTTGTCTTTCTGTTTGATCCGCTTTTCCTCGTCGTCGCTGTCGATATCAGAAGCGAACTCTGCCTCGATCGCCTCATCACCAAACTCCTCCGCATCCTCCACGTCGCTTTCATCGCTCTCATACGTTGCCTGCTCTTTCTTTTGCCGGGCTCGCTTCTCGTCGTCCGCATCTCCATCACCCACCTCGCTCTCTTCATCAGCATCCTTTCTTCTCCTCGGAGCCTCCGCTTCATCGTCCTCTTCGTCCTCACCCCCACCCGACGCCACTTTTTTACCCTTGCCCAACTCCGCAATCTGACTTCGCAAGTCCGCGTCCAGCCTCTTCATCTCCGCCTGTATCTCCTTCTTGAGTGTTAGAGGGAACCGGGTCGCGAAAGCCGCAAGGATTTCCGCCGGCTCGACGTCATACTCCGCTTCGTACTCCTCCTTAGGGAAGAATTTGATATCGACTGTGAACCGCGTCCGCCGGGCCTGACCCTCTGACACCATGCGTTCCTTGACTGTTACGTTGTCGACGATTTGGGATAGTTTGGCGCGGCTCGCCCGCTTGCAGAATAAATCGATATCTTCTGATGATGTTCCGGGACGGACTTTCATTGTCATTGATGGTGTTTTGGGTTTTTGGGAAGCGGTCATGACGATTTCTCGAAGTCGAGGGATACCGAGCGTGACATTGGCAGCACCATGTCCTTTTGGAGTAGTTAGATCCTTGACATACCAAAAAATGAGATTTCGAGCCACTCACCGGCGAAATGGAAGGTGTTCAGAGTCATCTGAGTGGACGGCTCGCCGACACTGGAGATAGATCATCAGTCTCGAGTTTGAATCAACGCCAGTATGAGTTTACCCTTGTGATGCTAGCAGTCCAACCGCTTCACCAGGGTCTACCAAGCTCCGTAGATACTTCACGTTCATCAGAAGTCGGAAATTATGCGGAAGCATAGGCTGCTTTCGGCTCTTGTACCATGGCGCCTGTCCCTTTGATTTCAACAGGTTATGCGGATTGGTTTTGGCGTATTGGTCGACAGCCACAGCAAACTGCTCAGACGTGCATCCAAGATATCGACTCGGGCTGTACAACGACAGGACAGGGTCATACTTGTCGCGTTTAGCAGGAGTATTTTTATTCGGGCGGTCAAGGGATCTCTTCAGGACCTTCTTCATATACGTAGGAGCCGTAGCCTCGTCGACTATGCCACAGACGACGGATGGTTGCAGGAGATTGACAAGCGATATCTCGTTCTGAGCGATAAACTCGAACTGATACAGATGCTTCTGTTTCGTCACGTCGATGGCGTCGCCACCATACCGGAACTGATACACCGAGTTATCGCTCCCCCGGACAGTATGGTCATAATGGACGCGGATGCCCTCCAAATGTTTGATCAAACACCGCTGCAGATACCCAGACCGCGATGTCTTGACCGCAGTATCGATAAGACCCTCTCGCCCAGCCATACAATGGAAATAGAACTCCTGTGGCTTAACGCCGGTCAAGAACCGACTTGCGACATACCCACCCGCGATGGCCTTGGTCTCGAAGGGACGGAAGCAGGGCAGCGTCTTTCCGCTGACCATCACGGGGACACGGCGGCCCTCCAGTTCCTGCTGACCCAGCGCACACGAAATCTGCCGGGCGTTGACGGCGGTGCCCTTCGCTCCGGACAGCGTCATGGTCTGCATGTGATTGTGGGGGAACTTGCGCCACAGGCCGTGCGGTATACATGCGTCGGATATTGAGGACGTCAGTTTGGAGAGTTTGGTCTTGACCGTCACGTCGAGTCCGGCCATCTTGTTGTCGTCACGCAGGACGTCCTCTAGCAGTGAGGCCAGGGCTTCTGGGACTTCGTCCTCGGGAAGGCTGCTGAGCGATGGGAAGTTCTCGATAGCGCCTTCTGTGCCGAGGTTCTTGCCGTTCTCCAATAGTTCAGCTCTTTTGGCGTTGCCGTCGGGAGTTAGTGTCAGATCGTCCATACGACATGTGAAGGCGCGGTGTTGTAGGAATTTGGTGAAGAGGCGACTGAGAATCCCAAGGAGCTGGCCAGCGATATCGGGACCATAGAGCTCATAAACTGAATGTACCAAACCGTAGTCGGTGGCTCCGAAGGCGGCCTTGTCAAGAACACCACAGAGGAGTTCGCCATCCATGAAGATAACCTGATCTTCCTTCGAGTCAGCGCCCCAAAGGTAACCAGGAACCTTGGTCTTAGCATGCAAGTTCAGCCCCTGAAGCTTGTCTGATACTATATTCTTGAGGACCGTTGATATCTAGATCGTTGTTCAGGTGTGAATATGTGGGTGGAACCATTTACCACCAAAAAGGCTCACGATCTGCTTCCCAGTCCATAGAGGTTTCGGTTTCCAAATAGTCGGCGGTAACGTCACCAAGCGGCTTTCGCTGTCCTCAGGCCGCAGGGCACCGTATAGCAGTTGGAAGTACTCCTCGCGAGTGAAGAAGGCGTCTTGCGTTGTCATCCAGACACCCGCGACGACATGATCCTGGATCAATCCTCGCAGGGGATTTCCTGACGTCGGCACCAAATACTGGTTGTCGGTGTTGGCGAGCATCATGGCTTCTGCGCGTGCAACCTGGTTTTCTGTGGAAAGTTCAGTTTAACTGCATTTGTCTAGGAATTGCTATACTTGCGCGGGAAGTGGATGTTCATTTCTGTTGGTATCATGTCAGTGGCTTGGAAGGATTGGGGCTCGTATCACATACCGTCGCCATCGAAATCAGCTAGTTTGATACCATCGTTAGACTAAGATATATGAATAAGTCAGAACTAAAACTTGCCATTATATGAGTTACTAAATAAAATATCAGCTTTGAGTATGAAAGATCGAGCTTGGGCACCTCCAACTTACCAGTTTGCGTAATGCATCCGGATTGTCTTCTCGCCTTGCAATACTCGAGCCTTGTGTGCCATCATACTGGGTTTGTGAAGAGTAGGTTGTCGGTTAAGAATCAAAATGTCGCCGTCCCGTAAATGTCGATACACCTTCTTGTTGATGGCTGGTGTACGTGTATACAGTCCTCGTCTCCCCGAAGTGCCTCTGTCCCCTTCCTGTGGTGTTAGAAGCTGGTTGGCGATAGCGGTTCGTTGCTCGACAGTGAGTTTATCCTATACATTGCTCTGTCAGATGGGCAGGTAATCGAGGAGAAAGTGACGCACGAGTGACTGCTGGCGACCGTCTTCGTATTCAACCATTGACGCCCCAGGATAGCCTCGAGGTCCGATGATAACCTGCTGTCGCATCTCATGGAAATTCGCTGGTGTCACGGGTTCGGGGAACGTCAATTTCCGAGCAAACACTGGCGGTATACCGATTTCATTGGGTTCAATGTTAACATCCGGGGAGATGACCGATCGAGCAGCATAGTTGACTCGTTTACCCTGAAATAAAGATGAAATGTGGATGTCTGGAAAGAAGGAGGGAAACCGACCATCATGTGTTTACGAAACAATCCCTCCTTCTTCTCCAGGCCTTGCTTGACGCCTGCTGGAGGGAGCTTGCCTTGTCGCATAGGTGCTGGATTCTTGCTGCTATCCATGAAGCTATTGACATCGACTTGAAGCTGTATCAGCCGCTCCAGAAGGGCACCCATCAACTTTCTCCTCATCGTTGGGTCGAAATCGGGCGTTTTCTGAGATGCCGCGCGCAGCTCAAGGTTGATGTCTCGCAGCCGGTAGGACGTGTTCAAAACCTTGGCAAGAAGTTCGTTCTGAGGATGTTCAAACAGGATCTCGTTCATTTTTGCTGGGGGTCGGAAACGAGTAGGGGCCACGGGAATAACGTCCATGAAAAACATGTCAGCAGAAGCAAAGCACAGTTCTTCACGCGATAGAGGCGCAAAGGGTCCATGACGCCCGTATATCAGCGAACATACGACGGCCTCGTTCTGGAATAAGCGTCGTAGATGGGCACGACACTCATCTGCAGCAATGACGCGTTCATTCCTCCCACGAGAAGTCTTCACCTTGCCATTGGCGGCTTTCGGTAGCTGGGGGCCTTTGCTCTCCTTCTCGCTTTCTTCGTCCTCATCCAGCTCCTCCAAGTCATCGCCTTCGCCTTCACTAGATGTTGGTTCGTCCATGTCGACATCAGGATCGTCGTTAGTGTATTGGCTTTTGAGGGCTCCGGCTTTCTCGGCAAGGAGGACGTCTGGCCGTTTTCTCCGCAGTTGACCCTTCTGCTTAGGTGAGAGGTCGTATTCAATTATTTTCGTGTGGCCTTCCTTCCTGAAAGTATATCCTGGGCTACAAGGTGTTCAATAACAAGAGGAACACATTGGGTACGAAATACAGACTTTGAGCAATCGGAGTTCTGGCACTTGATCAGAAGAGTTGATTTGAGAAATTCACTAATTAGGTTCTTCCGCGCTTGATACACGAGAGCGTCCTTGTAATGATCGCGTTTGCTAGTTGGTGATCGGCTGAGATGCACAGCAACATACAGGTTGATCCGCATCATGAACTCGTTGGTCGTTTCGTCTGGGATGTCGGGGGCGGTGGGTTGGACATCCTCTTCTGAATCGTCCTCATCCTTCTTGTTGTCTTTACTTTTCCTACCAACACGGATATGAATGTCATCCACACCCTGCGCCGCATCGAGTAGACCGCGTTCAAGTAGTCGGAATTTGGCGATGTATTTGGCCAACTAGACACCGGTTTAAGAAGCAACATAAAACCGTGCTGAAGTCACATACCACTGTTCTGCTCATCTTAAATCGGTGACAAAATAGACACGTCCCACGAAGGAGGTTGAACATGTTCGTCATGAAGAGGGGATGGAAAACAGGCGCTGGTAGCTCGATGTGCCCGAAGTGACCAGGGCAGGTGAAATAGGTGAGGCGGCATGTTGCACAGCTGCGTCAAAGGTATAAGATCAGCAATTATGGATGTAGGTTTAAACAGACATGTCTGATCGGTCGCTTGGGCCAAGTGCGGGGTCGTAGAGTCCTCCAATATTGGGCCTATTGAGGTCATCCAAGAGCACCGGGTTGACAATTTGCTTTACAGAGATTCGTCGAATGTCCTCAGCAGTCAGGAACGAGAAAGAGACCCCAGAAGCGGTTGAAGGGAGGGAATGTGAGATATTCATGGCTGGAAGGAGAGCCCTGTTGATGAACGCGACTGGCCAGGTCGAGGGCTGGGTTGGTGAGCTTTACTGACGCTCGATGTTAACTTTTGGCGTCGGGTTTCGGATGCAACTTTTTCTGGGTCACGTGTCAACAATTTTGATCGAGCAGATCTTGATCGCCGTTGCTTCAATGCTTGACGCGCTTGTTGCGATCTCAAAAAAAAACTTGGAAAACTTGGTTCTACAAGCACGAGTCGGAGACCGTGGACTAACTCATGCAACGGGTTGACATGGCGAGCATGCACAGGTCAACCAGCATCATTGGAATAAGTCAATTCATTCCACCACCACGCCGTATGCTAGCAGTCCGTGTAGGTTTCCCTGACTTCATCTTCTGTGCTTCACCCACAAGCTCCGCAATGAGGCCATTGTAGGTCTCGTTATCCTGTTGCAGAGACTCTCGTACTTGAAGCAAGTGTGTGAGAAGTGCCGACGTTGATGCCATCTGTACTCTTAGATCGGCCAAATGTCGTTCGAGCGACGACAGAGGTTGGATGGTCAATGTATCTACGAGCAAATTTAGGACAGTCGTCTCAGATGGAAGGCAATTCTCACCTGGATCGAGCTCTAGCAACTTCTGTATCTTTGCATGGTCAAGTTCAGGCTTTGGACCGAAATGGGATGGAGGCGTTGGCTGCCGACTCGGTTGAGGAGTACCAGCGCGAGAGTTGCTGGTTGATGCGGGTGCTTGGCTTTGTGAAAATGTGCTACGCACGCCAGGAGGGGCAGACATGGGCCGTGTAGATATTTGAAGTGGGGGTAATGGTTTACCGTTCGCACGCGGTAGCACTTCATCTAAGTTGACGGGAATACCGAGAGAAATAAGGTGTTGACGGCGTATTCGGGATCGAGTCCAGTTCGGTAGTTTGGTGGGAGGAGGCGATTGAATTAGCATTTTATACAAATCACGGCTTCAAAGTTGTTAATGATGGCGGAGGGATATACGAGGGAATGAGCAAGCACCTCTCTGGTGTCACTAGTATCTGGCTGACCCCTTCAACCTCTCGTATTTCTTCATCCGTCAAGATATTTGCAAGATTATCGTAGCCCCATATCGGTCCAAGAACTCCATTCAACTGTTCTTCCAGCTCCTGTCGAGGCGGTAGTGGGTCCAATCTAAGGGGATGCCACTCCGCATACGAAGATGGCCCTGCTATCCGCACTTCCTCTCCAAATCCCACCTCATCCCCGAAATCTGCAGAGTTCCCAACAGGTGCCTCTCCAAAGTCCCCAAAGTCCCCGAAATCGTCATCATCCGCGTTTGCCTGCGCGATTTCTGCGGGTTCGTTGAAATCGTCAAACTGGTCGTCAAAATGGAAGCCGGAAGGAGGTGCTGATGGTTTTGGTGGTGGTGGGACAACATCCACAGGCGAGTCGGTTGTTCCCCATACCGAAGCGCCAAATGTCAAGTCATCGTCGTCCATAGCTTGTCTGCCGGGAAGTATTGTGGTGGTCAAGTCGAGATCAGATTCTTTGGCTGTGTTTGTGCCGATGCAAGTCGCGACTCTCCGCCTGACATGTCTTTCGACAACAGACTCGATGATCACTTTCTCTTTGCATCCTTGGACTCTCAGAAACCTTTGACTGCCAGAAAAGTACACATTCGACGTCTATACGATCTCTTGCAACTCTGCATCCACCGCAATGATCTAACGCGTGCGACTCGAGCTTGGGCTATCCTCGCTCGTTGCAAAGAAGTGCACTGGATGTCAATGTGGACGACTGGGCTTCATCTTCTTGGGGCGAACCTCGACGAGGATAATCGCACTCAAAAGCGTCTGGAGTACCTACGGACGATGATGCTTCGACAGCAGGATGATGTGAGTAAAGGTTACACTTCCTTTCTCGTCCTAACGTGGAATCATGCTGCAGCGCGAACATATCCTCCAAGAGTTGATTGTGCAACTGATCCTTTCTGGACGGCACAGAGAAGCACTGGATGAACTCGAACTGTGTGTCAGACTCATTGTTTTCTTTTGGCTAGCCTGGTCTGATCATTGTCTGCCTCGACCAGCTACTTACCCTCCTTTCCGTATCAAGACAACCCAGTCCTGCATGTATACGCAGGTCTTATTTGCCTGTATCTAGCGCAGCCCGCGGCATGTAAGACCTGCCTACAACGTGGAGGATTTCTACTCACATGTTCTTTAGCGAGCGGTTCGGCACCTTTCAACGCAATCCTGTTGCGAGATGCTCAGTCTCATTTCGATCATGCCAAAGGGGTGGATCCCGATAACGTTGTGGCACAAGGTTTCCTCGACAAGGTAGTGCTATCTAAGGCTTGTCCACAAACATTCTAACTGACTATGCATGCCCTTTCATAGATAACAGATCTGTCTAATATTCCTAGAAACAATAGCAATTCGGCAGAGCACGACTCTGACGACGAAAGCATGGTTCTGGATGACAGCCCCAGGCGAAAGCGTGTACGGAAGTGATCACACATCATCTCTCCAGTATCCGACTACCCTACTCGTCCTCTTCGGAATCGGAGTCCATGTTTATCGCAGGCATTTCCTCGTCCTCTTCATCATCAGCTGCTGCAATCATTGGCTGCATAGGAGCTGACGGACTAGGAGGTGGCGGAGGAATCGCAACCTTGGCAAGCGGAGGTGTTATGAGCGAAGACGTTGGAATTTGTGGTGCTGGCTTTTGGGGGGCAGAATAACTTGGATTCTCCGGCGCGCTATCAAGCGAAGCATTAAGCTTTAGGATAGGAGGTGCTTTCACCGGCTCTAGAGCTGTGTCCTTGACGTAGGGAGACGGACTGATATCGTTTTCCATATCGACGTCTTGTGACAATGGTGGCGCATCAGGAAGTGCACCGTGAAGACCGAGTTCTTCGCGAACATCAATCTCCTCTTGAGGCTCCTCCGCGCGGAACAGAGACAAGGTTTCTACATGTGGTAGAGAGCGAACAAGTGGTGGGACCCGTGGGTGTATCAAAATTTCCAATTGGCGGAATGCCTCCTGCCAAAGTGCATTAGGCCCAGCAAAAAAGCGAAAAGACTGTTAGACTCACGTCGTGGTCTTCGCCTGATATCGTGGAGCGGATGACAAGACCAAGGCTTTTACTCATCACACTTGTCGTCCCAGAGCCCAGCTCAGTGTTTACAGTCTGAACAAGCTGATGCAGTTCCCGGTGGAGACCAGGATCTCGAGAGAGTGACGCCGGTGTCATCTGGGGAAGGGCAAGCAGCACCGATAATAAGACACGAGCAGAAATTGATTGCATCGCTGGTGAAAGGTTGGGGTTTCGTAACAAGAGGCGCATCACTGTGAATGACCCGTTATACTGGGTTCCAAAATCCGTCAAATGTGTGGAGCTGACCTTCGAGTGCAGCAAGAAGCACTTTGCCGTCCTCGGCGTTGGGGCAGATCACCTCTCGAGAAAGTTTAAAAACCTCGTCCCCTTCATAAGCTCGAGCTCGCTTCTTCCCTTTTTTATTTTTGTTTGATGATGCTGTCGAATCTGCGCTCGCCTGCACCTCTGACGGGGTGGCAAGAATGACCGCCAAGGAAGGCAAAACTGCCTTCGCTAGACGCGTCGGAATCAAAGGCGAGTCCAGAGGGTGACAATGAACCAACAGCGCTTGAACGGTTGTTAACAGGATCAGGCGTTGCGCGCTACAACACTTCAGTCAGCAACCTTACCGAACTCTCAAATGCGTGGAGTGTGACGCACGCAGTCGGCTTTTGTTCCAGATGGAAGGTCAAATAAGAAACCAATCGCGTAAGGTTCGGCGTTAGATGATGGCGAGCGCTAATATAATTTGAATAATCTGGAAGTCGCGAAGATCAGGTAGGACTCGCCATTTAGCTAGGCAGGAAATCAAGTTGCAGCTGGACTTCCACATTTCAGGAATAACTGACAATTCCATAGCATGGACTGTAGGGTCTATATGCTCCTTTCCCTTTGGGCACCATTAGTTAAATCTCAGAGGTGTAGGTGTCATTGCTACCTTGTCGTCCTTGGTACAAAGTAGGAGGGTGGTGGTGAATTTTATGAGCGGTCCCAGGGGTAGTTGAACTGGTCGTTGGGTCGTGGCACTGGAATGATGTTGAGTATGCAGCGGAAAGGGAAATGCATAATCATCACCTTAATAGGTTGCAAAGAACGACGGTGCAGCATCGCAGGCGGTCCACATTCAGAGGTATTGCCATCACAGCCTCATCAGTAGAGACTGTAGTATCTCGGGAAGTGTTTCTCCCTGTTGTGATTGTAAGACGTTAACCTTGCATGTCAAAGAAATCAAACAACCTTCCGTGGAGAACGTAGTCCTCAAGGCAAAGAAAGCGCTCCATCCAAATGCCAAAGTCTCATCGACTGATTTTCTCCAAAGGTTCGCGGCACCAACCTTGCCTCCGGTATGAGGTAGAACGGAATAAAGGTGAGATGCAGCCTCGAGCAAAGGCATCCTGGTTGGATTGGGGGCATTTCCACTCAAGAAACGCAGGGTAAGAGCAGACAAGGCTGCGTGTGATGCACGATTCAGAGTTGGATACAGCGGAACCAGTTTAGTGAGGCTTTCCAAGATTAAGATCTATAATGGCATGTAAGAACCGGTAATACCATATTTAACCTGCCCTCACCTTCAGTTCATCGTCACTGTGCTTTTCAGCCAGACTGATAATTGCAACGTTGAAATTCGGCACATTAGGCGTTGCGACTTGTCTCTGGAACTCAGGAATTCCGATTGCGGTACTGAAGATTATCCGTAGAAGACGTATTGCGGCTTTCAGGTTAGGGACTGGTTCATTTTTCTTTGCAATCACAATTTATAAGGTGACGGAGACCAAAAACAGTACAGGTGAGATACAGACGGAAAGCATTGGGAGTGCGACACCAAGCCAACTCTGGGCGTACTCGATCATCGTATTTCTTGAAAGAAGGGATGTTTTATAAGCCAAACAGAGCCCAGCCCAGCGCGCACCAGCATCTTTCGAGTGCAGAAGAGAGTTGATTCGTGTAGTCCATTTTGAGAGGTGTGAAGAAGGCAACAAGCATTCATGAGTGAGCGATGCGAGGGTATATGGTAGATGTAAGACAGCGGAGGAGTCTGTGGCGAGCTGGAGTTGCAGGAGGGCTTTCAGAGGATGCGATGGTTCCATGGTGTTGAATGTCGCTGCACACACGAAATTTCAAAAATGCGGAGGGAACCAAAAAATCAGAAGGCGATAACCCCCGAATCCAACAGCACCAAATACTGTCTCCTCGATCACTTGAATGCATCATTGCTAGTAGACTCGCAAGCCGTCCTTACGCGTTGTACTACCTATAATTTGCAGCACACAAACAAGAGCAACATCGTCT
This sequence comes from Hypsizygus marmoreus, assembly GCA_013433165.1. Taxonomy (NCBI): domain Eukaryota; kingdom Fungi; phylum Basidiomycota; class Agaricomycetes; order Agaricales; family Lyophyllaceae; genus Hypsizygus; species Hypsizygus marmoreus. Next base: position 1,156,603 of record CM024087.1, read on the forward strand.
TCTTTTGGGAGGCGGAGTGTGAAAGGCAAGTGCACCGCGTAAGGACTGGGAGGAACGGTTCACTTTTTGGAGGATCCCCTCAGCGTGACGCCGACTTCGAAAAAAATTGGCTTCAACACCTCAAAAAAACGTTTCCGTAGCACCATGTTTATAGTATGTTTTGAAGACAGTAGATCAGAATGGCATAGGTTTAAAAAAAACTATTTTTTTGAATGAAAATGACTTCGTGAATTCTCGGCTAATTGGGGGGACGAGGATGTAGCCTCGAAGGACCAGGAACTGGGGAATAGTGTTCAAACTGGACAGTGGGTATTTGTGGATGATGTTGAGGGGTAGGAGTAGTTAGATTTGCAGGATTTGGAGCAGCATAATAGGGAGAATAGGTGTAGAGTTGATTGGCCAGGTAAGGGTTGTGAACATAGGACATGTATGGGTTGTATCCGGGTGTGGGGTGCATTGTAGGTGTTGTAGGGATTGACAAGGGTCGGCTGGTGCTCGAGAATGAGGTGGGTGTACTGCACCCAGTCACCTGACTACGGGTGGGAGGTGATGCGAAGACGGGATTTTGGGCGGCTTGACCTTGAACGCGTGGCAGCGCTTCTTTTCGTACTCGTTTCTGCTGGCGTGTCGAGGGCTCTGGGACACTCTCCGACGATCCAAGGGTGCGTTTGGTGCCTTTCGATAGTTTTGCTTTCGGTTGCATGGGAGGAATGACAAGTTTCTTGATGTCTTGCCAGAGACTGTCCCCATAGGTCGAGAACCACAACCAACGACCTGCAAGCACGCGTTCCAAATGCTTTTTCGAGTGGATTGGCCCAACCGACGACAATAGGTCAATTGTCTCGTCCTTCAAGATGCCAGATGCACCGAATAGCGAGTCTGGAAAGTCATGAGCCAGAACCGAGGTACGCCACTTATTGAGCGCGTTTTTCACGTTCACATTTGGCTCCCCCCGTTTGATAGTTGCAGTGCTTCGTTCAGTGACTATGGCCTGGCCGGGACGTGTTCGTTCAAGTAATGTGGGATCGCAATTGTCGCAGCATGGGACTGTGGGGTCTTAAAGATATTGTAAGTCACATACTAGAGTATCTTCTGTTTCAATCAACTCACGAGGTTGCTGATTTCCAAAGATCCTCGTCAAAACCAAGCGCCGACATTTCCCAGTCTGAACCAGACTATAGAGGCCCTCGTCTGGTGCGTCAAAGTCGATCGGCACATCTTGCTGTGATGGCACATCATCCTCGGGTCGGCCACCGAACGCTCCTCGTTTCAAGCCATGGAGTACGGCATAGTCCTTACTTGCTTTTGTGTATGTCTTTGACTGACGTACCCTTCCAGGTTTCTTCCCCACCTTTCCTTTTCCGCTTGCAGTTTCGTTGCTAGCCTCGTTAAGCTTGGCAAGATCTGCGTCGTACGTGGATTTTTCAACAAGGAGAACTGCGAGTCCTGTTCTTCCTGATGCTCGTGCTGCACGGCCAGCTCTTTGAACAAAGCTTGAGACTGTCGATGGAAGTTTCCATTGGACCACAATGTCGACGTCCGGGATATTACAGCCCTTGCAAGTTGTTAACTAAATTACCAAGACAGCAGTACAAATGACCTCTTACCATTCCCGCAGCATCTGTACAGACCAGAATACGAACAACCCCATTTTTAAACAAGTTCATCACCTCAGCACGGTATTCCGCGGAGAACGCCGCACTGTATGGACGTACCAGACCGAGCTCGCGTAAATCCTGTGAAAGCCGCATGTATATTCGGTCTTCAATATCGACACCAACTGCTGTATCGTCCGCATATACGAAAGCCTTTGGGATCTGCGATGGGTCCGTGACATTGTCGGGGATAAGGAAATCCAGATCGCTGTACGTATTCATGTTATTCTGCATTGCACGTATGACAATTGAAACATTTGGACGGTCATTCCCCAGGTTGATATTGACGTAGTCATCTTTTCCGAATTGGAGTTTGTTGAGGACATCGCGCCGCACGCGTGGTGGGAGTGTTGCCGACATTGCTACTATTGGTGTGCCCTTCGGAAGCAATGCACGAAGAATTCCAAGGCTTCCGTACTTCTTTCTGAAGCCAGAACCCCAATGGGATACAACGTGAGCCTCGTCCACCACGACTGACAGGATGCGGCGTGCCATTTCTGCATTCCGTAGCACATTGCTAATAAACCTTTTTGACAGCAACATCTCGGGGGATATAACCACAATCTGCCATGTACCTGCACATATTTTCTGATACAGGTATGTTAAGAGTTAGTAGACGCAGAATTGTTAACCGATGGGACCCTTACAGTCATGACCTCTGGCGTACAGCCGCCATGTGCACTGTTAACCGCTATGGCGGTTAGCTTAAATTCTTGTTCAAATGTCTTCACCTGTGCAATATGGCATGGTAAGTCGTACTTTCTTCAGACATAAAACTTGGGTCTGACCTGCTCTTCTTGTAGCGCAATCAATGGCGAGACCATGATTGTAACCTTTCCTTTACTTTTCTCGTGGACATGAGGACCAGCCGCGATTGCTGTTTTTCCAGTACCCGTTCCTGCATGTACGAGGACACTTCTCCCAAGAAGCTGTGCCTCAATACCTTCAGACTGGTGGGGACGTGCTTCTGTCCAGCCAAATGCACTCTGGAGTTTACCCAGGAAGCCTTCCAGATCCTCGTGTGTTAGTGGTTCTCGTGTCGGCCATGAATCGTTTGGAGGTGTTCGGCGTGCCTTCCGCTTTTTCTTCTGGTTTCGAGGTAGCATCGATGTTGTGGATGCAGTATGAGGTGGTTGAATGAGCGTGATCGAAAATTTGCTCTGAGCCACCACCGATCATTAAACCTCCTATACATAAATCCGACCACTGTACCTCTGCCTCTTCTGCCAATGAACCTACCACCGTCGAGTCCTCTCACTGACTTCAGTGACCAAGATGATATCGAGACTACTCCTATGTTACAACATGACTGGGGAACTCCACCATCGACCCCTACACGGCCGCGGCCAAATTCCGTCCGACCTTTTCCTCTTGCCGGGTCCTCTGCCATTCCTGGCATAACGAACTTTACACACCAACGGAGTCTTTCACTCTCACCTCAAACTACTCCTCGACATCTTGATAATAATTTGATACCAGATCTTTCGAGCGATGGCCCAGTTCAGAGTAGTCCCGTTGTTGGGACAGCAAAGGAGAGAGCAGAGCATCGTCGTCGAAAGGGGCATAAGAAACATATCGCATCACTTGCAGCACAGAAGGAAGCACGGGAAACCTCAGCAGCGGCACAGAAGAAAAAAGATCTCGATGAGGTTCTTTCCCTCCTGAAACAGAAGGGTTTGAGGTTCGGTGACCTCATGACCTATGTTTTCGATCCTGAGGAACGGCAGGGAACTGTTCGCTGGCAAGAATTTTTTGTCGTTCCAGGACTTGCATCACAAATTCTCGACTGGTGGACCTCTTCACGCAATAGTGAGCAAGGGCAAAAGGAGGTTCACGAGTGGGCAGTGGATCATGTCTCCAAAGCAGTGGCTCGCGAGGCACGAGTAGTGACAAAATCGAAGGACCTGCAGACCATGCAGAAAACGGTCGATCAGCAAATGTTGAAAGACTTTAGATTCACGTCAATATTCGAGAAACTGCAAGGGATGGCCTCCACGAGCATCCGGATCTTTCAATCCTTTGCGACTTCTCCTCGTGCTACCAAGCACACAAAGCGTCGGCAAGAACGAACGAAAACGGTGCGTTTTCTTCTGTCATTGTTTCGTACATAATTTCTAATACTGTTCAATCTATGCTACAGGTTGTCACGTCGGCTGCGCTTGCATGTCTCGGCGAGTATAGCCATGCAAACAATCTTGCTAAGCGTGTTCTTGGTCTGTATCTATATGCGACTGGTTCACAGAGGCAGTCGATTTCAGTGCTCTCGACATTAGGCTTGTCTGAGAGCTATTCCAATATCGTCTCTCGTAACGTTCAGCGCACGCGTTCTAAGAAACCTGTGGCTACCAGTGTCGAATCTACTCATAACGGAGCCGCTGATACACTTCCCACCATGAACTCGACACCGGCCACTACAAATACAACACTGGCTACCTCGGACTCTGCACCCACTGCCACGGAACATGCACCTACCCTAACGGATCCTACACCTATTGTACAACGCACAGGCACTCTTCGCCAGCTGTCTGGCTCAATGCGAGATATGGTGCGTAGTATCGCATCTACTGGATTGTACGGAGTTGTTTATGACAACATTAATATTATGTTCCGTAATGCAGAACAGGTTATCGGCCATCATGGTGAGCATACTTTGGTGTTCAATGTTAAAATACGCTGATAAGAGACCAGACTCACAGGAAAACGGGACCTGTGCAACGGTCTTTCGACTCTGGAAGGCACGTCTCGAGGATATTCAAACATCAGATTTTCAGCATGCTTTCCTAAATGCACAGCCCCTACACATTACGAACATCCTCCATACCGCCGACGAACGCAGGCAGTTCAAACTCAATATCATATTCACCATTCTCCGTGTCGCTGTGAGATTTGGTGGTGACGGCTTCAAGAAATTTGAAGCTGAGCTTTCGGCGAAGCAGCCAGTCTCGCCTCACAAAATAGAAACCCACAAAACCGAGATCCACCCGCTACCGGCATGGAATATAGATGAATCCACAATTACTGGCAATGCCGAAGTTGATTCAGCGATTGTCCAAGAGCTCCGTCTCAATAATATGGCTGACTTTTGGCGGCGGGTTCGTTTTCTTGGTGGTGATCAGCTCTCGATGGCGCGACTTCGCGCCCTGGAAAATATTCGTGCTGGCCATGAGTCAGGCTATCACGGGTTCTTTTGGGGTGCTTGGATGCCGGGCTTGTTTCATGGGAAGATTGCTGATATGCACGGCTTCCTCACTACACATTGGGGAAAGCCTAATGCTGGTGATCGCAATCCTGGCTGTCTCGCCTTTCACAACACATGCCTTGACCGACTTCCCATCACTCTTACATCCCTCCCACCCTTTCGTACCTGCCGTGATCTGGTCTTTGTTTCTCTATATGCTCGAGTACTTCACTGTCTGCTCCTCATCTCCAAATCCACCACCGTCGATGAGTATCTTGCAAAAACTGATACATGGGACAAGTTTGAGGCACACGGCCAGCAGATCTATGACCAGTTTGTGCAGACAAGTATTGTCGATGACCTTCGATGGAAACGCTCGACATCGAGCTCAGAAACCCTGTCCGAGAGTGATATGGTGTTCGAAAATGCAGTTTTGTTTCTCCGAGACGCACTTATCTCCCGCGAGTTTACGGATGCTGTTAAGGCAGGGGATTCCGGTCGTGTTTTGCTGGTGCTAAAGATCTGGGCATTGAGCTTTCGCGGCAGTGGGCGTACAAAATATGCATACGAGATGCTCCACATTATCCACAATCTCACGCATATCTGGCCTAAACCGATCCGGTATGTATCTTGTAGTAATTCTAAGTTTATTTTTGCTGACCTGAACTCCCGCTTCCTAGAGATATTGTGCTCAACAACTGGCTTCTGAATCCAACAGGAAAGGACAATGTGTTCGTTGAGATGGACTTGGTCCAAGAGCACCTCAACTTCTGGATCAAGGTATATTATGTTTCTATGCCGTAAAATTCTGGTTTCTTACACGACAATTACAGAACTACTATAAAGCTCATGGTGTGAACGCATCATGGGAATGGCTTGAGCTTGTTGCGCCATGTGTCCAAGCTCTTCGGGACCTCGCAAACGGCCTCAACGACACCTTGGGTGATGACCAGGGTACACGCCATGCCCCGCCTGATCTTACAGAGGATATCGAGACCCTCATGGACAGCCTCAAGGAGCACGGAGTGTACACCATTCAAAAAGGCCGTGTTCTCGATGACGATGACCTGCCAGTGAAGGACATCATATCCGTTGGTCTACAAAACCTCATGGATAGCACAAAGAGCCCGTTAACGGAATACAACGAGAACTTTCTGCGACTACAGCGACGACGACGCAAGCAACCCATCATTATTCCAACCGACACAGCTGGCACTGATCACACTCCCAACGCCACTGCACAAAGTCTCGAGACATCCGAAACACCTGAAGGCAGCCTCCCAGACCCAGAACTTGTGAATGTCGTGACCTCAGCCACTCCATCTTATGATGCGGATGTCTCTGCAGACCTTCCCGATGACGATGAGCAAGCAGACGAACCATCAGAGCTTTCACGCATCCTCGATGACCTTGTTTCTGGAGAGCCGGAATCGACTTTGACGTGTGAGGATGCGGGTGATGTGGCCTTGGACATGGATATTGCCCAATATCTTAATTTAGATGAGCTTGAGGTCTCGAGTGGCTCAGAGGATGAGGATGAGGGGGATGAACACTCGATACTGTAGGCATAGACATTGAAATTTCACTAAGTCCCGCGTGACAAAGCGTGACCCTCCAAAATATGAACCGTTACTCCCAGCCGCTTCACAGCGTAGTGCAGCGGAGTTTGAAGCGGCTGGGAGTAACGGTTCATATTTTGGAGGGTCACGCTTTGTCACGCGGGACTTAGTGAAATTTCAATGTCTATGCCTACAGTATCGAGTGTTCATCCCCCTCATCCTCATCCTCTGAGCCACTCGAGACCTCAAGCTCATCTAAATTAAGATATTGGGCAATATCCATGTCCAAGGCCACATCACCCGCATCCTCACACGTCAAAGTCGATTCCGGCTCTCCAGAAACAAGGTCATCGAGGATGCGTGAAAGCTCTGATGGTTCGTCTGCTTGCTCATCGTCATCGGGAAGGTCTGCAGAGACATCCGCATCATAAGATGGAGTGGCTGAGGTCACGACATTCACAAGTTCTGGGTCTGGGAGGCTGCCTTCAGGTGTTTCGGATGTCTCGAGACTTTGTGCAGTGGCGTTGGGAGTGTGATCAGTGCCAGCTGTGTCGGTTGGAATAATGATGGGTTGCTTGCGTCGTCGTCGCTGTAGTCGCAGAAAGTTCTCGTTGTATTCCGTTAACGGGCTCTTTGTGCTATCCATGAGGTTTTGTAGACCAACGGATATGATGTCCTTCACTGGCAGGTCATCGTCATCGAGAACACGGCCTTTTTGAATGGTGTACACTCCGTGCTCCTTGAGGCTGTCCATGAGGGTCTCGATATCCTCTGTAAGATCAGGCGGGGCATGGCGTGTACCCTGGTCATCACCCAAGGTGTCGTTGAGGCCGTTTGCGAGGTCCCGAAGAGCTTGGACACATGGCGCAACAAGCTCAAGCCATTCCCATGATGCGTTCACACCATGAGCTTTATAGTAGTTCTGTAATTGTCGTGTAAGAAACCAGAATTTTACGGCATAGAAACATAATATACCTTGATCCAGAAGTTGAGGTGCTCTTGGACCAAGTCCATCTCAACGAACACATTGTCCTTTCCTGTTGGATTCAGAAGCCAGTTGTTGAGCACAATATCTCTAGGAAGCGGGAGTTCAGGTCAGCAAAAATAAACTTAGAATTACTACAAGATACATACCGGATCGGTTTAGGCCAGATATGCGTGAGATTGTGGATAATGTGGAGCATCTCGTATGCATATTTTGTACGCCCACTGCCGCGAAAGCTCAATGCCCAGATCTTTAGCACCAGCAAAACACGACCGGAATCCCCTGCCTTAACAGCATCCGTAAACTCGCGGGAGATAAGTGCGTCTCGGAGAAACAAAACTGCATTTTCGAACACCATATCACTCTCGGACAGGGTTTCTGAGCTCGATGTCGAGCGTTTCCATCGAAGGTCATCGACAATACTTGTCTGCACAAACTGGTCATAGATCTGCTGGCCGTGTGCCTCAAACTTGTCCCATGTATCAGTTTTTGCAAGATACTCATCGACGGTGGTGGATTTGGAGATGAGGAGCAGACAGTGAAGTACTCGAGCATATAGAGAAACAAAGACCAGATCACGGCAGGTACGAAAGGGTGGGAGGGATGTAAGAGTGATGGGAAGTCGGTCAAGGCATGTGTTGTGAAAGGCGAGACAGCCAGGATTGCGATCACCAGCATTAGGCTTTCCCCAATGTGTAGTGAGGAAGCCGTGCATATCAGCAATCTTCCCATGAAACAAGCCCGGCATCCAAGCACCCCAAAAGAACCCGTGATAGCCTGACTCATGGCCAGCACGAATATTTTCCAGGGCGCGAAGTCGCGCCATCGAGAGCTGATCACCACCAAGAAAACGAACCCGCCGCCAAAAGTCAGCCATATTATTGAGACGGAGCTCTTGGACAATCGCTGAATCAACTTCGGCATTGCCAGTAATTGTGGATTCATCTATATTCCATGCCGGTAGCGGGTGGATCTCGGTTTTGTGGGTTTCTATTTTGTGAGGCGAGACTGGCTGCTTCGCCGAAAGCTCAGCTTCAAATTTCTTGAAGCCGTCACCACCAAATCTCACAGCGACACGGAGAATGGTGAATATGATATTGAGTTTGAACTGCCTGCGTTCGTCGGCGGTATGGAGGATGTTCGTAATGTGTAGGGGCTGTGCATTTAGGAAAGCATGCTGAAAATCTGATGTTTGAATATCCTCGAGACGTGCCTTCCAGAGTCGAAAGACCGTTGCACAGGTCCCGTTTTCCTGTGAGTCTGGTCTCTTATCAGCGTATTTTAACATTGAACACCAAAGTATGCTCACCATGATGGCCGATAACCTGTTCTGCATTACGGAACATAATATTAATGTTGTCATAAACAACTCCGTACAATCCAGTAGATGCGATACTACGCACCATATCTCGCATTGAGCCAGACAGCTGGCGAAGAGTGCCTGTGCGTTGTACAATAGGTGTAGGATCCGTTAGGGTAGGTGCATGTTCCGTGGCAGTGGGTGCAGAGTCCGAGGTAGCCAGTGTTGTATTTGTAGTGGCCGGTGTCGAGTTCATGGTGGGAAGTGTATCAGCGGCTCCGTTATGAGTAGATTCGACACTGGTAGCCACAGGTTTCTTAGAACGCGTGCGCTGAACGTTACGAGAGACGATATTGGAATAGCTCTCAGACAAGCCTAATGTCGAGAGCACTGAAATCGACTGCCTCTGTGAACCAGTCGCATATAGATACAGACCAAGAACACGCTTAGCAAGATTGTTTGCATGGCTATACTCGCCGAGACATGCAAGCGCAGCCGACGTGACAACCTGTAGCATAGATTGAACAGTATTAGAAATTATGTACGAAACAATGACAGAAGAAAACGCACCGTTTTCGTTCGTTCTTGCCGACGCTTTGTGTGCTTGGTAGCACGAGGAGAAGTCGCAAAGGATTGAAAGATCCGGATGCTCGTGGAGGCCATCCCTTGCAGTTTCTCGAATATTGACGTGAATCTAAAGTCTTTCAACATTTGCTGATCGACCGTTTTCTGCATGGTCTGCAGGTCCTTCGATTTTGTCACTACTCGTGCCTCGCGAGCCACTGCTTTGGAGACATGATCCACTGCCCACTCGTGAACCTCCTTTTGCCCTTGCTCACTATTGCGTGAAGAGGTCCACCAGTCGAGAATTTGTGATGCAAGTCCTGGAACGACAAAAAATTCTTGCCAGCGAACAGTTCCCTGCCGTTCCTCAGGATCGAAAACATAGGTCATGAGGTCACCGAACCTCAAACCCTTCTGTTTCAGGAGGGAAAGAACCTCATCGAGATCTTTTTTCTTCTGTGCCGCTGCTGAGGTTTCCCGTGCTTCCTTCTGTGCTGCAAGTGATGCGATATGTTTCTTATGCCCCTTTCGACGACGATGCTCTGCTCTCTCCTTTGCTGTCCCAACAACGGGACTACTCTGAACTGGGCCATCGCTCGAAAGATCTGGTATCAAATTATTATCAAGATGTCGAGGAGTAGTTTGAGGTGAGAGTGAAAGACTCCGTTGGTGTGTAAAGTTCGTTATGCCAGGAATGGCAGAGGACCCGGCAAGAGGAAAAGGTCGGACGGAATTTGGCCGCGGCCGTGTAGGGGTCGATGGTGGAGTTCCCCAGTCATGTTGTAACATAGGAGTAGTCTCGATATCATCTTGGTCACTGAAGTCAGTGAGAGGACTCGACGGTGGTAGGTTCATTGGCAGAAGAGGCAGAGGTACAGTGGTCGGATTTATGTATAGGAGGTTTAATGATCGGTGGTGGCTCAGAGCAAATTTTCGATCACGCTCATTCAACCACCTCATACTGCATCCACAACATCGATGCTACCTCGAAACCAGAAGAAAAAGCGGAAGGCACGCCGAACACCTCCAAACGATTCATGGCCGACACGAGAACCACTAACACACGAGGATCTGGAAGGCTTCCTGGGTAAACTCCAGAGTGCATTTGGCTGGACAGAAGCACGTCCCCACCAGTCTGAAGGTATTGAGGCACAGCTTCTTGGGAGAAGTGTCCTCGTACATGCAGGAACGGGTACTGGAAAAACAGCAATCGCGGCTGGTCCTCATGTCCACGAGAAAAGTAAAGGAAAGGTTACAATCATGGTCTCGCCATTGATTGCGCTACAAGAAGAGCAGGTCAGACCCAAGTTTTATGTCTGAAGAAAGTACGACTTACCATGCCATATTGCACAGGTGAAGACATTTGAACAAGAATTTAAGCTAACCGCCATAGCGGTTAACAGTGCACATGGCGGCTGTACGCCAGAGGTCATGACTGTAAGGGTCCCATCGGTTAACAATTCTGCGTCTACTAACTCTTAACATACCTGTATCAGAAAATATGTGCAGGTACATGGCAGATTGTGGTTATATCCCCCGAGATGTTGCTGTCAAAAAGGTTTATTAGCAATGTGCTACGGAATGCAGAAATGGCACGCCGCATCCTGTCAGTCGTGGTGGACGAGGCTCACGTTGTATCCCATTGGGGTTCTGGCTTCAGAAAGAAGTACGGAAGCCTTGGAATTCTTCGTGCATTGCTTCCGAAGGGCACACCAATAGTAGCAATGTCGGCAACACTCCCACCACGCGTGCGGCGCGATGTCCTCAACAAACTCCAATTCGGAAAAGATGACTACGTCAATATCAACCTGGGGAATGACCGTCCAAATGTTTCAATTGTCATACGTGCAATGCAGAATAACATGAATACGTACAGCGATCTGGATTTCCTTATCCCCGACAATGTCACGGACCCATCGCAGATCCCAAAGGCTTTCGTATATGCGGACGATACAGCAGTTGGTGTCGATATTGAAGACCGAATATACATGCGGCTTTCACAGGATTTACGCGAGCTCGGTCTGGTACGTCCATACAGTGCGGCGTTCTCCGCGGAATACCGTGCTGAGGTGATGAACTTGTTTAAAAATGGGGTTGTTCGTATTCTGGTCTGTACAGATGCTGCGGGAATGGTAAGAGGTCATTTGTACTGCTGTCTTGGTAATTTAGTTAACAACTTGCAAGGGCTGTAATATCCCGGACGTCGACATTGTGGTCCAATGGAAACTTCCATCGACAGTCTCAAGCTTTGTTCAAAGAGCTGGCCGTGCAGCACGAGCATCAGGAAGAACAGGACTCGCAGTTCTCCTTGTTGAAAAATCCACGTACGACGCAGATCTTGCCAAGCTTAACGAGGCTAGCAACGAAACTGCAAGCGGAAAAGGAAAGGTGGGGAAGAAACCTGGAAGGGTACGTCAGTCAAAGACATACACAAAAGCAAGTAAGGACTATGCCGTACTCCATGGCTTGAAACGAGGAGCGTTCGGTGGCCGACCCGAGGATGATGTGCCATCACAGCAAGATGTGCCGATCGACTTTGACGCACCAGACGAGGGCCTCTATAGTCTGGTTCAGACTGGGAAATGTCGGCGCTTGGTTTTGACGAGGATCTTTGGAAATCAGCAACCTCGTGAGTTGATTGAAACAGAAGATACTCTAGTATGTGACTTACAATATCTTTAAGACCCCACAGTCCCATGCTGCGACAATTGCGATCCCACATTACTTGAACGAACACGTCCCGGCCAGGCCATAGTCACTGAACGAAGCACTGCAACTATCAAACGGGGGGAGCCAAATGTGAACGTGAAAAACGCGCTCAATAAGTGGCGTACCTCGGTTCTGGCTCATGACTTTCCAGACTCGCTATTCGGTGCATCTGGCATCTTGAAGGACGAGACAATTGACCTATTGTCGTCGGTTGGGCCAATCCACTCGAAAAAGCATTTGGAACGCGTGCTTGCAGGTCGTTGGTTGTGGTTCTCGACCTATGGGGACAGTCTCTGGCAAGACATCAAGAAACTTGTCATTCCTCCCATGCAACCGAAAGCAAAACTATCGAAAGGCACCAAACGCACCCTTGGATCGTCGGAGAGTGTCCCAGAGCCCTCGACACGCCAGCAGAAACGAGTACGAAAAGAAGCGCTGCCACGCGTTCAAGGTCAAGCCGCCCAAAATCCCGTCTTCGCATCACCTCCCACCCGTAGTCAGGTGACTGGGTGCAGTACACCCACCTCATTCTCGAGCACCAGCCGACCCTTGTCAATCCCTACAACACCTACAATGCACCCCACACCCGGATACAACCCATACATGTCCTATGTTCACAACCCTTACCTGGCCAATCAACTCTACACCTATTCTCCCTATTATGCTGCTCCAAATCCTGCAAATCTAACTACTCCTACCCCTCAACATCATCCACAAATACCCACTGTCCAGTTTGAACACTATTCCCCAGTTCCTGGTCCTTCGAGGCTACATCCTCGTCCCCCCAATTAGCCGAGAATTCACGAAGTCATTTTCATTCAAAAAAATAGTTTTTTTTAAACCTATGCCATTCTGATCTACTGTCTTCAAAACATACTATAAACATGGTGCTACGGAAACGTTTTTTTGAGGTGTTGAAGCCAATTTTTTTCGAAGTCGGCGTCACGCTGAGGGGATCCTCCAAAAAGTGAACCGTTCCTCCCAGTCCTTACGCGGTGCACTTGCCTTTCACACTCCGCCTCCCAAAAGAAGACGATGTTGCTCTTGTTTGTGTGCTGCAAATTATAGGTAGTACAACGCGTAAGGACGGCTTGCGAGTCTACATCATTGCCATTAATTTGAACCTGTGCTTCGCAGTGACCGACAGCGTTCTGACATCCGACTTCTTGGGCGCTGCGGAATTGAATCTATGTCGAGGGCTCCGAAACCTCCGCTTCTAGAACCAACTGTTGAGGAGCATTTGCACCTTTCCGAGTTCACCGTATGCCTTGCACCACCATTCGACTGTTAATACTGACGTGGGTGTGGAACAGGGCAAGTTTGATGTTACGGACTTCGTTGGGTCCGTCTCGGAGAAGCTCATTAGCCAATCTAAATCGGATAACGGACGTATGTTGATATTGCATTCGAGCTCAGTTCCAGTACCAATTGGCAAACAGCATTTGATCCGAAACCCTTCATAAGAACTTTCGAGGCGGCTGTGGATAGGCTTATCGCTGTACGCAAAGATGTGCAGGCAAAGACAGAGCAGATGGAGAAGAGTGTCCGGGTGTCTGAGCGAGAGTACTCTAAGAAGATGGCAGACCTAAATCGGGGGTTCGAGGTATGGTCTTGCGAGTTGTCAGACGTTGACGACCGACGTTGACGACTGGCGTTGCTACTCTTCTAGGCCGTTGGAGGCTCGTTTTCTGGCATGGAAGCGCGAATGAACGAGGTTAGCAGTACTGCTGTTCGGATAGGTATGTCAGTCCCATTTGCCTCAGTATTGGTATCCAATAAATATCAGGTGAACAACTCGAAACTGTACACCTCGAGCGCCAGAGGGCTCAAGCCGCATACGACATCATCGATTTTTACAACCAGTTAAGCAAAGGGGACACGGCTCGTCTAGATACCATGAGAAAAGAAGGAAGGGCTGGTCGACGCCAGGTTGCAGTGATCCTCCGACGACTGAACACGGTTGCGAAAGAGGTCGACCTTCCCACAGCAGACAAGGTTCTTAATGCATGGTTTTCTCTTTCAAACTTGCTAAATTCTTCCGAAGACGCGTGAAAACATCGAGAAGTATTGCGAGAAGTTTGAGAAGGAGATGCTCAACCTGTTCGATCGGTGTTACCGGAAGGGTGACCCCAAGATGATGCATGTACGCTCGGACCTTCCCCGTACTGTTAGCCTTACCTTATTCCCATTTTCTGGCCAGCACTGCGCGCAGACTCTGCTAGAATTTAACGGCGGAGCATCTTGCGTCCAAGTTTATGTGAATCAGCATGACTTCTTTATCAACAACGTACGGACCAACAAACCAATAGATGATAATCTATTGTATGTTTATCCTCCTTGCCTGGTCAACGTACCCTGATGACGCCAATTTCTCTGTAGATGGGACGTCCTACCAGATCCTGACGCAACGTCTCCAAAGAGCGAGCAAGGATTGACAGAGTTATTTTCCGAAATTCGCGCCACTGTAGAAACAGAGGCACAAATTGTAAAAGCCGTTTTTCCAAATCCATCAGTGGTAATGCAGGTCTTTCTACAGCGCGTCTTTGCACAATCGGTAAGCAAAATCTGTCCTGCATAAGAATTACAGACTGATCACCTTCCAGATCCAACAACACATGGAGCAACTGCTTCATAGAGGCACATCAATATCGGACCTGGCGTACCTTCGCGTGCTTCAGCTCGTCCATATCCAGGCTTCAAACCTGGTGGAAGATCTCAAGACCTACGAACTCCCTCATGTATCGCCACGGACGCCTTATGAGGCTACTGAATTTCGACGTTCCTTGACAGGCTCCGCTGCAATAGCACCTGGAACATCTGCGGCCGTTAGTACTATGCTAGAAACTGCCATGGAGGAGCTTTTTGTGCCTTATACGGAAGGACAGCGGTATCTTGAACGCGAAAGCCGCAGCCTTGGCGCCCTCTACTCAAGTCTTCTAGATAAATTCACGCGATATCACGTATACTATTATGTTTCTCTCTTTCCTCGGGACGTCTGAATGACCCGTTCTTCCTCCACAGGATAAAACTCAAAAGGGGAAATCGTCGATGTTCGACCGTATGGTGAACCAACTGAGCGCTGCTGCAGCGACTACATCCACAGGCGGTGGCTCGACGACTTCAGCACAGGCCGCCGCTGCTCTGATGCGATTTGGCGGTATCAACACTAGCGCTCAAGATAAATCGGGTGAGGAGCCTATACGCGAGGAGGATGGACTGTTGAGCGTCGACACAGCTGAGAAGATGCTGAAATGGCATGCAGAAGCCATTGGTAGATGCGTGGAGCTCAGTCTACCTAACGACGTGTAAGTGCGGTTATGCTGTGGTAAACTGATAACGGCTCACAACGAATAGTGCAAAAAATACTTTTGCACTACTTCGTGTTCTGGCAGAGGCCATTGGTAATGCTTATGTTGGCGCAGCTATTGAGACGTACGTGTTAAGACAATGTCTCCGAATCCAAACTCATGGGTATCTAGTGCTCAGGTGCGGCTGGAGGCGGCAGACACGAGATCAGAACCAAGTCTGCAACCGTTGGCGATTTTGCGTTCCGTTGACCTTATCTGCCATCTTTGGCAACAATACGTCAACACTGCTCTGCTCCCCCTGGCCAGCTCGTCGGTAACAACCCGTCGCGAGATGGTGGTTTTCAATAATCAATCTGTCAGCCGATTAGAAGGTGGTGCAAACCACTTGTTGCAACGTGTTATGGATTGTAGGTTTATACCAAGCGATCGTTCACTCGAACTGAAGTTTTCTGCAGCGATCGTCTCATGGTTGTCGGCGCAGCTCACGAAACAGAAACGCAACGACTTCAATCCACGAGACGACGACCTATCGTTCGCTCGTGTCAATACCGAACCATGCATTGCATGCTGTGACATATTGGAGAAGGTCCGAGATGCTTCTAACCAGAATCTGAGTGGGAAGAACCTTGAGGTTTTCCTCACTGAGATAGGAGTCGCATTCCATAGGTGAGGGCATTTCACTGCCTCAGCTGGCAATTGTTAATGATTCATATCAACAGCTCTCTTCTTGAACATCTCCGGAAGTTCCCTGTCAGCGCCACTGGAGGTCTCATGCTCGCCAAGTATATCATCGTTTCCTTGCATACGACCAACGCTAACGTCGTCCTCTCCAGGGACCTCAAAATGTACCAGGACACGATTAGCAGCTTCGGTATCCCTGCACTCCACGAACGCTTCGAGTTCATTCGCCAACTCGGGAACGTATTCCTTGTCCGTCCTGAGATTCTCAAGTCATACATCACAGAGAATTACCTCGGACGCATCGATGCTAGTCTCCTCAAACCTTACCTCACATTGCGGAGCGACTGGGGCCAGTTTGGGAAAATCTTCAATGATGCACAGGGCATACCGGACGACGGAGCGCCTGAAGGACGAGGCTTGAAAGATCGCTTTGGTCGTCTGAGCGTCATGATGAAGGAGCTGGAGGGGATGAAGCTCAGTGAAGGCATTCACATGGGGATGCCTAATATCCCAGTAAGCTTTGCTGGAGGCTTCACAATGCCGTCACGGCCTTTTGGGAATTAGTGATAGTGGTTCTTTTATATTTGTTGTATCTATTTATTCTCCTTTGAAGACAGCCTTTCGTTTCTCTTTGAATGCTTGTAAGGCCTCCAGTCGGTCTTTAGTCGTCAGAAGGGTTTCATAGGTCGCGCGCTCAAAGTCAAGACCTGATGTTGGCAGTTAGGAATGGCTCAGATCAGAGAAGTTCAACTTACCGGTTTCAAGTGCCAAGTCTTCAGATCGAGAGATGGCTTGCTTCGCGGCCCTGAGAGCCAGAGGAGCTGCAGCAACAAGACTGAGAATAACTTCTCCTAGTTTAGTTTGACAACTCATACCGTTCTTTGATATGGTTTCTGCGAGTTTCAGGGCACGGTCGAAAGCACTCCCATCAGGACTTGATACATAGTCGACAAGACCTGCTCAGACCTCAGCAAAGCCGCAAATGAGAATGAAAGCAACAGATTCTCATACCCCAGGCAAGAGCTTCCTCTGCAGTCAGTGTGCGTGCTGTAAAAATCAGGTCTTTGGCTTTGGCAGGGCCCAAAAGTCTAGCAGCTCTCTGGGTTCCACCTGCACCGGGTATAATCCCAAGACTCGTCTCAGGCAGACCAATCTTAGTCACACTGTGTCCTGCAAAAATGATAAATATCACATATGTGAATAGTGATAGTACCAAATACCTGCTACCCGCAAGTCACACGCTAAGCTCAGCTCCAGTCCACCACCGAGAGCAGGCCCGTCGATCGCGGCAATTGTGGGCATGGGAAGGTTCTCCAGTTTCCCCAGAGCATCACGAAGGTCCGCGAGAAACTTCGCAACCTGCATTTGGGACATCGAGCGCCTTTCCGCAAGGTCTGCGCCAGCGCAAAAGGAGCCTATAGTCGTGGAACGCAAGATTAAGACGCGCACACTGTCAATCGGTGAGTGTTAATATCGACGGAGGAATGCGGTCCGTACCTCTTGTCGAAGTGTACCCGCTCAAGGCTTTCTCTGAATTGCTACAGGCGGTTATTGTTGAGACGCGTACAGTCTGTTTACGCTGTGCCCACCTCTAAAAGCGCCAGAGAGATGGCATTCTTACTCCGTGGCCGATTGAGGGAAAGACATGTAATTCCAGGATGCGACGCAACAGGTTCCAAGAAAGCCTCTGTGGATGAAGTCGATAGATATCTGCGGGCTGCAAGTACGCGGAGTGGCCGTAGCGACCTAAGCAGCGACATGGAGGCAGGAGAACTCAAACCTACGAGAGAAAGCGAAACTTGACCCAAGCTCCGGTCAGGCCCCGGGAAGCTCCCCTCAAGGTCTGTCCGGGAAATCACCCCAAAATCGGCCTCAAATATGCAATGTTTCCGGCCTAAAATATGCAATATTGGACAAGGGTCTGGGCGTGCGGAGGCACGTGATATTTGATGCGCCAAAAACGCGTCTCGCCTCCGGATAATTGCCTTAAAAAAGGAGCTATTTGGGATTGCGCCGGGTGTCCTCTGTTATAAACTAAAATTTGGCCCAAAGTCCCGCCCCTTCCCGCCATCAGGTCGCGGAAAATTTCTCCATCTTGCCCTCAAATATGCAATCTTTCGACAGTAATTCTATATTATAAAAGAACCCCCCGTTTTTGCCACGTGGCCTAAACCACCATATAAGGTAGCGAGTCACCAAATAAGGATGGTAGACCAGGTGGTGTAAGCAACCATATATGGTAGCCAGCCGCGATTCGGATGCAAACCACCTTAGAATACACGGGTAACTGCTAAAGCACGGGAAATAACTGCTAAATGCCACGGGAAGTAACTGCTAAAGGGCAAGGAACTGCTGATAGTATGGAAATGGCACAGGTAAATAACTGCTAAAGTACGGGAAGTAACTGCTAGAACTCAGGAGTAATGTAACTGCTAAATGCCACGGGAAGTGACTGCTAACTGCTAGAAGTAAGTGCTAACTGCCACGGGAAGTGACTGCTAAATGCTATCGGTAAATAACTGCTCTGTCATTTTGATAAGTTGTGACTAGGTACTATTTTACGGTTGAATTCTGAAGCTGCTGTAAACCGTGCGAAGCACGGGTAACTGCTAGTTTCAAAAATCTCCTCCCTCCGGAGCCTGAAATATGCTATTTGGAGACAGGAATATGGCCATTTTGGGGCCCTAAAATATGCTATTTTCCGGACAGACCTATAGGGGAGCTTCCCGGGGCCTCTCCGGTCGGACCTGATCTGAATGTGACATTCATGTGATCGAAATACGTGACACATAGTCACGTGCTTCGTGACTCCCCGTTCCCCTCGCATTGCAAGACCGCGGTCCGCACGTAAGTTTAAGCAATGTTGACTTTTGCAACGTAGATCAAGCAACGATCACTTTCCCGACCGTCAACGTTGCTTATTGGGATCGTACATATCATCGCATTTCATACTGTACATCAGTACAGCTGTTTGTTGGTAGAAGCCTTTGAAAGCTTGAATTGGTTACATATTTCCTTGTGTTACTAATAGGTCGCGCTCTGCGTCAAGATAGAGAGAATAAGTCAAACAATAAATATAGATCCTGCACGAACAATGAGTCTTAGTAAGTACAAAAAAGCGGGTCCGAAATACTACGTACCATGAAGTTTTACACAATCGGCGTCAAGGTCATGCACCGCCATAGAACGAATCTATAGACGGTTGATAAGAGTCTCGAGCAACGAACTTTCGGTTGACCACTGGCGGCGCAGCAGCATCAGTGGGAGGGGGAACGTAATATGACGGCGGCGAATGATGGGAGGAGGCTGAATTGTTGGAGGAGTGGGAGAAGTCGGAGTCTCGCTCTTGGACAGACGAGAGGCCTTGGCCAGGATACCCAGTGCCGTAATTTGGTGAGAGATAAGTCTGGTTTCCAGAGAAAGGATCCATTGGCGTGTGTGATGAAAGATCCGTGATGCTGGGACCTGGAGATGCACTGCGGACAGCAGACACAGACCTGTTATGGCCTGTCGCACTTTGGGCCATTTCTGGCCCAGCAGAAGTGAAGTCCTCGAAGTGCTCATCAGCGATGAGTCGGCGTCTCTCCGCTCGTTTTCTCATCACAAAAAAGATGGCAACAATAAGGCCAAGCCCTACAAGACTGACCACAGTAAAAGTCCCAGCCATGGCGCCTTTGTTATTGAAAAAGCTGCAAGACATGAATTGGGACAAGAGTGGAAGTTTCAAAGGCATCAATGACATACCTCATACTGGCAGCAGACTTTGGAGTATTCGAGGCAGATGGAGTAATGGTGAAAGTCTGCCACGAAGTCGTTGGCGACGTTTCCACCGTAACGATGAGGTTCGTTCCCGTCAGCGGTATTAGGGTCACTTCTGGTGATGGGGTATTTACAGCTGTGACTGTCGCAAAGTTTATGACGGTTGTTTTCGACGATGATCTAGCCGAAGGACACGAATAAGGCTCCTCTATAAAGGAAATATATATATCAGGGGACAAGTACTCACGATGTCGATGAACTCGAAGACGTCTGGCTGGTAAATGATGTTGAATCGCTGACTGTGCTTGATTCGGATCGTGTTGTCGAGCTTTGTTGCGATGTAGACGTCGACGTCGAGGTTGAAGTACTCCGTGACGACTCAGATCCAGATGAAGTAGACGAAGAGCTGGGAGACGTCGATGTCGATGAAGAGCTGTTCGATGAAGAGGGTGCGGGTGTAGGAGGCCCAGGAGCCGCCTGAGTATCACTAGTAATGCTGGTTGAATTCTGCAGTACAGTTTTCGAGCCCGACGTTGTCGCCGCCTGTCGAGGGACCAAGTCTATATGGCGTCTCTGCGGTCCGTGATAAGATTGGCCGTGCATGTCGGGATTTGAGAAGAGACAGGTGTAAATAACGAGAGTAACGACGAAGACCAGCAGAGACAGGAAAGCGCGAACTTGGGAGAGCATTCGCAATACAGGCTGCAGCTGGACAATAAACCAACCAGTGGAGACGAAAGAAAAGATGAGATGAGACCTAGGTTAGGCCAGCCTTAGATCATGCTCAGTTGATAACCTGCGATGAGAGATGGAAAGAGCCGCAAGGACCCGTTGCGACCCTGTTATAATGTATGGGTGTTCCTTGGCAATGGGAACGGCGTCGTGACCTGTTTGGGATTGATGCGACAATTGATGCCAGCTAATTAGGCGCCGGGTAACAATTGAAACGGGCCTTGTGTTCCGGAACCTCCTTGATTGCCACTCGCCACCACCAGCCATCGCCTCGTCTTGGGCTAGCCCCCCGCAAACACAGGTTGCTGGTCGATAAACGTGTCTTCAGCTTGCCTAGTCGGCGCGCGTCGGCCTCAATTTGTATTCTACAATGCCCTACTGCCATCCCTGCTTCCTCTATGCCTCCGTGGTTGGGTGTTCACCGTAGCCCATCCTCTCGCCAAATGTTTCGGATTTTGCCCGGTGCCCATGGCTCGAAATCTCCACGCAAAACTGGCACAATTCACCCTTATCCAAGAGTTCTGTGATTTCTTGAACACTTAATGCTTGATGGCTTCTTTCGCTCAGCTTTTCCGCAACGTTCTTCCTAGACTGAAAAACTGTCAAGTCTTTTGCTGAAGACCTTGCAAAAATCGGTCTTACCTTCTTCCGCAATGTTGGCCAAACCAACCAGTCTAGTTTAACGACCTTCCAAGTGTGTGCGCCAACATAATACCACTTGTTCTACTCCTGCGTGTCAGCCGATCAAGATGACGAACACAAGATTGACTTACCATCTTCACCGGGAAGGTAAAGACATGAAGATGATGTTTGACACTGGATATGTACTTCTCCAGATTTGCATTGAATTTTTCGGATCCCCAGTCCAGAATGTATGTCGTCGCATTCCCTTCCAGAAAAATGGGATCATGCACAAATGCAAGGTCATTCGAGGCATAAAGACGCAAGCCAAGCTCAGCTCGTGATTCAAGACTGCCACGGACAAGACATGATCATCAAAGGTTCAAGTTAAAATGAAGATTGGAACGTACGCTTCCAATGCTGCTAACTGGCTCAATATGGTCAACTGCTTGAAGATATCGAAACACGGAAGCTCAAACCGTTTGGTTCTGGACAATTGAATAATCCAGCAATCTTCTATATGAGACTGGCCCAAATGTCATGGAAGATGACCTAGGAGGGCTGGAATAATGAATATTCGAGATCTGGTCTCCAGTCCCATCGGACGTCTGAGAGGTGGAAGCTGGCACAGGTCGATGTATTGACTCGCTCGAAGAGTCGGGACTGGTCTCTATATGCGCCTTGCTATCAGTCTAATAGTCATTTGGGAGGGCGTGCTTTACACACCCCTCTCTGGGTCCGTCGGCGTGTCCGCCGTTCTGACACCTGGCAAACTGGAGGGCCGGGCATGATCTGTCTCCCTAGGCCTGGGACTCTGACGCGCTGTTCCCTCGCTGTCGGAGTCAGACGAGTCGTCATTGAACGCCAAGGCCTCATTTAGAGCATTCCTCTTCTCTTGCTGCTCTTCATCCTCAGTCAGAGCCAATTCAGGACCCCCACTAGTCACCTGCAACTTAGCTCAAAACGTTGGCACACAAGAAATGACCTCTGAAGCAATTGAAACATAAAATTCACCCGCTCATTCTCGTCAACGAGATCCCTGATCACCTTACGCGCATATCGAAGCTTTCGAAAGGCAGCACCGCGTGCGTCGAGAGCTCTTTCCAAGTCGGGCTGCTTTTGCTGGAATTGACGCTCTAATTCCCTGTTCTGTTCGGAAAGCCACTTCATGTTGTTGACGACTTCTGCGTTCCTTTCCTCGAGGTCTATCATTGTAGCTTGCCAATAATTGGTCTCGTCCTCGCTACGACGCGTTACTTGTACAATTCGGTCTTGTACCTGAGCAAAGACGGTGGAAATTCTGGCAAGCTGCAAAATGACAAGGAGTTGAGAAACGACCCGGAAAAAATAAGGAACAGGACTGTAACCTCATCATGAATAGACTGTAGTTCTTGTTCCAGAGATAAGCTCATAGTTCTGTGTGGTTGAATGAATGTCCCGCTATGATCGACACGGAAGCGGATTTTGCGTTCAAATTTGCATTTGCTTGTTCACTATCTCAAGCCATGTCCAGCTTCGTTATCGTCCCACACGCGATTTCGCCTGCAACTATACTACAACCATGGCCTCCAAGCTCCTAGTCGACATCCACACCCATGTATATCTTCCCCGATACGCTTCCTTGCTGCGCTCGCGGACTTCTGTGCCATTCATCCGTTCATCAACCTCACGCGACGGGAAGCTTGATGAGCGGTTGCTCATTCTAGATCATGAGCCCAGTGGAGGACGACCAGTCGGCCCCCAGTACTGGGATCGTGATGAGAAGCTCAAGTTCATGGACAAGCATGGAATTGATGTTTCAGTGGTTAGGTGTGATCATCATCTCTCCACGTTTCATCGTACACTCGTTGACATCTTTGCATCCCTAGCACCGCAAATCCTTGGTTAGATTTCCTTCCGGCATCACAGGCATCGACATTGGCCAAGGAATTAAATGAAGACCTCGAGCAATACTGCTCTGACTCCCCCATACTGCCAAACGCCCCCATCAAACGCCTCTATGGATTCGGTCTGCTTCCCCTCGTCCCAGAGATCACCACAAAATCACTCCTTGATACTGTCGAGCAGATATCCAAGTTGCCCCATTTACGTGGGATAATCATCGGAACCCAGGGTGTCGGGAAAGGTCTTGATGATGAGGCACTTGATCCCGTATGGACTGCCATCGAAGCGGCAGGTCTCATCGTTTTCATTCACCCTCACTATGGCGTCGATAACAAGGCCTGGGGTGACAAGGATAATGGACATGTGCTGCCTCTCGCATTAGGCTTTCCTTTCGAGACCACCATCGTGAGTTTGTGCCATATGTAATATTTATATCCGTCAGAGCTGATGCTGCCTCACAGGCCACCACAAGACTGATTCTTTCTGGAGTCCTTGATCGATTCCCATCTCTTCGCCTTCTCCTCGCTCATTCGGGGGGCGCATTGCCGCAACTCTCATCCAGATTGGCATCGTGTATCGATCATGACCCAGTAGTTGCATCACGATTGAAACATGATGCTCGCTACTACCTAGGAAAGCTATACCTTGATGCGGTGGCTTACGGTCCGGAGGAACTTGGCTTTGCCAGCGATGTTATTGCTCGTGCTGGGAGGTATCAAACCGGGGCTTCCGTGACTGGTCCTGCGATACGGAGTCTGGGTAGCCAAAGGATGCTATTTGGCACAGACCACCCCTTCTTCCCGCCGCTCAACTCCACCGAGAAGTGGAAGAGTGTCGTAGAAAATTTGGAGGCAATCGACGCGGTACAGGGATGGAATCAGACTGATAGGGATGGCGTGCGCGGGGGGAACGCAGTGGCTTTATTTAATCTAGTGGGTTAAATTGTTAAATACAAAATGTAAGCCCGCTAGTCTTCCATATCCTCCGGCTTTGGAATTTGGAGTTTGAGGCTGAAATCTATATGCTGAACCGACTGGTGGACCACACTCGTGCTCAAGATGTCAATTTCTACTGCAAGATCAGTCTCCTTCCTTGTGATTTGAGCACAAAACTCACCATTTATAGCTCGCTCCTGCAGATTTTCCTCTGTAATATTACCGCTTGTCTCGAAGAGGAATTTCCGCTGGCCTTTCCACTTTTCTTTCAGGCTGCGAGCAACGCTAACGAGTTCCGCGCCTTCCATATTGTCAAGCATGATGATGTCCGCCCCCGCGTCGATAGCCTCGTCAGCTTCAGCTTCAGTGCCGACCTCGACATCCAGAAGTAAACTGAACCCGCCCACTGCTCGAGCCTGCTGGATTGCAGCAGTGATAGAACCTGGGCGATCCAATGAAGGTCAGTCAGAAAATGAGACGTGATCCTGTCCCACCTGAAGACCAGATATGATTATCTTTCAGCATGATCATGCTAGACAGGTCATGGCGATGAGGATCAATCCCTCCAACAAGCATTCCGTATTTTTCAACCAGCCGGAATCCTGTATATCTTGAGAATTCGAATTCTTCGAACTAGCGTAAGAATAAAGAAACGTACCTGGTGTTGTCTTTCGGGTACCAGCTATGATTCCAGTATACCCATACCCTGTCGCAAGGTCCTTGATCTTCTTTGATCTGGTCAGATAAGATGAGATCGCAGTACCCTCCACCCGTGAGGACCACTCACTTTGTCGCGATCCCGCTGCATCTTGCCAGCAGATTCAATGCAACGCGTTCGCCGAGGAGAAGATGCCGCGCCTTCCCCCTGACAGTCGCGACATGCTTGACAGGCTCGAATGTGTCGCCTTCCTTCACATGCCAGTCAACTCTGCACGCTCACTAATTCAATGCCTACAACATGGCTGCGAATAAAACGACGCACTCGCAACCGAGCTGAGCGAAGATCTCAGTGAAAAATGGCGATCCAGCCAGTACTGCGGCCTGCTTTCCTTTTCCGAGGAGGTATGCTTCGCGATGAGCCTCTCCAACGACATATCCACCGTAATCGAAGGAAGGAGTATCTTCAGCTAACCAAGCTGTGACCTGAGGCTTCCAGCTAGGAGGAAGAAGGTGTTCTATAGAATTTGACATCGTAATCAAGGCCTGAGGCAAGACAAATCTTTTAAAGTCGAAGTCGAGGGATCACGGAACTCGGAAGGGTACACATGATACTGTAATGACTTGCCAAGAGAAAATAGTTCACTCCGCGAACAATGCAACAGGTTATTTAAAGCAGTGCCGTAACAAGCCGTAAACTGCAAAAGAATCTAATTTAACATGTCCAGTTATCTATCATGAGTCCAAGAAACGATCTTATCGTCGAGCAATGTCCGATATATGCTAATGACGTATGATGTGTAAAAATGCAACAAAGAAAGGAACGTGGTTGAAGAATCTAGGCGAGGAAAAGACCCAATAGAGCAAATACCGAGACGAGGCGGAGCTGGATATTCAGGGACGGCAGCGCCGCATTTGACCCTGGCGGAGCGCTGCCGGAGTCGGAAGAGCTGGGTGCAGGTGAGGTATTTGCATTGGAGCCAGCGGTATTGGTGGGGGCAGTCGTTGTGCCAGTTGCAGTCCTATGATGAGTGGTACAGTCAGCCGCCGAAACACAGGAAGAAGACGTGGTTGATGACGACTTTGTGGTGGTGCTTGAGTGCGAGGATGTGCCGCTGCTGGTGGTAGACGTTGATTCCTTGATGTCGAACTCGCTGGACTGGGCAAGGATGGTGTCCGTGTGCTCCGCGTCACGAACAAAGTTGATTCGGAATGATTCACCAGTTGGCCAGCCGCCGCTCGGAGGGTTCACTTGGAGCGTAAGTTTAGTGCCATCGACAAGAGCAGCAAGGAATTCGTCGGTGGGAAGAAGACCACGATCCTGCAGTCAACTTTGTCAACAGAAGCGGAGAACACAAAGCAATGGTAGACCAACCTCATTGGTGAGAACAACTGTGAAGTTCTCGGGATCGGTATCAACACGTTCCCAAGTGAGGCTGGCGTATACAATGATGAGCGGAGAAATGTTGAGGCAAACATGACCTGACGTACGTCTGGGGTCCAGATGTGGTCCAACCCTTCGCTTCGGAGGGGCTGGTGACGCGGTACGCAAAAGCAGAGGCGATGAAAGAGAGATACAAGGCGGTTGCACAACGCATGGTCGTCGATTACAGGGGAAAGGATATTAGGGGGATGATGGTGGTAGGAAGGAAAGAGTGAAGAGGCGTGGACAGGCAGCTGGACGTAAAATGCGTTTCCATTGCGGCGAACTTAGTCCTAATAGTTGTGACGATCACGTGATGGCGATCACACGGCGCCCCTGCGCCGACGATCTTCGAACGTCCAAGTTTTGCCCTGGAAATGTCCTCATTGAGGGTAGCAACCATGCCCAGAGAGAGTAAGGACCAATACAAATAGCCAGATAACTACCCGTCTGACGCGGCGCTCGATGCCCCGTCATGAGTGTCGAATATTGTCCGCCGTCAACCATGCGCGCCGAAGGAATTGACAACCGAGTCAAAGGTAGTTCTGGTGGACAGAGACATCTGGTTAATACTCCTGTCTCGAACTTGATGTGGTGACATGCCTTCTTCGCCAGCGTTGAATTGTGTGAAATGGAAGGATACAATTATAGGTCTCGAATTCATTTGCACCCCGATTAGTAGGCTCAATTTGGTCCCAACGAAAATGAAAGCCGAATAAAATTGGAAGTACACCAGGCAAAGAATGGTGTATGAAGACAAGAACCGACAAGAATCAATAGCAATCCACCCAAATCTTCAGCATTGGGGTTGAAGGGCATTGAGCATATCCTCGGCATCCATCCAAAGGTCGTGCTGGGCCCAGACACCTGCAATGGTCGAAAATACGATCCAACACGAGCGCACACTCATAGAGTTCTTGTCTTTGTCCTGTTGACATGGGGTGTCTGGTTCCTCAGCCTTGACAAATGGAGGCTGCGTCTGAATTTGTTTTTTAAGGAAAGCAAGGGATGCACGAGCAAGATTCCGCAGGAGGCTCATGTCGTCAGCGGAAATTTGGTCTTCTACCTTCGTCAGAAGAGCAAAAATCCACCGTGCGTGCGTTTCGAGTGGTTGAGAAGCGGGGTCTGGCTGTTGAAGATAGACATTGATCCAATGTGCAAAGTACATGAGAAGGTGCAAGGCCATTCGCTGGAGTGAAGAGCACGTAAGTACAATTAAAACACGCTGAAGAGGCACTCACTTGATCAATGTGTCGTAAAAGAGAAGGCAGGGGTTCCCTCGGCTTCAAAGCCATGACCTCGTGCGCATCCAAGGTGACCGAAGAAGGGCCCGCTTCTCCGGACTCTGGTGGTGCAGGAGAGCCTGTTGGTGTCGGAAGCGATTCTGAGGGATCCACTCGTAAAACTTGTTCTACTTCCCCCTCGTCGTTTGTTTGCCATGATTCTTGCCGTCGCCGTTCAGAAGTAGCATCATTTTCGTCAGCAAACCCTCGCATTGCCTGTCCAGAAAGGCGTCGTTGTGTAGGAGTTAGGCTCTTCTTACTATGCTTGCTTGGGTTCCAATCCGATTCAGGCTTTCCGGCTAGATATGCCCACCACGAGTCTCTCTCTTTCTTGTCAGGTATCAAACGGCGATGTCCGTTTTGGGGTATGAATGGAACACCAATGGTAGGCTGGTTGACATTCTGTCCAAGAAAGAATAAATCAATAAGGAGATACATGGATCGCTAAGGGGAGCTTACTCGACGAAAATTCCTGAATCGGGCCTCGTAGATTGATCGCCATTCTTCGGATGGGAGGTTTATGTGGCTTGGGATTGTGCGGGTATCTGAACGCGAGGTCTGTGGGATGGCGATCTCGTATGGATTCGCAACACGCGTTACGTGAGGAAGATATCGTGCATCGCGTCTAAGGGAGACAGTCAGAATTTAATCCATGCAAAGGGGTTCGAGCATACCGGACAGTGAACAAGTATTGCAAGCCATCGGCGGGGGGTGCATCAAAGTCTTCAGGAAGATTTGCGACTGGCAGTATCTGTCGTCCAAAAGCTGGCTCCTCGTCATCTGAATCGTCTAGTTCATCTCTTTTGCGTTTGTATGGTGCCATGGAGTGGTGGTGAAGGATTTCGGAGAGTGAAGTCAAGAGTCAAACTTTGTTGAAGTTGCTGTTGAACGAACGGCCAAGACTTTCACACTCCTCTTCACGATTCTCCACAATGTTGATACCGCCCAGATCATAACACACTCATTTTTAGGAAATCTTCCTCTGCTACAAGTCGCCCTGGTTTTGTCGCAACAATGGCCAACGAGACGAACGAAGATGACATCGACCTTGAGGCTCTCCAGGCCCAAATTGACTTGTCGATGTCATTTGCTCAGAACATGGTCTCTTCTTGGGTTAAGCCATCTCGCAAACTACCCAAAGGTAGTAGAGATACCGAAGCTGAATTGAAAGAGTATATGCGCCGTCCTCCGAGGTAAGTTACAACTTCGAATACTCTGGCAACTGTTGACATTTTACATTCAGACTTGGAGTGGGTGCTCCCATTCCTGAGACCGCTAACCTTTCCCGCGAAACTGCACGCCTCAAAGGTCAGCTTACTGGGAAGGGCGGTAAGCGCCCTCGCGAGGAGGATCATGAAAAACAGAAGGAGAAATCAGACGACGAGGACGAAAGCAGAGCCGGCGCCATTCAAAAGAAGGCAAGAGTGGATCCATTCGGAGACAACAGAAAGAACAAAAACAAAAAGAACAAGAAGGCTCTCGTTGAAAGCACTTCATCGGTAGTGCTCGAGCCTCGCGCTCCTGCCGAGACCGATGCCTCTGAACAAGCAGAAGTGGTCGATATGATCACTGATGTCAGACCAGAACGGGATGCAGTGTGTGTGCCTCCATCGACCCCCGGACGGAAAAAACGCAAGAAGCGGCACTCAGCAGTTGAGTCGCCCATGATCTCAGTGGGCAAAACCCCGATGCTTGTTTCTCCTCCGAGCACATCTGCAACGCAGCCCACTCGAGCTACACCGGACGGACAGCCTAGTGAGCTTCTCTAATATACTCTTCTTGACATAGCCTGAATGCGAACAAGGACCACCGAACTCATCACGAACCCCTGGCAAAGTCACCGACATCTCTCTCACGACAACTCCCATCAATTCTCCACACATACGCAACCTGCCTCCAGCAGCTGCTCTATTCAAGCAGCCTTTACTTAATTTGGCGCCTCTGGCAAGTGATGATGAAGCCTCCGACGACGCAAAGACAGATCTTGCTGGAGACAGTCCAAAAAAGAAAAGGAAGAGAAAGAGGCGAAAAAAAAAGAACTCTTTCATGAGCGATGGTGTTATGGATGGACCGAAGAAGGATGGTGGATAGAATTCATGAGTTCTGCATATATTTTCCTATTTTCCATGTTAGTTTCAAGGGCTAATGATGTTACCCCCGTTCCTGAAGTTAATGTATTGGCATTCCTGCCAAATGCATGCATTTGCATGTAAACAGAGTCCTTGCTTGGTGATATTCCAAACTCGTCTTCCTAGTTCATTTCTGAATCCCTGCTAATCGCTTCTCCTCAACGTCCGTCTTCAGCTAGGTCAGTGGATAATCCACTATGGTCCTCCTGCCTGCGTGGAATCGTAAGATGCATCGACAGCCTCAATGACGCATTGACTGACCCTTTTCCGGTGCATTCCATCGACCGCCACGCATCTCTTCTGCCTATGGAGAGCCTTACAGCAAGGTCACCCATTATTGCACCCTCAAATGGGGTGAGCAGAAACTCAAATTTCTGACATGGGAAGTGATGTTTTGGGAGGTAAATCATGATACCGCACAGGGACAGTTTTGTGAGCCCTCCGTACGCCAGAAAGGTCATCACAACGAATGACGCGAACCATGCAAGTGACAGGAGGTACGCGCATGCGATAGATGTGACGAAGAACATCGAAGCCCTTGCCGGCTGCTTGTAAGCTAGAGCGAGCAGAATCGTGTGGTAGGCCATCGCAAAAACGTCGACTGTGGGACTAATCCACATCTACAATGACAATGACAAGCATAACTGGTTGTGAGAAACTCGTTTCTCCATTTCTGAAATTTGGAACTCACTGAAAGTAGACCATGGCTGAACGAAGAACACACAAGAATGCCAATGGCAAGGAACAGAGACAAGCATGTCAGAAAGAATATTGAGCAAGGAAGAGGCTGAGCAGATGACATCAGGGGAATCAGCGCCCTGCGCTGAGAATGCCCGTAATGCTGAGAGCTGCCTGAGCCGCTAGTTTGCAGGACTGCTTTCATCCTGCCGTTCTTACTTATATTGATGACGGCCACAGATGGGCGCCGTGGTCTTGATTTTTGTAAAACAGGGTCAGTAGCGGGTGGTTACGACAGCTAAATTTAGGTTCCCTCAGCGCAAATCCCTGGTCAATACTTAAGTACTCAGCCAGGTAAAGTCAAGAGCTTGAAGAACGTAAAGAAGAGTCTACTGTATATGATACACCTAGAGGCACACGTACAATAATACTAAATACATACAAGATACAAATAGGGAATATTATGGTGGTAGGAACCTGGTAAACCGTCAGCTCAGCGACCACTCGACCGTCTGGCATTGTATTGGGGACGAGATTGACCTCGACCGCCTCGGTTCGCATGGCTCGTACGGCTGGCATGGCTTGGCTTGGGCGTCATAGTTGGCCGTCGTGAGTTCGTCTGTGTGCCGGAGGGCTTCCGTGCCTGAGACGGACGGGCAACGAGCGTATTGGGCCGACGTCCTCGATTGCCACCCCCTCCCACGCTGCGTGACGAAGTTCTCGAGGGCTTCTTCCGGCTTCTGAAGAAACCGAAGACGCTTCGGCCACCCTGACTTTGTCTCCTCTCTCGCTTCTGTTGTCGCATTGCTCGCGCCTCTCGCATTTCCCGCATGCCCTGTAGGAGCAAAAAGAATCAACGGAGTATCAAACGACCGGGATCCGTCATTGGATTACCTTGTTTCTCAACCTTTCATTCCCGAGCAGAGTTCCTCGCATTTTAGCGAGCCAACCATGCATCGTCGATGGTGGGGGTCTTCGGCGTGACCCATCGGGGCGAAACTGAGAGGGAATGTTAGATAAGTTCTCACAAGGACAACTCAGCGTACTGAGGATGCCCACTCGATCTTCATGGTGTGTTGATGGATTATGAATGAGAATACAGCATGACTGCAATTATGCTGTTTATATGTGGCATCAAGCTTGGAAAGGTGCGATTATGTAAACTCACCTCACCTTCACCGTGCCCATCAAAATCCATCAAACAGGATGTGAGACGGCATTTTTCTTGACGGAAACCATGTCTTGTGGACTTGGAATGCATGACGAACGCACGTATACCCTACCATGTGCCATGCCTGACTCGAGGACAGTGACTCTCGGACCCGGAGAAGATCTTCTTTTTGATCTGCGTCCTGTACACTCTAGACCTCTTTTGGGCCTCTGTTCCTCAGGCGCCAATTTTTCGAGAAATCCTATACATATGTCAGGCTGCTGGTGCTTATGGACACGGGTTGAACTGGTTTCGTACCTTTATTCCGCCCCGGGTCCACGTTGAAATCTTTTGGTGCAGACAAGGCAATGTTGTATTGAAGCGCCTGTAGGCTGTCGATGTTCAATTGGCAGAACCCGCCCTGTTCGCACTTCCGGTTACTCAAGTTACCACTCCGTGGTGGCTTCTTTTGCGACATGAGAGGAACGTATGTATGTCAGATTCTGTCTGATCGCACGCGGGTGCAGGGTTCGCACGCTGCCATGGTCCGCACGATGGCGCCAGCATCTTCAGCGTTGTTGCACAGCATTAGGGAAAGCGCGGATTCCACCAGAAAAGGAACAAAAAACGTGGAAAGGGCGGCGGTGTTATTCCATGTTTAGGCATGTTTCTTTTCCCTCGTGAAGCTACACGTGGGCATCGCCTCCGTCCTACCGACTGGACGTCATTCAGGACCAACACCGCTTTGGCGTCTTTTCCAATTTTTTTGACTATGCAGAAAGACCATGGCGCGAACGGGAGCGGGGCCCACCGAAATGGGGACGGGACTCACTTGCCGCCGTCCTCCTCAATCTCGTAGTACAAGTACAAGCCGCATGAGTCACCGTACAGAGCAGTTCTGGCGTTCAAGTCAAGTCATCCAAAGCAGAATCACCTAAAATGGGCTGGAGAAATGTCGACGCTGTCATTGACAACAGGCTGTTTTTGGGCAAGTCAGTGGCTCTGCAGCTTCTTTTTCCTTTCGTCATTCTAACGACCCTTGACTTACACCTACAGTATTTTGGCGGCGCGCTCCTCCCGATCATTGACGGAGCGGCGCATCACCCATATTCTGTCCGTATGTACAGACGAGATCCCCGCCGAGCTACCTGCTTCGGGAATTTGCCACATGCGCATCCCAGTCGAAGATGTTGACTACGCCGACCTTTTAATACACCTTCCATCGGCTTGTCAGTTCATCGAACAGGCGCTGAGAGGTGGGGGAAATGTCCTTGTACATTGTGTTCAAGGAATTTCTCGAAGCGCTGCAGTTGTTGCTGCATACTGTAGGCTCGATCAAGTTTGAGGATATTAATTAGACATTAACAAATCTTTTCAGTGATGTGGAGGCGCCGAGTGAATTCGACGCAAGCATTGGATATGGTTAGATCTGGTAAGAGAAACATTGATCCTAACCATATTCTCGATAACACGATATTCCCCAGTCCGTGACCAGATATGGCCGAACCCAGGTTTCCAAGAACAACTGGTTCTGTTCGAGCTCTGCCAATATGCACCCTCGCCCTCTAACGGGATCTATTTTAACTGGCGCATGCAGCTCGATCGCAGACTTAAAGCTGCAGGCTTACGATGAGTGCCGCATTCTTTAAAATATTCAGTGGTTACGGTTATACCATTCGTCTCTTGTACCCTTCGGCCTTTCATTTATTTTATCTTGTCTTTTCGATATCTTTCTTGCTCTTTTCCTGCTCTTGATATTTATGTTGTTGTTTGTAATTTGTTACATAGCATAGAGTTTTCTTCTTCATTCACACGTTGCTTTTTTGACTTTGCATGCGTTGCTTGCTCGAGGTCTGATGTGCATGTTTCTCTTTACAGTCAAGGGGGTTCAAGATGGTTTTTATCTATCATGAGATCGAGGTGGCCAACTCGGGCTGAATGTCCACCCTAGGAGTTTTTGCTGCCCGTCACCCACCCCCACAGGTGTGTGGCTTTCTTTGATAAGAACGGGTACATTGTCGTAATATCGTCATGTCCGACCGGTACCCTATGACTTGAATATGTTAACTTGAATACAAGTTGGTTATTGCGTCTCCTCAACGATGTCGCCGTGCCACGTCATGATGCAACTGTAATTGGCAGCATTGCGGAAACGCACAAAAGTCTGAACATGCAAAAAAGGCTCATATCTAGTCATGCCGCCTCTTTCCCTGAACACGTCGTCGTTACATACGTGTCGAGGAAGGTGCTGTGCAGAACGTCCTTGATCATATAAAGACCAAAAGTTTGCTGTGTTTACCACACAGCGGAATTCCAAATAAAGTGTCACACGCAAGCCCAAAGCCCATCACACTCTGACTTGTCCTCTTCACCAACTTTCTTCATCCTTCGTCGCCATTCACTCTTGCTACAATGGGTCTCTCAGTTTCTCGTCTGCTTTCCGGCCTCTTCGGCAAGAAGGAAATGCGTGCGTGCCCTCATCGACTCCCTGCCGCTGCTGAATCACTCACTGTCACGACTGCCAACAGGGATACTGATGGTCTGTACAAGCACATTCCGCTAAGAAAAGGTTGTTGACGTCCAGATATCAGGTCGGTCTTGATGCCGCTGGTAAAACCACCATTTTGTACAAGTTGAAACTGGGCGAGATCGTCACCACTATCCCCACGATTGGTATGTTCACTAGCACCTTCCAACCAGCCGAGATCTTCACATCGCCTTAGGTTTCAATGTTGAGACTGTCGAATATAAGAACATCTCCTTCACGGTATGGGATGTCGGAGGGCAGGACAAGATCCGTCCCCTTTGGAGGCATTGTAAGTCATACGTCAGAAATCCTGACCGGAATCCCATTTCACATGTATGTCTCTTTAGATTTCCAAAACACACAAGGAATCATCTTCGTCGTCGATTCCAATGATCGGGAACGTGTTTCAGAAGCTCGTGAGGAGCTGCAACGGATGTTGAACGAAGACGAACTCCGTGATGCCCTTCTACTCGTTTTCGCCAACAAGCAGGACTTGCCAAATGCGATGAACGCTGCTGAGATCACGGATAAGCTTGGGCTCCATGGTTTGAGGCAGAGGACTTGGTACATCCAGGTAAGTCCACCGATGCCTTCAAGTTAGTTACGTTCTCAACTGTTGCACTCTTAGGCCGCATGTGCAACGTCTGGAGATGGTCTGTATGAGGGTTTGGAGTGGTTGAGCGCAAACATCAAGCGTCGGGTATAATGGTTTTTTTTCGCCCCCTGTCTGCCTACGTACGTTATTAGCGTTGTTGCACGATCCTTTATGATGCCGGAATTCGTCTGCACCGCTGTCCATTTCGCTCTGGTTCATCAATCCATATCTCTCTAGTCTTTGCCTTCCTTGTGTTCCGTGTACCACCATGGTCAGCGGTCCTCTTAAAATGCTCATTATCATAGACCAATGAACATACCATATCATCTTTTTACACAATTACATCATGAGGCCGCGCACGGATCAACGCCCTTCCCCTGGGAACACCCTGCCCACAGCATCTGCCTCTTTTCTGCGCTTTTCCGCCAATTCCCGAGATGCTGGATCACGTTGTGTTGCACCATACTTGGCTAGCTTCTCAAGCAGGGCTTGTAAACGCCTGTGCTTGACTGTGCTGTATGATGTGTGGCGCATAGCCGGGACAAGATACTCATGCACAGTGTCAGTTAGGGGAATTGAGGTCGTCTAATATCGCGTCACCAACATATTTTTCTCTTATCATGTGAGAACGGCTTACCAGGCGCAGCTCCGCGAACACTGAAGACAAATGCGATCGTCCGATCCGCTTGAGTTCCTCTTCCAAAAAGTCGACGTCGATTAGGATATTTGATATCGCATTCTCGTTCATCATGGCGATGTCTCTCCCAGTCAAGAACCGCTAATATATGCATACAGGAGAATGAGAGTAGGAATCAGGAAGTCGCAATTGCTGCTTACCATCAAGCACTCTGCAATGTACTCCAGAGCCCCCTTGTACGCCTCGTCTTTGTAAGCTTCCTTGATCACCAGTGAATCGACAACAGTCGTGAGCCAATTGACCAGCTCGTAAAGATACATGCTAGGCGCATTTTCTCGTGTTTGTGGCATCCATTCATATTCGGATAACTCAAAGAACTGATCAAGTTTCGAGGTTATTAGGCCAGTGATGCGAGCGAGCGAAAGCGACAATGTAGTTTCGAAGGATGCTCGAGCGGTCAGCCGGATTGCCCCACCTCGTTGGGCAGAACTGAAAATGACACAAATCGTCAGGCTGAAGGAAGAATGGAGGGCGCCTCTAACGCACCGAAGATTTGTGAGCGAGCGTTCTAATTCAGTGCATGCCGCTTGGAAATATTCCAGATTCGTAACTATCTGTGCAATTTGCGACAGAGTTGACGTTCCTGCAAGCCTCTTCCCTATCGGCTCACTGATGTGCTCCATGAGAAGGCCATCTAAGGACTAGACAAAGACTCGATTCAAATGGAACGAGAAGGACGTTGCTTGCAGTACTTACCTTGCTGAGAAGTTCGTCAATGTTGCGGTGATGCTGTGATACTCCCTCCACAAAAGCATAAAATTTCTGGATGAATCCTCGTATCTGAGGTTGAAGAATATAGCGTCAGTAATTGAACATAAAAAAATCTTGGGGGCTTACATCTTGGCAACATAAATAAAACGTTTGCGACCATGGAAGGGTATATGGAGGCGGATGCCTAGAGTCTGTTGACGTTTCATATGCACCCAACGAGCAAAAGACATACTGTTTAATCTCAGCCTTATCGGCGTCACTTACGAAAACCACATCAAGCACCGTATCGGCTTCGTTTGAAGCGTCAATTTGCATCGCAAGATGGTCATCCTGATTCACAATCTTTGCCAACCCTGGTTCGTCAGCAGTTGAAATTCAACCAAAAGGCGACGTACCGACTCAAAGCGTCGACTAAATTGCGCCTCCAAGAGTTTGACATATTTTTCAAATAGAAGGAGAATGAAAGAGTGCAGAGAGTCCGTCGAGTATGATGACGTCTATCGAAGCCCATCAGGCAAGCCGAAACCGCAGTCGAAAATCAGGTATACCTCCAAGGTCATGATGAAGCCAATCAAACATTCTTTTACTCGGAGATATTCGTCGGGATCATTCTCTGTTCGAAGAGAGTTAGTAATGGCATTGGCGAGACCCATGACCAGGGAGTCCCATAGTTCCTCCACGTCGCGCTCTGACCGAAATGTGCCTGTCGTTTCTAGTACATGGGTTTCAACAATGAAGAATCCTGAGATTTCCTGTGTTAATGAGGGCAGGGCTGCAAGTGGTAGAGGATTTGGGAGGATTAGGTCGGATTGTGCCTTTAGTTCCCGTTCAGCACACAGTAAGTCAAGACGAGCGAAGAGGTAAAACTCACTTTTCTATCAGCTTGATAAGATTTCTGCAGCTCGTCCAGCGAGTTGAGTGTGGTATAAATATGGATACACTCGAATAATGGTTTGAAGTCAACGTGTATCGTATCATTCTCGAGCACATTGACTGCAGATGGTGGGCATTAACAAATTTAAGACGAAGATATGCCAATCTCACTTACATTCAGTCTTTTCGTATGTGATCATTTCGACGGCACTTCCAACACGGTTCGTGCGGAGTAGGGGATCCTTCTCTCGCCGAGCTCGCCACCGTCGCGTTCGTGCTTCCATAGCTTCTGTCGCCAGTCTTCCGACTTCAGTGCTTACATTACGAATCTCCAGCAACCATTGTTTCATGGATGCAGTTACAGCATCTTTGATTTGACCTCGCAACGAAGGCAACGACGAAAGCAGATGTTGAAAGAACGGTGTCTGCGACAGCGACGTTGGCGGCATACTCTGAATATCTTCGAGAGACTGCAAAAAAAGATATATTGTTACACTGAGAACGTATACCTGACACGCGGTATAGACAACGGACCCTCAGCGCACTCCAGTATTTCCCCTCCTTGATCATTTCGCCCACGCGATTTACGACATCGAGCACACGGAGGCAAGCCTGCAGCGTGTCAATAGCCTCATCGAGATTCGCGGCGGTCTTCTTGGATTGCAGCAACGTCCGTTTCTTCTCAACCAAACCCCTCCCGAGCTGTGAGACACTGGAATCGAGGGAAGTGATGTTCTCCTTCATTTTGTCGGTGTACGACTTCACCGTGAACAGCGTTGACACGGAGGATATGAAGTCCTGGTAGTTGTCGCCGCAAATTTTCTCAATCTCGGCATCCTTTGATTCTATGAGGCCCTGTACGGTTCGCAGAAAGATGTCTTGTTGACGGTTGCTGTGTATCTGTTTAATGATAGGCCCGAGCTGCTCGAGATTTTCCGAAGAGGACGAAGGATCAAGGAGATGGATCTGTTGGAGCTGTTGGTCGATATTTTCCTGGGTAAACTGAGGCCTTCGACGCGGAGGCATGATTCAACCGACAAGTGCACGTTGGTGACTGTTCAATTCAGGAATCAATCATACCGCGGTTGTCGGCAACGATTGTTTGGTCCTCGCCTTGCATCTAAACACGGACATCCGGCCCGACCGGACAAACATACGGAGTTACTCATTGAAGGAGTTACTAAAAGTTTGGTTAACCTCAA
Source organism: Hypsizygus marmoreus (assembly GCA_013433165.1). Classification (NCBI taxonomy): domain Eukaryota; kingdom Fungi; phylum Basidiomycota; class Agaricomycetes; order Agaricales; family Lyophyllaceae; genus Hypsizygus; species Hypsizygus marmoreus. Next base: position 1,194,398 of record CM024087.1, read on the forward strand.
GGGCAACCGTAGCGTGCGCTCCGTGTTTATCGATCTCATCTCATAACATCCCATAGCATTCCCCCACCATGACGGCAACTACATTTCACGTGGATGCGATGTAGGTTTTATTTTTTTTATCCATGCATTGCCTGACAGTGAACTCATCATGGTACCGCGATAGCCTTTTTGACATGGACGGAACTCTGGTAGATTCCACTGCCGGCGTCGTAGGCGCATGGGAAGTATTCCGAGAACAATACCCAAACATCGATGTGCAAAACATCCTGAGCTGCACGTTGTTTCTTTCATTTCTCCGATCAATCCATTGATAATTACGCATAGCCGCGCACGGTGTCCGGACGGTGGACAACCTCAGGAATTACTGTGGAGTCGAAGATCCTGATGAACTTGAGGTCTGCACAATAACGCGGAAGTCCGATGTCATGTCAGCTCACTGCGAATGATTCCCAAGAGAGAAGCAGAACGCTTCGAGAAAGCGATCGTCACTAGCTCGACGGAAAACGGACGTCAAGGAATCGTCTTGCTCCCCGGAGCTGCCTCTATCCTCGAGGAGGTATCTCAGTGCACCATGTCAGTGCTCATCATGTCGTAACTGATCCAATCCCGCCAGCTTGCCCCAGTACGACACCTGCCTAACCCTTCTTGGGCTATCTGCACGTCCGCGACGCGATCCTATGCGACGGCCGCTCTCCGGATAGCTGGTGTCCCGGTTCCCGACGTTTTTGTAGCCGCCGAAGATGTCACTCAGGGCAAACCATTGTGAGGCTTGATCCCCTTCTCCTCCATGCCCTTTCCTAAGCTCGTGAACAGCCCTGATCCATATCTCCTCGGAGCCAAGCAGTGTGGCGTGAAGCCGGAAAATTGTACGTTGAAATTTTTGCAAACGACCCACGTTGTAAACCCAAAGTTGTCCGACAGGCGTTGTGTTTGAAGATGCTCCGTCTGGAGTTCGTAGTGGCCGAACCGCCGGTTGCAGGACAGTCGGGCTACTCACCACCCATAGTCGCGAACAACTGGAGGCGTGTCAACCCACCTTTATCGTCAAGGATTTGTCAAAGTAAGAGTCTAATTTTCGTCCATCTTTTAACATCTTCGAATGACTTGATACAGAGTCTCTGTAAAGAGAACCGACAAAGGTGTTGAGGTCACAGTCCACACAGTTTAGGATACTTAGATGGGGACCCACTATACCAGACCATTCAGAGGAGACCTTACTTAGAGCAATGCAGGAGTAGATGGGAATAGATGTACATGTTGAAGAGACTCTCAATTGCATCAGGGATATGGGCTGCTATTACCTGCAAAGTAAAAAGAGTTTATGATAAAACAATTGAAACCTGATAATTGACAGGCCACTTTAGTAGCGACGTACGTAGATGCGAGAATCAAGGAAGAACGGGATAGCTTATAGGTATGCTTAACTGAAAATCGTAAGGAGGGGTATTTTAAGGTTCCCTACACGTCCCGCCGAGGAACGAACAGGGAGAGATTCGTCCACACCTCTCTCTAGTACTCGCCCTCCTCCTCAGCGTCAGCAGAGTCAGTCCCAACCTCTTCGTAATCCTTCTCGAGTGCCGCAAGATCTTCACGAGCCTCAGAGAACTCACCCTAAGAGACAGACCGGGTCAGCGGGAGATGCTGGACAAGGAAGACGTAAGCACAAACCTCCTCCATACCCTCACCAACATACCAGTGCACGAAGGCACGTTTCGAGTACATGAGATCGAACTTGTAGTCTGAGAAGTGTCGATGAGCTAGTGAAATATAATGCAAATTATATAACTTACCCAGTCGCTGCCAAGCAGCAGAGATGGCCGTGGTGTTGGACAGCATGCAAAGACTGCGAGTCGTCTTCGCAAGATCACCACCAGGAACACATGCTGATGGTTCATTGCAGACACCGAGCTACGAGTTGATTCACATTTAATGCATGGCAGGTGCAGTTAAACTATGCACGCGTACCTTGAATCCGGTCGGGCACCAGTCGACGAATTGAATTGTTCGCTTGGTCTTGATACTGGCAACGGCAGCTTGGACATCCTTGGGAACAACATCACCGCGGTACAAGAGGCAGCAGGCCACTACAACAATGGTCAGACACTCAAGCTAGTTGGAGTATAATAACACCTACTGTATTTGCCCTCCTTGGGGTCACATTTCACCTGCGAGTCATTTTAGTACAACTGCAATATGGAAGAGGAAATTTACTGACCATCTGGTTTCCGTGCTCGAAGCAAGCGAAAGTCATTTCGGCTACCGAGTTCTGCTCATGGGTAGCCTTCTCCGCCGACAACAGAGGGGCGTAGGTGGCAAGAGGGAAATGGATACGGGGGAAACTGTTATGATCATCAGCCTTACTAACACATGGTCTAGGCGATAATCCGATTACTCACGGGACCAGGTTGGTTTGGAATTCGTTCAAATCGACGTTCAGGGAACCATCGAAACGAAGGGACGCGGTGACAGACGAAACGACCTGGGCGATCAGCCGATTCAGGTTCGAGAAGCTAGGCGACACCACGCCCAAGTTCTTCTTGCAGATGTCGTAAATGGCCTCGTTGTCAACCTACCACAAGTGGATCTAAACATCGGGGAAGATCGCCGTAGGCAAATGACGGCGTACCATGAAGGAACAATCGGAGTGCTCAAGGGTCGTGTGGGTCGTAAGAACAGAGTTGTAAGGCTCGACGACGGAGCTGGAAAGTTGAGGGGCGGGGTATACGCAGAACTCAAGCTTTGACTTCTTGCCATAGTCTGTTGAGAGACGCTCAAGCAAAAGGGCGCCGAAGCCGGATCCAGTTCCTCCGCCGAATGAATGGAAGACGAAGAAGCCTTGCAGACCCGAGCAGTTGTCAGCAAGTCGGCGCAGCTTATCCATGACAGGGTCGATCAGCTCCTTTCCGACTGTATAGTGACCACGAGCATCTACATGGTGGAAATGAATATGCGAAGTACGAGATCTGTTAGGAAAGGTTGTGCAGATGTGACACGTACAATTGTTAGCAGCATCCTCCTTTCCTGTGATCATTGTCTCGGGGTGGAAGAGCGACCTGTAGGGTCCGGTCTTCACATCGTCGATTGCACCGGGCTCGAGATCGATGTATAGTGAGCGAGGGACGTGCTTTCCTGAACCAGTCTCGGAAAAGAAGGTCGAGAAACCGCTATCGGTGGCCGAGGGGGAGCCTTCCATGATGCGGCCGTCAGGCTTGGGAAGGGGTGTGAATTTTGTGGTAGACACAGGGTAGTAAAATAGCAACGTACGCTCAGCCCATGTTCGAGAGTATATAGTTCCCCTAGGAGGAGTCAGCGCGTTATTGACGCGAATGGGGGATAGCGTGACAAAGGGGGTGAACTCACAGCAGGCATTACCGATTTGCACACCAGCTTGACCGACATGAAGAGAGATAACTTCACGCATTTTACGTTAGGAAAAGTAGCGACAATAGGACGTGATTTGGAAAGAAAGAACTGGTCGCTCTGGAGAAATGTGGTCAGAGGGCAAGCCTATCAACCAAAAATGTTGCCCACGCCTTGCTTGTTTGGTCGTCCGACGCCGGCCGGGCTCTAACCGTCGGTTATGAATGTCTCAATTCCGAATCGTTCAACTTCAGTTTTCAAGCTTCAACTACTACAACTTGTACTCTACACGAATATTTACGCAGCTACCAGCGCATGCAGGTTGTATATCTCCCGCCGCACAGTGTAGTATACCTCCGACACATTCCCCTCAAGTTCAACCCGTCCCTTTGCCGTCTTTCTCACAGCGACCGACTCTTCCAGCGTTTCCGTCGTCGCATTGCCCTTTGCACCTGCCCCACAGATAAGCACACCCTCACCGATAAGCTCAGCCTGCACTCCGATTGCCGCCAAACGGGACTTGAGAGCGGTCAGCTTCAGTTCTCCTATCATCGTTGAATGAGGCAGAGGTACAGCTGGCCGGGAGCCCAACATGCGCGGCTGAGCTATTGCAGCTGTCGAGTCTTTGCTACGTGCAGAATCTGAAATGGGCTCCAGCGTAGGGATCGTCGAAGTAGCATGCGCAACCACCCTCCCTGTCACGAAGCCGACTTCATTGTCCTCGAACTGCGCAATTATAGATTTTAAGAGTCATGCGTTTGTATAACAATTATAGACACATACCCGGGACATTTTCAGGGACGCCAACAGCTCATCACTAATGGATATAGAGAAGCTGTTCGTTTGTTGGCCGATCTGTACACTTTCCCCCACTACAGGGGCAAAGATGTCCTTCGTCATCGCACGAATATTCGCACAGCTCTCGATTAAAGCGTCCGTGGCGCTAGATGGCGCATGGACGATGATCTGCCACATAAAAGTCAGTGTATTTCGGATGACATTTCAACGCCGCCATGTACCATTTTTCGAGGATTTATTTGCGGCACTATGGTCTTTACCGCGCGACCATCGTTCAAGCCCTCCATATCAACGAACAACAGCCGGCATGCCATTTGGACCTCGATCTCAGACGAAACAAATTTCGAGGGTGGCTCTCGGATAGCTTTCTACATCATAAAGAAGTAGGTTAGACTACTATTAGACTGATCAATAGCAACACATACCTTCGCATCTTCCTCCGCCAGTGTTCTTCTCCGAAAGTCTTTAACCTCGTCGCTCTCCGCATCTTCCTCCAGCACCTTTCCCTTCCTCAGCCACATCCCAACGTCAATAGTCTCTCCATAATCGTCCACGCGGCGCTTCTTCTCCACATATGGGAACATCCGGAATCGCTGAGTCTGACCCCCGGCGCTCTTGAAGAACGATGTAGCTTTGGAGACGTTGCCTTTGATATAGATGTCAAACGAAAGCAGCTGTTTCGTCAGCCCTTCATCGCCATCCAACCCCCAATCTACGCCATCGAGCCCTTTGTCTGCTTTTCTGCTTTTTCCGTGTTCTTCATCTGCCTCGATATCCATTAAGTCGCCTTCGAGAGCTTGCCTCACCTCATCTTCCTCATCGGAATCAGAGTCGGAGTCACTTTCGTCTTCATCTGCTTCAAGCATTCGTTGATTTCTAGCGAGGACGGCTTGATGAGCAGCTTCCTTCTCTTTGGCCGCGCGTTCTTTCTGTTGGTATGCCTCAAGCTCGGCGCCTTGTAGCGGAACTTTATGATTCATCTTGATTATTGTGTAATGAGATTCGATTCAAGGTGGCCAACGGGAGCAAACGCACCCTGAGCTTGAGACTTCCGTCCATCATGATGTTACTCCCGATTTTCCCTCTGTCCCATTTATCGTCCGGTCGCTGTGAGTCATTCCATTTTTCGAAAAGATCTCGTCCAAGCGTTCCTTCTTCACTTCGACCAGTTAATAGTACAACATTGTCTGGGACGGCTGCAAAGTCGGCGAAGAGGTCCCGTGAGGGCCCGTGAGACAGAGACGCAGGAACTGCCAGTATTAGCTTCGGGTCTTTCGATGAGTATGTATGTAGTAGTGCCTCAGGACTCGGGAAGAATTCTAGATGCCTGACGCAAATCGGTTAATATCAGCCTCCACCAACATGCAAAGTGCGGTACTCACTTGAACCGCAACGCTAAGGCACCCAAAGCATCCTCTTCGCCTTCTTCATCCCGCTTCCTCTTGTGAGTCTGTCGACCACCAGTGCCGTCCTCTCCGACATCCTCTTTGCTGACCGTGCCGCCAAGCCACTCCATCATGCTCCTCACGAATGTGAGCATCTCTCGTCCTGTGCGTGACAGAAAACATATCGGATATCGAAGCCGTGAGTAGTTCCAGTGCTGATCAAGCAAGACGAGAAGTTCCAGGACTCGAGTGCTGGAATCACACGGCAAAAGAAGCGATGATCGAGATGAGAGGGTGGCTCTTATTGTATCTGAAAAACAATGAATATGCAGCCTTCTAGAGATGAGCAATTGAGACATACCAATGAGTGCAGCATCTCGATCTTTTCGCCGACTTGTTGTCACAGATGTCCTATCGGCATCGGTGATGAGCAAGTCTGGTCGTGCCAGGGGTTCGAAAACCCCACCAGCAGCTTGCCGCATGAGCACTGTACCATCAAGGTGACGTTCCCGCATGTGGTTGATGTTGACAGCGTATAGGATGGTTCCCGAAGATGGTGATCTGATTTTCCATATTGTACCACCGAGGGTGTGACCAGCATTGAAGGGAATGATCGTCAAGCCTTGACATTTTCCTGCTCAAGGTTTTAATATGTGGAAGCGTGGTGAATGTACGCGACAAACCTTGTAGATGGGTTGGCTGGGAATACCGAAGGGTATTGATAGAGTCGAATGCATCTTGGACCTCTGCAACCGTAGCGACATACTTTCCCTTGGTTCCATCTTTTTTGGGTGAGGGACTGGGGGATTCGTCACCCATATCCATGGCACTGGGATCTTGAGGTTTCGGTTCTTCAACGTCACCGACGTCCTCCTCCTCTCTGACACCTTCTACATCCTCGGAGACTGCAATTCTTCCTATTGCCTGCACAGGGAGCGTTGTGTACGCAGGTGCTTTCAGACCCCATCTGGAGTACGCGTATGGATACAACCCCGTGTGAGCCAAGTCACCATGAGAAAGGAGGACCAAATCAATCGTAGGCGCGCATCTACATAGATAATTTAGAGTCTGCATAACTTTAAGACAAATTCACCCACTCGCGGAGAGCATTGCAATAAGTTTCCCAATGGTATGAGGGAACTTCAGCACCCCCGGCTATTATTTCGTGTGATGGCTCAGGAGTCCAGTCGGGGGAGCCACAGTCCAGAAGAATGCGAACATCGTCAACCTGGAGAAGATACGCCAAAGGCGTTGTTTTAGATGACCTCCCTGAGCCTGACAACGGCGTGAATGTGATCATGACCGAAAGTCAAGCAGAGGTGGAGTTGAAAGCGGTTGTTTGGTTCAGACGCGTGGGACAAACAGGCGACAGATGATCGTGACGTCGTTCCGTTGCAAGAAGTGAAACTGCCGCTATGATGGACCCTGCGCAGCTCCCTTCTCTCCAGCACACTCATGCCAGTCACAACCGTCTCGTCGGCGGTCCATATCGCACCGGGTTAGTCCACAACATCTGGCGCCACTCAGGAGCTTACTTCCTCTTCAGTCGTCGTCAAAACCTTTTTTAAACATGGCAAGCGCAAAGCGAAGAAACTCAAGGAAGGGCGGGACGAAGAAGAGGCTCTTGATGATATTTTCTTCGACCAGTGCGTGATATTTCTTTCTGTCTCGCACTCTTTACTCACCATCACGCAGGGCGTTCCACATTGTCAAAGGTTTCAATACCATCTCGCTTGACGAATAGACAAGACTGACCTACAACCCCTTTAGCCTTCATAAAAATGGGAACGAAGAACACTGTCGAGTCGCTCCAGGCATTGTATGTCATGTTTCTCTCTTGGTGGAAATGCCGTTCACTCGTGGCTCTAAAGCACCAACACCCACGTTCCCGCCCCATATTGGGCTGCGGTTTCCCCGGTCATCATCCCCTTGACATCGTGCAATCGGGCGGCAGACATGCTGATTGAATGGTTCGGTCCCGACGAGCTCAAACGCGTCGTAGGTGGCGAACGCTGGTGGCAGGTTCGCGGCTTGGATGGCGTTGACGGGGAGTGGATAACAGAGAAAGAGTACCTGCGCTCAGCCAAGGACCATTCGAAAATGCATAAGAATTTGAACGACGATGAAGCAGATATTTTGAGAATGGACCATCTCGAAAGGGTCATGGTGCGTGCACATACAAGCTTGTACTGGACGTCTTGCTGATCTTTATTGTAGCTTTATGTCCATGGAGGCAAGTTGCCCTAATAATCACAATCATTTTGACAGACAACTAACATACGCTTTTGGACAGGCGGATACTTTTGGGGCTCAGTCAGTATGTCTTGGACCATGAATTTACTCTACCGTTGTCCTCACTTCAATCTCTAGACACTCATAGATATCAGATCATCCGATACGGTAAGCCTTTACAATACCCAGAAACCTTGAATTTGGCCTACTCATCATTTTAGCTCGAAAGATGAAGGGTCGTGCATTCGCTGTCAACTATCGGTTTGTGTCTTGAAGTGACAGCAATATCAGGCGGAGCTCACTTCTCAATTTAGCAAAGCGCCCCAATATCCATGGCCCTGTCCTTTACAGGACGTTTTGGCCGCTTGTAAGTACCACCGTTCCCATACCATATTTGAGCTCATTTAGTTTCGTTGCATCAAAGATCTATACCTCACGCAACCTCCTCCAGGTTCGCTGCATAGTGCTATACCCGCTTCAAAAATTGTGCTCGCTGGGGATTCTGCCGGCGGCGGACTCTGCCTCACTGTCCTTACCATTCTCAGAGATTTAGGTCTCCCCATGCCAGCGGGTGCTGTGCTCATAAGTCCATGGGTCGATCTGACACATAGCTTTCCAAGCGTAATGCATAACATCGAGACGGTACACAAAAGTTTTTCTCAAGCAGACCTTGTACTCAACATTCGCTCTATCAGGACATCATTCCTCAGCACGGATTTCTTGCTAAGCCATCCACACTGTGGCCTGTTGATCCTGTACCGAAAGGAGATGGCCGTGTCGTTCCAGCCAAGTCCAACAGACCCCCAGATCCAGGACATACGGACACGCTGAAACCCACTAGGAAACGCATGGATGCTGATTACAGGAATGATATCACTACCACCAACGAAAAGGTAAAAACGCAGAGCGAGATGCTCAATGCGGCCGTCAATGATCAGCGTGGTGAGAACGCCTCCATCCTGGGTAACGGAGGACAGTCGCGGCACCCCTCGAGTGAGATGGACGTAAGGGAGGATGCTTCTGACTATGATGTGAATTTTTGGGAACCCAAACCCCCGAAAGTCTTAATGGAGGATCCGGATGCGATACCCCTTGAGCTGCGCGCCCAGATCCAGCTTTATGCAACAACGGAGTGCGTAATCTACCTTTCTCTTTCTTGTGACCCTCATTCTGACTGACTTCCAGACAGTTGACGCATCCTTTGGTCTCACCGATTCTGCAAGGGTCTCTTGGCAATCTCCCACCGTTGTATATTTTAGCTGGAGATGGCGAGGTATTGCGCGACGAGATTATTTATCTTGCACATCGCGCTGCCCACCCGTCGAAATACCCTGCGAGGCAAGGGGTCCTTCGGGATGGTGTTCGTCAGAAGGAGAACTCAGAAAATTTCACAACACCCACCAAGGTATGATATGTTCATCATGAGTCCAAGAACGCTGATGGTTACGCTTTTTCCAGGTTCATTTGCAGGTTTACGATGGTAATATTTTCCCTGTTTGAATGGCACACATGTTACCTAACGTTCTCTTTAGATATGTGCCACGTGTTGACCGTATTCAGTTTTACGCGTAGTGTATGTTCCCGATCCCATTGTGCCAGTATCGCCGCTAATCAAGAATTGCAGGCGAGTTGTGCATACCGCTCCATTGCCGAATTTGCGAAGCACGTGTCCAGTTCCAGTGAAGAACACCTCCAACGCAACCCGTTCCCCGAATTACATCGACCTCCGAGCGAGATTTCCACAGCAAGCGAGGCGGACGATGAGCACCCTTCGGCGTTGAAGCATAAAACGGCGAAGAAAACGAAACCTTCCAGGCCAAAAGAGAAGAGAAAATCGTCTGATCCATCCGACGTCAAGATATATAAGCAGAACGAAGCCAACGTCTTTAAAGAAGTCCAACGAGGGGAGGCCGAGAAGATGCCTCCATCTCATAGCGTTGGCCAGGATAGCCTGGACTTGGGGGATTGTCCTGAGGTATTTACCAGTTTCGAACATCCAAGCTTCAGGTGTTCACATTATGGGCGTGCAGTCAGAGGATATTCCGAACATCAGGATGATTCGGGAGCGGGTTAATATCCACGGCATATCAAGACCTATGGAGCCACCCGAGGACATTCAGGCGCTGAGGCTGCGCCCTGGACAAATTGGGATTATCAAGGAAGCCCCTACGGTGCGGTGGTTGAAGGGACAAGAGAAATGGGACAAACATTTCAAGTCCAGTGCAAAGAGAGCTTTGAAGCGCCGGGCCAGATTGGAGGCGAAGGCTAGGAGGCTCCTTCGTAATGCGCGGGCTCAGGGATTGGTTCTTGCTGGCGAACAACCGATCCATGAGCCTCGTCCAGGTATAGCTCGAGAAGATCATCCTGAGAAGATACAAGAGGATAGGCGTTGGGGCCCTCTTGATCTCGAGGACGAGAGACCTCCGCCGACCGCCATCGCTAAGCGGCTGGACACGGTAAGTCGTTTTCCATGTCAGGAAGTACAGACTTGATTGTATGTTTGTATAGCCTGAAGCTCTGGCTCTGTTGAAGAAGAGCATATACTACAGTCCTCCGGTTTCACACCAGACGATACCGAAGCTGAAGAAATCGGATGTGTTGCGAGCAACCTTTGACCCCAATGACGACCCGAACAGGCCACCCCCGCAGTCTGTGTCAGAGCAGCAGGTCCGAACACACATTATCCCGGTTCATGGCTTGCGGATGTGGGATGGCATTGTCAGGTGCGTTGTGATGGCGTTTCAATTGACTTAAATCTGACGCGGATTTGGCACAGATACTTTGGGCGGAAAAGCGCCAGCCAGGCTCTTAAAGGCACGAAGCAAGTTGGCAAGCAGCTGGGAATCATCAACTCACATGAGGCAAGTGGTTCCGGGGAACGTGGGTAGCGTGGCAAAGGACATTTTGGATTATTTTCTTCATGGGTTCGATTCAGCTGGATATTAGACTAGATTGCGATTTAAATTGAATACCTGATGGCTATAGAACACTAGAATGGATGCTGGAATTAACTTGAGGCCCGATAACGTTGAGGAGAGCACCCGGACGCACAGACCAGGTGTGACATGAGTGTGCGTGGGAAACACGAGCTCCTTAATTTTGAGGACGTGCAAGGCCGGCTGTCTTTGTTCTGCCATCGCAGTCTCATTTCTCCACCATCTCCTCTTCGTCAGTACCCTCCTACACGTCGCTGTCCTCCCGCTATCCTAATCTTCTCCCTTTAACAGCTAATTGTTTTTGAAAAATGCGTGAAGTCATCTCCGTGCACGTTGGTCAGGCTGGTGTCCAGATTGGCAATGCCTGCTGTAAGTCTTCTATCCTTGCTTATTATGTTGCCATCCACCATCGTCGCGAGAGCCACTATCGAGAACGCGTCGTTTTTCTCTTTCGCTGTCGAATCGCTCAGAACCAAAAGTGGCGTGATACTGATCCGATTAACACAGGGGAGCTGTATACCGTCGAGCACGGTCTCAGCGTGAGTTCCATTCGACTCGTATGAATCAGTCATCTCACGGCATCCTCAGCCTGACGGTCGTCTGATGGAGGGCTCCCCTTCTGCCAGCGATGGTGGCTTCAGCACATTCTTCTCGGAGACGTCCTCTGGCAAACACGTGCCCCGCTCCCTCTACATCGACCTTGAGCCCAATGTCATCGACGAGGTCAGGACGGGTCCTTACAGGAGTCTCTTCCATCCTGAGACGCTCGTGACAGGAAAGGAGGATGCTGCCAGCAATTGTGATGTCTCTTCCTTTCCCCGTCATCACATCCTTTAACGCCCTTTGTCTTTCGCAGACGCTCGCGGTCATTATACCATCGGAAAGGAGAAGATCGATCTTGTGATGGACAAAGTTCGCCGCTTGGCAGACAACTGCTCTGGTCTCCAAGGCTTCTTTGTCTTCCACTCTTTCGGTGGAGGAACTGGATCCGGTCTCGGTGCTCTTATCCTTGAGCGTTTGTCCACAGACTATGGCAAGAAGTCGAAGTTGGAATTCAGCGTGTACCCTGCACCGACGCTGGCCAACTCGGTGGTCGAGCCTTACAACTCAGTTCTGACTACCCACACGACGCTCGAGCACTCCGACTGCTCTTTCATGGTGCGTATTTAATGTCGAGTCTCTCCCATAAGCAAGCTCACGGGCACCCCCAGGTTGATAACGAAGCAATTTACGACATCTGCAAAAAGAACCTCAACATCTCTTCTCCCAGTCTTACCAACTTGAACAGGCTTATTGCCCAAGTTGTTTCTTCAATCACGGCTTCTTTGCGCTTTGACGGCTCCCTTAACGTTGATCTGAACGAGTTCCAGACCAACTTGGTTCCGTAAGTTCTGGTAGGACTGCATGCTATCGATTGCTTATCGTTGCCCAGTTTCCCTCGTATTCACTTCCCCCTTGCTACATTCGCCCCCATCATCTCCGCCGAGAAGGCTCACCATGAGCAGAATTCGGTTGCTGACATGACTTTCTCTTGCTTCGAGACTGGCAACCAGATGGTCAAGTGCGATCCTCGGGAAGGCAAATACAGTACGTGCCATCGTAGTCTTAACTCGACTCACGGTAATTAACACTTCATCAGTGGCCTGCGCCTTGCTCTATCGTGGCGACGTTGTCCCCAAAGACGTCAACGCTGCCGTCGCGATCATCAAGACGAAGCGTACCATCCAGTTCGTCGACTGGTGTCCCACTGGTTTCAAGCTCGGTATCTGCAATGAGCCCCCCGCACATGTCCCCGGTGGCGACCTTGCACAGGTGTCCCGCAGCATGTGCATGTTGTCCAACACCACCGCCATCTCCGCCGCATGGAGTCGTCTTGACCACAAGTTCGATCTCCTCTACTCCAAGCGTGCCTTCGTACACTGGTACGTCGGTGAGGGTATGGAGGAGGGTGAGTTCTCGGAAGCTCGTGAGGATCTCGCTGCTCTCGAGAAGGACTATGAGGAGGTCGGCATTGACTCTGCTGATGTAGAGGAGGCTGAGTATTGAGGGGTGTTGACGCACACATTTGGTCCACTTGGGAATTAGTCCACGTTTAATTTTACTACTCTTTTCTTTCTTTCTGCTTGTTCACGAATTTTCACGTATACCGTTGGCTCGTCAACAAGCTTACACTGGAATTGCATTCATTAAATTTACACTTTCATCCTCTTGAGAAGATCCTCATAATGAGCACAATCTATATATACATTGGAGCTCGACACATTTAGGCAGCCTTCCCGGAGTCTTCCTTCAAACTGACAATACGGTTAAGGATCAGATAGTCGCCCTGCTTCCGTGTGGCAGGAACATTAGCAGGCTCGTCGAGGCAGGCCACTCGAGCGTCTTTGTCAAGTGCAACATACGCAACCCGCAACCCCTGGAACCGCACACACTCCTTGCCAACAAGTTGCTCGCTCGTAACATGTGGGGTGTCATCATCAGGTTTTTCATTCACCGCATTCTCCTTGTGCGCTTTCTCCGTTCTCGCCTTGGCTTCCTTCCGAGCATTCTCGATAGACAGTTTCGCCAATGGCCAGAACCCAACCTCGACGAGCGCGCCTTTGACAACTTCCAAGCTGTTGGGCTGGATATCAGCAGCATCACCAGTCGGGCGATCACTCTTGAACAGACGATGGAATATACGCGTCTCGTCCACTCGAACTGGGCTGCCGGAAGGGGCGTGCTCGGCCACCCACTGGATGAACGCCTTGGGTTTCTTCGCTGTGCCCTCATTCTCCAACTTACATACCAGCTCCACCACCTCTCCCGTTGTAGGATCGGTCTTGTGTGAGACATACGTGATAGGGTAGGGTGCACCAAATAAGCCGACGGTCTTTCCTGGGGCGAGGCGGAAGTAGTCTTTCGAGTCCTCCAAGCGGAAATCATCGGCCTCGATGTAGATAGTTCGGGTGAACGGAATTTTGGACGTGCCGAGCTCGGGGACTTTGGGGTGGAGGGGTTTCTCCACCATCAAGACATAGTCCTCAGGGAGGTTCTCGATGGTGACTTTGAGGGGGTGCAGTACCATGAGCAGACGCGGGGCGGTCCCCTCCAGGTATTGCCTGACGGTCTGCTCGAACCGAGCAATCTCGATGTTTGAAGCGGCTGTCGATACCCCGAGTGTGCTCACGAAGGAGATGATGGCTCCAGGAGGCACGCCACGACGGCGGAGGGCGATGAGGGTGTAGAGACGGGGATCGTCCCAACCGCTGACATGCCCATTGTCGACGAGTGCGGCGATTTTGCGTTTCGACATTATGGTTCCTTCGAGGTTTAGCCTGCCGTACTCAGATTGCCTGGGCTTGTACACCTCCACTGCATCGCAAAGCCATTCATAGGATTGGCGGGAGGCGATGAACTCTGTGGTGCATAGAGAATGCCTGCCATCGTATTACCTTGAGCTGACAATCTGGGAGGAGACGAGAATGAATCCGCTTACGAGATGTTTTCGAAACTATCTACAAGACAATGCGTGAAGTCATAGGTCGGGTAGATCTTCCACTTGTCATGCGTTCGGTGGTGAGGAGTTTCCAGTACACGATACGCTGTCAAATCCCACATCTGGGGGTTGCCATCCTCTAGGTCCTGCTTCATTCGCAGATTGGCTTCCTTTGGGCGATATTTGCCATTCTTCATGGCTTCAAACTCAGTGAGCGACTCGGAGATTGGTCGGTTACGGTGGATGCATGGTCTCGGCTGTCCTCGTTTTTCGCCTCGGTCCGCCTTGATCTCCTCCTCTGTTCCTTGCGAGTCAGAAAGATCATGAGATATAAGCTGAATGAACAAACACTCACGAGTGCAATGACACACGTATGCTTTGTCGCGTTTGATGAGCTCAATGGCGAGATCATAAAGTTCTGAAAAGTAGTCGCTGGAATATGTGATCTTCCAAGGCTCGAATCCCAGCCATCGCACCATCTCCAGGATGCTTTCGAAATACCGCGCTTCTTCCTTCTCTGGATTTGTGTCGTCGTATCGGAGATAACACTTTCCGCCATGGTATGCAGCGTAACCGAAATTAACAAAAATGGCTTTTGAATGGCCAATATGGAGGTAACCGTTAGGCTCTGGTGGGAAACGCGTCCAAACATTTCCACCAGTGGCCGCGAGGTGTGCTTCCCTGAGATGCGGGTTTATCTGAGGATTTTCTCCAGGTTTATGTAGCTGCCCGAGGAAGCCTTCCTCGAAGACGGATTTACGAGCTGCAGCAGATTCTTCAACGGTAGCCTCAGATGCTTTGCCCTTCGCAGAAGCATGTTTTGCATCTTTCTTTGGCTCCTACTCGCGATCGGTTTGAACTAGAGCGCCATCACGAACGAGGTATATCTTTGCTTACCTTGCCTTTAGGCTTGGAAGCCTCTTTCGGACCGAATGTTTCTGTGAACACCTTGTCTACCGTATTCTTTACGTCAAGAGGATTTGCCCATCGTAGTTCTGGAGTGCCTTTGAGGGCGCTGATAGTGGGCCCAAGGCTTGCCCAACCAGGTAAAGCGTTCGTCGTGATGTACTTAGTTACCTGCTCGTGAAGTTCCGCAGGCGTGATGGTAAAATCTAGAAACTTCTATCAGGTCATGTATCTCACCAAGATCAAGAGTTCCCACCTATCCCACACTCCTTGTCAAATTCACCACCATCGATCGGCACCTTGTGCGTTTCAGCATATTTAACGGCGGCTTATGACATAGGTGAGCGGCTGATAAGAACCTGAGCTCGGCATGCTCACCTGTGACCTGATCCACGGATTTCAGCTTCCCATCTGCAATTTTGGATACCACGTATTGCGTCTCCTGCTCACCAACTCCCTCCGATTTCGCGAGAGTCACTGCAAGAGTCACAACCAATCCAGCCTGCTTCTCATCAAGTCCTCTTGATACAAGCGAGTGCTTTTCAATGATATCCTTTAGGATTGTGGCACTCTTTGGTGACTTCACAGCTTCCTGGGCTTTGGCTTGAGAGAGGCCGATAGATTTGAATAGAGGGATAAAGGGATCTGCTGCTAGATCCGATTTGGCAGATTTTGACATCGTTCCTCTAGGATAGGATAGGCTTGACTTCTTTCACTCTTTCACTGAAGGATCAGGAATTCAAAGAGCTGAGCGTGGTTTGAGTTGAATTCAAAAGAGTCATAAGATCGATCACAGCCTACAGATTTCCAAATCGGGGTCACGATAAGATAACTCCAAGCACGAACATACAACGCGGTCGCGTGCAGGTTCACAACTTCCAAGTTGAAGTAAATTTCATTGTATACAGATACAAGGACAGGAATAACTCGTCCATAGTCATTCAATTGAGATCGGCACCATATCCAGGATAGTTAGCATAGCTGTGGCGAGTCATCCCAACACTGGACTCGGCACCTCGCGCTGTCGGCGCGTAATCAGGAATATTCTTGCTGAATTGGAAAGGATCACGGCTAGAGCGCTCGTCGTGAGGACGTGCTTGAATATACCGCCTGTTGGGAAAGAGGCTGTTTGGGCGAAGGGTATCTGAGAGGCTATCTAGGAAGTTATGAATGCCTCGTCCATCACTGGATTGTCCAGGACGTTTGGTGGTGGAGTCGTTCGCCGTGACCGTAGCGCGATTAGGAGAGGGCAAGAAGCGCGAACGCGTTAAGGAGTGATCGAGCTCCTTTCGAAGGGTCTTGATCGTGCTCTTGATCATAGTTTCGAATGTAGGCTTCTCATCTCCCTCGAAGCCCGCTAACTCGACAAGTGAGGAGACGCTTGAAAATAATGAGCTCAAATATAACGAAGACAATGAGGGAAGACATACAAAGCCTCCTTGAGATATGCGAAGCTAAATCCAGCCGTCACTTCGGCTATGTCATTGACCAACTGGTCGGGGAATGCAATGGCCTTGTTATTCTCCAGCTTACGCTGCCAATACTTGGCATAAAGCACGCGTTCTTCTTGATCAGGATCGTCAAATTTGCTGTTTTATATTTGAGAATCAAAAGCAAAATAATGGTTAAGGAACGCACAATTTCCTGTCAAATCGACTGGGACGGTTGCTGAGGCCAGGATCGAGTCGCTCAAAGTGATTGGTAGTGCCTATAATGAGTAGTCCATTGTTTCCTGACAACCCATCAAGCTGATTGAGGAAGAAGGAGCGATTTCGGTCGTTAATGAGACTGTCCAGGTCCTCAAGGATGACGACGCAAGGGGCCATCTTGCGAGCATGGTCGAAAACATCAGCCATGGCGCCTTCTTCTCCCCGCCAGCCTTCAAGCCCGCAAGATGAGAAATTGCCAAATGTGATAAATGGCAGTGACTGACTTTGGAATGATTTGACATAGAGAGGTGTAAATCCTTGGTCTTCACAAGTCTTCATGATCACTTTGATACTAATTGTCTTCCCATTACCTAGCAGATGATGAGATGTCAGATAAGCCCGAAGGACAGTCCAACTCACCAGGAGGTCCATACATGATGAGGCCACGCTGATACCATTTTCAGATGCAAATGCAAGCGGATGACTAGTTAGGCACACCTTCCAGGGTATGGCGAGCTCCTTATAAATTTCCTCAGATGCAAAGAAACCATAAACATCTTTCTGTAAAGCCTTCTTGAACGTGTCTTTGAGGATAACATCTTTCCAGTCGGCCTTCTGTATTTCGTTCCAAAGTCCATGGTCCTTCTGCCAGAAACCTTCGTTGAAGACCCAAATTTCGTCATGCAGCTGGACCGCCCAGGCACCTACGGCGAGAAGGAGAAGACGCGCCGGGTCCTCGGGGCCTAGAATAGGGTTATATCATGGAGAAGCACAGATGCTGTTTGCAGTTATACCTTCATGGAGGATATAACGAGCGGTATAAGTACCAAAACCCTGGGGGTACTAATTGCATTGCTAGTTGAATGCGAAGGTTGAGACGGGATGAGCAAATTTATCCTCACCTGGACTGTGAAGAGCAAAAATTCGTATTTCTGCTCCACATTTTATATGTTTAGTGCGTTTAGGCAACAGGGGACAGGAACTATCAACTCACATCCCAAGAAATCTTGAAGGCACCAAATTCAATTTGGTCCGCCAGTATTCCAGGAATAGACCCCACAGCACGGGCGAAGGGGAAGAATACTAGATTGGTAACCAACGGAGTCTTCTCCAGAGGAGCGGCAAGGACAGCAGGATGATCGAGGACATTCAAACGATAATCCGTGGTAGTTACAAGAGAGTGATTTGGGTAAATGCGACGCAGAGCGTCAGCACTTCATGCGATGGAATTCAATCAGTCGCAAATATATGTGTGTGTGGATTGTGACGCACCCAGAGAGCAGAGGGCTGCTATGCTTCGCAGAGGCTGCAGTTAGGGTTCAATGTCGTCAACATTAAAGACTTGAGGAAAGAAAGAATGTTACCTAGGTCAGACCACTGTCCGTAGAAATCGCCCTTGACGTTGTTGCTCTTCGCACTATCCTCCTTGTCGAAAAATACATTCACAAAAGTTTCCTCCATGACACGTAGTATAAAGCACTGTGGACTATGTTGTTGTAGTGGGGTCGGAGTCCGCAGTCGAAGGTGTGGGCGTGTCCGAGTTCATGTTATGATCGAGATCATGATGGGGCCTGATGGGGACTCCGGTAAACCCGGGCTCGTCACCTGATCAGGGTTGAGTGCCACGTGACTCCAAACCCTCTTTGGAGTTGTACCACCATGGCCGCCTCAGCTGCAGATGTTCGCAGTGCCCTCTCCATCCCTGAGCCTTCATCAACCCAAGGACCTTCGCAACCAAAGAAAACGGCCGTACCCCCGACGCGTAAACCGGAAGGAATTTCACGAGAACTCTACTCATTGATCGGCCCATCTGCACCCTCTTTGGCAGCTCAGCTCGCCAAACCACGGCTTAAACAGAAGCCTAACCTTGGAGGGGGTGGAAAGGTCAAATGGTACGAAATGTGTTGCTCTCCGACTCGTCTGGCATCTTACCCCATAAATTTCCTAAAATGGCAGGGAATGTCGAGCCTTTAAGAATCCTGGCCGGCAGGATTCACTTGAACTTAAACACTGGGTGAAAGCAACAACAGAACCTGATGCCGGTGAGGATATATCTACCATGAGGATTTGCCTGTGTTGAGGAATGAGCAGAGTATCCTTTTGCGAAATACAATGTCCAGCCCACAGCATACACCTACTCTCAAGACGAATACACACGATTCCTCGAAGGTTTGTCTGGAGAGGTCTCAATGTAACTCCTCCTGACGCACCTGTCCAGATAAAGAATGGACAAAAGAAGAGACTGATTACCTCTTCTCCGTTGTGCGGGACTACGATGCACGGTGGTACATCGTGCACGACCGGTACGAATACCCGGGTGGTGTGCCTCGTCAACTTGAGGTGAGTCATTTCATTTCGGAAAATATCCTTATACTGAATATTTTGATCTACCAGGATTTGAAAGACAGATACTATAGTGTATGTCGCAAACTTGTGCGGAATCGGCCTTGGGCTGGCGATGAAACTAGCAAAGCGGCGCTAATATCAAGCTTCCAATTCGACAAAGGCAGGATTCTTATCTCCACTTCGCTTGGCGCCCTTCTGACTCTGACACTTGGAACAGAACGGGAGTTGACACGCAAGAAGTATATCGTGAGCCTTGAAAATCGAACGCCGGAACAAATAGCAGAGGAAGAGGCACTATACATTGAAATCAAACGTCTGGAACAGAACGAGCGTCGATTCAAGAAGGAACGAGATGAACTCTTGAGGACGATTGCTGGTATTGATTCTGGCTTGCCAGATGTCGTCGAGGACGAAATGGTGATGAACCTTACCATTGATACGAAGAAGAAGAAAAGAGGTTCTATGGCTATGGACATCGATTCTCCGTCAACCCCTGCTATGCCCAGCAGTGCGCCTATCCCCAAGCGACCGCAAACTGCAAAAAATACTGCCTTCGGTATGTGGCTCGTCTATCGACCAATCTCGTGCCAGCTAACCAAGTGTTCATTTACAGACGTGGCCAATTGTATCGTTCGTACGGAGCCACCATCCACAGTCCCTATCACGAAAGCCGCACATCAGCCGGCACATCTCCGTTCATACAAGCTCCCAGTACCGAAAGCGGCGACTTCTCAAAAGATTGGGCAGGCACTGACAGAACTTGGAATAAATCACACGCGACTCGTTATGCCCACACGTCAAAACATCGCACATCTTGAGGCACTCCTGGATGCAGCAGCCGCATTGGTGGAGACGAAGCGCGTCGTCGACAAGGTCGATTATGATATCAAGCTTGTGAAGACTCGGCTCGGGATGAGGGAAGGCCAAGGTGCTGAGGTGGAGGCCCCTGCTGCGCCTGCAGACAACATGGAGGTTGATGAAAGCAACGACATCGGAGAACCTGTGGGTGAAGATGGCCGGGCACAGAGTGTTGTCAGTACGAGGAGTGCCCGAAGCAGGAAGCATGTAAGTTTGCAAGTTCGGACCGGTACTCGTGAAGTCATCTGACCGTGTTGGCCCTTGCCAGACGCGAAGATCCATGTCCATCTCCTCGGTAGATACCTCGGGGACGGCTGCTACCAGAACGAAGCGGCAGAAACGAAGCTGAGAATAGGGGTTCATCTTGTTCACCGTGTTCAGGTCGCCATGTATCAGTATTCCATATTTGTACTATGTAATTGCATGCGCGTAGAGGTGCACGACCTTGTGCGCGTCCGTACATATCTGCATTATGAAAGATGGAAAGGGAGTCGTGCATGCAGGGGCGATACAGTGTGAATAAATTATGCGAGATAGCTAGTAAGAAAGTATACGATGTAATAGAGCCGCCACGAGGAAACTTAGGATCAACCTTCTGTGAAGCGCAACACGAAGTTGACAATGATAGCCACTGCGGGATACGGTGTCAGCTGTTGTAACATTGGAAGGAACCACGGGAACAAAATACCGAGCAGTGCTATGCATAGTACCGTCTGGGAATTGTATAGCCGTGTCAAAAAAAGTGATTGGCAAAGAACGTATAAAAATACATACAGGCCCCACTCTATCATCGTACGGACCACGCCCACCGCGACGAATTGATGCGGCTCGCCAGTGGTATGTGTACAGAGCGTACACCATGATCGCCATAGCTGTAGCAAACGAGTTAATTCTCTCGATAACCCTGAGACAATGGTATTCACTCACCGACGACAGAGAACATCGCTGCACTAATCTTCCCAACCTATAGGAAACATTTCGCATCAGTACCCAAAACGCAGAAGAGCAGTAGAACACGCACTTTATCACCAAAATTCAACAACCCAACCGCGAGGCCGCCAAGGACAACAGTAAAGTGCAGCCATGATAGGAATGTGCGCTCGTTTGCGAACGAGACTTTGGGCTCGACGCGCACCGGGAGCGCAATGCGTTTGCCAGCAGTCCTTTGGAGCAAAGGCTGCGTCGACATGGGGTGGGGAGAAAGATTGAAAGGTAGGTTCGAAGTTCGAATATAAGGAGCTGTGTGCCTTTTGGGATTACGTGATGCCTAAATTGGCAACCGTATTCGACGCACGTTCGTCTTGTGAATGGCTGTAGAAAGGCTCCGGAATACTATCCCGACCACGGTAAACATCTTCGAGATAGCACTGGACTCTCTTAGCCGTCATGCATGACGATGCGCTCGAGGAGTGGGTCTCTGGCGAATTTTAAATAAAATGCCATGCACGAAACATTTTTACCCCGCCAGTCTTTGCCATTTTGGGACGCACAAATGGGAATGGCTCAAAGTTGACAGAAAATGCGAACACCGCGAAAACAGGTTCATATAACAGATAACAGATATTAATCCTAATCCTATACATTGCTACAAAGGACCTACAACATATCTAGGCCCCATAGGCCTCCATCGACATGAGGAAATCGACATGGAGTCACTCACGCTTCGGCTAACGCATGACATTCTCGAAGATAGTTTCGATACTTGGCGGCAACGTGAGCGAAAGAACATTATGACAACACATCACCTTCCGCTACCCATCATTCTTAACCTATCAGGATGGATGCTCGGACCGCTGCCAGGAGCTGGAGGCGAACCACTGATCGGCGGAGATCCTTGTGTCAACGGGGGACCGGAGAAACTGCCCGGTGGGAATCCACCAGGCGGACCTCCACTTGGCGGAAAGGGCGGCAGGCCAGCACCAGGCGGACCACCGGGGGCACCACCGGGAAGGCCAGTGGGAGGGAATGGAGGTGGGCCTGACAAAGAAGGATTAGAATTTGCAGAACAACGAGCAGGTTGACATGACATACCACCTGGGAATCCACCTGGGGGACCCATGCCTGGAGGGCCCATTCCAGGAGGGGGAAGTCCACCTGGAGGGAACGGAGGACCGCCTGGGGGCATCATGGGCGGGAAGCCGGGACCAGGAGGGAATGGAGGAAGGGCTGGAAGACGATTTAATTCATAGAATTATCTACATGATCATGGCAACTTACGACCACCAAAACCGGGAGGAGGCATCGGTCCACCAAATCCCATCGGAGGCGCACCGTAGCCTGGCGGGGGTCCACCTAGGTGTTGAGGGCCGAAGCCAAAGCCGCCAGGAGGCGGACCTCCGCTTGACTCGTATGCCGAGGTGATCTGGTCGATGATGTTTTGCGCTTTGTCATGGCCAAGTGCTGTGGAAGAAAAGGATTAGTATCCGTGTATAGCTTTATAAAAGAGGACAACGAACAAGCATAGTAGTCTCGGACGTTGGATAAATGATTCCTGCCGCTATTGTGGGCTTTTCGCACTGTGTAGGAGACATATGAGTGACATTCGACGAATCGGAATAACGTGAACATACCTGAGGTTGAATCGTGAGTCAGAAAGACATCACAGTAATCGCAATAGTGTTTCTAAATGCCAGTAAAACGATTAGAATAGTGTAGAAGATCAAGTGCCGTGGAAAACGTACGGGCATGGCGATTCTTGGACCGTTGAATAAGGTCTATGATGGACGTTGACAACAACGAGCGAAAGGTCGGAGTTCGAAACGACATGTGATGGCGCAGTGACTTTAGCTCTGCGACAGAACATCCATGGACCCATCTTCAGGCATCCAGGAGCCCTTCGACCTCATCAGGTTGTCTCTCAGTGAGCGTGTGTTTGTCAAGCTCAGGGGTGACAGAGAATTGACGGGAATCTTGCATGTGCGAGTTCAGTCGTTGTGCAGTTCGAGTTTCGCAACTCACATTCCACCAGGCATACGATGGCCATATGAACTTGATCCTCAGTGATGTCGAAGAAACTATCATGATCGTAGACGTTGAGGGCGCCTCAGATGGTCGGGGCACGGTCAATGTTGGTCTATGATTAGCTCAATCTTCTTATTCGCAACTCATGAAACTTTTTGCGGTCTTAGGTTGCAAAACGAAAAATGGAAATGCTGTTCGTGAGAGGAGACGGTGTGATTTTGGTACGTCCTTACGCGACTCCTCGCAGATTATCCTCTCATGTCTCTGTGAAGGTGTCTCCTCCGTCACGAACGTGAGCCGCGTGGCTGGGATGCTATGCTCTTTGGAGTACTAGTGACCTGTGGAGGTGACGCTACCTGTATTTTTTTTTGGTAGTGTCCACGGAGTCGGCGCTGCCCATTCACATCTGTGTTGTATGTTTTGGGACTATCGGATTGCACTCCATTCTGGTCTGATCCATGCTTTGGTAGAATCTGTCGAACGTCATAGATTGCGGAGTGAGATCAAGTACTTGTACAGATATTGAAAACATTTAC
Organism: Hypsizygus marmoreus; assembly: GCA_013433165.1. Classification (NCBI taxonomy): domain Eukaryota; kingdom Fungi; phylum Basidiomycota; class Agaricomycetes; order Agaricales; family Lyophyllaceae; genus Hypsizygus; species Hypsizygus marmoreus. The sequence goes on from CM024087.1 coordinate 1,217,843, forward strand.
GGGAACTATTGCAGAATCAGCATAAATATAGGTGTGATGTAAGACCTCTACCGATTCAGCGTGTGGTGCTGCTGTCGTTCTTGTCCATCTCATTGCGATCAACGACCATCCATGGTGTAGTTACTCCAGAGGAGTATTCTGTCAGTGATGGGGAATATAATGGTGGTACTGGTGGGGTCAGCTGCTCATCAGGCAGGGCATCATCAGGCTCAGGTGCGACGGCACCGACAGGCCAAGTATCGTCGCGCAGCCACGCGGCGTGAAGGATTTTAATCTTCATGGCATGCATGAACAACGCAAAGGACGCATGGGTAGGGTGCGATGGGACATACGATGAGAGCCATTGGCAGTCTGCGTTTGAGTCTACCGCCGGCAGAGAGATTCTTGTAGACTTTCTCAACACCATTATTCCATACATAGTCATTCTGGACTGCATTTGGAGTGCTGAGAAGCTGCTCCAACCTCTGACGTGAGGTGGACTGCCCCACTGGTGAAGCACGAGGCTGGACATCGGGGCGAGGGGTGAGCCAGAGTTTCCTCCGGGCCGCATAGAACTCAGGACCCGGGGGTGGCAGGTCGGCAGCTGCCAGGATATCGTCAAAAGTCATGGGTGGAGGATGGGATGCACACCATGGACGATTCGGATGAGCGGAATCAGCAGCAGAGCCACGTGATCCTCCGACCACGGAATGTTGGCCAAATCTTGCCTGTTGTTCTCCAACCACCATGACCATGTACAAACATCCAATATCGTCCAGCACATCTCTCTCCGACGACGACTACGACGACGACCAGGACCAGAAGGCTGTCTTCTACACTGCACCCCACAATTCCCCACCCGCCGCCGCGCCAGCACAATGGTCGTCCAGGAGACTCCCCGCATCCAACACAAGAGGTTCTCCGATATCCCATCTGCCCGCGGAGGTCCTCATTCACATCCTCAAGCATCTTCACTCCACCCGCGATATCCTCAATGCCCTCCGTGTGTCCCGCAAATGGTGCGAGTGCTCCGTCGAGCTCTTGTGGCATAAACCCGCTTTCCCCAGATACGATACATTGAAGAAGATGGCGAGGCGGCTCATTGCTCCTAACCAGACATTCACGTATGCCCGCTTCATCCGTCGCCTCAATCTATCGACGGTGAACGGATCTGTGAGGAACGACATCTTATCTGCCTTCGCATCCTGCGATCGCCTAGAGCGACTTACCCTCATCAACTGCGAGCACATCACTCCCAATACCCTCGTTCGCCTCCTCCCATCATTTCCAAACTTGGTTGCCGTCGACCTGACCGGCGTAAAAAGCACGACCAATGAAGCTATCGTCGGCCTTGCCATGGCCGCCAAGCGATTACAGGGTATCAACCTCACCGGATGCGATAGCATTTCCGACGAGGGCATCATGGCTTTTGCGAAGAACTGCCCTATGCTTCGACGTGTCAAACTGAGCGGTTTGACCAGTCTCACGGATGCCCCAATCGCCGCCATCACCAATTCTTGCCCTTTGCTCTTGGAACTTGATCTCAACAACTGTCACCTTATCACCGACGTGTCCATTCGCGAAATATGGACGCACTCTGTCTATTTGCGTGAAATGCGGCTTGCCCATTGTTCGCAGCTTACAGACGCCGCATTCCCATCACCCCCACGGCCCGAGGGCCTTTCACAGTCTGATGCTCCCAACCCCTTCTCATCTTCTAGCACGGAATGTTCCACAGACCTTCCTCCTCTCGTCCTATCTCATCCGATGGATCAACTACGACTCCTGGATCTGACAGCGTGTTCGCTCCTGACTGATGACGCCGTCGAAGGAATCATCTTCTATGCAGCCAAGATCCGCACGCTCGTGTTATCAAAGTGCGTGCTATTGACGGATAGGGCTGTCGAGAATATATGTAGAATTGGGCGGTTTCTCCACTATCTTCAACTTGGGCATGCCACGAAGATCACGGATAGCTCCGTCCGAACTCTTGCGCGAACTTGTGTTCGACTGAGATACGTTGATTTCGCGAGTAAGTCTTGTTATCTGGTTTCGCATCGGTACACTTCACTCATAATTGTGTAGATTGTGTCCTTTTGACCGACATGTCGGTTTTCGAGCTGTCGGCTTTACCAAAGCTTCGACGCATTGGCCTTGTCAGGGTGAATAACCTCACAGACGAGGCCATCTACTCTCTTGGTGAACACCACACAACATTAGAACGAATACATCTGTCCTACTGCGACCAAATATCTGTGATGGCAATCCATTTCCTCCTCCAGAAGCTGGACAAGCTCACGCACCTGAGTCTCACTGGCATCCCTGCTTTCCGCCAACCTGAGTTGCAACAATTCTGCCGTGACCCACCCAAAGTGAGGCTTCTCTATATTGTATACCGTTTCAGTATCTGACCAAGTGGAATGTAGGATTTCAATCCTACACAGCAATCCTCTTTTTGTGTCTATTCAGGCAAAGGTGTTTCAATGCTCCGAGGATTCTTATCTGACCTCTTCGATCATATCACTGATATGAACGAGGCTGACGACACAGAATACGAAGATGACGATGAAGACGATTATACCTACAATGCGGAAGATACGCCCGAACCCTATGAGGACGATATTGATGATGATGATACATCCCGGCGAATGTTCTCTGAGTCAGCCTACGCCGCTTCGGCGCGGGACTATCGACAACCTGCCCATTCACCTCCTTCCCACGAATTTGTTTTCCGTCGGGATCACCATAGTCGTGCTGCCACAATTCCTCCCGCGCGTAGCACTACCGCACACGTGCCCACCTCTGTCAACATCGAGGGCGCGACGAATCGCCTGAACGCGCAAATACTTGCTGCGTCCATGGTAGCGGGACCGACGGCCCGACAACCGCCCTCTCTGGGCCTAGGCTCAAGTCATCGTTCCATGGCGGACGCACTTCCTATCATCGAGCCATCCAACTCTCCTCCTCCTAGCGATATACCCTCAAACCGCAGCACGCGGACAAACCAGTCAAATGGTGCAGGATTCTTCCGCACCTACCAAGATCGAGCACCATCAAGTGTATCGCCTCGTGGTCACGGTGCTTTGACTCCCGATCTCAACTTTGCAGAGATTGGGCATGGGCGAGGAACAAATGGGACAGTAAACCACTCGATGGCTCAACCCAACCCTTACCCTGGCCGGGAAGAGATCTTCCATCAGAGGCCACCTCTCGTTGAGGCAGATCAACGAGTCTTCCATCCAGCGCCTTCAGCACACTACCAGCCTCGCGAAGTGCAGATGGCAGGGCTGGTTGCCTCCACTTCGTACACTGGCCATGACCGTGGGCACACGCACCTATCTTCTGTCTGGCCTTATCGAGAACCCGCTGACACCGCGATCCCGTTAAGCCGAACAACAGGAGACTTATCGGAGTCGAACGAGGCGTCTCCTGCCGCAGATGGACGTGGGAGAACTTCCAAACGCAACTTCCGGAATACACTTAATGTTGCGGAGAGTTATGCTAACTCCTTCCTCTTCCGACGGTCGAGGAGCCGGCCAGATGAGGGGAGTGGTTCGGATCCCAGGAGAACAAGTGGGAGTGGAAATGTGGCGCGTGGACGTTAGGTGTTTGTAATGTGTTTCTTTCTATGTTTCTGTAATACTTTGTGGAGGCTTCATTCAGTGCAATTGTCAATAGCGTGCAATTTATACCAATAGGAGACCCCAATAAAAGGTTCTTGACATTATGTATGTACTGTTTTAGCACTCAGCATCCTGTAATGGTGTACTCCGTATGTAGATGCGACATCTGTAAATGGACCGTGACAACATCGAAATACTGAAAGGAATTTCCTTTTTTGATATGCTCCTGTGTGAAAATGGAATCCTCAAGATTCTGCCATTCAAACGGAGCGTTTACTTACAAAGTTATATATGTAGTTGTCCACCTGATAAGTCACCTACGACAAATTACAGTGCGGCTAGGTAGAAAGTACCAATGGTCCAGAGGATGAAAACTAAAGAGTTCACGAAGGGCGACATCCTCCCTGCTGAATTTCCTGCCGAGTTGTTGCCAGTAGTGTTGTTGCCATTATTGTTGGATGACCCAGGAGGCTGTGAAGTGTTGATCTTAGTTGTTCCACCCACGAAGACGATGGCGAGAGCCACGGGAGGGACATCAATGGAGCAACCGTTGCTGCAATCGATCGCTTGATTGGGTGCTGCCCAAGTCGACGAGTCTGCCTTGAGCTTCCCGTCTCCAACACCAGCCAGCGACTCCCCGCCCCACGCGATATTGTTCTCCTGGCGAAGATCCTGTGCAGACAGATATTTGACGGTGACGCTCTTCTTGTTGTTGCTCGACGCGAACGCACTTGCGGGGAGGGTGAAAGACTGGGTTTCGGTTGAGGCGTTGGCGAAGTTGAAGAGCGCGAATTGCAGGACGGTCTCCCCCTTGGAATCGTAGATGGCGTACCCGCCGACGGGGGAGTTCTTGTCGGTCTTGGAGTTGCCGATGTTAAGGTCGACCACAATGCTACCGTCGGTTGATTGCAGAGCCTCGGCAGTGGCGAGGACGGCATAGTATGGGGCGTTCGTCTCCCAGGGTCCATTGTTACCGTCCTCACCCTCAGGTGGAGTAAAGAGGTTGTACGTGATGCCTCGTTCGCGGGTATGGATGAATGCGGCGGTGTAACCGACAGCCGCCATCTGGAGAGCGTAGTCGACAGTCCAGATGGATCCGACGGCATATGTTTCTGAAATTCCGGGAATTCCACCACATGATGCCGAGTTGAATTCGGACATGAGGAATTTTGGGGCAACTGAGGAGGTGTTAGAAATTACGATGTCGATGGCCGGTTGTTGCCATGCTGCCAGCCTAACCACTGTGAACAATAGCGGTTAATGGCGGGGGTCATCACAGAATGAGAAGTCAGACGACGTGCCATTCGAGTGCTGCAGGTAGTAAGGAATCTCGTAAGCATGACGGCCAAAGCAGTTATTCTGGGGGTAGTGTTGGACACTGCTTGATCATGAGTTCGATAATTGATGGGTGAGATGGATTGCACTTACGAAACGTATTTCAAGATATTGTCAAATGCTGTCAGGTATCCATCCGTAAGAACGTTATCTAGGTTCTATCATGGACGGAGTCAGTAAATGCTAGAAAAACTTCCTTCACTTGTTTTACTTACCCATGCACAACAAATTGTTGGACCACCAATATTTCTGAGATTAAGCAAGTTGCCAGAAGATGTGTCGGCGAGACGGTTAGATACCGTTCTAAATTCCTATAGATTCCTCAGTAACCAGGATCACCAACTCTCAAACAACACTCACATCAATGTAGATATCCAGGGTATAATTGGCAATGGCCGGGCGGTTGTGGTGGCCGGTGTAAAGATCAGGTTCCTAAAAATAGACCATTGATGAGGAAAGTGCAAAGGATAACTCTGTCTGTTGGACAAACATTTCCCAACAGGAATCCATCCAGAGAGTCTCCCAATGCCTTTTGCGCATCGGCTTTTGAAAGGCCCAAATCAGATACAATTAGAGTTATGACGGCCGTAAGGCCTACGTACCCGCTATGATAGGAACACTGGGATTATTGGGATCCAACAAGGAAAGTCCTGATCGTTTGAAATTCAACACCAGGCCCAACTGAGACAAGGCTGGGTGTTACGTACCAACAACGTATTCAGCTCCACCAACGTCGTCCGCAACTTTTTTCAAGACATCCCAGAGCATCGGTCCATAATCGACGGGCTGATTGTTTGCATTGGGGGCGGTGTTAGAAAGTTGGACCATGGGCGAGGTCTGGGTAGGAACGTAGGTCGAACTATCCATGGAATTGCCGCCCACTCTGACGCGGACGGGATTCTTCCCAGTGCGGGCTCGGATGGCCGCAAGGTAGTTGATGATAGTGGGAGGGATAGTGGATGTATCATTTCCAACTGGATGGAACATTCAAGAGTGATACGAGGAAGACAAGGATAGAGTTGCGCACAGTATTCATCCATGAAACTTAGCTCAAAGCTAATCCCGAGGAAGTTCGATTGCACAACATTGTGTGAAGGCGCGGTGGCTGGTACAGTGACGGAAACAGGTTCAGCTGCCGAGCAGGAGCGAAAAGCTAAAGAAAGAAGAAGGACAGAGGTTAAACGAGCGGTAGTTGTATGAGGGAGGGAAAACATGGTCGTGATGGGCCGACAAAATTCCTGGGCGGCACTTTATATCATCTCGAAAGATGAATCACGGCAGAATGTACGCGGCTGCTGGAGACCGGATTTATGACCCCATGTGGCTTTAATCAAATCCTTCGGGTGGTAGGGTGGAAAAGCATGTTGCCGCTGAGTTTGTACTTAAATAATAACAAATTGTATCGGCACCGACATGCCGTGCGAGCTGTCAAATTCGTCGTCAGCATCGATTGCGCCGAAGAATGGTCACTCCGTATACTCAACCTTCACCTCATGCTCTTTTTGCCTGAAGTTCCAGGTCGTTTTCCGGTAGGATCAATCACTTTTGTGTCGCCCGTTCGGCCTTCGCGTGCAGTTGGTTCCATAAAGCTACGAAATGCGACCACTGCACACGAGCACGCGCTCAACCTCGAGGAGGTAGCTTTTACAGCTTATTACCCAACCGAGGCAAATTTGAGGACCACGAAAGGCGTGCACTGGCTGATTAGGTATGCCTCTGTTGGGTTTTGCTCCCTGTCGTCCTTACTCAAACTTTGATTAGACCCGTGAACCAGTCCTTACGTGGCTTCGCAAAGTTCGCAAGTCCGTGATATAATCCATCTTTCGCCTTCTCGTTTCATACATGCCTAAACCCAGGTCTTCCTCGCTGGCTGCTTTGGCCTGTGGTATACCTTTTCGGTACCCTCATCAAAGTACATCATGCATCGGGCGTTGTTCCCCATTCTTGACGGCTGATTTGCGGCCCGTCCTTCACAGATACCTATTTACCCCAATGCACCACTTCTCAACCCTTCTAAGGCAACTTCCGCCGACGTCCTGACCCGACAATGGCCCCTTGTGATATTCTCTCACGGACTTGGAGGAACCCGCACAGCGTACAGGTACTCTCTGAATCCTGTGATTTGCTTTGAAAAGGAGAATTCATTATATAAATTACTTCCTAACAGTCAACTTTGTTCGAGGTTGGCGGCCTCGGGGAAAGTTGTACTTGCCTTGGAGCACCGGGATGGCACAGGTCCAGCGTCCACCCCAAGGGTGTGGGGGGACAACGGAAAAGATCCATCCAGACCAATTTTATACTATCAGGCGGAAGACGTCATGTATGTGGAACCTGTTTCTTTGTTTCTGTCATCCTTATCCTCCTGTCCTACCCCAGCCTCGATAACGACCATCACTTAACCAATCCGACTCCCCTCCCACTCCGAACCGATCAACTTGCCTTCCGCCGACAAGAAATTCACATTGCATACCGGACCTTTTGCCGATTTTTACAGCATGACCCATCATTGGAATTCGAAGCCATTGATGGATGTGAAATAGACAAAAAAACATGGACAGAAATAGACAGCGTCTCGGGTAAAGGGCCAGTTTGCTACGATGAGAATGTCAGTCTTGCCGGACACTCTTTTGGCGGCTGTACAGTGGTAGGTGGATGTGACAAAGTATTAAAACACATCGAATCTTATACACATGCAGCTTTCGGTATTGTCTTCGCATCCACCATTGGATTATCCATCGCTTCCGGTCACACATGCTCTTATTTTGGATCCATGGTTGGAACCCTTGCCGACGCCTGGTCCTGTTCCAATCCTACCAACGACGGCTGCTCCCCAATCCATATTAGACGAAAACACTCTTGAGTTACAGTACGACAAACATCATCGACTACCCCGGATGTTGGTTATCAATTCAGAGACCTTTACTCTCTGGAAAGATCATTACACAAGACTAGAGGATGTGATTGCAGCCTGGGAGCCACAGGGTGACGGGATATTAACCCTTGGTGAGTTTTATATGCTGCTGAATGTTGAGAAACCAGACTTATTCCCTCGCTAGTTGGATCAAAGCACGTTGCTTTTTCAGACTTACCGATGCTGCCTTTTTTCCGAACATCCGCGGCGCGGACGCTTATGGAACTCACTTCCAAGATTTCCATTGCGTTTTTAGATGACAAGTTGGAGCAAGCCGTAGGTACGCTTCCGACAAGGAAGATGGAGATCGAAATTATCGGGAAGAGGAAAGATGGACGCCCCAAGAGGAAGTTAGTGGGCACTGTTGGCGACGTGATCATCACATAGAGCTTGAATGGATTCGATTTGCTTTCAGCTTAAATTGAAACCTACCCCACCCTCCACCGGTCGTATGCCTTCCAGGTTCATCTGCGACACTCAATGCGGCCGCTCCAAATCTGCAATTGCGCATTGTAAGAGTCGAGAGTCGAGACAGCGAGAGCGAGACGCTGGTTGTGAATTGGCTGATTCCTCCCTCCCAGCCCTGAGAAACAGCGTGCCGATTATACATTATTATCGGAGGCGGCTCGAGAGCTTGAAGTAGTTGTGCTCGAAGTTGTGATGAAAACAGTAGTGAGATTCATCTGTTGCTTAGGGACCTTTGGTCCAAACAATTGGTTGTGCCGTCTCGGTTGCAAGTTTCGAACTCACGATCACTCCGCTGCCCACGATGGTGAACGTACGACCCGTAAAAGTACGAACATACACTGAATGCTCCAAATCATCACTAAAACCCGGATTGTACAGGTTGACGACCTCATGGGCATGCAGGCATGTAACCTTCAAAACTTGCCTGAAAACTACACAATGAAATATTGTGTGCACCTTCAATTTCGTTCGAGTTTCGAAGGACAGCTTTGCGAGCTAACTGTCACTGATAGATCTGTATCACGCCATGACATGGCCTTCTCTTTCATATGTTGCAGAAGACAACAAGGGCAGAATCGTCGGATACATTCTTGCCAAAATGTAATCCATTCAAACTACTGCTTTTCGGGTACCTTTGACCTTGACACAGCGAGCCGGAACATAGGGAGGAAGAAACCCAAGAAGAGGAAGAGCCTCACGGACATGTAACCTCCATATCGGTTTTGCGTTCATATCGAAGATTAGGTCTTGCGAAAAAGCTGATGGTTCAATCTCGTATGTATAAGTTCTATCTCGATTGTGATAGCGGGACTGATTACCTTTTGAAGAGCAAGCCATGCAACAAATATACGGCGCTTCATACGTGTCCCTTCATGTCCGAAAGTCAAATCGAGCAGCGCTAGGACTATACAGGGATACACTTGGGTTTACACTGAAAGACATCGAAAAAAATTATTGTTTGTTCTGCTCATTATTTCTCGATGACAAGATCGCTGAATTCACTACTAGACGCTGATGGCGAAGATGCGTATGCGATGCAACTTTCACTCCAATGATATACATTCTCGACGCCATGCGATCGCAGCAGAATATAGATAAACATAATTATATGGTATGCGCATCTCTGGGTATGTCAAACATCCTCCTTCGACCTGGCATTACTGCCCGTATGCATTTCTGGGGTTGTCCTTGTTCTGGAAAAACCTCTTCCAAGCATGACAGACTCTCTGATAAGCTTGGCAGTCGCCAGGCCGAGTTCATAATACCCGTCGTTGGTCTTTCCACTAAAAATCCCCGTGTGCGCCTGCAGTTCATCTGGTGCCTTGTTGTTTTTAGCGGGAACGAAGAACGCAAATTGTGGAGAAGCTCGTTTAGGAAGGACTATGAATGTCCGAGATTCGCTAAACGGTGGCATAGCAGGGATCAAGGTGTAGAACCTAAAACACAGTTAGATTAGGACGCTATTACTGGCCAACATCGCAACACTTACGTGCGGAAAGTGATCCCTTCGTGTTTCTGGGCGTCAATCAAAGCGTCGACGCGTTTCTTCAACGCCTCTTCATCCCACAGATTTCCCACATACTTCATGTGATCTGTTGCCCATGTAAAACCGACATTTAAGTCTTCACGTTTGTAGTACGCGCTACCAGCAGCAGCGCCTGCCAGTATCGCGCCTCCAACAGCATACGCGGCTGGCGCCCATTTCCCCCACGCAGACGCAGATGCAGAGGAACTGGTGGCTGTTTGTTGGGGTGTTGTCGTTGTGGCTTTTTTTGCACTAAAACCAGCAAAGGCGCCAAACACGGCAGAGCCGACAGTCTGGGCGGTGCTGGCGTATTGAGCAACTTTTGTGACGCTGTTCTTGAAGACATATGGATGAAGCCCAAGGAACTGAACAGTCCACGCATCAGCGGATGAACCTCGATATGAATAGGAATGGTCTTGCAGGTGTGTCAAATGCGATGCAGGCGATAATCTTCGGCCAAAGTGGACATTGCTTGTCGGGTCGAGTGTTGATAAATTCAAGAAGGGTATCTGCAATAAGCAGGCCTCCCATGCTGTTTTATTTGACGTCGAACATCAGCAGACGCAGGGTAGGATGATGGATTACACACCTGTGTCCGCAGAGCACAATTTTTGCCTTCCCCGCTCCAGCGCCCGAAGCGACTTCGCGTTCAACCGTCAATGTGGTAAGCCAGTCTGCAAACCTTACGACAGCTTCATTCTTTAGCAAGGAGTCAGCAGAAGTCTGTTGTAAAGTAATGCAGACGCACCAGATCGCCTTTGGTCTAGACAACGTCAAGTCAGGCTTCCCATTCAAGACATGGCTGCCTTACTATACCTCATAGGCAGGAAATACGATACACTCTACTGACACATCGGTTATGCTTTCTGCAAGGATGTGTTGAAGCCTCTGGGGAAATTCGCCGAATGATTCATCAGTTCCCTTGAAACCATGGACGAATACCACGAGCAACAGGTCGGGGACATGAAATGCGACAGTCTTGGAGGTGTCCGGGTTTAAAGCCTCTTTATCGTTACTACCTGAAGGAAGCGCATCCATCTCTTGTGACAAATGTGGTATGTTGGTGGTATGGGTTGGAAGTTCAGGTTAAAGGTTATTAGGGACTCCGGACCGATCAATTTACTCGTATTTGAGCTGAAGGGCAACACATATTGTCACCAAACATAACGCCGCCCAATAAAGTTTGCAAGGTGCAGACTCGGTATTTAAATACATTAATAGTACATATGGTATGGAGAATGAGTTGAGAGCGACACATCTGTTACCCATATGAACAAAAGAAAAGGGGAGTATGTCGTTGAGCGGTCACTGGCTCAAGCTTTGACTCTGATATGGAGCCTGAGTTTGGAGGGGTGGGTAGGATAAATAGTCCAACGAGCTCTCCTGCGTCTCCGATTGCGATTGAGTCCATGATGGATAGGGATCCTGCGAGTGTGGATCAGCGACACCGCCGTGATCATCTCCCGACGGTGCCGCGACTGGAGTAAATTTCAAGGTACCAGAGCGGAAGACGTGTCCTTCACTACTTGTGGCGTGGATATGCTCATTGGACAGCTGCGAAGGTATCGATTGCGATGCGTGCAGGCTGGAACGCTTTCTAGGCACAGATGGGCCAGCGCCGACCATTGGAGATGCAGCGTTTCTCGGTCTTTTGGGTGGGAGCGTTCCATACCAAGGCTGCCGGGTCCTAACAGGGGTGGCGACTGACGGAGAAGGACAGCCTCCAGCATCGGCAGGCATATTTTGTGCAGTACTGATAGATATTGGGGCAGGGAGATTCCGCTCGTGTGGACACGGCGATGCTGCAACCTCGGCGCTGTGGGCCCTTGGAGGACTATCCATACTCATGTCCATACTCTGCGTAAGCTGCTTTTCCACCAAATCATGCGACCCGGACGATGACTGTGAGTTTTGCGAGTTTGAGGGTTCGGAGAATCCAGGCCACGGTACTCTGTGCTGTTCGGCTTCGCTGTCGTTATTGCGCCTTCTCTTGGCGCCGATGGCGCTGTCCACCATGGAATTGAAGGAAGGAGTTGGTGGATCGTCTGGAATCCCAGCAGAAGGAGAATTTAGGGGAGAGGAAAGGGAGGCAAAAGTTGGGGTTCCAGGATCCCGTGCTTGCTCTGGTGGCGGCGTCATTGGAGAGATGCTCCTTGTTAGATTCTTGGGTGATATCCGTAAGTGAGACGGTGAATGTCGATCAAATGCATGGAAATTCTTTGGTGATGAGTTCCGAACGAACGTATGGTCAGGAAATGCTGCATGGGGAGGAGACTGTCCTTCATCTTCCTCGAACGAAATGGCATGAGACAGTGATGTAGGACTCGAGGCCGGAGGAGAAGGAAGAGATGAGGGTAGTTCAACTTCTAAGGAAGTCTCTGCGTGGATCAGGGTAGAAGAATTGAGTTGAAATGAACTTTGAATAGCGATTGACACACACCTTCCGGTCTGATCTTCGATCCGCTAGCTTCATCCTCAAGAGACGGATGTGACATACCAAAGCCAGATAAACTCAGACTCTCTCCTAGCCCTTCTTCCGCCCTTCTCAGCATTGGAATGTCCTTGCGCTTGACAGGAACAGCATTGCGAATATGATCATGGATGACGTGCTGGACAAGCTCAGTATTCGAAAAAAATGCGAGGCGACACCAAGCCCATCTGCAAGCATGGATCTGGGGAAAATCTTGGTTTTGCGATAGAGACGAAGAACCCGACATCGACGCGCTTGCTTGTGGCATGGACTGACGAAACCGTCTGATTGAAATTGGCACTGGTGTGGTCTCTGGTCAAGTCATGTTCGCGTGACAAGCGTGACTACTGTTTCAATGACCCAAAATGCACGATCCCGTTTATATAAAACCCAAACAGTTTCTTCCACATTATGATGCGGTGCAGTCGAGGTGGAATATATTCTTGAGATTGCCAATAAGCTCTCCGGCTGCACTTCATGGGCCAAACCCTCAACATTGTTGCATTTACTCATGTTAAATAATGAACCCTGAAGGTGTCATATCATGTGATGTGACCTTTCCGTTCTTGACTCCCGAGTTCACCAGCTTTCCTGACCAAGATTTGATTCACCAACTCCAAGATGCCCTCAGGACCAGTATTCGACAAATCTCTATCGCTGTCATACCTGGGATTACCAGAAAGCTATGAGCCTTCACCTCAAACCACACCTATTGCATTCTTGATCAAGCATTTGACACAACTCCCTCCTCATCTCCTGCTCCATTTCAGTTATATCACTTCGGCCAAAGAACGGACTGTTATTCCAACGATTCGTAATCGTCGCCTCACATACGCTAACAAGGATCCTCCTGAGCTTCAGTTCGAGCCCGCAAGAAGCGAATGGCCGAACTTATGGCCAGGACGTGGGCGTGAACGATGGGGGATGCGAGAAGGCGATGAAGAGAGGACCTGGGCAACTGATAACTTCCTAAGTGGACAAACCAAGCATGTAGGAAATCTAGGCGGTCTCCTAGCTGGATATGAAGAGGAGCGGGAAGCAGAAAGGATTAGGATCCTGAGAAGAGAACGAGCAGTGATAGATCAATTCATTGCCGAGGAGGAAGAGAGTAGCGACGAGGAAGGCGAAAACGACGAGCCAAAAGACGAGGTTATTATGGACGAAGAGTCTCCTGAGGAGGCCAAAGTATCTTTTGAGCGACTAATACGAGAACAATTCATATACGGATTACTCGAGGCAAGCTGGTGATATCTTTTGACTGCGGTGATGAGACCTCATCCATTTTGACAGCCATTCGAATACGAGAAGGTGGACTGGGACGAATCCTTGGACGAAGAGGTCGAAAGGGAAGCGGAGGAACGTTGGTTTGACGAAGACGACGAGTAGAAATGCGAGGTCTTATAGTGATTTGTATTTAAATAATGGTGACTGACGTCACGCGTCACAATCAATCAGCTTGCCCTCATGTTCAAAATTTGAGCATTATTGCCCGCCCTAAATGCCCGTAATCCCTCCACCGACCCGTGATGGTCCTCACCACGTCCCCATCGACCCAGCCCTTTCGTCCGCTACCCTCGATATCCTGAAGAAGAGAAAGAAAAAACGGCATCGTGAAGACGAGCAGGACGCAGATGACGCTGGAGGGGCCGAATTGAAGGAGAAGAAAAAGAAGCGGAAGAAGCGGCACCATGAACAAGACGGCGCAGAGGAGCAAATCGTCGCGGAGCCCGCCGCTCCATCTCCGCCTCCTGCTCAAATCGCTGATGTTTTGCCCGTGAAGCATAAGAAAAAGAAAAAGAAGGACAAGGGGAAACAACGCGAAGCTGCTCCTTCAGTCGAATCCCAGATCGACCCGGCCCTTGCATCGTCTTCGAACTCCAGTACAGACACTGAGGCTACTGACTTGATATCAGCCATCGTTGCCGCTGCCGCTGGCACTCACGATTCCACCACTCCCGACCGTGGTCCCGCACCCCTTGAGCCACAGTTTCATCCTCAAATGCTCCCTCATCCTTCTCAGCAACCCCCTTTCATGCCATACCCGTTCACACCGTATGGATTTGGTGCTGCGCCCTACATGCCTAACGCAATGCAACCCACACTCTTCCCTTCACCCATGAGTGCTCCGTTTTCCGAATTGTCCTTTGGTTCCAACGACGATGTTTTACGCGCATTGCAATCTTTGGACATGTCGAAAATTACAAATGTTCTAAAGACGCTTGGAGAGGCGGCAGCCGCTGCAGGTGAACCATCATTGGCCGAATTGCCACAGGGAGCGCCTCTCGACCAGGTTCCGATGGGTTCTGGGGCCATCTTAGGCATTCCAACTCAAGGACAAAGTACATCTTCAGGTCATGGTCGAATCCTCAATATGAGTTTGCCTGGAACAGGACATCACACGAGTCCTGATCACGCTTATATCCTTGCCAATAAATGGCTGAACGCGGCGAAGTTGGCTGAGCTCGTAAAAACCGAGGGTAAGCAAATATTCTCTTGCAAAGTAACTGTTGTCCAACCTGAAATCTTCGCTTAGGACTGGTGTATAAAAAGGGGAAATTTTCTGCGATCGAAGAGGAACAGCTCAAGGCTGCGATTGAGAATTATCGTCTCGTGTGTTTCTACATTCTCTTGAAAAATCTCAACTCATTGGAGTATGTTGTAGCAAAGATCCTTCACTCAGGAGGATATGCAAGAACTCATGTTCCCAAAAATTGAACGGAATAAGGACAATGCTTTCTGGACTCAAATCAGTACGTCCCTTTGACTTGCATTTAACTGATGATATAAATGACAATGTACCGCTAGCTGGAGCTGTTCCTCAACGTCCTATAATCGCTGTATACCACCATGTCCGACGCACTTACCACCCACTGAAACTACAAGGCACCTGGTCAGCCGAAGAAGATAACAATCTGCTCCAGTACGCCGTTCTTGCCCTCTTGAACACCCATGCCTTTTAACATGTAACTTAAGAGCTGTGGTGGATCTTGGCCAGCAATGGGAAAAAGTTAGCCTCAGAGTTGGTCGCATGTCGTCTGATTGCAGGGATAGGTATCGGAATCATATCGTCAACAGAGACATCCGTGTACGAGGTGAGTGCAATTTCTGTCATTTCGCGGAACAATCTCATTCCATGTCATTCAGGAGTCTGGACGAGAGCAGAAGAAGAGGACCTGATTCGAATCGTAACCGACATGACTGTCAAGCAAGGCAAGGGTGCTGACAACGACGTATTTTGGGGGCGGGTCAGTGAGCTCATGGGCGGAACACGAGGCCGACAACAGTGCAGAATCAAATGGTGAGGACCTCCTACGCCGAAGTCTTGCCGAGCTTAGTAAATTTCTTCCAGGACAGATGCATTGAGTAAAACCGTCAAAAATGAAGGACAGAAACCCCGATGGAGTCCACAGGATGCCCACATCCTGGTTCACAAGTACGTTCCTTGATCATACTCATGATTCATTATGTGAATATGCTCTATGCAGGATTGACTCTCTTGATGTCCGTGATGATACAGAAATCAGCTGGAAGACATTAGCCGATCCAAATTGGAACTTATGGAGTGCCCATACCCTGCAACGGCGCTGGCTCACAATGAAGAGAAGCATCAAAGGTTTTGAAGACATGACTCACCAAGGTAATTTGCTTGTGATTTCGTGATTTATGATTTATCGTTGACTAACACTTGGACTCCAGAAATTATGGACATCCTCCGAGTAAAAAAGGCCCAATTGCTGCCTATGGCCCCATTGGCCCCGCGGAAGCGCAAAGAGCGCAAGGTTATAAGCGCAGCATCGGTCACGGATGACCCTCCTGGGGTCGGTACGGATGCAGGACCAAGTACTGCTGCAACACCCGCTGTTCAAGACAGCAGCGATGATGAAACATCATCTGATTCAGACTCGGATTGAGTGGCACGATATGGTGCTCACTGTTAGAGTCCCAGGCTCAGCATAGGTCGATCTTAATCCTTTCTACCTCCGAGCAAAACAAAAAAAAAAAAAGACAGAATGTAGCCATTACAATATTTGTGCTCTGGATAATGATAGAAGAACACTGGTGTTTCACAGTATGCATGTCAGTCAGCCGCACTGCATTAAAAATAAGTACGTACTCGATCAAAGTTACGATCGACCGCAACCACAACTTCCGTTTGGCGTGCAAAAATGATCATGAAATCCACGAGGTAAACTCGAGCCACTTTCCAGATGGCAGCATGAAGCATGAACGGCACGCGCAGTTGCAGTGTGGGCTTGTGCGTGGACTGTTGGTACTGAACAGGGCGTTCTACGAGTGGGGAAACACGAGCTTCCTTCTTACTCTTGACCACCATGGTTGGTAAATCGGACCTCCTGGAGCTTCGACCGTCCAGAACGCAACAGTCTCGGATCCCCACACTGGTTGTATTCATTTCTATTGCTGCAGCTTTGCTAGTTTGGGCTTCGACATCCACATTATTCTCGGGTTTTCTCGCCTCGTCTGCTGGACAGAGCGCACAGAATGTTCCCATTGATGCACAGGCCATTCTTACCCGATGCGCCTCTCTCAGAGCTGTTCCTGGACCTTCCCACAAATTTTCCTCGCGGGAGGTATCGGACAGATATGAACCGGGTACGAACGCGACCTTGATTAAAAATGCCGTCATCTTTACGGGGGAGCAACACGGAAATGTTTTAATTCGCGGCAACATTTTCCTTGACAAGGGGATTGTCAAGAGCATTGGAAAAGTCCCGCGATACCTGATTGAAAATACCCCCAATGTCACAGTCGTTGATGCTAATGGAGCCTGGGTAACACCAGGGCTCGGTGAGTTGAAATTTCTTGTGTTCAAGTCTACTCTGGTCGTTAAATATATTTCAGTGGACCTGCATTCGCATCTTGGCGTCATGAGCGCGCCTGTTACAGCCGGTTTGTTCTTTCTCTTAGGGTCCAACTTCAAAGACTAAGGTTTCATACCAGGCGCTTTCGATGTAGACTCTCGACGCGGGCCCATTCTTCCCTGGTTGCGAAGCATCGATGCTTTCGATACTCATGATGACTCGTTTGAGCTTGCAATCGCTGGCGGCGTCACCTCTGCACAGATACTTCCAGGCAGTGACAATGCAATTGGTTGACAGTTTCCAATTTATGCACCTTTTTACGCCCAATTTACTGTCACATTAGGTGGACAAGCGTTTATGGTCAAACTTCGAAAGACTGCAGAGGGCTCTCCGTCCTCAATGATTATCGAGCCACCTCATACTCTCGCCGGGGCCAAAGCTCGCTCTGATGGTATTCGTTGGCGACACCTAAAGTAAGAACAGTGCATGTCCCTTGCAGCGTTCACACTTTGACGTCAATTTATTACTAAGACAGGCCTGTGGTGAAAACCTGCGGGCCTATGGTACCCGCATGGATTCAATCTGGTCATTGCGTTCTGCCTATAATGAGGCGCGAAAAATCAAAGTTGCTCAAGATGCATTCTGTGCCAGTGCCGAGGCAGGTTTATGGGACTCTGTCAGCAGCGCCTTTCCGGAGAACCTCAAGTGGGAGGCGCTCGTTGACGTGCTTCGAGGAAGAGTCAAGGTAAGACATTGTCTCTTTATTTTCTTGCGAGAATGATACTAAAGCAGCGATGTTTGCAGATATCCAATCATTGCTACGAGACCGTAGATCTGGACGACATGGTCCGAGTAAGTGACGCCCAGCCATGTAATGCACTTAACCTTTTTGATTTCGCAAATGCATCAGTTGAGCAACGAATTTGAGTTTCCGATCGCATCTTTTCATCATGCAGCTGAGGCCTGGCTGGTGCCAGACTTATTGAAGAAGACGTGAGCCCTTGTTGTCGCTTTTTGAAGATGTCAGTGTCTGAAGTAATCCTTCGAAATAGGTGGGGAGGCATACCTGGCATAGCCATGTTTGCGACCAATCATAGGTAGTATATGATTGTTTTCGTTTTCATGTCCTGACCGTTCATCTCTATCCTAGATATAAGCGTGAAGCCTTCAGAGGCTCGGAATTCGCACCCAGGATTCTTGCTGATGCCGGAATTCCAGTTATCATGAAGGTACTTCCATTGTTGCATACAATTTTTTTAACGGTATTCAAACGGTTATTTCAGTCAGATCATCCTGTCATCAATTCACGATACCTCATATATGAAGCCCAGCAAGCCCATTACTTCAGCCTTTCTGCCAATTTATCGCTCGCAGCAGTCACTTCCACGCCAGCTGAAATTGCAGGTCTTTCTCACCGAATTGGAATTCTAAGAGAGGGTGCAGATGCGGATGTCGTCCTGTGGGACTCTCACCCTCTCCAGTTAGGCGCAACACCTATCAAAGTTTGGATAGATGGAATTCTACAAATTCCAGTGCCATCTAAGACCGGGGAGCCGACGAAAATTGAAGTTGGGAAGGGGAAGGAAGACGAAGAATGGCGCGAGGTTCCCGATGTGCCCAATTGGGACAAAGAACGAAAAGATGCTATAAAGTGGGATGGGTTGCCTCCGCTTAAAGGCAAAACCAAGAGCGGTAAGATCGCGTTTTCCAACGTCAAAGAGGTCTGGACGAAGGGACCAAGTGGTGAGGTCGACTTGACGTATTCCTCCGATACTGCTGGTGGAATGGGCGGAGTGGTCGTCGAGAATGGAAAGATATCATGCGTGGGGCCGAATTGCTCGAACAACATGGATGCTATGGACGCTATCGACCTTCGTGGAGGATCCATCTCGCCAGGGTTTATGTCTTTTGGCTCGCCACTGGGACTTGAAGAAATGATTGGGGAACCGTCGACGGGTGACGGTAAACCATACGATGCGTTCACTGCGAATGTGCCTAGCATCCTTGACGATACAGGCGCGATCATGAGGGCCATGGACGCGCTAATGTTCGGAACACGCAATGCGCTGTAAGCTTCCTCGTATTGTCAGTGGAATCGTCAGTGACCATAGTGATCTACAGAATTGCTTATCGCTCAGGTGTTACCGTTGCAACGTCATCGTTGGCCAAGCCGTACTACCTCGATGGGTCTGCAGCACATGTAATCTCTGGACTGTCGACGACCTTCCGTACGGGCGCTGCACATGCTATGGAACATGGCGCCATTATGCAGGACATTGCCGCTTTGCATGTTCATATCGGACGAGCACACCCTTTGATTGGTTCTGGTGTCAGCGTGAGTACACAGATCGCAGGCTTGCGACGCTTGTTGTTTGGATGGGAGAGCACGGAAAAAGAGACAGGTTACTGGTTTAGAAAAGCCGCAGAGGTGTGTTTTTTACTTGCCCTGTTTTGAGTTCTGATTCCAGCTCCGTGACAGGGAGTTGTACCTTTGGTAATCGAAGTCGAGAATGCCGACATCATGGCTAGCTTGCTGATTTTGAAAGCGGAAGTGGAGGATAGGATTGGTTCCAGTATGAGGATGACATTCCATGGTGCTACTGAGGCGCATTTGCTTGCAAAGGAGATCGGTGTGTCAAGACGTCCTGGAGAAGTACACTTTATTAACCCAAAAACATAGGCAACGCAGGGGTTGGTGTCATCTTGAGTCCAGCAAGACCGTTCCCTACCACCTGGGACCAACGGCGAATGTAGGCATACTGTCTTCACGAGCTTGACATATATTAACTCCTTGCTGACGGCCAGACTGCCCGGACCACCATTGAGTAACGATACGGCGCTAGTGACACTCCTGAAACATGGTGTAACAGTGGGGCTAGGAGTCCGAGACGCATGGGAAGCACGCAATACTCGTTTCGATGTTCAATGGGTCTGTCATTGGTTCAACGTTTCCATTATTATTCTGACAGTCTCTCCAGGCGGCCCTCGAGTCCAATGGGAAAATTAGTCAACGAGAGATGTATGCTTTGGCGTACACAAACCTGCAGAAACTTCTAGGAGTCCGAGAAATCGATGATGAGAGCCGCGAGACTGGTGATCTAGTTGCATTTGTTGGTGGCGGGCCGTTTGATTTTTCGAGTAAAGTGGCTGCAGTGGTTTCTCCTGAGAGACAGGTGGTGGACTTATTTTGAACGATGGAGACTTGTAGCTCTTGGAATATTTATCGTGTAGTTCTTCTGTTGTTTGTGGGTAGACTCCCTCTAAGTCATACAACGCCAAGTAAGGCAGCACCGCTCTTTATCCCGCGTCCTCTTGCCGCAGCCAAGCTTATACCAACACAGCTGAGTAGGAACCCAGCAAATCTTACAATTTCGGACATTTCAGTAAGGTGCCGAAGAAGAGAAGGCCAAGATATACCTGAAGAAAGCGATTCGAGAGATCGACCGTTCCTCGTGGGGAGTGCGCGAGGATGAGAATATAGAACGAAGCACGGCTGGTGTGACTGGTATTCGACTTGTGGAGTCTGGTGGAGGTTGAATAGGCGCTGAAAGTGGGCCAGGTCGCGCAGTGCGTGTCGACGTGGTGGAAGTTGAGGAAGACATCAGTCGCTGCTTGGGCAGTCCGCCACGGTCGCGTGATGCGCTAATCGCTTAGCGCGTTCACCTTCGCTGTCCCTTCAACCACGACTGCTGTATTTGGAGTTTTCTTCTGGCATGTATTATTTTCTTCTTTACAATCGCTATAGACTAAAATCTTCGCATCCCAACAGTGCCAGAATCATTTATACCTTTTTATACCTTCCATATTTATACCCTCAAATATGTTCGACCCGGACGTTGACGAATCCTCCTCATTCCATGAGGACATGATCAAAATACAAGATCGGCTTCCCACAGAGGACGAGTACCGCCGGGTTCGGCACCTCTCCCTTCAACGACCAAGCGACCCTCCCATAAACGATGACCAACTCGCGAAGGCCGTTCGTGCCTGCCCGCATCTAGAATCAGTTATTTTATCCGGAGTGCCAGACACGACCGACAGGACGGTGGTGCTCCTTGCCCAATTGGCCATCAATCTCCAGGGAATAAACTTGACGGGGTGCGATCAAGTGACCGACATTGGCGTTCTCGAGCTCACAACCAAATCGCTCCCACTCCAATGGATTCAGCTAAACGGTGTCACCGGAATTACAGATCCATCCGTGTCTGCCATCGCAAAGACGTGCTCGCGCCTCGTTGAACTCGAACTTTGTGACCTTCCGTTGCTCACACCGGTCGCAGTGAGAGACATTTGGTCGTTTTCAAGGTGAGTGTATTGCGCGTTACTTTCGAAGGCGCTTATTCTGACTTCTGTAGAAAACTGCGAACACTTCGATTAGCAAACTGTCCGTTGCTCACAAATAAAGCATTTCCGTCTACCTTGGGGTCCGAGCTGGTTGATGAGAGTGGGCGCGAAAAACCATTACCACCTCGGCCAATTACATGGCTAGACAGACTACCCCCTCTCATCTTGCGTCACACCGCAGATAATCTCCGTGTTCTGGACTTGACCTCTTGTAAGATCACAGATGACGCCATCGAGGGCATCGTGAACCATGCGCCAAAGATACAAACTCTTATCCTCTCCGGATGTTCACAACTTACCGACCGGGCACTAAAAAGTATCTGCAAGCTTGGTGAACATCTCGACGTGTTGATGCTGGCCCACGTTGCCAATATCACGGATCGTGCTGTTGTTAAGCTGGCCAGGTCGTGCTGGAATCTTCGATGTGTGGACGTAGCATGTAAGTTTAACCCTGTGTACCGACGCCTGCCCTTCTACTCAAGCTGACTGGTCTTCTCTCCTCCGAAGTTTGCCGCAATCTGACAGATATGTCTATATTTGAGTTTGCTGCATTGAAGGGTCTCCGCCGGCTGAGCTTGGTGCGAGTGCATAAGCTCACAGATATCGCGATCTTCTCCCTTGCAGAACATGCCACATCTCTAGAACGCCTTCATCTCTCCTACTGCGACCGCCTATCTCTGGATGCCGTGCACCTGCTTCTGAGGAAGCTAAAGCAACTGCAACACCTCACCGCCACCGGGGTACCATCGTTTAGGAGGAAAGGCATTCATCGTTTCTCAGACGACCCACCGGATGTACGTTCTTATCAACAAATCGTTGGAGCTCGTTTGGACTCACACACGTTGGTAGACGTACAATAATGATCAACAAGCTGCGTTTCGGGTATTCAGTGGCGACAACGTAGATAGGCTACGAAAGTTCCTCGATAAAGAAGATCAACGACGACGGGATGCAGAGGCAAAGAATATTCCATTCGTGGCTCGTTCGGATGACAAGCTCGATCTGTACTGAAGGATTCTCTCTTGGATCGCCCGCCCGCCTTCTGTGCGCCTCGTCAGCCAATGGCAATATTGGTCTGAGGCTAAAGTTGGGTGAGTAGAAAATAGCCACTCTGTAGTTGGATACCAGCGCGCAAGCCTCGGCGTCTCCACCCTCCCCGCCAGGATGACTGGTTGCTACAAGTTTAGCACACAGGAGGAACAAAAATAACCAGTCGTTCGTCATTCGGCTGCTGTACTCCTGTTGGCAGGGCTGATGGGATTGCTTAGCGATATCTTTATCCGCGTCCGAGAGCAGATTTATGCTCGACGCTGGATGCTCGAGGACGATTGGCGCGGTGTACAGTGGCCTATGGAAAGGTGTCTGAGACAACCACGGCCAGTCTATGAATGGATGTGGAGGGAGCTTGTTTTAGATGGCGACATCATCAGGAACGATGGGCGACAGGGGCCGGGGGATAACATGTGGACTACAGGCCGCTTGGCAGGGCTACATGACGTTGTGTAATAAACCTTCCATAAACTTGATTTGAAACCGAGGAAGGATTGGTGTTTTATTACGAGAGTGGAATCAAAGTGGAATACTGTACGAAGGATTTGAGACGTTCCATAGGATCCATTGTGGACGATCAGCCGCAGGTGCGATCCAAGTGCGATCGTTGGTCTGAGATTCCGGCATCCATTGCTCTCCTTATAATTTCTTCCGGGGCGCTGGTTGTCTCGCCACCTGGGTCCTGCGCCTCTTTTTCTCTGTGCGTGATTTGCATCCTTTACATCTCTCATCTGTTTTTCCCACTGAGAAGTTTGTCGACAGGATTGCGCAGGCAGCCGACGACGACGACGACGCTGCCTTGTCGCTTTCATGGAATTCGTCGTCGCGTCACCAGTGGACCATCCCCAGCTCGGGTGGCGACCATCCGGAACGCAGCCGTCCATCCTTTCACGCAGGATGTCCTCACGCAATTACGCTGCTGGGACATCCGTAACTCATGGTACCTCTCCGACCTCGATGGAGAGTCCCCGCAGATTTACCATCAGCGGTTTTTTACCTTTGCCTCCAATCACGGCGTCACCCATGTGTACCCCGACACCTTCCCTATCCCCGGAGAATCCCCTTGCAGCGGAGAGCCTGTCCTTTACGAGCCTTGAGGAATATACCACAGCTCCCAGTTCACCTTCCAGCGTTCCCCAACGGATATCGACTACCCCCACGTGGATATCTACACCCCCTACGCCACCCCCCAGAACGGCTAGACGCTCCCCCACCTGTCTGACACGCCCTTCTTCCCCGCTCTCGCCATCGGCCTCGTTTCCTGCCTCGACCTCTCCGCATGAGACTGGCTATTTATTGAAACGCTGTGCTTCGGTACCTTCAATGTCAGAGCGTTCCCGAGCCGATACACACTTGCTTCCCAAACGACCCCATAGCCGGGACAGCTATCACGCCCTCGGAGCCATCGCGAGCCCTCTCAATGCAACGTTCGTTACGCCATCTACCGACGCGCCGAAAAGGGGTCGAGGGTTAAAACCTATCTTTCATATTCCCCTTGAGATCTGCACCGACACAGACGATGCCAGTCCCCGTTTGACTGAGAGCCCGGAGCGGATGAACGATGACAGTGTGGAGGGAAGCTCGACGGATAACGACTTAGACGATACCTGGCATTCTGAGAAAGCCAAGGACGATATTCGGAAATATCATGCCCTCAGAGAACTCTTGGAGACTGAGGTTGGGTACCTGCTAGACTTGCGGGCTTTGGTCACGGTTCGTCTGCATTCTATGTCTGGTTCCATGGCTCACGCGTTATCTCACTTAGGTTTACCTACGTATACTTCCAACACTTATTTGCCGAACCCCAGTCCCTACTCCTTTCAGCCGCGCATCCTCTTCCTTCACGTCTAGTCCTTGGGTCAACTCGCACTCTCATCTCCATGGGTCTTTACCCTCTTCGTCTACCACCCTCTCTGACTCCTCTGCACCTCCGTCCATCAATTCTACTCACACGAAGAGTGCACCGCGATACCTTTTCACCAACCAGGAAGTCGAGGCTTTGACCCGTAACGCAGAAGAGGTTCTTCAGCTCCACGAGCACTTTGTTCGAGAGCTCCGTATCGAGATGGCCCCACTAGGTTTCGAAATGGCGGCTCACGAGCGGCTCGAAGAGTCTCAGCTATACCAGAAGAGGCAGAAGAAGGCATTGCAGAACACTGATGCAGCTATCCGTGCCGTTTCAACCAAGTTTGCCACAGAGGTACGCATTCTGACGTGATTTCCAACAATCTTTATCTAAAATGTAGCCTTTTCGTTAAGTCATCACGTTTCGCTTCATATCAGTCGTTCTGCACCGGCCACCCTGAAGCGCTTGACCTTGTCAGAAAGGTTCAATCTCAGCACCCTCTCGAGTGGGATGCCTTCGAGCAGCGATGTTCTTCCCTTGTTTACGAGTTGGAGCTTTCCCCTGCTTCAACTCCCGAGAACCCAGATCCAGCCGTCGCTTCGGAAGAGCCTGATACGCCCTTATCGCCTGGTGGTTTGACCAAGGACAGAAGTCGCGCTGCATCTCTATCTTCCATCGAAGGCGCTGTTCGTACTCTTCGTTCTCGGGCAAGCAATCTTTCGCCTCGAGACCTAGTTGCATTTCCAACCGAATCACCACGGAAGGACAAGAGTGGACCTCGTCTCGCCCTCCTCGACTATATGATAAAACCTGTTCAGAGGATATGCAAGTACCCGCTAATCCTGGATCAGCTGAAGACCGGTAAACCACAGGGAGCTCTTCCCTCTGCGCATCTCCGTTCTGACGTGGACGTCGTTGTCGAGAGTGCCACCCAAGCGATGAGGCACGTGGCGAGCTCTGTCGATGAAGCCCGTCATCGCCAGGACGTGGCGATCCAGTCCGCTCTTATTGCTTCTCGTATCACCTTCTCCAGTCCCGCTATCGCTCAGATGTCCTCTTTGTATCCGGCTTTCCAGGGCCTGACGCCCAGCTTTCTGTCTTTGCTTGGTACCTGTCTCCTTGCAGGCTCATTGGATGTCATTCATACCCATGCCGTCAGGCCCTCGACCTCAAACATCACTGCAAAATACTTGGGCGCGTTCCTCTATCTTGGTGGCTACTTGATTCTCGTAAAGGTCTCAAAGGGCAAGGTCTATGAGCCCAAACATTGGTTTTCTCTTGCCGATTTCGACGTTTGTGATATGGGAGAGGACGATGGTACGTTGATGTGCCGCGTTTGTGTTCTGCCTTGCTCATGGCGTCTTCGATGCAGCAATGTTACCTTGCTCTATCCGGTTATCCTCGAAAGACCATCGCTTTGACCTAGCTGCCGCCTGTCAACGGGAGAAGGACGCGTGGTTAAGCTCCATTCAAGAGTCGCGTAACCACAAAGCTTCCTGGATTAATGAACCCACCTCAAGTTTGAGGTTCGACAGAAAAGGGGAATTCATCCCGTCCCCTTCGGACGATGGACTTCCAGAGCTTGCGAAAGCACTCCCCACCATTAAATCCATTCCTGAACTTATCAGCAACTCCGAATATCCTGAGCTGACCGAGTCACTCTTCACTGCTTTCGGTGCGGAAATCAAGCAGAGGAGGTCACTTATGCACGATTCTCCGTGGAAGCCAGATCCAGATCCACCGAGCCGTCACTCATCGACGACCTCGGTCAAGGCTATATTCTCCCCTATGCCGCCGGACTCGGAGACCATCATCATACGACGAGCTTCAGCTTCTGCGCGTCTACGGGTGGATCAGGGTCTGCAAGACGTTATCTCACAACCGTGTGTTACGGCTCGATCGTATGCTGGCATTCAGGACGAGGAATTATTCCAAGCTCCGAAGTCCACACGTGCAGGTTTCGTACGCTCTCAATCGGGCCTGAGCATGGCCAACATGGCGAAGAGTCGTTTGACTAGGCACGAAAGTGTCCGAGTCCTCAGACGCAAAAGCCTCATGGAAAGCTCGGATGTCGGATCGTCTAAGAAAGCATCTTCAACCAGTCAATCGCTCACGAGCAGGAGACAGTCAAGGAACCTCAGTTTTACCGCTCTATCCGATGCTGATCATCGAACATCTCTCCCCTCGCCATCATCATTCTCCAGTTCAGGGTTGTCCACACCTACCTTGCAAACTCCCGGACCATCACCGAAGAACCCCATTCATACCCCGACCGCTCCTGGACCAGCTTTTGCAACCTTACGCCCCTCTCATCCTTCTCCCGAAGTCAGGTCACCGATGAAGACTCCGCGTTCGCTGGTCAGCAACGTCAAGGGACTTTTCCAGTCTCGTTCATCCTCAGCGGTTGCCCTCTCCAGCCCGACCCAAGGGCCAGATACCAAAATACGCACTCCGAGCTCGATTAGACGATGGGCGAGAGGTACTCTCCATCGTCGAAGTCGAAGCGCACCGAGTGTCCCCAAGGAACCCGTTACCCTTCCTGATATGCAAAAGCTGCCAGCATTGGACTTTGGAGCACCCATTTCCTTATCTCGGACGTCGGATACAATCTTTGATTCTCAGCTTCCCCAAAGCCTGCACAGTAATAATCCTTCACGGCGGAAGTCACTCCTCTCCACTTCCTTTTACCAACATACAGTTGACACGGACTCCGATCACGGCCCCACCAAGCATATGACTTTTCTGCGACGCCTCAAGGCATAAGTAAGACACTCTTTTTATTCTTCTTATTCGTAGAAGTGCACACACACGACAATTGTACATCAGCTCATAAACATCTCCATACGATACCCCCTTGATTATTATCGTACTTCCCTTACGTTACACTTGCGAATGATGATAAGTCTGTTTGAACGGGTCCATAGCCATAGGATAGCGGGCGACCATAGGATAAAAATTCAAAGCGACGCTGGTAGATAAATTACATCCATGCATGAAATAATACTGTACATATGTTAGCAAGCAGTTGTTCTCGAACGAGTCCAGACGTGTATGTGAATACTCTATATAACGTGACTAGCGAGCTGAGAGACAGGACAGAATCAAGGGATGAGACCATGAGCGCGAAGTATAGCTCCCCATCTAGCAGAACAGTCAACGGGTTGACACATGGACGGAATAGAATCACGTACTCGTCGCGTTGCATGTCTGCTTCAGCAATTCGGAGCTTGAGTTGCCTGCCAAAATCATGTTAGGGGAAATAAAGAAAAACCCCTTGTGACTCACGAGTTCTCCTTGCTGAGTGTATTTCTGGCTTCCTTGGTTTGCCTAAGATCCTTCGACATGGCTACCCATGCCTCTTCATCAGGCAGATTGATGTCGTTATACATGCCATCAAGCTCTTCGTTGAACGCCTGAATCAGGTAGATGAATGCACAACAGGCCGGAGAGGAATCGTGACAAGTACCTCATACATGATCTCCTTTTCAGCTGTGGCATCGGACAGTAAGCTTTTTACGACCTCGCATTGGCGCTTCGCATTTTGGAGTTCCAATCTGGCCCTCTCGAGCTCACTCGATCTCTTCAGCACAAGAACGTCAGTGAAGCAGATACGAGATAAGAAGGGAAGAGGAACAAACCTCCTTCAGCTCCATCGACACCTGCTTGAGGTCATGTTGTAATGCTTCTTGACTAGAGGCGGCCCTCGCAAGGTCTTTCTCAGCCTCTGATGCCAACATCTCGATCGACCGAGAAGCATCGCCAATGTTGGCTGGCGTAGTACTTCGAGTTGGCGTGTCGAAGACACTACGTGCTCGGGTACGAGGAGTTCCTTCTCCCTCAAGCTGCCTACGCCCGATTAGTAGTCGCATTTCCTCCATGCGTTCCTGGGCAGCTTTAGTCTATCGTAGCCATCCATGAGCTCCTAACCCATTGACTGAAGTTGAGATCTTACCATGGCCACTGACTGCCGCTGTGGAGTGCGAAGCTCTTTATCTGGAGAAGAAGGCCTCGAGTACTCTCCAGGGAAGGGAGAAGTGCTGGTTCGCAAATCATCAACCTGGAGCTTTATCCGCTTGATCGTCCGGCGAGAAGACTCAATCTAGATATTTGTGAGGTGAGTGAGGCCCGCCGATTTAACCAAGAATAAAAAAAAGACGCACATCCTCAGTAGTGGTTCGAGATAACTGCATCATCCTGTCAGTCATTCCATTCGTGTGAGGAGAATCGCGTGTTATGGCATTTAACTTGCGCTTGCCAATCTGCGGAGATACGCGTCGGGGGGAAACAACCCGAGGCGGGTTCCGGGCGAGTGGCGAGTTTCGGGCGTATGTTCTCCGGGCAGGCGTTGGGGAGGTGATAGCTGCTGTTGAAGAGCGAACCGATGTTTTCTTCTTGATAGACAGGGGTTCAATGGTGTTGGGAGCAGCTGTCAGAGGAATTGCTGCTTTGGGAGTAGAGTCGGTATTGCCCGTTGGGAAGAAAGGTTGGCGTTTGCTACGTGGTATACCTGTAGGGAGGCCTTGATGTCGAGAGAGCGTCGTTGAAGGCCGAGGTGGATTAGAACTCGGCCCTTCAGCGAAATCGACGTCCATGGAATCCAACTCCATAGGAGGTGGTGGGGGTGGTGAATTGAGCGGCGGGAGAGGTGAGGGACTTCGTGGCCCCAACGGACGACGTTCCTGAGAATGCTGTGAAAGTGACCTTGAGGGGCGTGATGGCGATTCCAACGCCCGAGTAGGCGTGGTAGATTCGGGTCGAGGGGTCGTCGACCTCTGGCTATGGGAGTCTCGAGACGCTCGAGAAAGAGGGCGGGCGGGTTGTGGTTCTTCTGCCCTATAATGTCAGTATGACCCGTGGCTTGTTTGTAGGGAGGGCTGACCTTCATAAATGGTTGCTTCGACTGGAACGTCTAGAGGCAGTGATGGAACATCCTTCCCATGTTGGTTCCTGCTATTTCGTCTGGCCAATTCAAGCTGCATGGCTAAATCTCGCTCAGAAGCGTCAAGTTCTCTCGTCTTTGCTAGAATTGTCTCAGCGTCCTCGTCATCGTCCTCGTCAACGTCGCTGTAGTCCGTATCTCGCTCCCTTGATGGTGATCTGGATCTAGAAAATGAAAACGACCTCGCCAAACGACTGGGTGATCTCTCATTGTCTGACGTCGATCCACCCGGAGATTTACCTCTCTTTAGCAACTTCTTTGATCGTGAGGACTTGGATGCAAAGAAGGAAGAGTCGTCATCCATTATCGATGTGGCCGCTGTCACAGTAGAGTTCGATCGGTGGGAGAATTTTGTCAAGCTCCCATCCCCAGTTGTCGTGGTTTGCGTATACATCGAAGATCGACTGGTTGTTGATTTCGTGCGCTTGTGACCATTTATTGACCCTCCAAAAAAGTCTCCCATAGACGATCCAGGCCGCGTATTGAACAAGTTCCGAGAGATGGCATCCAGCCCAAAGATCGCAACTCGAGAACGAGCAGTCGGTGTAGATGGAACAGAATTCCTTCCTGTGCGGAATTCAAACAAGCCAAATTGATGGACTAGACAAGATCATTAGCAAATGCAAAGAGCATGCTGCCAACACTTACTTGTGTGGACGATGCGCGATGGCACACGTTCAGTCTGAACAATATCCTCTTCCCCGTCGTCAGATGGGTCGCTGGAACTCACAGCGTATCGACAGAGCCCTCCCGCCAGCGGTTGAACTCGTATCCTTGCAAAAGGTGCCACGCCAATGCCAAATGGTATTGGATCCGCGGTACCCAACGGATCGATGTGAACGACGATCTTGGTCTAAAGGTATGGTCAGTGAAAGATGAACCTAGTTTTACATCATTTCGCGTACCTTCTTGGCCTCTTGCAAGAAAGCGGTCCGCTGATAAACATTGAAATATGTCCGCGCAACTGTGACCTTTCCGACCTTCGACTCAACCTCCTGCTCGTCGGCACAAAGAACAACTGATTGACCAGCACGCGACCTGTAGGTTGCTTGAACATGCCATAAGTTCTCAAGGAATCGACGCTTGTCCGTTTCTGTTTGTGTTGGATCTAAGTTGATGGGCGACGGCGGGTTGACCACAAATAATGAGCGGAACGGCCGCGCTGACCACCGATCACTCTGGTCCTGAGGAGGATTTTCCAGATAAAGATGTATTTCTGCGGAGCATCCGAAACGTGAGCGGAACATTTGTGTTTCGTTAGATACATAGATAACTGACCTGCACCCCCAACATCTGTGGCAACAACATCAGTGACATCGACCACCCCTTTGCATGTCATACCACTCTTCTTTTTCCCAACAGGTATCCCACCTGCCTTGGTGACTTTATCAAGCTCCTCCAATCCCGACAAAACTCGACCACCTTTCTCGCCGTTTCCTGGACGCTTCACGATGACGAGTTTGTCATCAAAGAGAAACAAAGTGCAATGAAGCGAGGTCAAGGATCCCAAAGAAGATGAAGACGCAGGGGCAGATTCAGCCAGAACGTCCTCGACATCGATGCAATCAATGAAACGACGAGAGTTCGAGAACAAGTCTGGAGGAAAACTATCGATGGTGGCAGTTAGACAATAGAATATCGCAGCACGTTTGGTTTGCTCGTCAGCTTCTGCAAGAGCAATCTTGCTCGCAATCTCGTCCGCTTCGACCAGTTTCGCTCGCTGCGGATCACTAGGCGCCATATGTTTGAGCATGGTGCGGAATAACAGAGTGTACCGGGGGATACGTTGCACAGGCTCCATTAGCAGCTCGCGCAGTCCGACTCTATTTCTTGGATCAGTCGACTGGTACTTGATATGCTACACAAAGAAAAGATAAGCATGGCACAATCAGCTGAGGCGTCATTTAACTGACGTCAATGTAAGAGGCAAAACGGGAGGATCTCTTGGACAGTTCGCGTTCGAAAATCAGCTGAGCATCTTCGCGCTTCACATAGTATTGCCTGTACTGTTCAAAGCCGCGCAGTTCTTTGAAGTGCCGGAGGGCAACGTCACCAACACCTCCAACAGTCCTAGAACCGTTGGGTGCCATCATTTTCTCGAGATCCGTCAAGAAAGCCTCGTTCACTGGAAGAAGGTTGTCCACATTTCCGAAGAGTGTTTTCGCTTCATATGCAGGGATGATTGCGGTATCCTTACTTCGAGCGAAGTTCCGAAGAGGGTCTGCATAGTCGTTTTTCAATATTTGAAGGCGCTTGACGTAGGATCGCTCGCTCGTCACGAGTTCATTTATGACGGAGGACAAGGCAGAGGTATCCGTCAATGCACGCTTCCTCTGGGTGGCATGATCCTGATTAGCATTAGATTAGCTATTGTATCACCCCAGATGGCCGCATTGACCGCGGAGAAGCATGTGGCATGATGGCCTGGCAAGTCTTCAACTCCCCAGGAGATGGATTATGGGGAGGAGTTCAGAAAGATAGGAACTCACGATTTCGCTTTCTGAAGAGTCCGGGGTAGATGATAGAACGCCTCTGGAAGCGTCTGTGGAAAGAGGGTTGCCAAAAGAAAGGACGAGGTCCTGGATGTCTAAAGCGGGTTCAGCGTGCGTGAGACTCATGGCTACCGTCTCCGTACAACGCACCATCCGGAAGCCGTCTACCATTCTCTGATCCTTCCACCACAACTCCACAGTAGAAAACACGTTTTGTTACGCCAGGGCCCGAGGAACTCTTCCGAGGTCTTGAATCATCGTCACCGCTGGCAAGGGGCACGACTTTGCGGGGAGAAGTGCTCAATGCCATGGAATCGAGTGTCTAATGACTCGCAGGGAGTGATGAGATGTCCTGGTAGCGGAACGTTAGTAAAGGTATGCAGAGAGATGAGGTTACAAAGGTCGAGAGACGTTCAACCAACAACTCTCTTCGCGATCACGTGATGGATTAAATCTTGTTCACGTCTGATTCAGATTAATCTCGGGTAGAAATTCCGAGCCCCCTGAAGAGCCTGGCCATGGTGCTCTTCCCTTGGCTCTTTCTTCGATTTTCTCGTGAGCGATTCCTCGATTTCGTCCTGGTGAAGTCACCTCCACTATTTTACGTCGGGAGACTGGCTCTCGCATGGTTTGCTTCCTTGTCAACCGTTCTCCATCTTGGAACTCATTATGCGGCGGTTCTACTCGTCGTGCTATATCTCGACACTGTAACACTAGTATTCTTTGGCAACTGCCACATACCAAGCTCATGAATGATAGGATGAGCGCTGACTACAAGGAGGTTTGATCGACCATAGAGTAAGTGGTAGCGACCACTAATATACAGCAGGGCTCGTCAAAACCTCGAAGCCTACGATATTCTTTCGCTCACGCAACAGCAGGGACAGCGGCCAATCTCCGTCCATAGAGAACACATTCCAGTCCAATAAAGAGGAAAGCTACATATGATTACATCCCGTACGGCGTAAAGTGTATCTCGCTGCTTCCACATCCAGCACTCACGACCAACAGTATTCATCTCTTCCTCTTGCGCTCCCTTGCTAAACGTGCCAAAAGTGCTTGCTTCTCTTTACGTGAAGAATCTGAATATGAGATCCGCTGCGTTCGAGGTGGCGGGGTGACTGGAGCCTCTGGCATCACTTCCATCTCATCCGATGCCTCATTGTCATTGTCAAAAGGCTCTGACGCAGACCTGTTTCTTCCGGCCGTCAGTAGAGCCAGATGAAGGGGTGACACGAAATGACCTGGCATTTTCGTCTTCGCTCATCTCTGAAACTGGGTCAACAGATTCTGGTCTTGCGTGACTCCCCAAAAGCTCCCACTCTTTGGCTATGTCCAACAGTGCATCCCAACGTTCCGACTCGGTGTATTGTAAAATGCCAAAGGTATCCGCATCACACGGTTTGCGACATGTTGGACATGGCACAGTGTCCCCGGAATGCTCAAGTAGTCTTGGCAAGCAGTCGTTGCAGATGAAATGCTCACAGACAGAGCTTTACATAGGTGAGCGTCACTCCCACGCTGCAAGCTAGCGATGGTAAATACTGACCATGAGAATTCCTCCATCTCCAATTCCTCGCAGCAAATAGGACATTCTAACTTCTCTCTCGATTCAACTGTGGTTACAGACATCAGATCACTGAACTTGCGCAAAGCCTTCAGTCGCGAATCTTATAAGTCCCTACACAATTACTTGAGGTGAAAGGACACCTGCCTTTCTCATGGTATGAAATTCATCGCCCTGGTCTGGGCGCACAGTGTCATCCGCTAATGCTTGAGCTTCTTGGTCAAGTTCCTTGTTTTGAAGCTTGGAGATTTTAGAAATGACCCATGACAACTAGTTGAATCAATCTCACTGATTTGATGCGTTTCTTGTCCTTCTTGTGTTGCTGGTGGAGATACACAGAGCAAGTCAAGGAGAAATGTAAGACGATACGTTGAACCACTCAGCCTACTTCTTCCAATGACTTAATTCGAGCTTCGCTTGCCCTGCTCACATGGGACATGTTCGAAAGCCTTTCTACTTCTTGCTCGAGTACTGTATTCTGCTCAAGCAAGGTGGTGATTCGTCGTTTCATTTGTCGGATTTCCGTTAGGGCCCCCTCCATCAAATTCTGACGTTGATCCTTCAGCAAAGCCCGGGCACCAGAAAGCCATCATCACTCACCTCGAGATGATCCATTCTATTCACACCCTCCATCTCGTTGTCCGAGTCATCCTTTCCCTTACCCTTCGCTGGGGCCTTCTTTGCCTGGCTCCGTGTTCTTGTCGCTACCATTGCGTCAAGCCGAATTGAATCCAGTGGGGCGAAATTGGATGGTAAAGTGAAGCTGTACTTCTTACACGCAACAACGAACTTCGAGATAAATTCTATCTGAGAGCAGGGAAACGTTCGGAAGAGGAGGAAATGTTAAAGAGACTGAATCTGATCGGCCGTCCCCAGTGCCAATGATCGTGGGCGTGACTCACGACCCCACCGGTTACGAATCAAACCATCGTTGATCAAATCGATCAAACTTCTACTTATGTTTAAACATCGGTTCCGCTGCCGGTTTGATGGATGTGCGCGGGATGTGTGTGTCCCTCCGGGTATCTTCCAAAACCTCATATAAGTCCTTGTCGATTAGGGGTTAAATCACATCGTTGTGGTGGCGCAAGTTTCGAACTTGTGTGTCGCGGAGCCCCGATGAGCCGGAAGTTCGATTCCTCCCTGGGACAGAGATTTTTGCGCTGCGCCACACGGGTGACGCGTACGGAACAAGGAGAAAGGTATCTGCGGCAACATTGGGATGTTCCTCGTCTTTCCATATATGAAACACCGACGCATTCGGAAGCGATGAGTCATCGATACACGTCTAGACAACTGTTGGACAACACAGTGTTGATGTTATTAACCCTCAGACTGTTCCTTCGACAGTCTCAGAGATTTGGAGCCATTGGCATGTCGAAGAAATCATATCATG
Organism: Hypsizygus marmoreus; assembly: GCA_013433165.1. Classification (NCBI taxonomy): domain Eukaryota; kingdom Fungi; phylum Basidiomycota; class Agaricomycetes; order Agaricales; family Lyophyllaceae; genus Hypsizygus; species Hypsizygus marmoreus. The sequence goes on from CM024087.1 coordinate 1,252,608, forward strand.
TTGATGCAGGCCAGTTGTCGACTTCGACTTCAAGATCATCCTTCTCTTCTGTAAACATTACGTTCCTTGGAACTGCATCGGCTCAGCCTTCCTCGACAAGAAACCACTCCTCCTTGGCACTGCATCTGGGGCGAGATGTATGGTTATTTGACTGTGGAGAGGCTACTCAACACCAGATACAGAAGAGTGGTGTAAAGATGGGCAAGATTGAGAAAATATTCATCACCCACACTCACGGTGAGGTGTTAACTTCCAGCGAAATGCATTGCCTTGGCTGAGGGGTGTACAGGCGACCATATTTTCGGTCTCGTACCTTTGCTGGCTAGCTGTATGAATGGGGCTGGTGGTACCGCTGAAGGAGTAGACGACCCCAGAACTGAAGTCAACATGGAAGGAAAGGTTCGCAATGCTCAGGCCTCTTGCAGTGTTTGATCTCATGAAGAGGCAGCCCTTGGAGATATACGGTCCACTAGGAACCCGTGCCTATGTTCGCAACGGCATCTCATTGACGCACACGCTCCTCGGAAGTCCATACGTGGTGCACGAATTACGCTCGCCCAGCGACCCCCAGCACGGCGATTTCACTTCTCTTGGCCATCTCCCTTTCGAGTTACCGAGTGGTCGAAACATCCCTCAAGTCGACGGAGTCTGGACGGACATCTTCAAGGACGATATTGTGTCCGTCTCGGCGGCCCCAATCCATCACTCGATTCCATGCCTCGGATTTGTCGTCACAGAGGCTCCTGTACCTGGAAGGATTGATCCCAAGAAATACATACCCGACATTAAACGAACCAATACCCCTATGACTGTAATGCGACGTCTTCAACAAGGAGAGAGTGTTCAACTTTCAGATGGGACAGTCATTCACGGCCCACCTCGCAGAAGAGGGCGGAAAGTAGTGATCCTAGGCGACACATTTGATCCATCCCCAATCATTCCCTTAGCATTAGATGCCGACTTGCTCGTCCATGAAGCTACAAATGCCCATTTGCCTGGGGCCGATCCAGCCACCAAAGACTCTGATACGTACGAGACGGTTGAAGCTAGGGCGAAATCTAGAGGCCATTCAACACCACAGATGGCTGGTACTTTCGCGAAGCGCATCCGGGCACGCAGTCTTGTGCTCAATCATTTTTCACCACGGTACCCAGGAGGCGATACAGAAGATGCGATCGAAATTATGAGAGTTATTGCAGATCTGGCAGTTAAAGAGTATGGAACAAAGGTCCGCTGTGCGAAAGACCTGATGACCATCGAGGTGAAGTTTGAGGACAGAGTTTTGTGATAATATATACATCACAGAAGAACTACAAAGAGCCCTCAGTCATCTGGCGGATCAGACAGGGCGCTGCTCGTATCGCTCGCCTCTCCTTCCTCAAGCTCTTCCCGCACCTTCCTTTTGAATTTTCCATTTTTGGGGTTGTCTTCCTCCACCTCTCCCATTTCAATGTCATTTCCAACCGGGTCTTCAGCTGCTGGTGGAGGTGTAGGCTCAGATGGCTGCTTGTCCTCTTCTCCCTCTTCCTTTTCTTCCGTGAGTGGCGCTTCCACGACCATGGGAGCGGGCTCCGCAACATCCTCTTTCATGTTTGGATCGGCAGTGTCACCCTCCGGAGGAGGCGTTGACCTTGGCGACGGGACGACAGATGCAATGTCTTTGTCCTTCCCCATGAATCGTAGTGACCCAAGCTCAGAGATAATACCATCTAGCGCAGATTTCTGTCCTTGGATTATTCGATTCTGATTGTCGTGTTCAGAGCGTATGGCTGCCATGTCATTCTCTAACGCTTGAATAGACCTATCCACTGTCCATTAAACAAGTTGTTCAATGACATGCATAAAACTTACTGTTCAAGCTCCTCTCGACTGGGTAAAGTGTTTACCTTTTCCGCAACCAAATCATACTCGATTTTCCGCCGTCGAATCATCTGAGCGTCCTCGAGTGAGGTTTTCAGTTGTTCAATCTGTCCTCGTAATGTTCCATGTTCATCGTCTACCAAGCGTTCAAAATTCTCTGTCAAACATGGGGGTATAAGGGGAAAGGGCACACCAATTCTCTGTCGTTCTCGCTGGTATTCTTCCACCTGCCTCGCTTCTGCTTCACAAATCATGACACTCTTCTTCAGCGAGAGCTCGAAGGTGGATAGTTCCACAAGGAATGCCTCTCGTGCATCTTCGACCGATGCATCACCCGAACTCCCTTGGGACACCACAGCAGGAACAACAGGTGCATGCGAAATCGCCGTATAGTTGTGAAACTTTTTGATCACACGCTTCAATGGCCGTTCGTCGTTCGTAATCCGCGCAAGAATAATATGGTCTGGAAATCTCTGTTAGTCGCAATTCAGCTGTTCGCTGGATCTTGAGGTGTTAAACTAGGTGGCTTACCTTCTTCCTCCGGGGTCAAGGGTGCTACAACGATTGGTCGGGATGCTGAACTCTGAGGCGTTTCTGCTTGATTTGGTACTGCCATCGTCGGGAGTGCTAGACGCGGGAGCACGTAGTTTCCTCGTATTCTGAGAAAATGAGAATGGTTGTGTTTTGTATTGTGAGTTCAGTTTTTGGAGTTGATCGTGAAAGTTTGAGCTGAGCACGTCGCCGAATTTGGTAATAATAGGTTACTTAGCGATCGCACGTCGAGGCCTTGAAGTCGAAGCACCAAAGAAACTGAAATACTGTACTAATCCTCATTCAAAAGGCTCTACAACAACCATGAAAATATAAAACAATGTCCCAGAAAGCTTATGACACATAGAATAAAAATGCATAAATATGAGACCAAGGATACAAGTTTACAACGGTCTGGCAGCTCGCAAACGGCTTGGGTGCTGCCCAGCGATTTCCTCTCCCGTCGCACACATATCATGGCGAACGTACATCATCCTGACGTTACCCCCATTCATCGGGTACAAAGGGTGTGACCAGCTCGTACGTGTCTTCATTGCCACCTCGTCGACGTTTCGATGATCGCCCCATCACTCGTTTAAACAATCCGCCAACGCTATGTCGTTCGGTCGCGTCTTGAGGAACATCCTCGCTTCGATAGCAAGTCTGGACCATTTTGGCGAGTTTTCGATGGTCACTGGAACTGTCGTTGAGGTACCTCCGCGACTCCTCTAATGCAGCCTGGAGGTACATGGCCAGATTGGGAAAGGTGATGGGCAGCGTTGGGTACGGTACGGAGTCCGAGGCAGGGATTGTATATGTCTTCGAAATGGGGGTATCAGCTGCATCCTGGAGAAGGGTGGGTATACTTGAAAGAGTGTAAGAATATGGCAAGTCATTCACACTCTGATGTGTGTGGCGTGGAGATGGATAATCAATGGTGAAGTAGAAAACGGTGCGCCAATCGATGGAAGAGGGATGCGGCTGGCGACGAAATTAGGGGAAGTATACAACGAGTTCGGATAGCATTACACACCTTGATGAATTGAATCACTGTCCGAAGCTTGAGGTCAGTTTTTGTGACTGCGACCGCATCCAATGTCGGCTCAAGCCTAGTTCCACTGAGCATCGCCATCAGCTTTAGGAGATGTCGCCAACTTGGGCCGTGCACATGTAGAGGAGGACACCGGCCATAAGGAAGAGAAATAATGTTAGGCATTGGGTCTGTCATTGCTACCAACCGCGATGATATTGTCGGCGCTTTGAATCCAACGGCTGGAAAGATGGCAAAATGAGAAATGTAACATGATAGTTTTAGGATACTTACAAACACCAACAAAAAGTTCTTGATCAACGAAGGCATTCTGATTTATCACACCGAGATTCGAGCTTGAAGCATGCCTGGAATCCGCTTCCGCTTCGTCTCCGGAAAGTGAATTTGCCGATGAAATATGGCTTAGACTCTCTGAAGAGCTATCCAATCCATTTTCTGGCCGCACAATCGCTCCAACATCGACTGGCAAGGACTTCGATGGTCCAGCATTCGACGGAGACCACGTATCCGATACAGGTTGAGATAGCCTCGCCTCTAATGTAGGTTGGGGTATCCTCGAATCTGACGAAGATGGAGGTGGCCTGGCATCTACTACAGGTTGAAGAGACTCCTGAGCAACCACTGGAGAGAGATCAAACGCCTCCGAAACAGGCGAAAACAGATAAGGCAGACACGACTCTGGAGAAGAATGAGTGGTTGTCGAAGAAGTCGAGGCCGATACGGAGGCTGGAACACTACCAACGCTATCTGCTACTGAATGGAGTGAGCGAGTGTCCTCTTCTGACAAGCGACGTGCATATGCTTCATCGTCAGATCCCTCCGCTAAAGTTGCCTGCCAGCTTTGGGCGGGGATTTGGTCTGGAGGAGGATATATCGGAAGGACTGGCGACTGAGGATTGGTTGAGGAAATTTCAATGGGGGGGAGGTCAGACTCGTAGGTTTCTTCCTCTTGAGCAAGCCGACGAGCGAATGCCTGGTCATCCACGAGGTATCCCTTGCTGCTAGATGACATTGGCGTTGATACCTCGTCATCCACTGGGAAACCACGCTGTGACAGGTCGCGACTCTTGCCCTTTGAAACGGGTGTCTCATTGGAACGAGATTCCAGAGCGGTATTGCTCACCGGCGTCCTACTTTCTTCATCTGCCGACGCTAGTATTCGCGCGAAAGTTTCATCGTCGGGAATGCGCGCTCCAGCATGCTCGTTTGAGAAAATTTTCTGGATGTATAATTCTCGTGGCCGTACGTCTGTGGAGGTGCTTGAAAATGCGTTGCTAAAAGACATTGGGGGCCCTGACTCTCGTAAGGATGCCTCCAACGCCCGTGCAAGATCTTCTTCTTCCTGCGTTGATAATTTATCCCGTAATCTCTGCTCCTCGCTGGACACAGACTGAGACAAGGCAAGCGCCATTGCCATATCACTCTCTTCGGCCGATGGATCATGCGAAGATGGTGTGATCGTAGGCGCAGCAGGTGGGATTGAGTCGGGTGTATGATCATCTGTGGCGTCGAGTTCTGGTAGAGCTGGGGGGGTTCGATTCTGTGGCTTCGGCGGCAGTGGAGGTGGTGGGGAAGACAGTGATGGTTGGGAATAGACTGCGAAGTGAGGTTCCGTGAATGACGCGTGCAACGGAGGCGGTCGTGGAGGCGGAGGAGGAGGGTGAATATTGGCGGCCACTTGGACTGAATAAAGAGGAATGGGGGGTGGAGGCGCTACTGGTGTGTTGCGGACGTCGTATGCAATGGACATTCGACTGGGATTCGTGAAGTAGAAGTCGGACCTCCTCTGATCAATAGGCATATATCCAGGCATCAGTGCTCGAGGATGGGTAGGATATTCCCCTGCTGGGGCCGTGGATGCACGGTACATATTCCTCCTCTGATCCAGGGGTACGTCGCCATTGGTCTGCAAAATGTTCCATGAGGCTATGCGGAATAAATGAGCTCACTGGCAGGAGATCTGGCACTTCGGCGGAAGGCACCATTCCGTTAAGGATAAACAACATACTTACTTTCATTCATGGAGGGTCCTGAGGTGTGGAAGGATGATGGGAGGAAGTGTCTCAATAACGGGTCTCAGCAACTGTCAATTTGTGTTCACTTTTTGTGCTACATAGGGCTGCTCGCGCCCAGTGACCATGGTGAGAGTTCACATCTAATCAATGCATGGTGCCTGGCGACTGTCCACTGCCTTGTCAAGGCATCTCAATTCGATGAAACAAGAAAATCGAAAGTCAGAACAGACTTCTCGTATTTAGTGGCACAAGTATCTAAGGGTGTTACAATGCAGGGAGGGTGAGGAATCAAAATGCAGGAGAATAGTATATGCTATGATGGAATGTGTGAATGCGTGTGGAGAGTGTGTCAAAGCGTTAAAATGTGGGGCATGGATGAACAAGAGCAGAGCAGAAAAGGTGAGATGTGGGCATAACGAATGTGTTCGTGAGATTGGGTCATGAGGTGATTTGGGAGGCGGTGACTTTGGTAGCACCTGGTCCACCCTGCATTGTCGTAGTTTTGAAGCCAAGCTGGCGCATGACAGCTTGTTGAGGGGGTAAACATCAGCCTCGAAAATTTCTGACGGCAGTAGGAGACTACCAACCTAGGAGATCGGGCTTTTGCAGGGGTTTCGAGAGAGACGCGGTGAAGACGTTGCTCGTTTCACTCGGGTCTGTCCCGCTGTATGCGCTGACGGCAATTATGGGAGTGTTTGTGTTTTTGCTATTTGTGCTCCGTATATATCGAGCTGCGCTTTCGCCATCCACTGTGAATGAACATCAGGCATAGTACAAAAGTACACAATTGTTGAGGACTCACAAACTGGCATTTGAAGATCCATTAAGATACAGTCGAACTCTGATCACGACGTTAGAACAAGGGCCATCGCGAGACTCGTAGCAACTTACTGATATCGCCCATCGCCACACTGATGGCCTCAGATCCATCAGCAACCACTACGCATCGACAACCGAGGCGTATGAGCAGAGTCTCAATAATTTTGGCGGTAATGGGATTGTCTTCAGCGAGCAGACACGTCACTGCACGGTCGGTTGGATCCGGGCCTTTCTTCAGGTCGATAGAGTGCACGGAAGAAGGCGGGGTGCTATATTCGGTCTGGCTACCATGGCTGCCATGTCCCGCAGATGAATTCCAGGTTTCGGAGCCCGAACCGTCGCCTGCACTAGAAACGGATGCTGTGCGCAAACGACTAGGCATCGAGTTCCGTCGGTCAAGGCCCTCAAGGTGATTGAGCTTGAAACGCTCAACAGCACCATATTCCGATGGTTTACGACTGTGGTTATTGCCGCTTCCTGGAGTTGGCGGGGGTAAGCTCGTACGGGACGGCGATGACGCGACAGAGGATGTCGAAGTGGCTGGCGATGGAGGATTCGTGGGGACCATTTTGGAGTCTAACGTCGTCACAACACTTGGAGGTTTCTTGATTCGAGTCGAAACACTGCGCTTCCGTTGATGGAAGTGCGATGCTGGTTCAGTCAATGCGTGGGTCAGAGGCGTCATCTGGTCGGTTTTGAGCTTCCGAATCACGTCGTCGTTGGCCTGCTTTAAGATTGGCAAATTCTTAAAGCTAAATGAGCCGAAGTCGTCGCTACCTGGAGTGGAGACCGTTTCTTTGGAGCTGAAAGGAACCGGAATGGAGGAGGGAAGCGACGAAGGGCCGCCAAGAGGACTGTCCAAGTGAGGCTGCCCTGTAATGGCGATTTGGTCGTCATCATGGAACAACTGGGGGATGGCTCCGCGAGGGTCAAAGTAATCAGTTGACTCTGGATCGGTGACTTGTGGGATGAAAGCCGCTTCGGTCGTTGTCACCTTGTCCCAATCGATGCCGCGAAAGAAGGGATGTGCTTTCACCTCCTCCGCCCCGTTAGCTCCCAGACGTTCGCTCGGATCAAGCGTCATTAGAGACCTCATAAAGTCGCGTGCCTCGTCTGAAAACTCAATCCAGTCTTCGTGCCATTCGATGTGGCCTGAAAGAATGTTCTCAAACACCTTCTCAGGAGTGTCGGCATGGAATGGCGGAATTCCATACAAGAACTCGTATGTAATGACACCGAGTGCCCACTGTCCCAACAAATTATTAGTTTCTGAGTAATTTCTGCGACATCATGGAGTGACTGACCCAATCGACGGCAGCGTCGTCACCCCGAAGTCCAAGAATTGTCTCAGGAGCGAGATAGTCCGGTGTTCCGACGAACTTTTGCTCTCCAGGAGGGGTTCCGCCACCACCAGAATTTGAGTGCGATCGAAGGTCATTGGTCAGCTCAGTGGCAAAAGACTGGAGGGGGCTGTCGTTTGTCTTGCCAGTGTTCCGCCGTGTATGGAGTCCTGAGAGTGATTCGGATCCGCTTGATTCGATATCATCAGCAGAAGCGTAAGGTGAGTTGCCCATGCGTGGAACCGACTGCGTCCGCTGCGAGAAATACGAAGCTCCAGCTGGAACATCTACGTGGATCATAGGAGAAGACAGGTAGGCCGAATCGATGGAAGGAGGGCGTGACCGAGAGTTGTATCGTGTCAGTGGGAGCCCCGTTTGACCCTCGCGAGTTTGACGACCCAGCAAACCAATTCGGCTCAAGCCAAAGTCAGTAAGCTTCAAATGCCCATGTTGATCAATTAACAAATTGTCAGGCTTCAGGTCACTGCGGAAAGAGTGGTTAGTGGCTGTGTCACTCCATAAGATTCCAATATGCGTACCGATGAACTACACCGCGTTGATGGAGATACTCGAGGCCAAGGACGACCTCTGCGATATAGTTCTTGGTCCATTCCTCGGGTAAAGAACCCAAGGACTTGATGAGCGCCGCGCAGTCACCGCCGTTGAGATACTCCATTACCAGATACAAATTGTCCTTGCTCTGGAAGGTGAAGTAGAGCTTGGCAACGAAGGGCGATTCGGCTTGTTTCATGAGGATCATACGCTCAGCTTTGACGTTGGTGATCTGATTCTTCGCAATCATGTCAGCTTTCTTGAGGACCTTGATTGCGTAGTAGTCGCCCGTCACTTTCTTCTTGGCCAAGAAGACGGAACCAAACGCGCCCTTGCTGATAGGCTTAATGATCTCAAAGTCCTTGATTGATGTCGGGGTGGTGCGTGTAATCGGTACAGCTGGCGTCTGTCTTGGAGAAAGCGGACCAGAAGGGCTCATGACCGGGTTGATAGTGGACTGTCGCCGATGACCCCGCTTCGTCGATGGCTCGCGCGTCAAGGTAGGGCCATCGCGAGCAGCAAATAATGGGGATGTTGGTGGTGTGATGATGAACTTCGGCTCCAGAAGGCTCTGGGCAGACTTACGAGTCTTGATTTGCATTGGCGGGGAATCGTCAAGTGTCATGGTCGGCGGGACGTCATCTGGAGATGGTGCCACGATAGGAGCGGCAAGAGCGAGCGGAGACGAAACAGAAGAAGGCGTTGACGACCTGGTGTGCAATACTTGACGTGCGCCGTATATTGGAATTGGGGCAGACGGAAGAGGCATGGGAGTCGGGCGGATGTCCGAAGGTGTAGGGGTAGGGGCAGGAGAGGACGACGCCAGCGGTGTTGGTCCAGATGATGTGTCGCGGCTGAAAGCATATACTGATCTTGTGCTTAAATAATCATCTCCTTCATTATCATCCCGAAGACGGCATTGCTCATCCTCCTCACTGTCGCTATCGCTGTCACTGTCACTGTCGCCATCCCGTTCATGGACAGTAGCAAGTGCCTCGCCGACCCTCTCTTCCCACTCGTGCCAGATCTTCTCAGCATAACGTATCGTGTTTTGCATACGAACGACGTTGTCGATCTTTTGCCGCATTACCCGTTCAGCATCCTGGACCAACTGCCCTAAAGCCGGATCTTCGGTAGTGGGTTTGGACCAATTACGAATCTGGGATATTTTTCGCTCAGAGCCGGGGGACAGCAGGCGTTGACGCTCAATAGGCTCCTTGGCTTCCTCGTCTTTGAGGGCGGGGACGGAAATCTCCGAGGCGACTTGTAAGATGTCTTCCAACTGATCCAACAATCGCTTTTGCATCTTCTTTATCCCAAACCTCTGCATCTTGTTTGCACGGAACAACTGGAGAGGGGAAGACACAATTGGAGAGGCAGCCGGGGTAAAGATAGGCATGCCACGGTATTCCGGGACGGAAGTGGAGGAGGAATGGTCGACAGCTGAGCTAAGGTCACGAATAGTATTTCGCAGTTCCGAAATAGACTCGTTGCACTCGGTAATCTCTGCCTCAAGACGATGAGTCTCAGCGCAGGTCTCGCTGTGCTTCTCAAAGTACCACTGGGGAATTTGACATTCGCATATGCGACAAAGGATTGGTTCAACGATGATGGGATGGGCGAAGTTGAACGGCGTCATCGGCTCAATTTGAGTGCGGTCACCAAAATTGGGAGCAACGGAAGAAGCAGGTTCGGGGGCAAGGTCATCTGCCTCGAGGGTGATAGAGAGTGTGTCGTGCTCATACCGAGCCGGAGCTATTGGTTTCACGACCCACATCGTATGAGACGGTTGACCGTCTTCACGATCGATCATTAACATCCCCTTGCCCTCCATGGTCTGATAGAGAATCCCAGCTGATGGGTCTGGCTCGAAATTTGGTTCAATCTGAAGTCGGAATCGGACTTCCACGGTGTGGGAGTCATCCTCTTGAAGACGTTTTGTTGCCTCCTTGAAAACACCCCAATCGCTTGGAGCTAGCAAGTTGGATATCCTTGTCCCGGCCAACGCTTCGGGGTCGGTACTGGAAGGTGGTATGTCAGCAGGAGTTATTCCACTTCAAAAGCGATATACACTCACCCGACCACAACTCTCCATGCGTGATTGATCCATATGAAATGATCACCATCAAGGCTGAGTTCCATCACAATGTTCTGGTTATGAGCTGTTTCGGCTTGTAACCTCAAACGTTCTGTCGCCAAGACTCTGGCAGATTCAGAATGATCCTTATGTGAGGAACCCTGGGGCAGCAGTTCCGGAGTTCCATGGGAAGAAGACGGTGCAGAAAGATCATTGTGTTGTTCGGCCCTAGATTTCCGAGCCTGAGGGGTAGGTTTTGATGTTCGGCCTTTGCTTTCGTCTTCTTCATTAAGCCTAAACCCCTCAAGTTCCGCTTCACCTCGCGGCAGTGATGAGGGCGTCATGTCATCATCAGCAGGTTTGGTGACGAACATCAGCGGTTCGTCCTGCTCGTCATCGTTGTCGTCGAAGTTCCAAAATTGCTTTTCGGCCTCCCACCATTCGACGACACGAGAAAGGCTGGCAACGGCGAGCAGGACTTGGACATACCAGTTTCGCCCATGCCAGTCAGGGTGATCATCCCATGCTTTCCCGATATTTTGAATCCTCTGTACAAGGGACTCACACACCTTAGGTTGGGCAGTGAGTTGGGTGATAGACATGTCCATAACATCCGTAGCAACCCCAATAAGGTCATAAAGGGCGGTCATGATAGGATCCACCGGGTCGTCGACAAGAATTCGAGAAGAGCGACGGTTTGCCGAAGCAGGCCCAGAACTGACAAAATCGGAAAAGCTCGTGTGAGTTGAAATGGGCGGCAGTGGCGACCGAGACCTGGAGGTCGAACGAGAACTTTGACCGGAACGTGTCGGGCGAGAGGGAATGTGTATCGTGCGCGAAAGACGTCGGGAGGACGCACCACCTGTTCCCCAAGCAGTGGGGGCGGAGTTGGGATTTGTGGGTTTGCGGCTGAGGGAGGTCTCAGGGAGAAGAACAGTGGACGATGCGGGACTCGCGGCGATGGCGCTTGATGACACGGAAGAACTCAGTGGCCTGTCCCATGGAGCGGTACTCTGCCTACGCAAAGAGCCAGGACTCATCTGCGACCCTGAGGAAGCTGAATTAAGGCCAGGCGATGATGCCCAGTGCGTTAGAGCTTGTGGAGGAGTAGGTTGGTTGTCAACTGGATACGCACGTTGACGGCTATGTCTCCCGTACTCAACCTCTGCCTCATACCCACCATCGGAACTGCTTTCGTCACCCTGCAAAGAGGAGCCGAACTCTGCAGGATGGAAAACAAAAGCGTCGCGGAGTGGCTCTGCATCTGCGGCCAGCGAATCGCGGCGTCCCCCCCTGCCTCGCTCACGATCCCGAAGCTCCCGCTCCGTTTCGTGATCCCCTTCTCGCAACCTTTCCTCGAAAAAGGCAGTGATGTTGTTCGTGACACGTTGCAGCTCCTTGTCGCATTCAGCCTTGGCAGCTTTTAGACGTCGGGTGACATGTCGGCGAACAAATGGCATTGATACGGTGTTGGAACCGGATCCGTAGCTGCTTGCATTACTCTGCTGGGTCTGGGGAGGTGATAGGACAGTCTCGGGGGAAAAGACCAATGGGCTAGGTGGTTGTCGACGTTGGTAGCCAGTATCGGACATAGGTAAGGAACTGAGGCGACAAGGCCTAGAGACTGCGTCGCAGGGTCAGCGTCACGGTCCGAAGGAAAGAGAGAGGTGTTTGGAGGATGGCCAGTATATTGAGGATAAGATAGAGACGGTGGATTGAGTATATGAGATATGGGTGAATGCTACCGCGACATGAGAGAGCGAAGGCAAGGAGATATGAGCAACAGATATAATTCACCAAGTTGCCTGATCACATCAGCAACTCTCCATCAGGAAACGAACAACTCTGCATATATAACCCGCCCTCCACCCACCGCTGACCCAGTCCTGAACACCGACGCCTAGGCCGTTCACACCCCTCTAACGCAGTCCGTTGCCGCGCACAGTGAGGTCGACGTTCTGCGCTGCCTTGCAATTTTGAGACAGATAATTAGTTTTTCTTTGATTTGGCCAATTACGTGGTCACAGGGTGCACAGGGTCCTGGCAGTCGGAGCCAATGTGCAGTGCTCGGTTATCTCCGGTGAGCCATCGCAGGTCACCGCTCGTTGCAAAAACCAAGTTTCATCTTTGGCGGAAGGTGAGGCAAACTGAAGGAATCATAGTAGGAATCATCTTTTCTTTTCCTCCTCTTTTCTGATCCTCTTTCTCCGGTAGTCATGTTCAGTCTTCTCCGCCATGTCTGCCGTCGCGCACCCGTACTTCGCCCAACTCTAGTTGCCCACTATTCGTCTCCCCCTGGTGAAGGCTGGAAGGAAATGACAGACGCGCTCTTGGAGGAGGGAGAACGCCAGCCCGCACCACCCCCTCGAAAGGCCTTTGCTGCTCCTTCCAGACAACGTTAGCATGCTACCCTCACCCGCCACGTCTGCTGACCCCCTTCTCAGCACGCCGTCAACAAACCCTAGAAAAATGGAAGGCATTCGAGCCGGAACGAGTGCGTGTTCATCAAACTCGTTTTTCATGTGGTTCTAACTTTCAGCAGGTTGTACGCCCACATGAACTCACCTACAAAGCGCGCGTAGTTGCCCCTCGAACACACTTTTCTCGGAGAGCAGCCGTTGGCCCTCCCCCCAACGTTGCGCGCTACGCCGACGTCTTCCACCAGTTTGGCATCGACCCATTGTCGCAAGCTCAGAACCCGGAGATGCTTGCAGAATTCGTGTCCGAGATGGGTAAAATTTACAGCCGCAACATCACTGGTTTAACGACTCGAAGCCAAAGAAGGATAGGCAAAGCTATCCGCAGAGCGAAGATGATGGGTGTCATCCCGATTCTCAGCAGGCCGCAATCCAACTATCCATATAGATACACTAAAGGGAGATAGGTTGAATAAACGACGTTTTGTGTCACAGGAATCGAACGACCTCTGTCCGACGAGCAGTCTGGGGTCCCCCTCGGGATCGAAGCACCTGAGCAACACCGATCTTCGATGCTTCCCATTTCAATTCGGCACGTCCAGAATGTCTCAATACTGGGCCGCCCTGGGTCACGTTGGCCCCCGTAAATGTATTCGAGGCGCCGTTCTTATGCTCGAAGTTCGTCACTGTGATCTCTGTCATCTAGATCTATAAACAAGGTTGCGAGCGGTTCCCAAGATCTTGGGACATTCATGATAAGAGAATCTCGTGCCCATTTACCTCCTCGTAATATGGAACCGCCTCAAGTTACAATCGAACACACTGAGCTGAACTCGTGGTGAAAAGGGAGCGATGATCCTTCAAGAGAGGAATGTCGGTTGGGTCATCTGTTGAGTTCATCCTTCTCAAGGTTAGCCATCACGAGAACCATCCCTTCAAAAATGACGCCAAGTCTGGAGTAAAGTGAGCCCGGATCCTGGCCTATTCAGTCCACATCACACGTCTGGTGATTCTCACAAGATTCGACGTTTGAAACTTTGTGCACCAAGGCACACCTCTCGGAAACCAAACTGTAAGATTAGGCCTCACGTCCTTCTGGTGTCAGAAATCATTACACTAAACTCCAAGGGCATACACCTCGTACCACTAGAATACATCTTACAGCTCCGCAAGCAGCATAGTTCCAAGATTCTGCACAACCTGGTCACCCATTGCCTTTTCAACTGCTTCTTCTAGATGTCGTTTAGGGTCCTGTTTGCCAACGTGCCGTGTCTTGAGCTGTTCAGGGGTGAGCGTGGATTCTTCTTGCACGGACTTGTTGTATGCCTCGGACAGAGCAAGCATCGACTGGTGAGAAGAATGAGTCAAGCTCGTCTTGTGACTTTTACACGAGTGAAGTCGCACCTTGATCGCCTTCTCGTTGCCCTCTTTATGTACGTGGAAGTCCCGTAATTTCAGTCCCTCCGTCCAGTTTCTTTTGTGAAGGTTCATAAGCATTGACTGCTCTAGTTCCGTCTTCCGGTAGTTAACCGCGATAGAATAATAGTGGCGGTTGAGACCGTGAATGAGTGCCTGTATTGAAGGCTTGTTGATGTGGCCAATGTTAGATGTCGTTTGCCGAGGTTCCCGGCCAGTGAGCGCAGATGTGGGATTGATGAGACGGAAAGCGTCAATAACGACTTTCCCCTTCACGGATTGTATGGGATCAATGACAACGGCAACAGACCGGGGATTGAGGGATTCGAAGGACTAAAGGGAGAAGGCATTGAGCGTTTCATCCGTAATTAGGATTCCCGGGGTCGTCACCTGCTGCGTATTGATATCTACGCTTGATAGCCAGCACCCAAACCCTGGGTGTGAGTGATACCATCCCACAACCATTTCTGGCCTGTTAAGAACGTCAGCGCTGAGAATGACAGGCATATACGGCACTCACCGCCCCGTTTGTTTCAGCATATCAACCATTTTTGTTTGGAAAACATGGTCGACGGATTCAACGGTAACAGTCGTCCCAGACTGAGGCATTGCAAAAACGTCGATTACCTGGACGGTGTATTCGTCCACGAACTCTCCAAGCATGAGCCCCATGACCTCCATTGGCACTCCTGCACGGCCATGCTTGAGCATCTAAAAAGGGGGTTAGACGTGATTTATCACAATCAGGGCATTTACCTTTAGCAGAGCGAGTGATGATATATGGATCACTTCGCCACTAGAAAAAATGAAGTCGTCAATCACATTGGAGCCACGAACGGAGTGTAGAAATGCTTACTTGTCCGGCATTATTGTGTCTCCCCGCGGGGCCTGACCTCCACCTCTGCCTTGAGCTTGTGCCATCATATGTTCGAAATCCATAGTGTGCTTGAATGAATGGCTTTACGCAAGGTGACGCGTCGCTACATAGGCGTTATTTGCCCTTATTTGCACATGTATCGCAAGAGCGTCCATCGGCTCAAACTTGTTGGACCGATCACTTGTTATATGCAATGCACTCCAGTGAACTTTCGAATGCTCTGAACCCTTATGTTAGCCAATCGAGACCTCGGCCGTCTGCGCCTGTATATGTACAGCAATATGAACCGATAGCCCAGCCCCCACCTTCACAGTATGTTCCGCACCGCAGTGAATTGGAGTTGGCAATATCTGAACCTCCACCTCCACCCCCTCAGTAAGTTGTTCGGCGCTCTTCGCTTCGCCTCACTTTGAATGTCCACGTAGAACTATCGCGACGACCACCACTGTCACACGACAGCCTTCGTCAGCGAATGTTCATGCTGTACAGGAACTCCTCCGAATCGTGGCTGCGACTCGAGAATCCCAGGAGATCGAAAGAAAGCGGAGATTAGCATGGGAACAGGAACAAGAGGCGAAATATACCCAGAGACAAGCCGAATTGGAAAGGCTGGTGTTCGAAATGCGCCAGGAAATATCCACACTACGATCAAACGCCAATGCGAAACCGTCGGCGGCAGCCACTGGACTCATAACACCTCAGCATCACCTGTCGCCTCCTTTATCTGTCCAAAGACCTCCTCAACCAGCGTCCCCCATTTCTCCCGTATTTCAAGTGGCATCTTCATCGTATGCGTTTGTTCAAGGGTCTTCCAACCAGCCACTTCCAGGACATCAGCCATACCATGATGACTTTCAGATGCCACCACAACCCGAAATTACAAGTGACGAGCCGCCAATCCCGGCCATCACTCCTTCACCATCACCGCAGCTCACATTCGTTCAGCCGTCGCAGTTACATCACGAGTTGTCCGTCTCTCCAGTGAATCGCAGAAAACGGCAAACTCCTGAGCTCTCCAGTGACGAAGAGGGCAACAGCTCCGACAGCTCCTCTTCGAACAATGGTCCCCCTTTAAAGCGCGTAAATCACCATGATAAACGCTGTCTTACCATCCATGTGAATATATTAGTTCAGACTATCTCCCGTGATCCCCTTATTGACTTTGCCTATTTAGCATGCCCTACGAGAGCATATGCTGCGTGTCATGCAGCTGGAGCATGATAAGGAGCTTCCCGACAGTCATGCCGAGGGGGTACCTATTGGCCCCAACGATCCTGTCCGTTTTGTCTGGGACAAGACGACGAAGCAATCCGTTCATAACGCCCGCATGAAAGCTCGTGTCATAGCGGACATCAAGGCAAATCGGAGATTGTATAAACATGTTCCAGACAAGGACTTTGGCAAGAAGATCCTGGATGCAGCCTTCGATGCATCGTTCGTCACATTCCGCCAAAAGTTCAAAGCACAAAGGGACGATGCTCTTGCTCTACATCACAAGAAGCGCGAGGAGTCAAAGGCTCAGAAGGCCAGGCACATGTCACGAAAGAAAATAGTAGGTCAACTATGTCTCGCGCATCTTGCCGCCAATAATTTCTCATTCAGAAATTGAGCAATCGTGCTGATTCCCGGTTGAAAGTTGATGCATTTCAACATGTGACTTTCGATGGCGCCCTTCAACTAGAATGTATGTCGTCGGAAGAATCCGACCAGGAAGGTCCCCGTTCCTCTGGGATGTTGCGCACACGCGGCTATCTTTGGAGGAGCACGCGATTGAAGAGGTTCTATGGTGTCCTGGACAATGAAGAGAAGGTGGATAAATCTTCGAAGCCAAAACGAGGGTCTGGAAAGAGGGAACGCTGCACTGGTCCACCCAAAGAAGGATTCCACCTCCCACCACAAGGCGTGGCGACGTGGATGATAAGTCGGCAATGGATCAACGCTACGCAGTTGCAATACCCCGATCTGCCGGACGCTCTCTCGAAACTTGTACTTGATCCACCAGGGTTTAACTGGGACCAGTTTGACGCGCTGGGAGAGGAAAGCGATGTTTCTGGCGACGAACTACAGACTATAGATGGACAGCATCCCTACCTACATTCCCACCACCATGCCATGCTCTCGTCTTCATTGAACTACGCATTAGTTTAAGATAATAACCTCCGTATATACCTGCAGTATTCTAAACATTAAACATCGTGGAATTTCTATTGGACTGGGCCTGACTTTCGAAATCCTTCCATGAAAGGAAATTCCAGGAGGGCATGATTTACCCGACGGCCAGTGACGCGACGTTCCTCGCGCGGCTGAGCTAAAACTCAACACTCAAATCCCTTGACCTCCATTGCTGGAATGGCTTCTCAGACGAGTGGTACGAGTTTCATATCCTGATCAGCTGTATCTGCGAAAGCTACATCGCACACGTAGAACAGACGCAACTGTCACCGGATGTGGGGAACCAGTGTAAGCAAGCAATCATGACCTCTTTCGTTACTCACAAGATGGTTAGACCGTCGACGGGCGAAAGAATTCGTTGAACTTCATGATCAAGTACAGGTACGTATTTACACTGAGTCTGTGGTTCAGCACTCGGCCTCATAATATACAGACGAGTGTTAGCCTCCTGGATTCCCTAGAGGCGTTCCTTTCGACATTCCAGAAGGACCTCTCTGCGGTTTCCGGTCAGATATCAGGATTGCAGGACAGGAGCAAGGACATAGAAAATAGGCTAAAGAGCCGCCGAGTAGGTGATAACTCGTTATTTCATACTATGGAATTCATCACACTACCTAGAGAATCGAGAAACCACTTTCCAGTCTTATTTCCGATATTACGATGCCCCCAGCTCTCGCGACGCTCATATTGGATTCACCTGTGGGGGAACCGTGGATTGAAGCAATCGAAGACTTCGAAAGACGGCTCGAGACGATTAAAGCTAGGTCACGCGTAAAGGCCGCCAGGGACTTAGGAGAAGTTGCAGAGGGACTCAGGATAGTGGTACGTGTCCTTGAACGTTATTTTATTAGTAGAGGTATTCAAATCTCGCTGTAGGCTGCAACGAAGCTCCGAGCGTTCTTCCTTGCTCTGTTCCAGCCCATCCGCGGAAGTGTCACGACCAACATGCAAGTCATTCAGACGTCTGTGCTGTTGAAATACAGCGGATTATTTGCATTTCTGCAGCGCCAAGCTCCTACTGTTGCACACGAGGTGCAACGGTCATATGTGGGAGCAGCACGCGTATACTACGAAACTGGTTTTAGGCGATATACCCGCAGTCTTGGATGGATCAAGGTTTGCTCTTCTTCGACGCGTCACAAAAGCATATTCACCGAGTTGCGCAGGCTCGATCCATTGAGAAGCACGAAACCATCGTGTCCAGCGAGAGGGATAAAGATTTCCATTTCGACCAAGAACGCCTTGCTTACGCCAAGATAGATGGTCCTGGTGTTACATTGGCGTATATGGCTGATGATAAAACCCATGTAAGTGTGCAACTCCCTTCGCATCTAATTGTTCTAACCATAAAGAAAGAAAGAACCTATTGAAGCTCTTCTACGCTCAGCGCTACTCGTCTTCATGGACAACGCAACTGCCGAGTACACTTTCGTGACAGCCTTTTTCTCTGTTCAAACCTCCCTGCCTACCGAAGAATCAAATAATTCGCTGCTTTCTCCTACAACACTTCTGTCACCAGACCGAGCGACTTTTGCGGATCATAGATCTATAACTGGGTCAGACTATGGAGGACAGCGCCATATATCGACAAGTATATCCAGTGCGATCGCGGCTGCCGAAAGCGCAAGGAAGGAAGAGCAGGCGGCATCCGATGCGATCTGGAAGCAAATTATGGATCCAGTCTTGGGATACTGTGAGGTGTGTCTCTTTGGTCAGAAGACATGAGAGAATGTTCTCATTTCTTGCCTCAGACATTTGTCAAATCAGTCCTTGATCCTGTCCCACCTGTAGTCCCTCTACTCACAATGATCCGCTTGACGGAGGATGTGATCCTTGAGGTGCAAAAACGCAACTGTCCACCTGTCGAGTTTTTTGTCTTCAGTCTGCGACTCCAGATGTGGCCAGTGTTCCAAAAAGCGATGGCAGACAACAGCGATACGCTCAAAAAACTAGCAGAAGGGACAAGCACTGGATATTTCAGTCGGGCACTATCTATCACAGACACCGTCGTTTCGAACGTAAGTAGGACCCAGCTTCCTCAGAGGTCTTTGCTCACAGTGTTCCAGATATGCAAACGATATACTGTCCTCTTTAATTCCTTCATCAATCTCACGGAGCAGGAAGAAGAAACGATGATTTTTTCCAAGTGCGGCTCATTTTTGCAAACCTGTTACATACCTTCAAGTATTTTTCCACAGTTTGCTCCGGCTACGACAAGAACTCTCAAAGCTTGTTTTACGTCACTCAAACACTATCAGTGATGTGGTGACGAGGGCGACTGCACAATCTGCGATATACGAGTCTCTTTTGCAAGGCTTGAGCGTAAGTCTGGATATGGACTGACCACTCATCTACTAACCACCTTGCACTTATCTAGAAAGGAACACATCTGTTGGCTCATCCAAAGTCACAGCAGGAGATCGCGTACTGGGCGAACTTAGAGGAGGAAGCCAGAAGAAAGATCGTCTCCGCAGGCAGGTCGCGACCACAGCGATAAGGAGTAGAAAAAGGTGGGATCCTTTGAATGCACTATACATACAGGATATTAAGCCATGAAGATACCTAAAACCTTAATGACCTCCGGAACCTCCATAAGTAATGTCCGACGAAATGAGGTAGAAAAGTCCGAAGAAAATGCGGATGCTGTAGTTCCTACGGTGGTGACCTTAATCTCATATTGTCAAAAACATGGCAAATCCTGATAAAAGATCTCACCGTTGATCAGATTTCTGGAAGGAGGGGAAGGAGGCTTTGAGTAGACTTCCGTTTTGTTTACCGATACCCAATCTATTCAAGACATCCCGAACCTCGCCAGCGCCGGTGGGTGTCGAACGCTTCTTATTCCGTGACCTAGATCGTGTCTGGGTGAGTCTCAGCTGTCCACCTTCCACGGTCGATGGTGCATGTTCAAGGGTCGAAAGAGAAGGAGGTCGGGTTAGTGCAGGATTGGACATGCTGCTTCGGCCTTCAAGTGCTCCTCTGAGATCCGCAACACCAACGCCGCGCGCCGATCGGGCTAAACTTTGTTGCGAGATGTTCTCAATGTGCATGAGGGCAGGGGAGATCTTGAGAAGGGGTGCAACACCATCACCACGAACGGTGTTTTCGTACAATGTTGATCTGTCCACAGCTAAGGAGATGTATTGAAAGCCACACGAGTATGATAAAATAAAACGAATCTCACAATCCCTCAGTGCCATATCAGCAGTCCACTTGACAGAAAATCTCCGCAGAAGCGCATCGCTGTCCAGACCGGTTGCTTCATGGACGCTTTTACTGTTGGCAATTGCGGTTACAGCGGCTTCGGCATTGACACCTGCTCGTGGCGAAGCGATAGGCTTATCTTGCGGAAATTCGATAGGATTCCGAGCAGGGAGATGAACCGCAATGTTCGTGAATGGAAGTGTTGGTAAGCTTGCAGGTCCAGATGCTAGGGCCTGTGAAGGGATCAGATTATAGATGAGATCAATATCCAACTGTTGCACACCTCCTCCGCCATCTGAATCAGTTCTGCAGAATTCCATACACCTCCGAGTACTCGCCACACGTTGGCAATGACCTCTCTTATAGTGTCGATGCGTTGCAAAATGGTTGTATCCTCGGAGTTCTCAACCCGCGTTGCTGCATCCAGGGCCACTAACATTGGAATACCTGTCAGCAAACCTCTCACGGGGAGTTCCTCATGTACAGTCGTGAGTATCTTGAGTATGAGTGCGTAGTCTGTAAGACAAGCCGACGCAGATATTGACAAGGCAGTCGGTGTTCGGTCCAATAAGCGTTGAACCACTGATTGTTTGCCCATCCTTGGCCCTGGAGTCAAAGTTATGGAAGGGCGTCCATTTGTTTGTTGAGCACCAGGGCCCTGTCCCAGAATCTGCTCCTGCTCCTCTGGTGTCGTGGGTAAGAGGCTCACTCGTGGAGAGCCATCGAGCAAGGAATGCACCGGAGAAGTAGAAGAGCTTGATGATAAACCAAGTGATGAAGTAGTTGCAAGGATATAAAGGTAGGCGTGGATAGCATGAAGAAATTTGGTCCCAAAGTTTCCAGCATGGAGCAGGAGGTTCATGTTCACTGCATGTTGGATGGGTCCCTCCATAAAACTACGAGCACGCTTGACCCCATTGACATCTGCGAACTCACCATACTTGGGCATCTCTTCGGAGAGATAAAATACCAAAGCATCACAGTAATCCGCACGGATAGTGTGGTCCTTGTCGCATATAAGACTTAAAGTGTCTTGCCATATATCGGGAGGTATGGGTGTCCGCCTGGTAGCGCGTTCGCTCGCCAACGCATCCTTCTTGGACGTCTCTTGATGAGAAGGCCCGGCCGCCGCGATTGATGTTTGGGGATTTTCTATGCCATGCCTATCAGAGGCTTGTATCAAACCCAACAGCCCAGCCAAGAGGCAACGAACAGCCATCGTTCTGCCTTTAGCCATTCCAGCCTTCCCATGACCTAAGACGCCTTGAACTTCGACCAGTACTAGCCGATTAATCAATTCGCCCTAAAGACAACAGTCAATATCAACACATTCACCAATTGAGCGAACACATACTGCGAGGTCCTGAATTTGGTCTGAGTAGTAAACGTGTCGCCCCAGCGACGAGATACATTCTACCACTGCTGGCAGTAGCGTGTCATCCGGATCGGATTCTATCCGACGAAGGAGCAGTGTCGTAAGGTTGGAAATGATGTCCGACGTTGAAAGGTTCACGAGAGGTGTAGGGGAGTTGAAAACAGTTGTTGCCATTGCAGCAAGTGCAATATGCATGGGAGTAGTGATGGACTCCTGATTTGCACAGAGTCGCTCAACCAACCACGTTGGGACGGCATAACGATATTGATATTGCGATCTCTCTGCCACTTTCTGAGAAAACCAACAGCAGTGACCAAGGTCTCTCCAGCTTTCCGATCCATCCAGACTATCGAAAGCCGAGTGCATGATAAAACCAAGCTGTACACCATTTGCGTGACCAAGCAAGGAAAAGAGACCACGCAAGGCAGCATTTGCGACATCTGCCATCAAAGGACCTTTGTCTCCATCGATGTGAACATGAATTGATGCGGCGCGTCTCTCAATGGTAGGCCGCTTTCTAAATTCCTCTAAATAAGGAGAGAGTGTGGCTTCTTTCAAGGCGGCAGCTCTTGTAAGCATCAGCGGAAGGATCGACTCCAAGAACAGATAAACCTACCCCTCATCCAATGTGGCGATGTCGGTTTGAAACAGTGTAGTCAATATTGGTTGCATGATTGTGGACACTTGTGCTCTGAATTGGACAGAGTCGTTGTACAGAGCTTCAGAGTTCAATGCACCAGTAAGTGCAGCAAAACCAATTAATCGTGTTCTACACAATAGAACGAAGGTTATTGAAGAAGCTAGCCAGTCAAACATATGATTCTTACCGATTCCTAACCTCGTGATCGGCAACAGCGGAAGAGCTTAAGAGTGAGAATTGGCGAAGAACAGAAAGATAGTCCTTCGTCATGCTGCTGTCAGTGCCAATAAGGTGTCCATCGGTGTAGGTGGTCCAAGCTGTGAACTAATGAAGTTCATTCGAGAGCATTCCAGGACGGTATTGACTGAAGACATACGGTGTTGGCTGCACGGGCAAGAACCTCCAAATCAGTCGGAAGCGCAGCAAGCGTGGCATCTACGGAGGCGACTAGTGCCGGGGAAAGGAGAGCTATGTCTCGTCTACATTCAATTGTGATTGCGCGAAATATAGCCAATGTGATTAAGAGGGACCTTCACAAGTATCGTCAGATGTTTCGTTCTAGATATAGGGTGCAATACTCACGCCCTAGAACGGATATTTCCAGCTCGAGCTTTCTGGCACTCTGTTTTGAGTCTCTTCTCCAATTCGCTCCCCAGTTTCGTAAGTTTACCAGGATGGTTTGACCTGGGGTTGGCGTTAATATGAGGCTTAAAGGAATAAAGAGACGCTGAGGCTTACGCGTAATAAGTTAACCGACTGAGTTCCTGTGAATTTGGAGAATAGTCTGGCCGTGCCGTCAATAGTGCAGAAGCAGGAGGATAACATGAATTGAGCAATTGCACGTGATTGGGGGTGAAGAGATGCATCGTGTCAAACGTTGGGAAATGAGTGTTAGATCCTACAATGACAATTCCTGCGGAGAATTAGCATAGAGTATTCGGAGGCACCGGCGACAAGGAGTTTAAGATGCGAACATTAACGACGAGCACACACATGAGACAACGCATGCCACTTCACCAGACCCGTCATTCCAAGTCACGGCGTGACCGTGGACGTTAACTACATATCGTGGGAACATTCGTTATCTATAAGTGTAAAGATTTTTTTCTGATTAGCATTGGCCAAACTTTCCTCAAACCGCAACTTCTTTGCTACCAATGGTGATTATAGTCTCCTTCTCTTAATTTTGTCTGAACTTCTTCTGTGATGAACTTTTGCTGTGCACCAGGCCAAGCGCATTCCTGTGCAAGGACGACACATACCCTGGTTCCCTATATACGCTTGGGAACCCTGACCTTCCTCCTCGTCTTCCATATACCTTTTATTGAACCAAGCGCTGATAAGCATGTCATTCGCAGGTTTCAGCAATCCATTGTCGTGATGTACGGACAAGACGACAGTCCACCATGCATAGTAGAAAATGTACTGGTGTCATCCATAATAAACTGTGTAATTTCATTCATCGAAATTCGTTGAGCTCCGAAAAGCCCCCGCCTTGTTTCTGCAGCATGTCGTGGAGGGTTCTTGTGCTGCAGTTTTTGATGATGGCGTATTTTCGCTCGGGCTGTCTCTTGCGTGCTTCAATGCTATCAGTTACCCATTCAGGTCGGACAACATGGAATTTGTTTCGTGATTTGGTCGTCAGGAATTTGTGAGTTTTCGTTCCGCTCAGTTGCATTGAGGTCAAAATGTGTGTGCATCCAGAAGGGGTCGCACTTGTATGGATCAGTCGGGATCGAGGGAACAGAAAGGAGTACCCACACCACCTGCCCGCCAGCCTGGATGATTATTCTCTTCATCTCGATATCCGTTGTGTTGTTCAAGAAGCCATTGATATATACACGAACGTTGACCAAAACTTGAGGTTCACGGCTCTCTGGATTGACATCTCGTTGGATCGCCAGCTTGCAATCACGGTCTTCAAAGTACGATCGTCTGTCCCTCATGCCTTCCGAGACTTGGTGTCCAGTTGCGGTAGATATTACCCGGTCTAAAGAGTGTATTAGCAGCCAGAAATACATACTAACGTCGCCATACCTGCACGGTCGCCACTGTCGGAGTGTGTAATGGGATTTGACTCGTCTGAAAGCGTTGCTAGGAGGAACTTCGTCGTCGCAGAATTGGACGGTTTCACACCATTCTGCTTTAGTTCATTCCTGAGTTTGCGTCTTAGAAAGTGTCAGGTTTGCATACATATCGTATCAAATAATACATACAGCTCGGAATTGCGCGTATTGGGAGTGGGATTATGGTCACTCTGCTTCTGGCCATATGGTTGGTATCGCGTTGCAGAGCGCCTCTTATCCTTTTCTTGAGTATGGTTGCGGCTGGATGTAGCCTTCGAAACGACTGGGAAGTATTGATCCATAGCTAATTCTCGTGGCCTAACTTAAAGGCACTGATAGATCGCTATCGTGAATCGTGATTCCTCTGTAAAACGATGGTCTTCGAAAGAATGGATTGCAAGTGGGCCGAATGATAGTTGGGGTCGTCGATTCGAAGAGTCCCAAGCTTATTCTGGATCTGTGAAGTACATACAGTGAATGTTGAAGCGAAAACAGGCGCGGATTGAATTGTCCTGGAACTTGGAAGTTGGTCCGTTGGAACTTCAACCCCTGACTCCGACGCGTTTGTCTCAAGCACGTGACCCTCGCGTGATTCGTGATCGGGGTCGATCGCATGTCGCCGAAAACTTCTGACTGTGAGCGCTAATAGTAATAACCTGGAAATGCGCCCAACGGCGCTGCTCTCGTCACTTCTTCGTGCCTTTTCCCAAAAGTATACGTTCTTGAATCCGAAATCGAGGAAAATGTCTATCAGATCCTATAAAGAGGCTGTTGAGCATCTGAACTCCCTGCAGTCCAATGCAGCCGCTTTGGAAGCCGTACGATCCTCAGGCGGGCGTTTGAGCGAGTTCGCTATTCCGGAGATGTTGGAATATCTGGGAAGGATCGGATATAGCGTACGTGTTCATATGGATAGGCAAAGCTTATCTGCGTCATTCAAGCGGGCTACTTTAGCCCAACGACTTGAACACGTTAAACGTTATACACATAACAGGAACGAAAGGCAAAGGCTCCACCAGTGCTTTCACTGACTCCATCCTCCGTCATGCTCTACCTGGAATGAAGATCGGTGCGATGAGACCATCGATTAGACGAAACATATTTTAACCAAGCTTGTGGTTAGGACTCTACACGTCTCCGCATCTGGTGGCCGTTCGCGAAAGAATACGAATAAACGGAGCTCCTATTACAGAAGAACAATTTGCCACCTACTTTTTTGAGGTCTGGGATAGGCTCGTCTTAAATGACATGGTACAACTTCTCCTCCTGTCAATTTCCTGCTCTCGTCAGTGATAATGAAGCACAGAGACGGTCACCAAGCACATCTATAATGCCTGGTTACTTCCGATTTGTGACTTTGGTGGCATTCCATGCCTTCCTTGATCTTAAAGTCGACGCTACTATCCTTGAAGTCGGCGTCGGGGGTACCTATGACAGTACAAATATCGTTCCTAAACCTGTTGTCACGGGTATAACAGCTTTAGGAATTGATCATGTTGCCGTGCTCGGTAAAACGATCCGGGACATCGCTTGGCAGAAAGGCGGTATCTTCAAGGTGTGTTACAAGGCAACAGGCTTTCATTCTCTATAACGCAACTTTCCTTCAGGAAAGTGTGCCTGCAATTACCGTCGATCAGCCACCAGAAGGCATGAAGGTCCTTGAAGATCGTGCAAAGGAGCTGAAGGTATAGGTTCCTCTTTCCCCCCTTTTTGTTCTCCTGCTGGAGGGCGCTTGACAGGTGTCCGAGTTTTGTGTGACTCCGTTCATCCCTGGTCTATCCGACATCCAACTTGGTATTTTCCTTTATTGTTGGCAAATGACTAACTAAACTTATTCACATTCCGTCAGGCCTCGCTGGGATTCACCAGATTCAGAACGCTGGCCTTGCAGTTGCTCTTGCTCGGTCATTCCTGAAGTCTCGAACATCCGTCAATGAAGCTGAACCTCTTCCGGAATCGTTCGTTGCTGGCTTACAGGAAACAAAGTGGCCTGGCCGATGCCAAACGGTTGTCGACCCTAAGCGTCGAAAGACGACTTGGTACCTTGATGGTGCACATACCGTAGAAAGTCTCGAATGCTGTATGCAATGGTTTGTTGATCCTAATGTGGGGCTTGAGCGGTCAAGGTGTGTCCTTCAATGTTTCGCAGTCGATGTCACTGATCTAGACGGTAGGAGCAGACCAATGCGTGTACTTGTTTTCAACTGCACGAGTGGCCGCTCTGGGCCCTCTTTTCTGAGCTCCGTCTTTTCGAAGATCACAGCTCAGCTTAAAGTTCATGATCAAGCTGAGGATGCTGAATCTTTCTTCGATCACGTCATCTTCTGTGCAAATGTGACGTACGCAGATGGTCATTTCAAAGGCGGTAAGCACTGCCGTTATCTTGAAACAATTTTGACTCAGCGAAAGCCTCAGATTTGACAACATTGGCGATCCCAACTGATGATCTGGCAGAGCTGAAAACTCAGCGACAACTGGCGTCCGCCTGGTCGACATTGGTTCCTAGCTTCCCAAGCACCAAGATACATGTACTGCCGTCCATCGAGCATGCCGTTAATGAGATTGAGAAGATAGAGTCAGAATCAAAAGAGCCAGTCAAGATACTCGTCGCAGGTAGTTTGCATCTTGTCGGTGGTGTAATTGAGGTGGCGGGTTTGTCGAGCGTTGCATTGTGATTTATTTGGGGGGATCATCCCGTGGGTCTAGGAACTTGGTTTAGAATACTGCTAATGTCACCACACGCCTTCAACAGGTCTACTCGTATCGTTGTTCTAGAATACATCAAACATGAAACCGAAAGAAAAGCCAATCATCGCGCGCGACCTGTGGGCTCGGCGCCGTAAAAGTGGACTGCCTGAAATGCGAAGTCAGGCTTAACCTTAAGGGCTTGCCACATGCAATGGACCGACCTGCTTGTCAAGAAATGACCGCAATCGAGCTTTCAGTTTCCCTGAGTATGTGGGCTCCTCCGAAGCCAGTTGGAGGAATACATCAAAATGTATTGGCTAACACAACACATGAGCCAATGGAGACGTGCTGGGGCCACCAACTTACCTCGTATCTCAAAATCCTGAGATAAAGATTACTGTCTTGGAATATTTTATCCCTCAATTTCATCTCCCAGGCTTCGTCAAAATCATCATCCAGTCGAGCACGCTGTTTCTCTGAACGCTTGAATTTGATATTCCTTTTTGTGGGCACGATCTCATCACTTTGGAGGCTCGCCTTCGGCTGAGATGGTTTTCGGACACTGGGGGCCTTCGTTGCTACCTTCTTCTTGATCGCGAACGGGGAGTCTGGCGCTGGCACAACGGGACCAGGGGCACATCCCCCAGCCATGGATAGATTGTCAAATCCGGGGCCAAAGTGAAGATAGGCATGATCATTATCTTGTCCAAACTCGTCAACGTGGGTGTTGTGATTACCGAAACCCCCAATCTCGCCCTCAGGATCTTGGGATATCAACCAGGTCACATACAAGTTCGGCGAAGGAGGTGTCACAAATCGTCTTCTTGGAGAATCGGCCGTTCTCGGTGCTGGACGCGGAGAGAGATCTCTTGCGCTTGTATGCGGAAGGTGGATGGCAGGATTAAGAGACGGGAAACGAGGCAGGTCCTATGAGTTATCAGCCATGTTCGGCAGAAAAGGCAGTCAAAACTCACATCATTAAATGGCGCCGATAACATAATTGAGGAATCAGACGACGATGCTGTGGTTGGAAAGTCCTCGAAGAGTGAACGGCCCGGTTGGCGTACGACACTACCAAGTTTTGAAGGTGCAAATCTCTGGGTGGGGGAAGGGGCCACAGCCTCACTTTCGTCCTCGCCGAGAGATGGCTCCACGGAATGTGCAAAGAGCGACTTCGATTGTTGGACATATTTCAGTCCCAATGAACTTCTGCCGAATCCCTGCGTTGACGGATATCCAATGCCCTCAGAATACCCAACAGCTGCCCCAACGGATTGTGTGTGGACCACAAAAGTATCTGCTGGCCGAGTAGGCCCCAGTACGGTCCGTGCCTTATCCAAAATAGCATCTCGAGTGAGAGTGATGTTCTTAACAGTTTCACTCGCTTCTAGGCGCCGTCCCTTCTTCTTTGGAGCAGCATCAGCAACGATAGCCTCCAAGTAAGTCTGTGAGCCAGTTGGCTCAGTAGAACCAGCAGTTGCCTTTGCCTTTCCTTTCCCATTGGTGGAGGTTACAGTAGTATTGTCAAGCTCTTTGCGAATCAAGATTCGTATAGTTTCGTCGTTAAACGAATTCTTCTTGGCGCAAGATTGCACATGCATCATCTTTTGGGGTGCTGTCTTCCTGGCTGTCCAGCGAATATCGCAACTGACACATTTAGTCAACTTGGCCAATTCAGCATCGGAGAAGTCAGAAGAGAATCGATTTCCGAGCCTTTTCTTCGCCGCAGCCCTGGGCTCGTTTTCGCTGCTGATGTTTGAGCCTTGTCGAGATAGGGTCGGCTTTGCGTACACCGCTTTCGAAGTACCCGGATAAGCAAAGCGAGCTAGATTGATTCCACCGTCAAGGCCTTCGTCGTCACTGTGATCGTTCAAGGATGCTTGAGAGGAAGAGAAAGTCATCCTCGCTGATTTTGACAAGCTCTTTGTAGATGGCGAGTGGCTTGATATGTGTGGAGGCGAGCCTTGGAAATGTTTTCACCAGTTAGTGACTGCAGGTATGTGTAACAGTCGAAATTGAATAAAGCGTACCAGCCGCATTCTCAACATTCACATGCAGGTGGGTATCGTTTGTTCCATCTCGTTCCATATCACGACCGGATTCTACGTCTTTTTGACGTGTTAGTGGGTATAAAGGCTTGACAACTGCAACAGCACTGACCAGAAATGTCAATTACTCTGGTCGCCACATGACTAACATAGTCAGACTCCTCGTCGTCTGTAATTTCTATCACTTCAGTGGCAACACGAGCCACGCTGATATTCTCGTGTTCCCTGAGGCTACCCTTCTGCCCTACCCGTTCTCGCCGTCTGAACGCCTCCCTCTCAGGTTCCGAGTCATCCACTACTTCGTCTTGCAATTGATTTCCCATTATTTGAGCTAAGCGAGTATTATGGCGTCGAATCGGGTATCCTATAGCGTGGGCACGGAGAGGTTTCGCTGTCAAGGTCCTGGAGAGGAGAATCAAAGTACTGGTCATGAAAATGAACTTTACGTAACTGTGACCAGTCATGTGTAACGCGACGCGTTATTGACGCCTATTGTGGTCTCGCTCATTTAGCGACTCAATTATCTGGCTTTTCCTCCAAACCCCAGATTCTTCGTTCTTCACCCACTCCAAGTTGCAAAAGGCCTGCTATCTGCTGACCATTTCCATCGGAGAGCTTACGACACTCATGTTTTTGACAAGAGGGGCCGCAATGGCGACTGGATTGACTGTAGAGCATGTATCACCAACAGAACTATACGATGTGATGGCTGCTGCGTCCTCTCAAGATCCTACCCAAGTGCAAGCGTCCAGTAAACGTCTCAAACAGATGTTGGATATGTTTGGAACTTTCGACGCCCTGCATGAGATTGCGGCGCAACGGGCGGTTCCGTTGGTGGTTCGCCAACAATCGATTATCCAATTCAAGAATGCCGCACTAAACCACTGGAAGTCTCGAAAGTTAGCAATGGTTAGGATGTACGTATCTGAACGCTAATGTCGTCGTTTCCAGGGTCCTTTCCGATGAGCAGAGGATTCGGATTCGCAATCGCTGTCTAACTTTTCTGGACGAGAAGGATGAAACAGTAAATCAGTTTGCATCTTCATCACTTATGAGCAACTTTTTATCTCAGCTTTATAGATATCCCATTGTAATGAAATTATCGTATCCAAGATTTCGAGACAGGACTTCCCTCTAAACTGGTGAGTCGGACCTTTTACACCGTCCTGCAGCAACATTTGACATTCACTGGCCCTAGGGAAAATCTTGTAAACGACCTGCTCGGTGTGATAAACATAAACTTACAGAAGCGATACTTTGCCATGAGCGAGGATCCCCGGGAGACATTGATGTTACGGAGGAGCCTCAAACTCCTGAATGGGGTAGTGAAGGAATTCGCTAGCATCAAGATGTTAAATGGTGTCAAGACCATGGCAAAGGTACGCCCGGTGCCCCGCAGACACTCTAATCCAACCTGCCTCACATCTTCATTAGCTTGTTCAAGACCTTCATCCCGTTCTCTCCGGATATTACTCCCAAATGTCGACAACTATCTCGGCAAGCACTGTGACTCTTCAGTCCATATCCTCCTCAAAGATCCACGATGACATCTTGCTGACTCACTTGGTGTACAAATGCATGGTCAAGATGGCAATCTGGTTGTGGAACAGGATCGACAAAATACCTAAGGATGAACAAGAAAGGAATCGAACATGGGTTGGTTTTCAAAAAGTGAACTTGTGATACCAGGCTCACATTATTGGTCAGATACAAGAACTCTTCCAAAATTCAGCCGTCCAGCTTAAAGTTTTAACAGAGTTGCGCACCAACATCGTTATGTTGTTGGGGCAACGGCTTGATCCCGAGTCTCACCGATCTATCGACATGTTGACCCGCCATGTACGAGTCTTCGGGAAATTTTTCCGACGATTGCAACAACTTGGACAATCGAGATTCGTTGCGCTCCCCATGTGCAGTGATTTAATACTGTTCTACTGGTCCAAGGTTGTTGAAGCCACTAGCGGGCCCTCGGAGTTGATTTCTGGTATGTGTTGTGCATGCATATCCCTGGGTAAAATGGCGATGATGAACAAGTGATCTCTGCTAGACTCAAATGACGCTGTTTATCCTGTTCGGTTTTTGGTGCAAGGCATGGTGCTCTTCAAAGAAAGCCTTGCTCAGTGGACGCCGATACGGAGGAACGGAACCCCCAACGAGCATTGTGCGTGAAACGAAATCACAATTGAACTACATCTGCTTATGTATTTAAGCTTTATCTCAAGAATTCGTCGAGAACGCTGTGCGACTGTTGGTAACGCGCTTCATGCCCCTTAACCCAACGGATCTGGACAATTGGATGGCTGACCCTGAAGAATGGGTAAACCTGGAGGACCGAGAAAACGACCAGTGGGAGTTTGAGATTCGAGTATGTCTTATTAAGTCTTTCAGTATACACTACTTGAACTTTCCCATTAGCCGTGCAGTGAACGGGTCTTGGTGCAGCTTGCGAATCAATATCCCCAGTTCGTCACACCATTACTGCAAGCTACCTTTAAACAGATAGCTGGTAGGTTAGCTATCAACGTAGTTTGTCTTTGGATTGACGATACATTTGTTAGCACAACCATCGGTTGACCTATCCGGTGTTGTTCAAAAGGAGGCTCTGTATTGTGCCATAGGACGATGCGCCATTCGGTTGAAAGATGTCATCCCTTTCGAAGAGTGGCTGGAGAGTACACTTACGGCAGAAGCTCGAAATACCAATCCAAAGTACGTCGTTTTATGTTCTGCTCCAACTTGAAATTCATAATGGGTTAGCTACCCCATTATCAAACGACGTATTGCATGGGTCATCGGAAAATGGGTCTCCGAATCCTGTACATCACCCAATAATCCAAGGATCTGGGAGATATTGGTTTACTTGATCAAAGACCGTGGACCAGGGACGGATGCCGTTGTTCGATTGACTGCCGCTGTCGCTCTAAAAGAGTGTCTCGATGTATGTGCGTTTTCATGCACGAGGTCAACAGGCTTTGATGGATTTTTTCCTGCAGACTGTCGATTTTCAGCCTTCATTCTTTGAGCCATACCTGCCAACAGCGGTAGCAGAGCTTATCACATTGATGGGAGAGGCCGACACGTTCGAGAGCAAACGTCGCATCGATCACAGTCTCAATATCTTGATTGAACAAGTGAAGGAAATGGTAGTTGCAGTATCTTGTGTCCATTTCTGGTTTGTCGACTCACTTTGCACAGATCGTACCATTCATCGCAATAATCACTCAACCCCTCCCAAAACTTTGTGAGTTGTTTATGATAGCAACCGAGCTGTGTGGGAACAACTCTGATGTTAACGGATAGGGACCGAGGCCGGCGATCAGTGGCTATTCAAGAGTTCACTGCTTGTAACTATGGCCAAACTTATAGAGGTGAAAAAAAACAGCCACCTCGATGGTCAATCGATGTTGAAGCCACTATTAGTCCGTAAAGGCTCAGTCCACACCACTGGGTGGTATTGTTGTTCCTCTGGTCCGCGAGAGCTTGTCTCCGGGAGTAAGTTGGCCTTTAGATGTATGACCCCATGCCCCTTACTCTTTCTTGTAGGCAATAATCAACCTCGACGAAGATGGGCTGAATCTATGGCTGACCGCCCTTCGCAATACATTGACATTGACAAGCGTCAATGGCGCTCCTGCGCTCTTTGATCTTTTCCCATTTGCCCTTGAGTTACTATCTACGAACTTCGATCTCCTTGGGAAGATAACGAGCATCATCGAATCTTATTTTTTGCTAGATGCATCTGGAGTCCTACAAGTACGTACGTATCGAACAAGTCTTTGCTTACCTTGCTGACGATTTCCAAGGCCTGCAGTGTGCAATTGTTTACGGCCTTCCTCACAGCATTAAAAAGCGACTCTGTCGTGTTGCTAAATGCGGCAGATATGCTGATTGCTTTAAACCTACTGGTGCAAATTGCCCCCTCGACGTTATGGGGAGAGGCAATGCACACATCAGGACTCTTTGCCCACATTGTGACGACCCTTGTAGACGGGGAGGTAGGTACTGGCTGTGTTCAATTTCAAGTGCTTACCGTCCATCACAGGTGTCTACGCTCCTTCTTACAGAGCACATATACTTCCTCTCCCGAGTGGTAATGGCAGACAGGCAAATGTTCATGCAGCTCATGGCTGCCACTGCCTCGGCAAGAAATTTAAAAGAGAGCTACCTGTACGACGGCATCCTCGACCAATGGCATGCAAAAGTGAGTCTTTTTAAGGCCATGGCTCCATGAATTGCTTCATAATCCTTCATAGTTCGACAACATGAGCGAACCACGACACCGCAAGCTCACTGCGATGGGTATTGCAGCACTCGTTTCTACAGGACGCCCAGAAGTCCTCCAGCGACTTCCGGTTGAGATCTTCAATCTTTGGATTGATGTGTTCTACGAAATCAAAGAGGCGCGACTCGCAGCTGAAACTGACGCAAGCGGGTGAATATCATCAGATTTGTGAACGGATAAAATTTGACTTCATATCGATAGGTCACCCATCCCATCCCCATCAAACCTCCGCCGACACTGGGAGCTGAATGAAGCTCCTACACAATACTATCAAAACACAGAAGGTACCCCGGAATATGAGCGCCGAAAAGCTGTCCGTCTTGTTTCTCCTTTCCTCTTCCACTCTAAAACTTATCATATTTTAGGTGTATGACAAGGATCCGATCCGAACCATGCACCTTGGTACATTTGTCGGAACACATCTCCAGGAGGCGGAGGCTGCATGTGGCCCTCAAGCATTCCAATCCCTATATCTATCCAAGGCAGATCCAACAGTTCTCCAGCAAATTCAGGTTGAGCTGGCTCGCGCTTGATCAGGAAGTAATGAAGGATACGCCCGTCGGACTATATTACTAGGATTTCTCCCTACATCTCGCGTCATGCATTACGAATTTAACCTCACATAGTTCCCCTTGCAATGTTATCGTGTTTTCATTCTGATGTTCTCCAGAAATCCATCACAACTGTATACATCGCCTATGACACTGAATTGTCATCCGACCATGCCGATTCACTGTAGCTGTAGCTTCCCATGGATCCAGAGATATCGCTGCTGAATTCGTAGTCACTTCCGCTTATGTCACTCCCCAGCTCGACGGTATATCTCTCCGCACCTCGCACTTCTGACCGACATCGCAGACATTCCCAGCCCAGATCGTCCTCTCCCGAGTCTGCGGCCTGCATCATTCGTTCCGCGATACAATGATAGCAATAAATATCCCCACATGATGCGATGTAAGGGTTGTAGATGGGGAATGCCGGCGGTTCATGGTCTGAACCCGTAGACGGATCCTCAGGAGAAACGGCTGCCCCTGCGATAGAGAAAGCGTTTGAGGGATCGGAGATATTTAGGTTGAAAGACGCGTTTTCAGCACAGATGGCACATTGATCCTGAGGAAGGGACCAATATTTCCCCCGCGTTTGTGACGCCTGCTGCTTGGAACCTGTCACAGAGTTCTTCACGACCAGCGACGTCAAGATGTTGGAAGGAGAAAAATAGTTCGCGATACGGGTCATGCGTCTACGAAGTTTCCGTGCACTGATGAGGGGGAGGAGGAAAAGCAGGAATTCCTGTTGTTGAGTTGTGTTAGCTCGGATCCGATTGTAGTCAATAGTAAGGACAAAGACTACATACCGTGAACGCATGCCAAACCATTTGGCGGTTCATGAATTCGTAGCTCACTTCACGTTTGACAAGCCGACGGGATGGTACGAGACTCATCTGAAGTAGCCGATCCGCAATGGTCCTAAAACTAGAGTGGTCCCTTTGAGCACGAGCAGAAAAATACACTCAGGACAACACCCACCGTCCGTTCCATAAAAACGCGATAAAACTTGTTAAACTTAACAGAGTATACGACGATTCCAACGATGTCATGACCTCCCATGCTTTACGCCGGTAGTCCGAAGAGGGGGCATCTGGCCATGCAGATGATAAAGCGTACGAGCGAAGCTTCGTATGTAGGTATGGAAGCAGTATTGTCAAAGTTCCGTGGAGCACTAGTGTTCGGCGAGGCAGGCCAGAAGCTAGAAGACATGGTTAATGTCGTTCAAGCAACAACGAGTGGATCACGAACGAGAAAGGGTCTTTCCGGGAGATTCCGGCACGACGTAACGGAGATCTTGAAGTTTGGCGCCATAGCTTGCCCCGGTATTCCATATAGATAATTTGTACAAAGTCAGCTGGATGAGCAAACGCAATTCGGGTTCGAAGCGGGCTTTCAGGGAGGCCTACACGATAGTCAGTCTGCAGGATAGGTAGTTAGGGGTTCACACTACGTTGATAAGTGAGAGTGCTTTGTTTAGAGGCTCTTGAAGGATGTGGACAAGATCTTGATCCAGGAGCTCGGAATCGAGTTGGCCGACACGAATGACGCGAGGATCTGGAGAGGTGTTTGAGTTGAGCGTGTCGCGAATAGAAGAAAGAGTCGGTTGAGCTCTGTTCCAAGCGTCTTCCCAAGGCGTCGAGGTAGCCATTTGTGACGAACGGCAGGAGATGAAGCAAGGTGGATTCAAGTCGGAAATTGTGAAAGTCCTAGTCGGACCGGCGACATTCAATCCATCCGCATTCAGAAGAGTGATCGGGACAGTCACATGACCGATAATTATCAAGGAGTCAGAAATTCACGAAGTCGATCTGCAAGGCTCTCAAGATCTCCACAATGGCAGAATCACTCCAGCAACTCGTCCTGGACACACTCGATGCCCATGGGACGATAGCGGACACAAGACTTCTGACGATCCCAGGGCAATCGCTGCCCGCGAGCTCCCATGAGGAGCAGATCACCATTTTGGGTGCACTCAACTCGCTCTTGAGTCGCGAGGTTCGTGTCGAGTTATCTAGTTTCTTGCAAATTTAAACGGGCCCGGACGGTAGATGATTAAATATGAAAGTCATGAAATATCCTCTCATGCACTCACCGCCGAGGGAGCTCAGATCGTGAATGAAGGTTCTCATGAAGCCCGCGTCTGGGCAGCGCTACCTGCGAAGGGCCACGGGAAACCTCTCACTCCTGTGCAACTGAAAAAGCAAGTAGGAGATGAGACGGCCAAGGTTGGTCAGGGGCGCGCTTTCAAGAACGGATGGATTGGGAAGGATGGCGACGGACTCGTCAAGCTTGTGAGCTACATGGCCAAATGGATATTAAGTGTTATTGACAGCCCATCCAGGTGCCCGCAATCCAAGATATCACTCAGATAGACTTGCAGGAGATAGCGTCCACAGGAACACTCAAAGCTGGCGAAAAGACATTAGCAGATCTGCGGAAGCGTAAATTAATCGTCCAAAGGTAAACAAAATCAGTCCGGCCCATCTATCAAATGAATTAAGCTTTCTCAGGAAGGGGCAATGGTTCACCGTCCACAAAGGATCAAACTTCAGCACATCGACAGCAAAACCGGAAACAGATTTGACTGTGGATATGCTCACATCGTGAGTTTCATCCACGTTGTCAATGTGCTTTTCACACATTTTCTGGACATCAGAGGAGCTTGGAAAACATCAACCTTCAAGAAGTATAACTTCGATGCTGAAGGAGTTCCAACAGATGGTGGAGCCCTGCATCCACTTCTCAAAGTGCGCGAAGAGATTCGAAATATCTTTTTGGAAATGGGGTGCGTGTCTATTCCTTGCATCCTTTCACACGCATTCATATAATAATGGAAGATTTGCGGAGATGCCTACATCATCCTTCGTTGAATCTGGCTTCTGGTGTTTCGATGCATTGTTCGTACCCCAGCAACATCCTGCTCGAGATTTGCAAGATACCTTCTATCTTTCTGGTATGCCGAATTCAATCCCAAAATAGAATACATGATACTCATTCTTCCCTTAGATCCCAAACAGTCTCTTCCACCAGAGCCCGAGTATTATAAGCGCGTCGCAACCGTCCACGAGCACGGAGGGTTTGGTTCAACTGGATACCGCGCGCCGTGGTCACACGAAGAGTCGAGCAAACTTCTGCTACGAACGCACACAACTGCATCTTCCGCTCACATGCTCTACAAACTTGCTGCGAAATGCAGAGGGGAGAAGGTGGAGGGAGACGAGGGCGAGTTCACCCACGGTGCAACTTCTACGAGTGGTGACGAGAAGGACGACGGTTTCCGGCCTGCAAAGCTGTTCAGTATCGACCGGGTGTTCCGAAATGAAACTATGGATGCAACTCATCTCGCAGAGTTCCATCAAGTTGAGGGTGTAGTCGCAGACCGTGGACTCACACTGGCTGACTTGATTGGTGGGTGTCTCCATGTTAAACATCGTGACTGATTACGAGACTGATTTGCCTTCTAGGTTTCATGCGAGTCTTTTTCAACAAGATGGGTATCGAAAAAGTGAGGTTCAAACCTGCATACAATCCCTACACAGAGGTGAGGCATATTCCTTGTTTTCCCGCTTCGTGAGCTGATACAGTCCTATCGTAGCCCTCCTTGGAGATCTTCGCTTTCCACCCCATGCTTGATCGCTGGGTCGAAGTCGGAAACAGCGGGATGTTCCGTCCAGAAATGCTCGAACCTATGGGCTTCCCCAAGGATGTCCGCGTTCATGGCTGGGGTCTGAGTTTAGAGCGTCCAACGATGATCCGGTATGTTCAAAGCATTCATTGAACGTTATTTGATGTATCCTGAGGCTTGGCACACATCAGATATGGCATCAACAACATCCGAACGCTCGTGGGTCACAAAGTATCGATAGAAGGCATAGAAAACTCTCCCGCTGTGATGTTCTAGTATAGAGCTTGGCACCATGTACAACGAAAAATGTATCATTTCCCTCAGTGTGTGATTACGCCAAAACTAGTTCTATTTATGCAATCGAGGAGGTACAACAGTACACCGCCAAAGGCCAATGCGACTTAAAGTCAAGGGTACACAGACTCAGAAAGAGAACACCGCAGCATTCTTCCGGGAGCCGAATGCATATACAAGAGCCTGGCTCATGAACAGTCCAACTGTGATTCCAATGGTGACAGCAATCATCGCGCCTCCAATGTCAATTCCGTTTCCATTTGCAGTGATCCCTCCAGCTTGGGACAGTCCGGACTGTGATTGCTCTGGGTAAATAATACCTAGATTCAGCATCAAGAGAACCAAAACGCACCGGAACCAGGAACAAGACACCCGTGACCATCGACGTGAACGCAGTACCGCCCATTTTTCGCGAATATATGTTACCCAGAAGCCCAACTGTGAAGGCTCCGATGGCAGAAACCACGTCTGAGCGATTGAAGATATAATGATTGGCGATCTTGTTCGAAGCGTACGAGCAACAAGAAATGATGACCATGATGGGCAGCTGTTTGCTCCTTAGTGGTTGCAAGTTCGCCAGAGAGGACAGAGTCGAAAACACTGGAACGATGATGAAGGACGTCCAGAACGGAAAAGCCTGGAGGTACCAGGGGCGCGATTTGGGGCGATAGCAGCCATTTATGATGTCGTGGTCATTGGGCGGCAACGCATGTGTGAAGGTCCATGTACCGACCAGGGGGATTGAGTCGTTGTTCTCGGTGCCGTTGTCAGCCACCCAGCTTCCTGTGAGGGCTACAGTGGTAGCCAGACTGGCAGCAAGATCGTCAAGATGACGTCGGGTCTGACGATCAAGCAAGAGGTAGAAATCAGAACCGATCTGCAAACCAAAACCCTGTGCTGAATGTTAGCAAAAGAGTTCAGGTGCTTGAAGCGCTTATCCCAGGAGCACTCACGAGAAACAAAGTGTAAATCAAAGCATAAACCATTTTGACGCTTCCACAGACAATGTTTTTGGAGGCAAGCTCGAGGGAACTACTCACTGGATGATGGAGGAGTCTCAGCAGCTCATATGCGGGAATAATGAAAACAACGTACGGATCAAATAACCAGGTAGGATACCGATAATTCCAGCTGACGATATAGCAGTGTAACAAAAAATCTGGCTGCGGATGCTACTTAGCCCTCGGGCCGCGAAAGAAACAAGGATGGCTATTGTGATTCTAAATTGCAAGACGGCATGCATGAGCAACCAATAAAGTGCGTTATAAGAACACACGCACTCAAAGACATTAGCATACATGGCGCTTTTTGTGACAACGTTGAGTTGCAGGACCGCGAGAATAAAAGCTCCTGCTCCCGCGATCCACATGTCCAGAAACGAACCACCAAATGCGAGAGGGCAGATGAGAGCCGACAATGAGAAAGCCAAGATGCATCGAAAGAGGATCGGGTACAGGGGAGGTGACTTCAGAAGATCTTCTAACTCGGTGGTGGCACGCTTTGCACTGATCTCATCATGAACAACAGAGCGGTAGACTAGATGCACCTTGTGTAGAAGCCCAAGAGCAAGTCTGCCGCCGCATTTGACAAAGTGAGTCTCAGAACAACCAAGTTCCTGGTCACCGAAGGAGCAGATAATGACGCTGGGGAGGTGAATGAACTCTGCCTCCACTTCAAGAATACGAGCGGCCGCCACCAGCTGAGATTCAATCCGATGGGAAGGAGCGCCAAATGTCATCAGTGCTTTCGCGAGTTTGATAAGAAATTCTTGTCTGTTGATCATCGCTAGAATATGATAGTCAGCGTTGGGATCGTGAAAAAGGGAATTTTAAGCACAAGTAACGTTGAATTCGATTTTGATCCTCGTTAGGTGCTTACGGCGAGCCCGATAATCCATTTGACGAAGAGCATTCTTTTCGACGTCCTCCGGGTCCTCTAAGTATTTTGCCTCCACGCCAGTTACACGGGGATCATCGGGATCGAGAATCTCTGAGCCAAGTGATGCCATTGACGCCATTGAATCCGCACGACGCCTATTGTACCGAGCACTGGTAAATGCGTCGTCCTCCGAGTCAGCTTCAGACAGGTCTCGTCGCATTCCTATTTGTCCCTTTCGATCCGGGTAACTGCCAGCAGCGTTGAGACTATACAGGTCAAGCATATTCGAGGGTAATCCACGTCTCTTGAATTCCCTTTCGGACTTGGGATCGATAGACTCGCCTGGGACATACTCGCGAACAGAAGGTTGCTCTTCCGAGAAGCTGACTCCACGACGCATAGCCGAGCGTTTTGGGCGTGGTTGCAGGGCAGAGGTACCAGGGCCTGGGTGAGCATCTTGCGGTGGTCGAATATCGTAAGGATGTTCATAGGACGAAAGTGAATACTTTTTGTAAGGATCTTCTTTCCCTTCGTCATTAAGACCAACTTGCGTTACATCGCTATCCCCAGATCCTCGTCTTGTGTCCGTCGGCCCTGGGGCCAGAGGAATCTGGCTCACGCGGCGGGATGGAAACTCCTCAGGACTTTCGTCATTGGTAGATGGAGGCTGGTTGTTGTCGTAAACCGGAATTTGCCATTGTGGTTCTGAGGGATATTGCGGGTCTGGAGTAGGGTGAGATAAGGCGGCAGAATTAAAGAAGGGATTCTGTGTTTGGCGGGAATCTGCAAAATGGGCATGAGAGTCCCTGCGAGGAGCATGTGAAAGGACTGCGCGGGGAGCAGATGGGAGACGCGGCTCTCCAGTATCCGTAGGGGACAAGTCTGCATTACGGTCTTCAGGTGACATGAAAGAAAGTTGGTTTGTGTTCTCGGTATAAGTCGATGAGGCTTGACCAGGAAATGTACCAGGAGTATGATGAGAGTTCAGGTGCAAATTCAAAAAGTCGCGACGCGCTATTTGGCAGGGAGGTCTTCACCAAACAAGGACATCACCCGATATAATCGGCAAACTTCACACCCAACTGATTTTCGTCTGCTCCCTCGATGTTTTTGAACCCCAACCTCAGATAGAACTTCCTGGCAGCCTCATTCCTCGGGTCCATCCCTAACCATACACCATCGCCCACGATGTTTTCTCCTTTCAGGTATTCAATCGCCGTGGTGATCAGTTTCCTTCCCCATCCCTGCCTCTGATACGGTTCCAAAATATCGATGTGCAAGTGCGCTGCCGCAAACGCAATATTCGCCTCAGGCGCAGTGTGCATCCTCCCAAACAACTTCATGTAGTGCACGTCACCAGGTTTCTTTGCCAATGAAGCCGGATATTTCTCCACCAATGCTGGCCACCAATGTTCCGCAGCATATGCCTCATATGCGCGGGTATCCTTCGAGCCGACGATGTAACCTACAACTTCTTTAGTCAAATCGTCCTCCATCACAAAGCCCCATGTCGTGGGAAGTTTGACGTAGGGCACTGCGTATGCGAGCCCTGGGAGTTCCCCAAAGTCGTGAAGATGCTCTGCAGAGGTGCCTGCCTGGGCAGTTAACAAGCAGATCCGCGAAAGAGCTGGTGCGTCGGCTTCTGTGGCTCGACGGATGGTGATCGGCATTGGTATACTCGGTGCTTGAGGCGGTAAGTGTACGTTTGGAGATTCGGATTGAGAGCAGCAGGTGCAGCCAAGGTGCAGCAGGATTGGTTCAAGTCCTTGTACTAATGCACGGAAAAAGTCCGGAGAATAGAACATCGTCTCGTGATCTCGATAATGCAAATTGATAGGTTGGCTTGATCGTGAATCGACGAAGCACATTGCTTCACCTCTCATCATGACCTCCCAGATCTCCTGGAGTCGCAAACTTGGTTTTTACGTGCAAGTTAATACGGGCCACGAGTCAACTCTTTTTGGTCCTCAGCGCTCAGCGCGCATCAAATGTCCGTGATCATGATGGCGACATAAATATGATTTTTCACTTTCATCTCCTCCAGCCAACTTAGATACGCACGTTCTCCATGGCATCTACAGACGCGCCTAAACTCACTCGATTCCAACTCCCCGGTTTTGGATTGCCTCTCAACTTCACTCCGTGCGCCGAGAGCTGCTACGGTCCCGCCAAAGGCGAAGGTCGCGATTTATTCAGGAATGCACTCGATATGCGGGATATCCAATCCGGTTATGTCCTGTGTGTTCGAGTCGTCTTATCAAGCGCTGCAGTCATTCATGGTTTAAAAGGTTACCCCTCACGACTCTCCGTGAATTCACTATGTTGCACCTCATGAACGATCTCACTGATAAGCCTGATTGGCACAAGAAGGTACGCGCTGGCTTACATATAATTCAGCGGACATTCGATAAAGCAGACCAGGTCTTCGACGACACTGTTGCTGCGAAATGGAAATCAGAAGCCCTTGCTACCGAGAGTCTAGATATCACGCAAAAGATGGTAGATTGGTGCATCGACGAGCTTCGGTACAAGGCCAAAACGTTCGAAGATACTGGTGCCGTGAGCGTATACAATGGAGACGTTGTCAAATCAGACTCTGCAATCCCAACTTCCGTCAAGGATGCTCTCAAGGAGGCAGTCGCTCCGCTCGAACGGGTCCCAGCACGGCAGCAGGATTGGCACCCTGGCTCCAATGAGAGGGTTCTTGACCTTGTCCATCCTTCTCTGTTCCCTTTGGTTTATGGTCGGAGCCGAATCCTTCCCGACAGCCTTATCAGCCTTGAGGACTGCGTCAAGCGCAGCGGGGAAGGGGAAACCATCCCGGTCCCTCTGGAAGCAGAAATCAACCTTGGCTGGCAGGTTTCGTGGGTCCACAAACCACTCAGGAAACCATTCAGCACGCAATTCCAATGGTTGCCCTGCGACGTCGATATATCTGATAAAGACAGCGTAAAGTACGTTAGAGACGGATTCCTGTTCAAGTCTTATGTTATTGACCCTCTTTATTAAATACACAGGATCACAAGTTACATTAACAACCTTCATCCGGACAAATACAAGGACCTATACTCTGCCATCGAGAAGATCATACACCACACCATTCCTATCTGGAACATGACGCTGCCACCCATCAGAGCCAAACACATTTTCAAGGGCCGCGTCAGGATAAATTACGACGTTTGCGAATACGATCCCGATCCAGAGAATGGCCCAGAAATCGATGGTCCCCAGCAGGAGGATGGCGAGAACGAGCGCGATTTCAACCAACGCCGGCGACAGTGGTATGAAGACACCCGCCAGGTCGTCCAACCCGAGCCTGGAACCTTCAAGCCTCCCGTGGATCCGGCACGTCTGTATAAACAGATATACCCCCCTGGTACCACGGAACTGAAACCTACAGATCTGAGGAGGGATTATAGCCACCGGGGGCTCCAAGTGATTGTCAAGCTTGCGAACATCCATTTGTCCCCGGAAAAGCCTGAATACGAGGGAGGCACTTGGCATGTCGAAGGTCAACTTGTGAGTGTAGACGCCCTCGAGGCTCGTTCCTGACCTCACGTGGTAGCGAACACTTTAGAACGAGCACATCTGCGCGACCGCGACATATTATTATGACAGCGAAAACATAACAACCAGCCGGCTCGGCTTCCGTCAGCAAAGCTCCATGGAGCACGACGAGGAAGTTTCTTATATAAATAATCACTGGGACTGGCTTGAAGCCATATTCGGCTGCGAGCAGGGAGGACCTGGCATGCAAGATGTCGGGACCGTGGATACCCCCGAAGGCCGTCTGCTCACCTGGCCCAACATCCTGCAGCACCAAGTCCAACCCTTCAAGCTGGCGGACCCTACGAAGCCTGGCCACCGCAAGATCCTGGCACTCTTCCTTGTGGATCCTGGTATCCGCATCATCTCGACTGCGAATGTGCCATGCCAGCAACGAGAATGGTGGAGTGAGGCTATTCGGCATGAAGATAATGCGATTTCCGCCCTTCCTGTTGAGCTCCAAGATCAAATCTTCAGCAGCGTTGAAGACTTCCCTATCGACTTGGAAGAGGCCAAAAAGTTGAGGGAGAAGCTTATGGAAGAACGAAAGTATTATGTTGTTGAGCAAGATGAAGCCTTCAAATGGCATCAATTCTCCCTTTGCGAGCACTGATCATCCCACAGCAGTTAGGAGATCGTCTTAGGTTGTACAGAGAACCTTTATGTACGAAACCGAAATTTTAACATTTTCCACTGTCAGTATCTCCGTCGCGTTGTCGAATGTGGTTAATTCTTGGGTAACTCCCAAGAACTGCAATAAGGGTATCCACAACCACCAAAGACTAAATTAGCCTCGGAATAGCAAAAACAAATACTGATATAATCTACACGCA
Source organism: Hypsizygus marmoreus (assembly GCA_013433165.1). Taxonomy (NCBI): domain Eukaryota; kingdom Fungi; phylum Basidiomycota; class Agaricomycetes; order Agaricales; family Lyophyllaceae; genus Hypsizygus; species Hypsizygus marmoreus. The sequence goes on from CM024087.1 coordinate 1,296,762, forward strand.
TCGAAAAAAAGCGCGAAAGGTCCTACAGCAATCAGTCCACAGAAGAAAAGTCCATGCGACGGATCACAGCAACCCCGCATTCCTCAGTTCATCATGCAGCCTCCTATCGCGTTCCAGCGCCTCTGCGATTATCCGGCTCCTATTAGGATCGTTAGGGTCAATGGGAATATTCAGGTCAGATTCCAGCGCATGCTCGCTGTCGTCACGCATGCCTTGGCCGGCTGCTGCACCCTCCTCTGCGAGCCGCGTGGCCTCTTCCTCTTCCACCGACGTGCGCGTCCTGCTCGGCCCCAGTCCGAAGCCTTGCCGGAAAAGGTCGCCCCGCGAGGTGCCGCGCAGGCCAAAGGTATGCTCCATGCGCGAGATCAGCGTGAAGGGGGCGGGGTTTTCAATTTGGGGGGTTGTGGAAGCTTGCTGGGAGGCGAGGATGCCGCGTTCCCAGTGCTTGACGCGCCAGAAACCGAGTAACGATGTCAGGAGGATGAACCAGCCTGGTCGACAATAAATTAGCCACCATTCTCACATGCGATAGATAGCTAGATAAAAATAGGACTTACCGACAGTCATAAGGAAGAACGACAGCCACTCAGTGGTGGCATCTGCTACCATCTGATTGGCCTGCTCTTCCGTTATGCCGGGAGGATACATCCCGTTCGTTGAGTTCATCATGCCGCCATGATGATTGTAATACTCTCCCTCCGTCGTGGTGGGCCGGGGCGGCTCCACACCCCAACCAGACCAACTACCGACATCCGGATCCGTCCCATTCCCGCCATCCAGCTTCCCCCTCAGGGCAAATCCATACTGTATCAGCGTGACCCCGAGTCCAGCGCGCGACCCCAGCCGTGCGGCGTGGGTTGTGTGCAGGAGATATGTTAGGAGGAATCCAACGAACTGGAAGGAAACCGAGACGAGCATGTTCCACAGGAAGGAGAAGAGCGAGCCAGTCGGTAGCGAGTCGACGATCATTTCACCGATAGCACCTGGGGTGAAGGGTGCGTGCACGGTAGTCTCCCAGTAGGGGGGCACGGCATCGGCCTGGGCGGACGCATATGATGGTGGGGCCTCTGCCCGGCTGTCCTCCGGTACGACATAGGTTTCGTCACCTGGAAATTATATCAGTGTGAGTAGGTTACACAAGAAATCCTACTACCTTCTTGTATCGTTATCGGACGTGTTGGTTTTGCAGTCACATTTGCAAAGACTCCGTCGTTATTTGTGCCACCACCGATAGCACCAGCCGGCCGCTGATATGTGATGCCAAGGCGTTCCGACACACGTGAAGGCAGCACCGACGATGCTGTGCGCTGGAACCAGTTGTGGTGAGGACCTGGCGCAGAAGACAAGTCTATCGGTGGAACGAGGCCGTTGGAGTTTCCGTAGTTATTGGGAAGAGCGACGGCTGATGGTCGAGGCGGAGAACCTGGAGGGGGGTAGTCGTAATCAACATTTTCGAAATCGTATGTTCCCGGGACGTGCTGGTGTGCACGGGGTGCTTGGAATGTAGACGGGGATGTAGGTGTGGGATGCAAGGGCTGGGATTCGGATGCGTTATTGTGATCGTCGTCTTCATCTTCAGAGTAGTCGAACGCAGCCTCCATGTCATGATGGGCGTCACTGTCTGCTCTGGAATTAAGGGCCGTGTATCGAGCCGACATACTAGAGAATCAAAGAAACGGAAGAATGAGCAGAACGAGTGGAGGATAGCAGAGCAACGAGGACCAGGATTGTGTGAATGTAAGGGGTGACTATTGCAAGGCCGCTCGCCTAATTGGCAGTTGTTTGGCTTGCTTTGCTCCGCAGTGGCGTCGCCCTCAGCCTTCAACTCCTTGCTCAACTCCACTCGCTTTACCACTACACGACGTTCTGCTGTATCCCGGACTTGAGCATCTTGCCAACGCAGTCACTAAATATGCTAAGGATCACAAAATACTCTCTGTCGCATTCCACCGAAAACTATGGTAAAGAAATATACAACTCTGAACGTCGATGCACTGGAACAATCTGGACTAAATGTAACGAGCGAATACTGTTCACCAGAAGCCTCTCCACTCTCGTCTCAGGTAGGAAATAACATCCACCTCCAGCGGTGGATGGATCGGCGATATCCCTGAGAAAACTCTGTATCAGTCATCTACGTTTTGACGCTTGGAACGAAAAAGCTTACCGGAATCTCTCTGAGTAGAGAGTCAAATACACTGGAGGTCTGCGCGGTTGGCATTCCTGATCATGCGGTTGACTCTCTGGCAACTTTCCATGCGAGCCTCCATCATCTTCTCAAACATTTCTAAGATCCTCTCCCGCTGCGGGTGGTTCTGCCGCCGGGAGGCAATATGGCTCATCGGCTTGTGGGTGCCTGCGCTGCCATTGAACTTGCGATCAACGCTATCGATGCGCAGCTTAAATCCCTTCTTCCGCCTAAGCCACCGAGATGATTGGGTGGACTGTGAATATGACCCCGAGGCGGATTCTATTGGCGGCGACGGCAATGCATCTGACTCGTCGGAGTTGCTGATATCGTCAAAAGTGGTATCTTCGTCGGCATCATCGAGGGAGGCGCGGATGCGACCAGCCCACGTGCGCTCGCGCTGGTAGAAGTCGACGAGGTTATCGAGGAGCTCGATACTGGGCTTCAAGGGATGGTCCAAGGTTATATTAGAGGATGAGCTGCGTGCATTTGGGGAAACGGGTGGTGTTGGTATGGATGATGAAGAATAAACGGAAGACATTGTGTATTCTAATACAGTGGGTGGAAAGGATCAGAGAGGGGGAAAATTGCTTTTGTATACCCGTCAGGACCTTTATAAGAGAAATCTGGGAGGGTCTCGGTCCGCGTCGTTGCACACAGCGTAGTGGTGTCCAGGCCAATCACAAGTCTAGACGGATATCAGCCAATGACAGCCTGCAGATCGGAGCGTTGGATCTCCGAGTCTCCCGCCTGACGTTCTTCTGATTGGCTGATGGTCGCCCATTCGCTCGCACCATCTGCCAATCGAAAATTGCCGGGTCACATGTCCCCCTTCAAGGTCGCCGCGTGACTGATCGTGGGTTGACCACCGACTGCACCAATGAGAATCGCCGCTGCTGTCCTGGGCCTGCTCTCGATACCCATCGTCTGCGCTCAACACTCCCACCTGAGGCTTTTACACCGGCTTTATCATCCGTCTGCCGCCCAGGCCCCCTTCTCTGAGCGCGGATCCCTCAAAGTAGCACAGAACCATGTTGCATTCCAGTCTGCACCATCCTATGCCGCCGACTTGCGCTCCTTTGCCGAGGCTCTCCACACAGTAGAGGACAAAGACCTCCTGCTGTACCAGATCGCACTAGAACGGAACGGCGACACAGCAGAGGCGCAGTGGGATATCTCTTCTGTAAAAGCAGTCCGTACTCCGCCTTCTGGACCGGTCTGGTTCCCCGCCATCCCTTATACTAACGTCCTCGTTCCACAGTGCCACCTGTCTCAAATTACCTCCGAATATATACACCTGCATACGCTCGATCCTCACAACCCTAATCCACATGCTCTCGACTACTTTGTTTCGCCCATCCCCCATAATGGTGCCTGTCCGGATTCGAGATCGAGGCGGTCAACCAAGCATTCCGCTCAGAAGTCTCCATTTGAATCACTTGCAGCAGTCAATACAACCGTTATCTTGAAGGGCGCGCGTTTCCCTCCGTTGTAAGCCCATATGTCCTCTCTATTTCCGCTCGTGTCGATGTTTATTGTCCATAGACCGCAACTCGCGACACCGCCACCGATCTCTGCAGAGGGCGAGCCAATTGTTCCTGTTCCAGAAAAGTCTTTCTTACAGAAATACTGGATGTACATCGTGGGATTAATTCTCTTTACGCGTTCGTATCCGCCTCTTTTTTCTTCCGTCGTGGCCACAATTGACTCCATTTGTAACAGTAATCACAAGTGGCGGGGAAGAGGAGAAGCCCCGAAAATGATGGATTTATGCTGCAGTCATTTAAGCTCGTTAAATTCGCCGTATATCACGGCTCGATCAATCCAGACATAGAGCCTCGTTCCCCACATTGTACAATATGTAAATCTCATGTGGAGAATCTCAGTTCAGAATACCGACCACTCCAGTCGGATCTCATAGACCAATGCACGTCAAATCTCCAATTCTGTCGTCTATTCAGTCCAGTACATCTTTCTCTATGATTCTTCGTTTGTCCAGATCTTCTGCATCTGCTTTTTGAACGGCTCGAGCGTGAACTCCAGAGCAGAGCAAGGGTATCCAATCTCGAATTTCGTCAGCACTGTTGGGTGGAGTATGCCGAGACTACCGATCTCTATGTCCTTCTTGAGATGCAGCGCAGCTTGGATGTCCCTTTTGATGGTCGATAAGGTCCCTTTTGAAGGCGCAGGACGATAGTAGATCGTCGCTGCACGACCAGGGAAGTAAATGGGGTCTAATGAAACATTCAGGGAATGCACGATTTGAATTGTTCACGAAAATAGACCTACCGCTGCTCTCCTTGATGTAGTAACCAGTCTCAGCCTTCTGGTCTTCGTTCCCAATCCTCGGAATCTCGAGCATCTTCATCGCCCGATTCAGCATCCCGTGTACGATTTCAAATCCAGCAGTCTTATTGCACCACACGGCCGCAGCATGCCGGACGTTGCGCGCCTGGCGTTCTCTGGACGTGTCCTTGAACACGACGTCAGAAGTCTCGAAGATTTTAATCGGAAGTGGGTGCGATCGATTCTCGCGGATGGTCTTTAGAAGACCGGGGAGGAGCGTCGTTCGCACAACCTGGAACTCGAGTGTCTTCGGGTTCGCGATTTTGACCGCCGTATTCCCGTCGTCGACATGATTCAGGAACTCGAAGTTTTCTTCGTGCGAGCACTGCGATCAGATCAGTTGTTGTTGCTCCACAGACGTGGAGATACGAGATAAGATGGGACGGACCAGGATAAGTGGAAGAACCTCGACCCATCCAGCCAGTGCCCATTCTGTCCGTACGATGTCGCTGAGCTTGCTGATGGCGAGAGGCTGGGCAACCGTGCTTGTTGCGGGGAAGGTGTGGGGGAGATTATTAAAACCATATGCGATAGCCGCGTCCTCCATAATGTCGCACTCGTGCAGGATATCTGGACGCGTTGCTGGAATCGCTACGAGCACTTCGTCGGGGTTGGTCGGAGACACGGACGTGTAGAGAGCCATTCGCTGCAGGAGGGTCGATATTTCTGTGGCTGTTAACGAGAGGCCCGTACAAGAGTTCACGTAGGACGCGTGTGCGATGGTGTGGCGCTCCGATATGTCAGGCGAAATACGTGTTGTACCGTCTGGGAAGACAATCTTGACCGGTTCAATACTAAATTCCTGGTGAGACGCGTAAAAACACGAAGAACATGCAATCTTACGTGAATGGCTCTTCGCAGTATTCAGAGAACATGGTGGAAACAATGTTAACCACAATATCCAGCTTCGTCTGGTCAGTCGCCGTGACATCGATGAAGACATTACGCGTATTGAGTGTGATTTTACTATGTTCCGAGTTTATAATCGGGGGCATCGACAAAACCTGGTCTACAGAGTCATAAATGATGGGGTAAACAGGAGAATCACGGATGATCGGCAGGTATTTAGAAAGATGCTTGTCAGACTGCGAAGCGCGTCAACCAAAGTAACGCGAAATAAATACAGGCGGCATACCTCGTACATGGTCATCAGCTCATCCGCGGTATATGCCTTGTCCTTGTTCAGAGGCGTGAACTTGATATCCTTTGGTGGCCGCGCTTCATATCTGAATGGAGGTTTTAACGTGTCTAAATCATGTGTGCCGATGGCAACAAGCTGTCGCCGCCGACAGATGTTCTGGTGCAGTTTATCCTGGAGATCGATGAAAGAGGCGTAGGACCGGGGCGTGAACTTGATGTTTCGCAGGATCGCACATGCGAAGAGAGGTCTGATTTTCTTCGTCTATCACCTAGTGCTCAGCCTTCAGTGTCTTCTCGCGAGTGATCGACATACCTCCGGGCTCACTGTCACTGTGAGCAGCTCTGACTCACCACCTGGAGGATAAGCGAGCCTATACCGTGGTGCTTCACTTTTCTGGAGGAAGATATGCAGAGCACGCGCGATTCCTTCGATGCAGAGGAGGTCGTATCTTCACGGATCAGGTTGTAAGGTCATTGAAAGCACATGCGTGAACTTTGCAATACCTGTTCGCAGGGACCTCTATTTTCAATTGCTTTTCGGGTGGTCAGATTGAGCATAACGAAATGATTAAAGTCAGCGCTCACTGGACGTTCCGCGGGCAACCCTGCCTTGATCGCCTCTTTTACCTCTGCAGTGGTCTGTATCCTTCAATTACTCTATGTGGTCATGCAAGGTGGATGCAACGCACATCCTCATCGAGTTCTAATCCATAGTCGAAGCAAAGCTTGTCAAACTCCTCCGAAGCTGAGAAAAAACAACAGATCAAGACAAGGTAAATCACCAAACCACAAAGATCGGCATACAGAATTCCTGGCCAAGTCGTTCCCAAAGATCAGCCTTGTCAACAGCAACGGTGGGCATCGTGGAGGATGAGCAGAAGAGTTGGTGAAGCAAGAGTCAGTCGGCAAATCAGATCGAGTCAAAATCGGGAGTAGGGAAGGACACCAGACACCCTGATTGCCTATTTCGGACCTGGCGCTTGACCATGAAATACCTCGCCCTCCTCAGCGGCGGAAAAGACAGCTGCTTCAACCTCTTGCACTGCGCAAAGAACGGCCATGAGCTCATAGCTGCTGCGTCTCTGGGACCCGAGGCGGGAAAAGGTCCGGCAACCTCTTCGATCTGAGTGTCTCTGCCAACCCCTTAGGTTTTTATCGATCTCAGAGGAACTGGATTCGTATCTCTACCAGACTGTGGGACAGGATGCGATTGAATTCGTGGCTCGTGCGCTGGATGTTCCGTTGTACCGACGCGTGATAACTGGGGATGCCGTGGAACAAGGTTCAGAGTATGGCAGCAGGAATGCGAAGGACGCCACTGCTCGTGGTGTTGAAGGTGATGAGACTGAGGATCTATTTGCATTGTTGTCCGACGTTAAAGTGCGACCTAATCGCATCCCTTGATGATACATGCTGAGTCTTTCTGTAGTCTCATCATCCTGATATCCAAGGCGTTTCAGTAGGCGCCATCCTGTCGAACTATCAGCGCGTCCGCGTTGAACATGTGTAAGCTACTCAATGAACCTCTGAAACATTGATCTTACGCTCTGGAAAGCTGTCGCCGCCTCGGATTGACCTCTCTATGTTATCTTTGGAATAGAGATCAAGGCGAATTACTCGCCGAAATGATTGATGCAGGAATGGAGGCTATCATCATCAAGGTTGCTGGTATTGGGCTCACAACCAAGCATCTGGGAAAGACGCTTGCTGAAATGCATCCGACGTTGATAAAACTTGTAAGTATCATTTCAAGAAAGTGTCGTTCTCAATTTCTATATGTTCTTGGTACAGAATCAGCAATACGGAGCGCATATATGTGGCGAAGGTGGCGAATATGAAAGTTTGACTCTTGACTGTCCTCTTTTCAAACATCGTATCGTACTGTCAGTCATTTCTTTTTCCTTTCGCATAACACTCTAGGTTTGACGGCCACATAACAGCACGGATGTGGAAACGGTTATCCACTCCGACAATGACTTCGCCACTGTTGCCTTTCTGCGAATAAAAAAAGCAGTCCTTGAGCCTAAACCTCCGGTGGAAGCATTTGATCTCAAAATCCCTCCATTACTCGACGATCCTTTCATTGCTATCCGCGATGCGGTATCAGCATCACAAGAAAATTTCGACACGCGAACTGAGAGGAGACCTGTGCCAGTCATGATAAAAGAACCCATTGTTGACTGTATCCAAAATCAAAAGCATGGTCCCTGGGTGTCCGTTGCCAATGTCCAACACAGAGATCTTCATCATGTAGTAGAAATATCTATCGAGGACGAGGTAACAGAATGCTTCAATCTCCTACAGGGTCAGTTGGTATTCATTTATATTTCATTGTATATTCATTGAATCACCCTCAGCTTCCCTTGCAGAATACGATCTTGATGTGTCGAATTGTACCAACATCAATATTTTCCTATCATCTATCGATCTATTTGCTCGAGTCAATGCTATATATTCGACCTTCTTTGGCTCGAGTCCTCCTGCTCGGGCATGTGTTGCCGTCGACCTGCCGCACCCCATTCGCGTCCGGCTTGATTGTATTGCCTTCATCGAAAGCAGCCGCGGAGATCGTCAAGCCCTACATGTCCAAGGCTTGAGCTATTGGGCACCAGCGAACATTGGTCCTTACTCTCAAGCCATCACGGTACGTGGATTCCATGTCTCCATGTGCAGCACGGCTGATCATTGCATCCAGGCCAAGGAACATGTTTTTATCTCTGGTCAGATTGGGCTGATTCCGAGCCAGTTATCTCTTCCTTCTCCATGGTCACTTGCTACAGAGACAGCGCTAGCATCTCAGCATGTTGCCCGAGTTGTCGACGTGCTGAGCAGCTCAGGAGGCGGATGGAAGGGTCATGCCCAAGCGGCGCTCTATTGGTTGTCTGATATTTCCGATTTGGTTCACGTCAAGCGCGTCCGCGACACATTCCCAGAGGTGAATTGCACGCGTTTTCTCCCTGTGAGCACTATGCTAAGCTTTGCTGTAACCAGGGCCCTCGAACGCCAACCCTGTACTTAGTCGTAAAGGCATTGCCAAAGGAGGCTCTCGTTGAGAAACAAGTACTATACCACACAGGCCGTTGTCCGGTCGTCGACGAAGATGATGGTGAAGTTACCATGCAATCTCGGGAACCTACCTCTGAACAGAGTAATTCTCTCCCTGATTCTCTGTTACTCATTTGCCGACTGATAATCGCAGAGTATTTGAACTTTGCGGATGGATCGGCGCTACATTGGCAAGCATGGCACCTTGAAGATGAATCACATTGTGTTATTATCTCTGTCAAAGGAGAAGGTATGTGCTCGTAAATACCAGTCTAACCTCTATTGAACCGGACGCAGATATTGCGTTGACTACGAATGCGTTTAACGACGCAAATATGCTTCCTAAATTGAAAAGAAGTATTTCTGTTCGATTATTCTACGTTCCGTCTCGTGCTGCCTCTGGTAAGTATTTCGCGATGCTCTTGTATCACCAAACCTTACAAATTCACTTCCTGCCAGCCATCTCCCTCTGTAAAAGCCTATTTGCAGACCGAAAATATCCACCAACAACTCCTATACCTTGTCGATTCATTGCCACAGGCGATGCTGATGACTGGGACTATGCACTGTGTATAATTGGATCATGATGAAAAAGGTCTCTTGTGTGTCCACTGCGTACTATACAATTGAGAGACAAGGGTGATTAGGTGAACTACTGTTTCCGAGTGGGTCCCTGACCATGAAAACCAATGAAGAAGAGCACATGTAAATCCAAGATACATAGATTAGTACAGTGAGAGGGGAGGGGAGCAAAAGAGGAACGGGATCAAGGATTGATCTCCTCTCCAAGTAGTCGCATTTCGCCAAGTCTGCGTCGCATGGCCTTCTCGGTAGGAGTGGGTGGAACCCTGCGAACCAGCATCGCTCCAAATAGAGTCATTAGTCCACCAAAGCGCAAGACCCAGCCAACTCCAGTCCTGCCAAGGTATGTCGAGTGATCTGTTGTTGCGTTAGGGTTTGTCCCATCGACGAGGCGGAAAATGGCGCTTGTCACTAATGCAACCTAGAGAGCGAGCGGTTAGTAACATTGTCGGAAGTGCTGAGGGAAAGGAAAAGGCTTACAATAAATTGGGGCAAAACGATGGCAAGGTTATGGATACCAAGCACCGTTCCTCCAGACATGGGTGCAACGGGACCGCCCACCTCCTCAGGACTGACGGCGTATTCTTCAAAAGAACGACGTCGAAGTAGAGGTTGTCGTTCGTCATTGATACGACGAATGACTGGCGGAGATGATAGAACTCGGTTATGGGATGGTCTTCTTCCGGACGGCGTGGCAGGAGCTAGTGGAGGTGGAGGACCCTCTTTCAGTATCTAGAGGTCGGTGTTAATGCCGCAGGGAACGCAGAATTTGGCAGTATAACGTACCTCCATGATGATGGCGAATGGTACCCACATCGCCACAGCCCAACATATTCCCACTAGACTGATGAAAACAGTAGCCTTTTGTTGGTCAGCACCTAATCTTCGGGAAGGGAAGGTGGAACATACTTGAACTACTGTGGTGATGAAGAAAGTGGAGAACATGAGTATGGTGAAGAGCAAAAGTGCACCTGTCCAGATGTTGCGTAACAGGAATGGCATAATTGGCAATCGAAGCGGTTTGCCCTGACGAGCAGCGTCTGCACGCCATTCGCGAACGGTATGACGGAGGCGCCTTATTTCGGCATCCTGATCCACATCCTCCAGATGCGCCATCAAGCGGCGGTCACGACTGGCAAGGTGAGGTAAAAGAATGCCTGTAAGTACACCCACTTTGATGGAAGGTTAATGCAACCTGATAGTGTAATCACGAGCTCCACTTACCGATGCTGTATAGGAGCATAGCGAACTCTCCGGTACGCGTTGCGAGTTCTGCATCAGGTTCTTTCTGATGTTCGTAGGCCATGATCTGGCCCATGTATGTTGTCCTAAATCCAGCCGTAAGGAGAATATTCATCCTTCATTGGTGTTAAGCTCACGAATAGAACAGGAAGGGAAACCTGTGTGACAGACAGTCAGAAGTACTTCACAGGAAGGAGTGACGATAACGTACCAGCCCATAAAGGCAAATAGCTGAACATAACAAACACGTCGAATAGGCTTTGGAAGTGTGATGACGGCAGCCTGAATATTGAGGAATACGACGTGAATTTTGCTGAATGGAGTATAAACACGATATTCGAGTTATAAGGAAAAGGATGCACCTCTCTTTCCTCTTGTGTACATGCGGACGCTCTTCTTCTTGATGTAAGAAGCAAGTCATCCATACCGTAGTGACGAGGATGACGATGCAGATAACGCAGAACTTGCGGAACTGATCACCTCCAAGTAGCCGGATGATGGGCAGCTTTGCGAGAGGAAGAAATCCTAAATGCGCAGCGCCCCAAGTTAGTAAAGCTAAACTCAATGAAGCGTCTATCTACGTACCAAATCCAAACCCAACGATGTTTCCAGCGTTCGTCATTCGGCCATGCCATGCATTCCCGGCATTGAGTTGAGCAGCAGGGGCGATATCGAGAAGTAGATTTCTTAAGGAGGCTTGAAGTCCATTGAGAGCGAAGTCCAGAATATAGAAGGAGACAACAGCGAAAGAAATTGCAGTATTATTGACCTAGTTTGGTGTCGGTGAGCATGTTGGCACCAGGGTGCATTTCAACGGACCTGTTTGTTCCTTTGCTCGTCCCAGTCTCCCGCACCAACGCCGAAAATGTCGACAAGAATTGAAGCTATTTCTTCACAGTATGCGAGTGTAAATGTAGATACGACAAGAGCGGCAGTAGATAGTGTGATCCAGTATCGCCGACGGTACTTGGAGGTAGAAGAATCAGACAGGGCACCTGGACGGCGTAAATACCTCAATCATCTAATAAAAAGGCAGCTCTCACCTATCACTGGCTGCGCTATCAACCCACTGATGGGCCCCGCCAGCCACACGAGAGATGTAACATGCTCAGAGAGCCCAAGGCCTAGCAGGAATGGTGTGCCATAGCTGTTCCGTGTCGGTTAGTCAGGATCAGGCTTGCAAGTTGACCAACCTCACCCCAGCTCTACAGTCCATGCGATCTGGGCTCCAGCCATGGATATGCTCAGGGTGATGAGATTCCATGTTGACAATCGTCGTCTTCCGGAATCCACCTTCTGGCCACTGCTCTCAGCCACAGTATGCGGTGCCGTCTCTTCAACGAATGTGCCCGAGCTGGATTCGGTTTCTGGGATTTCCCCCGACCGCGCAGTCGGCCAGGGTATTTGGGTGGTCGGGTCGGGGTCAGCGTCAGCAACTGGAGGTAACATGTCGGTCTCACGCAGCTGGGCAGCTATGGTGGACGTCGAAGGCTGAAGCGAGCATTCGCTCCGGGTTTAAGTAGCTTCATGACCTATGCCGCCCACATCACACCTGCTTCCCATAATCGGCACTCTCCGCGGCACAAGTCTAGGCATCTTCCGGTCGGCACCATTCTATGTACGTGCTATTCATGCCACTCTCCCTCGCGATTCCTCATCCACGTTCATCGTTGCCAGCAAATCGGAGCTTGCGGCCCAAGACCACGAGCCAGGGACTTCATACACTGGTTAGCATTGAACAACAGCAATCAAAGCATGACTAGACAGAGCTACGTATACGGGTAGGGTAGGGGGATAAACAATACACTGGTCTTACAGACAGTGGTAGTACAGAAGCCGAAAAAAGAAACTCTCTACACCTGATTAAGCCCCGCGAACAGATGCAGCTGACATGCCTCGCCGATGACTGGATCCACCAGTCTGGTCGCTGCTTGGTTGTTTTGATAATATATGAAAAGCTTTCCGACGACCTGCCGTCGGTGTGCTGGTGTCTTCATGGGGTAATGGAGGTTCGGGAAACTGCGCGTATTGGCTTGGAGGACCAATGTACGATTCGCCCTCTTCAAAGAGGCTTCGATCTGGGCTAATTACGGTCCATGGTGATGTCGAAGTCGATGATGATCGAGTGAGGAATGGGAGGGGAGAATGGGCGGGTCGGGCTGTCGGATTCGTGCCAGACCTGTGCCGGCTGTCAGGTTGAGTGAGGATGGTATGGCTGGTCGGGATGTTCGTAGGTTCTGTTGCGCGTAACTGTGCCGCCGAAAATGAAGGGCGTAGCCGGCGAGGAGTGGATGCGCCACTAGGTGCAACATGATTCAATGCAGTTATGTCGTCCCCGTTAGCTGAGGGACCAGCTGATGAATAATTCGACCCATTCTGTGACCTGTTGTCCGTCGAAGAGCTTCCACTCCTATTGCGTCTGAGATACTTTTCCATGGCATCGGCGTCCTGTTCTCGCATGCGATTTGCAATTGGAGATAATGCCGATGCAGGATTGATAGGAGGATTCAGCGTTGAACCAGATGCAGCGGCCACTGTCGCTGTACTACTTGCCGCAGTCAGCTGAGGTGTATGGTGACCCGATCCATGCTGACTACGATAGTAAGAATTTGATCCCGCGGACGGTTGTGAGGGCGATGATGAAGCAGAAAACGATGATGACTGGGTTTGAGGCGCCAAGCTATTGCTGTCCAAGTCCCCGTTGTCCGAGGTGGTGGCAGTAGAACGACTGGTACCAGAACCACTTCGCATTCTGGATATGACACCACGGTCCTTTGGCGGTACGATAGGTGGTGCCATGGGAATGGGAGGCGTCCCACCCCATTCACTTCCCCGTTCAGCTGCTTGAGCAAAGACATTCCGTCGCGACTTTTTGTTATTCTCAAAAGTCAGACGAGCAGTGTCTTGGAGGGTATCCCGAGTACTGAATCTAAACACATCATTTCAATTAGAGTGTGGATGGTCTGACTGGTCTGCTGATGCTCACGAGTAGGCATAGTCTGAGGCGGTAAAACCTTGATTATTTCGCGCCGCATACTGGCACCCTCTTTCAATCAGGAGTTGCACGACCTGAACGTCTGCACGTTAGTAGATTAACAGTGATTTTGAAGCATGTACTGACAGGTATATGCCCCCATGAACTTGCACTGAAATGACGTCAGACAGGGATAGTAAAGGAAAATCCGGAATCGATTCTCACTAATGCAATGGGGTGTTTCCCTTGTTGTCCGAAAGGTCAACGTCGGCACCCAGGTCACAAAACATCTGCATGAGCGCTCAGTAAGCACTGAGACTGCAACCATGACGACTGACGTCACACACCCTGACGAGCTCCTCATTCCCCTTTAATGCAGCAATGTGCAGTGCAGTCTTCCCTTGAACGTTCGACCAGTCGAGAATCCACGAATACCGATCGTAATACAAGCGAGCCATTCGCAGTGTGGCGCCTGAGACATCCTCGGCCAAAGGCTTTGAAGAGTAGGGATTCACGGGGGCAGGTTTCTGGTCCGCAAGGAGCATGAGGATTGTGTTGTTTTCCGAGTCCTGTATGAGCAGTAGATTGGTACACGCGGTTGTCTAGTTGACATGATCTGCGTACCTTGCTAAGTTCCTCGTCGTCATGGCCAGCACTCAACAGGAACTCAAAGGTCTCCTCATGTCCCAACACAGCAGCCCACGCCAAAGATGTATACCGCCGGGGTGCGGGGTCAGGATTCCGCATTTCAGTCCTCTGAATAAGTCGCTTAACAAGGAAGAGGTTATTCTCTGAGGTGTGGCACATATGAGTAAGTACACAGCATTACATTTGTCAATCCACAACGCACCCTTGACAGCCCTTCGTAGTCTCGCTGTGGCATCTTTTTCAGCCATTGCGCGAGATGCGACCAAGTGGAAAGTGGGTCACGGAGGGACGAACGGAAAGACAATTGGGGAAGCTTTTACATTAAGATCGTGAAAGAGGTCACGTGAGCTCTTTTTGCAGTGCTGTGAAACGGTGCCTGATGTTCGCCCCTCCCCATCCAAATTGTATCTGATCCCTCCGGCTGTGCCACAGCTTTCATCGTTGAGGACGATGCCGAAAGTTGTATCTCGTTCTGCGGTCTCATCTTCAACTGATGGTCTGTCTCCTTGAAGATGATTCGGAATCTGGAGACTAAACATGTCTAACAGCGCAACCCACTGCATCTTCCGCGGCAGCATTACGCGTTTATTGTACGACGATCACAAACACTGTCTTTGACAAAGGTATGGACCAGCTGATTTACTTTTCCAGACTGTATCTGCGGCGAGTTCATTGTAAGTGCTTTTTCACATGGCGTCTGTTCCCATCTGATTTTTTTGCCCAGCTTGTCATTGACAAAAGTCTCGCCACGCTTCCGCGACGCAAAACTGACAATGCCATCATTATACGGGCCCAAGACAGTGATGCTGGGAAGGCGAGGGTGTTCAAGCTGAATGCGGTTTCAGGTGATCCTGTGCTGTTGGAGAGGTACGCACGATGAAATAATTGTTGTCCCACCTACACTCAAATGTTCAACTGTAACAGGCAAGGCGGACATGAACGACAGTACCGCTTCCATTGTCCACGTTGCTCTTTGGCTATTGGGTATCAACCTTCACCACCACCCGTCAAATCTTCCCCGTACTTTTACATCCTCACTGGCGCTCTCACCCAAATGCAAGGACAGGTTCCGCAAGACGCATTCGATGGCGCAAACGATTCGTGATTTCATCATATCAACTACAGATTCAAATGTACCATAGAGTAGAAAATAACAAGTTCCTCAACATCAGGCGAGAACAGGGAGACCTGGAGGAGAGTGGTCAGATGCTGGAAGGAAAGAGAACAATGCATAAAGTGAATAGAGAGGCTCAGCTACCGTTGTAGAATGGGTCATCACGAAAGTGTTGTATAACACGAACGTTCATACAGTGTGAATAAAGTTGACATCACCGCCAAAAGAAAAGAAGAAACGACTCAGAAATGAAAGGCTCACCATGTACAGGCATCAGGTCCTTGAGAAAGCTTGCGAGAGCGATTCAAAAGCAACATCAAGAAGGTTTTTTTTTATACGGGGCGCTGTTTGTAGATGATTGGTAGTGAAGACCCGATCAAATAGCCCCTCTCACATGAATCCAAGATGGAGAAATAAGATCCACTCGGCGGCGGAGAAGTCAAGAACAACTTCCCCAATTACACACAGAGAATTCCGACGCTACGTAACAGCGATATGAATTATTTATCTGGGACTGGACACCTACAGAGTGGTTCAGTTTAAATACTTGTTGGACTTTGATTCGAAGTTTCCTCGTCTCAGCATCATGTGAAGGGCCACGAGAAATATACTAGGGTGACAGTAGAGTCCAGGGTGAACATATGATCATTTTTCCTTGACACAAGTGCGAACAATTACTGTCGTCGAGGGCGCTGGTGTGGCGCCTTTGTCGGCCTGTCCAAATTCAACATCCGCTCAGCGGCCAACCACGATCATCCTTGTGCATCCGCAAAGTCGGGCTCGTTACGGAAAGGAGTGAAGGATACTGATACTGATACTGAGTTTGAAATCCACGTGTCTCGCCATGTGGTATTGGTCGTGTGACCTGTGGGAAAAATTCCATCTTTGGGCGGTGACGCGTCCCGCTTGTTCGGGCACGACAACCCTGGACGCGTCTCGCCTGGTTGTTGAACGCGTCCTCTCTCAGATATGAGGCTCATGTGAGCCATGGATCTATGCTAATATGAGTGTACCATTTTACCTTGATGTTGACTCTCAGTCTATTCCTCTCACCAACTCTGCTCTCCTTGGATCTTCAATCCGATCACTTTCAATTTGCAAAATGACGGCTCGATACTGGAAGGAGTGAAGTAAATAAAAAAAATAAAAAATAAAAAAATAAAAAAATCGAAAAAGGCAGGTGTGTTTGCTATTGTGTTCCAACACCGTTCTGATCAGATGGATAAGATAAGATTCTCATTGTCCCAAGTACGGAGTCTACTATGTATCTCGACAAATCCAACCTTTATGACATGGCTCGTTTGGGCGCTTTGTATTGCGACCAATACAATCCACACGCCCACAATCCTGACAGTGGTTGGTACAGTTTCCTACCTTTTGGCTTCCAGGACACTGCGGTTGTGCACATTTTCGACAGGTGCGTCGCCGGCGTTTCTTCTCCCGTGGCTCATGAACCCTATCTGCTGCTCTTTTAGATGAGAGCTGGAACATGCTAGAGGACATGCCACCTGGTCGGGTTGTCATAGTCGCTGACCGTTCCATGGAAAGGCTGATGTTGGGAGGTGCGAGAACTTCGGTTGATGTAGATGTCGAATACGATGGCGTAAAATGCTGAGACGGTGGTACAAATGTAAAATCAAAGTTTGCTGGTGGTTGTGGTGCCTGTCTTGATGCTACGTGTGGTGGTCTACGAGGGGCGGATGTAGTGGTACGTGAGTTGAAAGATGTGGATGGTGCTGAGGGTAGGTGTTCTTGGCCGTCAACATCTGAGACTTGGACTTGACGAGGCAAGTCAAGAGGAAGGAGTCCCTGTGACGGGAATATGGGTGACACGTGTGGTGCATCAGGAATGGTTGGCGCTCCGAGAAGGCGATCTGGATCACGAAGAGAGCGCTTGAGTGGATTACGCACATTTCCAGACATGGCCTTTGTTTGTTTAATGTTGCAGTTCCGCTTCCAGTCCCCGTTGTAGTAAGCCTTGAGCTGTTCAGGTAGCTAGAAATGTTACTTGAGAAAATCATGGAATATCATCAGAAAAAGTGAACAGACCTTGTACGTGATTTCGTCCATCACATCAGCTTTGTTATTCCAGAGTTGAGTTGCAGCATCCCAATTTGGTCCAGAACTGGAGTCGTTGAAGCACGTGTTGCCGGTCATGAAGTTATGGAAAAGATCCCTTTCCGCAGCACTATGAATGGGAAGAACGGGCTTCCGGGTGTTCTGCATGGCTGCCAAGGAACTGTGAGGCTGTTGCGAATGCAAGCTCGCTATGTATGTACCCATTCCCGATGCTGAGCGTAGCTCTGTTGGAATAGGAAGAACACCTGCGACCTCGTTACTGAGTTGATACAAGTTTCCGTTTACCCATCCGTTTATCATGTGAGGGTTAACCAGCATGTCCTGGACCAGACACAATGTCTCCTGAATCTCATTGGTAAGCCAGATGCTGTAGTGGCCCACGTAACGCTTCCCCGTGGTATTGTATGTCCCAACCTGATGGCAAATATATAAGCAAGAATTTGACAGATAGTACGTGGAACTTACGAGGAGATTATGACGAAGAATAAAGTCAAGTAGACAGCACTGTACATGGCGGATAGACACTCCAGAAGATGGGAGACGAGAGCGGAGGTGAGTATGAACACCGCCTTCTGTCATATTTGTGCCACGCATACAGCGGTAAATGGGAAGCCCCGTCTTCGCATCCACTCCAAGCTGATAATAAAGCGGAATACCGGGTGGGTCTGACAAGAACCCCTTCTGAATAAGGCCTAGTACATTTTTCGCGACCGCCCATGCTGCGGTATTGAAAAGTGGAAGGCCGGATCTCGCATCCTTCAAGGGACCATAGGTCTGGAAAACCCTGGAAACAAGTGGGTATAGTTCCTCGGGTGGAGGTATAATTCTGCGGCAACGTTTCCAAACCCATGTCGCCCTACGGAGAAGAAGGTCGTCCCAAGACAGTGGCGGTGAGCGTGTTCGACCCCATGTAACAATTCGAGACTTGTCGTGTGGGTGTGGGATGAAAATTGCATCGCGTAATGCTCTCGCAAACTCTTGGAGGAGTCCGTGTGCTGCAGAGATGTAGAACATATTAAAGACGTGAAACGGGTCCTTCAAGACACGACTTCGAATGGCTGTAGACCATCCAGAAGCGTCATTTGACATTTCCTGCAAAACTTCGGCACCAATGGCTTCACTTTCTGGATCGGGGCACCGACTCGAAGTAGCTATATCCATGGCAACTGGCTCCGAAATACTGTCTTGTTGGGTAGAATGAAGTGTTTGGCTAAGAACATCACCCAAACCAACTGAATCCCTGTCGGTGGAGGTAACCGAGTTGTCGTGAGGGCTGTCTGAAGCTAACGGCGGTGCGGGAGAAGGGGCATCATCAACGCGAGATTGTGGAGTCACTGATGTGTTTGTTGGTCGATTGAAGAATCCAGATGACAGGACTGCCGCGGTCGACAGCCGAAGATGGTTTTTCAGACAGACCAGAGAAAACGGAGGGCGGCCGAAATCCTGTAAAGCCTTCTTATTTGCGGTGCCATTCGAGATTACAGCACCAGGTACAAGTACGTCTCTAACCTCGATGACTGTCCGTGTTGGCGTGATTGGTATACCATTGAACGTAGAATCTTGAGCATGTGAAGAGACGACGCCGTGTGCGAGAAGCCGATTCCGGTCATTATTGAATAGGAGAATTGCAGTTCCGAGTGCTGCATCCTGTGGTAATGGCGCTGGAATCGGAATTTGAAGAAGCGCCGTATAGAGTTCCAACGATGCATAAGCGTCGAGTGCAGCATATTGGATTTGCTCAGGAGTGAGCTCATCATCCTCCCATGCACTGGTTATGCGCTCCGACACATTCTTATTTAACCGTTTACCAAGCACGGCAGCACAAAGATCTGCAAGACTTGCTCGGGCTGATGGAACAAGAAGCCTATCCTTTGCCAGGCGTGCAAGATCTACACCACCAACGAAAGGGACAGGTGAATTGCAAGACTGCTGGAGATATTTCAAATCACCAGCCACGCAACGTCCTACTTTACGAATGCGCGGGTTGGACAAAACTTGCTTCAACAGTGGTGGGAGCTGCTTCCCAGCAAGAATGCGACCAAGCTGTGATTAGAATAGTCAGTATCGAAAAAAAAAAAGTTAAATAAATGCCATGCCTGGAGGATATAGATCCTTGTACCACATGCTACCTGGAGGACCGACGTTTGTCCTCGTCCCGTGACATACCCTCGATCAGACATCTCGACGTTCCACTCTGCGTCGATTGCAATGGTGACTGTCTGCGTATCATCATCATCTTGTAGTAGCTCCAGGATTGTTCGCATTGCGTCCTCGATAGCAATAACAGACTTTTTGACAGAAGTCTCAACGTCATCGGGGATGCGCAAGGGCTCAAGTTGGGAGTGCTTTTCAACGGGAACAACATCCTCTCGAAGGGATGGAAAGATCTTTTCCAAGAAAAATTTATCGGCCGTGTTATCGGTGTAAAAAACCCATGGCGCATCAAGGCCATATCGTTCGAGAGAATCCCGCATGCTCTTGAGAGCAAGATCAAATTGTGATTGCGATTTTGTTGCGACGAAGTTGCATTTACGCATTTGACCGGCCTCGTTTGTGAGAGTCAACAAGGCGGTAAAAACTTGTACACCATTGATACGCGCAACATGCTTTGTGAGCTATAGCCGTTATCAGCACTATGAACTGTCAAGTGAAAGAAATGTACAAACCTTGAAGCTATGGTCAATCGCACAAATTTTTCCACTGAGCATCGCCGTATGTTGGTTGAACTCTTGTTGATGACTTTCAATGAATCCATCGAACATGTCCCGAAGCCACTGAGAACCAGGTGTGAAGCCGTGATAACCGTCCTCGGATGTGTCATTGAATGGAAGAAATGCTTTGAATTTTGCGAGACCGGTTGAAGTCGTTGCTTGATCCGCAAGTGTTTGGAGATACGACAAATGAAGTCGATCATAATCTTGAAGGCTTTGAACAAGGAGCGCGTTCGCAAACTGCTTCGCTCCCATTCCATGCTGAAAACAGGACCGCATAAACGAAAAGGTACTCGTTGTGATTCCACCACGGTAGCTGAGGTGGGCGGGGAACTCGGCCGCAAGGGGCCGTGGAAGCATGTCAAGAATCCGTGGGTCCCAACTTCGGAAGGTTTTGCTATTTGGTGCTGTGCATTTGGGACATCGATAGCGATATCCAATAATCCAAAGGGTCCCGTCAATACCTGTGACTCGTCGAGGACGGGGAACGTGGGTGAGACGCCAAAGATTTTGCGTGCACCCTGCATTTGGACACCGAATACCCCCTGGACATAATGGCAAGGGGTCCCACAAGAACATCTCGTATTGATACATCTGCTGCGGAGAGACATTGGGGTCTTTGAGGCGAAAGAAAGTAGATGGGCGAGGGAACCGAAAGGTTTTATGGTCACGATATAAAGGAGGCAGTAATCCGTCTTCGAGACGACGGTGTTTCGGACCTGATTCCTCAATGCGCATGTCAAACTCAGCCTTTAACCATGGCGGAAGCGGATGAAGTCCCGTCATTTTCCGACGGCGTGGCACACTTCCATCATCCTCATCTCCATCATCTCCATCATCCTCATCCTCTTCCCCGATTCCATCCTCGATAAGACGGGAGTCATCGTCTTCGTCTGAGTCGCCACCATCATTATCAATATCTTCGATAATCTCTGAAGGGTCATTGAGCACAGTAAGGCCAAATGAAGCAGCATCGGCACCCTGTAAATGCTCTGAGACGCCGGAAGGTTGTAGATTCAGCGACAAATTTGCGTGACGAGTCCGTGACGTGGCGGTGGTGATGGGTTCTGAGGTTGCAGTAGTGCTTTCTGGGACGGAGAGGTTCGGGTTCAAATTTGCACTGGTTGTTGCCTGGGGTGGCGTTCGCCGGGGGGATGGCTGGCGGGATGTGGAGCTGAGGGCACGCTGGTCCCAGGGCAGGGGCTGCGCTGAATCACGACCACGGTGAGATGGTCCCGAAGGAGCAAAGCCAGAAACATGCTGTTGGGATTAGGATTAGATGAGTGTCATCAAAAGAACGAAAAGCAAGCGAAACATACCAGCCCATTGTCCGCAGACCCATTCCGTGTTCCAAAAATCACGCCCCGAGACTTCTTTGGACGACCAATTGGTCGTTTGGGTTGCTCATCACCTTCACCTGCATTTGCCTTCGCAGCTTGTTGCTTTGGCCCAGAGCCCCGTGGTCTCCCTACTGGTCGTTTCTCTGGAAGGGCTTGACCGCTGTCAGTCAGAGCCTTGGGCTTGACTGAACCTTTCGGACGCCCGCGACCTCGCCTGACAGAAGGCCGTTTATCGTTGTCCATCGCGGCTTCCTTGGCGGGAACTTGCACTGCCACAGCAGGCAAAGAAAAGGTGTCGTTTTCATGGCTAACAAGATTAGATCGTGTTAAGAGACCTCTCGGAAGTCAAAAGAATTCAAGCGTACTCGGGAGCAGAAAGTGTTGAAGAAAGATTCTCAGTGGCGGCTAGCCCGGGTTGTGGTTGGAAAGGCTCACTGCGCCAGCTCCAGAATAAGCAAAGAGTCGGGACAGACAAAAATAAAAAGGAGTTACTCAGAACTATTTGGAGGGCTCTTGTGAGTAGAATTTAACGGCGAAGATGATTCGCTATGGGACGATTAATGATCAACGAACAACAGATGCAGAAAATCAATACACACCTTGAGGCTCGTCCGCGGGGGCTTCGTTGTATGTTCGGTGTCATTGACTCAAGCATATTGAGAAAGTCAACGGCTTCACGGTGCCCATACACCGTCGCTGAAGTCCTGAAGGATTCTTGATAATTTATACCCAGCTACGCAGAGTGAAGAAAAATAACGTACCCTTCGTTTGGAATGCTTTTCTCAAATGCATCCAAAACTCGGCACTGCTCCAGGGTCAAATCATCGTATAGTATGTCGAACTCGCCGTCTTCAGGTTCCATCGTTGCTGTCGTATCGTTCACGCTTGCCGGCGATTGTGTATAAGGACGCGGCGGAAGAAATGTCGTGAGGTAGCAAAAATGGTCCTCTGGAAGACTAAAATTTTCACACTGGTGTTATAGACTCTTCACACTATCACAGAGTGATTTTACGTACCAAGTATACAAGCAGAAGAGGAGCTGAAACCAGGACATGTTTCACCATGGTCATTTTGCAAATTGAAAGTGATCGGATTGAAGATCCAAGGAGAGCAGAGTTGGTGAGAGGAATAGACTGAGAGTCAACATCAAGGTAAAATGGTACACTCATATTAGCATAGATCCATGGCTCACATGAGCCTCATATCTGAGAGAGGACGCGTTCAACAACCAGGCGAGACGCGTCCAGGGTTGTCGTGCCCGAACAAGCGGGACGCGTCACCGCCCAAAGATGGAATTTTTCCCACAGGTCACACGACCAATACCACATGGCGAGACACGTGGATTTCAAACTCAGTATCAGTATCAGTATCCTTCACTCCTTTCCGTAACGAGCCAAAATGACCATGGTGAAACATGTCCTGGTTTCAGCTCCTCTTCTGCTTGTATACTTGGTACGTAAAATCACTCTGTGATAGTGTGAAGAGTCTATAACACCAGTGTGAAAATTTTAGTCTTCCAGAGGACCATTTTTGCTACCTCACGACATTTCTTCCGCCGCGTCCTTATACACAATCGCCGGCAAGCGTGAACGATACGACAGCAACGATGGAACCTGAAGACGGCGAGTTCGACATACTATACGATGATTTGACCCTGGAGCAGTGCCGAGTTTTGGATGCATTTGAGAAAAGCATTCCAAACGAAGGGTACGTTATTTTTCTTCACTCTGCGTAGCTGGGTATAAATTATCAAGAATCCTTCAGGACTTCAGCGACGGTGTATGGGCACCGTGAAGCCGTTGACTTTCTCAATATGCTTGAGTCAATGACACCGAACATACAACGAAGCCCCCGCGGACGAGCCTCAAGGTGTGTATTGATTTTCTGCATCTGTTGTTCGTTGATCATTAATCGTCCCATAGCGAATCATCTTCGCCGTTAAATTCTACTCACAAGAGCCCTCCAAATAGTTCTGAGTAACTCCTTTTTATTTTTGTCTGTCCCGACTCTTTGCTTATTCTGGAGCTGGCGCAGTGAGCCTTTCCAACCACAACCCGGGCTAGCCGCCACTGAGAATCTTTCTTCAACACTTTCTGCTCCCGAGTACGCTTGAATTCTTTTGACTTCCGAGAGGTCTCTTAACACGATCTAATCTTGTTAGCCATGAAAACGACACCTTTTCTTTGCCTGCTGTGGCAGTGCAAGTTCCCGCCAAGGAAGCCGCGATGGACAACGATAAACGGCCTTCTGTCAGGCGAGGTCGCGGGCGTCCGAAAGGTTCAGTCAAGCCCAAGGCTCTGACTGACAGCGGTCAAGCCCTTCCAGAGAAACGACCAGTAGGGAGACCACGGGGCTCTGGGCCAAAGCAACAAGCTGCGAAGGCAAATGCAGGTGAAGGTGATGAGCAACCCAAACGACCAATTGGTCGTCCAAAGAAGTCTCGGGGCGTGATTTTTGGAACACGGAATGGGTCTGCGGACAATGGGCTGGTATGTTTCGCTTGCTTTTCGTTCTTTTGATGACACTCATCTAATCCTAATCCCAACAGCATGTTTCTGGCTTTGCTCCTTCGGGACCATCTCACCGTGGTCGTGATTCAGCGCAGCCCCTGCCCTGGGACCAGCGTGCCCTCAGCTCCACATCCCGCCAGCCATCCCCCCGGCGAACGCCACCCCAGGCAACAACCAGTGCAAATTTGAACCCGAACCTCTCCGTCCCAGAAAGCACTACTGCAACCTCAGAACCCATCACCACCGCCACGTCACGGACTCGTCACGCAAATTTGTCGCTGAATCTACAACCTTCCGGCGTCTCAGAGCATTTACAGGGTGCCGATGCTGCTTCATTTGGCCTTACTGTGCTCAATGACCCTTCAGAGATTATCGAAGATATTGATAATGATGGTGGCGACTCAGACGAAGACGATGACTCCCGTCTTATCGAGGATGGAATCGGGGAAGAGGATGAGGATGATGGAGATGATGGAGATGAGGATGATGGAAGTGTGCCACGCCGTCGGAAAATGACGGGACTTCATCCGCTTCCGCCATGGTTAAAGGCTGAGTTTGACATGCGCATTGAGGAATCAGGTCCGAAACACCGTCGTCTCGAAGACGGATTACTGCCTCCTTTATATCGTGACCATAAAACCTTTCGGTTCCCTCGCCCATCTACTTTCTTTCGCCTCAAAGACCCCAATGTCTCTCCGCAGCAGATGTATCAATACGAGATGTTCTTGTGGGACCCCTTGCCATTATGTCCAGGGGGTATTCGGTGTCCAAATGCAGGGTGCACGCAAAATCTTTGGCGTCTCACCCACGTTCCCCGTCCTCGACGAGTCACAGGTATTGACGGGACCCTTTGGATTATTGGATATCGCTATCGATGTCCCAAATGCACAGCACCAAATAGCAAAACCTTCCGAAGTTGGGACCCACGGATTCTTGACATGCTTCCACGGCCCCTTGCGGCCGAGTTCCCCGCCCACCTCAGCTACCGTGGTGGAATCACAACGAGTACCTTTTCGTTTATGCGGTCCTGTTTTCAGCATGGAATGGGAGCGAAGCAGTTTGCGAACGCGCTCCTTGTTCAAAGCCTTCAAGATTATGATCGACTTCATTTGTCGTATCTCCAAACACTTGCGGATCAAGCAACGACTTCAACCGGTCTCGCAAAATTCAAAGCATTTCTTCCATTCAATGACACATCCGAGGACGGTTATCACGGCTTCACACCTGGTTCTCAGTGGCTTCGGGACATGTTCGATGGATTCATTGAAAGTCATCAACAAGAGTTCAACCAACATACGGCGATGCTCAGTGGAAAAATTTGTGCGATTGACCATAGCTTCAAGGTTTGTACATTTCTTTCACTTGACAGTTCATAGTGCTGATAACGGCTATAGCTCACAAAGCATGTTGCGCGTATCAATGGTGTACAAGTTTTTACCGCCTTGTTGACTCTCACAAACGAGGCCGGTCAAATGCGTAAATGCAACTTCGTCGCAACAAAATCGCAATCACAATTTGATCTTGCTCTCAAGAGCATGCGGGATTCTCTCGAACGATATGGCCTTGATGCGCCATGGGTTTTTTACACCGATAACACGGCCGATAAATTTTTCTTGGAAAAGATCTTTCCATCCCTTCGAGAGGATGTTGTTCCCGTTGAAAAGCACTCCCAACTTGAGCCCTTGCGCATCCCCGATGACGTTGAGACTTCTGTCAAAAAGTCTGTTATTGCTATCGAGGACGCAATGCGAACAATCCTGGAGCTACTACAAGATGATGATGATACGCAGACAGTCACCATTGCAATCGACGCAGAGTGGAACGTCGAGATGTCTGATCGAGGGTATGTCACGGGACGAGGACAAACGTCGGTCCTCCAGGTAGCATGTGGTACAAGGATCTATATCCTCCAGGCATGGCATTTATTTAACTTTTTTTTTTTCGATACTGACTATTCTAATCACAGCTTGGTCGCATTCTTGCTGGGAAGCAGCTCCCACCACTGTTGAAGCAAGTTTTGTCCAACCCGCGCATTCGTAAAGTAGGACGTTGCGTGGCTGGTGATTTGAAATATCTCCAGCAGTCTTGCAATTCACCTGTCCCTTTCGTTGGTGGTGTAGATCTTGCACGCCTGGCAAAGGATAGGCTTCTTGTTCCATCAGCCCGAGCAAGTCTTGCAGATCTTTGTGCTGCCGTGCTTGGTAAACGGTTAAATAAGAATGTGTCGGAGCGCATAACCAGTGCATGGGAGGATGATGAGCTCACTCCTGAGCAAATCCAATATGCTGCACTCGACGCTTATGCATCGTTGGAACTCTATACGGCGCTTCTTCAAATTCCGATTCCAGCGCCATTACCACAGGATGCAGCACTCGGAACTGCAATTCTCCTATTCAATAATGACCGGAATCGGCTTCTCGCACACGGCGTCGTCTCTTCACATGCTCAAGATTCTACGTTCAATGGTATACCAATCACGCCAACACGGACAGTCATCGAGGTTAGAGACGTACTTGTACCTGGTGCTGTAATCTCGAATGGCACCGCAAATAAGAAGGCTTTACAGGATTTCGGCCGCCCTCCGTTTTCTCTGGTCTGTCTGAAAAACCATCTTCGGCTGTCGACCGCGGCAGTCCTGTCATCTGGATTCTTCAATCGACCAACAAACACATCAGTGACTCCACAATCTCGCGTTGATGATGCCCCTTCTCCCGCACCGCCGTTAGCTTCAGACAGCCCTCACGACAACTCGGTTACCTCCACCGACAGGGATTCAGTTGGTTTGGGTGATGTTCTTAGCCAAACACTTCATTCTACCCAACAAGACAGTATTTCGGAGCCAGTTGCCATGGATATAGCTACTTCGAGTCGGTGCCCCGATCCAGAAAGTGAAGCCATTGGTGCCGAAGTTTTGCAGGAAATGTCAAATGACGCTTCTGGATGGTCTACAGCCATTCGAAGTCGTGTCTTGAAGGACCCGTTTCACGTCTTTAATATGTTCTACATCTCTGCAGCACACGGACTCCTCCAAGAGTTTGCGAGAGCATTACGCGATGCAATTTTCATCCCACACCCACACGACAAGTCTCGAATTGTTACATGGGGTCGAACACGCTCACCGCCACTGTCTTGGGACGACCTTCTTCTCCGTAGGGCGACATGGGTTTGGAAACGTTGCCGCAGAATTATACCTCCACCCGAGGAACTATACCCACTTGTTTCCAGGGTTTTCCAGACCTATGGTCCCTTGAAGGATGCGAGATCCGGCCTTCCACTTTTCAATACCGCAGCATGGGCGGTCGCGAAAAATGTACTAGGCCTTATTCAGAAGGGGTTCTTGTCAGACCCACCCGGTATTCCGCTTTATTATCAGCTTGGAGTGGATGCGAAGACGGGGCTTCCCATTTACCGCTGTATGCGTGGCACAAATATGACAGAAGGCGGTGTTCATACTCACCTCCGCTCTCGTCTCCCATCTTCTGGAGTGTCTATCCGCCATGTACAGTGCTGTCTACTTGACTTTATTCTTCGTCATAATCTCCTCGTAAGTTCCACGTACTATCTGTCAAATTCTTGCTTATATATTTGCCATCAGGTTGGGACATACAATACCACGGGGAAGCGTTACGTGGGCCACTACAGCATCTGGCTTACCAATGAGATTCAGGAGACATTGTGTCTGGTCCAGGACATGCTGGTTAACCCTCACATGATAAACGGATGGGTAAACGGAAACTTGTATCAACTCAGTAACGAGGTCGCAGGTGTTCTTCCTATTCCAACAGAGCTACGCTCAGCATCGGGAATGGGTACATACATAGCGAGCTTGCATTCGCAACAGCCTCACAGTTCCTTGGCAGCCATGCAGAACACCCGGAAGCCCGTTCTTCCCATTCATAGTGCTGCGGAAAGGGATCTTTTCCATAACTTCATGACCGGCAACACGTGCTTCAACGACTCCAGTTCTGGACCAAATTGGGATGCTGCAACTCAACTCTGGAATAACAAAGCTGATGTGATGGACGAAATCACGTACAAGGTCTGTTCACTTTTTCTGATGATATTCCATGATTTTCTCAAGTAACATTTCTAGCTACCTGAACAGCTCAAGGCTTACTACAACGGGGACTGGAAGCGGAACTGCAACATTAAACAAACAAAGGCCATGTCTGGAAATGTGCGTAATCCACTCAAGCGCTCTCTTCGTGATCCAGATCGCCTTCTCGGAGCGCCAACCATTCCTGATGCACCACACGTGTCACCCATATTCCCGTCACAGGGACTCCTTCCTCTTGACTTGCCTCGTCAAGTCCAAGTCTCAGATGTTGACGGCCAAGAACACCTACCCTCAGCACCATCCACATCTTTCAACTCACGTACCACTACATCCGCCCCTCGTAGACCACCACACGTAGCATCAAGACAGGCACCACAACCACCAGCAAACTTTGATTTTACATTTGTACCACCGTCTCAGCATTTTACGCCATCGTATTCGACATCTACATCAACCGAAGTTCTCGCACCTCCCAACATCAGCCTTTCCATGGAACGGTCAGCGACTATGACAACCCGACCAGGTGGCATGTCCTCTAGCATGTTCCAGCTCTCATCTAAAAGAGCAGCAGATAGGGTTCATGAGCCACGGGAGAAGAAACGCCGGCGACGCACCTGTCGAAAATGTGCACAACCGCAGTGTCCTGGAAGCCAAAAGGTAGGAAACTGTACCAACCACTGTCAGGATTGTGGGCGTGTGGATTGTATTGGTCGCAATACAAAGCGCCCAAACGAGCCATGTCATAAAGGTTGGATTTGTCGAGATACATAGTAGACTCCGTACTTGGGACAATGAGAATCTTATCTTATCCATCTGATCAGAACGGTGTTGGAACACAATAGCAAACACACCTGCCTTTTTCGATTTTTTTATTTTTTTATTTTTTATTTTTTTTATTTACTTCACTCCTTCCAGTATCGAGCCCAAAGTCGTAGGGTCTAGACCTGTACCAACCATCCCTCGGTCATGGAACTTCCAAGCTCTCGAGAGCTCGAGTTGGAGACTCTCTTGCGGTTGCGGGACACCCAAGTTGCTGATCTGAGTGTAGGATTCGTATCTTCTAGTGCCACGACCTTGGTGGGCTAACATCTAGTCTGCAGGATGAAGTCACACATTTGCGCCAATTCTTGGCTTCACAGCCTGGTCCCTCGACAAGTGACCCAGTTACTCTCCCCCCGGCATTGGTTTCCGTTCTGCTGCCGCATCTACACGCCGCCGCGTCAACAGCGTCAGGCGCGACGTCAGGTTCCAACACGGTCACTGCTGCGCTCACGCAGCGTGCACGTCTTCTACAAGAAGAAAACGATGAACTATACGATCTCCTAAAACAAGGCGAGACAGGAAAACTAAAAGAGGAAGTTCGTGGACTACGACGGGTCGTGGAACGACTAGAGGGGGCGCTTCGGGGTGCGTGCATATGTTTCATACTACAATGACGCTCATATTCAACCATACTCTAGAATCTCATCAGGTTATAACTTCACTCTCGTACGTGATTCCTTTATGGCATGTTACTTCCCGGCGCTTATCTTCCTCGAACAGTACGGAGCTCGACAAATCTTATGAGACCTTTATGGCCTCGGCTCGTTCGATCAGCGGGAACAACAGCTCGAAATCCTATTCAAAATCCCCTCATACTCCGTATCATCCCATGCCCGCTTCGCATTCCATGGACAACGGAACCTCCATCTCGAAACTCCCACCAACAGGACCTAGAGCGTATAAGAAGCCACGTCTGTCAGATTCCCAAGCATCGCCATCCCTTCGGCCACACATTTCCCTCCCAGCTCATAAACACAGTTCCTCTCGAGGAAGCGATACGCGTGAATATACGTCCCGGCGGGCGCCAGAAGGACGGGGGAAATCTAACCACGTCAAAATGGACATCGAGGAAGACGAGAGGGCGAGACCTCCGTCACCCTTGTACGAACGAGACCGGGACCGTGATCGGGATTGGGGGCGGGACCGGGATCGTGGTGGTGGGACGAAAGAACGAGAGAGGGAGAGGGACCGGGACGGACATAGAGCTCACCGACGTAATGGCAATTTTAGCGGAAACCCGAGTCGTGGAGGTCCGGGACGAAGACCGGAGCGCGTGTCGGCATCTAATGAATCTGTTTCTAGTGGGGATCGGACGTTGGCAGAGCGGATGGGACTTTGACCTTGTCGTGTTGATTGCGTGCTATCTGGACGGACCTTCCAAGAGACCCTGCTGATTTGTGTAGTATATCCGGTATGACTCGCTTCTACAGAAAACAACCCTGTAGCAATATCTGACTCCTACATTTTTGTCTCACAGTTGTGTATTCCTATATCCCACTTGTCATTTTGCCTCATTGCAAAGTCTTTGTAACGTTTTGGTGCGGACGTAAAAAGCAAGATATCGTCTCATGTTCTGGCCCGTGTCACTTGGAGGCAGACTTGGTACGTTACTAGGTGGTCTGATCATCAACGGTGACCCTCTGAGTAGAGTCCGACGCCACCTTGATTGCTCGAGGACGCGTTTCTCAAGCTCAATGTAGGACAATCAACCTTGAATTTCGCAACGAGAAATGCACAATGCGATGCGACGCGTATCAGAAAACTGTACCGAAGCCGTAACAGCTACTTCTAATGCCCGATTTCAGGTATTTTGGACTCGCTCTGAGTTCTGAAGGTTCCTTTAGCAGCGCACGTGATGAGGACGCGTCGCGTCTGAACAAGGTTGTTGCCGCAATGACCACTATGGACCATGTATCATGTACCGGTATACAACTTCAGGTCACCGCATAAAGTGCACAACAGCCTATAGAAACACCAGGAAAATCATTGTTACTCGAACAACAAAGAAGTCTTTTTATGATACTTCTACTGCATCTTGTACGAGGCGATGCGAGAAAAATTAGGGAGTACAGTAATGGAAAAGTATTTACGTCGACTGTACAGGTACTAGGTGCAAGTGTTGGGTAATATCAAGCATGGAACGCCAGCGCTGGAGCGGTATTCAAACAACAAAGTGTAAGAGAAAAGCTCGGAAGTGGTGAGGCGTATGTACAGTAGGTGGTACAAAAGAATGCGTGGCCACGAAGGCAATTAAAGGAGCGTAAAGTATGAGTGTCATGGTCGTGTGGATGAGAGGCTCGTAGATGAGTCTCGATCAAGAAGGCCCAAAGGCGATGCTGTCATGCAGCCAAGAAAAACAAGGTTCGAATGCCCTCTGTTCAGACGTCGCCACTCTGCGTCGTCCTCCTCTTTGAATTGCGCAAGGAAAAGAAGCGCAAGCAGGTCATGCCCACTGACCGCTGCTTCTCAGGCGAGGATGGTGATCGTTTATGTGGAATGCACATGGATTCGCTGAGAGGTGATATGTTCTCAAGCTCCGGCAGGTGAATTGGCATGATTGCTTTGGGGCGCGGGCGGTGCACGGATTTTATTTCAGCGGGTGGGCTGAGGACGAATGCAGGGATGGGTGGTACGGGGGGTGGTGGTACTGCGATCGTTGGGCTGGCAGGAGGGGAGCGGTATGGAATCGCGTTGGAAAGGCATCGGCGGTGCGGTGGGTAGTCAGGGAACTGCGTTGTGGAGGGAATAGGCAGGGAACGCGGTGTGGTTGGTGGAGACGCGCTCAAATTCGACCTCGTTTTCCTTCTCTGTGGCTCCTCGTGTTTTTCGGCGCGAACCCTCTCGCTTAAATGGTCATATGAACGGACCGTGAGGATGGGTCTGCGAGGATGGTTAAGAGGGCGCAAGCCAGGGGGCGTGGCCGGGGAGTAGCTAGTCATCGAGAGCTGGCTGGACGACGTGCGCTGACGGGCGCGTAGATGAGGGGACGGCAAAGGAGCGTGGACGATGTCCGGAGAGGGCTGACGGGGAGGAGGAGAGTCCGGACGGGTGAAGATGGACATGGGGGGCAGGAAGATGGGGGATGCTGGGAAGCATGTTGGGTTTATATAGGATTATTTTATATATATAGGTGGGGCCTGGTTTGCATGCAACGAGTCTCAACTTGACACACAAAAAAACAACGACGGAAGCGCCCAATTTGGCAACACGCAACCTGTCGACGCGAAGTAGCACACGTGACTCAGATGAAATGCCGAACTGTTCCTGGCAACCACCGTATCTCGATTCACTGCGATCTACCTCCTCCTCCACCTCTCTCCATGGGGCCATATTTCCTTCAAGGCTGGCTTTGATCGTAGCTTTGTTTTCTCCGGTCCATGCTCGCTGCTCTCACCTGCGGTGCAATTTCACCAGATAATAAGTTAGGTCTTTTTCGGACGCCTGTCAAATTCCGAAACACGAACTTGGTCAATTTCCGCCTCATGTCCCGCTCTCTTCGTCATATCTACGGTCATCTCAGAAGCTTTTTCGGCTACTCACTCCCACGTTGCATTGGGCAGATCTCCAGCCTTCTCTGGTGGAGGCGCGACACTTTGGACTGATGCGCCACGATGATGGAAGAGGTTTAATTGATCCCTCGTCGACAGGATGTCGTTCAGACAATGGTCCAAAGCATGCCCAAACAGTGTCTCAAAACTCTAAGATTCGCACTAACCAGGAGGAGGAACCGGATGGCCTCGACCGATGCCACAGGCATTTTGTCTCCTTAAGCTCGGCGACACTCGCCCCGTCGATCCCTCGATGAAGTGGTATGTGTGAGTACGCTGCAAGGTTCATTCGAACCATTTCGATGTGCAGTCAATCAACCAGACCGTCCAGATACCGGATATCTTGCGGATCTTGCTGCCACTTTTACAGCTCCACGTGCACGCTCTGGAGGGGAATACTTCTGCCCGTAAACACCCTGCTTCCTACTTCTCCAACATGCACGACGAGGTCTTTATTGTCTTTCGCGATAATCTCGGGCATCACATATTGCCATCACCTCGAGGCCGAGCTGCCTCTTCATTCAAACCAGCTACTTCGAGCAAAAAGCGCCTTCAAGTCCCGTCGCAGTGTATACTATATTCTTTCTGTAATCCACGCCACTGCCTATCGCACTTGCAAGGTCACGCTACTTTCGTCTTCTTCGAACTCCAAGCATCCATTCGGTGCCGGGCATGCCATAGGACATCGGTACCGAAGCACTCAAAATGAATGGTGTGCCGTATGGTTTACTTACTTCTTCGTAAGTACTATTTAACTTCAATCACGTACTCAACACGTACTTATTCGCGAAAAGCTGTGGCGATAGAAAGCCGGTCACAGGGCTTCCTCATTGTTATGCCATAGCCATAGTCATGGGAAGAACAACACAGACGCAGAGTCACATCGAGTCTAAGTCTAATGATTTATGACTTCCCGCTCTTGATCTTTCTCAACCCTGATCTTGAAAGCGTGAATGAATAAATGCTATGTACATATGTATTGTCAGGGTCGACCAAGGATGTGATAACGAATGGTACAGAGCTTCCGGACATATCTACTCGCCGTTGGCGCATCAGGCGTAGTTTTCGGAGCATTGGTGAGCACGAACTTGTTTCAAACTGCGGAATTCACGATCATGAGCGCCCGACAGCGGCGTTTGGCACGGACCTAGCCCAGAACATACAGCGGAGGTGATTGAGTTTCATGGACCCTAGTAGTGAATAGCGAGAAAAACTGTGATTCTGTTGCCAGTCGCAGTAACGTAGTTCAGTTGGATCATGGTGTGAAAGAATGTCTTTGAACTTCGCGATGGAGCTCGAATAGATAGTCAATGATTAGTCAACGAAATCGCATGGTGTGCATGTAGGTACATGGCCAACTGTGTGATGCGTAGCTCGTCGTGGCTACGGTGGGGCTGGATCGTGACCGAAGAGTTCATTTATATGCATCGGGAGCGCATCGACATCCTAAAGATGCCCCTAGTCTGACTTTACGACATTCACCTAAAGAAGTGTTGATTTCATTGGATTAATCTCGAGGACTAGGTCACGGAGCCGAGACATCTTGGTCGTTCCGAATCCCATTGTTATCGACCTATTGATGTGTATTAAAGGAACCTGGGCAGTAGGGAGCTAATAAGTCTGAGTTGTGGTCCGGGAAAAACCATGTTGGTCGGATAGCCTAGTTTTCCCGACGGGAGTAAAGTGCGGATACACTTTTCGTGGGACATTTTTCGAAACAGTGACCTGTTCATGAGTTCGAACTAGAGAGGAAGCCTAAGCACCTCCAGTGGCTTGTTAGAGATTATTTCAATGCCGGTGCAGGAGTTTATCACAGTAACAAATACATGTTGCCTTTAGAAGCATGCCTTGCATCCAGATTCACAGAACCAACTAAGCAAAGTACAGGTCAGGAAATGTACCCATATGTAAAAGGAACTACACGCACGAAGGCTGTCGGAAAGTTCGTCGACGCTCATGATGAGCAAATGATAGACAGCGAATTGTCCATGGAACCTTACCTAAGTGACCGCCCGCCACAGGGCGAGCACGAAAGCCTTGAGCCCTCCCGTCAGTGGTTTCATACCAATCACCGAATGGTTGGGAGCTAACGCCCGAGGAGGCGTACTTCTTGAAGGAGCCAATGAAGAGGTCGCGAGCCGCGTTGTCAGTGACGATCGCAGCTGTGTATATCTCCCAGTCTACGTGATGTAAATGTTATGACTCCAGTCAAGAAGCCGCGGCCTACGAACCTGTCTTAGTGTATGTGTGACTGGAGGTGCGAGTCAGCGCAGTAATCAGTTTGTGAAACATAGAAGCAGCCCACCGAGTATCCAGGGGGATTCCGAACGGTTCTATGGGGAAAAAAAAGTTTAAGCACGGTGAGGTGGGTCGCACAAAACGGTCAACTTACGTGCCACTGTCTTGTACCAGGCCGTTTCTTATCAGATGTCAGGAGTCAGTTAATGTTTGGTTGAAGCCGCGGGAAAAGCCTTACGCATTGTGTAGATAGAAGACGGGAATATACTAAACTTCAGAAGCTTCTCGGCGTACAAGTTGTAAACGAGGCCCCAGCTAGAAAGGAAAGACCTCACTAAGCTTTGAAATGGTTTCCGAAGGTAAACTTACCTAGAAGAATCGCCATACTGAAGCCGCGAGACATGTCAGAAGAGACAGCCCTTGGACATGACAGGACGTACGGAGAGAGTAAGATGTTGACCGGTGGATGAAGCGGCCAACTTTTGCCAACGAGTAACATAATCGGCGGCGATTGACTGCTGTTCTTATCAGTGATATTATTGGTCTGTGAACGAAATCAACCGCACAGAATAATTTGCACCCTTTGCAGGGTCTCCCAGAATCTGTGCGATCTGGGACATGGCCTTGATACCAATGATGCCCTTGATGGCGAGATTGGTCTGGTTTGCCAAGTGACCAGCAAAGTCGTCGGTGCTAAGTTGATTTGCTGGGATGAGCGAATCGGTGATTAGGAACTGAGTCCACTGGTCAAGGAGTTTATTCTGCGAAGGTGACATCAGAGGTCGGGGAAGGAATATAAAGTTGTTGTACTTACATATTGTATGATGTGCGAGGTATCACCTGTCCTCTGAGCATAGCTTAACGCCATGATCAGCATATTTCCACTCTCTTGACGAAGTGTGAGCAAACGCTTGGAATATGCATGCTTCGAAATACCTTCCACCGGCATGGCTTCATCATTGCCGTCATTGTGTCCAAGGGCCTGCGGATAACTTGCCCCTGCGGACCATAGGTATATGCTCAAAGTCGAAACATTAAAGAGCGAACGAACCAAGGTCATGGATACTCCACTTGTTGGGGTACAAGCCCGTGGCTTGATACCTAAACAAGGCTTCAAGGAGGTATTTACCGAGGAGTGGGTTGGTATACAAGAGTCCGGGCCACGCTGGGAAAATAACATCGACGGTGTTCATGTTCTGCGACTCAGGGTTAGATTACATATTTATGCAGAAGGCTTCTGTGAACATACCCCGTTACTGGAAATCTCTGTCGGCGACATGAGTTCTTGATGAAGGACTAGCAGAGCCACCATTTAAAACATTACCTTTCATAAATACAAGCACATCGCCCGTATTCCAGATACCGTCATTATTCTTCGTGATCGTTATTTCGATTGTGGCAAGGGCCTGTCTGAGAGATAAAGCAACGATAGCAGCATAGTCGATGGAGATCCTGCTAGAATCCAGGTTGACCTTGTTATCGAAGGCCTTAGCTCTGGCGAGGGAGTTGTCAAAGTCGCCAAGAAATGATGAAATCTAGAGATGATATGACATCAGCGAGATAAACGGAGCCCTTTTCGCCACATACGCACGAGGGCAGCAGGTGTCGAGAACTGGGACCAGAAGTAGACACTACGGGACTGTGTGCCGCCACCAGCGACTACATATCTTATGGCAGGATCTCTGACATTACCAACGGATACAACTACAGGAGTAGTGGCGCCAGTCACCATGTCGAGATCGTGGGCAAACGCGAAGACAGGCCAGTTATCCTGAATGGCACGGAAGTTGGTATCTCGCGTGTTCGGAAGCCGCCCGTTGTTAATAAATTGAGCTCGGACAGCGATATCTCCCCCGGTTTGATAGGTCACACCGAGGTTCTTGAAAAGGGTGGATCAAGATAGCATGCATCTATGTGGTTCAGTTCTTACATTGGATGTCGAGTAAAAAGCGGAACCATCTAAGGATGTTTATGAGCGTCTTTCTCACAGATAAAACAGTAGATGTACGTTGTATATGATCGTTCAGTTCCGAAAAGACGGACTGGGTCTGTAATTGAACTTGATGTGTAAAAATGCTTCCAGTCGTTGTTGACCAATTCGCGATCAAAGCATTATTTCCAGAAACCCATTCCGCACTGATATCTGAGTACACCTGGACAGAATGCGCTGCTCCATCCATGGATGCCGCCGAGACAGCCAAGTAGGCGAAAGGAATTGACTGTTTCACGAGATCTGTAGCCTGGTATAATCGTTTGGATGATAGTGAAATCAATGCAAAGGTCCACCCACCTCAACAGGACTCAAAAACGTGACAGTGAGGTCTACAGGGCCTGCAGACAAGACGAAAATACTCTGCGTCGATGTAAACTAGAGACACAATGAGCCACACGTCTGAAGAAGAAATGGTTCTGACGTGCCTGGAAGCTTTTTTGGACAGCCTTGGTGAAAGTCGCGCTGGGCACATTGGGCGCTCCCAAAAAGCTATATGCTTTGCCGTCTACCCTGACGAAGCCAGCCCAACCAAGGATCTGATCGCATCTTGTGAGACGGATAATCCTTGAGACAGGAACCTATCGAGAAGCATACAGAGCCAGTCCAGAAAGTTGGCCAGACATCATTCAAAGCCGCGCCTACGTGCGAACTATGCTCAGAGCCAATCATCACGCCGTGGCATGGAGAAAGGCGCACCTGGTCCTTGAGGAAGCCATGCAGATAGGTAGGGGGTACGGACTGCAAGTGGGATAGAAGGCGGATTGAAGGGCGCTGCCGTCCAGGTAATTGCTTGGGCTGATGGGAGAAAAAAGAAAGGAAACAGAGTCCCGATGGAAGGAAACTTCATTGTGAGTTCCACACTTCCTCTGCCTTGTTGCTTTGCATTTAAATATAAGGCCGTTGTACATCAGCATCACGATCAGAAGTCATGTCCGTGGTGCACCAAGGTGATACAGGTATGGTTTCCATGCTGCGGTGGCTTCCGGAAGCAGGGGAGAAAACACGGGTCGACGTCCATCGCACAAGACACGAGTAAAAGGGTATTTGGAAGCAGACAGTCATCATGAGATGACTCTCAGCTGCTCTGAGAAAGTCATATGACATGGTTGGATTTCAAGAATCGGGGATGAAACGTATTGAGTATATTTTCGCGATCTGGTGGTTCAAAGACGCTTCTAAGCCATATGGTAGAATATCAGAATCCTACAGTCATTTCAGTCGGATCTGTCTTCGTCAGTGACTCAGCGATGAGAACAATGTTAACTTTGAGGCATAGTATGATGGCACTGACCAGACGACCCTTTGTTCTGGAAAAGACGCGGCTCTTCTTTCGATGGCAAGCGGAAGCAGAACGTAAGAAGCACACGATGAGTATAGCATCTGGTGGAGGAATGCAACTCCTTCCGAGTTAGTGCTCCAGAGCCACATGTTCAAAAGTCGTCACTAATCGGTGCCGCGACCGCCTGTAGTCAACTGTGATATCTTGCACTTCAATTTGGACACCTCTGAAAGGTGAGGGGAGATAAATGAGGATGGGAAGAGAGCGATATATCGAGTAGGACCGGGCTCGAAAGACATAACGATGCGATGGAGGGGGGCTTTGGATTACAAGTCTCTGTTACATGCAACAAGGAGCCCACGTGCAGACCAGGAGAAGCTCGGATGATTGTAAGTACAATCAAAGAGAAGTTCTATTCAAGGTGTTTCAAAAGGTATTCGAGGGACAAGGAACGGACTGCGTACCTTGGTAATGAGAGGTACGTTCATCCGTTTATAGAGCATTACCCTTCATTCAACGACCTAAATTCCAACTTCTTGGAGCCTAAACAGCGCCAGGTCTGCGAGTGCTTCCGGTAAAAATGTCCGATCTGTAACGCCTTGCAAGGCCTTGACATAGGGCGACAAGGGTAGGGTTTTGAGGCATGATAAATCGTCTTGAGGAATGACGACAACGTCCATATGGCCGGGAGGATAAGGAGACTGGGTAGACGAAAGCCGGGTCCAAAACCTTGCCAGACGCCAGTAGTCGTAGTAATAGTCGTCGTATACACGGCACGTCCAGATCCGAAATTCCTGAACGGCGAATCATACAGGAGCGGCATGTGTAGTTGACTCTCCTACGCAACGTTTGAATATGTTCCAACTACCGATGAAGTGTTGGTCTGAATGGTTGAGAACCATAATCGTGGATTGTGGAGGACTTCTACCGCTGTGGTGGTAAGTTAGAAGCTAAGAGACTGTCTGCAAAGTGTTTCTCAAGACGTTGTGCTGTTTGTGCAAGGAGCCAATTTTAGCACAAGCGTTTCTAGGAGGATGCTGCACAATGGCGTCTACAGTGGTCCCGATTTTTACATCCCTTTTGACTCCTGAGCGCTTCGTACGGCATCAAGACTAGCCAAGCTGGGTCAACTCCATTACAAATTTACATAAACCTTCTACATAAATGAACTAGCAAACTATCCAGCTCGGGTATTCGACAGTCCTAATGCCGTCCTCAACGCGCTTGTCAAAACCCAGTCATCCGTGTCTCCATGAATATCAAACATGTTAACCCCAAGCATCCCCATCTTCTTCGCAAATGTAGCCTTCATGCCAAGCGACGTGGGGTCATCGTAGGAAATTAATTGATGAGCAGACTGCGAACGCAAGAGCGGCGTCGCTGAACATTCATCCCACTCACGCGTAAAGCCGTTAGCACCATCGAAGCTAGACGATCCTACACTGGGCGGCAGTAGAGCACCCTGTTCGACGAGTGCTCGGAATTGGACTTGACCGTCGCCACCATCTTCGCCCACAACTTTCGACCTTGACTCAAGGTTTCGCATACGATTGCCTCGAGTTCCGAAATCGGCTCGTTGACGAAGGCTGGAGGCACTAGATTGGGAAACGTACCCGTACGATGGTACTCCAAGGACAAGTTTCGAGGCCGGAAAGCCAGCTTTGGTCCAGGCATCGTGGGCCGCCACTGCATTGGCCTCGGGTTGAGTAGAGTTCTGACAATGATCAAACATTGGCGCATTGGGTCCAGGTAGGGGTGACGCTATGACTATCATGTCAGTAACAATCATACGGACTAACTTCAAATAACTTACAGCTCCAAACGTCGTAATTCATTATCAGGATCCAGTCCAGGACATGAGCAAACGGGGAGACGTCCTTAGATGGTTGTCCAGAACCATCGGTGAAAGGGGAGGTCTGAGCAGCAGCAGTGATAGAGGAGCCAACCGGTAGAGCATCTCGGAGGAGCCGAAGAAATAAGACGAAATTCTCAGAGTCTGCAGCACTAACGTGGTTTCCGCCAGCGCCTTCATGTCCAGGATATTCCCAGTCGATATCAACTCCGTGTAAAGCGAAACTGGTGAAGACTTTCACAATATTGTCGACAAATCGGCGTCTGGTGTCATCTGTAGCCACCGCAGAAGAGAAGTGCCTGCAATGCTCAGTCAACGCGAAGCTCTGGCGCCAGTGAAACATGCGAACAATACGCACTTACTTCCCGTCCAACCGCCGATGCTGAGCTTAACCTTTGTACCACACGGACGTGCCCCTGCAACTAGTCGACGTAGGATGTTGGGCGAGTTTTCTGAGTCCCATGCAAGATCGAAATCCTTCGTAGGTATAGCAAAAGCGTAATCAATCCAGTCAAAACGGCAGTAGTCGATTTTTTCTGGTGGGAAAGAGGCTTCGACCCAGTCTGGATAGTAGGCCATTACGAGGGGCTGTACCGGAGTTTCGGCGATCGACGAGCCCTGGGACTGAGAGAATGCGGCTTCAGGTGTAATAGGGGACGAGAGCTTGGAACCCGAGGCCAACGGAGGCGTCGGATGCTGGTTGACCATGTTGGGAGAGGCTTGTGTCACTCTGGGGGCAAACGTCGCCTGAAGTGGACCGGGCTCCCCGCCAGAGGAGCGATGGTCGTGTGCACTGAAACCGAATGAGGGAGCAGGATGAGGGGCAGGGGCGCACTGAGCTCGGGGAACCAGAAGTAACAGCGAAAGGAAAGCAAAAGAAAGCATTGTAGACCGAAGCAGCAAAAGCACGACGAAAAAGGAGCTAGACAGTAGATAATAACGACACCACCACCAGGGTATTGTATCAGAAGAGATAGAGTACAGTAACGAGAGGTTGTATGGCTTTTTGAACGTCAGCCGAGAGCTATAAATAGACTTTAGTCACGTGATGTATATAGACTTGCAGTGCAGCACTGCAGCTACTGTTGCAGGACCGCAAGTCTACGTTATTGACCCCGCAGGTCTTTCTGAGACCGCATCGATGTATACGCGAAGGTAATTAACTCTCTGCCATAAGAACCCTGAAATGGTGTGATATTTGTAACTAAGATAAGTACTACTTATGCGGCGGTCAATGATGGGTATGTCCTGTACGCCTTGTGTACGCCATCCGTTCTATGATCTGCGTCCTGACCAAGAATACGAAACTTTGTGACAATGAAAGGCGTACAGACCTGCGACGTAAATAACTATTGTTGGATCCTACGCCGGCAATGCATAATGTATCCGAGTACATGTTTGTTGCTGGCTCCCGAGGAGGTGTCCTAGCAAGCCGCGAGGCCTTGAGGTCTCAATCATCGAGGTCGAAAACGTCGCCATCGTCATCTTTTTCTCGTCTTGATGTCACTTTGTATACTGGCGCTAAACTGCCACTGCCCGCTTTTTGGATTACACCTGCACTGCCATCAATGCCAGAAAGTGGAAACACGGAAGTCGCGACATACCACACATGGAGAGTCTGAGCTCTAGGACAGCTGTGTCAAACTTGTCGGAATTTCCGAGTTGTTCAAATCCAATCAGCCTGTTCCGGTTGTCAGACAGAGGGATGCTAAAGTGGAAGCTAGAATTACTTGTCCTTGGATACCCCATTGACAAAGCATATAACACATGGAAGGGTTTTGATACCGAGCTTTTCCACCAACCACGGGACATTCTCGACGAAGACACGAAAGAAACGTGTTGAAAAGTACTTCGTCGCGAGAACCTGGGAAGGCATTAACACAGGTCCAGCTCCAAGAAAATACTGCTTACAGCAAGATGCTTGTCCATGATTTCGCAGCGTTTGAAGTTGGGGTGGTAAAAATGAACTACACATCTGGGCTCATGCCTGAGGAATAACGACCGTCATACACCTAATGAGTTGACGATGATGTTGGGACTCACGCACTCACCCGAACAACCTCCTTTTCATCCATGATCTCTGTATATCGCCCGTGTTCGTTTTGCTTCATCTCTTGCATCCGCTCCATCCTAGTCAGAAGTTTTGAATCAGTCATCAATTGGATCATGAAGGTGACAGACGCTGGGAGAGCACCTTACTCTCTTCTGAGAACTTCCAGTCCTTGCTCCCTCATGGCAGCGTTACTGCCGTTTTCTATTTCTTCCTCGAGCTCGGCGAACAAGGCTTCATCAACGTCTTCATCGTCCGACTCATGCTGTCTGTTTCGTGGATGTTGGTCAGGACGGTTTGACTCCACGATCCGAGCGGCTAAGGAGGCGATTTTGGGGTTGCTGAAGATTATAACCTGGTCAGATATGATTCCAGAGAATATCAACGCCTCACCTGTCCATTTCCTATGACTAGATGCGAAGGTGCAGCGTTCAAAGCTAAACAACGTTCAAGTGATATTTCCAGGAACAAGATAGGAAATGTGATCGAACAGACTTGATCCGGCGTTCACTCAACTTATACTTGTACCACCATCTCGCTTGTAATGAAGCTCGTTAACAGATACATCGACAAGCACGGTGCTGTACGATATTTTATTTTTACATTCGTGTTCGCCTATTTGATCCCTAATAGCTACTGCTAGGGTCATGTCACCCTGCGTCCTGAAGATGACGAGGATATGTGGCATTTATACAATTTAATTCAGGAGGGCGATTCCGTTCGTGCACCTGCGGTTCGGTGAGTCACACCTTATATTTTATGACATTGTTTTTACATTCTTTGCCAATAGTCGTATACAGACTGTATCATCAACGGGATCCACTGAATCCCATCGTGTTCGTTTAAACCTCACCCTTCAAGTTGGCAGGGTAGACTTCTCATCATCTGCTGCACCATCAGCAGCAGCATCTTCCTCGGAATCTACTGCCAACGGAGAACAAAATGGATCGGCTGCGCCTCCGCCGACGTCTGCAGCATTGCATATTTCTGGCCGAGTAACCTCCGAGAACCCACACGTTAAATTAGGTGCTTATCATACCCTCGATGTCGAAGCAAATCGCGACGTTCGGATTGAGAAAGCCGATGGTTGGGATAGCATTGCCATTGCACGAGTGGAGGAAGCCATCGTCCCGGGAAGAGGTGCAGAAGTGGGCGCAGTTGTCTGTGGGGAGGGAACGGCGGCATTTTGTCTGCTCTCGCAGCATATGACGCTCGTTGCCAATCGCATATCGGTTCCCATACCACGGAAGTCGGCGGCTTCAGGAGCTTCACAGCACGAGAAAGGTTTGCAGAAGTTCTATGCAACTTTGTACGATTCATTTGTGAGGCACATTCCATATGGAAATGTCGGACTCAAAGCTATCGTCATCGCAAGCCCTGGTTGGGTACGAGACTCTGTCTTCGACTATATGGTTGAAGAAGCAGGTAGAAGGGGCGACAAGGCACTGCAACGGGCCTTGAAGGAAAAAGTGGTTAAGGTGCACGTCAGTAGTCCACATGTGCACAGCTTGGTGGAGGTATTGAAGAGCCCTGAGGTACGTTGTGGCCCGCTATGTTGCATCCAAAGTCTAATTCGGTTGTAGATTGTTTCGCAACTGAAGGAGACCAAGTTTGCTAGAGAGGGTATTACATTAGACAAGTTCGTGATTTCCTTCAGTTATCTTCACGTCTACTACAGGTGTTTACATTCCCACTGCTAGATTTTTCAAAATGCTTGGAACAGATGAAATGAGAGCATGGTATGGTCCTGGCCATGTCTGTCTCGCAGCGGATCGAGGCGCTATTGGAACACTGCTAATTTCGGATGACCTCTTTCGGTGAGGGACTTCTTGCAAATTTATATTTATCCTACTGATTCGGTGTCGGAAGGGCGAGTGACCCATCTACTAGAAAGAAATACGTATCTGTCGTCGAAGCAGTTCAGCAGAAAGGCGGCGAGGTCGTGATCTTTTCCAGTATGCACGAATCGGGGCAACGTAAGATGCAGACTACTTCCGGAAAGCTACCTGCTCAACATTATCTTCTAGAATTAAACCAACTGACTGGGATCGCTGCAATATTGACATTCCCCCTCGACGTTGAAGTTGTCGAAGCTGAAGAAAGAGAGGAGGAGGAAGAGAGAAAACGACAAGCAGCGGAAGCTCAGGATGTGGTAGAGACTTCATAGATGACATCATATCACATTTAATCACGATCACGATCCGCACTCAGGTTACTGCTTGGGATCGGACAGCGCGTCTCGTCAGAGTCGTCTCACATATAAGATCAACAAGCATGACTTTCCTTCCATGCTCAAAATCCCCAGGACTAGATTTTGGACGACGGTTACAACGATGGCCAAACACTCAAGAGACGGTAGCCACTCTGTCACCAGTATTCCAGAGAAACGTCACCGAGCCGCTCCTGGGCCCTTTTCACCCAATAAAATCGCCACAGCAGAGGTTGCTGCTGCCGT
The DNA here is from genome assembly GCA_013433165.1 of Hypsizygus marmoreus. NCBI lineage: Eukaryota > Fungi > Basidiomycota > Agaricomycetes > Agaricales > Lyophyllaceae > Hypsizygus > Hypsizygus marmoreus. The sequence goes on from CM024087.1 coordinate 1,340,975, forward strand.
AGACGCAGATCCGCCACTCCCCAAGTTACTGAAGGCAGTCGAAAACTCTCTCAATGAACCCACCAAAGGGGAATCAATCGTTTACTGGATGCGAATGGGAGATCTCAGACGTGAGCGGCAGGAATCTGGAGCTCACGGTTATCGTTAACCTTTGTATGTCACAGTATCTGATAATAGGGCGTTGGCGATGGCCTCCGCACAGGCGAAAAAGGAGGGTATTCCTCTCATCGTTCTGTTTGTCCTGAGTCCCCAAGATTATATCGCGCATGACAGATCTGCGCGAAGGATTGATTTTACTTTGCGGAGTCTCGCACAAATAAAGGTACTCAGTGGATATCGTTGACGCATTTGGTACTGACGTTCCCCTCTAGACGGAACTCGAGGTCCTTCATATCCCTCTTCACATAGTTACCCATACTCCGCGTCGAACTTTGCCGAGCTGTGTTGTGGAGCTGACGACAGGTTTAGGGTGCACACGCCTCTATGCGAATATTGAATATGAGGTCGACGAACTCAGGCGTGATATCCAAATCTGCGAGATCGCCAAAAGGGACGGTTTGAAACCCACTTTCGTGCATAACAAATGCATTGTCGAACCTGGCATCATATTCACGAAGGAACATAAAACCTATACTGCAAGTAACTTATTTGACCTCAAAACCTGATTCTCATTCCATCGCTGTAGGTTTATTCACCATATCAGCGTAACTGGTTAACAGTCCTCAATGCCAACATCCCTTATTATCTTGAAGATTGTCCACGCCCACATGCGAATCTCGATTCCATTCATACATCGAAGAAATTTGCTCCCCTGTTTATGACGCCTGCCCCCCAAGCCATACCGGGTTTTGAACTTGATGATGCTGATATGAAGAAAATGGAGGAAGTATGGCCAGCAGGCGAGAACGTTGCTCATGAGGTAGCCACTTTGCCTTTGGAGTTCGTGTTGCAAAAATTCATCTCACTATTTGTTCATCAGATCTTACAGCGATTTCTACAGTCGAAGTCACGCCAATCTCAGCTTGGGGCAGTCAATCCACTTACGCCTGGTGCTGAGGAGTCTACAAAAGCCAATCGTCTTATGAATTATGACAGAGATCGTGACAGAGCAGATCGAGACACTACCAGTCGACTAAGGTACGTTCGCAAGTTTTGAATTCCATTGGATTTGATGTTTATGAAGCCATCGCAGCGTCTATCTTTCGGCCGGTGTCTTGTCCGTTCGGGCTTGCGTTCGAGCTACAATGGCTCTCTTGAAAGCCGACAAAGTGGATGGAGGTCGAACATCAGGCGTTGGACGTTGGGTCCAGGAACTCGCGTGGAGGGACTTTTACACCTGCATCCTTGCAGGTTTCCCAAGGGTTTCCATGGGCCGCCCGTTTCTGGAGAAGTTTTCTGCTGTCGTTTGGGAAGATCATCAAGAACCTGTGGGTGCCGCTCGTAGTGGTGTCGACCAAGATGCCGAAGCACTGAAGAGATGGAAGGAAGGCCAAACAGGTGTACCAATCGTGGATGCTGCAATGCGATGCCTCAATGAGATGGGGTGGGTGCACAATCGAATGCGAATGATTACAGCGATGTTCCTCACGAAGGATCTGATGATCGATTGGAGGGTCGGCGAGCGGGTAAAATCATTGAGCTCGTTCTCTGAACGTACTGACATCCCACCTTAGTATTTCATGGAGCAGTTGATCGACGGGGACCTTGCGTCGAACAATGGAGGCTGGCAATGGAGTGCAAGCACTGGAGTTGATCCCTGTCCTTATTTCAGAATCTTCAATCCGTATACTCAGAGTTTAAAGGTATGGGAAATTCTGAATATGGTTTCCTGCTCAACGCTGAAGATCAACCAGGCAGATCCCACTGGAGAGTTTATCAGACACTGGGTACCTGAACTCCGAAAGTTGAAGGGACCAGGTAATTACTTGTCTTCCACGTCACTGCGAGAATCTCGTTGATCGAAGGTTACAGATCTGCACAACCCGCCTGCGTCTGTCGCGGACAAGCTTGGTTATGCTCGAGCTGTTGTGAGGCACGACGAAGCGAGGCATCGGGCATTGCGACGGTTCAAAAATCCGGGGGAAGCGTAGGGTAGGATGTATCATGGCTCAGCCCCAGGCTTCAGGTCGTGTGGGCGGTTACAGTATTCAGAATCAGGTTCTTTCGTGAGTGATGGTTGGCAAATGTTTGTACGATAGTCGGGTCCCATTGGCATTATAATTTGAGTCGAGCAATGAATCCGCGATTTGGCTTCAATTGCCATGGAAACATTATTTGGCTGTTTGGCTATCGTGTTTGTATCCCAAGCTAATGCCCAAATCAATCACAACAACTTCTCTGAACATTGTCCTCGATGTTTCTTCAATGAAAAAAGCACCAATCTTTGGAATCGTTTCCATGGATTCAGCACCCGTTGCTATGCAACCGTATTTGCACTCCATTGACACTGTCGGTGCTCCCCGAAAAGTTGCCTGACTTGGCAATTCAGCATGGAAACTAGGTGGTTGCTATGTGCCAATTACATTGACCAATCCATCCTCGAGGCAAGGGCCCATTTCCCTACTTAAGCAGGCCAGGTTGGTGAGCTGTTCTTCATCGGTACTGCTGCAGTACTTGTCACCACCACCTTCAGTCTCCAACCCTTCCAACCCGCCTTCTACATCTTTTCTTGTCAGCGACGAGCACTTTTACAATGTCTTTCTCCAACATGAACACCTCTTACTCCTACGGCCTCTTCCCCACGTCCCCTTCCTCCCCTAACGCCTTCAACCTCTTCATCACTTCCCAATCACCCCGCGATACACATGCAGCGTATGAAGACCTTCGCCAGGTTCTCCGTCCCTCAAACCAGGCGACGTCGAGACAAAGGTCATCCAGCGGTTCCTCCGTCAAAGCCGGCCTCAAAAGGTTCCTCGGTGCCAGGAATTAAACCCTAAAAGCACGAGAGGACCACGAGGGTCCTCTCCCGCAACCCTTGCCCTCCTCGAGCAGCTCTCTTGCAGTTGCACTACAGCGTCCCGTTTCAAGGATGTTGATTCGCTTGAGGTCGCGCCGCAGCGGCTTTCTTCCGCATAATATCGGTGATGGCTCAGAGATCGAGTCTATCGTCCAAGGCTGTCACGCTCGTCGTTCCATCCTGCGCCGGCGCCCCAGTTCGCACAACATTGTTGTCACCCAACTGAGGCGCCAAGGACTACTCAGCGCTCCAGTTCCACGCGCCATCTTTATACAGCGATGGTTCAGAAAAGGGATGAAAGGAAGGATGATGTTACCCATGGACACGAAGTATTCAGGCCTAGTTCTGTAGTATTGGGACGATTGACCTTATTTATGTAAACCACGCACCAAACGAATGCACTCAATTCAGACATCTGTTTGATCCATGATCGTGTACACTGTGGTCATCCCGTTCAACGTTGAGCGCAGATAGCTAACACTTTTAGCTTCGACTTGTGGCACCAAGATCAAGAACTTCAGCTGCATGTGCATACAATTTGAACTTTAAAATACAGATTGCGAGGATTGTTGAAATCCGAATACTAACTACTACTACACCGACGTCGCAAAGCTCCTGCTTCCCCATCGAAGCACTTTAGCGGGCCAGATAGCAGTATCTGCGCCCCACTCCGCCGCTGGCATGGCGCCAACGGCGTGTCTCGCCCAACTAACCACACGGTCAAGAATGCAACGCGTCTCTTGCGAAGAGGCGCGTTGCTTTTAAATTAACCAGAACGCGAGCGCTGTTGAAGCGGAAGAGCGGAAGCATTTAAGCATAGACCTCGCGAGCCCACTTGGCGGCGTCAACGAGGTTGACAAGGGAAGCTATATAGAAGCACATGAGTTTCAGATAAAATGGTGGGAATTGATTCCAACGGACCTTCGGTCTCCTTCCAGCCACGAGTCTTCAGACCACAATCCTATTTCGAAGAATAGTTAGAACTCAGACTCAGGCGTCAGCGTCGTGGAAAAAAGAAACAAACCGGGTTGACAAAGAGTAAAGAATCAGGGAGAATGTCAAGCATGGACTTGAGACGATCCTTGATCTCCTGGGCTCCCGGGACACGGGGAGAGTGGATGTCGTAGACACCGGGGCCGATCTGGTTCGAATAGCCATATTGCTTGAAAGTGTTGAGGAGCTTCATGTCACTCTTGGACGCCTCGATGGAGATGACATCAGCATCAAGACGCTGGATGGAGGGGAAGATATCGTCGAAGTCGGAGTAGCAGAAATGAGAGTGGGTCTGGAGTTGATCCGAGACCCCTGCAGTAGCAAGCTTGAAGGAGTCAACGGCCCACTTGAGGTACGCATCCCAATCGGCACGGCGGAGGGGAAGCTGCCAAAGATACATATTAGTATCAGGTGGTGCATTGAAAATAGATTACTTACACCCTCACGAATGGCGGGTTCGTCAACCTGGATGGCGTTGATGCCAGCCTTCTCGAGATCGATGACCTCATCGCGAAGAGCGAGAGCAAGCTGCTTGGACTGAAGCTCGCGAGAGACATCTGCGCGAGGGAAAGACCAGTTTAGGATGGTAACAGGTCCGGTAAGCATTCCCTTCATGGGTTTCTGGGTCAGGCTCTGCGCATAGCTACTCCACTGGACGGTGATCGGCCCGGGGCGGCTAACATCAGAGACGATGATAGGAGGACGGACGTAACTACCAACGGTGTATGAGATATAAGGTCATGACATGGTAGATCGACAAACTCACCGAGAACCGTAGCTCTGAACCCAAGCGTTCTGGGTGAAGACGAAGCCGGTCAGATGCTCGCCGAAGTACTGAACCATATCGTTCCTCTCAGGTTCACCGTGGACCAAAAGGTCGAGGCCAATCTTCTCCTGGAAGCGGACGACAGCCTCAATTTCCTTCTTAATGAAATCCTCGTACTGTGCATTGGTAATTTCGCCCTTGCCAAGCTTGGCACGAGCCTGGCGAATCTCCTTGGTTTGCTGTTTAATGCTTGGGTGAGTTACATCTCGATAGTAAATGTGGTAGAACATACAGGGAAAGAACCAATGGTCGTGGTGGGGAATTTTGGGAGATTGAGGTGCTTGGCCTGAATCTCTTTGCGGACAGCGAAAGGGCTCTTGCGCTCGAGTTGATCGGGAGTGATGGCCGCGACACGCTTGCGCACAGTATCATCAGACGTGGTCTCAAATTCGCGTCGCTTAGCGATCGAAACCTTGTTGGCCTCGAGGGCAGCTGCAATTTCGGGCTCTTGCGAACCAGAGAGAACAGCAGCGATGGTGGAAACCTCAGCAGCCTTCTCCAAAGCGAAGGAGAACCAATCCTTCTGTTCAGCGGTCAGCTTGGTCTCAGAAGCGAGGGAAACGGGAGTGTGAAGGAGCGACGACGATGTTGCAACGATGACACGGTCTTGGCCGAGAGCGTCAACAGCAGTCTGGGCTAGCTTGATGGCAGCAGTGAAATCTGTCTTCCAGATGTTGCGTCCAGAAACCAATCCGAGGGAGAGAACAATGTCAGTGGGTTTCACGGCATCGATCACTTGCTGGAGTTGGCCGGGAGCACGGTCAAGGTCAATGTGGAGACCAGCGACGGGAAGCTTGGCGACGAATGAAAGGTTGGAGTCGAGGCGGGAGAAGTAAGTGGTGAGAAGGATTTTGGGCGCAACGGGGGCAAGAGTGGCATAAGCTGATGCAAACTCTTTCTCGAGAGTGGCGGCACTGTCGAGAACGAGGACTGGCTCATCGACTTGAACCCACTCGGCACCAGCAGCCTTGAGGTCGGACAGGAGGGTACTGTAGATAGGTAGAAGTTTGGGAAGAAGAGAGATGGGCTGGAAACCGGGTTTGGCATCCTTGGCAGCCTTGCCGAGTACCAAGAAAGAGATGGGTCCTAGAACAACAGGGCGGGTAGCAACACCAGCAGCCTTAGCCTCTTTGAACTCCTCAACAGCCTTGTTGAAGTTCAACTTGAACTCAGTGGCTTCAGAGAATTCAGGGACGACGAAGTGATAGTTTGAGTCAAACCTGCATTAGGAAATCGTGTCAGTGATCGTCCATGATGGGGATAGGGACGATTGCCGACAAAGTGTCAGGCGACAAATAAGTCGACCACTTACCACTTCTTCATCTCTGAAGCTGGAACGTCAACACCTGCAGCCTGTCGGCCACGACCCATGGCAAAGTAGACATCGAGGGGTGAGAGTCCGAGGCCAACATATCGCTTGGGGATCACGTTGAAAGCAGCAGAGTGATCAAGGACGTGATCGTACAATGAGAATTCACCACTTGGATTGTGAATCAGTCTAAATTGTGTTGCAGATCGATGACATATTTATCGACAAACCTGGGGACGAAGTCGACGCCCTGGGCCTTGACGCTGGTCCAGCTTGCTTTCTTCACATCAGCAGCAGCCTTCGTGAGGTCATCGGCGGAAATCTTTCCGGCCCAATAAGCCTCAACGGCCTTCTTCACCTCACGGTTCGCTCCTGAGGAAAAGAAGGGGGAATAACGATCACGGTTTGTTACCAGACCCAATGAAAGAATAAGCATACCGATGCGAGGGAAACCAAGAACGCTGGAAGTAACCATGTTTGTTTTTTGGGGGGAAGGAGAAGGAAAGAGAGGAAGATGGTGGTACGATGCAGAAGAATCCTTGCTCAAGATTGCGACTTTTACCACACGCGCACGTGCTTGACCCTGATAATCGATAAATCGATCAAACACGAACGCGATGGGGGGAAAAACTTGCCAGCCCGAACCAAGGTTGAAATGAAATTTTGGTGAGGTTCATTGCAGCCAAAACACCATCGTTAGCAGTTGCGACGTATCAGGAATACGCTGTGCAGGTCGTTAAATAAATAAGATGTGTCGAGCTCAAAGGAATGTTCTGAAAAATGGCGCGATGATTTATATTTTCTGGGCGTCCATAATTTTCGGCCGATAGTATGGTTTGAACTTTGAACGATGATCGCAAGTTCCTGTCGAGAGCTCGAATCTTGTTAAGTACAGTAATTATAACTCGGTTAAGCCCAAATATCGTTCTCAGATCTTACGAAAGACCTTCAGACTGACATAAATCTATAGTTATATATATATAGTGCTGTATGGTCCACTGAACATACAAAAGCGCAACATCAGATAAAAAACATGGCACTACTACTAGATACTCGCATATACTATACTAACAAAAACAACAATGCCTGCAATGTCTTCAAGATGACCCACTGCCAGCAGAGAGGGCCTTGATTCGCTCGAAAGCCATGCGGATTAACTTCTTGCGTCCATTTGTGGATTGCTTGATTTTTGGTTTGAGTGATAGCTGGAGTTTACTCCTAGGGGAAGCAGGGCTTATGACCGGTTGATCCAAGTGTTCACCCTCTGGCAAGTCAGGGACTTCGATGGCAGGATCGATGGCATGGGTGGCAGGAGTAATAGGCCCATCACTTTCTGAAGCGGAACTGGACGAGTCGAGTGCTCCCGAGTTCGAGGAGGATGGTGCAGGGTTCAGGTCGATTACTCTGACGGTGGGCACGTTCGTTGACGGTGATGGCGGAGGGTGATCATCTGCTGGGCTGTTGAAGGCATAGATTTCGTCCGAGCTGAGAGAACTGCCTGATTCATCACTGGAGTCGCCGAAAAGTGTGTCGTCAGGTAAGACCGCCGGAGCAGCGCGGTACGCATGAGAGTACGACTTCACGGCTTTGCGAACTGCCGAGCCAGCGGTGGAAATCTCGTCCTCCGTCATAAAGAATGTATCCGCGTCCAAAATTTCCTTGCGCAGTTCCGCCAGGGTGATGCGACATAGAGGGTTGATGTTGAAGATACGTTTTAGTATTGTATTTGCATCATGCGAAATGGGAAGAACTTGTCGAAGGAAGTCTTTGTCATGTAGATACGCGGCAAAGCATTCGTCCTTGGTAGTCGCATAGCGCCATGGGTTCCGACCAGAGATCATATTGGTAAGGATAACGCCTAGTGACCAGATGTCGCTGTGTCGAGTTGAGTACCTGCCGACAGTCAGTTCCTTCCCAATACATTCTGAAAATTGTGGCTGACATCAGTGACAAGCAGCCAACGACTGCCAGCGAGACTGACCTGGACTCATGTAGTAGGAACTACCGCAACCGAAGTCCTTCGAGACGTGACTGTCGATGGAAAGACCAAAGTCCGCCAGACGAACGTCGGTACCACCATCCGAGCAAAGCACATTCTCGGGCTTGATGTCACGATGAAAGACATTCTTCCCATGGCAATAGTCCACTGCGTCGATAAGCTGCACGAACGCGTCCTTCACGAGTTGCACGTTGTTGTGGAAGATCTGAGACTCCGTGATTGCTGCAAAGAGGTCCCCACCAGTACAGAGGTCCAGAACAACGAAGACAAACTTCCTGTCATATATGACGCGGTGCAATGTGACAATATTGGGATGATCGCAGACCAGTTTGTGAAGGGTGAATTCTCGATTCTGAAAGTCCTCCTGATAAGAGCCCCTTTCTGGCCTGAACAGACATTTGACCGCAAAGAAGGTTTGTTTACTGCGGGGCGAGGTGACGTCGAGGGCTCGATAGACTTTGCCGTATGCACCAGAGCCTAAACTTTCCAGAAGTTTGAGCCGACCATCGTCGATGAACTGTCCGCTTAAATCGGGCATGGAGTCGGTAACAGCGACGTGGACCATGATGAACGAATAAGAATCTAAAAGAGCCGAAGGAAGCAAAGTGGTTTGAAGAAGTGAAAACGAAACAAAAAGTGAAGATGAAAGCGAAAAGAAAGAAGTGGACGATCAGATCCCAGATCGCTGCATTTTTATGGCCGGTGGCTGACGAGATCGTCAATAGGAGGTTTTGGTCGAGACATGGTTGAAAGTTGGTGGTCAGGCCGACTCAGGCGCGAGTCCGACAGCGGCCTGTCCACGAATGGACAGGGACAAACAAGGGCGGTGCAGATAAACAAAGGCGCTCAGCGTAGTGAATCAATAGTGAATCAATAGTGAATGAACGAGCATACTGGTCCATCCGACGCGTCTTCCGTTCCATTTCGCTCCCTGATAGACAGACATCGACAACGGGAGACATTTTGGATCGCAAGATAGGATTTATCACGATGAATACACGTCGTGGTTTGTCCGAGTTGTCGCCGTTTTCTCCGCCTTCGGGTCAAGCGGCCCGCCCGCCCACTCTGAGACTCTTAATCCAATCTCGGGGCGAAGGCCAGCTTCCCATCTCTCGACGATAACCACCCATGTCTGATAATCCGTCGTTCATCTTGCGCGCCATCGAGGATGTTGTCTATGAGCAGAGGCCTATTCCAGAGAGTACGTCCGCGATCCAGTTGCATTCAATACTTCTGATTAACCACAAAATTCCAGTCTCTGGCAGCGATGTTCTCGTTGAAGTGAAGAAGACTGGCGAGTGTTTTGCTCCGGTTCCTGTCTCATAGTATGCGAATTTACATTATATGTTGTGTCGACTCGCAGGTATCTGCGGCTCCGATGTGATTATTTCACTATTTGAAGTGCTTCTGGATCTCACATGCGTCCCCAGGTACATTACCTAGTGGAAGGACGCATCGGGGATTTCATTGTCGAGAAACCTATGGTTCGTCTATCCGATCCATGACATCTCGCGGCACAGCGTGCTTGAACGTCTGCGTAGGTTTTGGGCCATGAATCTGCTGGAATCATTTCCAAAGGTCAGATTTCACGACCCCGTAGATGAAAGCTGTCTTTAAAGTAATGACCCAGTGGGACCCGATGTGAAACACCTTAAAGTTGGTGATCGAGTTGCAATGGAGCCTGGCGCGACCTGTCGTAGGCCAAACGCAATTGGTATTCGCATACTTTGATTTGACCTCAAATACCAGGAAAATGCGATGCTTGCAAGGCTGGCCGATACAATGTGGGCAGTATTGATATCATCGGTTTCCTATGTCCCTGATGAAGAGGATCTCCAGCTTTGCCCTGACATCATCTTTGCCGCCACCCCGCCCTACGATGGCACTTTAGGTCGATACTATCGCCTCCCGGCAGATCTTGCATTCCCTCTTCCAGATAACGTTTCCCTTGAGGACGGTGCCATGGTGTGTAGACCATCTACGACGAGACGAGGACAGGCTCTGACATGACAACACCAGATCGAGCCCCTCGCAGTGGGCATCCACTCTGTTTCCAACCTTGGTAGCTTCCGTGCAAACCAATCTATCGTGATTTTCGGTTGTGGACCAGTTGGGCTCCTGTGCATGGCTGTGGCCAAGGCTCTCGGCGCGTCTCGAATTGTAGCTGTCGACATCATTCCTACCCGCCTTGAATTCGGGAAGAATTACGCGGCTACCGATGTCTATCTCCCGCCGAAATTCGCAGAGGGAGAAACAAAGATAGAATACAGCAGGAGAAACGCCGAGAAGATGAGAGTGGACCTTGGAATCGAGGAGAGAGGGAGAAAGGCGATTGACCTTGTCATAGACGCCAGTGGAGCAGAAGTATCGATTCAGACCGCTCTTCACATCGCTAAATCAGGTGGTACTGTGGTCCAAGTACGTGTCTCTCTTCGGTAGTGTATGATACCCCGCTCATTTTCGCAGGTCGGAATGGGGAACCCTAACGTGACGATCGACATCAGTCAACTGACTGTGAAGGAGCTGAATTATAAGGGTTCATTCCGCTACGGGGTCTGTAACCGCTCCTTCGCATATCTCGCTGTTCAGCTGATGGAGTCCATTAGGCTGGGGACTACCCCCTTGCTATCGCGCTCGTCGCCCAAGGCAAAATAGATTTAAAACCGCTTGTGACGCATCGGTATGTCTATTTCCACATAGCTTCCAATACTTCATGACCTCATGGATTGTAGGTATGCTTTCGACGAGGCTGTTGTTGCATTTAACGCCACGCGTGCCGGAAAGAGTGAAGACGGAAAGGGTGTTATAAAGGCGATAATCTCTGGCCCTGACTTCCCTGCGGATGCGGCTTGAAGACCACCATCTGGCACGATCCAAAGAATATGTATTTGTAATGTATACAATTTTGAGGGTGGCGCTTTCTGTAGGGGCCAATTAGTAGTTGCAATAGGGACATTTGACGGGGAATGTCAATGACTTCTATCGGGGAATGGCAGTGACTTCCACCAGGGATGCGTCTCCGAGCAGTTCGATACCAGTGGTGGCGACGCGCCCAGTGGCGGTATAGGAGGTGTAAACCTAAAGCTTCCAGACCTGCTTCGGAGGGATTTCCATTTCACGCAAGACGCCGCCAACGGGACCTTGCGAGAAGTTGCGGCCGTATGGCCCGGCAATTGCACTGATCATACTAGAATATTGTTGGTTGAATGGGGTTTGATAACGTTCAGACGTAACGGAGAAACATACGGGTCAGGTCCGCACACAAGGAAAAGGGTGTTTCCGTTAACTGGTTTGGCAGGTTGAGTCTTCCCAAATATCCTGGTCCACCAAGAATCCTGGGCATTGTAGAGACCTAAGGATTGCTCGATAGCCAGGCGTCCTATCCGACCAACTTGGGCTTTTGGTAGGTGGGGTGGAGCGGCTGGACCATCAAAAGAATCGACGAAGAGTCCTAGGCGGAACCTTCCTGGGTTCTCGGCAGCGTAATTGGTGAGGGGGTCCATAATGTGTGGAGGCGGGATATCTGCGGGAGTACGGGAAGAATGGAGAAGAGTAAAGCGGGTATTTTGGTCGGTTTGGCGAGATATCACTGAATGGAATAGTTGATAGAATGGAGTGATGCCAGTCCCACCAGATATCTGAAGTGCGACAAAAGGTTAAGCAAATGAAAGTTTGAGAGACAAGTTAGGGCATACCATCACAACCTCATCCCAAATACCTTCTTTCCAGGGCCATGTTGCCAGAGGTCCGCGAAGTTCGATTTGTTCTCCTGGCCTTTTTGTATGCAGCCATCGTCCGACCTCACCTTTGGGGTATTTCTTAATCCAAAAAAGCATGCAACCCCGCTCATCGATTCCCTCCAAGGGGGTATATGGTCGTTCTACTTGGATATCATCGTCCTTTATGTACACTGACCAAATCGGAGCAAATGTCGGATTTGCGGGGTCATTGGGAGGGAGCAAGTCGGGCGGTACAATAACTTGCAGCAGTTTAGTATCTGGTCCAGATAGCTCGGTTGAGATGACTGTGGCAGGAGTAAAGTGTGACGGAGATAGTGGGGCCTTGGCCGAGGTGGGTGCTGAGCGCGAAGGATCCGGGTAGAAAAAATAGAGAGAAGTGCACCCAATTGCTCCGAGTCCAAGGGCGAAGGTGAGATTGCGAGGGAGATGAGTTCGACGGGGCTGTGAGTGGGACTGCGAGTAGAAGCGGTGGGTTGTACGCCGTAGCTCACAGAGCAGGCGGTGTCCTGTCGAACGGTTCATTGCAAGAAGGCTGTCACAGTCATGTGGTCAGCGCGACACTACGCGTGAGTCACGTTGCTCTTCCTTCTCCCCTTCCCTCATGCCGTTCCAAACTCGAAATCCATACTACCTGCGTATATCGGAGAAGAATGTGCTGCCTTTATATGTGCGCAATGCTAAAGTGTGAAATTCCATGTATTTGACTCTTGGATTAACCTATAGCTGTATCTCGATGAACGGCATCTTGACTGGATGTCTGATATGGTCTTCCAACGTGTCCTTGCCGACCTCCGACCACAGTCAGTGCATTAAACGACAATACCCACCGACTCTGCGCTGACGTTCCATCAAGTATCTTGCCCAAGCTTAAGGCTGAAGCAAGTCTTCTTTACGCATCTGGAGCCTCCTCAAAAAAGCCCTCTGTAGATACGCACCGAGGAGGTGAGGCTAAGAATTTCTGTTGGAGACCGATCCAGCAACTCTTCACACAGAAACTTATCAATTCTGCTACTTCCTTCGCAAAACAGAGCCTCATTCGGTGGTTGTCAAAGTAAGCACAATGTCACTTCTCTTACTTTTTGCGTGAGGTATAGCTATCTCCAGACCAGAAGATTTGTGGCAGTTCCTCCCCAGATGCGTCCGGAAATGCCTCCTCCGCCAGTCCCATCCTCGTCGAAGCCACAGCGCGGAAAGAGAAAGGTTAAACCCGGGGTATCCAAAAGTGCAGGTGATGGTGCACGGAAAAAGCGTAAGACAAAAGGGAAGGGAAAGGCTCCCGCAGAAGAGGAGGACCTTTCAAGCTCCGGTGGGGAACATAATGACGATGCTATCACCGGCCAGCCTCGTCGTTCGACAAGAGCCACAAAAGTCCGAGTTGGTGGTTATCAAGAGATCGAGGATGATAACACTCAAGTTTCCCGTCCCTCTGATCAGGCTGATCCGACCGCTTCGGTTGATGAGGCACTAGATGCTATGGAGGTTGATACTGTCGATGACCCCGAGACACAAATTCATGCACCTTCTACAATGGTGGTAGACCTCGAGCTGGAAGAAGAGGAAAAGCCCAAGCCAATATTACAACTCCGATACCAAGGCTTCGATATCTATGGTCACTGCTTGTGCATTGTCGTTGAACCTTGGCCTCCAATCCGGTCCATGTCCAGGGTGCCTTCGATCTTTGCCCGGCCAGCAAACAGAGCACTGAGCATTGCACCTCCTGATTTCGTACCTACTCGAGATCCTAACGCGCGAGCGAGGACACCACTCTTCCTCCCAGATGACGACAGAGAACGGAGCGAAACTCCAGCACCTTTCCAAGGTCAACGGAAGTATACCCCTGCATCATCCCTCCTTGACCCAAATTTCCTGGAAGATTCAGACGACGATGACGAAGGTGGGATGATGGCTTTCAGCCAGGTATTGAATGCTGCTGGTGATTTTCGCGCTGGAGCTGCGGACGATGACGAGGACATGGACAATGCTATCTTTTTTGGTGACGCAGACGAGGTCAGAGAGCTGTGACGGTGTTCATTATCCGGTGTACAGTATATCAAGATGTACCAATATTATAGAGGATTAAATGCTATAGGAAGGAAACCTCTATTCATGCCCGACCAATCTCCTTCAAAATTTCTAGCTTCCGTGTTTCAGATACTTCTCTGAAACCGGCGTTTGCCATTTCGAAGAGGCCGTGTCCTCCAGAGAGTGACCGAAGGCGGTTGGAATAGTCGAGCATCTTGCTGAGTGGGGCAAGTGCATGGACGGAGCGCCTTAATCTCGGCGAGCCTGAAGACCCAGATGAGTGTGTTCCACCTGACGGGGACAACCACGAAGGCGGGATGTATACTCCATCCTCGGGATATCCTCCGACCTCCTCACTTCCGTCTGCAGCCATCGCTGATCCTGTTCCGAGATCCAAGACCTCGCCCCCATGCTCTGTTAGGTCCTTGACGACCTTGCCGAGGCTGTCCTCGGTGACTGATATTTTAATATGGACGAACGGTTCCATCACCGGACCAACGCCCGCGTCACGAATCCGATTGCGCAGAATGACGGCAGTTGCACCCGTCAACATGGAAACGGACGCATTGGAGGGAAGAGCAAAATCTTTCAACCGAATGCGCAGGTGGGACATTGCTAGCGAGGTATTGGGAGAATTTGAGAGGGCGCTCGCAATTCCTCGAGAAATATAGCACTTGGGTGTTCCTGTCATCGACTCGGGGGAGGGCAAAGCGTGGCCCGCCTCATCGACAACAAGGTTACCATCCCATATAGGATCCCCCATTTCGCCGTCCGCCAATGCAGAAACCTCAAGGTTGACATAGATCTCAACATGCTTACCCCCGGCATCTGTCTGCCAGATGTTGGAGTTGGGAGCAGCTTCTCCGTAGCCCAGTCCTTCCCTGTAGCTGACACGTCGTCTGCCGACTTCAAACCGTGCGTTCCATTCATCTCTCAGCCTCCCCTCGACGATCTCGAGGTGGAGAGCACCCATCCCGTGGATGAGAATTTGGCCTTCCTGCATATCGACACGAACGGAGGGGTCCGTACGGGCGAGAGATTCGAGTGCTTCTTGCACGGGTTCCAAGTCGGCATGCGACTGGGGAATGATGGAAGCAGCGATGACGGCTGCAGGCGGCGTAATCTCGCGAAGAACAGAGCGTGCTGATGTGGGAGTTGTATTCGAGACCAATGTGTCTCCGGTGCGCGTATACTTGAGTCCTAGGATAACACCGACCGAACCAAAAGGAAGCTCCTCTACTTCCTCTACTTCGGATGCGTAAAGGAGAAGTAGCTTGGAGACGCGCTCGCGTTGGTTCCTAGTGGTGTTCAGGATGACGCTCTGACGGGTAAGTTTGCCTGCGGAATTATAAGTTAACGGTGGTTACAGGACCTAGGATGCTTTGAAATACCCGAATAGACTCTGACAAAGGTCATCCACCCCCGCTTCTTGTCCCAGGTAACTTTCCATGCGAGCAATCTGAGCGGGGCATTCTTTCCCTGCGGATCATGGGGTACATCAAGTGGACTAGCGAGCAGCTCTCCGACATAATCCATGACCAGGTTCGTTCCAATGTCTTTCATGGCTGAGCCACATAGGACAGGGAGGATTTCGTTCTTTATCGTTGCTTTACGGAGATGGCGTATGATGTCCGAACTGTCGACGCTGAGATACGAGGTGGGACTAGAAGGCAGGTTGAGAAGCTGTTCCATCAGCTCTTCAGAGAACATCGATAGGTTTTCCAAAAGCTGGGTGCGGGCCGGAATTAACTCTGGGAGGATGGGGTGGGAGTCTGGGATAAATTCCAGTCCAGCGAGAGTCTCATTATCTCGTGGAAGAGGGAAGCAGGTTGCTGAGCCGTCCTGATCCCATTTCCAGACTTGCCATTTCACGAGATCTACCAATCCCTGAATACCGGGTTCCGCTTGAGCGTAGTGACGAGGATCAAAAGACGCTATGGGGAGGGTCAAAGCCATGGGATGGGGATGAAGCCGATGTGACAACAGAGACGTGAGGGAGGCTTTGAACGAAGCGCCTGGTCGGTCAAGCTTGTTCAAAAACATGATCCTCGTAGCCACGCCATACCTTTACCATGAATAAGTTAGAGAGACAGATCAGAGCAGCGTATAAGCAATCTCACCTAGACCACGCACCTGTCCAACTGTCGCCAGACACCTTTAGTTTGAGCCTCAACACCTTCAACTGAGTCAATGAGGACAACAGCGCCGTCCACGACGCGACTAGCACTTTCAACCTCCATTCCAAAATCTGCATGTCCCGGAGTGTCTATAAGATTGAAGGTCCAATCCTTCCACTTGACTGGAATGCTCGCAGACTGGATAGTAATCCCGCGTTCCCGTTCCGCAGGAAGAAAGTCAGTTGTCGTGCTCCCGGTGTCCACCGAGCCTCGCATAGACAGGTAGGATGACTTGAGGAGAATAGATTCTGTCAATGTGGTTTTACCCGAATCTATGCAGAATCCAGATGTAAATAGGTGGCTGGTTCTTCAACTAGAAGACATACCGATGTGGGCCACCAGGGCCATATTCCGGATTTTAGATGGGTCATGTCCTGTCGCCTGTGAATAGGCACGAAATCCGAGCTTTAGTGTGCGAGACGGGCAGCAGCGCGTCCATCGGAATACTGACATGAGCCAGGTGCTAAAACATGCCTTGGAGCTCAGTCTGAGTATACCAAGATTTTTTGCGCATTTCGAAAGTCTTTGGAACCTAACAACGGTAAAGAGACTCTATTGTTTACCACAACAGCTTGAACAATGCAGACATTGGCTGCTCTTTCTCCAAACCACCAGAATGGCTGTAGACCCTCTCGATAAGATCCACGAAAGCATTCAGAAACGAGTTGTCGAGCAAACTCACCCCCTCCAAACCATCCCCAAGGCCACAGGCGCTCCTGGTGGCAAAATACCCAATACACCACTCGCTGTCTCCACCATCGCCTTTCTCCTGGGAGGTCTATTCTCACTAGGGACTTTGACGTTCATAGTGGGAGGATTTGATACCTACTGGTGGTCAACTGCCCAGCTTGGCTTCTTTGTAGCTGCATGGGCTGGCTTCCACTGGGCAGAGTTTGCTGTGACCGCTGGATGGAATTTCGAGAAGTGTAGTGTGGACTGTGAGATAATAGTCTTGTGCGCATGTCTACTATTTCAACTGAAGCCCCGCAGCGTTCCTCCTTGATAATGGCTCCATGTATCATATCGCGAACGGGACCGCGCTCGCGGAGTATCTCATAACACTCTACTTTAAGCCGACTCTCAAATCATACCCATATGTTACACTCATCGGTGAGGCATATGCTGTTGTTCTGATCTTAGTCTTATGAATGCAATTCCAGGAGTAATCTTCGTGATTTTAGGCCAACTTTTGCGATCTGCAGCTATGATTCACGCCTCTACCAACTTTTCACATACCGTGGCCTTTCGAAAGCGCGAAACCCATAAACTCGTCACTGACGGTGTTTATGCGTAAGTTTTGCTTATTTTTTTTTTTTAGAAAGAGGATTGATTCTGATACATCAAGAACAGCTGGTTCCGCCACCCATCTTATGCTGGATTTTACTACTGGGCACTAGGGACGCAACTTGCTCTTCAGAACCCCCTGACATTCATTCTTTTTGCGATTCTCCTGTGGAGATTCTTTTACTATAGAACTAGAGGTCAGTGTCACAGTTCTTGGCCAATCTTCATCTCACCCATGCACCCTTCAGCCGAGGAAAATGCCCTTGTCAAATTCTTCGGAGACGATTACGTGAAGTATCGGAGGAACGTTGGGACGAAAATTCCCTTTGTTCCTTGATACTGTCAGTGTAAGGGAAAGTGCAGGCAATATTGAATCATATGTAGCGTCAAACTTGAGTATTCAAAACTGATTTCAATGGTTTCGGGGACGGGCTCCATGATGATCGCGAAAATCATGGTCATAACAAAACGAGCAGCATACAACATGGTTGTGTATATATGATCACCAATATGCTCAACGTCTACTCGGCCTCGGGGATTGTGCCCTTGTTCGAAACGTAGATGCCATCCAAGAATTTACGGATATCCTTGTTCCGTACTCTGCAGATTCCCTGAATCGAGGCAGCTATCGGTAGACGGGTCAGAAAATACAACTGGAACGTTTAAAGACGGAGAAAAAACGAACCAGACTGTGACACCATGTCGATGTCGTTACCCACGAGGATCAGCTCATCCTTCTGTGCTTTTGACTCGGCGACAGTGACGCCGTTCAGCATACTGACGTGTCGCACAGTCTTGAAAAACAAGTTAGGAAAAGTAAACAACCAGACGCAGAATGGACAAACTTTTTCGCCCAGGAAATTGCGAATCTCCACCTGAGTGCCGTCGTTTTGGATGATGCAGTTAATGGGGAAATGGGCATACACGGCCCGCATTTTGTATTCGAATCCCTATAGCGAGTAGAAAGGCGTAAGCCTGGGTTCCCTCAAAGCAAGTCAAAGGCGAACCTTGGTGACACCAATGACCATGTTGTTGATGAGAGTTCGGATCGTACGGAGGCAGGCAACGTGTTTACGACCGCCCTGCCAGACAGCCAGTGTAACTTTCGTAGTTTTGCCCTTCAGCAACCGGATATCCATGTTGACATGACGGACATTCTTCGTCAGTGTTCCTCGAGGCCCTTTGACGATAATGACACGAGACTTGATGGAAACCTCAACGTTATCGGGGATTTCGAGTTCTTCGGTCTTGAGGACGTCCCGCATCTGGAAAAATAGGCTGTGAGTGTCGATTCAAACAAAACTGGCCTTGTCATCCAAAGTCTCTCCCCGCCATCCATTGCTTCCAAGTGGCGAAATTGCTCGAAACCGGTCTTGAACGGATGGCAAGAGCAGGGAGACTCCAGATAATCACACCCAACGACAATCGGACGACGTTACACACCTTGAGCGATAATTTTGAGGGGTGTTGGGCGGACGGTGGATTTGATTGACCAAGTGGCGAGGGCGGCTGACATAAGTCATGCCCATTTCGGTCAAACGCCACGTTTTTTTCAGACGCCTCGGAGAACGTAGCATCCTCCTCAAGAGTCAAGTCACTGTTCACTTTAAGTCCATTTAAAAAAACTACATGTATTTTATACAAACGGATGCTTGAAAAGAGAGTAATACGATCCCTGCCCCGCCTGTGGGTGGCCATTGTGGCACTGACCAGTCTTCGGGGTCCGGAACAACAGGGTCGGAGCTTAAAAAGGAGCTCATTGTCATCTGCGTGCTCCGACCATCTCTTGCAGCAACCACCACCATCGTTACTCGTTCGTCTTCGCTGTCTCTGGCAGTCTGTGAGACCGATTTGAAACATTAACACGAACTCCACAACTCGCTACTCTCTAACTCTTAGCAGTGATAGTTGTGCTTCCTGGCAGTTACGTCTTTTTGAGACCTTCTTCAATCAGCCCTCTGCCTCGTAACCCTCCTGCCATAAGATCGCCTGGCATGTCTCTCTATTCTCACCAGCACTATGGACAGTCTTCATACCCGAGCTTTAACCAACCTCCTGCTCACACCGGATATCAGTATCAGTACCAGCAACCACCACCGCCACCACCTATTGCCCCTCCTCCCATCTTTCAGCTCGATCCAGTCACCTTTCGCCGGGACTATACCAACCGCCTCGCTGAACTAACAGTCAACTCTAGGCCCATCATTCAAAACCTTTCGATGCTCGCTCAAGAATATTCTCGGTATGCCGAAATTGTTGCCCAATGCCTTGAGGCTCATATACGAAGGGTGAGTCATGTCGTCAAGTCATGTGTAGTTTACGCTTTCATGGTGGTCAATGATGTTCGGTCGGCTCGATGCATCAGTTATATTGTATAATGTACCGTAGTCATAGACTTTCATTGAGCAGACAAGTAAGATGGCCCGAAACACAAATGCAACAGATTAATCTGGATGCCGTCCCTTGCCTCGCGCCTTGTTCGCTTTTTGCTCCGTCTGTTAATTTTTCACTTCACAACTGCTCTTTGCCCATTCCGCGGATTGCTGACTCATCATTTTCGTTTGGTTTGATTTCTCTCAGGTTCCTCCTTGGATGAAATTGCCTGCATTTTATCTCCTCGACGCTATTTCGAAAAATGTATACGAACCTTATGCTCGTCATTTTGCAGTTTTCGTCATTCCTTTGTTTCTGGAGACGTATGGACAAGTTGACGAGAATACGCGTAGCAAGATGGAAGAAATGCTCTTGACATGGCGAACAGGCTCTCCTCACGGTAAAGAGCTGTTTGGTGTACCCCCTCAAGTTGCCATTGAACGGGGAGTTTGGGGCGACGGCGGAGCAGGTCATACCGTGAATCCCGCATATTTTACTCCGTCGCCCAACCCACTCAACAACATCACCTTCCAGATCAATCAGGCTTTCTCTTCTGGTTCGGGTCTTATCACAAAATCACAGGTTCTCAGCGAATTGGAGTTCACACTCGGACAGAAGGAACGTGCCCTGCAAAGTAACCCTTATGATACGACCTCTCAGAATCATATAAGTGTTCTGCATCAGGTACGTCACCGTTTGTATTGATTCAATACATAATCTCACTGCCCTCTTTAGTTACGCAAACTCGTTGAAGCGGGAGTATCCCAAGAGGAGCTGCAGCAGATATTGGCACAGCTTCGGACCCTTGTGCGAAGCACTGCACCTCCCCCTGCCCCTGCCCCTCCAGTACCGCCGGTCCAATGGCAACCACAACCATCTTACCCAACACAACTACCGGCCCAACCACCCTTCGCTACTGGCTCTCTCCGCCCTTTCCCGCAGGCCGATACTTCTGTTAACCTCTCTTATCCTTCTGATGCTGCTCACGGTGTTAAGCTCGAAAGCTCGTTATCCTCGATGGCCCGGGCATCCACTTCTACCCCAACACCGGCAGCAACTGGCCCCCCAGCCAACATTGCAAACCTCCTATCAACACTCCTCAAAGCAGGCGTCGTCTCAGCGAATGGAACTCCGTTGGGTGCTGGTGCCACAGCAAAAGAGGAAGCGACCAAGCAAAATCTTGCGGAGAACGATGACCTTGAAAGGGAGGCGGCCCGAGCCTATAGGCAAGCCATTCTTTCGCAGCCAATCAAGTTGACAAGTTCAGATATTACGAAGTCAGTACAATCTTGTCACGCCAGTATATAAGATTAGTGTTACTAACTTTAGTTTGCTATAGGAAACGACCTCAAATCGTAGAGTTCTTGTACGACCAGTTGTCTGCCCAATGTAAACAGTGCGGAATTCGTTTCGCTGACACCATCATCGGCAAGAAGAGCATGGAGGATCACCTTGACATGCATTTTAGACAGAACCGTAAGGCTAATCAGAATGTCGGACGGGGCCATAGTCGCAGCTGGTTTATTGGTGTAGAGGTATGTTGGGTTCGATCGATCTCGTTGTAGTGTGTTCTGATGTATTTCTTTTGAACAGGACTGGGTGCATGATCTATCGGTGGATGCTAAGGGAAAAGGTCGTGCAGATGGTCCTCGGCGTCTCAATCCCAAGGCTGCTGCTGCTGCAGAAGTTGCTAAGCGTGATGCGGAACTGCGAGCCCTCTTTGTCGTTGTTCCGCCAGGTGATGAGGCGAAGACTATATCATGTCCGATATGTAAGGAAACGCTTAAGTCGGAATTCCTCGAGGATGACGAGGACTGGGTGTGGAAGAATGCCGTCATGAAAGATGAGCGGGTAAGCATTCGAAACGTTTGAGTTTACGAATCGATATCTGATCTGTGCTTCTATCTAGGTCTATCATGCAACATGTCATGCGGAGGCAGTAGTGTCGACAAACAGTTTGGCGGCGAGGTTACGGACAGAGCTGGCTACTGGGAGAAGTCGTTCTGCTACACCTGAGGCACAGACTACATCAGGATCGGTGTCACATACTCGCTCAACACCACCTCCTGCAACGTTAAGAGACTCGATGTCCAAGTCCCCGTCCCGTTCTCCTGCAACTGAATCTAGACTCGCTGGAACAAAGCGGAAAGTCGACCAGAATGAATCGACAACTACAGGTGAGGCAGACGGCACGCCACCGTTGAAGAAGATGGCGTTGTCCCAGTTGTCCACAACAGTCTGAACGTGTGTGCGCTTCGTTCGACGCTCACTATTTTCTCGCATGGCATTCATTCGACTCATGGAGGTCTCTCGGCATCATACTTATTCTTTATGTCATTTTCAAAACAACAACGACAACGACCCAGCATTTGTATTTCTTCACAATCCATCTATAGTAGATACAAGCAATACCATTATTTTTGAATATGTATGTCGCGTTTTTGGATGTGTATAAGTGTGAGATGCGTCATTTGAACCAACATCTCTTGAATTCATTCGGCCATCTTTGTCCTGGCCTTTGTTCAACTCCCTCCTTTCACCGATACGACATTTAAGTCAAGCGCTTGAGGACGTTCTTTTGAACTCTATCCTTCACATCAGGCCTACAGAAAATGCCCGTATCAGTACCAGCAATTCTGCCGCACTCATACTACAGTGTCTCGTCGACACCAGGTGCTTCGACCTCGTCCCTCGATTCATTTCCTGCCAGTGGGTCCTTTTCGATCAAGTTATCGACATGACTGGAACCTAGATGCAACTGCAGATCCAAACCCTCAGGATGCCCACCTCCATGCCACACTCCAAAGAATTGACCAACTCGCCAATGAGGATGTCGAGATGCAAGTAAGCACACCGTCTTTAAACCGTCTCCAGCAGTCGTGATTGCTGTGTAACACGGAGATACTGTTTTCGGTGTTCCTTGAGACGGCATAACTCACCGTTGCCTTTCTCAATAGGCCCCAATCTCTGAGAGCTCAACTTTTCTGGTGCTCGACACAAATATCCTCATTCACCACTTCGATGTCATCACGCAGTTCGTGGACGACGCCGAAAGACATTTCCTGCCTGTGATTGTCGTGATACCTGGGGTTGTTATTCATGAACTGGACGGGTATGTATCCTGTACCTTGGCCTCGGAGTGACTTTACTCATGTATATTGCATTTCAGACAGAAAAACCGTGATGGACTGGCGTGGTTTGCAAGGCGTGCCTCTGCTTGGCTCTTGAAGAAGGTGAGGGAGAGAAGGGTGGTGAAGGGCCAAGCCAACGAAGAGACGTGCAAACGGTCAGGAAACTGGAAAGTCAGGGATCCTGGCGAGGTGCGTCGTAAATCATTTTTTAAATCTGATATCTGGCATTCTGAGTAACACCAGGATTTCCGAACGAATGACGAACTCATAGTTGACTGCTGCTCCTACTTTCGACGCTATCGACGAACTTTTCTATGCAGCGCAGATATCAACCTTTGTATTGATGCTGAGAAGGCCACGACAGGTATAGAATACGTTTTCTGGATTACAAGCCCGATCTCACGTTCTGTTAAAGGAATACCAACCATCTCTCCCACACAAAATTGGAGCAGTCAGGAGATTGCCTGGATTTTGTTCGGAGAGTATGGCATAGATCTCCGCCGCTTTGAAGCGTATCATATCAGTTACAAGGAGTCAAACAGTAGCCTGAAGAAACAACCTTCTCCGGCAATGGACGATGATATGATGATGGTTGACGATGATCCCTCCGTGTCCGAAGTCCTCGACCCCAGTCACGCACTTGACCTCCTTCATATCCAGGTCACTGAGCACTTCACAAGGTTATTTGTAGAGTTGGTGGCTCGTGTTGGGGGTCCCGAGATCCACCCAAGGGGCAAGACAGACGATGGCTCTGCGGCGTCTCGATACGCGCCACGGTGGCAGAGCAATAGACGTCATTATTCCGAGTGGACGATTTCCGACATTCTGGAGTACCTGAACGACAAGAAGCCTGTGCCTGTGACGAGTCCACGCGTGGATGTGTTCTTAAGCAAGCCGTATTCGGAACGCGGGGCACGCCGAGGACAGGACTGGGCGAGACGGGACTGGGAGGTGGCATTAGAGGGCCTGGCAAAGATTGGAGATGCCTGGGAGGAACCATCCATTCGAGAGTCTCTGAGAGTATTGGACCGTCATGTGGAGGGTATCTTTGCGACCAAAATGCGGCCGACTGGAATCTGAGTTTCGGGGCGATCAGAGTCCGACTTGTTCGTGGAAATTGCAGTGGGTGATAGCAGGTCGGAGGGCCGGAGAAACAGAGGTCTATTTCGATTTTGGGATAGGGGCCGTATATGTATTGTGGGGGTAGACGGGGCTGGGGCCAGCTGCGGCTGAGGCGGGCGAGCGCAGCGCAGAGGTTTGGAATTATCCGAAAAAGGAAATGTTATCTTGGCGTTATTTAGTTTTACAGCAGGGGCGCCGGAGTTATCTTTTCCATTCCCTCTTCCTCCCTTCATGAACCGCCGTCGCATATTTTACATATGTCTCTCCATCCTCGCTCTTTTTCTTGTCGGGACTGTCGTCGTCCTCTCCTCCGTAACATACTATCTTGCTATTAATCCCCGTGCATATCTTACCGAGCTCGAGGTCCCCGTACTGGGAAACACAACCCGCTGGAACGCTACAGAGCATGGCCAGGTCGAGCGCGTCCCCAGAATTATTCACCAGACCTGGAAGACCGACATTCTGCCAACCCGTTGGCAGCCCATATCGCAGGCGTGTAGGGACATGATGCCGGACTAGTATGTTCAATTACCCCTTATCTCGGGAATTCACTCAACCTTGTCCTTCAGCGAATACAACCTCTGGACCGACGCCAGCTCGCGCGAATTCATTGCCACCAACTACCCATGGTTCCTTGAGACCTTCGATGGCTACATCTACCCCATCCAGCGCGCTGATGCAATTCGATACTTCGTCCTTCACTTTTATGGCGGTGTATACATCGACCTCGACATCGGCTGTTTACGACCCATGGACCCTCTTCTAATATACCCCGTCGTCCTTCCGAAAACCATTCCTGTTGGTGTCTCTAACGACCTTATGTTCGCCGAAAAGGGTCATCCTCTGTTGGAGCAGACCATTCACAACCTCGTCACCTTCGATCACTCGTGGATTCTCAATTACCCCACCGTCATGTTCTCCACTGGACCCATGTTCCTATCGGCACAGTACGGCCTCTATACATCCTCGCATCCCACTACCTCCGTGGACGAAGTCCGCATCCTGCCTAAGTCAATGTACGGCAAGAACGCAAAAGAAGGGGAAGCACCCCACTCGTTCTTCTCTCACTTCTACGGAAGCAGCTGGCATGCGGATGATGCAGCTTTCATTGGCTTCTTGGGGACCTGGGGAAAGGGGTTGATGTGGGTTGGCTTGGCCATCCTTATCCTGGGAATTATCAGATTGCCTGGCAATAGGCAGAGGAGATACGGCTTGAGGAGAATAGGTGGATATGAAGTTCTCCTCCCTCGCCTAACCCAACATTCAGGTCGCTGGCATCTCCATCTCGGAGGATGGTCAGGCTCATCAACTCAGCCCCCATCACCCGATGGTGACGGTCCTAGTCCAGTGATTGATGCTGAGGTCCCGGTCCTCCATCTTCCCTTTGATGTGCCGCCTTCACCATCATTGTCTGAGACGTCAACCTCTGCTGATCCTTACGCGGGCCGTACTGGGAGCCCCATTGTGGAAGCGTTCCAGCGACTTCGGAATAGGATGGTGTCCATGACCGGCGCCCGTGAAGAAGCTCCGCGTACCCCACTTCGTCCCAGGCGTCAGCGCCCCAGCAGAGGCATCCTCTTTTTTCTTCCCGCAACGTTCACGCAGCCGCAGGACTTAGAGTTGGCAACTCCTATACCTACTCGGATACCTCCCACGAACGATATTTCCCGCGCCTCTCAGCTGCCACCTGAGAAAACACTGTTCCATGAGGATTTGGAAAGAGCTGGAGACCGTCGCGATGAGCATTCAAGATACCCGTCAGATTTGGCATCCAGCTCTCGTTCTTCAGAGGATTCGCAGCTGGTGAATTTGAGCGATGCCCCACCCAGACGAGCCTCGAGCAGCAGCACGTCTTCGAGATCTCGAAGCTCATCCCGCCCTCTGATCTCATGGAACTCATAGATGCACTGTCACGACGAGTTTGTTAACCCTGCATTCCTTTTTGCGCAGTCCCCGATACCCCGACCACATGACCCTGCCCTTCCATTCCCATGGTCCCCTCTTGCAAGTGCTGCTCCTCTATACACACACGATAGGACATAATTTGATTTATTTGCTATGAACTTTAACAAGCTGCTTTCCCATTTCGTTCATTTATTACCAAACCATCGGCGGCTGGTCAGCATACAATACATTGGGAGGAATCTTCTGTCTGATGGCGGACTACCGCGTTCTCTTTTATCTTAGATCGCTTTAAGAACAGCGCTCCATAACGCTGGGACAGATTAACAACGTTTATGATACATACAGGACACTAAGATGATTTTTTTGCCGCTACTGATTTCATACTCATGGATAAAGCGACCATCGCGAGGGCTGACACTCCGTAGGTATAACTTGGACCGAAAGTCCAATAAGATGCGCATGCTGGGTAATGGGTCAGGACGTGAGCGAAATGAATACATACTAAACGTACCCAACAGAGGTCCGATTGCCCTCCCAAGCTGGCCTGACGACCTGAACCTTCCCAGTGCGTTTCCTTTTGTGAGCTGGGGATGCTCCTCAAATGCCTTTCCAGTGTCCGGATCAAATCCCCCTTCGTCGCATTGGAGGGACGCGAACGCCGTCAAAGCGTTAACTACTGTTGCGCTGGTAAATGCCAAGCATACAGCACCAGCTCGGAGAAGGTTCATGGCAACTGTAGGTCTTGTCGATACGAAACTCGGAAACGCAGCGAGCAACAGGAGCCCTATGGCACAGCTCGATACGCCTCGGCGGGCCATAACGCCTTCGCCGATTTTGGACATGGCCCGACGAACATAACCACCCTGCAGGAGTGCGCTTACGATCCCAATGGACCCAATTAGCATTCCATTTTGCTTATTATTCCAGTCGAGTACTGATAGCAGGTTAAACGTGAAAAAGTGGTTGCTTGATGTCAATGACAGTTTACTCACAGTCAAATGTCAAAAATGTTAAAGTAAATTCCATTCCGGAGAAAATTCCAAGGAACCAGAAGTGTAAACGGCGGAGAGACTTTAGTGTCTGAATCCTCTGGTCGACGCTATATTTGTGCGTTGGCTTAGAGACACCATTCCCGGTGCTTCCATTGCCATTTTGCTGAGTTTTACTGGACTTTGTCTTGAGCTCACCCGAATCTTTCGGAATGCTTTTACCGCGGGTTTCTGGCAGGAATACCACAAGGAAGAGGGTCTCTGCCAGCAGAAGCACAAGAGTGAGGATGGCGGGCACAGCATACACATTGAGTTCGGAACCCAGAGAGTCCATGGAATGAGGGAGTGGCTGAGATGCAAAATATGCACCGATAGGTGGCCCGATACAGAAACAGATCGCGAATGCAATACCGACATAGGCGAGGGCTTTCGAGCGGTTGGCTGGGGTGGTAACATCGGATAGGATTGCGCTGTGAGTTGAATATACTTTTAATAACGTGAGTTGGTAAGGTGTGATGAGTGGACGAACATTGCAAGCTGCACATTGCCTTCACTCAATCCACCGATTACACGAGATAGCATATAAGATGCGAACGTCGTGGATTGTATCCACCTGAGTCCAAATGACACCTCCATGAGCCCGATAGCATGTTTGAACTGGAGAACGCGACGCACACAACAGCGGAAAGAATGTTGCCGATCATTGTGATGAGCAGGACACGCTTGCGTCCATATTTATCGGACAGCGACCCAATCTTTGGTGATACAAGGAATTGTAGTGTCCTGGGTCATTGGTGAGATAGACACCGTGTGTAGGACGGGCTTAACCACTCACGAAAACACAGAGCCCATCAAACCGCCTGTTTCGCGTTGATGAACCATATTCGTGAGCTACGACTTGAGAAGACTCACCGAGTAGAACCACATCCCATCTCTGCGAATGTGCGCTTGGTTCGTAGAAAAGGCCTTTGACAAGGGAGACGAACTGCAAGGTCCGTGACAGGAATCCTCTGGGGTTTGAGATTTCACGCTTTCCTAGATCGGTCAGACCCAGAAGCAGACTGAACAATGCCCGCACTACTCACCAGAGTGTACCATTCGATTAAGCGAGGAAAGAGAGGAAGGGGTATAGTAAATGCGAAAAGGTCAAGCACAAGGGATAGAAAGACGATCAGCTCGACGCGAGCCATGGCTGTCTAGTAGATTTTGGGACACGGTCAGACCTGCCAGCGGTATTCGAAACTGAAGGAAGAAGGTCGGGAGAATATTGAAAACCGTGAAATGCTGCGCGCTAGGCTTTATAAATTATTCAGTCGTAAAAGAGGAGTGATCGGGTGTGAACAAAGTGGTCTCGCCAGAAAAGACCCGGTGTCGCGGCCCAAACTACTCTTTGATCGCCATTCGGGGCTCACAGGAATGTCTATCTCTATTCGTACACGTCGTCTTTCTTCTACAAAGCAACGTACATTACTCCCTGATAGTGCACGGCAAAAATGGGCCGGTTAATTAACCCGGGTTAAATAGCGTCAATTTCAGGAATTGTGAAAGTGCCCTGTCAACTAGGTGCCTCCGAAAACGTAGGCTGTAACCTTGCTTTGCCAGGGAAGGGTGGTTAGCTAGGCGCCACTCGTCGCCGACCTTCGGTCGACTCCTCGTGGCGCTGGAGAATGCATGCAAAGTGTAAATACGTAGCATGCACAATAATAATTGCAGAAAAATGGTGGCACTGTCAACATGTTGATTACTATTTGTTTTTTCAGGAATTGTGAGCTGGAGAGACCTTGTAAAGCAAGGTAATTTGGGTTAATTTACCGCGACGTCTGCAAAATGTTTTCCTACTCCTCGAGCACAACAAACATAGTAGCATGAACTTCCGAACATTGTTCTTCCCATCATGCTCTCAACAACTGAATTTTCTCACTTATTGCCTCAGAAACCGCAGGGCCAGCTCTCATGACTTAGATTTCTGTAAGAATTTGACCGTATGGATGATTTAGCTCATTGAAAAAATGTGTATGCAGAAGCAGCCACTGAACGCGAAATCGCGATGTCGATAGGAGAAGGGGAAGACGCTATTTTCCCTCGCGATTGGTGACCGTTTTGCGACTGTTGCCCAGAAAGTATCTCTTGTGCAAAAAATGACGCTAATTCTGGCTAATTAACCCCAGTGAAAAGTCGGTTGAGCCGGATCAAGCACGATCAAGCCAAAATGCCCCCGCAGAAATTTGCTCGATCTCTCTCAGTCTCACTTGACTTTTGGGAATTTTTTCGAGCCATCTTGAGTCAGTCCGAACAAAAAAGTAGCCCACTTGATTCTGCTCGATTACTACATATTAGACCATTTGATTCTGCTCGATTATACTGCTCAATCTATACCCGTTCCACCCCATCCCTTCCCCACCTGTCGGTACATGCTAGACCTCGAAATAGCAACTCTAACCAGCCAAACGGCAGCAGCGAAAGACCCTGTAACGTTCATCAATATTAGCAAAGAAAACAAGAAAATAAATTGAGCATCACGCACCGAAAATAGTCAAGTCGTCGATTTCTATGGGCAAAGTAAGTGAAGAGGTCGAGCGAAAAATGGAGACAACGCACCATGTCTTTTGCAAGGTTGTTGTATCTCTACATCTCCAGCTCAGCGGAGGAACGGCACTGATGCAAGCGGAAACATACTTGTCGATCTTGGGGATTCAGGACATCCCAGTACCGTGCAAATTCCTCCTCAGAACCCTGGTCATTCATTTTTATCCATTCGCGTTTACAGATGCTTCTAAAGGGTGCGGTTTGCTGAGTAGGATTACCGGGAAATGGTGAATCGGCTTACTTTGGGTTATTGGCGCTCCCAGCCTTCGCCTTCTTTGACTTCTTGGGCATGTTTGCAACCGCGGTTCGTTGTGATGAAGAAACTTCAAGTTTCGTAACAGCGGCCTGTAGTGGGCTGCTTGATAATAAGGCTGCCGCTGTTGTCAGCGGGGGCGCGGCATCAGATGTTGAAATGATGGCGGCGTTGGTCGATGTTGTGCATGCCTGGGTGTGAGCTGCCGTGATTGGTGATGCAGTGGGAACAGATTCAGAAGCGGCGGAAGGATGCGACGAAGAAGAGGGTGTCGTGATGGCGTATTCAAGGGATGGAGGGGCCGTAGGAGGTGCACAAACGAGCGTATTCACGGAAGTAGGAGAGCCGTCATCGTCAGGTACAGAACTCATCGTGGGTGAAAACTCAGCTGGGATTTCAGTTGGGGCAGGTGCTATTTCTGACGCTGAAGGAATTGGGCGAGTCGGCGGCATTAAACTGTTTTCGAGAACAGGCATTGGCGTTGGAGGAGGGTCTGATGATGCTATGAAGGTGGCGGGAATGGCGACGGCTGCGGCAACTGTAGGATCGGAAAAGACGGCGGTGCTAAAGCAACGCATATGTTAGTACAATGAAGAAATATCTAACAAGATGACTTACAGGGGACTGAAAGCCTGAAAAATGTGAGCGCTCGGATGTCAGGCAAGGAATATCGGATGTGACGTACCTTGAATTGACTTGGAGGTGATTTTGTCGGGCCAGCTGATGTCTTCGCTTTCTTCATATCACGGATAGTTGAGCTGGATGGGGAAGGCGATCGTTTCAGGACTGATTTGTTTGCATTCGAACCCGATTCGATTTTGATTTTTGGTGTTCGTCCAATGTGTTTCGCGTACCACGACGGATAATTATCGATTGCCACCATATGAGCTTTCCAATTGTTGGTGCCGTAAGATAATTGAGGGAATCGTCGGCACATGTGGTGCTCGAAGTAGTTTGATGCGACGATATTGATTTCTGCCCAGGTCTTTGGGGCTTTCTTGACGTCGTGTAGATACTGCCAGATAGTACGTGCATGCGACCGAATGATCTCCACCGTGTCGGAATCCACAGGCACACCTTGTTCATCCTCGACATACCAGGTCATCGTGTTACCATTCCGGTCTGCTGGATGTACACGAGATATGCCTCTCCCATCTTTCTTGGTTGCCATATAGTCTTTCTTTATCCAGTACTTGACAGCAGGAAAGTCGTCTTGAGCAAGAGATGGAACTGGAAGAGAGGCAAAGTCGGACAAAGAATTCAAAGAGGAGCTCAAAGAGGGTTCCGCGTCGTGAATATGAGTCGCTTGAGATGTTCTATTGGCCGCATATACCCACATATATGAACCAGAAAATCAATCGAAATCGAAATAGCAAAAGAGGAAAGGTTCACCTGATTCTGGTTGAGAGCTTTTCGTTGGCATCTTGCACTTGTCGTTCGATAGATTGGAGATACTGAAAAATTTGGTTGTTCTGGTTGGTGATTTTCTGCATTTGTGCTTCCAAGTTTTTGAATGCCATCGAAAAATCGTGACTCAACATATCTTGATTCCTATACTGCAAACTGTTCATGCTCTGGGACAATTAGACCCTATAAAGCAGGTAAGGAGACCAATTGAGAGCGCCTAAAATGTACCTGGATTGGCGCCATGCTTCTCCGATACACCGACCTGTTGCTTCTTGCTTCGTGGTTCTGCTCAAAAAAGGGCTGGTTCTGATCAATGCAAACAGGAGAAGCAGAGCCCATAGAAGGAGATCCTGTATCCCAGTCCAAGTTCCTTTCTGTGTACGGAGACGATAAAGCACTGTGCTCCATTGATGAAGGGAATGACATAGAGGTGTGAGACATGGTGAGAATGCATGGGACGCGTCGATCGACATAGATCGTGGGAATCACTCTGCGCTCCGAAATTCTGTGCAGAGTCCAATCCTCCATTCGTTCTTTAGCAAAATTATGAACAACCTTCACAACTACGGATCTCTATCTCCTACTTTGACTCATGTTTCTGACTCCGTTGATGAAAACAATGACCCGCTAGACTCTCGGCCTCCTGCACCATCTGCTCAGTCGACTCTGGAAGCAATCCTCGATCACTTTCGCCACTACCGGAGCCTCGACGAGCTTGAACTTCTCCATAACCCTGAATACTGCGCTACCATACGCGATCTCATCTGGATCAATCGCATTGAAACAACGGAGCTGCGTCGCAACGTTCAGGATTTGGAGGACCAGCTTGAGCATATGCAAGCTTACTCAGAGAGACGACTTCAACGGATGGAGGACCAGTTGTTGCGAATGGAGAAAAACATCACGTTCATAGGCCAGGGGGTATCGGAACTGAAGGAAAGTATGATACGTGGTGCGTATCCTTACCAAGAATTTTACATAGTTGCTCACAGTGAATAGATGAACCCCTCCGACACAGTCGTGATTCCTCGCTCAGTGCTTCGGCCCCTCGTCTTGAAGCATATCCTCCCCATTGTCATTGCAATTCCTCGCCCATTCGACGTGCTGATGCTCCTTCAAGGTATCGCGAGTACCGTCCTTCTACCGGCATCTCGAGGACTCAACTAAATCGATTCAATATGGTGCGAAACGGCCTTGTACCATTTCCAAACACAGAATATCACTCGTCCCCTGTCCCCCAACTGTGACTGCAGACTGTTTGTTGTACTTATATTCTTGTAGCCATCTCGTATCCAATCCCAGTTTACACTGATGTATTGTATCCTGTCTTTTCAATCAAAAACAAATGATCTACTTCCTGTCTCCACGAAACCCCTTATGAATCAAATCCACACCTCAATCCTCTTCATCAGGGACATCCTCGACCACACCACCCATAGCAGCGACATCTAATCCTGGCTTCTCCACAACGAAGACTCGATCACTCCACGTAGGACCAAGAATTGCCGTTGAATGTGGTGCCATGCAAACAACAGCCTCTATGCACTGCACCTCAAGAACCCGAAGACCATGATCTCCTTGGTGTTTGCAGGACCATAGAGTATAAGAAGACTCTTCAAGGAGCGCGAGATCTGGGCGGCTATACAAAGACACCATCGCAAGTGTCTTTGTGACTTCAGGTGAAACTTGGAACCGGAAATAATATTTCACCTCTGCAAATTCTAGTTTCCCGTTATGTAGTAGCTGCAGCTCCGTATTTAGATGACTTGGAATACAAAAAGGAACTCTACGAACTCACTTTAACATTTCTTGCAGTCCGTAACTTGAATAGAGGCTTTCGCTCTTCCTTCCAAAATGATCTTGCAACTTGGCCATTGGGGAGACGCAAGCGAGACCAACGTACAATAGATGGCTTCCAGTTAACTGGGATGTCATCTTGGCAAGCAAGGTCATGCTGAAGATATGACAGAAACACATCGGCCTCGGCACTTGTAATTTCGCGGGCACATGAATCCATTGCGCGAAGAAGAACATAGCCATTTCCAAGGCCAATACCCCCTCGTGGTATAAGTCCTTCTTTTCCAGCATCTTTGTCAAGCTTTGGCACCATGGCCTTGAGTGCGTTCACCTCTGCACGTTCCACAGCTCTTCGGGACAGATTTGCATATGGGGCTGAATGTTGTTTAATCTCCTCTGTTAGATTGCCAATGCTCCGCTCCATTGTCCACTGAGAATAGCAGATTCCAGGGCCAATACGAACAACTTCAGGTGCCTGATGAGAAAGAATATGGAGACTCTGTCGAACAAAGTGGATTCGGTCTGCGCGGCGCTGCACATAGAGGGTTTCAAACTCGGCAAGAAATTGAATGAAATGTCGGTGTGCCGCTTGAAGGTGACACTGCATAATACGGCGTTGATAAATTTGGCGAATTCCGAAAACCAGTTTACAATAGGATTGCCAGAAAGGAGTGGGAAGAATACCATAGAATAGACCAGGACCAAGGCCAAATAAATAGAGAAGGAACTCCCATGCCTTGTAACCGCTGTTGATTTTTTCAGCTGGATTTCGTGGTGGTCTGTCAAAGGAGCCAGGAAGATAGGGAGTACATTGGGCAACATCCTTTCCATGAGTTTTCCAAAGATCTCCTTTGAGAACTGCCCACGTCCATGACTGTCGTGAGTCGGTCTTCGAGCAATCAAACTTTCCCCGCCACAGATCTATCAAAAGGTCGGCCAGATTTAAGATCAAGTGCATGATGTCTCCAGGAAACATACGAGGGATGCCTAGAAAGGTCCTGTCCGACAAGCCACTAAATATACTTGGTTTACATATTCCTGTTTCACGGCGATTGGTTTCGAAGTGCTTTTGATTACGGGATGCGACAACACATGCCAGAGCAGTGGTATAGCGTGGTTCATCGATTTCCCGAATGAGATGCGGTGGTATATCGTCGTGTGAACATCCCGCAACGTGATAGTTGTCTGGCTTTGCAAGCACAGGATAGTAATGGGATCCTTTGGGCTCACGCCGCCCTACTAAGCCGCACCAGAGCCTACACCCTGCCTTTCCCAAATGGCCAACTAGTCCATTGAGATAGACCATTCCAGGTCCGTCAGCCGTCGCCAGAATAATATAGAAACGGGAGATAAATTTCTCATCACGGAAAGCGTCCCAGACAGGCAGCCCACCACCCGGCAGTTGGTTGATTGCCTCAACATGATGGAGGCCCGGAAAAAGGAATGATTCGACAATCTTTGGCTTCTTTGGACCAGGAATAACGCCTCCAGGAATAACGTACTTTTTCTTGTAGCGACGATCTGGTGAGAGGTTCATAATAACCCATATGTAAATCCAGCAGTCAGAGACCTTGTTGCGATAGAGTTGTGCACCATCGAACGACATCATGAGAACAGTGTCATGTTCCTTGATATCCTCCTCATGAACGGCCTTCAAAACATCCGTTCCACAGCAAATGTCATCGTACACCTCAATTGATTGGTCTTTGTTGTATCCCGCAAGCAGCTCTTGAGTCCGCCTAAAAAAATAGCCCATATCGGCAGCAGTCTTGGGATGTCGCTTGAGTGCCTGAATCTGGGGAGCGAGAGGGATCGTGTAAAATTGTTGTTTTGGACAATCGGTGAGCGGATCGTTTCGTGGAGTTCCGCATTCTGGACAATGCTGAAGGTTGGAAAAGGGACCAGTGTATGCCATACATGTGTTGGGGCACATGTCAGAGATTATGGGCTTTACGCCTGTGAGGTTTGAAATCCGACGTTTGATCTGGTCATAAGAAAGGGGTTTCTCATTGTCCGGAAAAGCAATCCGGATGGCGTCAATGGTATCGGCATAGGTTTCCTCAGACGAGTTAATTTGGGCAAGGAATAGACGCAGGCAAAGCAGGAGATTCTTGTCATTTGTCTCATCGAGATCCAAAGGTGATTCCACGGGATCGAGGAGAGCGTCGACGTCGTCTGGAGAAAGATCACCGTTATGGATTGATGCATGTCGAATTGAATCAATGAATTCCTGGGCAATGCGAATATCCGCAAGATCGCTAAGATTCGTTGGGTCACTGCCGAGATTTTCGTGCACAGTATCAGGGTCCGGATTGAGATTTTCAGAATTGTCGTCAGAATTGTCTACTCCGAGACCGTTGCCTGATTCGTCCGCAAGACTTCCCGGGTCAGCAGAGGGCTCGTCAACAGTGGGTGGTATTGGGGATGTACGATTTGGTGCTGTGAATTCAGGCGGTGGCTATAAAACTTGTTAGATTCAGACAACGTCATTGAGAAGTGAAATGCAATACCGAGTGTGGCTCTTCTTCCTGCAATTCATGATTGAAATATACCGGTGGAACATAGGGTTCAGGATTTTCGTTGTCCTCCTCGATTGCACCAGGAATAGGAGCAGAGGAATGAGCAGATCCCCCACGAGAAGAACCTGGCATATTGATGATTCCATTCCGGTACGGTCGATGGTTGTACCAAGTCGTGCTCGGGACTTCTTTGAGAACTTTGCAATAACGTGCACAGTTACAAAAGTATACGCGATTCTTGCCACGACCAGAAGTTGTTGCCATTATCGCTATGCAAGTTTCGATACGTTTGGGGACAGGTCAAAAAGCTGTGTATTTCGAAGGTCTAAATACAGTACACAGATTTGCATGTCGATCAAGGCCATCGAAGTCGAAGTCAGGCTGAGTTGGGTGGATGAAATGGGCTGAGTGACGTCGTTAGATGTTAAAGACGTCGAAGCTGAAGCTGTCGAAGATGACCTGAACAATTCCCGCTCGATCCCGCTCATTTGCATCTATTTGGCTTGATGGTGCTTGATCCGGCTCAACCGACTTTTCACTGGGAATTAACGCTAATCAGCCTCCGATTTGACGCTAATTAGCCAGAATTCACCCAAAACGTCCTTGGGTTAATTAACCTTAATTTCTGAGGGTTAATTTGACCTGGGAGGTGCTTATGGGTTAATTTACGGTAAGTTTGGCTGGTCCGCGAAATTTGCCGTGCACTACTCCCTGAGTCAAATGCAGACGCCTTCACACGTCGAGCTCTTCAGCTTCTTCAATAACTTCCTCAACGTCCTCATCAGGAACCACACCAGGCTCCACCCCTCGATATTTTTGGTCTTCTGCGGCATTCGTGAGATTGGTCTGGAAGTGTGAACTTGTTTCCGTCTTGGTAATTTCTCGCAAGGCCATTGTTGCGTAGCACGCTGTTCCGAGCGTGATGTTTATCTGAAGAGCCATGAATTTCCCGTCTTCCACGATAGCTGGAGCGTCGAAGCCAAGCAACTTGTCCTCGTCGGCCTGAGCAAGAGCAACATCGGGATCCGTGTATCGCAGGACAGACCAAGAAAGTTCCTTGGGAAGGTGAAGGATGGCACGATAAGAACCGTTGAGGGTGTAGTCCCTACCACGATAGCAGTCCGGTTAGCCATCGACACCCAGAACCGCCGGTTAACTCTCACCTTTGTTTCCGCACGAAGTTTTCTGGATCTAACCCATCCATCCGCAGGTATTCCCTGTATTTCTCTCCTAATGCTCCACCGGGATAAGCAACATCCGTACCGGGCAATGGCATGATCACGTCGAAGATGGTGTACTTGTCCAAGTCCTCTTCGGTCAAGGTCTTGATACGAGGAGCGACCCAAGGTTTCCGAGATTTCTTGCGATAACCAGAATTTTCCTCTGCGTAGCTGTGAGGATCGACATTCTTCACTCAGTCAAGCAACATACCTGTCTCTTCAACTTCGGCCTCTGCGTCGACCGCTTTGTCCTCGGTTTCGCCATCAACCACCATGCTCTGGTCAGCACTTGCATCAGAGTCAAAAACCAGGTCACCGACGACAGGCTTATCAGCGCCGTATGTACGAATTCGCTCCGAAACAATTGCATTCCAGACATAGGACTGGTATGCATGGATATACATCAATCGAAGGTTTCGAGGAATCTGAATGATGCACATCAGGGTCACCGCACGGCATCCACAACATGAACCAGAATCATACCGTTGAGAGTGCTCCCATTGCGTTACGAGTGTCACCGCCCTGCTTTTTGAAACTTTCCAAAATGCAACGTTCCGCAACTACTCTCCTAGGCATGAGCTCCAAAGCTTTGTCGAGGTCACCATCCACAAGCCATGCATCTCGGGCAAGACCAACGTCAGGGTGTTCGCCATGTCGCTTTTGCAGAATCATGGAAATTGCTTTCTGCCATTCAGACTTCAGCAAGGCCAAGCCAATAGAATGGGTAGGAACTGAAGCAGTGCCGAAACGTTGCATGCCTTTCCAACAATGACATTGTTAATTGCTGTATGGAGAGTTCATAGTCAAATTACCGTAGTAGTTGATGAACCCTTTGGTTTTGACAATATTTAGTGCTGTGTGGAGGGTTTCAATAGAGTCGACTTTCACACTCCTAACCAAAGAAGGGTTTCAGCAAAGGACGCTGCAGGGTGTAATAAAAACGTACCGGAGCGTGATCACGAACGCGTTCCCTTTCAACATTCCTAGCTCCAGGCTAGCCTTCCTGTAGTTGAGATCAGCCACTCTGATACCTCGTTCACCACGCTGGGTAACCGCTTCTTTCGGGGTTCTACGACCATTTTGGCAGTTAGCTAACCGCCAGACATCCTCGACGGTCTTCCCATTGCGCTTCAAAGATACGCGTTGGACAGTCACCCCGCGTTTGTCTTTTGTGCCTGCAACAGAGAGGTCTTTAACAGTGACGTGAAGAGTCCGTGCAAGATGACCAAGGGCATCTTGGGTGTCTCGATTTGTTTTTTGAAGAGTGAAATGGATATAGGGAGGATAGGTTCCTCGTGGGGTGCGTTCTCCGCGGCCTGGGGCGCTGTCTTAACATCTCCGTTAGATGGGGGAAAAACGGAGTACAGGAACGGGACAAACCTCTACCTCCTCTACCTCCCCTTCCACCACCACGTCCGCCCCCTCTCCTTCCCCATTTGATAACGATACGCGAACCGTCTTCAGAAGCAGGGGCAGATGCCGCGTCTGTCTCAGTGTCGAGCTTTCCTCCAAACAGCTCACGAATAGTTTGATGGAGGGCAGTACGAGTCTCTTTTGAAGTAATAGGCTAACGAAAAGATCAGATTCCATATTCGAGGGCAAGAGGTATGGACACAGAGGAATACAGACATCCGATAAAACCCTCCTGGTATCTTCTCTGCCACCCCCGCCTCTACCACCCCGACCACCCCTTCCGCCGCGGCCACCACGACCACCACGACCGCGATCTTTTCCGCGTTTCCCTCGTTCAGGCTTTTCGGGCTCAGGCTCCGCCTGCACGGGTTCAGGAACGACGTTGGCATCATCTGTCCCCTCTGGTCGCGGCGGGCGGGCTCCCCAGCCGCTGTCAGTAACTCGGGGTGGCTCCGGACCTTCCAGGTACATTTGCTTGACCTGTGCGATGGCAGTTTCCGAAAGGAAAGGAGCAAGGGTAGTATTGAATTGTTCTGGCCACGATTCATTAGAAGGAGCTTCTTTAGCTTTGGCTTTACCATTTCCCTCAGGTGCAGCAGCCTCTTCAGTGGCTGGTGCCTCCGCAGAAGACCCTCCTGTTCCTGTAGAGTCAATAGTTTCCGGGACTTTGGCTTCTTCCACTCCTTCCATTGCAACGTCGCTTTCGGCAGGCGTACTTGTCGACGCGGCTGCGGCTTTGGGTACGGGCTCCTTCTTGGGGGACTCCGGTTTTTCAAGGGATTTTATGTGAATCACGTTTCCATCAAGGTCCACTTCATATACCAGAAAATCTGTAAAGCTAGCAAACCAGCAATGGTTTTAGTACATTATTTAT
Source organism: Hypsizygus marmoreus (assembly GCA_013433165.1). Lineage (NCBI taxonomy): Eukaryota > Fungi > Basidiomycota > Agaricomycetes > Agaricales > Lyophyllaceae > Hypsizygus > Hypsizygus marmoreus. The sequence continues at coordinate 1,379,870 of CM024087.1, forward strand.
AGCGGAGGCAAAAAGAATTGTACTTGCCGTTGCTTGATGATCCCCTCAATTTTGGCCACGCCGCGCCCAATGTACTCTGATATACCGACATCCGTTTCCATGAAATTCATAGGCGCGTTGTCTTGTGCAACGGGAAGTGGGACACCCAGAAGAGCATGACTCGGGGGCAGGATATGCTGATGGTCAACAGGTGCATTGACGTCCGATGGCTTTTCGTCAGAGGCGTCAGCCGGTTTAGACTCCTCTAATCTGCTGCGTTTTGAGTATCGTTCGAGGTCCGAGTCGTCTTGTTCGCGCTCGCGGACGATTGAGGCCATGATGGTGCAGAATTTCAAGGAGTGATCAGTGATCGGACAAAATTTCTGGTTCAATCTGAATCTCGATCTACCCGAGATAAACACTCTCTTCCTCCTCAAAAAAGCCACATACCGACCACGATGCCGTACCCTTACCAGCAATCTTATGCCCAACGGGCTTTGAAACAGACCAATCCAACCGCAAAGCTGCTTCTCGAAACTATGGAGCGGAAAAAGTCGAATCTCGCTGTGAGCGTCGATGTCACCAAAACCAAAGACTTCCTTGCGATCATCGACGTCGTCGGGCCGTTCGTCTGTCTCATCAAGGCAATATTTCTCTCTTCCCGAGAGATTCTCCTTCCATTCTCACATGGAATTTAAAATCAAGACACACATCGATATCCTCGAAGACTTTGAGCATGATCTCATACAGCATCTCCAAGACCTCAGCGTGAAGCACGACTTCTTGATTTTCGAGGATCGCAAGTTCGCTGACATAGGTCAGTACATATATCAACAGCTGCACACGTAGTGGCGCCGAACAAGTGGCTTCCTCATGCAGGTAACACGGTCGCACTTCAGTATTCGAGCGGCGTGCACAAGATCGCAAGTTGGTCCCATATCACCAACGCCCACCCCGTCCCGGGTCCGTCCATCATCGCCGGCCTCTCGTCCGTGGGCTTGCCCCTTGGGCGAGGGCTGCTGCTCCTAGCAGAGATGAGCACTAAAGGCTCGCTCGCAACGGGGTCGTACACGGAAAACGCGGTGCGCATGGCGCGTGCCCACCGTGACTTCGTCATTGGGTTCATCGCACAGCGCCGGATGGATGGGGTTGGAGCGACGGCAGAAGACGTTGTGGAGGACGAGGATTTCTTGATTTTGACGCCCGGTGTTGGATTAGACACTAAGGGGGATGCCATGGGTCAGCAATATAGAACGCCCAAGGAAGTTGTTCTCGATTCGGGGTGCGATGTGATCATCGTGGGGCGAGGCATATATGGGAATGACCCAACCTTGATAGACGCCATTGCTGCTAGTGCAAAACGGTACATGGCAGAGGGTTGGGCTGCATATTTGGAACGCCTGTCGTCCTAAAATATAAATTGTATGCCGATCTGTAATGTGGATTAAGGTATTGTCATTCAAAGCCCCTCGACGTCTAGTCCCATCTGCCCAGTAGGAAATACAACGCAAGTACAACCGGATATAATGATAAGAATTCCTGCGTTTAACTGGAAAGAGATGGTGAAACAAAATTAAAATATACAGCAACCCACGAGAAGACACGATCAAGATGGCAGGTGTCCCTTCTCCCCTGAAGGTGGGACTGTCATGTGTTCATCCACAGCCGTCTCAGGATCTTGGGCCTTCTCCATGGCTGCCCTTGGTATCTCAACGCCAGACGATCGTATGGAGGCAGCTCTTGACCCATCGCTGCCTGTTGCATAGGTAGGGGTATCGGCGGCCAATGCCGCTCGGAGTCGCTCTTCCACTTCTGCCACTCTCTTCGTCTTCTGTCCTCCTCGCCAGATGTAAACAGCTGCAAGGATGCCGCAAAGAAAACTCGCAGGAATGAGGATCCCCGTGCTCCAGGCGGGACGTTGGAACCTATGCAGGTTGAGATGGTGAAGTTTGAGCGTTCAGCAATGCCTACCGGTCAAGACCCCACATGGTAGCACATAACATGATCTGTGGAGGAAAGATTCAGAACAAGATCGCATTCCAGTTGTTCTCCGGACAAACTTGAAAGATGGAATTTCCATCACTCAGAAGACAGATCAGAAGAGCAGTACTATAGTAATGCGCGTCAGTATGCCAAAAAAGAAGAAACGAAGGGAATGCGAGCCCGCGCACTTGATAGGGAACGCCTTATAAAAAGTTAAACAAAAAAAATATCCAATAGGATGAGATGCACTCACTCTGTGGGTTTCTGTTCCGTGAGGTCGATACCATGTCTGGTGATGCCTAAACTTGCGTTGTTCTAGTAGTAAAATAAAATTTATGCGGCTGTGTAGCGTGGTTGGGACGAACGTCTGTGCAGATCCTTCTCTTCCTTTTCGGTCAATACGTGAACGTAATTGGGGTCGTATGAAGGGTCCGGTAGGTCGTCAACATCGAACAATTGTGGCAGACCTGCCTTGGCGCGCAGTACCCGAGTCTTGCGTTTGTAGTGCCATATCCAGTATATGCGATACGTGTCGAGGACACGCGAGGGTATAAGTCCGATGCCGGTAACAGTGAAAAGGCCTGTGCAAAGATTAGACTGACCGAACACAAAGGCGCGAAACTTACCATTTTCTACTTGAGAACTAACTTCGACCCAAAAGCCTTGTAGATCGGCGTTGTGAAGATTGATCATTTTAGCGAGGAAGAGGACGATCGCTGCACCCCAGAATACTATGGATGATTGAGTACAGCCGAGAAACTATAGGAGAAAGATAAATTCACCAACGAGAAAGCCATAAATGGCTGTGATTATCTAGTTGAAACTTTAGATTTGGGATGGTAATAGGGGAAGGAGCGGAGACATACACCCATTGCTGGAAATAAAATTCAATAGAGGGTATATAGAAGGGAGAGATATCATACGGGTTTTGAGGAACGACCAGACGCCTAACATTGTCCGCCTGAACTTGGATGGCCGCCGTAGAACATCGTCTACATGACGATCCAAAGAGTCTCTAAGGTGTTTCTCCTTATGGCCGCCTAGCTCTATGTGACTTTCTAAGGATCGTTCAGAGGGCGTGGTCAAAACTACGATAGGTTTACGAGAATACCACGATAGGGGTGGTCTAGAATGTGAGGATAAGAACGTGACAGCAAGACATTAGAGGGTAGGTTACATCAAAATCGTGTTGGCAGCATTTGTCAAATTCGACACTGTTCCAACTTGAGGATCTGGGGAGGAGGAAAACTGGAATGAGAAGATAATGTGCCGAGATTGTCTGTTCAGGGCTCACCAATGACATCCAAGTGTTCGACCACATCATCATGATGGACCTCAGAGATAGATGAATCGTCATCCAGCAAGTGCGTGTTGACATCGTTTGCATAGTTCGGAAGACTCAATGAGCTGCCAATGATGCCTGGCTGCCCATTGGAGCGCATCATAACCTCTGCTTGGGGGCCTTCCAGCATGACCATGCCATCATGAGGAACCAGAAAAGGAGATGCAATTCGCTCTAATGATGAGTGACTTCCATTTTCCTGAGCAGAGCTCCGGGGGTATCTTCTTGAATTGGATGTGCAAAATGCATGGACTCGACTTGTTGTCGTACTAGAACGCTCTCTTCCTGGCGTCGGGCGGGATTGCGTTGGAGACTCAGTCAGGGTATCAATCTGGGCGCGCAATATAGGCAAGGACCGTTGCATGCGCGGCGGAACTGGTGAACCTGCAGAATCAGACGTCGATGCCTCTGGGGAATCTGCATTGGAGGATAGGAAGAGGTTGGCGAGAGTTGGACGCCGTGGTGGAAGTGTCGGCGAGCCATTGAGCGTCGAGTAGCTTGAGCCTCTGACCCTGATGGACGGCATGGATAAGGTCGACAAGCACAGCAACGAAGGAGGAGCGAACTTCAATTCAAACACGTGACTTCTATACATACACCATGTCGTCATCCGACGTAAATAAGAACAAATTAGCAATAAATAGAGTATCCTCTGCAAATCCCTTTTTCCTTCACCGCTGCCTCTCTTCAGATGGACGGAGTGTTGTTGAAGACTATAGATGTATCAGACAATGGCCAATAGACAGTAGACTATGGAAGAACTTACGCTCATCGCGTCCCCCCTCGACGATCCCCGACTAAACAGACTCCTCAGTCGCTTTCGACCAGCGGAACGACTTGGTCGTTCCGCCTCCACATCAAGCGACTCTGGTTCGTCCGTCAATGGAAGCGCCATAATGTTTGCCGGAAGAGGTTCGGGCTTCCTTCGCGATGCTTTCCGCCATCCTCGGCTAGGGGACTTTGATTTCGCGCGTTTGCCATGTACGAGGGCGAGCTTGGAATCGTCGTCAACAGATAGGGCCTTTGCACGAGGAAGCCTCGGCGGGGGGCCCTTCAAATCTACCTGCGGCGCAGCTTTTGATGAGGCAATCCATTTGGTCTTGGAGAAGAGTTCTCGAGCGACAGGAAGGACTGGAAGTAGTGGTTGATGGAAAGCCATCTTCACCCAGCCTCTCCAACTCGTGTCAGATGGGATGAACTGGCTGACCAACTCCTCAAACTAATACTTCGGATCAGACGTAGTTTTGGAATGTTTATAGAGGAATACGCACGCTCCAAGTTTGATTGCGATATTCGAGGTCCCGCGTCCTGATACGCGCGTCGTGACATTCAAAGGATCCTTCTTTGACAACACTCAACAAAAGGTTTAAACTGCAATGTTTGTGTTAGGACAGAAAAATAGGACGCGAATAGCATTTGAAAATAACGTACCTGGAAATACGGACAAGAACGAAGCTCTTCTGAGAGGCACGAGTCTTCATTTCAGCAGCGTCCCCGGCTTTCTTGATCAGTTCATCCTTGGCTTTGTTGTCTGAAGCCATCGAATTCTGACGAAGAGTTTCTGACGACGGCGCCTTGTGCATACTCAAAATACCGAGGGTATCCCTTCTACTTGCCCTTAAATCTGTGAAAGACCTCGAGCTACCTAGTCTTCTTAACATTGGTGGCTTGAGCTCGTTTCCGTTCGTCTCCGGAACGGTCCTGAACCCATGTAAAGTGCGCGGCGAATCCAATGATGTCCTGTCGCCTATAGGCGGTTTCGGAGGTACCACGGTGCCTTCGTTCTTCGCATCGCCAATCTCATGTCGATGTCTGCGCGCAGGCCAGAGGTAGTCCATAATCCGCTGCCCGACTCTGGCGTCAATCTGCAAGCGCATCGGGTGCAGAGACAGCTCGAAGGATTCATATATCGTGATACCACCAACAGGAGCCAGGACAGTCCAACTGGCCAAAAGAAAGAGACCACGCTGAAACATTCGTGTCAGGTCAATCCACATATTTTTCTCAATGCACTGACCTTCAGAAGTGGATGATTGGCTGGCTCGTTGTACTTCGAAAGAATTTCCGCCCACAATGCATATCTTGAACCATCGAAAGCCTGAAGGTTCCCCACAGAAAGATTGTTCCCAGTCGAACTATCCTGTCGACTAAGCCAGTAAAAATCGATGTCCTGAACCACCAGCTTAGCAAGGAGATCTCGTCGGTCATCCAACATTCTCCATGATATTTCAGAGGAGGACGCGTGCAACAAAAGGGCTGACTTCGGGTCGGTATGGTCGTCGAAACGGTCTTGAGCGAGTTTGATGGCATCGAACAAGAAGTTTAGCTCCTCCGACAGAAGGAAGATGTGTGCCTTGAGCTTCAGCAGCTCAAGTTGTCCCTCCTGTTCGTCAAGCCTGCGACTATGATTGTTTTCTGCTGTCCTTCGACTTTCCATAGCTTCGCCAAGGCGGCCTTGTAGATCCGCCACGACCTTCGCTGCGGACGCAAGGTCCGTGAAGTCATATGTGAAGAGGAGCGTTTCAAGCTTCTCCAGGCGCGTCTTGTGTGCCGCATCCGAGAAAAGTAACAGTTTCGTGACGATATTTGAGATGGCTTGGAAGTGCTCGTCGTTTGCGGACACAGTAAACCGTGGTATGTGGACTTGGACGAGGTCCTGAAAGCGCTGTGAGATGAGTGTAAAAAGACTATCAGAGAACATACGGTTTGATCTTGCAGATGGCGGTCACTAGCAAGAACAGTTTTGTCTTCGGATGTTCTTGTCACTGAAGTGATATTATTCCGCAAGCGAAGGCGATTGAACTTGTCATATCGGAAAGTAGCATCCGTTTGAGGCACCAAGCGGTCAAAATCGTTGCTCTCGCACCTAAGGTCCATCAGAACCTCAAGTGGAACGTAAAGATCATCCGATGTGGTGACACTTGCTGGTGCAAACGTTTGCAAACCCGAAACAGATGTATAGCTCCTGTTTGTGAGCAATAAGCATGTGCTCTTCGCTGATAGAGAAATGGAAGTGACCTGGACATGACCTTCCCGCTGATGGGATCGTCCGCGTTTGAGTCATCCATGATAGCGAATATTTGGAGCTTCGCCTGAACAGCAGCCACTATCAATGCATCTTTGGCGCCCTCCCCGCGCATTACAACTTGAGGTTTCAGAAGAAGACAGCAATGATTTTTGCTCAAGGAAACGCCATCAGACCAGCCACTGAGTGGGTCAAACTCCTCGAGAACAGGTACCTCGGGGTCCCTGGACACCTCTGCGGATGGTCTCAGCTGATCAATATTCAGGAATTTCTTCAAAGCTGAGGCTGCCATCTGGGCCGTGGCAGTCGCGCCCCAAAGCTTTTCTGGGTCATCATGTTCAAAGTCGCTGTCCGTTTCGAGAGCAGCTTCAGCTTGATCTCGGATGAATTTGACCGCCCTAAGAGGAGACCTATCAGCTTCAGCAGCTTTACTTGTAGGGTCCGACCTACCGAGTCGCCATGTGATATTCGAATCCTCTTCGCGCACGAGAACAATAGTAATATTGGACCATTATCTGCGGGTAGTTCATTGGTGTCAGAGTGAGTCCGCGGAGAGCGAAAAAGGACACACATCGCGAATTGCACTAGTCATGATTATCTTGGGGCAATGGACCTGGTACACATTTTTGAACTCTGCCCACTCATCAGGCGAGACGGTGTAAGAAGGCATGAGATAGCTCTTCGCATTCTTTTCAGCACTGCCATCAGAAGTTTTCTCTGGTTCTTCAAGTAGAGCAATATAGTCCTCCAACAGTGCCACCATCTTCTCCAAAGAGGCGCGAGTCTGCAGATGATGAGTCGGGTGGAAGGAAAAGCGATTGATATATGTAGCTTACTTTGCCACTATCACTTATTGATCTGTTTGTCCTGATCGACTTTCGCAACTCGCGGATTCGGTGTGTGGCGATCGCTATCTGGACTTGAGGTACAGCTGTGTTGGAATGGTCAGTAAGCGATATGAGCTGGTAGAGTGTACATTGCACTTACTTGGTCCTTTACCGACCATGCACGTATGGGATTTTTCGAGACCAAACTTGCTGACATCGTTGGCATTCCCAGGAGCAGCCGAATTACGCTTGAAGTATGTAAAATGAGGGCAGGTCACCACAGGAAGCAAGTGTAAGTCTGGCTCAATGGATGACGACCAGTCTATCTCGATAAAATCATCCGGGTCATGCCAAATGGATGAAGCCGCAGTCGACGGTAAATTCTGATGAGATCGGTAATTACTGCGTTGAGGAGGAGCCGTCATTTCGATATCCTTTCGAAGTGGTTCATCAAAGGTTGCCAATAATGCGCGTAGGTCCAGTCCCCTCAGAGCAACTTCTGCCGCGTAGAACGGCTTCCGTCTAAGGACCTTGGTTGTATCTGGGAGAGGACCTGTGACAATCGATTCCTCGTCTCTTTGATGCATGTCAGCTTGAAACTCATCAACCACTCCTTTAACACCGATCCACGGGATGACCCCATCGACCCATGCTACAATGCAGAGGAGGATCAATGTAGTTCAAGATCAAAAGTTATGCTACTTACTCTCACGAGATTCGTCGATATATGCATGCATGACAAAAAGCCGATGGAGGTGGACGCGGTATTTCAGAGTCGCTATATGGCGGCCCAGCTTTGGAGAAATAAGTCGTGCTGGGTAATAAGATCCTTGCCGTGTAGGCAACGAAAGTGTACTATCAAATAGATCACACCAGGCCCAGAAGTGGGTAAATGCCTTTGGAGTTAGATGAATGCTACTTGGTTCGTGACTGTGGCCTGAACCAGGTACGCCACTCCGAGTTGAGGAGGCTAAAGATATGGAAAGATGGATGAAATCTGAGCGGAAACCATTGTACGAGTCCTCGGGTCCCTGGAATGTACATCAGTAGTGATCGTTTGGTTCGAAGATAAAAGCATACTTTGATAGTAGGAACGCCAATTTTTTTTTCTAACCTAACTCGGTAGTGAGGGAGAAAGTCGAAATGTCTGCAGTTGCGATGGAAAGCCAATGCAGAGCACTCGTGGCATTCATCCCCGCATGCTCGTTCCAAGACAAATCCTACGCCGAATCGCACTCCAGAACGAAGCTTGGCGCAAATTTTGCGGAAAGGTCTGGGGGTTTCAGGGATGCGGCGCGTGTACGAGGGCCGCCAATTGCGAGAGTATAGATGTTCCAGACTACAAACTGATTAAAATTCACGGTGGGATTAAGCATAAATAAAAACTCACTTCGGTATGGCAATGAACATTGAGTCACTGATTACCTGTATCAGTTCCCCGTCGTCGTTCTTTCGACCGATGAGAAGTTTGGTGTTTCCCTGGAACGAAAGCACAAATCCGGCTCCCTCATCAGCAAGAACATAAGGGTCTCGCGAACCTATTTTCCATGAGCAAAACAATCGCGTATTTCATACGAACTGACCTTTCATATGGTAGCGAACTTCGCCTTTGAATGACGCCACGAGGCTCCAATGGAATAACAGCCGTATCTAGGTGCATTTCAGATGATATTTCTCCGGAAAAAAAACTTTCCACCGACCTTGTCCCAGAATCCGACTCCTGGAGACGAATCACGAGGAGAGCTAGAAATAGTCTCCATCACCTTCATGAAGTCTTGAATGGCTGGGGTATAGCTGACACCCCATGAGATAATTGTGGCAGCTTTAGTCGTGACATGAACAACCGGATTTGCGTAAGTCTTCACGGGCATGATAGTTTTCGGGACAGAAATGGTCAAAGGGGCGGCGCCCAGTGCTCCTTGATGTGGTGTGAGAATTGGGCAGGGTATCCAGTCAACAGACAATTCACTGCCCATTTCTTCGGCGATGACAAGATCTGTCTCAAAATCCCAAGCTGCAATGCTAGGATCTGTGTGAGGTGGAATGCTAAACAGCGGTAGCGGATAGTCCCTGAGTGTGACGTGTAGGGAAGATAAAACAAACTGTAGGTGGAGGGGAACTAGCAAGGAATAGTGGGTATCCCGAGGTAGGCCACCTTGCTCGTGGAGGAAATCAGGAAGGCGTTCACCGGGGAATGAAGGTGCTTGGACTGCAAGGGATACCCCATTCAAGAGCGCTCTAAAGAGTGGTGGGATCTGTTCTGTTGGGGTAACTTCCACAATGTTCGGGATTGCGCTTGCACCCCGCACCGCATGTATGTCGCGCAGACCTTGGTTGACAACGTCTTCCGATTGAGCGTGCTTCGTTCTGATATTCTGAAGTCTGAGTGTCCAGTCCAGTTCATGGACTTCGTTCAACCTTCGGCGAGCTTCTTCGATCGAGACAGAGTGTGTTGCTCCGAAGTTGTACTCCTTGTCGAGTTCAGCCGACTCTGATGCAGGGACCTCCGACTCTGCCTGATAAATAGCTGCCACTTTGGCCATGAAAGCCTCCTCACGTTCGAGTCTCTGCTTAGCAGCTTCAATTCCGCACCGCCAGATGACAGCAAGTTTGCCCTCTAGGCTGTCGTCCGACGCTTCGAAACATAAGCACCGGATCCGCACTGTGAGGTTTGGCACCGCCTTCGGTCCCTCTGCCTCAGGAGTCGGCATATCCATATATTGTCCGGCAGTTGTGATATGACCAAGATGACGAACTGCTTTTGCTGTGACAGCTATGTCTGTGATCAAATCTGCAAGTACGTAGCCGAAAGGAATGCGTAGTCGTGCGCTGTCGCTTTCCACGGAGATAGATGGTGTACCAGGCAATGGAGGAAAGGATAGGCTCAATGCGTGCAATTCAAGCATTTCTTCCCATTTGTAGCCGTTGTCATCGTCCCATTTGTTAACCCGAGATGGTAGACGAACCCATCCAATTACCTTGGTCAACCGTACGGATAATGGTTCATTGGGAAGGACATGTGAATCGATTCCGTCAATACGGATGGCAACCCTCTGAGTTGGGAATATCCATAATGCTTGAACCGTTGTGATGGAACCCTTAAACCGATAAGAGATACGGGAAGAGTGACTAGCTGGGCGATGATGAGAGGGACTGGATGGCGGTGGGACCAGCAGTTTGACGCTCCGAAGGGCTAACATTACGGCGTAGACGTAGGATAACTGGAAGGTGGCGCGAATCTCTGCGACTATCGCAGAAATTTCACAGTTGTCGGCGCTTTTAGATGGAATGGGTCCCCGTTTCCCAGTTAAGCACAGGTTGACTCTGATGTGGGGAATGCGCAAAAACTCTAACTGCTCTAAAGCACGATCATCCTGCTCGAAAATTAATGGATTGTCTGAGTCGTATTGAGTCGCAACCGCACTTCGAAGGGCAAGGTTGGAAAAGCACACTCTGAAGTGAGCAGAGGCGTTGTGCGTAATGGCAGATGCACGAGCAGCCGAAACTGCATCTACCACCAGTTCTTGAGGAAGATAGAGTTTATTCCGAGTTTGGGTACGTTGAGGAAGGTCATGGAAGCGATGAGCATGGGCGGAAGGCATCGAGGAGTAGTGTACAAATAGACCGGTTCGAAAGGCAAAACCACGAGACAGCTCCAGTGTATCACGGGGATTGAGATCTGGAGCTGTGAGGAGGACAACGAACCGAGCTAGCGCCACAGTCATTGACACTCCAGTTGGCAATTTATCGAGAAGAGGCATTGTCGCGGGTGGGAGAGGGCGTGACGGTTTGCTTTTCTGGGCTGGTAAAATAGAGAGAAGTTGCTGAATTGACATCATTACCCTAGGATTCCAAAGTTCGATGCACAGTGCATCTGTCAATATGTGAAGGTCAAGGATAGGTGAGGCGGACGACACTGATGCAACATTGTCAGTATCATGTAGGAGGGATGCAATAGCATTCCCTTCGCCGTGAATTTCAAAAGAGTCCATTGACAATATCGAAGGATCGTCTTGGAATCCTGGGTCGGATGTCCTGAGCTCAGCAAATTTACGCGTTTCAACTGCTGTCCCTGATCGTACGCGGACGAGCGTAGGATCCAGAATGATTGAAAGGTTGTAATCCATCCGTAGGGGTTGTTTACCGGAATCAGGCGCAGAGCTCTGCCGAGGACTCGGATGTGGTTCTCTGTTGAAGCTAGACTCCGCAGAAATGAGGAAACCATTGCTCCGAAGTTCCACAGCGAAAGGCTCGAAGTCACCAGAATCTGCGCAGATAATCTGTCCACGTATCGTTCCGCATTGCACTTGGAGAGCCAATCGAGGCAGCTGGAACGACTTCGAAGGGACAGCTAGTTGGTTTGGAGGCTGCTTGGTGGAATGCTCCATGGCAGCAATCAACTGGCGAAGACATTCCATCCGTTCCATTAAATCCAAGCCTTGAATTTTGGCGCGAATAGCAAGAAAAGGAGCATTTGGATCACCACACATGAAGGGAGATGATGTGAGCCAAGGCGCGGGCCATTGCGTTGTGAATGCTTGGAAGTCCATCGTCCCAATCGTCAGAAGACGCATACTTGACAGTCGAGTACGCCTTTCCAGACCTATCTTTTGAATTGAAAGCTTGAGCCCATACGTGTCGGGGTCATAACTATCCATCCGTTTCCCTCGACCCATCCAGTACTGATGGAGCCCAGGTTGATTTGAATCGTCATCCAAGCCTGCACTAAGCGTAACGTCTTGAATAACTGTCTCGTATAGACCAATACCCCAGGACGGTTTAGCGGATAACGTAATTGACGATAGTTTGACACTGGCATGCTCCAGGATGGAAAGGATGGACTGCATCGAAAATGAGAAACTGGTCAAGCATATGAAAGCGTGGCGACATACCGTGTTCCTTGTTTCCTTCAACCGCACGCATGGCTGGTGCGGGTGTCTGCGGCGATGACGAATGGACGCCTTGAGTGTTTATAAAATGAGCTCAGGTCAATAGTGACTGAAAAGACCGCTTACCGAGAGCACCTCAAGGAAAGGAGATCCTTGAGGCACTGGAGACATAACATTCGGGGATAGAAGAGCAGAAAGGGGTGGAGATTCAGTCTGAGGAGACATGATGGAGGAGTGGGGAGAAAACATCGTCGAGCCGCCTGTGTTTGCACTGTTTAGAGTCCTGATGGATGATGTTGGGCTAAAGAATGGCCATGGCGACGCTGGAAGGATTTCTTCAGGAACATCGATGGTCGGCAAGGGTGGCTCGAGCCTCTTCAAACTCTTCAGCAAAAGGTTCAGAGCATCTAACTTGAGGAAAGAGTCTCCAATGTCGAGGTTGGTCGTCAAACTGTGGGTATCTAGAGATGCTTCTCTAGGGTTAAATCCAAGTGATGCATTAAAAACAATAGCGCCTGGCAAGCGCAGGAACTGAATAGTCTCCTCTGGATGAACAATGAGAGCTGGTCAATAGGCGGTTGACGAAGGAATTATACCTGGAGTAGACTGCATTGAACCAGCCATCTTGTTCAATTTAAGAGTAAGCGCGGCAGTTCCATGAGCGGTTCCCCATGCTCGGGCTAAAGTCCTCTGGAAACTGTGGGCAAAACGCCGTCTCCAAGCTGCCACGCCATATGACCGCCTTGGCTTCGACGGTCTTGACTTGGACGGCCTTCGTAGTCTGTCTAGGGTGACAGCATCGGCGACTTTATCTAACTGCGTAAAAGAGAGACTTGTCTGAAGGGAGATCTTTTCCACTAAGATCTGAGTCCCCGGGACTTCGGAGAAAGTTAAAGAGGTTGAGTGCAGGTCGAATGTGAGATTCGATACGATGTGTGGTAACCACCGGATGAGAACTCGGAGACATGCCACGACGCAAGTACGGATAAGCGGACGAAAAAAAGGCTCGACAAGCGCATAAGACCTTGACAAGACGCCCCAGAGTCGACGTGCCATTGGAGATGGGGCGAAGTCAGCCAGCGTGAGGCTACGGTTGTGACGTCGGATTGGTGCTGCTGGACGTTCGGGAACCCGCCCGATTTCTACGTGGAGACCATCGAACCTAACATTCAGCCCACTGCAATGTGACCACCCATAGCTCACGCGATCGACTCGATACACGCGAGCACCCTTGCGCACATAGAGCCCACGGATCGACCACAAACTGACGCTTCGCATCCGGACATGTTTTGAGAGCGCCGCGAAAAGCCAGGGAATAAGATACGTCCTCAGAAGAAGCGAGAGCGTTATAATTCTGACGATCCACAGGAGAATGTATGTCCACCAGTCGTTGGTTGTCGTCTCCAGAAATAGCGCGCGGAGAAGCGCCATGAGTGTGTTTGGGCGAGAATCCATGTCCTGTCTACACGTCAAAACTCGATGGATCTTTGAAAATAGAACGCTCTGGGACATACGTCTGGGTCTCCTCTTCAACAACAGAGAACTGAGCTCCAAATGTTTGCCAAACCCGCCGGGGCGTCGTATGAGTCTTGTGGGGAGAGCCTATGGCAGTGCAGAACTGATGGCCAGGTTGAATGTGCTTGGGGCTGGATGAAACCACGTTCCGTTGAGCGCGCGGACATGTGCCACCGTGGAAGTGATCGGTCACTTCCATTACGTCAGCACTCATGTTTCATTCACGGCCTACCAAATCCGGCACTGTTTGGAACGGGGGCGGCTACACAACCACAATGAATTCCGCGCCGTTCGGCATCGGTCAATAGTACGGTCCTCGAAAACATTATTTGAACCCTCAGGAATTACACCCATCCGAAAATTAAAAAGTACATGTGTGGTCTATACAGAGAAATATCTAATCTTCAGAGTCCATGTCAAGAACACTGTGAAGAAGTCAGCATGGATATCATGAAAAGAGAGAACAAACGGGATTACCATTCCTCCGAGTTTGCCTCAGCGGGTTTATAGGTCGAGAAAACAAATGAGTTCCCGATGAAGCTGCCCGGGTTGAAAACATGACATCCAGTGTATGTGATTTTATACCTGTCATATTTGTCGGCCAGGACGAGCTAATATATATTACTCTCAATCAATATTTCGGGGTATTAGAAGGCAAAATGCCTTACCGCGGTGGGCAGTGGGTATAGACGGAGGGCGTGATCATAATCCGAAAGCGTCGGTTGTATATTGACCGTCAGAGGGCTCAAATGAGCTTGATCCAGGATTGTCTGAACTAGCTGTGGTCGCGGTCTCTTAGCCTCCTTGACAGAATTCCATTTCGAACAAGGGTAACTCACGTATCGCTTCAGATCATCACTGCCAACATCCGGCTTGACGCCCACGATGTTTCTAAGCATTCGCGACATGGTGTCCTCCCTGAATATCACAATCTCTTGATCGAAAAACTTGATACGACATGGGTTTGTTGCGAAATGGACTTTGGGCACTCTTGCTTGGAGTCGTGTAACAAGAGTCGACAAAAGATTACTCCGCGGCAACGTCCCGTTGGCAGTGACATCGAGAGGGCCAGGAACAAATACAAAGTGAGTAGAGCGCGTTATGAGCGGGTACGACGAAATGAGATCCGCCAAAGCCTCGAAGTTTTCTGACGACTGGTGAGCAAAAAGTCCGCCGAGTTGATCAAACGCAGAGCAGACCTTGATATGCTTGAACGTCGTGACTATTCCCATGCGAGATAGACCGACGGGTGAAGTTTCCGCAGAGGACTATGACTCTAGGAATGAAGCTGTTTTCGATGCAGTTATCGAACATTTTTTGAAGCCCGGGTAATGTTTGAGGGTGGTCCAGCCATACATCGGACAAGAAAAAGAAGTGGAGATCAGGAAGCTCCTCTCGTATCCGAGCTGAAAACGCGGACTGCAACGGGTTAGAAAGATTTAAAGAAGTAGCAGTAGGCTTACATCCTCCAACAACGACGTCGCGCCCTTGCCTAAAAAATCTATATGGCCATATATTGACCTTCGAGGATTCAGCCTTGCACCAAAACAATAGAGGAAATACGGTTACCGAGATATTTCGCGAGATTCACAAGGAGGTTGTCCAATGGCAACAATCTCTAGTTTTGCTTCCTCGGTATATTCCCCTTCGACTAGAGCAAAGCACCCCTCGGTGAATAATCCATCACCTGGTTCGTCCTGGCAGAGATTACTGCTTGGTCTGAGAGAAAATCGATGAACGAGGTGGGCAAACCCACCAGTTTCGAAAAGTCAAGCTCGACGCTCCCATCTGAGTCTTCGATACAGAGCTTTCCCTCCTTGTTGTGTGTGAGCATCCCCAGCAGCAAAAATCTATCTCCAGCCCGTCCAAGAAGCTGTTTCGTTGATTTGAGCTACCAGGGAAAGAGTAAGACTTGGTTTGAATGAGAGCATCCTTGGAACCTCACAGTGACCAGGCGTTCTCGATCTCGAGACGGAAGGGTTGAAGGCGCAAAATGTTCGTTACGCAGCACACATTGCTTGATAATGTGCAGCCTGTCACGCATGGCGAGTATTCGCGACTCTGGAGACCCTGATATGGTGAGTGGTGTCGTCACCCTTTCAACAGTGGTTCAGCATGTCAACCATGACACTGTCGAATAGCACATACTTTGTAAATGTCCCAGATTCTTGAGACCAATGCCATAACGGCATCTCAAAGGCATTGATGACGAAAAGATGGCTCTCTGGGTCGATCAACTCCTTTTCCACATTTACTCTTTGATCCTGCCCTTGAATAGCGTCGTAGACTCTTTTGAGGACTTCGACACTGACTTTCATGTCGACATCTAAGATTCTAAGATAAGCGTAGCTCTCCCAGAGAGACGACAAGACTCACCTTCTTGTTTGCTGTACTCCAGCGCAATTATCTCGATGGTCGATTCGATGTCCTCATCTGCAATTTCATGGTGGTCCAAAATCTCGTCCAGGTATGCTGATGCCTCCGGGCCAAGAGAGTAACTAAACTTTCGGAAGACCTAGGCATGACGCGTCAGTAAACTGTTGCGATAGTCTCTGCGTGGTGTGTTACCTTGAGTATCCGTCGTTGCCTGTCGTCCGACATGAACGCGTTCAGGAAAAGTATGTGACTGGGAACGTGACGGAACGCGTCGACGCGTCAACAGATCCGGCAATCAGTTTTTCACTCTTGACTCCGACCCAAAACGAACTTGGGTTAAAATTTAAATCCATGCTAAACTATGTCGCCAGGCGCCTCCAGCCTTCAGTTCACGCTTCTCTTGTGCACACAATCGCCATCTTTATCCTTCTTTTATGCTCTGCAGCAAGATGCGGCACAGCAACGTTCGAAAAATATAGTCCAGGGTAAGTACGTCGTTGGTTCGACGCTCTTGGGATTTGTGGCTCCAAAGGCTCTATGGGGAGAGAAAGACTGTGTTATGTTGAAGGTATGCTCGAGAGTGCTGGGCGCCACACCGGAGTTTGATATTTACAGTCACGTGTTCCTTTTTCGTTATCTTTTCCATCGTTCCGTTCGTGTTCTCTAGCTACAATACTACAGACACTCACGGACCCCAGGTATGATACTCATGTATACTTCTCTAGCTACAATACTACAGACACTCACGGACCCCAGTCCTTTGTGTTTCTTATCTGTTTAGCTCACAGATCCTGAGTCTCCGGTCCTCGTTTGCCGCTGCGCGTAACCTCGTTCAACAGGTTATGGGCCCCGCGCCCTAGACAATCACCGAAGATTCCAACCGCTCCGTTCTATACGTCGCAGCCACTCCCGGTTCATATTTCGCTCCACCTGTTGTCGCAGCTTGAAATATCTCACCATGGATGATTCCACTTCCTCGCGATCTCCCCTCTCGAAACTCGGAAAGATCAAGTACATCGAATGGGAGAAGTCCATGTATGGACGCCTCCTATCCCTCGGCTGCTCCCGCATCGCTCTCGGTACAGAGGTAGCCCCCACCCTTGTTGCAACGGATCCGGCATCCGTTACGGCAGTCAACGCGTTTAATCAATGCAGCGATCGCGCCGCGGGTGAGATCTACCAATGGCTCGACGAGGGGAACAAGATCCACGTTGACGCAATCCGTGACAATCCCGCAGAGATGTGGAAGAAACTAAAGTCGGTCCATAGCAAGTCCGCACCCAATGCTCGTTTCAATTCACTTAGCGACTTGTTCAACATCCGCAAGAAGGACGACGAATCCCTGACGGATCTTGCCACCCGTGTCGAGGGCTCTATGCAGCGTGTCAAAGCGCTTCGTCCGATCCCTACCTCAACCTCAACCTCTCCTACCCCCTATACCATCGACACGCTTGACGAGAAGCTGACCATCATGGCCATGATCCGTGCACTCCCGCGTGAGGAGTACAATTCATTTATCTCCTCAGTCCTCCTCCTCACTACACTCACCAAGGACGCCGTTCTCGAAGCGTTCCGCACTGAGGAAACCCAGCGCCGGGGTGCAGAAGAAGATGTGCAGATTGAGGCCGCTGCTGCTGCGGCCGCCGCCGCTCGTGTAATGGCCTGCTACATCTGTGATGGAGCCCATGCGATGAGAGATTGCCCTCAATATGCCGCTGTTCGTAATCTTGGGAAAGCAAAGGGTGGACCTAACACGAAGTCGGAGAAGGGCACTGGCCGCCATGGTGGTCGAGGATCTGGGCGTGGTGCAAATTCTGCTAAAGCCGATACCAAGGTCGAGGAAGGATGTGACGGTCCCGCCGCTAAAGCCGATGCCGCTGTTTGTCGATCTAGTTCATCCTCCCCATCATCAACTGATGTCCGCTGGAATGCAGACTCTGGCGCCTCTGCGCATATGACGCCCCATCGCGAGTGGTTCACTAAAGACTACAAACTGTGGAGAGTTCCCATTTACCTCGCCGACCACACCGTCATCTATTCGGTGGGTAAAGGTTCCATTCTTTTTCAACCTGAGGGAAAGGGGAAGAAGGGAGAAAATCTGCAGAAGATCCTTATCACAGACATTCTTCACGTACCTGCTCTCTCCAACAATTTACTCTCAGTCCTCACTCTGACTACCTGTCGTGGCTTCGAAGTGGTTTTACGTGGTTACAAGGTCTTCTTCAACCTCAACCGAGCACCTGTTTTCACTGCTACTGTTGACTCAACTACCACAGCGTACTTGGATGGAAAGACGGTATGCACACCAGTGCCTTTATCCGCTCATTCAGCGCTTCGCACCACTGTCATTGACCGGAACCTTATTCACCGTCCCATGTGCCATCTTGGTCGCGATCGTCTTGACCAGCTCATCCGCGAGGAGCTATCTGCTGACCTTACTCTGACATCATCATCGCCTATGCCTGTACTATGTGAACCTTGCATCCATGGGAAGCAGCATCGCGTGCCCTTCCCAAAGACTGCAGAACGCGCTACTGGCTTACTAGACCGCATATTCAGTGATGTTCATGGACCTATGCCTGTCGCAAGCCATGGGACTGGTCGCAAGTACTGGGTCACATTCATTGATGATGCATCACGCTGGCTGGAGATATACGAGATGCTGAAAAAGAGTGATGTCTTTGAGGCTTTCACACCTCTTACAGCTATACTCATATATGAACCTACAGTAGTTGCCCACGACATACCATGTATCGCGATAGGCAACTGCCCACCTGCCAAAAGCGTCCTGTATATATAGGACTGACTCATCAGGCTGCTCGGACTTCTCCGAATGTCCTTCGGCACGTTCTCGGCCGCCGGTCAAAAACCGTCGTCGCTGTTCAGAACAACGACGGCGCACTCAATGTGCGCACGACTACACCGACGCCGAAGGAAATTCCCGCCCCCACGGAAGAGCAGCCTTGATACTTACCTGGGGTTAAGCCTTAAACCCTCGGGGGGGGGGGGGGGTGAGCAGATGCAACAGTATATTAAAATAAAGTAAAATAAAAAAAAACTTAGAGGCGGCCGACGATGGCCGCCACGTCCTCCACAGCGCGAGCCCACCTCAAAGTATTTCCCCCCCCCTGCTGAAGTGCCGCACGCCAGAAGAAGAGGCCGCCGAGCACAACTACAATACCATTCTTCCCAGATCGCTTGATGGCATCGACGGAGTCGGGCTTGAGGGAAGTCCACCACGTCGTGAAAGTGGTCGCGTATGCATCGAAGTCGCGGATATCTGGTCGGAAGGTCGCCCGGCGCGCGCGGTTGATCCACTCTCCAATGCATGCAGGTCGGCCAGTTGCCGAGAATGGAGCAGACTCTGCATATGACTCCCGCTCCTCGAAGGCCTTCCACGCGAGCACGACGGTCGACCACTTGGGTCCGAAGTCAGCAGACTGGAACATGTCGGCGACGCCGTTGAACCAGGGCGGAGGAGCAGACGCCGTCGAAGGTGACACGGCAATAGACGCACATCCTCCCTTGCCGCCACGTCGTGCAGGACGACGCGCCGACTCGACTGTCGCCTTGCGTGCAGGTCGGGGAGCTACTGCTGACGGTGTAGGGTGGGAGGACTTCGCCTTCTTGCCAGGTGTGCACTGGGCCTCGAGTCCCTCAGTCCTTCGACACTGTTTCCCTCGCAACTGCGAAGTTGTCGCACCATCAACATCCATAGCAGATGCCGTGCCGTCTTGACCATGTGCCCCGTGGCTGGAAGGGGGAGGCGGAGAATACGGAGGAGGTGGTGGAGCATGCGGAGGAAGAGGTGGTGGGGAATGCGGAGGGGGAGGTAGTGGTGATGCCAGGACAGGCACGTCGGTGGAAGGAGGCAACAGAGGTGGGGAACGCAGTGTCGAAGGACGACGAAGAGGAGCAATCCGAGGAGGCGGGGCCGGAGTCGACAATGCAGGAGCCGCCTGATCAACCGATGCCAGAGGTGAGGGAGGAGGGGGCGATGCGGAGGGATAGGGTGCAACGCGGCCCGACATATGTGAAGCCGACGGCGGGGGTGAGGCACAACGAGAAGGGCAAGGTGAAGGTGAGGCGGCGTGGGAGATAGGTTGAGGTGATGCCCGTGGTGAAGGCGGCGGAGATGCCCATGGGGAGAGAGGAGTAGTACCACGTGTCGGCGGGGGAGAGGGCCGAGGTGAAGGTGGAGGTGTCTGGGAGGGAGACCGTGGCCGGGACGCTGGTGGGGAAAGTGCGCGGGATCCAGGTGGCAACACCAAAGGCGATAGAGCAGCCGGCCGAGCTGTCGAGCCCTGGGGAAGAGGCGACGGCGTAGTCTCCACCTGGTCGAGATTTACTTCGTTGTCCTCCAGGTCGAGACTGGCGAGGGACATAGAGGCATCAGGGAGCGCCCGAGCACGGCACTCCTCCATAGCTAAGGAGAGAAGTCGTTAGTATACATCAAAACATAGGAATAGATTCGACATACTGTAACACTTCTTTAAGAAATTCCCGAACACAGGAACGACATGCTTCCTGTAGTTCGCCCGCTCCGCGCGACCAAAGTTCATCTTGACGGGACCAGAAATGGAACCGGAATGCACACTGACAATGTTCATGAGTTTGAAGTCCCCCGTGCTGAACATAGGATAGAACATACCTAACGACGTTCAAGCGCCCGTTGTCAGCAGGCTCTGGCCCGCCCGCAATGAGCGAGGCCTTCCATCCAGTACACTCTGCAATGATATCCAAGATCGGCTGGATGAACTTGACCAGGCGTTCAATACACCTGCAGCGAGATGAGTAAGCTTGAGAGGTGAAGACGCGAGGAAAATAAACATACTCTTGTCGCGCCTGAGGGTCAGTGGAGGGACGTTTTGTTGTCTGTTCCTGCCATGTCTTGAGTGCCTCCGTATGCTCCTTCTTCGCCTTCGCCTCGTACCACTCCTTATCGTCAGCGGACAGGGCTTTGAAGAGGTCTCGCGCAGCTTTATCCTTCAAAGTGAGGACTTGGTCCTTCGTTGGCGTCGTGCTAGCCTTCTTGAGTCGCTCGAGATAGAGGCTGTCGACTTCGGTGCCATGTGACCTGCGCCAGACGTTGTGGGCAGCCTTCTGACGTGGCTTCTTCATCGCGGTCTTGGTAAGTTGGTGGAGGAGGGGACGATACGGATCGTAGGTGCCTGATTCTCTCGCCGGGAGGTCGCGGTCCTTCGAATACTGGTAAGACATCCACCTCTTGATTTGCTGCAGAAAATAGTGAGAATTGTAAGAGTTGGCGAAAGAAGACGAGACATACCGCTTTCCTGAAACCTAGGAGTTTCTTCCGCAAGGCGAGGACCTGTTTGCAAGCCTCTTGATCCAAACCGGCGAGATCCGGACCCACGACCTCTGCATCAGGAGCCGAGTCATCGACTGCATCCAAGTGTTCCTCGGAAGGTTCTTCGTCATGTGGCAGGTCGAGAGGATAGTGTTTGAAGTACCGATGTTGAATGTCAGCAAGGCAATCGGCAGCGTAGCCTTCCTTAACAGAAATCTTGTAGGCTGGCTTCTGCCCAACGAGGAAGACTTTTCTGGACCCTTTGAAAGAACCCGGATTGACCATGAGGCTGATGGTGATGGTACGTCAGTGTTGACATCAAGTTATTGAAGAGCACGGAGATACATACAGTTAGAGAGAGATCTAACAGCACAGTGACAACAAGGAACTTGTCGTTGGGGG
This sequence comes from Hypsizygus marmoreus, assembly GCA_013433165.1. Classification (NCBI taxonomy): domain Eukaryota; kingdom Fungi; phylum Basidiomycota; class Agaricomycetes; order Agaricales; family Lyophyllaceae; genus Hypsizygus; species Hypsizygus marmoreus. The sequence continues at coordinate 1,401,516 of CM024087.1, forward strand.
GTGGGTGAACAGGGCGAAAAACAGAATGCAGAGACATTATTTATGGGTGGTGAGTCGGTCGCCCAAGGTCTGCTCGCGTAGCAGGTAAGGTTTGAAGTTTCAGGGTGAAGTGGGGAGGGGAAAGTCGGAAGCGAGCGACAACTTTAAGGGTTGTGTTGGTGTGGAACTGGACGAAGTGGTCGGCGGTTCGGATGTTTGTCCCAATTTGGGTTGTATTCTTCCCATGTGCAGAATGGCCAGATGGGCTCATTCGATAAAACCTTGTGGCCGAAAATGCCACATTGACGTTGATGCAGATCAAGACTCCCCTTGACGCTGCACCCAGCTCTCTCCCTCTCGACGACACAACTGCTCGCACTTTCGCATTTGGTGCTGGTGCGCATTCATTTTTTCTCCAGCCAATTTACGCTGACCGACTCATCCGTCCAGATTCGTGGCTGTTGGCAATGCAAGGGCGACAGTGTAAGTGATCAATGATTTGTTTGTGTTCTTAACTTATCGATGTAATTAGGGAATGTTGACAATGATCCCGCGCCGTCGCCCACCTCGACAGTCGTGTCGTCTCTTGGTATGAACTTGATTTCAAATATTTGTAGCTTACACTCACGCACATCTTGTCAGAACCTTCCACGTTTGACGTCGCTGAGAATGACGTGGCAGCAGGTAGGTCTCGTTACATCCCATCCTTCCCTCGCTGACAATTCACAGAACCTGCATTACCGGGAAACATGGTTACATATAAGAAGACGACGACTACGACTACCACCGTAGAGGCCGCGGAGATGACCACCACCACCACGGTCTCCGTCGAAAAGCTCAAGACCTTTCATGTTGTGGAGCCGCAGACGCCTTCTCGACGAGCGGGTGGTTTAGCACCAGTGTCCCCTCAACCGGTGTTTCGTGTGTCGCCCCGTCTTTCAGCCCATCCGTCGCCTCGCTCTTCCATCCGTGCCTCGCCGCATCCATCTCCCCGTGCAGCCCCGCGCGCCTCTGTTGAGAGCGTACCTCAGACTCCAGTCCGTCGATCTTCTATGCGCCCATCTGGCCCAGGGTATAGCGGGGTTCGATTGTTCGGCGAGGAAGCGCAGAACTCCTCCCTACTCCTCTCTCCGATTCACATGCCTGCTCATTTGGAAAGCCCCGCGGCTCCGCCGCCGTCCCCCACTCCTGCTCCACCCCCAACCGAGCAGCAGTTCCAAGCGCGCAGGGGCGACATCGCTTCGGACCGCTTTCCTGTCCCGTCGCCTGTGCAAGACGAAGCCTCCAACTCCATAGCATTTCGTCTGCCGGCCCCTCCGAAGTGGGACACGACAGTGAAGCGACCCGAAGAACTGGTTCCTCCTCCGAACGTCAATTCTCACAAGGATTTTTACGCGGTGACTCGGGGCCGGGAAGTCGGAATTTTCTTTGATTGGTAAGTAGAAGTAATTACACTTACGACGCTTCGCTAACAAAGTGTTTCGTGTTGGCAGGGCTCAAGCCAAGCCGCGTATCACAGGGCTCGATGCCACATTCTCCAAGTGCAAGACATGGGCCAAGGCCATGAGCAAGTATCAAGAGGCATTTCGTGACGGCCTGGTGGAGATTCTCGACTGTGAGTCTGAGTACCGCATTTTCGTCGAGGATCCCGATAATAAATCGGACGACGGATGGAAGGACCTTCATGCTTACCCCGACGGCTCTGGAAGTGAAGACGAGTATGACGACCTTTCTTTTGGTTTGGATTCTGAAGGGTCGCGACAGCTGGATATCATTCTCATGGATCTCGCGTAGGTATCAGTTCCTAAATTGTTCTTTCTCCCTTGCTGATCGCGCCCGTCTCATAGCTCCGGCTCAGCTGCCTGAAATTTTTTTTTGTAACTATTCACTGTCGTAAAAATACACTCATTGTTGCTGTCGAATTACTTTTATCTCCGAATATCCTAGAAACCTCAAGATCACGTAGGCCCGTCCTTCCAACTGCAAACAAACATTCTATTCAATTTGCGACACACCTTCCACCACGGGCAAGGTTACGAAGGCCCGGCCGATCATCCCACAGCCTTTGCATCACCTACCGCTTCGCATCCCTTAGCCGCCGCAGCTTCGTGAATGCCACAGGGACTTTTGCCGATGGGTGTGAGACCCACCTCCCTGCCACCGTTTACATTCAAAAGTGGCGTAATGGAGACTTTCGGCCCCGGGAGCTCGGTTAAAACCTCATTTTACTACGGAGGAACAGGTACGCCGGTTCTCACCTGGAACGTTCCTCATCAATCTCGCCTGACCGCTCACTAGTAACAGACGGACTATTCAGACGTGCGCCGACTGTCACCGTTTACGTTTGGAGGTGGTGTATCGGAGACTTCGGTTGAACCTCACTTTGCTGCGGAGGAAGAGGTACGCCGGTTCTCACACCAACATTCCTCATCAATCTCGCCTGACCACTCACTAGTAACAGACAGACTACTCAGATGTGCGCCGACTGTCACCGTTTACATTCGGATGTGGCGTATTGGAGACTTCGGTTGAACCTCACTTTGCTCCGGAGGAAGAGGTACGCCGGTTCTCACACCAACATTCCTCATCAATCTCGCCTGACCACTCGCTAGTAACAGACAGACTACTCAGATGTGCGCCGACTGTCACCGTTTACATTCGGATGTGGCGTATTGGAGACTTCGGTTGAACCTCACTTTGCTCCGGAGGAAGAGGTACGCCGGTTCTCACACCAACATTCCTCATCAATCTCGCATGACCACTGGCCAGTAACAGATGGAGTACAATGCTTTACGTGTACGGCTACGACGGGGACCTGGTGAACTATTTGCTGCATGAAATGATTAACCTAAAATGCTACTTCCAGGTCAGCCGCGACGTCCACGATGGTCTCAATGCCCCTCACAATCTCGCATATCCAGCCCTCTACTCTAGCTCGGCTCGCCGCTCCATCCGTACTCAGCCCTCCACTCTAACTCGGCTCGCCGCTCCATCTCCTCCAGTTCCCTTGCCTCCTCTTCCGAATTGACCGCACGCTTCTTGTCCAATCTAGACCCATATGTCAGAGCTGATATTTTTTCTAGGAGACAGCCGTACCGCTGTCAGACCAAAGGTCGGGACCTGTAAAACAGATAACTAATAAAAGGGGGGGGAGGAATATTATTAGGTCAGGTAAGACTTTGAGGTGATACCTATTTGGTTTAAGGTCTGTGGCTTTGGATCTCCAGATGTCACCGGAAACTGTGTCGTATAGCACGGGTGAACCTCTGGTGTTCGAGAGGTGTTATGTTAGTGAATTACTATGGGTCTCTCAAGTTCTTTACTTGATTGTGTATGATATTGGAAAAGTGGTAGGTTTGTACCTAGTCACAGAGGAGGGTCGGTGTAATGACTATGAGTCAATGGTAATGAGGTATGTCTAAAGATGTAGCAAGACTGTATGACAGTGGTGAGTACTTGTCTGATGATGCCGAGGGATAGATTAACAGTGACGGGAACTATTGATGATGCCAAGAGATAGTCTGACAGAGGTAGAGACTATTTATTGATGCTGATTGCAAGGTCGATGGTGATAAGGACTACTTGTTGATGCTGAGCAAGAAGTTGATAGTGATAGGGGCTATTTGATAATGCCGAGCAGAGAAAGAGGTGACTAAGTATGCCAAGTACTAGATTGACAGTGATGAGAGCTGACTGATAACGATGAGCGATAAACTGGCGATGATGAGCGATAGATTGACAGATAGATTGGCAGTGCCAAGAACTTATTGACAGTGACAAGGGCTAGTTCACAGTGACGAAGACTGATTGATGGTGATGAGGACTGATTTGACGATGGCAAGAGCTGGTTTGACAGTGACGAGTGATAGAACAATGATGGTGAGCAGCTACTTAGATGCGACGGGTGATTGATTGACAATGCCGAGGATAGATCAGCAGTGACAAGCCATATATTGACAGTAATGAGTGATGGTTTGACAATGCCAAGGACTGAATTGACAGTGGTGGGCAATACTCTAACGATGATGAGAGAGGTTATTTGACAGTGACGAGAGATAGTCTGATAACGACGAGCGATAGTTTGACGGTGATGAGCTACTAAATTCTTGAGGCACACTGAGGATAGCGATCAACTGTATGACCACAACCTATGAGACACTTAAAGGAGACCTGATTATCTTTTCGGGGGATAAAAGAGATGTATTTGTGGATGTACTTTACCCTATTTATACTGTTTGAGAACAATGGGAAAAGAACAATGGAAAAAAGAACAATGGGAAAAGAACAATGGGAAAAGAACAATAGGAAAAGAACAATAGACTTTTGGATGATTGCTCAGCCAGCTGCCTTATTAAGGGATTCTCTCTCGCAGTCGCTTACTCGTTCTTTATTTTTACCCCTGTATATTACTAATTCCCTGGTGTGTTACTAATTCCACCTTATGCAATACAATTCTATGTACTGCTAGCATCTGGATCCTACCATGTGACTTATTCTCACATAATCCAGACCATGTGATCATTCCCTGGACTAATATCCAAGGTGGGTTTGTTAGCGATCCTGCCAGTTTATGTCAAGTTAACCTGAAACAACTTTCAGGGGTGACACCGCCTTTGCCAAGCCTTCATCGCGAGAACTTGCCTGCGGCTAGCACGGTATCGGGCATCGGCCTCACGTTTCTTCTGACGAAATACATCCAGTTGCTCCAGTGTCATGGAGTCACGATAGCTAGAGTAGAACTCATTTTGAGTAATAGTTCATCTAATAAATTGTTCTTACTGTCTCATCCTTTGAGCTGCTGAAACCCGAAGTCTTGTAATATTTCTAACGGCTTATTAGCAAAGTAAACTTCAGTAGTTAGCTACGTACTTTTCATAGTAGACTTTACATGCAGCAGATTTGCTGTTCTTGGGAGGCATAGTGTTCAAGAATGGATTGTAAGTAATGACTTCGTAGTAATAAATGCGAGTGGTTGTTTGTGACTGCAGACACAGCCAAACAACCACCTGCCCGATATAGTCAACGGGAAGTGGTATCGCGAACCCGCCATTTTGTGAAAGTAAACTCAAATTGCCTTCTCAAATACAGTTCAATAAAGCTGTGTCATTGAAATATGTGTTCTCCATGGTTTAATGAACATATTTTACAGAGTCATAATATTCATCGAGCCATGAAGTTGTTTTTCAAAATCGACGGAGTGCATTCTTGTGCTTAACATGTCGACAACGAACAACTTGCGGTGCAACTCAAACACATTCATTTTCCTAGGAAGAAACTCGTTTTACCCTTCTATAGACCAATACGCGTCAATCCACATACCCAACAGCACGCCAACACGAATAGAATACGTTGTTTTCGAGATCGGTATTTTTGGCATCGCGCGAAACCACTATGCAGGACCTGCCTCGACAATTCAGACTTTCTAAGTTATGATATTCGCTAATTTGTCTCAAGCAATTCTGTCATGAGCAATGGGTGGGATTACAATTATCTACGGTACAAAAACAAAGCTATCTATGCTGGGGAGGTACTGTAATTGTGTCGAGACGAGAGAACATAGAGAGTCCGGTGGTCCACCGCGCCCGTCTTTTCTCAATCGCCTTCTCATAGTCCTCGACCGACAGTCCTGCAAAGAATTCATCGGCTTCCATAAAGTCATGCTCCACCCAACAAAATAAGCCACCTGCGGAATACTGGGCAAAGGAGAATCGTTTTTCGTCGCGGTGAATTGGGATGTTAGAATGGGTGATTATGGCGGAAGGAATTTCAACGGTGGATCCTGGTGGAAATCGGATGACGAGGTGGCATTCCCAGAGGACAATGTGTCCGCCTACGTCTGGGTCGAAGTCTCCTAGCGCAGTGATCGCACACCATCCAAACGGGAGGTTGGCGAAGTTCTTATGTCGGTAGCAAATGGTTCTTGGACCGAAGTTGAATGTTGCAGCCGAGAAAATACTTGAGGAAAAGTTACGCCGGAGGTGTACGTCATGGGCGAATAAGACACCTAGGCGGTCGACGTAGTATGCGTATAGTTTCGGCGCCCAGGTAGCAAAAACGCCTGGGCGCACGGCACTCAGCGGTCGAAAAGTGAAGAGTTTATCATTCAACCACTCACTTGATGCAAATCCGGCTATCCGCTTGAAGGGCGCCGAGTGGAGGAGCTTTTGCAGGATTTCTTGGTTATGTGGTGTGTGCGATAGGTTGCAGGGCATCTTCTGGCCGCCGCCATGGGATACACCGACAGACATGGCGGCAAAGTTTCCTCGCCTGCCGTGTTTCCCCGAGTGTTTCTTCTTCGACTTCGGCTTAGGAAAGTGAAGGCGGCGGCGGCTGTCCTCCAAAAGACGTACAGCTTCCTCTTGTGAATCAGGCCATGTCGGGTCAGGAGGCCGTCCTGCGAGATGCGCGATGATCCTTCCGTCTTTGTCGACAATCGGTGTTGGTGTTCTGTAAGTTTCGTGTTAATTCTGATCAAGGTATATGGGTATCGTTACGCACCTTCCATCCCATTGGTAGAGGGTGAAGCCAAACCGTGAACCCTCTCCCACAAGTTCGTCTAGGCTGAAAACCCTGCGAGAACAGTCATCGGGCTTCCCAACAAAACCTGATTGTGCAACCGGTGCCGTCGATGTCTCCATGTCCGTCTGTATTGCGCTTCCCTTCGCAGGTGCCACATATCGGGCATGAACTTGAGCCCTCGCAGAATAGTTCCCGAATGTCGCTACTTTTTCGGCCTCGCGTTTCCTGTCCCTACTACTCCGGGTACGAGCTTTGGAGCGTGTTCGCTTGCCAGGTTTGGTGGTGGATGTTCCGGAATTAGACGCACCGTGAGCGACGGTGTATTTTTGAGCGGGAGAGAAAGCGAGAGTGGTGGCGCGTGGTTGTGTCATTTTGGCGATAAATGCATCAGTTGGAGCGTGGTCACTGTCTGGAGTGGGGGAGCTTGGCCGCGAAGAGGCTGGCGAAGGAGCCGGCGAAGAGAGAGGCGAAAGGCCGAAGAGGTCGTCGTCGAAATCTTGCTCTTCCAGCTCAACACTGGCCTTGAGTAATTTCTCGAAGTCGAAATCGGGATTTGCCGGGGAAATTGATGGACCGTCCCAAGGTGAAAAGCTCAGGCCAGAGCATGTCTGGTTGTGGTGAGGATTAATATATGAAGGGTAGACGCTCAGTAGGATACACTTACGGTTCGAAAAAAGTCGAATGTGCCCAGTGATGGTGTCTCTGTCGTGAGAAACAGATTAGAACGCGTCAACAACCACACGCGACGCGAACACGACGATTAACGCGACATGCCCCCCCAGACGTATTCCCGGGCTCGAGCAACCAGAATGGGGGTACAGTTACGTGCAATCGCCGAGTGTAATAGACAAACGAACCTTTTGAATGCATAGAGGAAGACCTGAATTGAGTGGGCATGGTAGAAGGGTTGGCTCGTAGTATTTATGGATGCAACACTGATCAGGTGAACTACACGTGGTGCCGTGATGTGGCCGATTTTTGTCTATTGTCCACACCCGGCGAAATGGACACCATTGTTTTTTTCTGGCCATGGCTACTACTCGCCCGCACAAGCGTCAGTGTACTTCACATGGGGGAGCTTCCCACGACCGCGTAGAACTCCGTGACGACTTCGAAGTCATTCACTTTCGTGAAGAAAGATTGTCTCGCGTCAACAATCTCCGGCCCTCCGAAGTCCACCGGTCACCACAGCGTGGGCGTACAACATGGAGTCATGGTCATACTTGGGAGCCAGCAGACAGCACCGAGTTTTGCCTGGATCCGGACGATGGCTGGTACGACGAAGCTGTTGATGCGCCTGTGATGGCTGAGGGTATACCTCATGTCGTCTCCAAGGAGTCAGTCAAGAAAAGCAGGGTCTCTGTGCGTATCTTTTCTTTCTCACTGCATGCCCGGGATCTGATGATTAACAGAGACGCCCGCATCTTGTCTGGAAGGAGCTGCATCGGTCAACGTACCTCGACGAATTAATCCGATGGGATGGGCGTGGTGACCTTCGCAACGAAGTTGACTGCCCGGACTGTACGCAGTGGAACAAACGTAAACGAACGTATTCCAGGGGATCCCAAATTCCGCTGCCTCAATTGCTTTCTCTCCGACTTGGTCTGTCAAGCATGCTGTATACGCCGCCACCGCCAACATCCCTTTCATCGTATCGAGGTTCGTCGTCATTTCTTTCTGTGGTGACCAATATAATGACCCGTCTTCGTTATCAGAGATGGGCCTCTTCTCAATTCTTGCCTGTGACGCTGAAGTCTCTCGGCCTTCGAGTTCAATTGGGCCACGTCAGCATGCGTTGCACAAGACCCACCCCCTGCCACGCCAGCATGAGGGTTCTCCACACCAATGGACTCCATGATGTTGCCCTCGACTATTGTGGCTGCGAGCGTGCCATACCTCATCACATCCAGCTCCTTCGCCGTGGCCTCTATCCGGCTAGTCAACTCACACCCAAGACCTGCGCCACCTTCGAACTTCTCCGCCAGCTTCACCTCCTCGCCTTGACAACGAAAGGCTCGACTTACGACTTTTATCGAGCGCTGGAGCGATTGACGAACAACACAGGGATCAACATGCCGAAATCACGGTACCGTGCACTCTTTCGCATGATGCTGCAGTGGCGGCATCTGAAGATGTTGAACAGGGGAGGGCGCGGGCATGATCTTGACGGCGTGGGCGCTACAAAGGAGGGTGAGCTGGCCGTCATATGCCCAACTTGTCCGCGTCCGGGTGTCAACCTCCCAGAGGGTTGGAAGGACGTGCCGGAGTCCTCGAGGTATGTACATTTTCTCTGTGTGCCTTCCTTGGGCTCACTAGTTCCTCACGTTAGGTTCCTCTACATGTTGATTGTCTGCATGGACGCAAATTTTTGGCTGAAGAATCAGCTAGTCTCCTCTTACTCCTCCGACCCCGGACTCGGGACGGGCTTCGCCTACATCGTGCCTCGCGCTCCTTACGAAGCTTACTTACGGACTCAGAAGGACAACGACGAGGTACGTGTGTTTGAGTTTGTCTGATCTCAATTGTACTCACCAGGCTTCCAGATCAGTACCTGTGTCGGCTTCTCCGCGTTAGCGAAGGCGAATACAAAGTTCTCTAAGGGGCTGAGGTACACGGGTGTGGGTGCAGTCAGTTGTGGAAGGTCAGAGATGGTCTTGCCGTCGTCGATTGGAGACCTTCAGAAGGGTGAAAGGTGTGTTGTATTGCCGTGCTTTTCTATGCCGGGTGTCCTGATGCGGCTTCAGATACGCAACGATGGACTACATCTTTGGTTCAGCCATTCGAGCGTCCAATGCCGAGGCGTCCAGTCTTGCTCTGGTCCTCATCAGTTACGACATCGCATGTCAGTGGTTCATAAACCTCTTCAAGTGCATGAACTTCTGGCCAGATCAACTCAAGGTCGACGGCAGCACGGTGATTAGGCCAGCGATCCCCAAGCTCCACGAACCTGGTCATAATCAAGCCGGTCACCAGCAGTACTCCCTGAACTACTCACCAGGTGTTGGCCTGAGTGACTGCGAATGTCCGGAGAGGATATGGGCAGGGCATAATGCTCTCGGAAACTCCACGAAGACACAGGGCCCAGGCTCACGTCATGACACTCTGGATGATAATTTTGGATTTTGGAACTGGCTCAAATATGTTGGTATCGGTGAGTTTTTTCGAATGGCTGGTGTACTGGTTGAACACTCACATTCTCTCACAGGTAATACTCTTGCTCGCAAGTATTGATTAGCCGTTGCGCAGCGGAACATCCAGGTTGAAGGGCATCGGGGATTTACGGCGTCCTTGTCCGAAGGATTGAAGGAGAAGTGGGAGGATTTGTGCGTGGCCTGGGAGCATGAGCCCTATCCAAAGAAGGAGATGCCCAACCCTTACCACGTCGATGGCTTGTGTAAGTCTTGCTTCTCCATGTTGTTTTTGCAGTTGCTTAGACTGCTCCACAGGCTTAAGTGAGGTGCTGGTGCGGAAGGAGTTAGCGGACGCTGAAGGAGAACGGCTTTCGAACGGAGAGTCCGCGTTGCACGCGACAAGTCCGTCGACGTTCTTGGTCCTCGGGCTGGACCTTGAGGAGTCCCAGTATGTAACTTTATCACAAAGCTGTAGCCACGGCGACTTACTTTGTGTTTACAGACGTCGACTGCGTAAACTCGTCAAGGACACCGCTCAGTCTACGGACAGGCAGAGTGCGGACATCACTGAGCAGCGCAATGTCCTTCGGACGAAGCTTCGCAACTGGGAGCAGGTCCGTTCTGTTTACATGCCAGGCCTCCTCCAGTTCCTGTCGGATTCGCCCGCCGCCGCTCCACCAACCGATAACCCAGAGGACTCACCTCTGTGGCTTCCATCAGCTATCCCTCTCCAGTGCCGTGACGTCGTGTGTGTGACTCACCTGGCTTCGATGGAGGAAAAACTTCGAACTGCGCAATGTTACGACGCGCTCGACTCAATACGCCATACCCTACGCCTGAAAACTCGCATGGTGCAGTTCAAGAACGCGAACATTCGGGGTCAGCGAGATGGAACACGATCGCGAGCTGTTATTGACCGGGTGCATGCACGAGCTCGTCAAGCCGCGGACAAGTATAATGATGCCCACGCTGCCAAGCTGCAGCTCTCGGGACCGAGGCAGTGGGAGGGTGTTCTACGTCCTCTCCTTAATTCCAATATCCGGGCGTACACCGACCCCGATCATCTACGGCGTGGACCTGGGAGAAGAGGGACGGTTGAGGATGACGTGGACGAAGAGCAGGACACGAACATTGACGAGCCTCTGTCCCTGCTCCGCGAGCCCCGAGAACAACGTGATGGCACCGGCGAAACCTGACTGCGGCCGAAACGAACGACCAGGAGAACGATGACATCCTTCGCGCAGAATGGGCAAAGAGTCGTGCACGCGCCGCAAGGGCTACGGAGGAGGTCCTTCTACTCCGTGAGGAGATGCGCAGGGCGCTCGCAACACTGGACTGGAGGTCAAAGTGGTGGAAGGAGCGGGAGGCCTGGCGAGTAACAGCGGATAAGGCGCTTGCGGAAGGGCTCAAAGCATATGCCCTTGACCAAGCTCTGCTGCAGTCGAAGCTAGGCCAAAGCTTCCTCGCCATGTGGAAGTGCCCACTGGAAGAGATGCATGACCAAATCGAATCCAGTGCGGCCGCTGGGGACAGGGCAGATGACAGCGCTGACAACCCCGAGGACGACGACGATGACGACGACGACGACGGTGACGGTGGCGACGAGCAAGGGGGAATGCCTGTGGGTGAAGGGGTGGGAATCAATGGTGAGGACGAGGAGGAATAAAATACAAGCCTATTGTATGTTTTTTTTACATTTCCTTTTTTGGCGATCCCGCCAGCTGTCCCGCACGCCAGCGCCGACGTTTTAGTCCCGCCGCTGTCGGTGATCGCGTGCGGAGCCCGACGGTGGTAGCGCCACGAGCGTGCTCTCGGGCACTCCCGATGCCGGCCATTTGCCGTGCAGGCTGCTCATGTAAGCTATGTTCCGTATAAGGAAGGTGGGCAGTTAGCCAGTGTGATACATGACACGTCGTGGGCAGTTACCACGTAGTCATATATAATTATAGCTGTAATGGCTGGCTTTCAAGCTATTCAAAGCTCTTGTTGAACGCCAGACAGGTCATAAGATCAGATGTCTTCATGACGATGAGGGTGGTGAGTATAAACTAGCCGCTCTTCTCAAACTCTGTGCAGAAGAAGGCATTCACGTTGAGTTTACCACTCATGCCACTCCACAGCAGAATGGTGTTGCAGAACGGAGTAATCGAACTATCTCAGAGGCTATTACTTCGATGATCACTGAGGCCAAGCTCCCTGCCAGTTTCTGGAACCATGCGCTGAACGTCTTTCGCCATGTCCACAATCGCTGTCCGACTTCTGCTCTTCCTAAAGACAGTACTCCATATGAAGCTTTCAAACATCGAAAACCTAGAATTGGCCATCTTCGTGTTTTTGGATGTCGCGCGTATGTCCTAATTGGCCGGGATAAACGTAAAAGCTTGCAGGGTCACACTCTAAAAGGGATTTTCATTGGATATTCTGATAACTATGCTGGCTAGAAAGTCTACATTCCGAGCACGAAGAAGATTGTTATCTCTCGTGATGTCATCTTTGATGAATCAGATTTTCCTGGTCTCTCTTTGAAAGATTCTTCTAAATCCACCATTCCTACTCCTGATGCCTTCCCCGATATGGAAGATTTCGAGCCTTATGACTCGGATGAACCGTTTCTGGCTCCAGACATCATGCCACTACCACTAGATGTACCAGAAGTGGTGGGAGCTGCACCGGAAGTGGTGGGAGTGATGCCTGATCCTGCTGGGGCAGTTGATCATGCACCTCCTGCACCAGTTGCTCCAGTAGCAGCAATTGAACCACGTCCTCAACGGACTCGCCGCTTGTGGAATCCAAATGATGCTTATTATGATGCTGTGCGCCGTCAGAATGCAAAGGAATCTCCACTTGCACCTCCACTCGTCCCTCCTCCCCTTGTCCCTCCTCCACTTGCACCTCCTCCACTTGCACCTCCTCCCCCACCAGTCGTACAACCACTCTGGGATGTTGATGTTGCTCCAGCTGACGTGCATGGAGAACAAGAGGTAGCTTTCAGATTGAACACTGCCTCTGATGAGGCGCTCATGCTAGCTGGACGTGCTTTTGTTGAGCATGGCATTGACCTTGGTGGTTACGGTGCAATGTGTGCAAACCTTGCAGGCGAACACGCTTTCAAGGTTGGTGCTCATGACACCAATCCACGTACTTATTGTGAAGCCATGTCCAGTGATGATTCCACGGAGTGGTACAAGGCAATGTCTGAGGAGATGAATGCACTCAAGGTCAATGGAACTTGGCGTGTTGTCTATCTCCCTGCTGGAAAGAAGGCCATTGGATCCCGCTGGGTTTTCAAGGTCAAACATCTTCCAGATGGTGCAGTTGACCGCTTCAAAGCACGGGTTGTAGCACAGGGATTTAGCCAGCACCCAGGGATTGACTTCGATGAAACTTTCGCACCTACTGCTCGGTGGAATGCAGTGCGGACCATTCTTGCTCTTGCTGCTATCGAGGACATGCATCTTGAGTCGGTGGATATTTCCTCTGCTTTCCTCAACGGTGTTGTGGATGCTGAGCTATATCTCTGCTTCCCTGATGGTTTTCCGCAGGATGTTCCACCCAATACTGCACAGCTGCCTGGTGATGGTCCCCCAGTTGCTCTGCTTCATAAAGGCCTTTACGGTCTAAAGCAAAGCGCATATCTGTGGCATAAGAAGATGCATGAAGTCTTTCTACTGCTTGGATTCACCCGCATTACTTCTGATCCCTGTGTCTATGTCTACATCCGCGATGCTGTTCGGATTATCATCCCTGTTCACGTCGATGACATGACAATTGCCTCCAAGTCTAGACCAGCCATCATGAATGTAATCGGTGAGCTCCGCAAACATTTTAAACTTCGTCACCTTGGCCCTACCACTGGACTTCTTGGTGTGCGTGTCACCCGTGATCGCCCCAATCGAAAGCTCTGCATTGACCAGCGTGCATATGCTGTCGAAGTTCTTTCCAGGTTTTCAATGCTTGATAGCAATGCCGTGACTACACCAATGGACCCTAATGTTAAGCTGAGCAAGACGCAGTGCCCACAGACCCCTGCGGAGGAAGAGGAGATGCATAAACTCCCATACATCCAGGCTACTGGTGCACTTCTTTATCTTGCGATGTGTACCCGCCCAGATATTGCTTTTACGGTGGGAGTACTTTGCCGTTTTAACTCCAACCCAGGCATGGCTCATTGGAAAGCCGTCAAGCATTTGCTTCGCTACATCCGTGGTACACTCGACTACCGCATCGAATATTCTGCTGCCGCTGCCGCGCTTTCCCCTTTGTTCTTCCTTGCCTTCTCAGATGCAGACCATGGTGGAAACCTCGATAATGGCCGCTCCACAACAGGTACCTTGCTCACAGTGGCAGGTGGTGCTGTCAGTTGGGCTGCGCACCTTCAGAGCATTGTCGCACTATCAACAACTGAAGCAGAGATGGTTGCAGGAAGTGAAACTGGTCGCGAGCTCTGCTGGCTTCGCAACTTCCTCTCAGACATTGGCACACCACAAACGAAACCTTCACGACTCAACATGGATAATCAGTCTGCAATATCCATGTCAAAGCATCCAGAGCATATGGGACGCCTGAAGCATCTTGATCGTCACTGGTTCTGGCTTCGCCAGGCTGTCTACGATGGCAAAATTGCACCGGTATTTATTCCTACAAATGAAATGGCCACCGACCTCCTCACCAAAGCTCTCCCGCGTGAAGTGTAGAAATAACGTCGGGCACCGTGACAAAATGGTATCTCGGTTGAAACGAGTGAGGATACACAAAGTAGAATACGAGAATATAAGTAAAAATGGTAACGTAGGAAACGAAGTGAGATGATATAAATCTGTAACAAAAGATGCCGATAAGATCAGAAACACTATCTAATCTCAACTGCGTAAATGTCCGATCATGCTCAGCTCGCATATTCCAACATACCCCCTCGAGCGCAAGCATGGAGAATAAAATAACATACCCCCTGAATTACCAAGCTTCGTCCTCAGAGTTCGAATCATCCACCACTGCACCTGCAGCAGAATCCTTCTTTCCATCTTCAGCAAGCTTCTCCTGGCACTCATTCCGATAGTGCCCCTTCTTCTGGCAACGATAACAAGTGACGTCCTTTCGATCGCGTTTCGGCCTCGCATCTGCCGAGTACGCAACGTCCGATCCTGAACGTTTTCCTGCACCTAACTGGCGCGCTTCTTCATTGATGCAACGTGCAACAACGAAATCAAAATCCGTCCGCTCCGTGTGAGAGTCGAGTGAAACGATGAGGGAGTTGTAAGATTCTGGGAGGGAAAGCATGAGCACCGCGACCATGAGAGATTCCGAAGGGCCATCGTCGAGGAAAGTAAGACGATCTGCAAGCTCGCGGAGAGCTGCCGCGTGCGCCTGGACCGAAACGCCCGAGGCCTTCTTCAACTGGAAAAACTTCTGCCATGTCGAAATGACACTCCCCAACCCCTGCGACATATGAACACCCTTCAACCTCTCCCAAACCAAATGAGGATCCCGCGACGACCGAGTGTGAACCAACTGTGCATCCCCAACCTCGCCGACAATCTCACTCAACGCCAAATCTACGCGAGTGCGCCAAGCCTTCACGACCTTGTGGTTATCTGAACCGACGGGCCGAGATTCCTCCCCATTCACCAATGACCAAACCCCGAGCTTCCGCAACTTCAACTCCATACGATATGACCAAGCATAGTAGTTGTCGGCATTGAGCTTCGTGGGCAGGTGGGACTTTGAATCGGCTTGCATGCTGCGCATGGGGGTGTGTGCTCCGAACTGGAGACTTCCGAGTATACAAGATAGTACCTGCGCCTGTCTGGCAACTTCCGATGCGCCTAACTGGGCGGCTTCCGATTGCTGCACCTGACTGGTGACTTCCGAGTGCGCCTAAAGCGGCGGCTTCCGAGTGCGCTGAGTAGCGGCTTCCGATGCCTCAGACGACGAGGGCTTCAGTGACCAGAGCTTCGTGTGACGAGATAAGAACCAAGTAACGCGTCAAGAAAAGAAGCAGTGTCGTCGATTGCTGATGGATTGTTGTTCACCCCACCAGTCCAGGGCAGTAGCTCGTTTCTGTAGAAATAACGTCGGGCACCGTGACAAAATGGTATCTCGGTTGAAACGAGCGAGGATACACAAAGTAGAATACGAGAATATAAGTAAAAATGGTAACGTAGGAAACGAAGTGAGATGATATAAATCTGTAACAAAAGATGCCGATAAGATCAGAAACACTATCTAATCTCAACTGCGTAAATGTCCGATCATGCTCAGCTCGCATATTCCAACATGAAGCGGTTGACAAGTTTCGTCGGATGATGGGAATTATTGGAAATTTCTCTCGTGAGGAACTCCGGTGATGTCGTTAGGCACTTCATCAGGTGGGAGTGTTGAAGGTATGCTCGAGAGTGCTGGGCGCCACACCGGAGTTTGATATTTACAGTCACGTGTTCCTTTTTCGTTATCTTTTCCATCGTTCCGTTCATGTTCTCTAGCTACAATACTACAGACACTCACGGACCCCAGGTATGATACTCATGTATACTTCTCTAGCTACAATACTACAGACACTCACGGACCCCAGTCCTTTGTGTTTCTTATCTGTTTAGCTCACAGATCCTGAGTCTCCGGTCCTCGTTTGCCGCTGCGCGTAACCTCGTTCAACATGTTATTGTGATGAAGTTGTAAGTATTATAACCAGAATAGAAAGGATGGCGTTGACATACAGGCGCGTTGTCGGCTGATCCATCGTTAGAGGGGCGATTGCGAATGGAATGATGTTCCCATTCTCGACTTGAACATTACGGGTCTGCGAAGGCAACCAACACAAATATCCAGGCATGGAGTAACAGTACGGAACGGAGAAACGACTGATGGCGAATGCATTGTCAACTACTACGTATATATCATTCAGATCTAGCAGTAAGTACTGAAGGGGTGATCGTAGGGTAAGAATTTGAGTACAAGGCTGACCGTTGGCATGTGCGAGAACTGCGGGGTGCACAGTAGGCTTCAGGCCTCAGAGTAGGCCTCAGTACTCAGTGGCCGCTCTTTGGGCTACTACGTAGTTGATCAGCATGATAGTGTTACAATAAACCCGTTGAGATGCAATACTCACTGTGTCCAATGAATGACAGTATAGTCGCCAGTAGCTCAGACAAATGGGCAGTCATTCTATAGGTGGGGCTGAGCCAGGACCTAACTGAGTTTCAAAATATAACTATGAACAAACAAAAGTAACTCGCGCAAACAAAGGCTGTGGCTGGACGCGAAATTATATCGTTGCAACCATGCTCTCAGTTCAGGAGGTTTGAAAAAAATGCAGTTACATGCCGGGATCTGATGCCCATCTCCTGAGAAAAGTTCAAGCTCCCTAGGTCATTTCTTGGTCACAGAGAAGTGAATTAACTTGTCACAGTGTATCAAGCTGATAATTTGTAAAATTGTGCCTCCTGGGAGGAAAACCTAGGTGGAAGCAAGCCTATGGGGTGCCTGGAATAAGATCCTTATGCTAGATAGCAAAAGTCAGAGAAGAAGCTATAAAACTTGTACTGATTTTGATCAGGATGCCAGAAAGTGAATTCAGCACTTCACATGCTGATCTGTTTACCAGAGCACATAAGATACACCATGCTGGTCAAGCATGCTTACCTGCATGCGAGGAAAAAAGATTGAGCAAAATCCATTGAGTTCTGGTCATTTGAAGTCAGATTTCAATGTTTTGATGTCATCGTCGCGGATCACGCGAAAGCTCGATCCGTGGGTGAATTGAACGCGCCGAAGGCGCACCGAAAAAATGATAAGATTATTAAAGGTCGCCGATGGCGGTTTCGCGAGGATAGACCATCAGGAGCAAGAGATACAAGGTGAACTTCCTCCCCCTCCCCCTCCCCTCCATTTAATTTATTTAATTTCATTTAATTTATTTAATATTCGCGGCCATGTACACCTATAATATGCGAGCCGACAAATGCAGAGGGAAGGAGTCGGGCCGGGGATCCGTCCCTGCATGCACACCGTCTAACCGCCCAAACTCATCTCCATCTCCTGAGCTGCCAGATCCTCTGCAGCACCGCCCACGTCCTTGTCTTCCCAACATGTTCTCCACGCTAGACGTCGACATACGCCCAGGCTCAGGACTCGGAAGATTCGAGATAGGTGGCGCAAATGACTCCAACCCAACCCCCAGAACCACAGTACTAACAAGCGTTACGTACCAACAGGTTCATCGCTATGGACCGTCCTCGACATGCTCCGTTCCCTCCAACACTCCTTTCCCCAAGTCGACATCAAATACGATCCAGACGCATCCTCCACAACCCCCATCATCCTGCACCTCCGGCCCCACCTCGACCTCCTCTTCTCCGGCAAACACCAGCGTCTACACACAATCTCCCTGCGCAAACTTCGAGACCCCAACCCACCCGTGACACTGCGGTACAAAGACACCGTGCTCTCCTCCGCCGAGGACGCGCTCACGCGCGTCGCCGTCCGCCGGACCTTCGGGCCCACGTACCCCGGCGACGATCTGCGGTACCCGGGGCTTTGGTTCAGCTTTGAGGAAGATGGGATGGGCGAGGGTGTGAAGGGGGTGTTGTCGGAGGACCGCATGCAGGAGGTCAAGCGCGTTCTTATCTCCCAGAAAGGGAACGATGGGAAGGGCCAGGACGCGTTGGAGGAGGTCGCGGAGGTTCCGGTTATGGCGGGTGATATCAAGCAGGCTGTGGTGAAGGTTGGTTTTCGTATCCCCGTCTCGCATGTTGGATGTTCATGCTGCTGCAGGTTCACGATGGCGTTACGCTCCACTTCTACCCTTCCTCTTCCAAACCCGTACACATACGGCTGGGAGAAACAACGGCACAGGACCTGAATCTCGAGCTTGGACCTCCGCTTCGCGTACATTATAAAGAAGATGAAAGGATGTCAATACATTCCACGAGCCACGCGTCAGATGTAGAGAATGAACCCGGGTGTAAAGTGTTCATCTCCAGCTTGCTTGATCGATTACTGACTTCCTGGGACAGACTTTTATAATTATTTCCAACACGGCTTAGATTTTCTCATTTGTGGCTCGTCCCATGTGGTGACGAAGATAATCCTTCATTCCAACGTGGTCCGTCGACCTTTTGCCTCATCCAGTTCTTCAGTTTGACGCTCATTTCGCAGCCCGGTTCACCACTATTTCAACGCTACAAACGGTGCAACTGGGAAATAGAAGGTAAACCAGAAGACGATGAAGATGGTACATTCTCAATTCCTCACCCTCGATCTTTCATCTGAGTATTCTTACAGACACGCCTCCACGAAAGCGGTTCTATGATAGGGTATGTCACTTTCTTCTGCTCTTCTTCCAAACGACAATAACTCAGCTTGCTCAGTTTGAAACCATCAGTCATTTCCTGAGTCCTCGCGAGCCTCCACCTTCGATGCATCTTGATCGAACCGATGACGAGGAGGACATCACGCTGCCGAGCGCGACGACGCGTCGTAAGAAACTTTCCAGTTCCCTGTATGACCTTCTCGCTGACGTCGCGGCTCTTTATAGTTCACGGATACGATGGAATTATTTTGGAAGTCTCGGAATCATCACAGGTTTTATCAGTAATGCTGTTTTGAATGGCGCATACCTGAGTGCATTAGTTCGACGCAATCACTGTATTTATCATCTAATTTCCCGATGTACTGTACTTTCATACCTTCATTTGTATATCAACTCAAATCGCTACTGTAACAATACAAAGTCACGTCTGATTGTCATTCACATTACGCACAACAGATGTAGGAGGTGGTTTGGGTTTGGGCTTTGGCTTGTTCAGTATATGCCACCTGACAAGATCTAGTGTTGCTACCGCATCCTCTACAGATGAGTGTCCGACGGACGCATCCCCAGTTTGGATCAAGATTCCCAGATTTTCGCGTACTCTAAAGATTTTTAATCAGCACCTAACGTGGGGCAGAAGCTTGGTAACGAAAACATACAAATCTCTCAGCGACCGACGATACGGTGGTCCTGCACGATGAGGAAATAGCGCGACAGTATCTACGCACTTGTGGTGAATTATGCGCAGAGTTTTCAAGTCGTTGTCGAGGGCATGGCCAATCAGGACAGTATCGGCGCTGATGAAGGAGTCTAGAGATTTCCGGATGGATGCAAGAGGAAGGATGGCCTTTGCGTGGTTCTCTGCCGTAATTCCGGAGAATCGGGTAATATAGTCACTAATAAAAAGTCCAAGTCAATGGAAGGTAGGGTTTCACCTTAGACGAAACACGTACATGACCTCCACACCTACGTCCATACGAACGAGCTCATCAAAAACTTCCATCCCAGACCCATCGACAACGGAGACTCGGGCCACGCGCATGCCAGCTGTGGTATAAATCATCTCACAATCAATGGCAGCCACATCCAACGCAGTGCTGGACGCTGTCCCGGGTTGCAGATGCGAAAACGGATATCGAGCATGCAAGTCTTCAGCTTTCGATTCGTAAAATACATGCGGGCCGTGTGTGCAGCCTTCGCTATCAGCCACGGGCCGCGAGCAACAGTTGTACAAACGCGTTTTCTCCCCTGCAATGATATCAACGGGGAAACTGAAAGCTGGCGAGTGGATCACTTACCATTCATTACAGTAGTGTACGGTTTACCCCAATGGTGGATGCACACGTCCGCCTCTTCTTGTCGCTTTACTTGGAAAGGCTGGGAACAACGTTCACATTTCGCGATCTTGCCTTCCAAGCTTGGTTCATGGCCGCCAGGTCCGTCTGGAACCTGCACGAAATACCCCCATTTCACCATTTCCTCCATAGAGAGAAGGTAAGGCTCCATATGCGAACGCGTGATGCGGAGCGAGTTCAACGCCTTGCGGGATTCAGCGCGTGCTGCGAGCTCTGCTTCGGTCCCCACAGACGTGTGCGACAAGGAGTCTGGTATAGGGCGACGCTTTAACGCGGCTGCGCATTGTATGATTGCCTGGTAGCGTTGTAAGAACGGGAGTTGTATGAAAGTGACGAATCCTCACGTTTCGATATGTTAATTTACTGGACTTTTTGTAGATCTCATCCTCTTGCTTCAATGCATGCTCGGACGCGATGGTAGGGCTCGATTGCAAGACTTTTTGATACAGAACGAGAAAATGATCATACAAGGTTTTGAGCATGGTCTGATCATAGGGCTATCAGTGAATGAAGCGGTGAAGAGACATTACATGGACAGACCTGACGAACTGGGATGGCGACTTGCGACTGCGCAGCATTGACTCTCAGAACAGGAACACCAGTCTTCATGCACTAGATCAATCACTTGTGAAACGCAAAGATGTAATTACGCACATCTGTGTGTGAGGAAGTCAACACCGGCAACGGTCTCTGTTTTACTCCGAGCTTCTGCAACTTCCGCGGAGGTTCTCCGTTGGGGGTTGGAGTTGCCGAACCAACACGATGGGGGGAGGCCGGTACTGCGCGTTTCGAGGGAATGGTGGATTTGCTCGAAGATGGTTGGGCGGAGTCACGGACTTGAATGCTAAGTGGCAGAGGGGCAGGCAGATCTCTTCTGTGTGAGAATACACATGGACGACGAGTGCAATTGTCCTTCTCTGGACATGCCAGCGTTTGAAACAGGCCAAGCGACGAGAACATGAGCGGGGAGAGTGAGGGGCGGGTGCTCAGGCAACGTGACCTGATTCAGGGCCGAGCTGACTGTTTAATTTTCTGCAACGTCGACGTTAAGACGCGTTGAGCACAAAAAAATGGCACCCAAGCACGGCAAACCACGGCATCGCGCCGGCTCACTGTCTGTGGCTACTGGGATCGAGTGAGTTTGAGATTATGTATCCGCTGCTTTGGGTTCCACCAACGTCATTCTTAAACAGAAATGATCCAAGTCACCACCTTACTGGCCCCTTTCTTCCCCAGACGTATGCAACTCCCTCCAGCCTTTATTCTATGCTGACCTGGCTGCTCAGACCCCTGGGCTCCTTGACGCCGGAACGAAGCGCCTCCCCTGTCATCGCAAATGGAAAAATATGGAATGCGCCAGCTGTTTCCCCGTGGCTGCGCTGGGCGGTGAAACCCAGTACGCTTCTTTACATTTTGGTCTCATTCACGTCGTAATGAGATTTGCATCTCTTCAACAGAGTCGGCGTTCAAGCTTCTGCTCGTCCCCCTCGTCCTCTATGTCAACTGGGAACTGCTGTCTCCGTATCTCGCTCCAGACGCCCAAAATCCTTTCGGGGCCTTCTTCCTCATATCTGGTCGTATCCCAACATCGACTCCCGACGACCCGCGCTATGCAAAGTCATACCAGGACTTGGTGTTCCTCGCGTACAACATCGTCTTCTTTTCTCTGTTCCGCCAGCTCATCACCGTCACGCTCTGCCGGCCCATCGCAAAATACTTTGGCATCAAGCGCGAAGCTAAAATTGACAGGTTTGGCGAGCAGGGCTATGCTTTGGTATATTTCATGCTCTCTGGCGCCTGGGGATACGTTCGTGTTTTACCCTCGAGCCCTCCCCATATTTGCTAATACTGTCCCCCACTCAGCGGATTATGACCCAGCTACCTACCGACTGGTATCGCACAGAGCACTTTTGGCTTGGTAAGTCCTTTGCCTTACGCATCCCGAGTGCTCTATTGACACACCCCAGAGTACCCTCATTGGGACATGAAACCTGAACTTAAATGTTACTACCTCATGCAAATGGCGTACTGGTGCCAGCAGCTGCTCGTTCTTCTATTGGGGCTGGAGAAACCAAGAAAAGACTACACAGAGCTCGTTGCACACCACTTCGTGACTCTGTGGCTTGTCGGGTGATTCCCATTACGGCATCCACATTATTTTTTGCTGAATCGCTTGTATAGATGGAGTTATATGCTCAACTTTACCCTGATTGGAAACGCCGTCTTCATGAGCATGGACATTCCGGACACGTTCCTCGCTGTTAGTGGTCCCGACAATGTATTTATCTCGCTTCTGACACTCTGTGACAGTTCTCAAAATTGTTAAACTACATCCAATGGGAACGCGCCAAAGTTTACGCATTCATCACATTCATTTTCGTTTGGTCGTGAGTCGCTCCTGGACCTCGAGCAGCATGTCCGCTGATGTAGCCTTTGCCAGGTACTTCCGGCATTACCTGAACCTCAGGATCCTGTGGTCAGTCTGGTATGAATTGGACCTTGCGCCGTATGTTATTTGCCATTTTGGGTACTCACTACCATATAACTGAGCATGAAACTGCAGCGATAGCGCCAAAGTTTGGAACTCTGACGAGGGCGTATATATCCCTGAGTGGATTCCTCTTCAGATCTTCATCCCTCTCGCCCTTCTGCAGCTTCTTAATTTATTCTGGTATTATCTCATGATGCGCATTCTTGTTCGGTGAGTTGGGATGCCTGTACCAATGGTCTTCTGCTTAGTTGACATGGATTACAGTACCATTGTGACAAGGAAGACCGAGGATGATAGATCAGACGACGAGGACGATGGTGAGGAGGACGAGAAGGACGAGAAGGAAGACTAGTGGAATTTGTGGCCGGCACGGGGCGGTGATATATTCGACCTATTATATCCCGTTTACCTACTTAATCATCATGGAATGTATGGAGGTCCTGGGGTATACAGTCAATTTAATTACTACAACAAGTTATCTGGGGAAGGCAATACAACATCATTGACAAGTTACAAGATACAAGATACATTACACGAGCACGGTTTGAGTCAAACCTCCTACTGGGGAGTGTAGTATTTGGAACTGGGGGGTACAAGCCCTTCTTCGTCAGAGTAGTCACTGTCCTCTTCGTAAGGTTTGAACTCGACTTTGACACCACGGTCTCCAGTACGATTCGGCCATCTTTTTTCTCGCTGAATGTCGACGGGATCACCAGATGCCATCTCCAACAACGCCTGTAGCGTGTACTAAGGGTAGAAAAAGCGAGTTCAACATCTGAATGTAAATCCTGACAGAACATTGGAACTCACATGAGCGTCGTTCCCCGCATTGTGGAGATTGCTCGTTGGAATCTGGATGAGATTGCACATGCGAACAAGGGCTCTTCGATCCGCGGTTTGTGCACCTTCGAGAGCAGCAAAGAGATCGGACGTGTCCACTACGAAGAGACCCTCATCGGGCATCGCATCAGGTAGGACATAGCTCAAGCCATCTAGCGGCGCTGCAATCGATGGTGACCGGAGGTATCTGATCTACCTCAGTTGCTGCAAGGGCATTGTATCATCGGAACTCACTTTATGTCCTGGTTGTTATCATGAAAGACGAGGAACACTGGGCCGTGCTGTGGGAGTTGTTCCAGAAGCGTGCAGATCCTGGTTTTGAATGAAGACCGCTTGACGATCTGACTCTCGCCAAACCCATAGTCCTAAATTTTAAAAAAGGTATTACTAAAAGAACTTTTTGTAAATCCTGATGAGCACCTACGTAGCGCCGTTCCGGGACGTATTTCGAGTTCCTATACTTCTGATGTTCATCGACAATCAAGTGGCCGGCTTCATGGATTTCGTCCCCATCTTTCCAAGCAACATATCGCCATCCAAATTCGGTTATCACGGTATGATCAAGCTCCCAGGCTTCAAAGTCGATCGAACACCAAACACCCTTCTTCTCTGCCCAGTACGATCGGACGCGTTCGAAAATCTCGCGTCTGGAGGTGAGAATCGGGTTAGATCCCTTCAGACGTTTGTTGTTTTTGTCGATTTTCTAAACGGAAATAAATTTCAGATCAAATAGAAAAAGGTAGGAGAAAGCGGTAGCACACCTTGAGGGAATTACGAAGAGCACCACCGTCAGGATAAACAACAGGAGAGACGTTGCGCAGATCAGACTCAGTCAAGAGGCAATCGGAATATGGCAGGGGTATGATTTCTTTTGTCAGTTGCATCGCGTGGAGCCAGTAGCGTAGGTAGTCCACTTGCGCCGACGAGAATAAGAGCCGGGCCTCTCCGGTTACGAAGGTTCCTGCATATGCATTTTCCTGTCAGTTCGCTGTTGTCTATAAATTATAGATGGCTACGCACCAAGATACATCTGAACTCCTTGGACACCTTCCACATGCAGTGGATGGTCGGGGTGGACGATGGAATCATGGGCTGTTGAGTGTAAGCTGTTAGATCGCAAAGATCAACAAGATCGGCCCCAGGACAGACCAAGGATGGCCTTCAAAGGACGCGCGTCTTCCGGGTTCGGTAACGCTGAACTCCTGCAATATTCGCTGAACACACCTTCCGTTGATATCATTGAGACTGATTTACCACTCAAACCAAATATCGGTATACCGATAATATCCAGTAATAATAGGAGTATCCCTTGCCATTGCGAAAGAAACGAAAATCGCAGTCGTGGTTTTGCGTCAAAGAACTCGAAGCTGGTGAGAGGCGCGCGCCAAGCCACTCCACGTCCTTTTATGGATCCCCGTCAGGGTAGAGCGTGACTAGTCTCCCACGACCGCGTTCCTTTGTGGTGCAACGACCCGCCAACCAAACAAGTTGATCTTCACAATAGTCCCTGGGGACTGGCAGCAGTTACTCACTTTCCGCATTGAACTTTAATTTTAAAAAGGAAATTTCTATTTTAAACTTTTGACAGGGCGTCAAGCAGACCACAACAAAGGCGCGATCACTAGGCGGGAGTGCGCGAAGTTTTGTGAAGTCGTTTCTCGACAAGTTCTCAGCACTCAGAGTATACAAATGATGATGGCCATTGAGAGCGCATTAATAGTATGGAGCAAAAACTAGGAGAAACGAAATTACAATGGGATTTTCATTAAAAATACACTACAGTCCAGCAAGCCGACAAACTGACTGGCAGAACGGCTGCGACGCGCGGGGAACGTAGGTCAAAGCAGGTCGCTTGCCCAGGCCACCCATGCCCAGCTTCCCACAGTCTAAAGTGTCTCCGGAAAGTCGTGCAAAGTGAGCAGGCTACACAATATTCAATGCCATATCAGCTCCTCATGAACCACTCCCAGAAATTCAAAAGTGGGGACTCGCCTTGACCTCCACCGTATTCCGCTGCCCGCCATGCCAGTCACCCATCTCCGAGTTTCTTGTAACGCTTCACTCGGGATAAAAGCGAT